>CM077078.1:136342843-137742843 GCA_039513925.1 Platanthera zijinensis | reverse complement strand
AAAAGCAGAAAATGGGTGGATCTCCCAAATTATCAATTCATGGAGAAATGGGGAAACTGTGTTCAGACCCCCCACCCTGAGCAAGAAGGGCACACATCATGCATTCAGGTATGACCATAAGAACAACCATGGTCACTGCAAGAATTATCAGCCCTCTTGTGGAAGCACCCAAAATGCAAGGGCTGTCATGGTCACCCAGAAGAGGATACCTCAGGCTTCCACCAAGCCTTTTGTATTCTCGGCCACTGCCCCTAGTCGTCATGAGTCTGCCAGCATCAGCTCACAATGCGCCTCTCACCTCCCTAGGACTCAGGAAAGGGGGGTTAGAAATCATGTTATTGGCACACATGGGGACCTTGGAAGGGGGCTGATTGAAAGGAAGGCACCACCTCCCAGGCCTCATGACGCCTACCATATGCATTCTTTCAACCCTTCCATGAGTCACGGTGGAAGAGACCATTCGGTTAGCAGATTCGGCAATATCCCGTTTAGACCTAGGACTATGACTACCTCAGTCACCAGTTCAGGTCACAAACAGCGGTACAACATTCATGAATGTTGGTGTTATGGCAAAGTGGGTCATTTTGCCATAGATTGTTGGCACAACCCTTCTGTGTCAAAGCCAAGGGGACTTCCACATCCTCGAGGCAATGTTAGTCCTCCCTCCAGGATCCCTGAGGGGAGGCATCCCAATTATTATGCTGACAGGAACCTAAGACCCAATACTTATTGGGTTCCTAAGGCAAGATAACTCTTTTGCAGGGTAGTCTAGGTTCCCGTAAACCTCATGGGAACCAAACAGGAGATGTTCCAAAAATGACGTGGAACAAGTATCTGGAAAAGGAGCAGTGCCATCAACACGGGCACGTTCAAGTTGACCACCTGGTGTGCCTTGAGCAGAAGTTCTAAATGATACATCTTTTAATCTCCGGTAATTGCAATCAACTTCAATATATGAGCTATAGTGCATCGATTTTTACATATATGTATATATGTATGTCTACATATCCACACTAAGTCATGAATTCCCTCTCTCGAAAGTAAATGGTCATGTATAGACTTACACTTATATGCTTGTTCACCTAAGGAAAGATTAAGATTGTAAAAATAACCTTTAGATACATTGTTAAAGATTTATCTGTAAATACACTGGTAGATTCGAGAATGAACCTCAACAGGCCTATGTCAGCCCACTGAAAATTAATGAAGATACGCCATTGGAAGTCACTAAAACTTACAACTGACATCAAGAAGATTGAGTATATCTCGATCGAGAAATAATCCATTAAAGTTGCTTGCCACGGGTATTGTCTTGGGTATACCAAAGTTGATATGCCTCCTAACTCTGTGTGGAAAACTCCTTCCAAACCCTCTATAGATTCATGTATTAAGAAACATATATATATATTCCGAAGATTAAGAAATACATATATTTAGAAGATTTCTCAGCCCTTTGATAACAGAAGATTCCGAGAATCCGGTATGCCTCCAATCCCGTCGATTTCTATCTAGAAAAACTCTCGCCGACTCTTCATCTTCCGCATTTCGCAGAGAAACCCGTCAATATTTCTTAGGAATCCCGCCGACCCTTCCTTCCCTCCTCTCGGCGACTTCCCGCATCTTAGGTTCCAAATCTCGTCGACCTCATTCTGGATTCCGTAGACCTCTCCTCTTGCGTCCAGGGCGCTCGTCCAAGTTTTCATTCTCCGCAGTTTCGATCAAACAAGGGCACGAGCTCCTCCAGGCTTTCCGTCGTCTCCGTCGACTCTCGCTTCCTCCGCATTTGGGTAACCATTTCCTCTCCCTTATAGTGACTCACTGTTAGTATAGCTTCCCTTTTGATTTCTGATTAGGCATAAACTTGGGATTCCCTCCCTAGGTTTGCTATGGCTCCAAGGACCACCGCCGTCCTGGTCACTGGATGTGAGTTGGTTCGAACCGGGTTCTCACATGCGTCGGATGAGTTCAGAAACATCATCATCATGCTGGAGGAGGCTGGACTCACGTTTGTACTGTAGCACCCCTGCAAAATTCTGGATAAGGAAGTGATGGAGTTCTTCGCAACCGCCAAACTTCGGAATGAAGACTCTATCATCAAGAGTAAGGTTGCAGGTGCAAGGATCAAGATGTCTGCAAGGAAACTGACTCAATGCTTGCAGCTCTCCAGTTCTGAGCACGAGGATTATCTGGAGGAACATGATAGAGCCAGGACCCTATTATTCTGTGGGCTAGCTAGGGGAACCAGATCGATAAAGAGAAAAGAAATGAATGAGGAGGGGAAACTCTTGTCCGACATCATTGGGAAAGTACTGATATGCAAACCCGGCTCACACGACCACATCTCAGCTGACATGTTCAAGATTCTTGTGGTGATAGTCTGCCGAAAGAGATTCAATTGGGGGGCCATGCTTTTTGAGAAGATTAAGGACACCCTCAGATCTCCAAGTTTTGGAAGAATCATCAGCCTATTTCTCAATCAGTTGAACGGAGATAGGTTCGACATGAGCAAAGGAGTTCCTTTGCATTATTTGAAGAAAATGGACTCCAGCGTATTTGACAAATGGGAGCGACTCATAGGGCAAGCTGCAGTGGTAGTAGAACAAGAAGAATCTCCTGCCGAGGATAACAGAACTTCAGCAGCTTTCGTGGCAACACCCAGTGAAGTTCCTGATGCCCTGATTGCAGGAACAGAGGGGGAGCCTGTAACCGGTTCTGCAAACATCTTATCTGACATTTCTATGATAGCAAAAGATGCTATGGAGATGGTGGCAGATGAAGTAGCAGACAATGAGGAGGTTGAGAACGATGAGGCAGCTCTTATCGACGATGATCTGGGAGATGAGGTGGCTGATGAGGAGGAGGAGGAAGAAGTAGAAGAAGATGTGCACAACTCTGCCGATAAGCATGATCATATGGAGACTGAGATAGAGGAAGAAGTACCAGAGAATAAGAAAGCAGCAGATTCTCAGAAGGATGCTGAGGTTCCATCTGAGGAACAAACTCCTAAGCGGTCAGATGCAAGGGTGGAGGGGGAGCAATCCTTTGTTCCCCCTGTGGACTCCATACTACTATCCAGCTCTCCCAGTGCTTCTACAGGGGAGCCTGACCAGGGTTTGCCTGCAGCTCCTCCACCTCAAGCAAACCTAGCAAACCTCACTGTTAATTTTGTCCAAGGAATGCTTGATGAGCTCAAGGATACGTTTAAGAAATCGCACAATAAAGTGCTAAAGAGACTGCGGGAGTCTGAGGATCTCATGCTTAAGAATGTGGTTCAGATCAACCACAAACTAGATATGATGGAAAAGAAATTTGATGAAAAATATACAGAGGCAGGCACAGCCATATCTCTTCTCATGCAAGGACTGAAGAAGAATACTGACGATCTGGCTGTAGTCAATAAAAATGCACATATTGTGGCAGACAGCATACAAAAATTCGATGCTAACATGGTAACGCTGAACGCAAATCAGAAATCTCTGCTGGACGAATTCAGTAAAATCGTGAAGCACATTGATGCATCTCTGCATTCCTATACAAACTCTATAGCCGTCGAAGCCAAAAAGGGGGAGGAAGCGTATAATGCTAAGATGGCTGGGCTTCAAGAGTTAGTACTTCTAAACTTTGATCAGACCAATAGGTATGCCTTTCAAAACTACCACATCATAACTGCACCTTTAATCAACTTAATAAATAATAATTGACAAATACAAATTCGATAATTCGAATAGGTACGTGTTTGAAACGGCCCACTGGCTGGTAACAGAAGCATCGGGAGTACATGTCCCTATTGCTCCACCTGAGGATGAAGGTCGTGCTGGTACTACTGAGGGTGATATAAGGACTGAAGAAGTACAACTAGGCGAAGTCGAGTTGAAGAAAGCTGCGGAGAGGGCTGAAAGAAGAAGCTGGTTTGACCAAGATGCCTTAACAAAAGCTTAAGGAAAAAGGCAAATCAAAGAAGGAACTTCAAAGGAAACACCAGCTGAAAAGAAGATCAGATTGTCAGAGGAGGATGTGAGAAATGAAATATGGAGTCCTGTATCAAAGAGTATCATCTTGGACACCTTTGCATTACTACAAGGAGGGCAAGTCAAAAGGAATGACGTATATAGCCAATACGAGTGGGAGCAGCACAAAATGTATGAAGCCAAAAGAAACTTGTTCTTCAGAAGCAACGCTGTGGCAAACAAAGCTCCCCCTCCGAGATACTATCCTAAGCCCAAGGAGTATTTTGAGCGACAAAGCAAAAAATTCTTAGCTCAGCAACTCAAAGAAGGCATAGCTAAGGACAAAGATCTGTAGGATATTAGCTCTTGTGGTTATCTCATTTAAACTTTTGATTAAGTAAACTGTAAACATTTATGTGTGGATATTCACATTTATATATTCATGTGTGTGGTTTATTAATTGACTCTCACATTGGTATGATTACGTTTGTTGTTCACTCTTCTAGTTTATGCATATTTTATCTGGACTGTTTAAATTCATCTTAGCTTAGTAGGATTTTGGCTTCGTCAAATAGGGGGAGATTGTTGGGTATTGTATCCACAATCACCGGGATTTGAGGAAGCCTCCTATCAAGCTAAGATGAATTCACTATGTATTTGATGAATTTCTTTAAGTTGTGCTTGCAGTTATTCCACACTAAGTACACACCAATGTCAGGGTGCAGAGGGTCAATATACACGGGTCTGTGCGACGTAATCCCTCGTTGAGAAGATCAGTGTGTTGGCCTACGTGTACTCTCTCGATTGGGGTGTACTTAATTTCAAGTACAGGGCTATGATAAAGCTAGAGCAGACATGGAGCAAGGATGGGCCAAAGAATCATCGAGAATCGTCTAAGTGTAAATCGTCGAGAATCACTAAGTGATTCTCACCGATTCGTCGAGAATCACCAGTGATTCTCGACGAGTCGTCGAGAATCACTAGTTGATTCTTGCCCGGTTGGGCCGGCTGTCTCGACGCAGTCAAAAAAATCATTTAAGGCAGAATCGTCGAGAATCACCAAGTGATTCTCGCCGTTTTGTTGAGAATGACTTTGCATTCTCGACGAGTCGGCGAGAATCCAAGGTGATTTCCACCGATTCTCCCCGGCCTCTATAACCTGTGCAGCAAGAATTCTCTAAGTAGAATTCGACGAGAATCGTAAGTGATTCTCGCCGATTCGTCGAGAATCACTCACGATTCTCGCCGAATTTGACTTGGGTATTTTTCCGACTCTGTCTGGACCGGTCCATGACATCTGCGGGATTTTGAACCGGACTTTCGTCTTACTGCTGGTGGGGCCCACAATGGTCAACTCTTGACCTAGTGTATAAATACTCTGTATTTGTGAACAGTAAAAAACACGGATTACACATCGAAGAAAAAGAAGCCGCCGTCAAGCCCTAGATCGGAAGCGAGCTCGGCCGACCTTCTCCGCCTCTCGCTAGTTGCTCGCCACCATTGATCGGGGTTTTCGTTACCTCTCCCGGCGACAGAAGATTAGTCGGGCACAGCATCTCACGCGTCTATCCAGAGATCTTTTGTCTCTTGATTTGTGATCGGGAAACCTTCCCCATCCGAATCGATCGAGACGATCGATCCTAGTGTGACCGTTGGAAGACCTTGCTGACTTTGCTAAGAAGATTGGATCTACATAGCATCACCGCCTCTCTTGTTGAAGCCGTCGATCTAGAGAAGATTCTCTCCAAGAAAGATCTAGGGTTGTGAACTTTTTGTTGCCTACAAGAACAAGTAGTCTAACGAAAAGGGACACCTGGATCTTCACGTTGTTTGTATTTCTTACAAGCTATTTACATCTTCTCTTTCATTGTAAAGGACCGATTCGTCTCTAGTTGTAGGGTTGGGTGCAACCCGTGTTGTGGGAGTGTTGACTCCTACGTGTGGAAGGGTTCCTTCCGTTAGTGCAAGGAATGGATTTCAATCCTGTGGGTGAAGTGACCGAGTCGTCCCTGGTTGGGAGATAGGTCAAAGGGGGAAAGTGGACGTACCCAAATCGGGGAACCACTATAAATTGCTTGTCTAATTTCTGTGCTGTGTGATTTTGTTTTCTTGTGCAGGTAAAACTTTAATTCCGCACATACGCTGCAAAGACACCTATCCCCGCCCCCCATAGGTGTAAGTAGTTGACACTAGGTGGACTTTCACTGGTAATAGAGAAAGAGAGGGGTAGATAATAAAGGTGGATTAAAACTAAAGAGAGAGAAAGAGAGAAAACTAATTATAATTTATTAAACAACCAAAAGAGATAACAACTAGGAAATGGACGTTACAATTGCATGAAAAGAAGCTAACTACTGCTACAATACTAATAAAAAGCTATTACAAGAAAGGAAAGTGCATTACATGAAAATAAAAGCTAGATATGGAAAGGAAAGAGAGCAATAAAAGCACTAAAACACTAAGAAATGATCTTGCAGCACCTCCCCTCTCCCCAAAAGTTGGTCTGGAATGCTTGGAATGGCCAGGTATTTATAGAGTTTTTCGACAGGTTGGTCACACCCTAGGTCACGCACGGGGAGGGCGTGACAGGGGGTGTGACACGTTTGGAGTTGAACTCGGGCGCTGGATTCTGGCGGGAATGATGATTGCTTTTTTACGATGGTGGTCACGCCCTAGGTCACGCCCATGTAGGGGGGCATGAAAGGCATGTAATGTCAAAATTAGCGGTCAGAAATCCATCAGACATCGAAGTCGGCGGGAAACACTCACGGGCCCCACAACGGTCATTTAGGGTTGCCTCGGGTATATATACGTGCTTATTTCGAACATCTACAGAAAATCATTCAAGAGAAATGAAGAAGCCGACCCCATGCCCTAGCAGATCGCAGAAAATTGTCGTTCTCTATCGCCGCTCGCAAGCTCGTCACCGCCGCAGATCTCAGAGCTTCTTTGATCTTCCGTCGACAGGACCGAGGCTAGCAGAGCGTCTCACGCATGTCTCTTGAGATCTCTTATCTCTCGATTTGTTGAACGAGGTTAATTCTTATTTTCGAATCGATTGAGATGATTGATCCAAGTGAGATCGTTCGTAGACCTTACTTACTTTGTCAAGAAGTTTGGATCTACAAAGCATCGCCGCTGCAACCACTTGCCACCGCCGATCTTGACAAGATCCTCTCCAAGAGAGTACTCCGGTCGTAGACTCTTCGTCTCTTTCAAGAAAGAATCAACGAACGAAGAGCGACATCAGATTCTCCACAAGTTTGTTTGTATTTCTTGTACATACAATTTTTGTTTTGTTGTAAAGGAATTTTTATTCCTAGTTGTAGGGGTTGGGTGCAACCTGTGGTGGAGGAGTAGTGACTCCTTTGGTTGGAAGGGTTCCTTCCGTAGTGTGAGGATTGGATTTCAATCTGGTTGGTGAAGTGACCGAGTCGTCCTTTGGTGGGAGATAGGTCAAAGGGGGAGAGTGGACATACCCAAATAGGGGAACCACTATAATTGCTTGTGTGCTTTTATGTGCTGCGTTTGTTTATTTGTGCAGGTAATTTAAATTTCGCAAAAGACTGCACAACACCTATTCCCCCCCCCATAGGTGGACTTAGTCGACACTAGATACTTTCTAGTTATATCAAAGGGAGGTTACTAATCAATAAGGTTAACACCTTAGGTAAGATCCCGTGTCTAGTGTCAAGAAGAAAGAAGATATCTAAAATGGACGGACTCAAGTATTATGGGAAGATCCCAGTGTTCACCAAGCTGAACTTTCCTATCTAGAAGAAAAGGATCAGGTATTACATGGAAAAAGTCGACCCACGACCCTTCATGGTAGTGGAGGAGCGACCTTATATCCCCACTAAGGCCTCCACCATTGATCCAACCAAGAAAGTTCCCAAGAAACTCTCTGAAATGGATAAGGATGAGATGGTGCTTGTCGGACTTGACAAGAAAGCTCAGAGCATTCTAGTAAGCGCCGTCGATGATTCCATGATGTAGATTTTATGCAACTGCAGGACTGCCAAGGACATATGGCACTGCCTGATCATTTTGATGAAAGACACAGATGAAGTAATGGATTATCGAAGATCCATTCTGAACAAAAAGTATGAGGCCTTCAGGCAAGGTCCCAAGGAAAAAATCGGAGTGCAATTCGAGAACTTCCTGAAGCTCCTAAAAGCCCTGAAGGGCTACGGCATAGTGTTCACCGATGGTGAACTAAATTAAAAATTCCTTAGGTCCCTTACTAAGGAATGGGACACCAAGATCTGTGCC
The DNA here is from genome assembly GCA_039513925.1 of Platanthera zijinensis. Taxonomy (NCBI): domain Eukaryota; kingdom Viridiplantae; phylum Streptophyta; class Magnoliopsida; order Asparagales; family Orchidaceae; genus Platanthera; species Platanthera zijinensis. The sequence goes on along the minus strand of CM077078.1, from coordinate 137,734,624 downwards.
ATCAGAGAATTTGGCAAGCTGGCAAAGACTGATCCCCAGATTCTATTTGGGAAACCCCATTCCTATGAGCTTCAGCTGAACACCAGGAAAGCTGAAGAAGAAGCCGATAATGTCGTTGCCAGAGAAAAGACTATGGCATTTAAAGCCAATCACTCAAGGAAAGGAAAGGGTGCAGCCTCATCCCGCTCTCGAAAAAAGGATGAGGAAGAAGACTCTGATCCATTCTATTCCGGCTCAGAAATATTTGAAGAAGACTTCTCCCTCATCCTTCGGGAGTTCAAGAAGTTCCTCAAGTTGAGGAATCAAAGAAAGAGAGACGGCTCCTCCTCCATACATCAGAAGAAGAATTATTCTTCTGATAGGTATGAATCCAAACCGAACAAACATCGCTCTGATGACATTATTTGCTTTGGATGCAATAAGCCAGGCCACGTCGTTGCTGACTGCCAACAAGGCAAGAGAGATAAGGGGAAGGGAGAGGAGCACAGGTTCTCTAGAGATAAGAAGAAGGAGAGGAGCTACATTGCTAAAAAGCCAAAGACACTGAGTTAATCTGATTCTTCAGACTCCAGTGATGATGAGGAAGCCTACTTCGGGCTAATGGGTCGCTCCGACTCAGAAGAAGACTTCCCCCCATTTACTGGGAAGGTAAAAGATCGTACCCCCATCTCTGACTCTGAATCTGAGTGTCCTGATGATGATCTCGAGGACAGCACATCTGCTTGTGAGGCTGAGCTCCTCGAAAAGTATGAGCTTCTGCTCAATACCTTCGAGGAATGCCGCAAGAGGTTGAGGGCTTAGAAAAAGGAAGTCAAATTCTTAAGGCTGAGGGTGTGTCTCTAAGAGAACAGATCACTAGCTTGATCTCTCTCCGACAGGAACACCTGGACCTGACTTCTGAGCACTGAAAGTCTCTAAGGCTCCTTGACCAAAAACAGGAAGAAATCAACCAGTTGGAAGAACAGCTTGCGGCAGAAAGGAAGATTGTCAAAAGCTTCTCCATGCCCAAGATCGTTCTTCCTCTGGTTGATGAATTCTCTGCTCAGGCTAAAGGGGCTAGCTTAGGGCATGTGGGTGTGCCTGTTAAATCATCCATGAGAAACAGAAAACAGATGAAAAATAAGGCTGCTAAGAAGGCCTCTATTGCAGAAAAGGGAAAGGCCCCACTCGATCCAGTTTTTTTCAGAAAGCCTGGCTTTCCTTGCAATGAGCAGGACTTTGAGTCAACCTATGGCCACTTCTTCCGACCCTCGGTTGAAAAGACCAAGAGCTGGTATGATGGTTTGGCCTTCCCCCGCAACTACGGTGAGAGTGTCTTCAAGACACCTTATGAGGAAATCAAAGTGGAGAATTATGGCCACTTCTCTAGTGGCCATAATAGGAAGCAGGCACCAAAGTCCAAGCCTGTTATACTGAAGGAACATGAAGTGAAGAAATCGTGTGACTGATGTCATCATGAATCCTCCACCTCCAAGTCCAATGCAGCGGCTGGACCCATCGTTCTAAGCGTAAAGCTGGAGCCTAGGAAGCGATACAACAGGTTTGACGGTTGGTGCTGTGGAAAAGTTGGTCACTTTGTCGTGGATTGCTTGTTTAATCCAAGATTCAACGAAACTCCTCATGTTAGCAATGCGAGGCCGACCACTCGTAAGGTTAACCACAAGAGGGGGAGTGTGCTAACAAGGAATCTAGGACCAAAGTTCGATTAGGTTCCTAAGGGAAACTAATTCTGTTTTGCAGGTATATCCAAAGGCCACCAAAATGCTAATCTTATACTTGGACAGTGGATGCTCCTGGCATATGATCGGGATAAGAAGCCTGTTGCGTGATTACTCCCCAGTCTAAAATTGACCCAAAGTCATCTTTGGAGGATCTGATCGAGGAGTCACCAGGGGTTTTGGTATGATTTCCAACAATGTATTCTCTATCACTGATGTGTCCTATGTTGAAGGGTTAAACCATAACCTGATCAGTGTAAGCCAGTTGTGTGATAAAGGATACGACGTTAAGTTCTGCAAGGATAAGTGCTTGATAATATCGTGTGCCTCTTCGGAGACGGTATTAACTGGCATTAGGAGCAGAAATATCTTTTGCTTAGATTTTCTTAGATTAGACACTTCTACCCCCGTGTGCCTAGTAGCAAAAGACAGTGCATCTCTTTGTGAGTAATGGCACAAGAGATTAGCACATATTAATTTCAAGACTATTAATATGTTGTTTTCTAAGAATTAAGTAAGGGATGCCCCTACTATTAGGTTCATCAAAGATAGCCTCTGTCCTGCATGCCAGAAGGGCAAACAGTCTCGGGCTACCTTTAAGGGCATTGCAGACAAAGACTCCTCCAGATTTCTTTATCTTCTGAATATGTACTTGTTCGGTTCAGTGCAAGTTCATAGCTTAGGAGGCAAATCGTATACGCTAGTGATTGTTGATGATCACTCTCGGTTTACGTGGGTGTTCTTCTTGAAACGAAAGTCAGATACGTTTGACATCTTCACTAATTTTGTCAAGCAGATTCAGAACGAACATGACTACTCCGTGGTCAAAATCAGAAGTGACAATGGAACAGAATTCGAGTCTGGTGCTATGACAAAATTATGTGAAGAACATGGTATCTTTCATAAGTTTTCCTCCCCGCGTACTCCTCAGCAAAACGGAGTTACGGAGAGGAGAAATAGAACGCTCATTGAAGCATGCACGACAATGTTGAATGATGCTTCTCTTCCAGAGTACTTCGGGCAGAGGTTGTCAATACGGCTTGTCATGTGCAGAACCGGGCATTGATCAACAAGAATCATCGTATGACGCCTTATGAGCTACTGAAAGGCAGGAAACCGACCATGTCCTATTTAAGGATTTTTAGCTGCAGATGCTATGTACTCAATAATGGGAAGTACCCACGTACTAAATTCATAGAAAAATGCTTCGAAGGCATCTTTATGGGATATAGTAGCCATAGTCGGGCATATAGGGTCTTCAATAAGAGAACCCTAGTGGTAGAGGAGTCCATTAATGTTGTTTTTTATGAAGGAAGATTGCTTCATAGCAATTCTTCCTGTAGCATTCTTGAAGATTCAGGTGCAAGGCTTGAACAGCTAAGTCTCGATGAGACTACAAAAGGTACAACTCCCAAGTACGTCAAGGTTTCCACCTCAATGCCAACTAGAGAAGTTGATGATCAGGATGGAAAAAATCTCCCAAAAGAAATAGAAGCCTGAGAAGCTGTCAAAGCTCTAGATGCCAGACTCCTAGAGATCTGACACGTGAGGGATCAACCCAGAGATCAGATCATAGGAGATCCTCGTGACGGTGTCAGAACTCGGAGAGGTACAATTAACAAGATTTTGCACCTTAGTTTTCTGTCACAAGTTGAGCCAAAGAAGTTCGACGAAGCGAACAAAGATGTGTTATGGATATTGGCCATGCAAGATGAACTGCATCAATTCGAACTATGCAATGTCTGGACGCTTGTTCCAAGACCAAATAACAAGAATGTGATCGACACTAAGTGGATCTTAAAAAACAAACTGGATGAACACGGTGTCATCATCAAGAACAATGCCAGACTGGTGGCTCAAGGTTATAGACAGGAGGAGGGGATTGACTTCGACCAAACCTTTGCACTAGTTGCAAGGCTGGAGGCGATCAGATTATTCCTGGCATATGCCTCTCAAAAAGGATTCAATGTCTATCAGATGGACGTGAAATATGCATTTCTAAATGGAAATTTGAAAGAGGAAGTATATGTCGCGCAAACCCTAGGTTTTGTTAATCCATCGCTCCCTAATAATGTCTATTTTCTTAATAAAGCATTATATGGCTTAAAACAAGCTCCTCGAGCTTGGTATGAGACTCTGTCTACTTTTCTTCTTGAGAACAAGTTCTCGAGAGGAAAAATAGATAAGACATTGTTTCTTAGGGAAGTCAAAGGCAAGATCTTGTTTTTGCAAATCTATGTCGATGACATAATATTCGGCTCAATGGACAACAATCTTTGCAAGAAGTTTTCTAAACTTATGCAAGGAAAGTTTGAAATGAGAAGCATGGGAGAGCTAAAGTATTTCTTGTGACTTCTAGTGAAACAGTCTGAGGATGGAATTTTCATTTCTCACACATGTTCACAAATAAACTCCTCAAGAAATTTGGAATGGAGAATGCAACTTCTATGAGGACTCCAATGGGATCCACTGTGTCTCTAGATAAGGATGAGAAAGGGAAACCTATTGATGAAACCAAATACAGAAGCATAATTTGATTCCTGCTCTACCTTACTGCTAGTAGACAGTATATTATGTTTTCCATATGCGTTTGTGCCAGATATCAGGTGAACACTAAGGAATCTCATTATATCGCTGCAAAGCGAATTCTTAGATACCTTAAAGGTACACCAAATCTTGGCTTGTGGTACCCAAGAAACAATGATGTCGAGCTGATAGGCTTTTCAGATGCTGACTTTGTAAGAAGCAGGGATGATAGGAAAAGCACTTCCGGGACGTGCCATTTCCTCGGAAGAAGGCTTATTTCATGGAATAGTAAAAAGCAGAACTGTGTCGCAACCTTCATGGCTGAATCTGAGTATATCTCAGCAGGCAGTTGTTGCGCACAAATTCTATGGATCAGAAATCAACTCGAAGATTATGACTTGTAGTTCATAGAAGTTCCTATGTATTGCCACAGCTCAAGCATAATAGCAATTGCGAATAATCCTGTGTCGCACAGCAAAACAAAGCACATTGAAGTGTGCTACCACTTCATTCGGGAGAACGTGGAAAACAAAGATATCTCTCTCTACTATGTCCCCACGGATAAGCAGATTACAGATATCTTCACAAAGCCCCAAGACGAGGCTAAGTTCAGTCACTTCAAAACTGAACCCGTCATGCTGAACTATGAAGATTGAAGGGCTCACGGCTCTTGGATCAAGGGGGAGCATCAGCAAGAAACTCAAGATCGAGCATGGATGCAAAAATTGAGGGGGAGCATTTGGCTCCAAGTGAAGTCCCAGATTTGCAAAAGCCAAAAAGGGGGAGATTACCCTCTCGACTAAGGCTAAGGTGGCTGCCAATGTTAAGTATGCTCTGAGGAAAATGGTAATGAATTTCACTCTCAACTGAATTTTTAGTCTATGATTTTCATTCCCATCTGTTCTATTCACCTTACCTTGTAGGGTTTAGGCTTCTTCAAATAGGGGGAGATTGTTGGGTATTGTACCCACAATGTACCTAATTTGAAGAAGCCCCTGAACAAGCTAAGGTGAATTGATAATGTATTTGATGATTTTCTATCAAGTTGTGCTTGTAGCTATTCTATGCTAAGTACACACCAATGTCTGGGTGCAGTGGGTCAATATACACGGGTCTGCGCAACGTAATCCATCGTTGAGCAGATTAGTGTGTTGACTCACGTGTGCTCTCTCTATTGTAGTGTACTTATTTTCAAGTACAGGGTCGAGAAAGATCAAGAGTAGAAGAGGAGGAAAGATGTGTCAAAGACAAAGTTCATAGGAAGGAAGAGAAAAATCATCCAAGTCAAAATCGACGGGAATCACTAAGTGATTCTCGCCGATTCGACGGGAATCATTAGTGATTCTCGTCGAATAGATGAGAATAAGTCAGTGATTCCCGCTGACTTCATCCGACTGACTGTCCTCCTACCAGAATTCTGCTAAGGAAGAATCGACGGGAATCACCAAGATATTCTCGCCGATTCGACGAGAATCACCTTGCATTCCCGCCGATTCCCACCAGATGACCAGATATCCAACTTGAATTCTGCCAATGCAAATTCGACAAGAATCGCAAGTGATTCCCGCCGATTTCGACGGGAATCACCAGCGATTTTCGCCGATTTTTTCCTTAGGCAAATTTCCCGTTCGCTGGACCGAACCATGTTCGATGTGCGCCGTTTTGACCGGGACAAGGGCTTCTCCTTGTGGGCCCCACAACAGTCATTTAGGGTTGGCTCGGGTATATATATGTGCTTATTTCGAACATCTATAGTAACTCATTCACGCGAAATCAAGAAGCCGACGTCGTGCCCTAGCAGATCGCAGAAAATCGATGATCTCTGTCGCCGCTCGCAAGCTCATCGCCGCCGCAGATCTCAGAGCTTCTTTGATCTTCCGTCGATAGGACCGAGGCTAGCAGAGCGTCTCACGCATCTCTCTTGAGATCTCTTATACCTCGATTCATTGAACGTGGTTTGTTCTTCATTCCAAATTGATTGAGATGACTGGTCCAATTGAGATCGTTCGTAGACCTTGCTTGCTTCGTCAAGAAGTTTGGATCTACAAAGCTTCACCGCCGCAACCACTTGCCGTCATCGATCTTAACAAGATCCTCTCCAAGAGAGTACTCCGGTCGTGGACTCTTCGTCTCTTTCAAGAAAGCATCAAAGAACAAAGAGCGACATCGGATTCTCCACAAGTTTGTTTGTATTTCTTGTACTTACAATTTATGTTTTGTTGTAAAGAAATTTTTATTCCTAGTTGTAAGGGTTGGTTGCAACCTCTGGTGGAGGAGTAGTGACTTTTTTGGTTGGAAGGGTTCCTTCCGTAGTGTGAGGATTGGATTTCAACCCGGTTGGTGAAGTGACGGAGTCATCCCTTGGTGGGAGTAGGTCGAAGGGGGGGAGTGGACGTACCCAAATCGGGGAACCACTATAATTGCTTGTGTGCTTTTCTTTGCTGTGTTTGTTTATTTGTGCAGGTAATTTAAATTCCACAAAAGACTTCACGACACCTATTCCCACCCCCCCCCCCAGAGTTGGACTTAGTCGACACTAGATACTTTTAGTTATATTAATTACATAAAAATCAACCTAAAAATACATAAAGAAAGAGATTTAAAACGAAAATAATATATTTTTACCCTAATAAATTAAGCTAAAATATGCATCACCAAATTCCACCATACTTATTATTTTGCTTGTCCTCAACCAAAGACTACGAGTTAGAGAAAATAAAGATGATTAATTGAAAAGTTTAAAAATGCTATAAACGAGTAAGACGGTAATTTAGATATAGAGAAATTAACAAAAAAAAGAACAAAAAATTCCTACTTTAGCTTACGACATAATTTTATAAATTTTACTAAATATAAAATCAAATCATCCCAAATTTTTACAGAATTAAAACTTAATAAAGCAATGAGTAAAAAGCTCATTGAGTCACTACTAAAGTCTAAGAGACAAATTAAAATCATAGTCAATCAAGAGAAAGTTCAATATTTCTATCAAAAACAATTACTCAATATAGTTTCTCGTTACTATACTAAAAAGTAAACGTAGGAAGCATGAATAACTAGGGCTTTAATTAGGCGTACAGTTAGGCTTTGGTTTTTAAGGGTGCGATATTCAAAAAGATAAACACGAGGGGTATTTGCACACTTAAAACAAAAAGAAAATGAGCTTTGCCAAAATAAAGCTAGTCAAAATAAATATGTTATTCTTTTTCTTTTTTTTTCTTTTACTTTTCTCATCATATATTTTTCTCATTTTTCATTTTTTTTTTCGTACTTAAAAATTTCCACTTTTGTAGAAAAAGATAATACAATGATTTTCCACTAATTTTTTCAAAATGACATATTAGCAATTAAAGCTCAAAAATAAATTTAAAGTGTGCATATAAGTAAGCTATTTGGCTGTGGTGAAATAAAAAGTGCGGCTACAAAAAGGAAAGAAAAAGACACAAAAATGGCTAGCAACGATTATTGTTAGGCGGGATGCAAAGGATCAAATATTTCAAAAGAAATGCCTATATAATTTTTATGCTTCCTAAATCTACTCAAAGTAAAGCTTTAAAATTTCAAAATAGGATAAGCACAAAAATAAAAAATAGAGAATTTGATTTCATGAAAACAATGATAATAAGCGTCTAGACCAGTTTGTTTCTACTACACTTAATACTAATTAATGTTTAAAAGGATTTTAAAAAAAAATAAAGGATGATAGGTTTTATAAAAGTAAAAGAAATAAAAGAAAGGCTAAGGAAAAGTGAAGAAAAATTCATGAATTTTTTCAAAAATAGCATACTACCCTAAATAGGAACACTGCATGAGTCAACATACTACTCGCTAAACATATTTAAATAGAAAATTTACCTAATTTATTCGAACTTAGCAAGTAGACATGAGCTTAAAAAAACAATAAAATGCAAAGTAGCGGGGTACTAAATTGATTTGGCAAAAATTAACTCAATTTATTTTGGGATTTTTTTTCAATAATTTTTATATTTTGTTTTTGGATTTTTCAAAAATATATTATATATTAATTTTTTTTTTCAAAAAATTTTATAATTTTTTTTTATTATTTTTCTAAAGTAAACTATTAAGTTAACACTCCCCCATACTTAAAGTTAAACATTGTCGCCAATGTTTACAGTTAAGTATAAAGAGAGTTGAGAAAAGAGAGAAAAGAAGAAAAAGGAATGCAAAGAGAAGGACAAGATGCTTCCCTAGCGCTTGATGCCCAGACGTTGAAAAATGCATCCCCCCAAACTTGAGCTAAAGACCGGCTTGAGTCCATGTAGAGAGGCGAGAAGCGGCACAAACACGCGGGAGCTTATTCCTGCATAAGACAAAAAAAACAAAAGGTTAACAAGGCGTGCCACCCAAGAGCGCTCTTTGTTTAAAACGTCATAGAACTCGACGTTCTTGGTTAGCTAAATGGAAAATAAAACGAGAAATATAAGTCAGCTCGCGCAATATGCGTTTCGATGCGAGTGCCAAAACATTTTTTAAGAAAATAAAAATATTTTTTTGTATTTTTATATTTCTAAATTATACAAAAAGGAAAAAGATTTTAAAAAATAAAATTTGTTAGTAAAAGAAAATAAATTATTAAAATGGGAAAAAGAAGAAGATTTAGAAACTAAATTGGAAGATAAAATAAAAGAAGAAAAAAAAGTGAAATTTTCGAAAGGAGGGGGAGAGAAGAAAAAGAAGAAGAAGGAGGCAGTTTATCATAAGAAAACGTTTGAATAGAAATATTTGGTTGCTCCATTTGAATATCAATCATTTCCGTAGATTGGGAGCAAATCGGGATATCCGAAAAATCAATCTCCTCGAAAGATCGAACACAAGAAAGTTCGTCTACCTCGGAAACTTGATAAAAATCAGGATATCGAGGGAAATTTCCTCCTCGAGAGGTTGAAAGCATAATAGAATTTCTGAATAATCGTCTTCGGTGAGTGATTGAAGGAACTGCGGAATATCCAAAGATTCATCATTCGAAAGATAAATACTAGAAGGAGAAGAAGAAAAAGATGCGGCCTCAGAAGTTAAAGCGTCAAAAATCACTTTGAAGTGAGCATTGATGCGTGCTTCAAATGCTACAGAATCAAAAATCACTTCATCTTTGCTAGAATCAAAATCTGGAGGCGCACAAAATTGCGGAGAAAAAGCAGAGAAATCTTGAGACGAAATGGGTTTATTATCACCTTGGCCCCAAGAATGATCAGGGTGTTTCCACCCTGAGTAGTTCCAAGTAGGGCTTGGATCAAAATGTCCATTCAAGAAATTTCTAGAAAAATTAAAATCAGAAAAATTCGCAGGAGAAGGGTAGGAAGGCATTTGAAAACCATCGTAACCCCATGAAAAAAAATTCACAGACGGATCAATTTTTCCAAATTGATTCGATCCAGAAGGGATAATATCATGGGTGGATGAAGGATATCTTACCCAACCTTCCTCGCAAGAGTGACCGAAATCTCCATAATAAAAACAAAGACTACCCATTAAAAAAAATCAACCGCGAAAGAGGGGTAAGAGAGAGAGAGAGAGATAAAAAATGATAAAGCTAATAGCTATCTTTTTTTAAAAATATCAAAACTATCCCCATCAACGGTGCAAAAAACTTGAAACTCAAAATCACAAAGGAGGAGAGAGGGTTAGAAGAGAAGAGAAGGTGGATGTGGTGGTTGAGAATATTCTCTGATTCTATATCTTATAAAGGCAAGCGTACCTTATTATTTTTAGTATATGATACTAAAGTTTAATATCAAGGTCGTATTTCCCTGGGGCATAATGATTTCTTCTACTTCGAGGAGATCACTATTATTTTATCAACTAATTTTTCTATTAATGACTAAACTAAAAACAGAAATTAAAATACTAAGATAAAAATAAAACTAAAAACTTGCAGAATAAAAAGAGTCAGAGCTAGTGATAAAGGGTTAGTACTATATCTAGAATCACTTTGAAATAGGAAAATCAAAATGAAATAACAACTAGTTCTAAATAAAGTAAAACAACCTTGACCATAGAGGTTCCAGAAGCATGAACGCGCTTTTCTCAAAGTCGCGCCCACCTGAGTTTAGGAAGGTCCGACCGAACTCTCATCCGTATCGGAGACCTAAAGCTCGCCTTAAGTGGTGAACCCCGCTAATTGATTTCACTCCAATACAGGAGATTTGGACGCCCGCCTCTCTCGAGTGGTGTGTGATAACTCTCTTTACTTTTGGTGATCGATTCAATCTACGAGCCTCTCGGCTAACTAGGATTGAAAACCCAAATGGAAACTATATACCGCCAATATAGTCCCACTAAATTAAAACTATGAGTAAATCAAAAGTGATTACATTTAGAAGAAAAAGAAGCTAAAACATCATAACTTGATCTACCCATTCTCAAATCATCGCAATCGAGTACAAATGAGGATTAGTTAATCATGGTAATAGAGAAAGAGAGGGGTAGATAATAAAGGTGCATGAAAACTAAAGAGTGAGAAAGAGAGAAAACTAATTAGAATTTATTAAAAACCAAAAGAGATTACAACTACGAAATGGACGTTATAATTGCATGAAAAGAAGCCGACTACTGCTACAATACTAATAAAAAGCTATTATAGGAAAGGAAAGTGCTTTGCATGAAAAAAAGCTTGAAATGGATGGAGAGAGAGAGCAATAAAAGCACTAAAACCTTACGAAATGAACTAGCAGTACCTTAGCTCTCCCCAAAAGTTGGTCTGGAATGCTTGGAATGGCTTGGTATTTAAAGAGTTTTCCCACAGGTTCGTCACGCCCTAGGTCATGCCCGGGGAGGGCGTGATAAGGGGGCGTGACAGGTACGGAGTTGACCTCGGGTGCTGGATTCAGGAGGGAATGATGATTGCTTTTGTAAGATTGTGGTCATGCCCTAGGTCATGCCCGTGTTGGGGGGCGTGACAAGCACGTCATGTAAAAATCAGCTGTCGGAATCCATTAGATGTCGGAAAAAGGCATGACACGCCCTGTGACATTCCCAGGGAGGGCGTATTAGGGGAGTGTGAGAGTACAATTTGCATGCAGTAGTAGAGAAAGCATTGAATGCAGCGGCAGGCTTCAAGATGAGGGTAACACGCCCTATGACATGCCCAGGGAGGGCGCGTAAGGGGGGGCGTGACAGTGGATTTTTTTGGGAAATTCCATCTAGCAGCTATCAACCTTGGGATCAGGCTACATGCCCTGTAACACGCCCTGGGAGGGTGTGTCAGAAGTGCGTGTAAGAGGATTTGTAGCTGAAAACTTGTGGAAACCTGCAAAAATAGAAAATAAACATTAGTAATATTATTTACATAAAAAGAAACCTAAAAATACATAAATAAAGAGATTTAAAACGAAAATAATATATTTTTACCCTAATAAATTAAGCTAAAATATGCATCATCAGTGCTCCTGGACAAACATCGAGCGTGGTGAAGGGGCAGAGCCCCTACGGGGTACAGGGCAGTGCCCTGACCAATGTTTTAAAAACTACCTCTGATTCCTCACAAAATCCATCAACATTTGATGTTCTAGGAAAATATTTGGGAATTTAGAAAACTTCTAAAATTTCCAAATCTACAGGCAATGGATTTATCAACTTTTGAAATAATGATTATCGCATAACCTGGCTCTGATACCACTATTGGGTTTTTCTAAACGTCACAATAGTGGTACGTAGTGGAATAAGGAACAAGAAAACCAAAAAGAAATGCAAATCTTGCGATGAACATTGATCAAGAAGTAATATTGTTATAAATAAAAGCAAACCTTTACTGGATTGAGTTATGACTCAACTAAGGTGCTCCGACAAAATCCAATGAACACTAGTGGTCAGAGTTCTGAGTGTAGAATTGTGTCCACGCCTGTACGGAAGTCCACACGAGCACAAAGAACCCTTAGACTCTTGTCACACAAGATCTAGGTTGGAAGAAGGAATGCCATCAACGTCTCCAGGGATTACAAGATCGGTTAAAGGAGAGGCGGCGGTGATAAAGATGACGCTTAGGAGACAATTTTCGGCAACGACAACAAGACGGGTGGTTGGCAGGATATCGCGATGGCTGCAAATTCTTCGGTGCGTAATAGTTCTGCTGGGAAGGAAGAAGATTCCTCCAACAAACTCACACGTTTAGGTTAAGAGAAATAATACATTTCTCAGTTTACTATATATATCATATATATACATGATACCTAAACAACCGATACCCGTAGACCACACCGAACTGGCCTTAAAGGAATTAAATCAGAGGAAACTTAATTCTTTGATTACATATGTAGATATTCGATGAATCAAAACCATTCGTCGAAATAACACGTAAATGCTCGATGAATCGAAACAGAGTAACTCATCTAAGCATCATGGCAATATACGACGAATCGGAGTCTAATTCACCAAAACTGTCATTTCGTTACTTGACGACTCGTATTACAAGATAAGTTAAAGTAAAGATTCATTGGGATATCATTACTATACTCGTCGAATTCAAAACTATTCGTCGAAACATCAAGACTATACTCGACAAATTTCACTTAGTTTCTTCCGACCACTAACCTGATGACCCATATTCACAATATATGCCCTGGAATAAAAATCCTTCAGATCTAGAACGTCAAAAGCTTAGTTCTTCACTCATATCATATATGAGCAAGGACATCACAAAACTTTCCAACTTCTCCAATGCTCTTATGTGGGACCCTATAGGCTCATGTTGTATTAGCAGTGAGACTACATTGTTGCTCACTTCCAGATCACCATGGTAATACTAACAGTTGACACAATTCGTAACCTTCGTCACGGCTGCAGATACTGATCTCTCGCATTCTTTCACCAGACATGACTGACAACTCCATAGGGGCCGACCTAGATTCTACCGTAAAGTATTTAGCACCACGCTTTCCTAATAAGATCTAAGGCTTCCTCAGCAAGTTGGCGTCAATTATTGATTTAACTAAGCGGGTGGCAGTTATTCTGCAGAAGTATGGGTTCATGCTTCCTAAGATACAAGACGAGCGAGCTCAGCCAATGAATTATAGCTTTCCTCACTTGCTCGCTCAACAACAGCGAGTGGAGACGTTGGAATGCGAGTGCGCCTCATTTAATAGTGCGATGCAGAGACTTCTCAAAGGAAACCTGGCTTTACTAGAGGCATATCTAAAGAAGATGGAGGAATGTAGTCAAACTCTTCATCATAAAGTTACAACCATTTGCGAGGAAATCAACCCAAGGGCAGGTCTTCAAGTGTGTATGCGGTGATAAGGATCGTAGAAATGGGTCCTACACTAACTCTGCGATAACGAGATTATTGCGAACTGAATTTGTTTAGTATTCCCTTTTATACTATGCGAGAACTATCTGGACAGCGCTTGATTATTCATGAATAATTTTGTAATTTTGTAATTTTGCATAAGTATTGTTCGTTTTGCTGTGAGTGCGTGACATATGAAGTTGAGTGGTTTTTTGTTCTACGAATGGGTGGGTTTAAGCCAAAATCCGTAAGTGGTTATGACGAAGCATATTGCAGGATACTTTGCGAGCATGGGGGCGACAAGTGACTTCATGCAAATTTGTCAAACCCACCCCCAACCTTCTATAAATACTCCCCCAACTGGTCTTCACATCCCGTCATAACTACTCTTCCTCCACCTTTTATCCCCAACCCATCATGCACTCACACTTTATGCTCACAAGATGGTAGACGATAGTGAGGAGGGGCGGCAGAACTACATGGCTAACTTTCTAGACTACGTATTTCCTGACGGACATGTCTCAGAGGAAGAAATGCTCGAGATCATCACAGAGTTTATGCCAGCAGGATTCGAAACTCGCGCACCTAAGGAGGGAGAGCCCAACATTTCCATAAAGAAAGATAAACTCGTCATCCCTCTCACACACTTTGAGATGGGACTTCACCTCCTGGTATGGTCGGAGGTGAAGAAATTTCTCAAGTACTTTGGGCTGGTACCTTTGAAGATAACCCCCAATTGTATCTCGATGCTGGTGGTCTACGCACGATATCTACGCGAAGATAGAAAAGAGTTTAACTGAACGGTCTTCCGCACGTTATTCATCTACCAAGCCACCAATGGCAGGTTGGCCTGTAATACCTCTTTCTGTTATAAGAAATATAATAGAAGGTCCAGTCAGGGCCCCATGCCATATTCCACAAAGAGTTAGATGAGTTATGCATTGATTCAAAACAATACGCGCATCCTAATTCAAAGTTACATTCTAGCAGAAGCTTTTTGAGTAAAATACCCCAACAACAGGAATGTCCATTAACCAACAAGTAGGAAATATATTCAAACTACACAAAGAGTTTGGCCTTAAGCCCTTACAAGCTATTTTCTCAACAAAAGTGTTTTATAAACTTTGGCCCATTTGCCGACCACACATGAAAAAAGTAAGAGATTTGTCTTTGTACCTTAGAGGGCTAGACAACAAAACATAAGGGACTTCAGCCCCCTACGTTCCACTTGGCTCACTAATACCTACACAAGCACAACCCACCATGATGTGGCAAAATAAGGCAATAGTCAGCATTAGCTGACAAAATTATAATGACCCCATCCCTCACATGGGAAGGCGGTGTTCCTTCCCTGCAAACAACAGAATGGCAATATATATATCTCAACAAACATCGACATTGACAAATAAGGACACACATACCTTGCACTCAGATCACATTATCTGTGTATCGGATTTCCAGGGTCCCACAACCATCCTCATTCCCAGACCAATGGTAAAATTGAGCATTTCCATTCTTTTCGTCTCATAGTCTAAGAATCTTACTATTCCAATAACGAAAGGCAATTATTTAGGCAATCATGTACAAGAATGATACATCACAGGTACAAATCAGCTATTTTCAGTCGCTCAAACCTCCTTTCTAATGTGGAAAGCCAAGGCAATCAAAGAGTATGACATGATGCGGGTCATCCTCCCCTTTCACAAATAAAACATACATAACCGCATTATGTTTTAAGGCTAGAACTCACGACCACAATAATAGGGCACTATAAGCTCACAACTCAACATATTACCCTTAGTCTCCAAGAGACAAGCCTCACAAGCATAGCTCTCTAGGAGCTACCACCAGCGGTATCTCTACCTCTACACGGTAGGGGACATAACACTATTTCTTCAACAAATTTTCGTGTTTTCCTGGAAACAAACTCCAGTACTCTCACCGCAGTAACCTGCACACCCCATGACTCTAGAAACAACACATTTAACCACAGTGTATTATCTGATACACAAATTAATACATCACCAATATGAGACAACTTGTCCGGGTGGGCTTCACACACCACGTCTATTCATTAAATCGATTCTAGATTCTATATGCATGTTTTTTATCAGGTATATCATCGATCAACCCGTTGGAAACTTCTCGTACTTCATTAATTGGTGAGGGTTTCCATGCACATACCAAATAGGGACCTTAGCTTGTAGGATTCTAACTTCTTCAAATATGGGGAGAATTTTAGTTATTGTATCCACAATAACCCTAATTTGATGAAGGGTCCTGTTAAGCTAAGATGATTTGAGAATGTATTTGATGTTGTGTTTTCAGTTATGTACTTGCAGGACTACATTGCTAAGTATACACCAATGTCAGGTTATTTTGGGTCAGTACACAGGACTATACAATGTAAACCTTCATTTTATAGGCCATTGTGTGTACTCACGCATAATCTCTCTATTGGGGAATTCTTCTATCCCAATTGCATGAGAAGGATCAAGGAAGGATAAGGAGTTGGAATCATAAAAAATAGAAATTTTATCCATGTAAAATTAATCGGGTATTGTACGGGATATTCGTCGAGTATACTTGTTGATACTCGTCGAATTCATCGTGTATACTAACTATCACTTGTCGAATTCATCATATGCACTTGAGGTAAAATCTCTGAGAGTCGGAAAATCAACCAAGTAAAAAATATTGTATATTCTTGTGTATACTCATCGAATTTGTCGAATGTATCTAACGATACTCACCAAATTTGTCAAATATACTTGTCCATACCAGACGAGTTCGTTGAGTCAATTCGACTTTACATCTCTGGATTTTCTAAGTCAGATTTGTCGATTATCACTTGGTTAAGCGTCGAATGTTCTAGACGATACTCATCAAATTCGTCGAGTATATTAGTCGATACTCATTGAATTCGTCGAGTATGTCTTCTTCCTCACATCGAGTAACAAGTTGGAACGAGCTAAAATTCTCCAAGTCAATTAAAATTCATTACTTGTTTGTCGAGTATACTCAGCTATACTCGACGATACTCGACGAAAAATTACTTAGGGTATTTTCTTCCGCTTTTTCAAATTCTCGGCTTGGGTTGAACGGAAGCCATGCACAGTGATTTTTGCAAGTCTTCGATTGGAAAGTTCTTTCGCGGGTTTCATTTTCCATTTTATCCTAACCTAAGAAAAGGGATTGGTGCAAGAAGATTCCACCACTCGGTGGGGAAAATAGCCATTGCAAAGGAGGATCTCTATAAAAACATAGGGTGGATTTCTTTCCAACCTAATCGTGTTAATAATCCTCATTTCAAATCGAGAATATTTCCAAAATCAAAACCGTCGGCTCCGTACCTTTTGCGATTTCTGTTCGGCCGACAACAACAAGCGGAATGATTCGATAATCTTCCACTGATTCGACTGGATCTTTACTTTCTGACGGTTTCTATTCCCTTAGATTAAGTAAATCCATGATTCAAGATCAAAGTTTCGGATTTTTCGTTTTCTTCAAGATATTCAAGTTCAACATTTTTGAAGAACGAAAGAATGAAGACTTAGATCTAAATAGGATTACTTGTAATCTTTGTTTTTTTGTGTAAATCTCAATTTACATTTGTAGAAGGTTTTCCCTCCGAGTTGTAGATCTGTATTTGGATCGAGTTGTAAGAGAGGTTATTTCTCCGAGTGGTAGGAGCACTATCCCCGAGTTATAGGAGTTGAGGTTCTGAGGTTTAAGATTTGTTGAAATCTGAGAATGGTGAAGTAGCCGAATCTAGCCCTTCGTGGTAGATAGGCGAGGCGGGTCAGTGGACGTACCCAACTCGGGGAACCACCATAAATCTTTGGGTTTTGTGTGCTCTTATTTTTAAGTTATTTTTATTCTGCGAAAAGACGCAGCCCTCACCTATTCACCCCCGCCCTTCTCTAGGTGATTTAGGTTGACTCTAAATACTTTCAACCTTGCGAACCCTTCACTGGGTAGACCTTGGAAAGTACAAGACTAATTAAAGCATAAAAAATTTGTATCTTTCCTTACTCTTGTAAATTTATAAACTCAAAATAAAAATAGAAAAATATTTAAAATATAAAAAAAACAATTAAAATTCTAAAAAAACACTTTTAATTTTGATCTTTGTTTGTATATTCTAGCATGTTTTGCAGGTACTGCTACCCCCATCTAAAAAATAAGGGACGTGTTCCTTTCCCCCTTTCTTTATTTTCATTTCAATTATATTTTAATCTTTGTCACCCTTTATTTATTTTCTTTTTTGCTTAATACATATTGTTCAACATTGGTAAAAATGTTGAGTTTTCAGTATGGGGGTGTTTTCCCCTTTTGAAAAATATTTCAAAAATTAAAAAAATACATATAACTTAAAAAATTACAAAAGAATTACAAAATCCCAAAACTTTTAAAAAATTCATTCTTCTTTTATTTGTCTTCTCTTTTAGCACTTAAAGAAAATTAAAATCACAAAAAATTATTTTACTTTCATTTTATTTCCTAGTATTTATATAAAAGAAATTCCAAAAAAAATATTATAACCCCCAAAATTCAAAAAATTAAAAACTTAGAAATCTAAATTTAAAGAAAATTACTTATCTTTTTGTTATTTCAAATATTTTTTTGAGTTTATTTATAAGAATTCTTATTTTTGCTAATATTGTATTTTATTATAATGAGTTAAATATAATTTTTAGGCGATTTAGTCTTAAGGAGTACTTATGATTTTAATTTTATTAGAGAAATTTATTGAGAACTTTTCAGTTTTAATTTTAATTAGCATCAATTTTGTAGTTTTTGCTAAACCCTGTTGGATTTCAATTATTTCTACTTCTTGCATTTTAACTCTTAGGAAATTTCAATCTACTATAGTTGCTCTCAAAATATTTTATTTTAATTTAGAATATTATTTAAACTTTTAACCTCTTAGCCTCTAATCTTTTGGTTTTATTGTAAGATCATATGGCATGTTAATGAGTTGATAAAATTCATTATTCTTGGGTACACATATGCAACATTAAAATTTACCTCAACTAATGACATTAAGGGTTTGTTCGTTAGGTCGGAATTGGAGTGTTGGAATTGGAATTCAATTGATAATTCCAATTCCAGTGTTCGGCGACCATAAAAATATCTCTTAATTGGAATTCATTTCAATTCTCATTGGAATTTGTTATAAAGGAAACATTTCTCCCTCAATTCCGACTCCATGATGTCTTCATTCTAAATTCTCACCAATACACGTGCACACCTGACTCTCTTAAAAGACATCGACCCCAATTTTATTTGTCACCTAGGGGTGCATTTTATTCCCAAAAGCAAATATTTCGACGGTGCGAACATTTTTCCGCCACGATATGAATATTTCTGTCAGGGATGCATTTTTTGACCGGGCGCGCATTTTGCCGGCGAACGCACACTTTTTTGCCCGGGCAAGAATTTTTCAGCCCGACACGTATTTTTTTCCCTGGCGTGCATTTTTTGGTCGGAGCACATGTTTCGGTCGGGCATGGATTTTTCTCCAACACGTTGTTTTTAATCCGGGCGGGCATTTTTCGCTCGGGCGCGCATTTTTCGCTTTGGCACACATTTTTCACCTGGGCACACATTTTTCGCCCAGGCGCCTATTTTTTCCCCGACCATGCAATTTTTCACCTAGCCACACATTTTGCTCCCAAGCGCGCTTATTTTGCATATGGGTGCAAGATTCACCATAGGCGCATTTTTCGCCGGGGGGTGCATTTTTGCCCGAGCGCGCAGTTTTCGCCCCGATGCACATTTTTTCCCGGGGGAGATTTTTTGGCCCAAATGTAATTTTTTCGCAGTGTGGTGAACTTTTACAAATTTTTTGCCAGAGCGTGATTTTTTCCCCCAAGCGCAAAGTTTTTTGCCAAGGCAAGATTTTTTTCAGGGAATGTATTTTTTGCCCGGGCGGATTTTTTTCTCCCGGGCACGAATTTTTCGCTTGAAAACATTTTTTTTCTCTAGAACGTGATTTTTTTGCCCTGACACGAAGTTTTTTGCTCAACCATGAATTTTTCGCTAGGCCTAAATTTTTTCACCCGACTGAGAATTTTTCACATTGCGATAATTTTTTCGCCCAGCCGCGATTTTTTCGCCCGACCACAATTTTCCCTACATGGATTCTTTTGCCCGATAACGTTTTTTTCACCCGAGTGCGGTTTTTTTGCCTGGGCAAGAATTTTTCGCCCGGACGTTTTTTTCGCTCGTGCGCGTTTTTTTGGCCCGGGCGCGATTCATTTGTTTGGGCACAAGTTTTTTGCTCAGGCGTGATTTTTACTCTTAGGCCTAATTCTTGTGCCCAAATGAATTTTTTCGGCTTTGTGAAAAAATACGCTTGTTAGCGAAAAATGTGCGCCCAGGCAAAAAATTCGCACCGGACTTAAAAATCCGCGCCCGGGCGGAAAAATTCTCGGTCGGGCATAAAAAAACTCGCCCGATGAAAATACGCATGATGAGTCCAAGTAATATACATATTTTTGGACTCATCTGAGCTAGTTTTCTCGTTGATGCACCACACTTTAGAGCCATATTTGTTATTATGTCCATTCCATGTTAAGTGCACTACTCGCTTTCATTATGATTCCATAGTTATTATTCTTTTGCCCTACTTGGTGTTTTGTTGTATATGGAGAATGTGGTATGACCATCTCTGTGGCTTTGCTATTTTTGTTGTAGGTACAAAGGTGGTGAGCGTGTTCCAGGTTGTTTTGGAAATTTTTCCGCCTAAGGGCCATTAATCGTGCGTTTTTACACGCGCACGTTCAGTGGACTCCTTAGCACACGACCACTGGTCTTGTGCGATCTGTTCATCGAATTCCCAAATAGTTTAGGAATACTCTGTACGATAATTGGACCTATAGAGCACGACCACTAGTCGTGAGCCACTGATCGTCCGCACTATTCTCCACTTTTTTAATTTCTATTTTGGGAAATTGCACGACCATTGGACATAGTGCGCATGACCACTGATCGTGCGCCACTGCATGTGCGTGTTACCCAGTTTTTCTTGAGTTTTGTCTTTGCTAATTGCACGATCATGGGATCCAATGTGCACGACCACCAGTCGTGCGCCACTGATCGTGCATATATATATTATTTTTTGTCTGTTGCAGGTTTCTCTTGAGCAGAGCGCATGATCATCAACCGTCAGTGCGCACGACCACTGGTCGTGTGCCACTGATCATGCGCTCTGACTTTCTACTACTGTATTTAAGCCCGTGCTCCATTATTTAGGTCAACTTCTTCCATTTTTCACCCCGCTGCTACGCGCGACGCGCCGATTTTTACCCACACAGGTCCTCCACTCATCTCAATCCTCCGGGAAGCTTTCTCTGGGGATCCGAAGCCATCTTCAACACTTTGGATAGTTTCCAGCCACCAGCAGCTTGCAACAAGACTTTTTTGGCACAACTCATTTGGGCAACGGGAGAAAAGATTGAAGGAAGGAGAGAAGAAGGAGGGAGACCAGTGGATTGACAACCCATTTACCTCCGGAAGAAACCAACGCTCCGAGTCGAGAAGTGGATTGACAACCCACCTCTCTGGCCAAGAACCTCGGCTAGGTTTTCCTCCTATCGGTTTACTCTACCCTTTTCTCATAGTGAAGTGTATTCTTAAGCTTGTAATGAACTTAAACTAACTTAATTTGTCTATGAGTAAAGTTTATTTTGGCTAGTTGCATTCTTTTTTATTAGCTGTGTTGCACTCGCCTCCATCCGCATCCACTCCAATCGTGTACTAGAACCACACTAGAAAAGGCTTGTGTTGGTAGTTGAAGAGGTGATTGCAACCCTAACTTTTCGCACTTGTGATCATTCCATCCGCTTTCTCTCCGTCCATCCGCCCAACGAAGCACGGCATAACGGCCTGAACTAATTCCATCCACCAAGCGAAGCGGTGCTTACGACCCGCATTATTTTTTTTTTGATAGCATTAGGAATAAAAAAACCCAACCCTTGTGATTTCATTAAACTCTTTGTGACGATCTTCCTATGGCGCTATCACGATACCCAACCTTCATTCTCTAGAGATCGACATTCGGAGAAGCTATTCCCAAATTTTATTACTTTACAACGATCGGTGCACTTGCCGATGGATTAAATTTTTTGGCGTCGTTGCCAGGAAATGCAGGCATAAGTGATCTGGGTTGTGGAAGTTGGTTACTCAAGAGTTGTTGTTTTTGAATTTTTTGTTGTTGTTATCTTTGGTGTATGCAGAGGACAAGATTAAGAGAGTTGTTTTCCTATGATCCTGAAAAAGAGAGGACCGCTCGAGCTCGAAGGCGTAATGCAAATTCTCGACTAGAGATGGATCACAATCTAATTCAGCTGGGAGGCAATGGAAGAGGAGAAGAGCCCATATTAGGGCCAAACGTTGATGAGAAAATTTGAAATCGGCAAGGACAGCCGATGCATAGGACTGGTCCGAGAGGGAATGGAGCTGCTGCTGGAGGGCAGCATGTTGATGTGAATGAGGTAAATAGGCCGAGACCTCGCACGATGAGAGACTACACTACCCCTACTACGGGAAGTATTTACCCTAGCATAGAACCGACAATTGTAAACAACCATTTCGAGATAAAACCCGCCATTTTGAACATGATCTGAAATAATACGCAATATTTAGGCCTATTGAGTGAGGATCCGCATCTCCATCTGACGGAGTTCTCTGAAATTTGTGTCACCTTCCGCTATGCCAGAATTACTGATGATGTAGTAAAGCTGAGGCTATTCCCATTTTTGCTGAGGGACAAGGCCACAACCTGGCTTCATACCATTGCGCTCGGGACTGCTACTACTTAGGAGGCTCTTTCCTTTAAGTTTTTAGCTAAATTCCACCTGGTGGAAAAAATTGTGAACGCCCGGAGGGAAATAGCTACCTTCCGGCAGCTGGACCAGGAAACTTTATCTGAAATATGGGAGAGGTTTACTGACCTGCAGCGTCGATACCCCCAGTACATCTGTGAGCCGTGGAATTTAGTCGAAATATTCTATTTTGCTATTGAGCCAAATTACAGGGCTATGATTGACGTGGCAGCCGGTGGCGCTATAATGAACCTATCTCATAGTGAGCCGTTAAGGCTCCTTCGTGATAGAACCTCCCATAGCACCTACTGGACCGCTGGAAAAAATACACCTAGAGGGGAGAGACATCTGTTTGAAGTGAATGCGGTGGTGGAATAAGATGAGGGGAGCTATCCTACGATGGATGGAAGGATGATGCTTATTAGATCGCCCCTCCTCTAGCTCGGGTTATGGACATTTCTTTCTAGGGTTATGGAAACCCCGACCATCATGCTTATGAGTGCCCTGCTGGAGAAATATTTGCTGATCTATCAAGTATAACTTCTAACAAGAGAGAAAATTATATTAACAATCAGAACCACGCCGCTCCCTATAATAATGCGTATAACCCCAACGCGAGAAATCATCCTAATTTCTCGTGGAATCAAAATGCTTCTGGTCAAAGATGGTAGGGAGGCCAGCATCAATTTGATGCACAAGACTCTAATAGTCAGCCGCGACCGCCGCATCTCTGTTATAATCAGAACACGCAAGGGACTCGTAAGAGTGCATTGGAGGAAATGATGGAAAAATTTGTGGATATGGCTCAATCTAATATCGCGACTCAAATCTCTTCCATGAGGAACTTGGACACTCAGCTGGGGAAACTAGCCCAGGTGCTCTCCGAGCGTACTCGTGGCACCCTCCAAAGCAACACGGAGAAAAATCCCCGTGAGCAAGGGAAGAGTGTTGGAGAGGCGGTTGAGTGCAATATAAATGAAGTGGTCGTGAGCTGTGAGATTAATGCGGTGGAGATGGTAGCTTTATGTGATTCCAGATCATCGTGCAATATTCTTGCTTTGCAAGATGTTAAGAAACTGAATTTAAATATCGAATCAAATGTCTGGAAGTCACTAGTGCTAGCCGATGGGTCGGTAGTAAAGACCGACCGAGAAATTAAGGAGGTGGAAGTGAAACTGAATGGGGCTATTATAGTTACTTACTTCCAGGTGTTGGGACCCATGGGAAATGCATTGAAACCCATCTTAGGGGACCCATTCCTAAAAGCTAGTGAGTCTACATTGCAATTTAATGCGAGCGGCATCACCTTGGCTCCCAAGGTTGATTTGCCTTCAACACCGTCCCTTCCCCCTATTCCTCTGATTGAAACCATAAAACGGCCGAAGTTGAATGTTTTGTTATCTGATGATTTATCTAGTGCTGCTGAGACAGGTGTTCTGCTGATTGAGGAAGATAAGGTTAAGAAAGTGGAAGAACTGCTGATGTTACCTGAAGAAGAGACTAAGGTGGAGTTGCTAGAAGTGAAACCAAACTCTCATAAGAAGGAACATGAGCGGAGCATTGCTGTATAGAGCATGAAGAAGATAAAATTAAAAACTTTTATTGATCTGAACAAATTTTGTAAGACTTTAAAACAGGTCACTTGGGCTGATTTATCACCCGCCAAAGGTGAGGAAACGATGCCCGCGGATGGAAAGTCTAGGTCTGCTGCTTATTCGGATGGAGTGGTTAAACATCCCTGGCGATCCCCATCCGTGGATTTAAAAAGAAATGAACTGCTCAAGCGCAAGGCGTAGAATTTTGCCTGCCGACGTGAGAAGGAAAAAGTTAGGGGCATGGGAAGAGGTTATACATCCCTGGGACCTAAAGCGTTCGCATATCCCTCATCTCGCATGACTGGAGGGATCTAGCACAAGTCAGCATTCAGATGAGAAGTGAAGGATCTCCGGGTCCCCTTTTCTGGCTTTTCTAGTTTTATTTTTTGCTTAATATTGTGTGTAACTTTTGACTTTTTCATTGCATATTTAACTTTTACTATGAACATTATATAACTGTTAATACACGTATTTGGTCTACCTTAAAGACGGTAAAGAAATGTGGCTTATGGGAGACAACCTAATTTCTCTGCTTTCAATAAAGCTTTTTGTGATTATATGTTTGTAGTTTTTGTGCTTGGAGATGTTCTCTTTTGTAAGTGGTGCTTGCTTGCGCTGTGGACTTTCTACTGAATTTAACCTCATTCTTCTGGTATGCTCATTTGCTGAGCATGGGTAACCTCTCCCCCAACTCTTATTTATTTGATTTTTTGCAAATCTTGGTTAGGTTGCTAGTTTAAGTATGATGGAGGAGAGTTATGCGAGTTACCTATGCACATGCACTGCTATCACTTTCATACCATAAGAATTTTTATTTTTCTATTTTCATGATTTCTTATTCGCATTGCAGACTGAATAATCCATATGTGTGCGATCTTATTCACTCGCGCGACTCGAGTCAAATGCATTGCTTGTGTGTAAACTTTAAAATAGTGGTGTTGGCTTAGGATTTTAGGATAGAGTAGTGCAAAACTCGTGCAGTGCTCCTAATTCAGTACTCATGGTCTGTGTATAAATAATATAGATTTAATTTTTCTTTATGCTCGTAGATTAATACTTTTTATACAGATGTAAATATTGTTTATACTACTCAAAAATATTGAATCTGGTGAAATCGAACGGCAGTGTAGGAATGTGTGTATCCGTCACTAGGCCCGTTTTGCTCGAGTCAGGAGGAAGGATAATCATTCTCGGTGCAAAGAAGGTTCCCCAAGCTAATCTCGAAGTATTGGTGCATGGTTAGTCAAGCGTAAGCGTGATGTAGCCCATCAATTAGGCTAGTTTGAGCTTTTTTTACCTTGTCCTTACTGCTAACCATTGCAAGCCAAGTTTGTGCCTACCCCTTCTTTGATTCAGCTCCACATTCATTCACTAAAGCCTAAATCCAATCCCCCAATCGCAACCAAATCAATGATCTCCATTAAATTTAATATTTTGACGAGGTGTGATGTGTGGAATTCAAGTGATATGGTGGATGAATTCAAGAACTTCCACGTGCTAAAGTTAAGGATTGCAAAAGAAAAAAATAAAGAAAAAAGAAAAGAAAAAGGAGAAAATGGAAAAAAGAAAAACTTTTATAAAAATTACAATGAGAAATGGAATCCCCATCTAGTTTATTTTTATATTGGTCGGGTTAGGCCATGTACACACCCAGTTTTCAAGCTAAGTTTGGGTGTGTGGCACACGTGAAATTGTGAGGGGATGTATTGGTTTAGGTCATTGTTTACTCGCTTGGGTTGCGTGTAGCCTCTATATTTATCTTTGACTACCAAACCTTAGCCCAAGCCCCATGCTTATCCTAGAGCCCTACGTATTCACGCTTGAGACGAGCTAGTACCGTGGAGATAGTGTGAACGGGCATGCGTATGGTCCCCGACATTGGTGGATTCCTTTGGAGGTGATCTTGAGCCCCGATCTTGGGCAAAACTCACCTTAGTGGCCTGCCTACTTTCTTCCTACATATGACCGAACGATTCTCCAAAATTCAAATTTTGAGTAGAAACAATATTTATTTATGCCGGTCGAAAAGTGTAAATTCTATAGTATAGTTAAAAAGTTCCTCTATTCTATCTTCTATGCCCATGATATATTTGATTTCTCTTAATACTGTATTCGGAAATTACTAAGCCAACTAACTATTTTCTAGTCCACAAAGTGATTATTTGCTCAGGACGAGCAAATGTCTATGTCTGGGGGTGTGATGAGTCCAAGTTATATACATATTTTTGGACTCATCTAGGCTTGTTTTCTCATTGATGCACTACACTTTTGAGCCATATTTGTTCATATTTGTTATTATGTCCATTCCATGTTAAGTGCACTTTTGGTCCACTTTTAGTGTTATTTCATAGTTATTATTCTTTTGCCCTACTTGGTGTTTTATTGTGTATGGAGAATGTGGTACGCCCGTCTCGGTGGCTCTGTTGTTTCTGCTGCAGGTACAAAGGTGGTGAGCATGTTCTGGATTGTTTTGGAAAGTTTTCCGCCTAAGGGCCACTGGTCATGCATTTTTACACGCGCACTGTTAGTGGAATCCTTAGCGCACAACCACTAGTCATGCACAGTCTATTCATCGAATTCCTAAACAATACAGGAACACTGTGCACGATCATTGGACCTATAGCGCACGACCATAGGTCTTGTGCCATTGATCGTGCGCACTATTCTCCACATTTCCAATTTCTATCTGGGTAAATTGCACGACCATTGGACATAGTGCGCACGACCACCGGTCGTGCGCCACTGCTCGTGTGCATTACCCCAGTTTTTCTTGAGTTCTATCTTTGCTAATCGTGCGATCATGGGATTAAGTGTACACGACCACGGGTCGTGCGCCCCTGATCGTGCACATATATATAATTTTTTCTTTCTGCTGCAGGTTTCTCTAGAGCAGAGCGCACGATAATCAACTGTTAGTGTGTAAGACCACTAGTCGTGGGCCACTGATCATGCGCTCTAACTTTCTGCTGCTGTATTTAATCCCGTGCTCCGCGATTTAGGTCAACTTCTTCCATTTTTCACCCCGCCGCTGCGCGCAAAGCGCCGATTTTCACCCATATATGTCCTCAACTCATCTCCATCGTCCGAGAAGCTTTCTCTGGCGATCCGAAGCCATCTTCAATACATCAGAGAGTTTTCGGCCACCAGTAGCTTGGAACAAGACTCTTTCAGTACAACTCATTTGGGGAATGGGAGAAAAGATTGAAGGAAGGAGAGAAGATGGAGGGAGACAAGTGGATTGACAACCCATTTACCTCCGGAAGCAACCAATGGTCCTAGACGAGAAGTGGATTGAAAACCAACTGCTCTGGCCAAGAACCTCAGCTAGGCTTTCCTCCTATCTATTTTTTCAACCCTCTTCTCATAGTGAAGTATATTCTTAAGCTTGCGATGAAATTAAACTTACTTTATTTGTCTATGAGCGAAGTTTGTTTTAACTAGTTGAATTCTTTGCTATTATTTGTGTTGTACTCGCCTCCATCCGCATCCACTCCACTCGTGCACTAGAACCACACTAGCAAAGTCTTGTGTTGGTATTTTAAGAAGTGATTGCGACCCTCACTTTTCGCACTTGTTATCATTCCATCCACTTTCAATCAATCCATCCTCGCAACAAAGCACGACATAGAGGCTTGCACTAATTCCATCCACCAAGCAAAGCGGTGCGTACGACCCGTATTTGTTTTCTTTTTATTTTGATAGCATTAGGAATCAAAA
Organism: Platanthera zijinensis; assembly: GCA_039513925.1. Classification (NCBI taxonomy): domain Eukaryota; kingdom Viridiplantae; phylum Streptophyta; class Magnoliopsida; order Asparagales; family Orchidaceae; genus Platanthera; species Platanthera zijinensis. The sequence continues at coordinate 137,706,996 of CM077078.1, read as the reverse complement.
AACCAAACCCCTTGTGATTTTGTTAAGCTCTTAGTGATGATCTTCCTACGACGCTATCACGATACCAAACCTGTATTCCCTAGAGATCGACAATCGGGGAAGCTATTCCCAAATTTTATTACTTGACAGCGACCGGTGCACTTGCCGACGCATCAGCGCACTCTGGCGAAAAATGCACGCCTGGTGGTAAAATGCGTGCCCGGTAGAAAAATGCGCGCCCAGACAGAAAATTCCCTCCCGTGCGTAAAATGCGTGGCCGGGCGGAAAATATATTCCCTCGCAAAAAATACGCGTGCGAGTGTAAAATGCACAACCAACAAAAAATTGGTGTCCTCGCCATAAATGCAATTCCGGGCAAAATACGCGTGCCAGAACAGAAAAATGCGCGCCCTGGCAAAAAATACAAGCCCGAGTGAAAAATGTGTGCTCTGGGGAAAAATCTGCGTCTACGTGAAAATTTTTAATATTCAGTCAAACATTAGAATTACTAGTTCCAATTCTTGTGATCAAATTCCCACGTTCATCTAAATGACATTATTTGAATTGACTTCATTTCCAATTCGAACGGGAATTGGAATTGAAGTCAATTCCAATTCCTGCATCTTAATACGTGCAAAACGAACTGAGCCTATGTGATTTTATATCCTAAGTTTATTTCTAACACCCCTATCCGTCACATAACATATAGCAATAGGTCCAGCCGAGGCCAGACGCCATATAACACGGACAGACCGACGAGTTACTAGGTGAAACCATTCAACCAATACACACGTCCTACACAGAGCATCTAGCGGGAGATATTTATTAAGTTGCAAGAAAAAGAACCCAGCAAGCACGAATGTCCACTAAAAAACCTAGTATGAATGAACTACATAATACACAAAAGTACTGGCCTTAAGGCCTTACAAAAGTTTACAATAATTAATCAGTGTCTTACAAACTTCAGCTCGCAGGCCGGCCACACATGAAATAAATAAGTAAACAAATAAGGCCTTCGAGGGACGGCTCATCAACTTGGGCTTTGGCCCGCTACTTGCCACTAGGCTCCGCAACACCTGCAAGCACAATTCACCGCAATGGTGGAAAACAAGAATAACGGTCAGCTATAGCTGACAAAATTATAACAATTCTGCACCCAAGTCTCGGGGAGGCAAAGCTCCTTCCCTACACTTGTTAGTAAAAACAAGCAATAGTGAATAAACACAACATCAAAGGTGCATGCACACACGACCATACACCCCATGTTCTCAGGGCACTTCCTCGGTGAAGCAAGTCCGAACCCGGTCCGTTCTTTGGCCCCAACACCTCCCCCAGGGCCGGCAAACCTTGTGAGCATTTAGTCCTTTCAGCCGCATCATAGACTCGTTCTCCAAATCATCGGTAAGTCCCACGTAACTTTAGGTCACTTTAACCAAAATAGATGGAGCGGGTAGGGTTCCACCAGCCCGTTGCTCACCCCGCCATGGCCATTTGGCCTTTGATGCGGGCCAAGCTTCCCCCAGTCCCAACTATCGATCAAACACGGTATATAGCCCCGCTATGTACCTGGTTGGCTCCCAGGCCACCAAAACGATAGAACTTCACTTTAGTTGAGATTTCTGGGTGCGCCTTGGGGTCAATCACAAAGACTCCCTGTTGCAATTTACCACGTAGAAACCCGAAAACAACACAAAGGCACGGAGTCATCTCCGGCTAAAAATGCATAGCAAAACATCACCGATCTAGACCAACATGTTCGGGTAGGATTCACACACAATGCCTATGTCCGTACTATGATTTCGGACTCAAAACAAGGGGGACTTAACATATCTACCCCAAGGAATATCGCAAACTCACCACACACTCACGGGATAGGGTTTTCCTATGCAAAAGAAGAAGAGCTTCACATGCTCAAGATGAGAATCGTTACCCTATCATTTCTCCTCAGTGCCATGGAAAACTATACGGATTATAAGCATCGCGATGATCTTGCCTTCGCAGATCTGGTCTCGGATCGAGAATCGGAGCTCAAAGCTCCACCGATGGCTGAATCTCCCCTTCTTCTTCCTCTTTGCTCTCCCTTCTCCCTAGGACTTAGAAAGAGAGTGGCCCCAAAACAAATGAGGGTTTGAACCCTATTCCGTCTTAAAACCTAACCAGGAGAGTCCTGGGTTGTTAGATTCCAAAGTAAGGAAACGAACGGCTGCGATGCATCCAGAATATAATCTTCCTGTTGCCGAACACGGCTTGCGACACAACCATGTCCAAGGTCGTGTCATTCATTCACCGTCAAAACCATCGCGTCCCGAAAAGAACACGGGAACTCAACACGCTTGTGCCAGGCTTGATACGCCTGTGTCATCCAATACAAGCCCGTGTCGATGGGCATGTTTCTCCATCAGCACAGGTCCAAAATGTACAGAGCACGATATGGCCATATGACACACCTGTGTCACATGCTGTGTGCTAGACACTTCTTGGGATACGCCCGTGTCCCAGGCTGTGTAGATGCCTTAGCACAACTCGCCAAATGACCCAAGCAGGACACGGGTATTTGACACGCCAGTGTCAAATTTGACACGCCTGTGTCATACCCAAACACCCCTGGGCTCAGGCCGTGCATCCTCACTCAACGATCGTTGAGTGAAAGGCTTTGAGTGACTGACATGCCCTGGGATACGCCCTTGTCCTAGGCCGTGTTCACCCCCCCCCCCCCCCCCCCCCCCGCCCCCCGACGATCGTTGAATGCAACTTTGTCAACCACGCAACCAATGCTGAACCAAAGCACGACATGCCCCTGGGGCACGCCTGTTTCCCAGGCATTGTCACCTCTACCAAAACCTAGACTTGGCTCTAAATGCCACCCATCACTCTTTTGAGTTTTGGGGCGTTACAACTCTCTCACTCTTAAAAGAATTTTGTCCACAAAATTTCCAAAGGAAAAGAAAACAGAAAACCAAAAGCGGTACTTGAGTGAAATAACTCTGGGTACTCCTCAAGTATGGTCTGCTCCCGTTCCCAAGAGAGCTCCTCACGACTGCAATCATCCCAATAGATATTTACCATTCTGATCTCCTTGTTACGAAGTCGCTTGACTTCAGAGTCCTCAATACAAACGGGCTTGACCCTAGTTGTAAACCCTTCGTCTACCGGTACTTGATCAACTACGATCACCTATGAAGACTCTAGCACCGCCTTCCGCAACACTGAAATGTTGAATACGTCGTGCAGACCACTTAACTCCACTGATATCTTCAGACGGTAAGACGCTTCACCGATCCGCTCTAGGACCTCAAATGGTCAAAGGTACCTCGGGCTCAGCATCTTCAAGCGTCGTACACGTGAAACACCTTGAACAGCTTTATCTTTAGATACACCCAATCGCCAACTGCGAACACAACGTTCCGGTGCTTGGCATTGTAGTATTTAGCTTTTCTATCCTGAGCAATCAGCAAACGCTCCTGAATGGTTCGCATAAATGAAGTAGCGCTTTCCACCTCTTGCTTTTTGTACAACCTTGTCTCACCCTTTTCTAGCCACGACAACGGCGTGCAACACTTTCAACCATATAAGGCCTCGAAGGGTGCAATTTGTATGCTCGCTTGGTAGCTATTGATGTACGCAAACTCCACCAAATATAGATGGTCTTCCCACTTCTTTCCGAGGTCCAGAACGCACAGGCGAAGCATGTCCTCCAACATCCTGTTGATCCTCTCGGTCTGCCCATCCGTCTGCGGATGGAAGGCTGTGCTGAACTTCAACTTAGTCCCCAGCATTTGCTGCACCAACCACCAGTCATTGGACGTAAAACATCTATCTCTATCACTCACGATGCTACGGGTCCCACCGTGTAGTCCTACAATGTTATCCACATATATCTTCGCCATTTTCTCCACTGAATCATCCTTCCTATGCGGAATGAAGTGCGACACTTTTATTAACCGATCTACGATCACCTAGATAGCGTCGTTTCCATTCTACGACCTTGGAAATCCATGCACAAAGTCCATCAAAAGGTCGTCGAACATCCACTCCAGAATAGGCAAAGATTTCAAGAAACCCCCTGGATTTTGGCACTCTGCCTTCACTAAGGCACAAGTCTGACATTTAGCCACGAATAGTGCCACATCCTTCTTATTTTTTGGCCACCAGAACAACTTCTTTAGATCTCGGTACATCTTCGTGCGCCCTGGGTGGATTGAGTACTTGTTATGATTAGCCTTGTACAACAAATCCGCCCATAGATTTCCCACGTTTGGGACACACAAACGACAGTCCTTCCTTAACAGTCCATCTTCAACTGAAAACTGGGAATTTGACCCATCCGAAGTTGCATCCATGACCTCCTTCATGCTTCTATCAAACTCCATAGCCTGCCGAATCCGATTAGCCAGGTCATACTGATCATCCGTCTAGTTCAATAGCGCTTCGACGCTAGTCTGCTTGTCAACACAACAGATGTCTAACGCCTCCAACTCCCAAATAAACCTCTCTTCATGAATCGACAACCAGTTGGCTTTGGCAGGAGCTCTGCGACTCAACGCATCTGCCATTGCATTTCCTTTCCCGGGCAAATAATGAATTTTGAACGTATAGGCCCCCAGGAACTCCATCCACCTCCGCTGCCTCATATTCAGATCCTTCTAATCAAGCAGGTATTTCATGCTCTGGTTGTCGGTATAAATATCGACCTTTATGATACAGAAATTCGCAAACTGCGGAGAGAGGGTTAGAAAAGAGAAAGTGGATGTGGTGGTTGAGAATATTCTCCGATTCTATATCCGATAAAAGCAAGCGTACCTTATCGGTTATAGTATAGGATACTAAAGATTAGTATCAAGGTCGTATTTCCCTAGGGCGTAATGACTACTTCTACTCAAAGGAGGTCGCTATTATTTTATCAAATGATATTTCTATTAAATGTTAAACTAAAAACAGGAATTAAAGTACCAAATTAAAAAGAAAACTAAACTACATGCAGGATAAAAAAGAGTTAGGGCTAATAATAAAGAGGTGCACTCGATCAAGAATCACTTCAGTAGGAAGCGATTAAAAAGACGATAAATAAACCTAAGCTTAATAGGGTAAAGGTCCTTGACCGTGGAGGTTCCTAAAGCTTGGACACGCTTCTCTCGAAGTCGTGCCCAACTGAGTTTAGGAAGGTCCGACCGACTCTCGTCTAAATCGGAGGCCTAAAGCTCGCTTTACGCGGTGAACCCCTCTATTGGATTTTACTCCAATCCGGGAGATTTGGACATCTGCCTCTCTCGAGGGGTGCGTACAACTCCCTTTACTTTTGAATGCTCACTTCATTCTATCGGCCTCTCGGCTAGCCCAGAATGAAAGCAAAGGTGGAGAGTATATATCGATAATATACCTCCAACCCGTGATTAATCAAGAGTAATTCAAGGCCCTAACCTAAAAAGAAAAGATTAATCAAAACATCATAACTTAATCACTCGAACCTCGGATCGTCAAGATTGAGTATAAGGAGGATTAGTTAATCATAATGGAGTGGAGGAGGGGGAATGAGTAGTAGAGCATAAAAACACAAATAAACAAGTAGAGAAAAAAAACAACACTATTATATTAATGAAAAGGAGAGTTACACAAATTGAAATTGAAATTACAAGTGCATGAAATTGAAACCTATTCTAGCCCTACAATTAGCACTAAGCAACACTAAAGATTATAAGAAAAGCTAAGACAACTAAATATTAAACCATGGTTTAGAAAAAATTACAAAGGAAGAGAGAGAGAGAGAGAGAAAAAAGCATAAAAAAATCAAGAACCAAAGGGGCAGCACCTCCCCCTCTCCCCAAAAGTTACTGAAATGGAAGGGGGGTTTGGTATTTATAGACTTTTCCCACGGGTTGGTCACGCCCGGCGACACGCCCTAGGAGGGCGTGTCAAGGGGCATGATAGGTACGGAGCTGACCTCGGGAGCTGAATTCTGGCGGGAATGATGATTATTTCGGTACGATGGTGGTCACTCCCTAGGTCACGCCCGTGACAGGGTGGCGTGACAGGCGTGTCAGGTCAAAATCAGTGATCGCAGGTCCATCAGAGGTCGGAATCGGGGCAGTCACGCCCCAGGTCACGCCCGTGACATGGGGCGTGATTGTACTGTTTCGTGCAGCTGTATAGAATGCATTGAAGGAGGCGGCAGACTTCGGGCAGAGGGCGACACGCCCCGTGTCATGCCCGGGGACACGCCCAGGGCGGGCGTGCCGGTGGGGCGTGATAGGGGATTTTTTTGCGGGAACTTCATGTGGCGGCTTTCAACATCGGGAACAGGTAACATGCCCTTTGTCACGCCCGGGGAGGACGTGACAGGGGGGCGTGTCAGGGGATTTTTCTGGAAATTTGTTGAAACCTGAAAAAACAGAAAATAATTATTATTTATAATATTTACAAAAAAGAAGCATAAAATTGCATAAAGAAATAGATTTAAAACAAAAATAATATATTTTTACCCTAATAAATTATGCTAAAATATGCGTCATCAAATTCCCCCATACTTATTATTTTGCTTGTCCTCAAGCAAAGACTACGAGTTAGAGAAAATAAAGGGGATTAATTGAAAAGTTTAAAAATTCTATAAACGAGTAAGACTGGAATTTAGAGGTAGTGAAATTTTTGAAAAAGAACCGAAAAGTCCTACTTTAACTTAGCACAGAATTTTATAAATTTTACTAAATATAAAAAACAAATCATCCCAAATTTTTACAGAATTAAAACTTAATAAAGTAACGAGTAAAAAGCGCATTGAGTCACTACTAAAGTCTAAGAGACAAATTAAAACCATAGTCTATCAAAACAAAATTCAATAATTCTATCAAAAATACTTACTCAATCTAGTTTCTCGCTACTATACTAAAAAGTAAACGTAGAAAGCATGAATCATTAGGGATTTAATTAGGCGCACAGTTAGGCTTAGGTTTTTAAGGGTGCGATATTCAAAAAGATAAACACGAGGGATATTTCCACACTTAAAACAAAAAGAAAATGAGCTTTGCCAAAATAAAACTAGCCAAAATAAATACTTTTCTTTTCTTTTCTTTTACTTTTTTTCAATATTTTTCATCATTTTTTTTTCATTTTTTTTATACTTAAGACTTTTCACTTTTGTAGCAAAAGATAACACAAAGATTTTCCACTAATTATTTCAAAAAGATGCACATTAGCAATTAAAGCTAAAAAATAATTTTTAAGTGTGCATGTAGGTAGGCTATTTGGCCGTGGTGAAATAAAAAGTGGGGCTACAAAAAGGAAAGGAAAAGGCACAAAATGGCTAGCATTGGTTATTGTTAGGCGAGGTGCAAAGGCTCAAACGTTACAAAAGAAATGCCTAAATCATTTTCATGCTTCCTAAATCTACTCAAAGTAAAGCTTTGAAATTTCAAAAGAGGATAAGCACAAAAAAATTAAAAATAGAGAATTTGCTTTCATGAAAATAATGATAATAAGCGTCTAGACCGGTTTGTGTCTACTACACTTAATACTAATTAATGTTTAAAAAGATTTTAATAATGAAAAATAAGGGATGATGGGTTTTATAAAAGTAAAAGAAATAAAAGAAAGGCTAAGGAAAAGTAAAGAAAAATTCAAAAAAATTTCCAAAATAGCATACTACCCTAAATAGGAGCACTGCATGAGTCAACATACTACTCGCTAAACATATTTAAAAATAAAATTAATCAAATTTATTCTAACTAAGCAAGTAGGCATGAGCTTGAAAAAAAACAATAAAAAACAAAGTAGCGGGGTACTAATTGATTTGGCAAAAATTAACTCAATTTAATTTGGGATTTTATTCAAAAGTTTTATATTTTTTTTTGGATTTTTCAAAAATATTATATATACAATGTTTTTTTTATTATTTTTCTAAAATTTTTATAATTAATTTTTTTTTATTTTTCTAAAGTAAAATATTAAGGGAACACTCCCCCATACTTAAAGTTAAACATTGTCCCCAATGTTTAAAGTTAAGTATAAAGAGAGTGAGAAGAGAGAGAAAAGAGAAAAAAGAAATGCAAAGAGAGGGAGAAGATGCTTCCCTAGCATTTGATGCCAAGACGTTGGAAATTGCGTCCCCCAAACTTGAGCTAAAGACCGGTTCGAGTCCAAGTTGAGAGGCGAGAAGTGGCACAAACACGCGGGAGCTTATTCCTACACAAAATAAAAAAATAAAAAAAATTGAAAAACAACAAAGAAAAAGATAAGCAAGGGGTGCCTCCCAAGAGCGCTCTTTGCTTAAAACATCGTTGAGCTCGACGTTTTTTTGTTAGCTAAATGGAAAATAAAAAGAGAAATGTAATGGCAGCTCGCGCAATATGTGTTTCGGCGCGAGTGCCAAAACATTTTTTAAGTAAATAAAAATATTTTTTTGTAATTATTTATTTTTTAAATAAAACAAAAAACAAGAAGATTTAGAAAAAGAAAAAAAACTAGAAAAAGAAACTATACTATTAGAAGGGGGCGAAGAAGAAGTAGATACTAAACTAGAAGGAAAAATAAAATAAGAAAAGGAAACAGAATTTTCGCAAGGAGGGGGAAGAGAAGAAAAAGAAGAAGGTGACGGCGGTTGATCACAAGAAAATGGTTGGATATAAAAATCTGGTTGCTCCACCTGAATATCAATCATTTCGGTAGATTGGGAGCAAACCGGGATATCCAAAAAATCAATCTCTTCAAAAGATCGAACACAAGAAAGTTCGTCTTCCTCGGAAACTTGAAAAAAAATCGGAATATCGGGGGAAATTTCCTCCTCGATAGGTTGAAGGCACAATGGAATTTCTGAATAATCGTATTCGGCAAGTGATTGAAGGCACTGCGGAATATCCAAAGATTCATCATTCGAAAGATAAATAGGAGGAGGAGGGGAAGAAAAAGATGCGGCCTTAGCAACCAATACGTCAAAAATCACTTTGAAGTGAGCATTGATGCGTGAATCAAATGCTACACCATCAAAAATGACTTCATTTTCGCTAGAATCAAAAATGGGAGGCGCGCAAACTTGCAGAGAAAAAGTGGAAAAATCTTGAGATGGAATGGATTGATGATCACCTTGGCCCCAAGAATGATCAGGGTATTGCCACCCTGAGTAGTTCAAAGTAGGGCTAGGATCTAAATGTCCATTCAAGAAATTTCCGGAAAATTTAAAATCAGAAAAATTCGAAGTAGAAGGGTAAGAAGGCGTTTGAAAACCATCGTAACCCCATGAAAAAAAATCATGGACGGATCAATTTGGCCAAATTGATTCGATCCGGAAGGGATAAAATCATGGGAGGATGATGGATACCTTACCCAACACTCCTCACGAGAGTGACCGAACTCTCCATAATTTAAACAAAGATTACACATTACAAAATAAAATTAATCAACCGCGAGAGTGGGGTGAGAGAGACGAGAGAAAAAAAACAAAAAAACGATAAAATTAATAGCTATCCTTTTTTCAAAATATCAAAACAGTCCCCGGCAACGTCGCCAAAAACTTTATACAGAAATTCGCAAACTGCGGAGAGAGGGTTAGAAAAGAGAAAGTGGATGTGGTGGTTCAGAATATTCTCCGATTCTATATTCGATAAAGGCAAGCGTACCTTATCGGTTATAGTATAGGATACTAAAGATTAGTATCAAGGTCGTATTTGCCTAGGGCGTAATGACTACTTCTACTCAAAGGAAGTCGCTATTATTTTATCAAATGATATTTCTATTAAATGTTAAACTAAAAACAGGAATTAAAGTACCAAATTAAAAAGAAAACTAAACTACATGCAGGATAAAAAAAGAGTTAGATCTAATAATAAAGAGGTGCACTCGATCAAGAATCACTTCAGTAGGAGGAGATTAAAAAGACGATAAATAAACCTAAGCTTAATTGGGTAAAGGTCCATGACCGTGGAGGTTCCTAAAGCTTGAACACGCTTCTCTCGATGTCATGCCCAACTGAGTTTAGGATGGTTCGACCGACTCTCGTCTAAATCGGAGGCGTAAAGCTCGCTTTACGCGGTTAACCCCTCTATTGGATTTACTCTAATACAGGATATTTGGACGTCTGTCTCTCTCGCGGGGTGCGTACAACTCCTTTTACTCTTGAATGCTCACTTCATTCTATCGGCCTCTCGGCTAGCCCAGAATGAAAGCAAAGGTGGAGAGTATATATCTATAATATACCTCCAACCCGTGATTAATCAAGGGTAATTCAAGGCCCTAACCTAAAAAGAAAAGATTAATCAAAACATCATAACTTAATCACTCGAACCTCGGATCATCAAGATCGAGTACAAGGAGGATTAGTTAATCATAATGGAGTGAAGGAGGGGGAATGAGTAGTATAGCATAAAAACACAAATAAACAAGTAGAGAAAAAAACAACACTATTATATTAATGAAAAGGAGAGTTACACTAATTGAAATTGAAATTACAAGTGCATGAAATTGAAACCTATTCTAGCCCTACAATTAGCACTAAGCAACACTAAAGATTACAAGGAAAGCTAAGGCAACTAAATATTAAACCATTGTTAAGAAAAAATTACAAAGGAAGAGAGAGAGGGAGAGAGAAAAAAGCATAAAAAAATCAAGAACCAAAGGGGCAGCACCTCCCCCTCTCCCCAAAAGTTGCTGAAATGGAAGGGGGGAGGTCTGGTATTTATAGACTTTTCCCACGGGTTGGACACGCACGGCGACATGCCCTAGGAGGGCGTGTCAGGGGGCGTGACAGGTACGGAGTTGACCTCGGGAGATGAATTCTAGCGGGAATGATGATTATTTCGGTATGATGGTGGTCATGCCCTAGGTCACGCCCGTGACAGGGGGGGCGTGACAGGCGTGTCAGGTCAAAATCAGTTGTCGCAGGTCCATCAGACGTCGGAATCGGGGCAGTCACGCCCTAGGTCATGCCCGTGACATGGGCCATGACAGTACTGTTGCGTGTAGCTATGTAGAATGCATTGAAGGAGGCTGCAGACTTCGAGAAGAGGGCGACACGCCCCATGTCATGCCCAGGGAAACACCTAGGGAGGGCGTGCCAGTGGGGTGTGACATGGGATTTTTTGGCGGGAACTTCATCTGGCGGCATTCAACATCAGGAACAGGTGACACGCCCTTTGTCATGCCCGGGGAGGGCATGACAGGGGGGGCGTGTCAGGGGATTTTTCTGGAAATTTGTTGAAACCTGCAAAAATAGAAAATAATTATTATTTATAATTTTACATAAAAGAAGCATAAAATCGCATAAAGAAATAGATTTAAAACAAAAATAATATATTTTTACCCTAAAAAATTAAGCTAAAATATGTGTCATCACTTTACGCCGTACAAATAATGCCTCCACAGCTTTAACACAAAAATCACGGCAGCTAACTCCAAGTTGTGGACCGAATAATTCTTTTCGTGCACTTACAGCTGACGTAAGCCATACGCAATAACACTACTATGCTACAGCAGCACACAGCCTAAACCACTGCCTGAGGCATCGCTGTATATCTCAAAATCTTCAGTCCCACTCGACGAACTTAGCACTAGCACCGTGGTCAACCGACTCTTCAACTCTTAGAACGTTTGCGCGCACTCCTGCGTCCACACAAACTTCTGATATTTCCTTATCAATGTTGTGAGAGGTAATGTTATCCACGAGAAGTTCTCCACAAAGCGCATGAAATAGCCGGCAAGCCCCAAAAAACTCCGGATTTCCGCTACCGAAGACAACACAGGCCACTCTCGTATCACAACAATCTTCGTCGGATCTACCGCAATTCCTTCACCACTGACTATGTGACCAAGGAACGCCACTGAGGACAACCAGAAATCGCATTTGGAAAACTTTGTGTATATTTTGTTCCTCCTCAGCATCTCCAAACCCAAATGAAGATGCTTGAAGTGATCATCTTCGCATGACGAGTACACCAATATGTCGTCAATCAAGACGATCACAAAATGGTCTAAGTACTCCCTGAACGTCCTGTTCATCAGATCCATAAATACTGATGGAGCATTAGTCAGCCCGAACAGCATGACCGTAAACTCGAAATGCTCATACCTCGTGTTGAACGTTGTCTTTGGGATATCACTCTCTCTTATCCTCAGCTGATAGTAACCAGACTTCAGATAAAATTTTTAATATACCGACGACCCGACTAACTGATCGAAAAGATCATCAATCCTTGGGATCGGGAATTTGTTCTTTTCGGTTAACTTATTCATTTCTCTGTAGTCGTTACACAGTCGCAAACTTCCATTCTTCTTCATAACAAAGAGGGCTGATGCACTCAAAGACGACGAACTCGGACGCACATAACCTTGCTCCAAAACCTCTTCCAGTTGAACCTTTAGCTCTGCCATCTCCTTAGGCGCCAACCTATTAGGATAGCGTGACACCGGTTTTGCACCTAACACTAGATCGATGGTGAAATCGATGTCTCGCTACAGTGGGGCTCCGGGAAGATTGTCCGGGAACACTTCAGGGTACTCTCACACTATTGGGATACTACCCAAAGAGTTTATAGGCTTTACAGCCTCCACTAACATGAAGAGCAGCTCTGCACCAGCACAGACTGCCTTGACCACCTAAAGATCAGACATCAAAGTCTTGCTCGACCCCTTCAATCCCGCAAACGTTGTCTCCCGCCCAGCACCCATCTTGACTTCCTTACGGTTGCAATCTATGAATGTCTTCTGCTCTGAAATCCAGTACATACTGAAGATTACGTCAAACTCTACTAGCGGCAGTAACGATACTAGTAAGTCAAACTCCTTACTTTGAATACGGATCTTTATGGCACATACTCTGTCCGCACGCATAGAACACACATTCGGCAGCAACACGTCCAATTTGTCCTTCGTCAGCGAAGAAGGGACTCCGATGCACAATATAAAACCTTCAGACAAAAAGGAGTGTGAAGCTCCTGTATCGAATAGTGCCCTTGCCGGACAATTGTAAATCATAACAAAGCCTATACAAACTATAATAAGCTAACACGCACTAGGTAATAGTATTTAAAGCTAACTTGCTATAAATTTAAACCTTACCTGTCACCACGTCTGCTTGTTTGATGGCCTTCTATTTTCCCAGATTGTAGACTCTTGGTTGAGTCGGAGAATAATGGGATGCGTTTGACTCCACCGCCTTGCCCTTTTCCTCGTAAGTTGCTCCCTGCTTCCTCTCAGACATTGGACGTCCGCTCCAACAGTCACGGGCAAAATGCCCCATTTTACCACAAGTGAAACAAGCACCCAAGGTTCGGTTGGTAGTTGCCCCCGAGGCACCTGAAGAAGGGGCTGGACCCGACGTCCTAGCCTTCTTATTCCATCGTCGAAAACCAAACTTTGCAGGTGGCAACTTGAACTCTGAATTCCTACCGCCGGAGTCCTTCTTCGCCTGTACATTCTTCATGTCTTTCTCTGAAGACCGGGCTGTGTTGACCAAGGTCAGGAAACCCTATATCATCGATTCCGATAGTAGCAGTCTCAAGTCATCCCTTAGACCTTCGTAGAATCGGTTGGTCTTTCGCTCCTCATCAGCAAAGGTAGCGCTTGCATACCAACCTAATCGAGTAAACACATTGAGATATTCGTCCACGGTAGTCTCTCCTTGAACCAACTTCAGGAACTCATTTTCCAAAGCAATCCTATGAGATGAGGGGAGGTATCGAGCCAAGAACAGTCTCGAAAACTCCTCTATCGAGACGTTAGTAAGCTATCTACCCCTCAGATGGTGTAGCTCCAAACCTTCCCACCATAGTCTTGCGTTACCATCCAGCAAGAACGTGGCAATTGTGGTCTTTTGCCACTCTTCATTCTCAGTATCTATCAACACTCTCTTAATTCTTGAGAGCCAATCCTCTGCTTGAGTTGGGGTTCCCGTCCCCAAGAACACTGGAGGAGTGAAGCCCATCACATGCTTAAGCTGCTTCTACGTTGCTCTCCTAGGCAACACTGGCTCCACTACCACCTACTCCACTCTCCTTGGCTCCGCTGCTTGGAGCAGTACTTGCTCCGAAGTAGGGGCAGGCTGTTGCACCTGCCTCGCAAGCTGTGCTTTGATCATCACAAACACAGCCTCCTCTACCAACCGTATGGTCTCAGCCGAAGGAGGTGTTGCCGGCACATCATTTGGTGTGCTACTTTCCTCAGAAACTGGTCGTTATGACGTCCCAGCACCACTCATGGTCACCAATAATCGTACAAAACACCGATAAGCGACCAAACAACATTGCAAAACGCAATTATAGGAACACGCAGGTTGCTTAAACATGTGTATTTTCATTCCTAAGTGGACATTCATGGGTTATTTTAATATTATAACGATGACACACACACGCATGTGCTCACCACCCCTTAAAGTGAATTTATCCACGAATTCATTTAAGCCTGACAGAAACTTGTAGTCTTATACCAAATTGTAACACCTCTATCCGCCACATAGCATTTAGTAGTAGGTCCGGCAGGGGCCCGATGCCATATACCACGGACAGACCGGCGAGTTACTAGATGAAACCATTCAACCAATACACACGTCATACACAGAGCATCTAGCAGAAGCAATTTATTTAGTTGCAAGAGAAAGAACTCCGCACAATCACGAATGCCCACTAAAAAACCCAGTAGGAATGAACTACATAATACACAAAAGTACTGGCCTTAAGCCCTTACAAGAGCTTACAATAATTAATCTTTGTCTTACAAACTTCGGCTCGCAGGCCGGACACACATGAAATAAATAAGTAAACAAACAGGCCTTCGAGGGTTGGCTCATAACCTTAGGCTTTGGCCCGCTACTTGCCACTCGGCTCTACAACATCTGCAAGCATAATTCAACGCATTAGTGGCAAACAAGAATAACGGTCAGCTAAAGCTGACCAAATTATAACGATTCCACCCCCAAGTCTTAGGGCGGCAAAGCTCCTTCCCTGTACTTGTTAGCAAAACAAGCAAGAGTGAATAAACACAACATCATAGGTGCATGCACACAAGGTCATACACCCCGTGATCTCAGGGAACTAACTCTGTGAAGCTAGTACGAACCCGGTCCGTTCCTTGGCTCCACCCCGCCCCCAGGTCCAGCAAACCTTGTGAGAATTTATTCCTTTAAGCTACAGCCTAGACTCATTCTGCTAATCATTGGTAAGTCCCACGTAACTTTACATCACTTTAACTGAAACAGATGGAGCGGGTAGGGTTCCTCTAGCCCGTTGCTCACTCCACCATGGCCATTTGGCCTTTGACGCGGGCCAAGATTCCCCCAGTCCCAACTATCGATCAAACACAGTACATAGCCCCTCTATGTACCTGGCTGGCTCCCAGGCCACCAAAATAGCAGAACTTCGCTTCCGCCTAGATTTCTGGGTGCACCTTGGGGTGAATCCCCAAGACTCCCTATTGTAATCTACCACGTAGAAACCCGAAAACAACACAAAGGCACGAAGTCTTATCTGGCTAACAATGCATAACAAAACATCATCAATCCAGACCAACATGTCCGGGTAGGCTTCACACACCATGCCTTTGTCCGTACTACGATTCCGGACTCTAAAAAAGGGGGACTTTACAAATCTACCCCAAGGAATACCGCAAACTCGCCGCACACTCGCGTTTATCCTATGCAAAAGAAGAAGAGCTTCACATGCTCAAGATGAGAATCATTACCCTAGCGTTTATCCTCGGCGTTATGGAAAACTACGTGAATGAAAAGCACCGCGATGATCTTGCCTTCACTGATCTGGACTCGGATCGAGAATCGGAGCTCTGAAGCTCCACCTACGGCCAAATCTCCCCTTTTTCTTCCTCCTTGCTCTCCCTTCTCTCTAGGACTTAGAAAGAGAGTGGCCCCAACACAAATTCGGGTTTGAACCCTATTCCCGGCTTAAAACCCAATCTGGAGAGGCCTGGGCCGCTAGATCACAAAGGAAGGAAACGAATGGCTGCGATGCGTCCAGAAAATAAACTTCATGGGCACAGGTCCAAAATGTCTGGAGCATGACACGGCCATGTGACACGCCTGTGTCATATGCCGTGTGCTAGACACACCCTGGGACACGCCCATATTCAAGGACATCTACATGCCTTACCACAACTCGCCAAATGACCCGACCAGGAAAGGGGTATTTAATACGCCCCTATCGAATTTGACATGCCCTAATTGAATTTGACATGCCCTTGTTGGACCCGAACACGCTTGGGCTCAGGCCATGCGTACTCACTCAATGATCGTTGAGTGAAAGGCTTTGAGTGAATGATATGACCTAGGACACGCCCGTGTCCCAGGCCGTGTTAACCCCCCCCCCCCCCGACGAAAACGTTGACTGCAATTTCATCGACCACGAGACTAGCGCCAAACCCGAGCACGACACGCCCCTAGGACACGCCCGTGTCACCTCTACAAAAACCCAGACTTGGATCAAAATTCCACCCGTCACTCTTTTTAGTTTCGATCCATTACAACTCTCTCCCTCTTAAAAGATTTTTGTCCATGAAATTACCAAAGGAAAATAAAACAGAAAACCAAAAGCGGTACCTGAGTGAAATAACTCTAGGTACTCCTAAAGCATGGTCTTTTCCCATTCCCAAGAGAGCTCCTCACAACCGCAATTGTCCCAACGGACCTTGACCATTCTGATCTCCTACGAAGTCGGTTGACTTTAGAGTCCTCAATACAAACGAGCTTGACCCTAGTTGTCAACCCTTTGTCCAGCGGTACTTGATCAACTTCGATCACCTGCGAAGGCCCTAACACCGCATTCCACAACACTGAAATGTGTAATACGTCGTGCAAACCACTTAACTCCATCGATAGCTTAAGACGGTAAGCCGCTTCACCGATCCGCACTAGGACCTCAAATGGTCCAAGGTACCTCGGCCTCATCTTCTTCATGCGTCGTACCCGTGAAACACCCTTGAATGGATTTATCTTTAGATACACCCAATCGCCAACCGCAAACTCCACGTTCCAGTGCTTGGCATTGTAGTATTTAGCTTGTCTATCCTGAGCGATCAGCAAATGCTCCCGAATGGTTCACACCAATAAAGTAGCTCTTTCCACCTCTTGCTTTTTGTACAACCTTGTCTTACCTATTTTTAGCCATGACAACGACGTGTGACACTTTCTACCATATAAGATCTTAAAGGGCGCCATTTTTATGCTCGCTTGGTAGCTATTGTTGTACGCAAACTCCACCAAATACAGAGGGTCTTCCCAATGCTTTCCGAAGTCCAGAATACACATGTGAAGCATGTCCTCCAACATCCTGTTGACCCTCACGGTCTGCCCATCCATTGGCGGATGGAAGTATATGCTGAACTTCAACTTAGTCCCCAGTATTTGTTGCACCAACCTCCAGTCATTGGACGTAAATCGTCCATATCTATCACTCACGATGCTGCGGGGCACACCGTGCAGTTTAACAATATTATCCACATATAGCTTCGCCAGTTTCTCCACTAAATCATCCTTCCTATGTGGAATGTGGTGGTCGCTAAGGCTCAAAGAAAATAAAAGCAACCAAACTAGCAATCCAATGAGGCAAGTATACCTATCGAACTGTAGCTAGGGGACACAAGTGTCGTATTTAAATCCAGGAACTGTTGAATAAACTTACTCACACGAAGGTTATTATTTTATCGACGGAAAAACTAGGGTTTGAGAAACTAAGTGCAATTAAAGAAATAAAGCTATGCTAGAAAGAGAACAACTACAGTTAATTAAAGAGCATAAAGTAAGCGATTATAACGAAGGGTTGAAACTATGAAATGGAAGAGCACTAGATCAAGAATCACCTCGGCAAGAGTTAACTAAGAAATGCGATAAAAATAAACCTAAACTCTATAGAGTAAAGGTCCTTGACCGTGGAGGTTCCTAAAGCTTAAACACGCTTCTCTCGAAGTCATGCCCAACTGAGTTTAGGAAGGTCTGACCGACTCTCGTCTAAATCGGAGGCCTAAAGCTCGCTTTACGCGATGAACCCCACTATTGGATTTTACTCCAATCCAGGAGATTTGGAACGTCTGCCTCTCTCGAGGGGTGCGTACAACTCCCTTTACTCTTGAATGCTCACTTCATTCAATCGGCCTCTCGGCTATCCCAGAATGAAAGCAAAGGTGGAGAGTATATATGGATAATATACCTCCAACCCATGAAAAATCAAGAGTAATCCAAGGCTTAAGCCCAAAAAAGAAAAGGTAAATTCAAAGCATCATAACTTAATCGCTTGAACCTCAGATCTTCAAGATCGAGTACAAGGAGGATTAGTTACTCATGGTGAAGTGGAGGGGGATAGATGAGTAGAAGAACATGATAACACAAAGTAAACAAGGAGAAAAAAACAACACTTTTATTAATAATCAAGAAAGCTACACATACGAAATGAAAATTACATTTGCATGAAATGAAAATCCTATTCTAGCCCTACCATTAGCACTAAGCAAGAGCAAAGATTACAAGAAAAGCTATTACAAAATCTAAAACTAAACTAGGATTAAGAAAAACTAAAATGAGAAAGAGAGAGAAAGAGATGGAGAGAAAAGCATAAAAAAACAAGAAAAGGAAGAAAGAAACCAAGGGGCAGTACCTCCCCTCTCAACCCAAGCTCTCTGAAATGAAGGGGGTCTGAATTTATAGAAAATTTCCATGGGTTGGTCATGCCTGGCGACACGCCCAGGGAGTGCGTGTCAGGGGGCGTGACAGGAACGACATTGACCTCGGGCTCTGGATTTTGGCGGGAAGGATGATTGCTTTTGTACGTCGGTGGTCATGATGACTACTTTTAGTCATCGTATTATTGTATAATTTAGTTTAAGAAATACTTAAGTTTATTTATATTTTTGTTTATTTTATGCTATTTCTCACTTAATTTCATTTATGTTTGTTATTATAAATATTTCTAGTTATTATTATGTCTTTTGTGTTTTGTTCTTGTTATGTTTTATGTTTAGTTTTGTTAAATATTATTAACTAATATCATGATATGTTATGTGTTTTGTTAAAGTGTCTAATGTTTGTTTTATCTTGTTATTTGTAGGTTCAAGTCCAACATGCATGCTGCCCGGCACCTTATGGTGCAGCCCATATCATGATGCATCCCACCATTCATGATCGGCCAGCCTACATGAAGATCCTGATTCCTCAAGCCATGCAACCCGAGCACATAAAGAATAAGGCCCTCCATTGGAGCAGCCCGAGCCCTCCTCTACATGAGCAGCCCGGCCACCTACCAAGCAAACCCGAGCCCTCCAATGCAAGTAGCCCAAGCCCACCTAGCTGCTCCATTTCATCCTACCCGAGCCCACTTCTCGCTCCATCATTTAATGTTATGCATACACCTTGCCACCCTCATGGTCTGCCACCCTCCTCTATATTCATCCACTTTCTATTAAATATCTCCTATTTTCATTCCAATAAACACCATACAATGCATCCATCATACCCTCTCTCTCACTTCATTTAATTCATGCATGAACCTTCTCCAAAGCCTATGGCCGGCCACCCTTCAAGTCCCCTTCATTTCCAATCATCTATAAGCTTCTCCATCTCCTATAAAAGCCACCCCATTCCTCAAGCCAAAGAGTTTATTTTTTGGGAAGTGAAGTTTTAAGTTAAATTTGAGTGTTGAGTTGGAGAGTGGAGAGTGCTTGTTAGTTGTTATTTTTAATTTCATTATTGTTATAGCTTTTTCATTATTGAAAGTTTTCTTCATAATATAGTATTGTCTTTTCAATATTTTGTATACTCTTCCCTTTTTGCAAGTAATGAAAATGTTCCTCTCTTATCTTATTTTGTCTTTCCTTTCAATTATGAGTAGCTAATTTCTCTTAGCCTTCGATCTTGAGGATCCATAAAATGAGATGAGGGTTTCTTTTCTTTCATAGTTTTATTTTTGCTTAATTTTACTCGATCCTTCTTTGATCTTTATTTTGTCGACTTCGTATTTCCAGTATACGGTAGTAGGCTTTGGATCTCATATTTAATTAGCAGAGAGGCTCGTGAATGTGAAAGATCACTCAAAGAAGAAAGGAGTTGAACGCAATCCTAGAGATAAGATGACGTAAATCTTCCGGATTTGAGTCAAATCCAATAGTGCGGGTCACCTCGATAATGCGGCTTTAGGCCTTTTTGACTTGAAAGAGATTTCGGTCAAAACGTCTATAAGTCAGGGGATTTAATGCTCTAGCGAGATTATTTCCTAATATCGGATCTGTCATGGTCGAGTATGATTTGCAAATTTAAAACTATGCCTTTTCATCCCTCTCATTTCATTTTATGGTGAATCTTCGATCGAATGCTATCTTTTTATTTTAAGTTTTCTTTCGTCTAAAAATAATCTTTTATTTTACTTTTAAAAATTCTCAATTCCCAACAGTTTTCCGGTAGGATAATAGTTCAATCGTGAGTAGCAGTACTTGACAACCCCGAGTTTTAATATGACTTTGATACTACGATTCCATAGGTACACTTGCCTGTTCGGCTTTTAGCCCATCAACTTTTTGGCGCCGTTGCCGGAAAAATTCTTCGTCAATATTTTGAAAACACTTTCGCTATTACTTCTTCAAAAATCAATCAAAAAAATTTCATTATATTTCTCGTACTCAAGATTTTTTTTATTTCTTTTCTTCTCTTCTCTCCATTCTCATTTTTTTAGTGCATGACCCGCACGAATCTGTCGCTACTTGTTGATTTGGACCCAGAAATTGAACATTCCTTTCGGAGACAACTACGATTCGGGGCATCCACTTCTCAAATAGCGGTTGAGGATTCCTACAGTGATTGTAATTTTAATTCTGAAATGGGAGACCCTAACCCAGAAATGGCTCAGCAAAGGACCATGTACGATTATGATCGACCCAACTGGAGGGAACAGAAACAAGTATTGTTCGACCTGCAATTGCGAACAATAACTTCGATCTTATGCCTAACATCATTCAAATGGTGCAGCAATATGTACAGTTCGAAAGATTACAAGATGAAGATCCGAACTTACATATTTCTAGTTTTCTTGAAATCTATGACACCTTTAAAATTAATGGTGTTTCAGACGATGATATAAGGCTACGACTCTTCCCCTTCTCCTTAAGGACCAAAGCCAAATAGTGGTTGAGTTCTCTTCCAAGAGGATCAATCACTACTTGGAACATTCTAGTTGAAAAATTTCTTGCTCGAAATTTCCCTCCTGCAAAAACTGCTAATCTAAGAAATGATATAACTTCGTTCTCTCAAATTGCTTCTGAGACCCTCTATGACACTTGGTAGAGGTTCAAAGAACTTTTGAGAAGATTTCCACATCATGCTCTGCCTGTATGGTTACAGGTCCAGAAATTTTACAATGGGCTAAATCAAGAAACTAAGGAAATGATAGATGTCACTTCTGCTGGTTCTTTAGACCGCAAAACTCTGGAAGCCGCTCTTGAGCTTATCGAGGACATGGCGATGAACACTTATCAGTGGAATTCATCTAGGACTCGCCCATCTAAACCTACAGGTATCTATGAAGTGGATTTGGTGTCGTAACTGGCACTATAAGTGGAAATGCATAACAAGAAGATTTCGGAGATGACTGTTGCCTCCGCTGCTAAGGTATTTGAAAATGTGAATGCTGCTGCTACTGCTGAGCAGGTGGATTATCTGGGGAACATACCCAGGCCTGCTCAAAATAATTCTTCCAATAATTTTCTGCTTTTTCTAATTTTTCTGCACCTCCTTTTTTTAATTATTCTTCGAACTCTTATCACCCTTGATAGCGTAACCATCCTAATTTTTCTTGGAGTAATAATGTTAATGTTGTACGCCCAGCGCACGATTTTACACCACCACCACCACTACAACAAAACCAAAAATTTCAAAAACCTTCCCCTTTTGAAGAGATCCTTTCTAAATATATAAGCTCGAACAAAGCTAATATTAGAAGTCTAACTGGGTCCGTGAAAAGATTAGAAAACCAGGTCGGGCAACTTGCCAAGGCCTTTTCCGAGAGACCACCTGGAACTCTTCCCTCAAACACTGAACCTAACCCAAGGGAGCACGCAAATGGGATTTCCCTTCAGAGCGGTAAGGTTATTAATGAGCCCACCACAAGGGAAGAGCCAAAGGTGATTGTCCCTCCTGTTGTGGAAACAATTATCCCCACGGAAAATGATAAATCAACTTTTGGAAATGAAAAATCTACTTTTGATAAAGAAAAAGATATTTTTGTTTTTTCTGATTTTGGAAAAGAAAATGATGACATTCAAAATGATGCTCCGGTTGTTATAAAGGAATTTCCGCCACCTCCTTATCCGGCTCGACTTAGGAAAGAAAAACTAGACGATCAGTACCAACGCTTCCTTGAAATGTCCTAACAAATTCATATTAATTTGCCATTTCATGAAGCGATTAGTCAAATGCCTATGTATGCAAAATATCTTAAGGATCTATTAACGAACAAGACGAAATTAGAAAATTTATCGCATGTAACCTTAAATGGAGAATGCTCGGTGGTCGTTAAAAACTCTAATCTTCCTAAAAAGATAAATGATACGAGTATTTTTTTCCTTTCCTTGCGTTTTTGGTGATCTGTTTGTTAAACATGCGCTAGCGGATCTAGGAGCGAGCATCAAGTTGATGCCCTTTTCTTTATTCAAAAAGTTAGGATTGGGCACTCTTATCCCTACAAGAATGATTATTCTGTTAGTTGAAAGGTAAATTAACTATCCTTTAGGTATCATTGAGGACGTGCTAGTAAAGGTCGACAAATTCATCTTCCCGGTGGATTTTGTCATTCTCTATATTGAAGAGGACGTCGAGGTCCCACTTATCCTTGGTCGACCCTTCCTAGCCACTTCTCGAGCGGTTATTGATGTTAGTAACGGAAAGTTGTTTTTGCATGTGGGAGATGATGAGGTCACATTTTATATCAATAAATCAATGAAAAACTCTTTAAAAAATGATGATTCATGCATATTTCTTGATGTTTTAAATGAAGATTCTTCACTTTCTCTTTCTAACATCTCTTCAAATGAATTTTCATCTTCTTTTTCTGAAATTTCTTCATATGATTTTGAAAACGCGATCATGGCATTACAAGAAAATTTTGAAAATGATCTTGTCTTTGGTAGAAAAAAGTATGAAAATCTTATTTTTGAATTTTTTTTTTTTTTTTTTAAAAACTCTTATGTTGAACCGCCCCATCTTGATTTAAAACCACTCCCTGACCATCTAAAATATGCCTTTCTTGAAAATAAAATTCTAAATTGCTCGTTATAATCTCAGCCAATCTTTCTCAATCCGAAAACGATCAGTTGATAGAAGTACTACACAAGACTCGCCGAGCTATAGCGTGGCAAATTTCTGACATTTCTGGCATGAACCCTTCTTTTTGTACTCATAAAATATTTTTTGAAAATAATTCTAAGGGTGTAGTCCAACCTCAACATCATCTTAATCCTAATATGAAAGAGGTTGTAAAGGGTGAGGTTCTTAAGTTATTAGATGTGGGGATAATTTATCCTATTTCTGATAGTCAGTGGGTAAGTCCGGTCCAGGTTGTTCCTAAGAAGGGTGGGATCACGACAGTAACAAATGAAAATAATGATTTAATTCCAACTAGGACGGTAACGGGATTATGGATGTGTATCAATTACGGTAAATTAAATGATGCCACTCGTAAAGATAACTTCCCCCTTACCTTTATCGATATAATTTTAGAACGTTTATCCGGGCATAGTTTTTATTGCTTCCTCGACGGTCTCTCGGGGTATTTTCAAATCCCTATCGCACCCGAGGACAAAGAGAAGACAACATTCACTTGCCCCTTTGGAACTTTTGCTTATCGTAGAATGCCTTTCGGGTTATGCAACGCACCTGCTACTTTTCAGTAATGTATGCTTGCTATTTTTGATAAATACGTAGAAAAAATTATGGAAGCATTTATGGACAATTTCTCTGTTATTGGCGACTCCTTTGACTTATATTTAGAAAATTTGGAAAAAGTTTTACAACGTTGCGAAGAAACCAACATAGTTTTAAATTGGGAGAAGTGCCACTTTATGGTACATGAAGGCTTAGTCCTTGGCCACAAAATTTCCGCTAAGGGAATTGAAGTGGACAAGGCAAAAATTGAAGTAATTGAAAAGTTACCGCCGCCTACAAATATTAAAGCGATTAGAAGTTTTTTAGGGCATGCAGGTTTTTATCGATGATTCAATAAAGACTTTTCAAAAAATACTAAGCCTCTCACCCACCTTCTTGAAAAAGAAACTCCTTTCATTTTTGATGAATATTGTCTCGCTGCGTTTGAATTAATTAAATCCAAACTTATAAATGCTCCTATTATGATCGCCCAGTTTGAGATTTACCATTCGAAATAATGTGTGATGCGAGTAATCGTGCGGTAGGTGTGGTTCTAAGACAACGAATTGCTAAGAACTTTCATCCGGTTTTCTATTCTAGTAAAACTCTAACTTCTGCTCAAGAAAATTACACCACGGAAGAGAAAGAACTCTTAGCTGTTGTTTTTGCTTTTGATAAATTCAGATCGTATGTTACTCTTGCTAAAGTTAATGTTTTTACGAATCTTTTTGCTTTGAAATACCTCATTTCTAAACCGGATGCCAAGCCGCGTCTTATTCGCTGGATCCTCTTACTTCAAGAATTCGACTTGGAGATTCGGGTTAAGAAAGGAGCGGAAAACCAAGCGGCTGATCATCTTTATCGTCTTGTAAATCAAAAACTTGATTTTTTAAATGAAAATTTTATTAATGACACTTTTCCGGATTAATGAATTTTAAACATTTCTTCTTCTATTCCCTGGTTTGCCAATCTGGCCAATTATCTTGTGCCTCGAGCCCTTCCAAAAAATACTCTTCTCACCAAAAGAAGAAATTCTTTTCGGAGTTGAAGTATTATTTTGGAGCACCCCTTTCTATTTCGCATTTGTGCGGATCAGGTGGTTAGAAGATGTGTTTCCCGGGAAGAAGGACAACAAATTTTAAAGCATGTTCATGAAGGTCCGACTAGTGGGCATTTTCAAGCAAACCGCACTGCCCATAAAGTGCTTAGTGGTGGTTTTTACTGGCCAAGCATATTTAAAGATGCGCAACTCTTTGTGAGCGGGTTTGATTAGTGCCAACGGACTGGAAACATATCTAATAAAAATGAAATGGAACAAAATTTTTTTTTGGAATGCGAAGTTTTTGATTTATGGGGCTATTACTTTGTAGGGCCGTTTCCCTCAAGTTTAGGAAATAAATATATTTTAGTCGCAGTAGATTTTTTTTCTAGGTGGGCGGAGGCCCAAGCTTTACCAAGTAATGATTCTCGCATCGTAGTTGCCTTTCTTAAAAAATTATTTTCTCATTTTGGTTTTCCTCGTGCGATCATTAGTGATAGGGGAAGTCATTTTTTCAACGCTCAACTCGCTAATGCTTTAACTATATATGGCATTACGTATAAACTACCAACTGCTTATCACCCCCAAACTAATGATCAGGTCGAGGTAGTCAATCGAGAGCTTAAAAGAATTTCGTAAAAAACCATTTCTACTTCCCGTAAGGATTGGTCTTTAAAGTTAGACGATGCTCTTTTGTCCTATCGGACAGCGTAAAAGACCACTATTGCTTGTACTCCTTTCCGAATAGTCTACGAAAAATCATGTCATCTCCCGGTAGAAGTAGAGCATCGTGCGTATTGGGCGTTAAAGTTTTTAATTTCAATCCGCACTCTGTCGGTGAGCATAGAAAAACTCAACTAAATGAGCTTGATGAGTGGCGAGCATACGCTTATGAAAATAATAGAATTTAGAAAGAACGCACAAAACTTTATCACGATAAGAACTTTTGCCATCCTAAAACGTTTAAAACTTGCGATCAAGTTTTCCTTTTTTATTCGTGTTTACGTCTCTTCCCTGGAAAACTGAAATCCAGATGGTCTTGACCGTTTACGGTCAAGGACGTTTATTCTTATGGAACTGTGTTGCTTTCGCTCCCCGATAAGGGTGATTTTAAAGTGAATGGGCATAGACTTAAACTTTATTTTTCAAATGATTCTATGTCTCCTGCAACGGAGGATCTTGTCTTGGACTCTTAAATATTTATCTTGTTGTAGAACATTTTTATTTTATTTTTGGACTTATTCTTATTATTATCATGAAACTTTTAATTAGTATTCAGACTCTTTTTATTGTAAAATAAAGAACATTCTAGGGAGCCTGCCCAAGAATTTTTTGCTATTTTTTTATTTTGCTCTTCCTCCCGGTGGCTCAAGTACAAGTTCGTGATCGCCACTCCAATGCTGCTGATATAAAGATGGATCAAGTCAAACATGCTGATGATCAAGTGCACTAAAAAGAAAGTATGGGGGAGCGACATCCTCCTTCATCTCACAAAACTGGGGAAGTCCTGTTTATTTTTATTTAAAACTATGCATTTTATTTTTCTCTCCTTCTCAGTCTCCTTCTCTTTCTCGTTTTTTGTTTCTTTCATTGAGGAAAATGAAGAATCTTAGCATGAGGGAGGGTTTAGTTAGTTTCTTTTTTTCTTCCTAAACAAAAATGTTTTACAAAAAAATGTTTTAAATTCTAAAAAAAATTAGTATAGTTATTCTTAAGTTTTTTTTAATAGTATTTCTTTTTATTTTAACTTCTTCAAAAATTCAAAAAAATTATAAAATACAAAACCCAAAAAAATTAGAAAATCAAAAATCCAAAACAATTGCTAAAATCTATTTGAAAAACAAAATCAAAAATTATTTTCTATCTTTATTTTTATGTTTTTTTCTAGTGATGTGTAGGCACGTGCGGTTCCTTAGTTCTATTTAGATTTCTTTGAAACTATTTTCTAAACTTATCATTTTATCATAGTTTAGCTTTACTAGTTTCTTATTCTTAAATATAGGAATCCATTTTTTACGTTATAAGTTAGCAATTGGTAGTTATGTCTTTTTATTCGGTTAATTGCTTATGAATGGTTGCTATGAAATATTAGCTTTTTTTCATTTGTGCGGTAGTCTTTCTTGGTGTCTAGAACTATTCTCTAGCTACTCTCAAAGCATGTGCATCGTTTTTACGTACTTTTGAAATGATTTAGGCCACCCTTTGAATAGATTGAGCTTTTCTTGCCCACCAACAAATTTACTATTACAAAATAATTTTTGGGCCTTTTTCCATGTTTCTTTGTTTTTAGCTCCACCTTTCATTTCATTATTTTCAGCAAAGCCAAAATTCCTTCCCTATTTTCACACTAAAACTTTGAGCTTAAAAATCGTTTTTGTGAAGGGGTATTATCTTTGAAATGAAAATGAAATTTTAAAGCCTATTTTTGGAGCTCTCTCTTATGAAAAGTGTTAGTATCAAAATGTTATCAAATCAAAAAAAAAGAAATGAAAAAAGGGGAAAATGAAGTTTAATTGTGGCCAAACTATTAAAGTAAAAAATTTATGGCCTTTTGTTTGTTTAAAGTACTTATCATTTCTCTTCATGTTTTTATATTTTTGAGCTCAACCTTGGTTTAGTGTTTAGCCCTCATGTTTATCCTTGTTTTCATTTCCTAATCATTTACCTAACCCAAGTTTTAATGCATATTAAAAGTCCTATTAATCTTTAGAACGTAAATTCGCATAGTGGAGAAAGTGTGAACGGACAAGCCTATGGTTACCATCATTGATTGATTTCTTTGGAGGTTATCATGAGGTGATTTAGGGTTAATTGTTATTCTAGCAACCTAGTAGTTTGTTAATGCGCCGTTTATTTAGAACCTCTACTTTTGTTTTCCTTATTTTCATTTATTTTGGATGCCTTGTTTAAGGGATTTAGAAATGTGTAACTCTCTTTTATGTTCTAATGATAATTTTAGGTCTCCACTTTCAAATTTTCTATTGTGCACTTCTCACCTCACTAGTTGTTAGCATAAAAATTAAGATAGTTTAATTTTTTATGTTTTGTTTTTCTAAATTATGAAACCTAAATCTACTTTGTTTTCTTTCCCTAGTTCTTTAATTTTTATTTGCTTGAGAGAAAGCAAAAGCTCTAGAATGGGGGAATTTGATGACTACTTTTAGTCATCATTTTTTGGTATAATTTAGTTTAAGAAATCCTTAAGTTTATTTATATTTTTGCTTATTTTATGCTATTTCTCACTTAATTTCTTTTATGTTTGTTATTATAAATATTTTTAGTTATTATTATATGTCTTTTGTGTTTTGTTCTTGTTATGTTTTATGTTTAGTTTTGTTTAATTTTATTAACTAATATCATGATATGTTATGTGTTTTGTTAAAGTGTCTAATGTTTGTTTTATCTTGTTATTTGTAGGTTCATGTCCAACATGCATGCTGCTCGACAACTTATGGTGCAACCCATATCATGATGCAGCCCCCCCATTCATGCTCGGCCAGCCCACATGAAGAACCCGAGCCCTCAAGCAATACAACCCGAGAACGTAAAGAATAAGGCCCTCCATTGGAGCAGCCCGAACCCTCCTCTACATGAGCAGCCCGGCCACCTACCAAGAAAACACGAGCCCTCTAATGCAAGTAGCCCGATCCCACCTAGCTGCTCCATTTCATCCTACCCGAGCCAACTTCTCTCTCCCTCATTTAATGTTATGCATGCACCTTGCCACCCTCATGGTCGGCCACCCTCCTCTATATTCATCAACTTTTTATTAAATATCTCCTATTTTAATTCCATTAAACACCATAAAATGCATCCATCATACCCTCTCTCTCTCTTCATTTAATTCATGCATGAACCTTCTCCAAAGCCTATGGTTGGCCACCCTTCATGTCCCCTTCATTTCCTTTCATCTAGAAGCTTCTCCATCTCCTATAAAAGCCACCCCATCCCTCAAGCCAAAGAGTAAATTTTTTGGGAAGTGAAGTTTAAAGTTAAATTTGAGTGTTGAGTTAGAGAGTGGAGAGTGCTTGTGAGTTGTTATTTTTAGTTTCATTATTGTTATAGATTTTTCATTATTACAAGTTTTCTTCATAATATAGTCTTGTCTTTTCAATATTTTGTATACTCTTCCCTCTTTGCAAGTAATGCAAATATTCCTCTCTTATCTTATTTTGTCTTTCCTTTCAATTATGAGTAGCTAATTTCTATTAGCCTTCGATCGTGAGGATACATAAAATGAGATGAGTGTTTCATTTATTTCATAGTCTTATTTTTGCTTAATTTTAATCGATCCGACTTTAATCTTTATTTTGTCGATTACGTATTTCCGGTATACGGTAGTAGGCTTTGGATCTCATATTTAAGTAGCCGAGAGACTCGTGAATATGAAAGATCACTCAAAGAAGGAAGGAGTTGAACGCAACCCTAGAGATAGGATGACTTAAATCTTCCGGATTGGAGTCAAATCCAATAGTGCGGGTAACCTTGATAATGCGGCTTTAGGACTTTTTGAATTGAAAGAGATTTCGGTCAAAACGTCTATAAGTCAGGGGATTTAATGCTCTAGCGAGATTATTTCCTAATATTGGATCTGTCACGATCGATTATGATTTGCAAATTTAAAACTATGCCTTTTCATCCCTCTCATTTTGTTTTATGGTGAATCTTCGATCGAATGCTATCTTTTTATTATAAGTTTTCTTTCGTCTAAAAATTATCTTTTATTTTACTTTTAAAAATTCTCAATTCCAAATAGTTTTCTGGTAGGATAATAGTTCAAGCATGAGTAGCAATACTTGACAACCCCGAGTTTAAATACGACCTTGTTACTATGATTCGACAGATACACTTTCCTGTTCAGGCTTTAGCCGATCAGGTCGCGCCCTGGGTCACGCCCATGTAGGGAGGGCGTGACACATACATCGCGTCAAAATCATTGGTCGGAATTCCGTCAGCCAACGGAAAAGGTGGGGTCACGCCCTATTTCACGCCCGTGACATGGGGCGCCCGTGAAATGGGGCGTGACAGTACTGTTTGGCGTGCTGGGATGAATCGACATTTAATGCGGCGGCAGGCTTCGAGCAGAGGGCGACACGCCCCATGTCACGCCCGGGGACATGCCCAGGGAGGGCGTGTCAGGGGGCGTGACAGCCGTTTTTCCTGTTTTCTGTCTCTTTCAGCAGTCATCATCGGGATCAGGCGACATGCCCTAGGTCACGCCCGGGGAGGGCGTGACAGGGGGCGTGACAGGTCACTTTTGGCCAATTTTCTGGAAACCTACAAAAAGAGAAGAAAATGTTAGTGGCAATAATATTTACATAGAGACGATAAAAAATAATGTAATAAGACATGATTTGTACATTATAAAACATAAAATACGATAATAGTTTATGCTACAAAAGTATTATCAAACTCCCCCAAGCTTAAGTTTTATTTGTCCCGAAGCAAAAATATAAAAACTAGATAATCATAAAAAAGACTAATCAAGAAGTTCTAATTATGCTCACACAAGTACTATGCGAAATTCTAAGTAGGGAAAAGGTGAAACGTAAATCTAAAATGATTATTTAGGTATGGTAAAACTTTTATAAACTTTATTTAACAAAAATAAATCATCAAAAATTTTGATGAAATTCTTTAAATAGATTTAAGCAAAGCAACGAAAATGAAAAAATGCATTGAGTTGTTACTAGATCCAAGCAACACATTATAATTATATCAATTCAATTAATAAAAATCTAAGTTTAAATACAAAACTAAAACTGATTTACTTTTCTTCTTTTCTGAGTTGTTAAATAAGATTCAAAAGGCGTGAATCAAAAGTACTTAAATAGCACAGAAACGTTTGGTTTAGGAATATGATTAGGAGTGGAATTCAAAGATAAACATGACGGCTTAAAATCACACTAAACAAAAACATTGATTTCCAAAAAATTTCATTTAAAATAGAAATGTATATATATATTTTTATTTTTTTTCTTCTTTTCTCCATTTTTTTTCTTTTTTTCAAAACAAAGGCCAAATATATATATATATATATATATATATATATATATATTTCATTTTGAATTTGCCAAATAAAAACAAACATATCTTTTGAGCATACTTTTTTAAAAAAAACTTTTGTCCCAAGAAAATCACAAAATAACCTATCAAAATTATGAAAATATTTTATGAAACTCAAGAAGGCTTGTGTGATTAGATATGTTAGAAATTTTGGCTTTGGTGAAAATGAAATGAAAAGAGGAGGTATCAAATGAAATCGGAAAAAGGCTCAAAAGCGGTAACTAGTGGTAAATGTTTTTAGGTTTGCCGGAGAGATCAAACGAAAACAAAAGCGGCCTAAATCATTTTCACTCTTTTAAATTTATTTAAAACAAAGGTTTGAAAATTTTCAAAAGGCGAGCCCTAGATAATAAAAGAAGATTGATGAAATTGCTTTGAAAATAGAAATAATAGGTGACTTGGATCGTTCACATCTACAATGCTATTCAAAGGTTGACCTTACAAAAATTATCCAAAAACAAAAAGGAAAATAGTGGATGATGAATTTTTGAGAAAGTTAAAGAAATAAAGAATGAAAAACCATAATAGAAATGCAAGTTTTATAAAAATATTTCACCTTAACATGCTACCGTGAATTAGAAACACAACATGGCCAAAATTTTACTTGTGAAATATAATTAAAAAGGACAATTAGGATTATTATAATTAACTACGTTGTTTATAGTTAAGTTTGATTAAAACAAAAACAAAAACTACGGGGTACTATTGAAATACCAAAATGTCTAAACTATTAAGGCAAAAACAAAAAGCATAAATATTTTTTTAATTTGTGAAATATTCTCCTTTTTTGGATTTTGGAAATATTTTGTGGTTTTGTTTTTTAGAATTTTAAGATATTCATCATTTTAAAAAAAAGAAATATACACAGAAAATAAGAATATTTACACTAAGCAAAAATGAAGGAGGAAGTCCTCCCCCAAGCTTAAAATGCACATTGTCCTCAATGGCAAAAGAAGGGGATTGGAGAAGGAGAGAAAAATAAAGTACAGAATTGAAAGACATAATTGAAAAACGTGTACTTCTCCGGATTTATTCGTTGAGAAAACTAAGTGATGGCACTCCCCTGAATATCTTCTTTGGACTTCATGATGGATTCATCAATGTTGGAGCAGGTGATCACAGAAGCTTCCGCTTGTCGGAGCCATCCGGGGCAAAAATTGTAAAATAAATAAAACAGAAAAAAGATATCTTGGGTTGCCTCCCAAGAGCGCCCTTTGTTTAAAGCATCGTTAAGCTCGACGCATCAAAAATAACATTGTCCAAAATTAATGTTTTCCAGAAATATAATTGTTTTTAATAAAAAAATTCAAAATTTAGAGTTCGTGAAGCGAAATTAAAATAGTTCCATATGGAAAAAATTCTAATACAGAAAAGGGGCCAGACCAACGAGATTTTAATTTCCCCAGAAATAAACATAATCGAGAATTATAAAGAAGAACCTGGTCGCCCGGCTTAAAGGTTTTTGGATGCCTTAAGTGTTTATCGTGTAAATGCTTTGTCTGCTCTTGATAAAGTTTGTTATTTTTGTAAGCGTAAGAGCGCCACTCGTCGAGTTCATTTAGTTGAAATTTTCTAAGGTCACAGACAGAGTGGGGATCGAAGTTTAAAAATCTTAAGGCCCAAAAAGGGCTGTGTTCTAATTCTACGGGTAGATGGCACGATTTTCCATAGACAAGCCGATACGGCCTACATCCGAGGGCGATTTTGTACACTGTTCGGTAGGACCATAAAGCATCGTCTAATTTCGCTTACCAGTCTTTCCTAGAAGTTGAAACAGTCTTTTCTAATATTCTTTTTATTTCTCTATTCACTACTTCGACCTATCCGTTAGTTTGCAGGTGATAGGCAGTAGATAGCTTATGTGTTACACCGTATTTGGTAATGATTTTTGAAAATTGCGCGATACAGAAATGAGAACCCCTATCGCTAACGATGGCGCGATACAGAAATGAATCTAGAAAATAATTTTTTCAAAAAGGTGACTATAACTCGAGAGTCGTTGTAGGTTGAGCTTGGGCTTCGGCCCAACGTGAGACGTAATCAACGACAACTAAAATATACTTGTTTCCGAAGCTAGAAGGAAGGGGGCCAACAAACTCGATTCCCCATAGGTCGAAAATTTCGCACTCAAGGAAATAATTTTGCGGCATTTCATTTTTATTTGAAATGTTTCCCGACCGTTGGCAACTATCATACCTGCTCACAAAGGCTTGTGCGTCTTTAAACAGGCTAGGCCAGTAAAAACCCGTGTAAAGCACCTTGTGAGCGGTGCGAGCAGCTTGATAGTGCCCACCTGTCGGACCTTCATGTAAGTGTTTTAGAAAATCTAAACCTTCTTCATAAGAAACACATCTCCTTATCACTTGATCCGCACAGATTCTGAAAAGATGCAGGTCTTCCCAAAAGTAGTTCTTCAGCTCAGAAAAAAAAATTCTTCTTTTCCTGAGAGGAGAACTCTTTTGGGAGCACCCGGGCCACTAAATAGTTGGCGATGTGTGCGAACTAAGGAGAAGTAGATATGCTAATTGAAAGCATCTTCTCATTAGGAAAATAATCATTAAAAGATTTTTCATTTAATTTTTCTATAAAGGGATTTTTTAATCTAGAGAGATGGTCGGCGGACAAGTTCTCGGCTCCTAGCTTATCATGGATCTCTAAGTCAAACTCCTGGAGGAGTAAGACCCAGCAAATAAAGCGCGGCTTGGCATCCATTTTTGCAAGAAGATATTTGAGGGCCGAGTGGTCCGTAAAGACTATGATTTTTTAAAGCGTAATGTAAGGACGAAATATATCAAATGTGAATACTACAACAAGGAGCTCCTTCTCAGTCGTGGTGTAATTTTCCTGTGCAGATGTGAGCTTTTTACTAGCATAATAGATAGGGTGGAAGTTTTTAAATATGTGTTAACCTAATTCGGCTCCCACAGCGAAACTACTCGCATCGCACATTATCTCAAATGGAAGATCCCACACCGGAGATATCTTAATCGGTGCGTTAATTAACTTTTCTTTAATCAATTCGAAGGCAGAAAGACAAGAGTCATCAAAAACTAATGGGGCATCTTTTTCTAGAATATGGGTAAGGGGCTTGGTGATCTTGGAAAAATCCTTTATGAAGCTGCGGTAGAAACCAGCGTGACCTAAGAAACTCCTTATAGCTTTTATATTTGTAGGAGGCCGCATCTTCTCGATAACTTATATCTTCGCAATATCTACCTCAATACCTCTCGCAGAAATTTTATGACCCAAAACTAACCCTTTCCTCACCATAAAATGGCATTTTTCCCAATTTTGGGCAAAGTTAGTATCTTCGCATTGTTCTAAGACTTTTTCGAGGTTTTCTAAACATTTTTCAAAGGAATCGCCGAACACAGAAAAATCGTCCATAAATACCTCCATAATGCTTTCTACGTACTTGTCAAAGATAGCGAGCACACATTGCTAGAATATAGCTGGCGCATTGCACAATCCAAACGACATTCTTCGGTAGGCGAATGTGACGAAGGGACAAGTAAACGTTGTTTTCTCTTGGTCCTCGGGAGAGATGGGGATTTGAAAATACCCCGAAAGGCCATCGAGAAAACAATAAAAGCTATGGATGGATAATGGTTCTAAAATCTTGTCGATAAACGCCAAAGGAAAGTGGTCCTTGTAGATGGCGTCATTCAGCTTCCTATAATCTATACACATACGCCAACTCATCACCGTTCGTATTGGGATTAATTCGTTATTTTCATTACTAACTACTGTTATCCCTCCCTTCTTTGGTACTACCTGAATAGGGCTAAACCACTTACTATCTGATATTGGGTAGATAATTCCTGCGTCTAATAATTTCATAACCCCTCCCTTAACTACTTCTTTCATGTTCAGGTTGATTCGGCACTGAGGTTGAATGGAGTTACGTGAATTATCTTCCATTAAAATTTTATGTGTACAGAAAGATGGGCTTATGCCCTTGATATCAGAAAACTGCCAAGCAATACCTCGGTGATGCTTACGTAAAACTAAAAGAAGTTTTTCATATTGGACATCCGTGAGGTAGGCCGAAACAATAATTGGCAGCTTGGAGTTCTTTTCTAAGAAGGCGTACTTGAGATGTTCAGTAAGTTCTTTAAGTTATAGGGTAGGGGGCTCTTCATAAGAGGATTTAGAAATTCTTTCTTTTTCGAACACTATATCTTCATAGAATTTTTTATATGGAAAATCAAAAGGTGTGGAGCTGGTGGCCAAGGCGACTTCTTGCAGCGAATCAATTAGAAGAGTAGATGAGAAACAAAAATCGGAAAATTCTTTTTCAAAATCAGATAAAAGATAAGAGGATTCTACACTTTCTTGCAGCGATTCAGTTGGAAGAGACGATGATGAACAAAAAGCAGAAAATTCTTTTTCAAAATTAGAGAGGAAATAAGAGGATTAATCACTCACGGCATCTACGAAAAAGCAGGAGTCATCATTTGCTAAGGTGTTTTTCATCGAAGGTGTGATAGAGAAAGTGACTTCGTCGTCGCCTACTCGAAAGAAGAGCTTACCATTTCTTATGTCAATGATAGCTCAAGAAGTGGCAAGGAAGGGTAGGCCATGGATCAGGGGAACCTCGACTTCTTCTTCGATGTCAAAAATGACAAAGTCCGCTGGGAAGATGAACTTGTCGACTTTTACAAGAACAACCTCCACTATACCGAACGGGTGCTTGACCGATCGGTCAGTGAGCTGGATACTCATGCCTGTGGGGTTGAGGCTACCAATTCCTAATTTTTTAAACAATTAGAGGGGCACTAGGTTAATACTCGCTCCTAAGTCGGGTAACGCGTGTTTTACAAAAAGATCACCGAAGACACACGGGATAGAAAAACTACCCGGGTCACTGATTTTCTTCGGTAAACCATTTGTCAAAACAGCGCAGCACTCAGCAGTTAACGTGACATGCGAAAAGTTCTCTAACTTTTTCCTGTTGGTCAGAAGGTCCTTAAGATACTTTTCGTACTTCGACATCTGTGAAATTGCTTAATGAAAAGGCAGATTTATGTCGATTTGCTTGAACATTTCTAAGAAACGAGAGTACTGATCATCCTGACGTTGTTTATTAAGTTCAGAATGGTAAGGCGGGGTCAGATTATTTATAAAAATGGGTGGTGGAGTGAGATCTTTTTCTAAAACGGGGATGATAACTTCTTCAGTAGAGGGTGGAATTTTTAAAATGGGAGCGGAGCTTTGATTTTTTAAAGCGGGGACGGAGCTTGCCTCGGGCTCTTTACTTACCATACCGGGAACTTTCTTCCCACTCCGAAGAGTTATAGCTTTCGCTTGCTCTCTCGGGTTGGGCTCGATATTGGAAGGAAGAGACCCTGCGGGTCGCTAAGAAATGATTTTAGCTAGCTGTCCTACTTGATTTTCCAGACTTTTAACGCTTCCAGTTAAGGTTCTAATCGTAGCGTCATTTGTGGAGATATATTTGGAAAGTATCTCCTCCAAGCTTGGAGGTTTTGGATAATTTTGAGGTGGTGGTGGTGGTGCATGAAAATCATTTTATGGTGGCGGGCGCATAGCATTCGATGGATTAATCCCCGAAAAATTCGGATGATTTCTTAAGGCAGGATTATAACTGTTTGGAAAATTAAAACAAGGAGGATGAAAATTGTTGGGTACATTGGAAAATGTGTACCTGATTTGGAGAAGCCTCACTTAGCTCAATGATATACATCAAGGTGTATTTGATGTTATTTTGAGTTTATATGTGCAGGTTAAGTTTTTGCTAAAATGCAGAAAAAGTTTCTAAGTTCATGTGTCGACACCTAAAGCAACTGTGTCGACACACAGAATAAATTAGTCGACACACAGAATATGTTATTCGACATCAACTGTGTCGACACCGGGAGGCAGTGTCGACACACAAAATAGATAGTCGACATCAACTGTGTCGACACCGAGATACTGTGTCGACACACAGAATTCTTAGTCTATATCAACTGTGCCGACACACAGGACTGTGTTGACACACAGCAGAGTTTTAACATAGTTGATTGCTGTGGAGTGGAGAAGTGTTTGTGTCGACACAAATACTCTATGTCGACACATTCTCAAGATGTAGTGTCAAAAAGAAGTGTCGACATCAAGGCAGCTATGTCGACTTCACCAAAGTCTGTGTCGAAACTTAAGTCACATGTGTCGACACATATTGACAGTTTGTCTCGACACATAATGACAGTCAATCTCGATGCTTTGCTGACAGAGACAAAGGTTCAAGAGCATACTGGGGACTTGACAGTTGTGCATTCCAATAACTTTAATGAAGTTGTCAGACTTGTCAGAAGTTAATTAGAAACTGGATCAGCCGGTTACCATGGAAGAAGACTATATATATAGATGGATTCAGAAAAAGAACAACAGATCATATATACACACACAACTAACACAACTATTGATAGATTGATCGTTGGTCAAGAATGTTCAAGGAACACAGAAGAAGATCTTCGTGAGAAGATCTAAGAAGACATACTGAACTGATCATCCACTCAGATTTTGTCTAAGGTGAATTCATTCAGAATTCAGAAAGAACTTCAGAAGAATTAGGGAGAGAGAGCTCCAACTGTTTTGAGGTCAAGAAGGAGACAATCACAAGTCTCTTAAGAAGTAGATCCTGAACTAATATACTAAGTAGATCCAAATCCATATCTAGATTCCAAGAAGAAAGCTGCAAGTCAGTCAACTTCAAAGGAGATCAACCCTACTAAGTTCAGATTCAAGAAGCTTTGAAGAAAGCTAAGAACAGGTTGATTTCAGTCATCAGTCTCATCAAGAAGCTGATCAAGAATTCTCTTCTGCTTTCTCTCTCAACAAGGGTAAGAGTTCATCAAATTACTTATAAAATTCTGTTGGATCTTTTCAAAGATATGAGTTGTAAGCCTGTGTTATAAAGGCTGAGTGTAGGATATTTTGATCTCTGAGTGGTAAGGCTGTTATAGCCTGAGTGTACGAGAATTTTTTCTCTGAGTTGTAGGCCTTGTGGCAAGGCTGAGGTAGGGCTGTTAGCTTGAGTTGTAGGAACCTTATAGGGTTCTGAGTTGTAGGAACCTTTCAGGGTTCTGAGCTGTAAGATCTGTGGATCTGAGAAGAAGGAAGAAGTTAGGCCGAATCTAGCACAATGCTAGATAGGTGAAGGGGAAAGTGGATGTACCCAAACCTTGGGGAACCACTAGAAACCTATGTGCAATCTGTGATGCTTGTGTTATTTTAGATTCTGTGATTGTATATGTTGTGTTAGCTGTAGAGATTTGAGATTTATATTAAAGAACTGAAGCTATATTCTTCCTTAGTTTAAAACAAGAAAAAGAACCTATTCACCCCCCCCCCCTCTAGGTGTTTAGGTTGTCTTGAAGTTAAATCTATCAAGAGGTATGAGAGGGAGGTTACTCAAAGAAGGACTTAACAGTCTGAGTTAGATCCCTAAGGTAGAATCAAGAATCAAGAAAATGGGTTCTGGAGAAAATCACAAGGAACTGGGTTATATGAAACTACCCATCTGCAGGAAGGATATATTTTGTATATGGAAAGAAAGAGTCAGGTTGTTTATGGAGGCTTCTGACCTAAGGATCTATATTACATTAAAAGAAGGTCCTTATATTCCAATGAAAGTGTCTATTCTAGATGAAAATCAAAGAACTCCTAAAGATTTTTCTGAGATGACTAAGGATGAGATTATCCTGGCAACTATGGATAAAAGAGCCCAGAATATCATAGTAAGTACCATAGATGATTCAACCTTTCAGAATTTGATTCACTACAAGACCTCCAAGGAAATGTGGGACACCTTGATAGTATACATGGAGGGTTCTGAAGAAGTTCGACAAGATAGAAAGTCTATGCTAAATCAGGAGTATGAAAGCTTCCGACAAGGGATGTCAGATAGCATATCTGAGTGCTATAAGAAGTTATATAGAATTGTAAACGAACTAATGTCTTATGGAAGGGTCTTCAGTACATTTGATCTTAATGATAAATTCCTAAGATCCTTGACAAAGGATTGGGACACCAAGATTTGTGCCATTAGGGAAGTGGCCAAACTTGCAGATATTTCTCCTCCTTCTTTATTTGGAAAGTTGTTGTCTTATGAAATACAACTAATGACTAGAAAAGAGGAGGAAAGAAATGCTAAAGGGTAGCATAAATAAAAGTCTGTGGCCTTCAAGGTTGAAGCCACCAGAAAGAATAGGAGTGTCTCCATCACCTTCTAGGGAAGTTGCTGAAATTATCTCAGATAATTTAGACAACCAAAATTAAGATAACAGTGATTCAGATGCAGATTTGGCTGCCTTTACAAGGCAGTTTCAGAGATTCTTGAAGAAGAAGCAGTGGAAATATAGGCCCTCAACATCACAGCCAGTTGATGACTATTATCAAAAGAGAAAGTCATCAAGGAAGGACAGGAGCAGGTCTAAGCCTAGCAAATTTGCAACATCAAAGATTGTTTGCTACTACTGTAATAAGCCTGGACATGTTGTGGCTGAGTGTCCAGACAAAAGAATGGAGTCTACTGATAAAAGAAAGTCTCAACAAAAGAGCAATAAGGAGAAATCCGTTGTTGCAAAGAAGGACAAAAGCTTGACAGACCAATCAACTTCAGAGTCTGAATCTGAAGCTGAGGCATATATTGTTCTTTATGCAGCTGATGAAGAAGATGAGTTTATGCAATTGCTGAACTCCATCTATGAACAAGAAGACCATCAGTGTATTGGACTGATGGCTGTATCAGAAGCAAGGTACAATGTTTGTCTAGTAATTTAATTTGTAGTACTGGAACAGAGTAAGCTACATCTGCATCAAGTGATGTGGATGGATCTGAGTCTGAAGGTGATATTCATCACCTGATAGATGAATATGGGGACTTGTTGAAAGCATTAAAGAAAAGCAAGAACCTGGCCAAAACTCAAGCTAAGGAAATTGCAGATCTTAAGGTGGCTGCATCTTGTTTAGAGAAAGAGTTAGATCAAAAATTGAATGAGATTGCCAAGATTAAAACTATAACTGTTATTCAGATGGGCACAATCACATACAAAAATGATTTAATTTAAAGTTTGGAAGTCAGACTTCAAAAGGAGAAAGATTTGGTTGCTAGTTATTCCAAGCCAAAATAAGTTTTACCCTTAATAGATGAGTTTGTGGCTCAAAAGGATAAGGCTGGAATAGGCTTTAAGGGTAACACCAGGGCTGTCCAATTCAAAAGAAAGGGCAAAGCCTCAGTCCAGCCACTGAATTTTAAAGTCCCTATAGTTTTTAGAAAGGTACAAGTGCCTTCTAACCAGTATGACCTTGAGAATACTCATGGTCATAGTAAAACTGAAGTTCTGAATGGCAAGGGTGCTTATGTCAATAAGGCAGCCCATGTTCATAAACCTCATGTTTGTGAGAAACTAGTGGGTGTAGCTGTAGCAGTACCAGCACAATACAAGAGATTTGCTATAAATCAGACAATCAAGAATGTATCTAAAATTAGATACAACAAGTATGAATGCTTGTACTGTGGCAAGACAGGTCATTATACCATAGATTGCTGGCACAACACTAGTGTCAGGAAGAACAATAGTCTACCTGTTAGAAGAGCTGCTGGTAGATTTGGTAAGTATGAAACTAACATGAACCAAGGACCGAAGACTTACTTGGGTTCTAAGGAGAGGTAATTCTTTATTGCAGGTGAGTCCAAGTCACCATACCCCTATATGGTACTTGGACAGTGGATGTTCCAGGCACATGACTGGAACAAAGGGATTGCTGAAGGAGTACTTGCCTATTATAAATGGGCCTAATGTAATCTTTGGTTGATCTGAAAAAGGAATCATCAAAGGGTTTGGTAAAATTTCTAGTAATCAGATTACTATCACTCAATTGGCCTATATGAAGGGTTTAAAACACGACCTTATAAGCATAAGTCAGCTGAGTGATTTAGGAAATGACATTTCATTTGTTAAGAATGGATGTCATATCAAAAGGTCAAGTGATCAAAAGGTAATTTTGACAGGTTATAGAAAAAGAAATGTGTACTGTCTTAATTTTGAGTGTGA
The DNA here is from genome assembly GCA_039513925.1 of Platanthera zijinensis. Taxonomy (NCBI): domain Eukaryota; kingdom Viridiplantae; phylum Streptophyta; class Magnoliopsida; order Asparagales; family Orchidaceae; genus Platanthera; species Platanthera zijinensis. Next base: position 137,666,036 of record CM077078.1, on the reverse strand, counting down.
GAACAAAGGTTCTCCTATTTGTCTTGTAGCTGATGAGAGAGCCTCTCATTGTGTCAAATGGCATAAGAGGCTGGCCCATCTTAACTACAAAACAATTGGCCAACTCTTTAGCAAAGAGTTAGTGAGGAATGGTCCTCAAGTTATGTTTATAAAGGAAGGGATATGTTCAGCTTGTCAAAAGGGCAAGCAGACAAAATCCTCCTTCATAGCCTTGAAAACAAGGATTTAGTGAGGTGTCTATACCTCTTACATATGGATCTTTTTGGTCCTATGCCAGTTCATAGTCTAGGTAGGAAGGTCTACACTTTTGTGGTTGTAGATGACTATTCTAGATATTCCTGGGTGTTCTTTCTGAGACAAAAATAAAAAACCCCAAGTGTTTTACATAGTTTTGTCAAGCAAATTCAGAATGAACTTGACAGTACAGTGGTCAAAATCAGAAGTGACCATGGCACTGAATTTCAATGTGAAAGAATGACAAGACTGTGTGAAGAATTCCGGATTTTTCAAGAGTTCTCCTCACCTAGAACACCACAGCTCAATGGTGTTGCTGTAAGGAAGAATAGAACATTGATTGAGGCTGGTAAAACTCTATTGAGTGACACTTCTCTCCCAGTATATTTCTGGGCTGAGGCAGTAAACACTGCATGTCATGTGATCAACAGGGCTTCCATCACCAAGTGCCACAAAAAGACTCCCTATGAGATTATGAAAGGTAGAAAACTAAATTTATCCTATTTTAGGATCTTTGGTTGTAAGTGCTATATCCTTAACAATGGCATGTCTTATCAAACTAAGTTTGCTCCCAAATCCCAAGATGGGATAATTATTGGGTACAGCTACAATAGTAAGGCTTATAAAGTTTACAACTTGATAACTCAGGTTGTAGAAGAATCTATACATGTTGTTTTTGATGAAACTAGATTGATCAACAGTGAGTTGCCTTGTAGTTCATGCAGTCCAACACGTATAAATAAGAGATTGGACAAGCTTTCCATTGAAGAAGATTCAACTACAGATCAAGAAATGGAAAATGATGGCTACAGTCTAGGGGGAGTACAAGACTCTCTAGAAGCTGAAGAAAATCAAGAGGTGCAACACATTGAAGAAACTGGAGGTATTCAGCCTGAGGAAAGACTACCTCCAGCTATTAGACACTTAAAATATCATCTAGTAAATCAGATAATTTGTGATCCAAGACATGGAGTGCAAATCAGAAGAAGGAACTTGAACACAGTGTTGTACTCAAGCTTTCTTTCTCAATTAGAGCCAAAGAAATTTTAAGAAGCTATCCTAGACCCATACTGGATTAATGCCATGCAAGAAGATCTAAATCAGTTCAGAAGGTGCAATATTTGGGATTTAGTTCCTAAACCAAAAGACCACAATATCATTGGAACAAAGTGGATCTTTAGGAACAAATTGGATGAGAGTGGAATTATTGTGAAGAAAAAAGCAAGACTTGTTGTAAAAGGGTACAGGCAGGAAGAGGGAATAGACTTTGATCAAACCTTTGCCCCAGTAGCAAGACTAGCAGCCATTAGAATGTTCCTTGCCTAAGCAGTATATCAAGGATTCAAAGTATTCCAAATGGATGTAAAATCAGCATTCCTGAATGGAAATCTAAAAGAAGAAGTCTATGTAGAGCAGCCTTCAGGTTTTGTAGATTCTCTCAAACCTGATTATGTTTATATACTTAGGAAAGCTTTGTATGGGTTAAAGCAAGCCCCAAGGGCTTGGTATGAAACCCTGTCTACTTTGCTTATTGAGAACAAATTCTCAAGAGAGAAAATAGAGAAAACTTTATTCCTAAGGGAGTCCAAAGGAAAGATAATCTTAGTCCAAATTTATGTAGATGACATAATATTTGGATCTATAGAAAGCAACCTTTGTAAAAAGTTTGCTAAACTTATGCAAGGGAAGTTTGAAATGAGCAGTATGGGGGAACTTAAGTTCTTCTTGGGACTCCAAGTAAGACAGACTGATGATGGCTTGTCCATATTCCAGTGTAAGTTCACCAAGGAGTTAATTAATAAGTATGGTATGGAATCATCCTCCACCATGAGAACTCCAATGGGAACAAGTATGCCTATATGCAAAGATGATGCAGGTAAACCTGTAGATGAGTCTTTATATAGAGGTATAATTGGCTCACTACTATATCTCACTACTAGTAGACCAGACATTATGTATACAACATTTGTCTGTGCTAGGTACGAAGCATGACCTAAAGAATCTCATTACACTACAGTAAAGAGAATTTTGAGATATCTAAAGGGCACACCTAATCTTGGCCTGTGGTACCCTAGGAATGGAGATTTTCTACTAACAGGCTATTCAGATGCAGACTTTGCAGGTTGTAAAGAAGATAGGAAAAGCACTACAGACACCTGTCAATTTCTAGGAAGAAGATTGGTGTCTTGGAGCAGTAAGAAGCAGACTAGTGTGGCAATTTCCATAGCCGAGTCTAAATATGTGGCAGCAGCAAGTTGTTGTGCACAACTGTTGTGGATTCATCACCAGCTAGAAGACTATGGTATTCAGGCAAGTAAAACACCTTTGTTTTGTGATTCTAAAAGTGTTATATCTATTGTTAATAATCCTTTTTCATATAGTAGGACCAAGCATATAGAAATAAGATACCATTTTCTTAGAGACCATGTAGAGAAAGAGGACATCCCACTAGAATTTGTTAAGACAGATTTTCAAATTGCAGATATATTTACTAAGCCTCTAGATGAAACTAAATTCAATAGATTTAAAATTGAATTAGGAATGTTGACCATATGTTAAATTATCATAAGTGGCTAGGTAAAATTGTGTCGACTCATTCAGTAATAAAGTGTTGACACAGAGGTGTTGTGTTGACAATTCTGGGAAATTGTGTCGACACATTATCGTAGTATCGACACCTAAGGGTCAAAGTGTCGACACTTCAAGGAAAGTAGTGTTGACACATCTAGAGGAGTGATATCTACACCTTCAGAATTTGTGTCGACACTTCGAATAAGTGCTGACACAGTCTTTCTGTTCAACATCTACATAAGTCAATTGTCGATACATAAACAATTGGTGTCGACACATAGAGGTCAACATTGTTGTCGAGACATTAGAAGTATATGTCGACACATTTAAACTGTGTCGACACATCGAGACAGTTTTTGCCCGCCTTTTGACCTTCATTGTTTAAAAGGGTATAAATAGGTCGAGAAAATATACTGTGGACACGCTCTCCAGATTTTCGAGACTAAACCCTTGTATTGACAAACTCTCTTATCTCTATTCAAGCTTTCTAATCGTCCCAATGGAGCCAAAGGTTGAAGACAACATTAACGAAGGCTACGAGCTGGTGCGCAATGCTTTTGATGATGCGGCGACGGAGATTAAAGGGGTCATCACCCTTGTTACTGATAATTGATTGGAGTTTCTTGTATCTGAACCTACCAAGATCTGGAAGAAAGAAGTATTTGAGTTCTATGCTGCTGCATCAGTGGATTCCACTGGACTGAAGATTAGATCGACCGTTTATGGAAATAAAGTTAAACTTACTCTGAAAAGTTTAATAAAGATTCTTCACCTTCCAAGAATTTGGGATGAAGAAGAGGTCCCAGCCTCAAAGACAAGAGAGGCTCTCCAGTGGTGTGGATTGGATCAAACCATGAAGATTAGAGCAGCCATAAACCGAAAAGGAATGAATAAACAAGGAAAATTTCTATCTGAAGTGGTAGGGAAGGTGATTTTTTGTAAACCAGGAGGTCATGATAGGATCTCTGCCTTTATGTTCAAACTAATGACAAGAATAATCTATAAGATTAACACAGATTGGTCTGCAGTTCTATTTGAGAAAATAAAGGAAGGAATCAAAAAGCCTAATATGGCTAGATTAATGAGTTTATACCTGGCTGGAGCAATTCCAGAGGTCATGCATCAGCTTCCAGGATCTAAAATAAATCACATGAGAAGGATGGACATCAGAATAATATCTAGATGGGATAGGGTCCTCTCAAAGGGCATACCTGATTTGGATACTCAAGAGACAACAACAAAATCACCAGTCCATGGCATTACTGAGCATGATCATGTGCAGGAGGACACCATAAGTGCATAAGTGTAGGGGGAGCAAGTTAGGGAACATGTCCAAGACCTGACTGAAACTACCCAAGTCCATGAGGAGATAGTTACATCACAGTTGTAGGGGGAGCAAAATTCTGCACAAGGACAAGGGGAAGGAAGCATTCACTTAGCAAGTGATATTAGTTCATAATCTATTCTTGAAACACCTCATGTGAACTGTCCAACACTAGATGTTATCATGGAGGATATATCAATGGTTGCTGATGCTCCAGAAAAAGCAGTTCACACTCAACAAGAGTTCACCCTAGAAGAATTATTTCCTGACATGGAGGGAGCAGTTGAGGGGGAGCAAGTTAACCTTGAGAGGGTGGAGCATAAGGCTGACAAGGAGATGCCTCTTAGTCCCAAAGAAAGAGTAAATATTAATAGTTCCTCTGATTCAGAAGATGAGGAGACAACAAGTTTAAAGAAAAGAAAACTGATGGTTTTCAAGAGGAGAAGTCAGAGCTATAAGAAAGCTTTGCAAGCTACTACTTCCCAACCAGCTCTTGAGACTGATTACAGTAAAGTTTTGGTTGATTTACAAGTGGAATTTTATGAGCAGAGATTGGCTATTGAAAAATATGTGGATGAAAGCCATAGGGCCCTTCAATTTGATCTAGCCCAAGATATAAAGTCCACCAGATTTGAGGTCAATCAGAATAAGAAAGAGATGACAGATTGCTTCCACAAAGGGGGCAATGTTGTGGTATTTCTAGCAAAGCAATAAGCAGAAATAAAGAAACAAGTGGATGATATTATTGTCAAACAAGGCTATGTCCTTGAAAATCAAATAAGAATGAATGACAATCTTACTGAATCTCATAATGAGATAGTCACTGAAGTAAGAAAAATAGTTATTGCAATGACTGAGGCAAGAAATAAGGAGAAAGAAGAATTTGATAAGAAGCTACAGGAAGCCTTGGATTCCTTTCAAACAGCTATTACTACTTCTCAGAAAACAATTTCTGATAAGCTTCAAAAGTTAAAGACATTCTTTAAAGATGGAATCAATTACCTGGATGGGCAAATCAGATTTCAAAAAGAGGATTTGAGAGATCATGTGGCCAGAGAAGTCATAAAGGGGGAGAGGGTGTTAGTATATGCAGGCTCTGGTCATGCTAAATGGGTAACCAATAGTATTAGAGCCACTATGGGATATCCACCCTTATGTGATGATGATAATATGGCTGAGTCAGGTGTGCAACCAGCTCTACTTGAAGGTGATCAACCTGAGGTTTCCCAAGTTATTTACCCCCTGCAAATCTTGAAATGATACATCAACAAGTTCAGTCTATGTACAGCCCTCCACCACAAGTTACTAATGTTATTATTGAAAAGGTAGATATGCCAGAAGCTGGTGTGAAATCTCAGCAAGATGCTCAATAATCAAAGAAGTGATTCAAAGAGTAGGCAGAGTTAAAACCTGATTTTGAGCAATGGAGCCCCACTTCTAGAAATATCATATTAACTGCCTGGAAAGCTGTAAAAGACCAGGTTCATGAAAGGGGTAAATGGTATAATGAGCAGGAGTGGCAGAAGTATGAGGCAAGGCAGGAAGCCATAGTTCAATACAGAAGAAAGGCTAAGAGTGCGAAGCTACCTCCTGATGCTCAGGAGCCTAGCAAGTATTTACCTAAGCCTTTTCATTATTTTGAAAGACAAAGGATTAAGGCTGAAGTTCAAAAGAAGGCTGAGTTGAAAGGAAAGAAGCCCATTGAAGATACATAACCTACTATGCAGGCTCAGATTAAATCATGGAAAGGGATAGTCATCAAGGAGCCTGTCCAGCCTTAGTTTAGTTTTACTAGCTTTTTCAAGAACTATGTAATTCTTAGTTTTTTAAAGAAGTCTATATAAACAATGTTAAGAAACTTTTTGATATAAAAAACAAAACAATGTTCCATGTTCATTTTATTTGCATCCTTATTCTGTGATGATAGTTTATTATTTGTTTTGTTTATAAGGTACCCTGTTAAAAATGCTTATACACATCATCATGTTTATTTATGTTAAGTGGTATATATCATTGACAAAAGGATTATGACTTCTCCAAATAGGGGGAGATTGTGGGGTACATTGGAAAATGTGTACCTTATTTGGAGAAGCCTCACTTAGCTCAATGGTATACATCAAGGTGTATTTGATGTAATTTTGAGTTTATATGTGCAGGTTAAGTATTTGCTAAAATGCAGAAAAAGTTTCTAAGTAAATGTGTCGACACCTGAAGCAACTATGTCAACACACAGAATAAATTAGTCGACACATAGAATATGTTAGTCGACATCAACTGTGTCGACACCGGGAGGCAGTGTCGACACACAGAATAGATAGTCGACATCAACTGTGTCGACACCGGGAGACTGTGTCGACACACAGAATTCTTAGTCTAAATCAACTGTGTCGACACACAGGACTTGTGTCGAGACACAACAGAGTTTCAACATAGTTGATTATTATGGAGTGGAGAAGTGTTTGTGTCGACACAAATACTCTATGTCGACACATTCTCAAGATGTAGTGTCAAGAAGCAGTGTCGACATCAAGGCAACTATGTCGACTTCACCAAAGTCTGTGTCAACACTTAAGTAACTTGTGTCAACACATATTGACAGTTTGTCTCGACACATAATGACAGTCAATCTCGACGCTTTGCTAACAGAGACAAAGGTTCAAGAGCTGACTGGGGACTTGACAACTGTGAATTCCAACAACTTTAATGAAGCTGTCAGACTTGTCAAAAGTTAGTTAGAAATCGGATCAGCCGGTTACCATGGATGAAGTCTATATATATATATGGATTCAGAAAAAGAACAACAGATCATATATACACACACAACTAACACAACTATTGAGAGATTGATCGTTGATCAAGAAAGTGCAAGGCACACAGAAGAAGATCTTCGTGAGAAGATCTAAGAAGACATATTGAAGTGATTATCCACTCAGATTTTGTCTATGGTGAATTTATTCAGAATTTAGAAAGAACTTCAGAAGATTTGGGGAGAGAGAGCTCCAGCTGTTTTGAGGTCAAGAAGGAGACAATCACAAGTCTCTTAAGAAGTAGATCCTGAACTAATCTACTAAGTAGATCCAGATCCATATCTCGATTCCAAGAAGGAAGCTGCAAGTAAGTAAACTTTAAAGGAGATCAACCCAACTAAGTTCAGTTGAAGAATCTTCTAAGAAAGCAAAGAACAGGTTGATTTGAGTCATCAGTCTCATCAAGAAGTTGATCAAGAATTCTCTTCTCCTTTCTCTCTCAACAAGGGTAAGAGTTCATAAAATTACTTATAAAATTCTGTAGGATCTTTTCAAAGATCTGAGTTGTAAGCCTGTGTTATAAAGGCTGAGTGTAGGAGATTTTGATCTCTGAGTGGTAAGGCTATTTGAGCCTGAGTGTAGGAGAATTTGTTCTCTGAGTTGTAGGCCTTGTGGCAAGGCTGAGGTTGGGCTGTTAGCCTGAGTTATAGGAACCTTATAGGGTTCTGAGTTGTAGGAACCTTTATGGGTTCTGAGCTGTAAGTTCTGTGGATCTGAGAAGAAGGAAGAAGGTAGGCTGAATCTAGCACACTGCTAGATAGGTGAAAGGGGAAAGTGGATGTTTACCTTGGGGAACCACTATAAACCTATGTGCAATCTGTGATGCTTGTGTTATTTTAGATTCTGTGATTGTGTATGTTGTGTTAGCTGTAGAGATTTGAGATTTATATTAAAGAACTGAAGCTATATTCTGCCTTAGTTAAAAAAAAAGGAAAAGAACCTATTCCCCCCTCCCCTCTAGGTGTTTAGGTTGTCTTGAAGTTAAATCTTTCAAAAATTCGCAGCAGAAAAATTATTAAAAGCATTTCTAGGAATATTGTTATCAAAATCTAATTGTTTTGGGGAAGGAGTTGCAGATTCCCATTCTTGAGGGGCGGAGCCAGCAGTCATCTCCGTTATCTTTTTGCTTAATATTCAACTTGTAGCACGAGCTTCGAGACATTGTCCACTTCAAATATACCTGCAAGCTTGCTCGGGAGGGACCTAGGCACATTCCACTGATAAGTGTTCATGGCCATGTCCTCAAAAAGCTCAAGAGCTGCTTCCAGGGTCTTATGGTTTTAAGTACCGCCAGAAGTTGTGCCTATCATTTTCTTTGTATTTTGATTTAGCCCGTTATAAAATTTCTGCACTTGTAACCATACAGGCAGCACATGATGTGGGCCTCGTCTTAATACTTCTTTAAATATTTCCCAAGTTTCATATAAGGTTTCGGAGTCTATTTGTCCGTAAGCAGAAATGTCCTTCCTAAGTTTAGAAGATTTAGCTGGCGGAAAATACTTCGCCAAAATTTTTTTGGTTAATTCATTCCAGGTGGTTATGCTATTCTTAGGTAGAGTGTTCAGCCACTGCTTAGCTTTAGTTCTTAAAGAAAAGGTGAAAAGTCTTCGCCTGATTGCATCATTTGTGACAACATTTATCATGAAGGTGTCACAAATTTCAAGAAAGCTTGTTATATGTGCGTTCGGATCTTCATCTTGAAGTCCATCGAATTGCATATACTGTTGCACCATTTGAATTATGCTAGGCTTCATTTCGAAGTTATTATTAGTTATCGCAGGTCGGACTATGCTAGATTCTGTTCCCTCGAGATTCGATCGTGCATAATAAGACATAGGTCTTTGCACGAGTTCTTCCACTTGGGGCTCTGCCATTCTTAAAGTAGAAGATGACTCGGAATCCTCAACTGGTATTTGGGAAGTAGGACTTTGAAATCGCGATTTTCACAGAAGAGTAAGCTCAATTTCGTTGTCCAAGTCAAAAATAACCGACGGATTCCCTTGGGTCATGCACTAAAAGAAGGGAAGAGAAAAGAAAGAGAAATAAATAAACTAAAAAAAAAGATTAGAGATTTTTTTTTGAAATAGATTTTTTATAATTAAACTCTGGAACTTCCTAAGGGCTACCCGGTGAAGGGTTCGCGAGATACTAGACAAGATAGCGGCACTTAAAGCCGCTTTGCCCTTTTCGAGAGAATTAGGTGGAGTAGAAAAATTATGAAGTTGGTTACTATTAAGAGCGGTAATAAAAATTAATGATTTTTTTTAAAAAAAAAAATTTAGAAGGAGGGCAAGAAAGAGAAATGATAAAATTAATAGATTCGTGTTTTCAATTTATCAACGGAAGTTGATTCCCCGGCAACAACGCAAAAAAAATTGTTGTCGCTAAGGCTCGAATATAATAAAAGCAACCGAACTTGCAATCCAATGAGGCAAGTATACCTATCGAAATGTAGCTAGGGGACACAAGTGTCTTATTGAAATCTGGGAACTGTTGAATAAATTTACTCACACGAAGGCTATTATTTTATCGACGGAAAAAACTAGGGTTTGAGAAACTAAGTGCAATTAAAGAAATAAAGCTATGCTATAAAGAGAACAACTGCGGTTAATAAAAGAGCATAAAGTAAGCGATTATAACGAAGGGTTGAAACTATGAAATGGAAGAGCACTCGATCAATAATCACCTCGGCATGAGTTAACTAAGAAATGCGATAAAAATAAACCTAAACTTAATAGGGTAAAGGTCCTTGACCGTGGAGGTTCCTAAAGCTTAAACACACTTCTCTCGAAGTCGTGCCCAACTGAGTTTAGGAAGGTCCAACCGACTCTCATCTAAATAAAAGTCCTAAAGCTCGTTTTACACGATGAACCCCACTAGTGGATTTTACTACAATCCGGGAGATTTGGAACGTCTGCCTCTCTCGAGGGGTGCGTACAACTCCCTTTAATCTTGAATGCTCACTTCATTCTATCGACCTCTCAGATAGCCCAGAATGAAAGAAAAGGTGGAGAGTATATATCGATAATATACCTCCAACCCATGAAAAATCAAGAGTAATCCAAGGCCTTAACCCTAAAAAGAAAAGGTAAATTCAAAGCATCATAACTTAATCGCTCGAACCTAGGATCATCAAGATCGAGTACAAGGAGGATTAGTTACTCGTGTTGATGTGGAGGGGGAGAGATGAGTAGAAGAGCATGATACCACAAAGTAAACAAGGAGAAAAAAACAACACTTTTATTAATAATCAAGAGAGCTACACTTAGGAAATGAAAATTACATTTGCATGAAATCAAAATCCTATTCTAGCCCTACCATTAGCACTAAGCAAGAGCAAAGATTACAACAAAAGCTATTACAAAATCTAAAACTAAACTAGGATTAAGAAAAAGTAAAATGAGAAAGAGAGAGAGAGGGAGAGAAAAGAATAAAAAAAACAAGAAAAGGAAGCAAGAAACCAAGGGGCATCACCTCCCCTCTCAACCCAAGATCTCTGATATGAAGGGGGGGTCTGAATTTATAAAGAATTTCCACTGGTTTGTCACGCATGGCGACACGCCAGGGAGGGCGTATCAGGGGGCGTGACAGGTACGGCATTGACCTCGGGCTTTGGATTCTGGCAGGATGGATGATTGCTTTTATACGTCGGTGGTCACGCCCTGGGTCACGCCCGTGTAGGGGGGGGGGTTGTGACACGTACGTCGCATCGAAATAATTGGTCAGAATTCTGTCAGACATCGAAAAAGGTGGGGTCACACCCTATATCACGCCTATGTCATGGGGCATTACAGTACTGTTTGGCATGCTAGGATGAATCAGCATTCAATGCGGTGGCAGGCTTCGGACAGAGGGCAACACGCCCCGTGTCACGCCCGGGGACATGCCCAGGGAGGGCGTGTCAGGGGGCGTGACAGCCATTTTTCCTGTTTTTCTGTCTCTTTTAGCAGTCATCATCGGGATCAGGCGATATGCCCTAGGTAATTCCCGGGGAGGGCGTGACAGGAGGGCGTGTCAGGTCATTTTTTGCCAATTTTCTGGAAACCTGCAAAAAGACAAGAAAAATGTTAGTGGCAATAATATTAACATAGAAACGATAAAAAATAAAGTAATAAGACATGATTTGTACATTATAAAACAGAAAATACAATAATAGTTTATGCTACAAAACGTATTTTCAGAATGAGTGCGACACTTTTGTTAACCGATCTATGATCACCCAGATGGCATCTTTTCCCTTCTACGACCTTTGCAAGCCATGCACAAATTCCATCGAAATATCATTGAACTTCGACTCCGGAAGAGGCAAAGATTTCAAGAAACCCCCTAGCTTTTGGCACTCTGCCTTTAGTAAGGCGCAAGTCTGACATTTAGCCACGAATAGTGTCACATCCTTCTTAAGTCCTTGCCACCAGAACAACTTCTTTAGATCTCAGTACATCTTCGTGCTCCCTGGGTAGATTGAGTACTTTGTATGATGAGCCTCGTATAACAACTCCGCCCGAAGATTTCCCACGTTTGGGATGCATAAACGACTGTCCTTCCTTAGTAGTCCATATTCAACTAAATACTGGGAATTTGACCTATCCGAAGCTGCATCCATGACCTCCTTCGTGCTGTTATCCAACTCCATATCCTGTCGAATCCGATCAGGCAGGTCATACTGAACTTTCGTCCAGATCAATAGCGCTACGGCGCTAGTCTGCTTGTCAACACAACAGATGTCTAATGCCTCCAACTCCCGAATCAACCTCTCATCATGAACCAACAACCAGTTGGCTTGGGCGGGAGCTCTACGACTCAACGCATCCGCCATTGCATTGCCTTTCCCGAGCACATAATGAATTTTGAACGTATAGTACCCCAGGAACTCCATCCACCTCCGCTGCCTTATATTCAGATCCTTCTGATCCAATAGGTATTTCAGGCTCTTGTGGTCGGTATAAATATCGACCTTTACGCCGTACAAATAATTCCTCCACAGCTTTAGTGCAAAAATCACGGCCACTAACTCCAAGTCATGGATCGGATAATTCCTTTCATGCACTTTCTGTTAACGTGAGACATACACAATAACACTACAAGGCTGCAGCAGCACGCAACCCAAACCACTGCCTGAGGCATCGCTGTTTATCTCAAAACCTTCAGTCCCACTCGGCAAACTTAGCACTGGCATTGTGGTCAACTGACTCATCAACTCTTCGAATACTTGCACGCACTCCTGCTTCCTGAAAGTTCACCTAGTGTCAACTACCTTCACCTATGGGGGGGGGATAGGTGACTTGCAGCGTATTTGCGGAATTAAAAGTGTACCTGCAAAATCAAAACAAAACACACAACACAGAGGATAACACAGGCAATATATAGTGGTTCCCCGATTTGGGTACGTCCACTTTCCCCCTTCGACCTATCTCCCAATCCAGGGACTACTCGGTCACTTCACCAACAGGATTGAAATCCAATTCTTGCACTATCGGAAGGAACCCTTCCACACGTAGGAGTCAACACTCCCACAACACGGGTTGCACCCAACCCTACAACTAGGAACCAACCGTTCCTTTACAATGAAAACGAAATTAGAGTGTATAAGAAATACAAACAACTTGAAGATCTAGGTGTCCCTTTTCGTTAGACTACTTATTCTTGTAGGCAACGAAAAGTCCACAACCCTAGATCTTTCTTGGAGAGAATCTCCCCGAGACCGGCGGCGGCGACGAGCGGCGGCAAGGCTCTCAGTGTTGGAGGCGGCAACTGAAGACAGCAGCAAAGCACTGGAGATTCAATCTTCTTAGCTTGAGGACCCACATCCTCAAGCGGAGCGACAGGAACATGTATTCCCGATGTCTCTGTTACCAGCCAGTGGGCCGTTTCAAACATGTACCTATTATTCCTGAAAAATATGCTACGTTTAGCTTCAAATTCTTTATGCCGCTCCCATTCGTACTGACTATATACATCATTTCGATTTATTTGCCCCCTCTGCAGTAACAAAAATGTGTCCAGGATAATACTCTTTGATACAGGACTCCATTTTTCATTCCTCACATCATCCTCCTTCAATCTGATCTTCTTTTCAGCTTGCGTTTCCCTAGAAGTCCCTTCTTGAATTTTTCTCTTGTCCCTGGCTCTTGCTATGGCATCTTGATCAAACCAGCTTCTTCGTTCAGCCCTTTCAGCAGCTTTCTTTGCCTCGGCTTCGCTCATTGGTACTTCTTCAGTCCTTATTTCACCCGCAGCAGTACCAGCAGGACCCACATCCTCAAGCGGAGCGATAGGAACATGTATTCCTGATGCCTCTGTTACCAGCCAGTGGGCCGTTTCAAACATATACCTATTGGTCTGATCGAAGTTTAGAAGTACTAACTCTTGAAGCCACGCCATCTTAGCGTTATACGCTTCCTCCCCCTTTTTGGCTTCGGCGGCTATAGAGTTTGTATAGGAATGCAGAGATGCATCAATGTGCTTCACAGTTTTACTGAATTCGTCCAGCAAAGATTTCTGATTTGTGTTCAGCGTTACCATGTTGGCATCAAATATTTGTATGGTCTGTGCCACAACATGAACATTTTTATTGACTACTGTCAGGTCGTCAGTATTCTTCTTCAGTCCTTTCATGAGAAGAGATACGGCTGTGCCTGCCTCTGTATATTTTTCATCAAATTTCTTCTCCATCACATCTAGTTTATGGTTGATCTGAACCACATTCTTGAGCATGAGATCCTCAGAGTCCTTCAGTCTCGTTAGCATTTTATTGAGGGATTTCTCAAACGTATCCTTGAGCTCATCCAGCATCCCTTGGACAAAATTAACAGTGCGATTTGCTAGGTTTGCTAGAAGTGGAGGAGCAGCAGGCAGACCCTGGTCAGGCTCCCCAGCAGAAGTACTGGGAGAGCTGGACACTATAATAGAGTCCACAGGGGGGACAAAGGGTTGCTGAGAGGGCTCCCCCTACATTCCTGCATCCGACCTCTCAGGAGCTTGTTCCTTAGATGAACCAGCAGCATCCTCCCCAGGATCCACCACTTTCTCCCTCTCAATTACTTCTTCCTCTATCTCAGTCTCCAAGTGCTCAGGCTTATTTGCAGAGTTGTGCATGTCTTCCTCTACTTCTTCTTCCTCCTCCACATCAGCCACCTCATCTCCCAGGTCATTCATATTTCCTCACCTTCCTCTTCCTCTTCCACATCTGCCACTTCCTCCTCACCTTCTTCTTGTACAGTCTCCACAGCATCTTTAGCTACCTGAGAAATATCAGATATGATGTTTGTAGAAGAGTGTACAGGCTCCCCCTCAGTTCTTGCAATCAGTGCGTCAGGAACTTCTCTGGGTGCTTCCATAGAGTGTGTTGGAGTACTGGTGTCCTCGGTCGGAGATGCTTCCGCTTGGTTTATTTCCCTGGCAACCTGCCCTATTCGCCGCTCCCATCGGTCGAATATGCTTACGTCCATCTTTTTCAGATAGTGCAACGGCACTCCTTTGCTCATGTCGAATGTATCTCCGTCCAGCTGATTCAGATAGAGGCTGATGATTCTGCCAATGCTGGGGTTACGGAGTGTGTCTTTAATTCTTTCAAAGAGCATGGCTCCCCAATTGAATCGCTTTCGGCAGACGATTGCCACCAGAGTCTTGAACATTTCTCCTGAGATGTGGTCGTGGGATCCAGGTTTGCAGATTAGAGCCTTCCCAACGATGTCAGACAGCAATTTTCCCTCCTCGTTCATGTCTTTCCTTTTGATTGACCTGGTCCCCCTGGCCAGTCCACAGAAGGATAGGGTTCTTTCTCTATCCTCTTCCTCCAGGTAATCTTCTTCTTCTCAACTGGATAGTCGCAGGCATTAGGTCAGTTTCCTGGCGGATAACTTGACCTTCTTCCCAGCAACCTTGCTCTTGATGGAAGTGTCTTCATGACGGAGCTTGGCAGTTGCAAAGAACTCCAGGACTTCCTTATCCAAAATATTGCATGGGTGCTCCAGTACGAACGTCAGTCCTGCTTCCTCGAGCATAATGATTATGTTTCGGAACTCATCTGAGGCCTAGGAGAATCCGGTTCTCACAAGCTCGCATCCAGCGCAGCAGAAGTCCGTGGGGCCATATCAAACTAGAAAGAAAAGGAATACCAATTTCCAAGTCTAAGGATCTCCAAAACCAAGAGAGTGAGAACAAAATCTACACTAAGCTCAACACACGGTAGGGGACAAGTAGGAGATTACCTAGTGCGGAGAGGCAGTAAAGGTTCCGGAGAGACGGCGAGCCTGGTTGTGAGAGAGATGCCGATCCGAGGCGAGGCTTGGACGAAACCCTGGTTGCGAGAGGAAGACTCCAGAAGTGTCGTTAGATCACCACGCACCGCCGAAGGAGGAACCCGCTGGGAGGAGAAGTCGAAGGGATTCTCGCTGGGAGGTGTCGTTGGACGAGAGCTTGAAAGAGTCTCGGCGAATAGCTGGAAGTTGAAGAGTCGGCGGGATTTATGTTAGATCGGCGAGATTTAAGATGATTCGGCGGAATTTGAAGAGTCGGCCTGAGGAGTCTGCGGGATTTAAATTGAGTTAGCTGGAATTTGAAGAGTCGCTGGAATTCGTCGAGTCTTTGGGATGTAGGTTGGGTCGGCGGGATTTAAATTTAGTCGGCTTGATACCACTTGAAGGTTCCATTGTATAACCGGGTTTATGCATCTATTAATGTCTGAAGCCTTCGTTCGACGATACTATGGTGGAATTTAGTATGAGGGAAGTCGCTGAGATTCCAAATTTATGTCGTTGTCAAGGGTAAGAAAGTCTTAATAGGCATAATGGTTTCTTAATCCAACCAAGGGGTTCAAAATTTTCAAGGGCGGACTTATGGCTGACAATGTCAAACTAATCACTACTAATGTAACTGAAGGTTATCTTACGCTTATACTCCTTCCCTAAGTGACTGAGCATACGTGAATAATTTTTCTATATGACCATCCAATATCAAAAGAAGTGAACTCATTATAAAGTGTGGATATGTCAACATACATAAATACATATATGGAATTGTTTATGCTTTATGGCTCACACATTTACGGCTAATTGCAGTTACCTGTGATAACAAGATATAACATTAACATTACCAGCACAGAGTATATCAGGAGGTCAGTATGCATGTGCTTGTAATGAAGGCACTGCTCCCATTCTCCACACTTTTTCCACGTCATTCTTGGAGCATCTCCTGTCCGGTTCCCATCAGGATTGCGGGAACCCAGAACACCCTGCAGGAAAGAGTTGTCTTGCCTTAGGAACCCAATAAGTATTGGGTCCTAGGTTCCTGTCAGCAAAATAGTTGGAATGCCTCACCTCAGGAATCCTGGTGGGAGGACTAACATTTCCTCGAGGATGTGGAAGTCCCCTTGCCTTTGACATAGAAGAGTTGTGCCAACAATCTATGGCAAAATGACCCACTTTGCCACAACACCAACTTTCATAAATGTTGTATCGCCGTTTGTGACCTGAACGGGTGACTGAGGTAGTCATAGTTCTAGGTCTAAACGGGATAGAGCCTGACATGCTAACAAAATTGTCTTTTCCACCGTGACTATTGGAAGGGTGGAAAGAATGCATATGGCAGGCGTCATGAGGCCTGGGAGGTGGTGCCTTCCTTTCAGTCAGCCCCCTTCCAAGGACCCCATGAATCCCAACAACATGATTTCTAACCCCCCTTTCCTGAGTCCTAGGGAGGTGAGAGGCACATTGTGAGCTAATGCTGGCAGATTCATGACGAGTTGGGGCTGTGGCCGAGAATACAAAGGGCTTGGTGGAAGCCTGAGGTATTTTCCTCTGGGTGGCCATGTCAGCTGTGGTACTGTGGGTATTTCCACATGAGGGATGATCATTCTTGCAGTGACCAAGGTTATTCCTATGGTCATACCTGAATGCATGATGTGTGCCCTTCCTGCTCGGGGTGGGGGGTCTGAACATAGTTTCCCCATTTCTCCATGAATTGACAATTTGGGAGGTCCACCCATTCTCTGCTTTTCTTTTGATAGCATCTATCTTGGAAAAGTTAGAAACAATCCTCTTCTCGGTCTCTAGACGACTCTCTAGATCCGAGATCTTTGAGTCCTTTACCTTGATGGATTCCAATTGGAGATTCATCAAGGTCCTCAGCTGAGCAATCTCCTTAGCTTGCTCCTCCACAAGTAAGTTGCTCTTCTGAAGGGCACTCTCAAGAGAATCAGGATTTTCAATCCTTTGATTGAGGCTATCCATATCCCTTGCATCTCTGGAGGGACTACCCTCTAAATTGTTCCTGTCTTTAGGAACTTCAAGAGGAGAGGGGCATGAGGAAGAAGTTACCTGCTTCTGGCTTTGTTGTTCAGGGTTACCATAAATGTCGGCAGATACTGTTGAGTCAGCTTCATCAGAACTGCTTTCCTCAACTTCTTCTTTAGTCTCTGACAAGGACACAGGAGCCCTGATACTGACAGATTGATCATGCCCTTCATCTTCAGAAATGAGGACCCCTACATAGGCTTCATCCTCTTGTTGATGACAGGTCCCTGTTTTCTCTGATCCCTCCATGAGGTCTGAGATGGTTTGTCACATGGACTTGGCTGTCCTACACTTGTCCACTCTAGAGCGAGAAGGTCCAGACCAGACATCAGTGATGATCTGACGAATCACCTGGTCCAGGTTGAATAGTGAGAGCTCTATCTCTGACATCTCTTTGGGACACTTGGGGATTTGGAGATCTTTCCCCGAGCTGGAAGCCTTCATGGGAATGAAGGGACCCTCTTCCAGATTGAGTGATGTTCAAGGGTCGATGGCCTCCAGATGAAACAGTACTCTCAACTTCCATACAGGATAGTACTCCTTTGTACATGAGGGGTGTCTTAGAGGAGGGACATCACAATCTAACTCCATGCTTGAGTCTGAACTTCTTGTTGACACTCGTGGCAGGATTCTACTCAAGGTGTTAACCTTTTTGATGAGTAACCTCCCTCTGATACCACTTGAAAGTTCACCTAGTGTCAACTACCTTCACCTATGGGGGGGATAGGTGACTTGCAGCGTATTTGCGGAATTAAAAGTGTACCTGCAGAATCAAAACAAAACATACAGCACAGAGAATAACACAGGCAATTTATAGTGGTTCCCCAATTTGGGTACGTCCACTTTCCCCCTTCGACCTATCTCCCAATCCAGGGACGACTCAGTCACTTCACCAACAGGATTGAAATCCAATCCTTGCACTATCGGAAGGAACCCTTCCACACGTAGGAGTCAACACTCCCACAACACGGGTTGCACCCAACCCTACAACTAGGAATTAACTGTTCCTTTACAATGAAAACGAAATCTTAGTGTATAAGAAATATAAACAACTTGAAGATCTAGGTGTCCCTTTTCGTTAGACTACTTGTTCTTGTAGACAACGAAAAGTCCACAACCCTAGATCTTTCTTAGAGAGAATCTCCCCGAGACCGGCGGCGGCGACGAGCGGCGGCAAGGCTCTCAGTGTTGGCGGCGGCAACTGAAGACAGCAGCAAAGCACTGGAGATTCAATTTTCTTAGTGAAGTCGGCAAGGTCTTCCAATGGTCACACTAGGATCGATCGTCTCGATCGATTCGGACGGGGATGGATTTCCCTATCTCAAATCAAGAGACAAAAGATCTCTGGTTAGACACGTGAGACGCTATGCAAGACTTGGCTTCTATCACCGTGGATCTGGAGAAGATCGAGATCAGCAATGGTGATCATTGTACGAGCGGCGGTGATGGAGAAGGTTCGCAAGATTAGGGTTTGACGACCGCTTCCTTTCGTATTCTGTATTCGTAATTTACTGTACACCAATACTTGTGTATTTATACACTAGGTCATAGAGATGACCGTTGTGGGCCCCACCAAAGCAAAGACCGAAGTCCGGTTCGAAATACTGCTGGAAACCTGGACCGGTCTAGGAAATGTCGGAAATTTGCCCAAGTCAAATTCGGCGAGAATCGAATGTGATTCTCGACGAATCGGCGAGAATCACTTACGATTCTCGCCGAATTATACTTGACGAATTCTGGCATCACAGGTTATACAGGCCGGGGAGAATCGGCCGGAATCACATTAGATTCTTGCCAAATCGTCGAGAATGCAAAGACATTCTCGACGAATCGGCCAGAATCACTTAGTGATTCTCGACGATTCTGCCTTAGGGAATTTTCTGGCGGCGTTGAGTCAGCTGGCCTCAACCGGCGAGAATCATCTAGTGATTCTCGACGACTCGTCGAGAATCACAAGTGATTCTCGACTAATCAGCGAGAATCACTTAGTGATTCTCGACGATTTACACTTGGACGATTTCTCCTCTTTCAACCCGTGAGCTGGTCTTTGGCCCATCCTTGCTCCTTGTCTGCTCTTACTTTATCATAGCCCTGTACTTGAAATTAAGTACACCCCAATAGAGAGAGTACACGTAGGCCAACACACTGATCTGCTCAACGAGGGATTACGTCGCGCAGACCCGTGTAGATTGACCCACTGCACCCTGACATTGGTGTGTACTTAGCGTGGAATAACTGCAAGCACAACTTGAAGGAATTCATCAAATACATAGTGAATTCATCTTAGCTTGATAGGAGGCTTCCTCAAATCCAGGTGATTGTGGATACAATACCCAACACTTCCACACAAACTTCTGATCTTTCCTTATCAACGTCGTGAGAGGTAACGCTATCCGCGAGAAGTTCTCCACGAAGCGCCTGTAATTATCGGCAAGCCCAAGAAAACTCCGGATTTCCGCTACCGAAGAAAACACAGGACA
Organism: Platanthera zijinensis; assembly: GCA_039513925.1. Taxonomy (NCBI): domain Eukaryota; kingdom Viridiplantae; phylum Streptophyta; class Magnoliopsida; order Asparagales; family Orchidaceae; genus Platanthera; species Platanthera zijinensis. The sequence continues at coordinate 137,646,328 of CM077078.1, read as the reverse complement.
CTCTCGTATCGCAATAAACTTCGCCAGATCTACCGCAATCCCTTCACCACTGACTATGTGACCAAGGAATGCTACTGAGGACCACAAGAACTCGCATTTGGAGAACTTTGCGTATAGTTCGTTCCTCCTCAGCGTCTCCAAATTCAAAAGCAGATGCTTGAAGGGATCTTCTTCGCACTGCGATTACACAAATATGTCGTCAATAAAGACGATCACAAAATGGTCTAAGTACTCCCTGAACGTCCGGTTCATCAGATCCATGAATACTGATGGTGCATTAGTCAGCCCGAATGGCATGACTGTAAACTCGAAATGCCCATACTTTGTACTGAACGCTCGCTTTGGGATATCACTCTACCTTATCCTCAGCTAATAGTAACCAGACTTCAGATCAAATTTTGAATATACCGATTACCCGACTAACTGATTGAAAAGATAATCAATCCTTGGGATTGGGTAATTATTCTTTTCCGTTAACTTATTAAGTTCTTTGTAATCGATACACAGCCACAAACTTCCGTCGTTCTTCTTAACAAAGAGGACCAGTGCGCTCCAAGGCGACGAACTCGGACGCACATAACCTTGCTCCATCAACTCTTCCAGTTGAACCTTTAGCTCCGCCATCTCCTTAGGTGCCAACCTATAAGGAGAGCGTGACACAGGTTTGGCACCTAGCACTAGCTCGATGGTGAAATCGATCTCTCGCTGCGGTGGGGCTCTGGGAAGATTATCTGGGAACACTTCATGGTACTCGCACACTACTGGGATACTACCTTTAGTTTCTTTAGGCTTTACAGCCTCCACTAACGTGAAGAACAGCTCTGCACCAGAACGGACTTCCCTGACCACCTGAAGAGCAGACATCAACGTCTTGCTTGACCCCTTCAATCCCGCAAACATTGTCTCCCGCCCAGCACCCAACTTGACTTCCTTACGGTTGCAATCAATGAAAGCCTTCTGCTCTAAAAGCCAGTCCATAACAAAGATGTCGTCGAACTGTACTAGCGGCAGTAACGACGCTAGTAAGTCGAACTCCTGACTTTAAATACGGATTTTTACGGCACATACTCTGTCCGCACGCATAGAAAACCCATTCGGCAGCAACACGTCCAATTTTTCCTTTGCCATCGAAAAAGGGACTTCGATGCGTGATATGAAACCTTCGAAAAAAAGGAGTGCGAAGCTCCCGTATCGAATAGTTCCATTGTCGGACTATCGCAAATAAGAACAAAGCCTATACAAACAGTAATAAGCTAACAAGCACTAGGTTACAGTATTTAAAGCTAACTTGCTATAAATTTAAACTGTACCTATCACCACATCTGCTTGTTTGATGGCCTCCTGCTGGCCCAGATTGTAGACTCTTGATTGAGTCGGAGCTTAATGGGATGCGGTTGACTCAAACACCTTGCCCTTTTCCTCGTAAGTTGCTCCCTTCTTCCTCTCGGACTATGGACGTCCGCTCCAACAGTCAAGGGAAAAATTCCCCATCTTACCACAAGTGATATAAGCACCCGATGTTTGGTTGGTAGTTGCCCCCGAGGTACCTGAAGAAGGGTCTGGACCCAATGTCCTAGCCATCTTATTCCATCGTCGAAAACAAGACTTTGCAGGCGACACCTTGAACTCTGACTTCCTCCCACCGGAGACCTTCTTCGCCTGTACATTTTTCATGTCTTTCTCTAAAGACTGGTCCATATTGAGCAAGGTAAGGAAACCCTGCATCATCGGTATTGATAGTAGCAGTCACAAGTCATCCCTTAGACCTTCGTAGAATCAGTTGGTCTTTCGCTCCTCATCAGTGAAGGTAGCGCTTGCATACTGACCTAATAGAGTAAACTCGTGGAGATAGTCGTCCACGGTACTCTCTCCTTGAACCAACTTCTGGAAATCATTTTCCAAAGCAATCCTCTTAGCTGAGGGGAGGTATTGAGCCAGAACAGTCTCAAAAACTCCTCTATCGAGATGTTAGTAAGGTTTCTACCCCTCAGATGGTGTAGCTCCAAGCCTTCCCACCATAGTCTTGCGTCACCATCCAGCAAGAACGTGGAAAATATGGTCTTCTGACACACTTTAGTCTCAGTAGCTATCAGCACTCTCTTAATTCTGGAGAGACAATCCTTTGCTTAAGTTGGGGTTCCTATCCCCGAGAACACTGGAGGATTGAAGCCCATCACGTGCTAAAGCTTCTTCTCCGTTGCTCTCCTAGGCAACACTGGCTCCACTACCACCTGCTCTACTCTCCTTGGCTCCTCCGCTTGGAGCGGTACTTGCTCCATAGTAGGGGCAGGCTGCTGCACCTGCCTCGTAGGCTGTGCGTTGATCTTTACAAACACAACGTCTGCTACCAACCGTATGGTAACAGCCAAAGGAGGTGTTGTCGGCGCATCATTTGGTGCGCTGCTATCCTCAGAAACTGGTAATTCTGACGGCCCGGCACCACTCATGCTCACCTATAATCGTATAAAACACCGATAAGAGACCAAACAACATTATGAAATGCAATTATAGGAACAGTCAGGTTCCTCAAACATGTGTATTTTCTTTCCTAAGTTGACATTCATGGGTTCTTTTCATGTTATAACGATGACGCACACACATGTGCTCACCACCACTTAAAGTGAATTCATCCATGAATTAATTTAAGCCTGACCGAAACCTGTAGTCTGATAACAAATTGTAACACGCCTATCCGTCACATAGCATATAGCAGTAGGTCCGGCCGGGGCCCGCCGCCATATACCACGGACAGACCGACGAGTTACTAGATGAAACAATTCAACTAATACACATGTCCTACACAAAGAATCTAGCGGAATCAATTTATTAAGTTGCAAGAGAAAGAACCCAGCACAAGCACGAATGTCAACTAAAAAACCTAGTAGGAATGAACTATATAATACACAAAAATACTGGCCTTAAGGCCTTACAAGTGTTTACAATAATTAATCAGTGTCTTAAAAACTTCGGCTCATAGGTCAGGCACACATGAAATAAATAAGTAAATAAACAACGCCTTTGAGGGCCGGCTCATCAACTTGGGCTTTGGCCTGCTATTTGCCACTCGGCTCCGCAGCGCCTGCAAGCACAATTCACCACAACGGTGGCAAACAAGAATAACGGTCAGCTAAAGCTGACTAAATTATAACGATTCCTCCCCGAAGTCTCGGGTGTGCAAAGCTCCTTCCCTACACTTGTTATCAAAATAAGCAATAATGAATAAAAACAACATCACAGGTGCATGCACACATGAACATACACCCCGTGCTCTCAGGGCACTACCTCTGTGAAGCAATTCTGAACCCAGTCCGTTCCTTGGCTCCACCACCGCCCCTAGGGTCGGCAAACCTCGTGAGCATTTAGTCCTTTCAGCCGCATCCTAGACTCGTTCTCCAAATCATAGGTAAGTCCCTCGTAACTTTAGGTCACTTTAATCGAAACAGATGGAGCGGGTAGGGTTCCACCAGCCCGTTGCTCACCCCGCCATGACAATTTGTCCTTTGACACGGGACAAGCTTCCCCCAGTCCCAACAATCGATCAAACACGGTACATAGCCCCGCTATGTATCTAGCTGGCTCCCAGGCCACCAAAACGGCAGAACTTCGCTCCCGCCAAATTTCCAGGTGCACCTTGGGGTTAATCCCCAAGACTCCCAGTTGAAATCTACCATGTAGAAACCCGAAAACAACACAAAGGCACAGAGTCTTCTACGGCTAACAATGCATTGCAAAACATCACCGATCTTGACCAACATGTCCGGGTAGGCTTCACACACCATGCATATGTCCGTACTACGATTCTGGACTCTAAACAAGAGGGACTTTACATATCTACCCCAAGGAATACCGCAAACTCGTCGCACACTCGCGGGAGAGTGTTTTCCTATACAAAAGAAGAAGAGCTTCACATGCTCAAGATGAGAATCATTACCGTAGCATTTCTCCTCGGTGCCATGGAAAACTATGTAGATGAAAAGCAACGCGATGATCTTGCCTTCGCAAATCTTGACTCGGATCGAGAATCAGAGCTCTGAAGCTCCACCGGTGGCAGGATCTCCCCTTCTTCTTCCTCCTTACTTTCCCTTCTCTCTATGTAACACCCAAAAAAGACCCAAAAGTTGATTTGAGGTTCAGGTGGCTTAACACGGCCTGGGACACGGGCGTGTCCCAGGGCGTGTCGGGGTACACGGCCTGGGACACGGGCGTGTCCCAGGGCGTGTTCAAGATAGTCGACGATCGGAGGTCGACGATAGTCAAGCCTGGGACACGGCCTCCGACACGGGCGTGTCCCAGGGCGTGTCACTCATTTAAATTCGAAATTGGCCTGTTTGAGTCAGTAAAGTACACGGCCTTGAACACGGCAGGGAACACGGCATGGAACACGGCCGTGTTGGGGTTGACACGGCGTGTGCCTACCCGTGTACTGGTTTGGAGATCAGTGAGGACCGTGTAGCAGGGCGTGTCTCATGACTGACACGGGCGTGTCAGGTTCGACACGGGCGTGTCGATGCCCGTGTTCTCGAATACTTCAGTCGGTGCGAGTGCCACGTGTGCCGCTTAAGGGTACACGGCCTGTGACACGGCCGTGTCACAGGCCGTGTCGGCCAAAAGAAAAGGGAATTTCAGTTAGATCTTGGCCCTTCATTTTCTTTAAATAAGATCCTGTGGCTGGAGATCATTTCTGGGCTGATAAGGCCGGAAAAGGGGAGAGAAAGCTCATTCTTCTTTTCATCTTCTCTTTCTAAAGTTTAAGAGAGAGGTGAGAGCAAGGAGGAAGAAGAGGAAGTGGAGTCCGGCTGCCGGTGGTTCTACGATGGTCCAAATCGCGAGCCGAGTTCGGATTTGCGAAGGCAACGCTGCTGCGAAGGCTTTCATCCGTCTCAAATTTCTCGCCATGGCTCCGAAGCGAACTCCTAGGGTAACGATTTCCTACTTGGACATGTGAAGTCCTTAATTCCTGCATTGCATAGGGAAAACCCTTCCCCGCGAGTGTGCGGTGGGTTGTGGCGTCCCTTGGGGTAGATATGTGAAGTCCCCCTTGTTAGAGTCCGGAATTGGAGTACGGATCTAGGCATGCTGTGTGAAGCCCATCTGGACATGGTCTGGATTGGTGATGCTTGATTGCATATCGAAGAAGACTCCGTGATCATTGCTTGTATGCGTGATGAAAAGTACTGGAGGAAGTCCATGAAGTGTTGAGAGTTGGACTCTCTTGTAGCCGTGAGTGCTACTTTGTGGAAGGTTGAGCCGTGAGGCTGCAACTAGGAAATGGTGGAACGGGTAAGGTGAAACTGTACCCGCGTCAGTCCAGGCGTGAGTCTGACGATGTGAGCAACGGGAAAGGTGGAACTGTACCCGCGTTATGGTTGTCTAACCTTGGGTGCTTAAGACCCTGTTAGGATCACATTGCGAGAGTCGACGGCCGGTGAGCCGATCAGACTAGAATGCTCATAGTGCACCGTTATGTCTGGGACCTCTGAACGGTGTGAATGTGCCCTAAGTGCACGGAGCGTCGGGCCGTAGTGCCGACGTTTGTGATATGTGACTGTGCGGGCATGCACGTCTTGCTTGAATTGCTATATATATCATGTTGGATGATTTCTATGCAGGGATGGAATTCCGCTGCCCCATGCCAGGGGCAGGGTCGTTATAATTGGTCAGCTGAATACTGACCGTTACCCTGTTTGCCACCGCTTGGTGGATTGGTTATTACAGGTACTGGAGGTGCTGGTCCGAGCGGGACTTAGCGGGCTGAAGCCCAAAGCTGCGCTGCTGCCCTCGAAGGCATTGTTTTGTTTCTTTTATTCATGTGTGGCCGGCCTGCGTGCCGATGTCTGTAATCCACACTCTTGTAAAGAGAAACTGTTGTAAGGCCTTAAGGCCAGAGTTTTGTAATGTTTATATATATTCCTAAGTTTTGGTGGACATTGCTCATTATCTTGAGTTCAATATTTCAACCGTGAAGCTTCCGCTAGAATGCTCTGTGTTAGGATGCGTTAGTTTTGATATTATTTAGTAGCGTCTCCGCATGTTTGTGGAATATGGTGTGGGGCCCCGGCCGGACCCTCTATTATATTCTTCTTGACGGGTAGAGGTGTTACAATTTTGTATCAGCTTGTTGGTCGATCTCTTCCGAATTCGCGGACGAATTCTTTTGAGAGGGGGCGAGCACGTGTCAGTGCTGTCGTTATAACTTAATTTGAACTCAAGATTGTCCACTTAGGAATTCAAATACACTTGTTTGTTGAACTTGTGTATTCTTTTGTATGGTTGCCATTTTCATTGGACGTTAAACTGTGTATTGTATACATATAGGTGACCAGAAGTGTTGCTGGTCAATCCAAACCACAACGTTCTGTTGAGAGTGCGGCACCAGCCGAGGTTCCCACAACTCCTCCATCCGCTGAAACAGTCCGTCTCATTACGGAAACGGTACTTGCGGTGATGAATGCTCAGCAAGCGGGGCAGGCACGTCCTACAGTGGTGCCAGCACAAGCTAGGGTACGGCAAGAACCGGTAGAAGCCGAAGTTGGTCCGCGGGTAGCAGATCAACAATGGAAGCAATTCTTGAGCTTCAACCCTCCGCAGTTTCATGGGGCGGGTACACCGGCCCAAGCAGAGGATTGGCTTGCAAGAATCAAGAGGATTATGAGGGCTATCAGGGTTGAGGAGGAACAGAAAGTGATGTTGGCCACTTTCCTACTGGAAGGAGAGGCGCGATTGTGGTGGGATGAGATGGAAATGCATCACTTGGCTGGTAGGCAATTGGCAGAGATTTCAATGGATGAATTTTCTCGATTGTTCTTAGCACAACATCTGCCGGTGCAGCAAAGGATATCGATGGAAATGGAATTTCAACGGTTGGTGCAGGGAGATCGAAGTATGGATGACTACCTGCATGAGTTCACCCGGTTGGGAAGATATGCGGGCACGATCTTCGCCGAAGAAGAGCGTAAGACTAGTTGGTTTTATGCGGGACTGCGAGATGAGCTGAGGTATTTGCTCTCGAGTTCTGTGAGTCAGGGATTCCAAGCCTTAGTCTGTACGGCTCGTTCTTTGGAGCTGGACATGAAACGAGGGCAAGTTAAAGGAAACTTGGCGGTTGTGAAGCCGGAGTTTAAGCCGCCGCGTCCGGACAAGTTTGGCTACCGTAGGAGGTGGAATAAGAAGTCGAAGTCTTCTGGACAAGCTCCTTCTGCGACTGTGACGGACAAATCTGGGAATGGATCTCGTGCTTGTTTTACGTGCGGGAAGGTTGGACACTTCGCACGTGAATGCCGATTTGGTCCTCCAAAGGGTGATAAGAAGACGGGAGCGTCTTATGCGGAGAAGGGGAAGGCTGTGGTGGAGTCTTCTGCCTCGCACGCGCAGCCCAGGGTCTTCAACCTTGGACAACAGGAGGCCATTAAGCAAGCGGATGTCGTCACAGGTGCGCGTAAATTTTAATATGCTTGTTTTGTTGTGCTGTGCTTGTTTTAATAGTAATGTTATAGGGTTTGTCCTTATAAGAGAATATCCGGCGCGAGCACTGTTCGACACAGGTGCTTCACATTCGTTTCTATCTGAGGACTTTGTCGTCCGTATCGGGGTGCCTATCCGGACCACGACAGACAGTGTAAAGGTTTTGTTGCCTAACGGATGTTTGATGTGCGCGGATCGATCTTGCGGTCTTGAGGTCAAGATAGGAAGTCGGGAGTTCAAGGTGGAAACACTAGTATTGCCGATTAAAGAGTTTGATATAATCTTTGGTATGGACTGGCTTTCAGAGCAGCGTGCCTGTATAGATTGCACTTCAAAAGAGGTCACACTTGGGCAAAATACCGAACGAGAGACCAAGTTCATTGGTATGCAAGGGATGAGTGGGATGTTGTTATCCGCTCTCCAAGTTGTTAAGGCAGTTCGGAAGGGTGCGGAGTTGTTCTTCACACTCATAGAGGCGGTGGCGCCGAAGGCCAGTGTGAGTGAAGTGCCGATTGTGTCGGAATATGCGGATGTGTTTCCAAAGGACCTTCCAGGGTTACCTCCCCAAAGGGAAATCGACTTCGCTATCGAGCTGGTGCCGGGTGCAAAACCCGTGGCCCGTTCGCCGTATCGGGTAGCGCCAAAAGAAATGGCCGAACTGAAAGTTCAGTTGCAAGAGTTGTTGGAGCAGGGTTATATACGCCCAAGTATGTCACCTTGGAGCGCGCCTGTTCTTTTTGTGAAAAAGAAAGACGGTGGTTTGCGACTATGTATTGATTATCGCGAACTGAACAAGCTGACGGAGAAAAACAAGTATCCAATTCCTCGGATCGATGACTTGTTCGATCAGCTAGCGGGCTCAACCGTCTATTCGAAGTTGGATTTGAAGTCCGGATATTACCAGTTGCGGATTAGGGAAGGTGACATTCCCAAGACAGCGTTTGGCACACGTTATGGTCATTATGAGTTCACAGTGATGCCGTTCGGCTTGTGTAATGCGCCTTCGGTATTCATGGATCTCATGCATCGAACGTTCCGCGAATACCTGGATTTGTTTGTGATTGTGTTTATTGATGATATTCTGGTATATTCACAATCGAAGGAAGATCATGCAAACCATTTGCGATTAGTATTGCATACCTTGCGAAGGAATAAGCTGTATGCCAAGTTCTCAAAGTGTGAGTTCTGGCTCTCGTCGGTGGCTTTTCTAGGCCATGTAGTAAGTGGAGAGGGCATAGCGGTGGATCCGGCAAAGATAAGTGCCATTCGGGATTGGGCAGTGTTGTCTTCGGTGGCCGAAGTCAGGAGTTTCCTTGGACTGGCGGGCTACTATAGAAGGTTCGTGGAGAACTTCTCCCGGATTGCTTTGCCTCTGACTACGTTGATGAGAAAGGAGCAAAAGTTCGTTTGGACGCCGGAGTGCGCACGAGCTTTTGATGAGCTGAAAAATCGTTGGACCACGGCGCCCGTGTTGACGTCGCCATGTGGTACAGATGGATTTGAAATATACAGCGATGCGTCAGGAAGCAGCTTAGGCTGCGTTCTCCTGCAGTTTGGCAAGGTGATCGCTTATGGCTCACGTCAATTGAAAGTGCATGAGCGTAATTACCCCGTCCATGATTTGGAGTTGGCGGCGGTGATCTTTTCGCTAAAATTATGGCGGCATTATCTGTATGGAGTGAAAGTGGATATTTATACAGATCATAAAAGCTTAAAGTATCTGCTTGATCAAAAAGAGTTGAATATGCGACAAAGGAGGTGGATGGAATTCCTTGGGGATTTTACATTCGACATTCACTATGTTCCCGGAAAGGGAAATATGGTCGCTGATGCCTTGAGTCGTCGAGCTCCGGTGCAGGCAAATTGGTTGCGGATGCATGATGAGCGGTTAATCCAGGAGTTGGAAGCCTTGGAGATATCTTGTGTGGAAAGAGATTCTTTAACTGTTGCATGCATGAACTGGTTGGAAGTTCAGTGTGACCTTGCTGACAGGGTTCGGCGGGCAACGGAGTTGGATGAAAGTCTCCAACGCTATGCAAAGGAGGGATCTGGTGATCAGTTCTCCTGGGATGATGGCTTATTACGAAAAGATGGACGATTGTGCGTCCCTAGTGCGGGTAAATTGCGAGAAGGGCTGCTATATGAAGCACACTTTACAAAGTATTCAATTCACCCTCGAAGCACAAAAATGTACAAGGACATGAAGAAACTGTTCTGGTGGCCTGGTTTAAAGAAGGACGTAGCCACGTATGTGGCTAAATGTCGCACTTGTGCTTTGGTAAAGGCAGAATGTCAACGGCCGAGTGGTTTCCTGAAGTCGTTGCCTATTCCGCAGTGGAAGTTTGAGGATATTTCTATGGATTTCGTGCACGGATTGCCGAGATCTCAGCGTGGCCATGACTCAATCTGGGTGATTGTAGACCGGTTGACAAAGGTGGCTCACTTTATACCAAACAAGCGGGACGATTCAGCGGAAACGTTGGCAAAGCTCTATGTGGAGCAGATAGTTCGATTGCACGGTGTTCCCCGGAGCATCGTAAGTGACCGAGATGGGCGTTTTACCTCAACGGATTGGAGATTAGTTCATCAGATGTTGGGCACGAAGTTAGCATTCAGTACAGCTTTTCACCCGCAAACGGATGGCCAAACTGAACGAACCAACAGAACGATGGAGGATATGCTCCGTATGTGCGCCCTGGACTTCGGTAAGAAATGGGAAGAACATCTTGTTATGGTGGAGTTTGCCTATAATTATAGCTATCAAGCGAGTATAGGCATGGCCCCATTTGAAGCGCTGTATGGTCGGAAGTGTCGTATACCGCTAGCTTGGGCAGAAACTGGCGAGGCTAAACTTTTAGGCAAAAAGGAAGTCGAAGATGCTACCTCAACAATACGCTCTATTCGAGAGAGGCTCCTAATAGCCCAAGATCGGCAGGCCAAGTATTATAATGCTAAGCACCGGAACGTGGAGTTCGCGGTGGGTGACTGGGTCTATTTAAAGATTAAGCCCTTCAAAGGCGTATCTCGGATTCGGCGGTTGAAAAAGCTAAGTCCGCGATATCTTGGTCCGTTTGAAGTGGTGGAGCGAGTTGGGGAAGCCGCTTATCGGCTAGCTCTTTCATCGGAATTGAGTGGATTGCATGATGTGTTTCACATCTCGGTGCTACGCAAAGCAGTCAAGGATCCAGCTCAAGTAATTGACAATGATCGAGTGCCGGTTGAGTATGGGCTAACAACAAAGGTGAAGCCTATACGGATTGAGGATCGAGCCGAGAAACAGTTGCGGAACAAAGTGATCGGGATGGTCAAAGTCCGGTGGGACAATTGTGGCCGAGAAGAGCTAACATGGGAGCGTGAGCAGACCATGCAAGCCGAGTTTCCCGAATTATTTTCGTAATTTGTTTGCTCGCTATATATGTAATAAAAACACATAAATGTTTTGTTAATTTCTCCCTACTGTCTTCAAATTTCGGGACGAAATTTTATTAAGGGGGGGAGGATTGTAACACCCCAAAAAGACCCAAAAGTTGATTTGAGGTTCAGGTGGCTTAACACGGCCTGGGATACGGGCGTGTCCCAGGGCGTGTCGGGGTACACGGCCTGGGACACGGGCGTGTCCCAGGGCGTGTTCAAGATAGTCGACGATCGGAGGTCGACGATAGTCGAGCCTGGGACACGGCCTCCGACACGGGCGTGTCCCAGGGCGTGTCACTCATTTAAATTCGAAATTGGCCTGTTTGAGTCAGTAAAGTACACGGCCTTGAACACAGCAGGGAACACGGCATGGAACACGGCCGTGTTGGGGTTGACACGGCATGTGCCTACCCGTGTACTGGTTTGGAGATCAGTGAGGACCGTGTAGCAGGGCGTGTCTCATGACTGACACGGGCATGTCAGGTTCGACACGGGCGTGTCGATGCCCGTGTTCTCGAATACTTCAGTCAGTGCGAGTGCCACGTGTGCCGCTTAAGGGTACACGGCCTGTGACACGGCCGTGTCACAGGCCGTGTCGGCCAAAAGAAAAGGGATTTTCAGTTAGATCTTGGCCCTTCATTTTCTTTAAATAAGATCCTGTGGCTGGAGATCATTTCTGGGCTGATAAGGCCGGAAAAGGGGAGAGAAAGCTCATTCTTCTTTTCATCTTCTCTTTCTAAAGTTTAAGAGAGAGGTGAGAGCAAGGAGGAAGAAGAGGAAGTGGAGTCCGGCTGCCGGTGGTGCTACGGTGGTCCAAATCGTGAGCCGAGTTCGGATTTGCGAAGGCAACGCTGCTGCGAAGGCTTTCATCCGTCTCAAATTTCTCGCCATGGCTCCGAAGCGAACTCCTAGGGTAACGATTTCCTGCTTGGACATGTGAAGTCCTTAATTCCTGCATTGCATAGGGAAAACCCTTCCCCGCGAGTGTGCGGTGGGTTGTGGCGTCCCTTGGGGTAGATATGTGAAGTCCCCCTTGTTAGAGTCCGGAATTGGAGTACGGATCTAGGCATGCTGTGTGAAGCCCATCTGGACATGGTCTGGATTGGTGATGCTTGATTGCATATCGGAGAAGACTCCGTGATCATTGCTTGTATGCGTGATGAAAAGTACTGGAGGAAGTCCAGGAAGTGTTGAGAGTTGGACTCTCTTGTAGCCGTGAGTGCTACTTTGTGGAAGGTTGAGCCGTGAGGCTGCAACTAGGAAATGGTGGAACGGGCAAGGTGAAACTGTACCCGCGTCAGTCCAGGCGTGAGTCTGACGATGTGAGCAACGGGAAAGGTGGAACTGTACCCGCGTTATGGTTGTCTAACCTTGGGTGCTTAAGACCCTGTTAGGATCACATAGCGAGAGTCGACGGCCGGTGAGCCGATCAGACTAGAATGCTCATAGTGCACCGTTATGTCTGGGACCTCTGAACGGTGTGAATGTGCCCTGAGTGCACGGAGCGTCGGGCCGTAGTGCCGACGTTTGTGATATGTGACTGTGCGGGCGTGCACGTCCGTCTTGAATTGCTATATATATCATGTTGGATGATTGCTATGCAGGGATGGAATTCCGCTGCCCCGTGTCAGGGGCAGGGTCGTTATAATTGGTCAGCTGAATGCTGACCGTTACCCTGTTTTCCACCGCTTGGTGGATTGGTTATTACAGGTACTGGAGGTGCTGGTCCGAGCGGGACTTAGCGGGCTGAAGCCCAAAGCTGCGCTGCTGCCCTCGAAGGCATTGTTTTGTTTCTTTTGTTCATGTGTGGCCGGCCTGCGTGCCGATGTCTGTAATCCACACTCTTGTAAAGAGAAACTGTTGTAAGGCCTTAAGGCCAGACTTTTGTAATGTTTATATATATTCCTAAGTTTTGGTGGACATTGCTCATTATCTTGAGTTCAATAATTCAACCGTGAAGCTTCCGCTAGAATGCTCTGTGTTAGGATGCGTTAGTTTTGATATTATTTAGTAGCGTCTCCGCCTGTTTGTAGAATATGGTGTGGGGCCCCGGCCGGACCCTCTATTATATTCTTCTTGACGGGTAGAGGTGTTACACTCTAGGACTTAGAAAGAGAGTGTCCCCAACATAAATGAGGGTTTGAACCCTATTCCCGGCTTAAAACCCAACCAGGAGAGGCCTGGGCCGTTCGATCTCAAAGTAAGGAAAAAAATGGCTACGATGCGTCCAGAAAATAAACTTCATGGGCCGAACACAGCCTGCGACATGCCCGTGTCCAAGGCCATGTTATTCATTCGCCGATGAAACCATCGTATCCCAAAAATAACACAGGCACTCAACAAGACCGTTTCAGTCTTGACACGCCCGTGTAATCCAGTACACGCTCGTGTCGATGCGTGTGTTCCTCCATCGGCATAGGTCCAAAACATCCAGAGCACGACATGGCCATATGACACAACCGTGTCACATGATGTGTGCTAGACATGCCCTAGGGAATGTCCGTGTCCTAGGCCGTATATCTGCCTTAGCACAACTTGCCAAATGACCCAAGCAGGACACGGGTATTCGACACGCTCGTGTTGAATTTGGAATGGCCGTATCGGACCCGAACACGCCTGGGCTCAGGCCGTGCGTCCTCCCTCAACGATCGTTGAGTGAAAGGCTTTGAGTGACTGACATGCCCTGAGATACGCTCATGTCCCGGGCCGTATTCACCCCCCCGATGACCATTGACTGCAATTTCGTCGACCACGCGACCAGATCTGAACTCGATCACGATATGCCCCTGGGATATACCCGTGTCCCAGGCCGTGTCACCTCTACCAAAACCCAAACTTTGCTCAAAACGCCACCCGTCACTCTTTTGAGTTTCGGGGCGTTACATTATTACCCATGATGTATAAAGAGGGTAATATTGTCTTAGAAGTCCAGGGGTGTTATTGGTATAAAGGACTTGAGAAAGGCACACTGAATTTAAGAGGAAAGTCGTGAAATGCAAACATGTGTATGCGTCGGCTAGAAGTCGACGCAACTTTCAGTATAAGTCGAAGCAACTTGGATTAGAAGTCTACCAGGTCGACACAACTTTGACTAAAAGCTGACATTAACTAAATGATCAAGTCGACGCATAATCTGATATGAAATCGACGCAACATTGATTACAGAACTTTATTGATAGAATGAAGTCAGAATTTGATGTTTCGTCTACATGAACTCGACGCTGCGTTGATTATTCTTCTGAATGACAATTATTTTGAGGATTAAATCAGAATTGCTTCCAAAAAGATTTTGTTGTTATAACACATTCTTGGAGACGTTGGATGAGGTTGCTTCTCAGATATATATATATATATATATATATATATATATATATATATATATATATATATATATATATATATATATGTGTGTGTGTGTGTGTGTGTATATGTATATGTATATATATATAAATATTTATATTTATATTGGGAGAGAGAGGTACACATATATATAAAGTGAAAATTAATGATTATTATATTAATAGCAGATAGAAGTTTTGAGAGACAAATTTTAGTAGAGAAAGATAGGAAGATTATCATCTGAATTTGAAGTTATTCCTTGGATTAGTCTATCATCATCTTATTGCTTAATATGTAGAGAATTCGTTCTTTATCTTCTCAAGAGCAAATCAATTGTTGTATCAAATTAAGTGGGGATTACAGATAAATCTTGATTAAGGGCTTATAATATTTGAGATTTTCTTATTCAAAGATTCATCAGATTACAGATTTAAGATTCACTAAGTGTCATACAGTCCTCGGGATTCAATTGTGAGGACTTATCAAGTAGATCATTATTTCCATAAATCTTCAATAATTTCATGATTTAAGTATTATTTTAAGTTCGTGAACAGATTTTTAAGAATCTCTCTTCAAAGGATTCAGTTAAAGGTTCTGAGTATCTCCTTATGAAAAAACTCAAATTATATTGGTTTAAGATCTCCTTATCAAAAGATCTGTTGTTTGGTTCTAAAAGTCTCATGATCAAAATATACAGGCACTATGATATTGAATTCCTACCAAAGGGGGAGAAGAGTGGATGTTCCCAAATTTTGGAGAACCACTATAATTTTTGTGTCTTCTATGATTTTGCATTTATCTGTGTTTATCTTGTTGTTGTGTATTGATTTTATTTATCTACACCTATTAATAATTGATAGATGATGTACATTCAAATTCGGTGCATTAATTTTAGTATTTGAAATAAAATTTTAATCCCTATTCACCACCCTCCCTAGAGAAAACTATGTGGTATTTAGTAACTATTCTCCCATTTTAATTAGTATTAGAGGGGGGTTGATCATTAAAAAGTTAATCTAGAGAATATTAATCAATAAAAGTTGAACACCTTGATCAAAAGATCATATCAGTTGCATCAGTATATTTTCTTTTAATTTTTCAAAAATGTCTTCAAATTCATTCAAAGGAAATATGACTGTAGAACCTGTACCAAGAAGTGAATGGTCAGATGTGGAAAAGAGAATAAAAGGTTGGGATGCAAAAATAATGAACAAACTAGTCTCAACCAGGTTTGATGATGTGTTTCAAAAGGTTGCAGATTGTCAATCAGTAAAAGAAATATGGGAATCAATTTAAAGAATTGTTGATGGAAGTACAGATGAGAGAAAATATAGAAGGTCACTCTTAATCTCTCAATATGAAAATTTCCAAAAGAAAGTTGATGAGATAGTAGTTGTAATGTATGATAGTTTAGTATGAATATAAATAAGCTGAAAGGGTTAGAAAAATATATATCTCTTATTAAGATAAATGATAATTTACTCATATATTTCCCAAGTACATGGGATTCAATGATATGGGATATTATAGAAGCAAAGTGTCATAGAGAAATTACAATAGAAGCATTACTAGGAAAACTTAAGTCATATGAATAACTTCTGGGAAGTAGAGCAGAGATAGAAGAAAAGAAAATTGTCATTACACCCAAAAATAATCTGGTTCTTTCAAGATCACTTAAGATGAGCCACCTATATCAGAACATGAGATGATCAACCTTTTGGCAAGTAGATTTAGAAGATGGATAAAGTCAAAAGCACTAGAAGAAGAGAGAAATATGAGCAAACTTAAGTTTTATAGGACTCCTAATAATAAGACAATCTGCTTTACATGTAGAAAATCTAGATATATATTGACAGAATGTCCAGATCTACAGAAGGATAAACAAAAAAAAGGATGAGAAGAAATATCAAAAGAAAAAAAAGACATGAAAAAGGGGAATGGTTTTATAGCAGAATTTCGTAGTGATACTAGCTATGAGTCAAGTTCTTCATCAGGAAGTGAAGGAGAAGCTGATGTTGAAAAAACATGCTTCATGGCTCTGGAATCATATTCAGACATTAAACAAAATCAGGTAAATTATCTTGATAATATTGATTTTTTCCTCTTAAAAAATTAAACTATGTTTTAAAGAGTTTTGTAAAGATTAGATTAATGCTGAAAAGGAAAATAAGAGGTTAAGAAGTCAAATAGTGCTATTTAAAAATTATACATATGATAAAGAACAAACTAAATAGGATAGAATGTTAGAGGATAAAGTAAAAAAAAATCAAAAATTCAAGTTACTACTTTAATATAGGAAAACATCTCACAAAAGGAAGAGCTAATAAAGGCAAAAAGCCTTTGAAGATTCCTTGAATGGAAGGAGTCAACAGCTAAAAAATATTACTGAAAACCTTTAGAAATGGTGTGATCATTTAGGTTTAGGAGCTAATCAACGAAAGATTTTGACAATTAATAATGCACTTGTTTGGAAGAAATGTATCATTCACCAAGACAAATGAAGCTCAACCTAATAATAACATACGAAGAGTAAAAAAGATTGATAATATAGATAAATTCAAAGGAAAAGATATTGTAAATAAATAGTCAGTAATAAACAATAAGAAAAAATAAGTGATCATTGATAATCAGGGACATGTGTTGACATCATATCAACACAACACCTGCGAAATGTCGTCTATAAATTGATGCATCCAGAATATTACATCGAATGAAACTCAACACATATCCCAGAATAATAGTTTTTCTTATCTATATAAAAATAATGTTTGCACAAAGTGTTTTATTAAGGTACATGAAACTAGAAGTTATTGGTTTAATAGGCCAACACACTTTTATCCTATGGAGTTTTATTAAAGACCATCTTATACTTTCATTACACCTTATAATAAAAAAAGAAGTAATGGATCTAAGGTTACCTAGATCCCAATTAATGTTTGATTTCTTGTGCAGAAAAAAAATTGTCCTTATACAAACTAGTTATTGTATTTGGACAGTGGTTGCTCCAAGCATACGACTGGACATAAAGAATTGTTGAATGATTGCAAGGCCAAAAATGGTCCATAGGTATTTTTTTGTTATTCTAACTATGGTCAAACTAAATGTTATGGTATGATCAGAATTGGAGATATTAATTTTTCAATTGTAACATTAGTTGAAGGACTCCAACATAATATAATTAGTATTAGTCAGTTATGTGATGGTGAATACAAAGTTGTACTCACTTATAACCTATGCGAAATAGTCAACTCCATAAATGATATTATAGTGTTATCTAGCTATATGAAAGGTAATATATATGTAGTTAATTTTTTCTCAACTACAGATAAAATATGTTTATTTAATGTTGAATTAGACAAGAATAAGCTATGGAATAGGAGGCTTGGTCATGTCAATCACTAGACCATCGCAAGATTACAAAGGATGATTTGGCAAGAGGATTATAAGGAGGTTAGTACAAAAAACTTAATCCTTGTAAGGCATGTTAATAGGGTAAACAATTTTAATAATCATTCAAACCAATTTGTATGAATGATTCCCCTAGGATTTTATATCTACTATATATGGATTTACTTGGTCCTCTTACGACTTAAAGTTTAGGAGAAAAGACATATACTCTATTAATAGTGTATGACTACTCAAGATTTAGCTGAGTGTTCTTCCTAAAATCTAAGTCTAAAAATTTTTAAGACCTTTCAAGATTTATCAACAAGATTCAATCTGAATATGATACTAAAGTGTCTTTGATCAGAAGTGATTATGGAATAAAGATTTAAAATTAACTGATATGTAGATTATATGAGGATAAAGGAATTAGGCAAAGCTTTTCAGCTCTTAGAACTCCTCAACAAAATGGAGTGATTGAAAGGAACAACATGACCCTAATTGAATCTGGTAGAACCTTATTAGTAAAATCAAATCTGCATAGGTCTTTTTGGACTGAAGCAGTAAACATTGTTGTTGGGTACATTGACCACAATGTACCAAATTTGAAGAAGGCCCACAAGTCAATAATATATACATACCTGAATTTGATATATGTCTGAGTTAACTAGTGTTGGATATTCATCTTTAAGTGATAAGATAGGCTGATTGTATCAGAAGTTTTGCTGGAGAGAGGTCAACATGGTCAAGGAAGACAGGAAATTGACTAATTACTAAAGCCATGAGTGATTGCACGTCACTAAATGCCAAAGTCCAAAAAGTCTTTACAGTTTAACTCTCACTCAAAGCCTCAGTGGAGAAGCACTAACATCTAATTAATTTCAAAAGCATCGAGTTAAGGACATACCCTTGACACCTTCTCAAAGAAAAGTTGTCAAGCATAAAAGTGTTGAGTCGAGGACTTACACTCAACGCCATCTTAAAGAAAATTTGTTAAGTACAAAAGCAATGAGTTAATGACTTATACTCAATACCTTCATAGGAAAAGTTATTAAGGATAAATGTGTCGAGTGAAGGACTTACACTCGACGACATCTCAATAAAAGTTGTTAAAGGACAATTGCATCGAGTGAAGAACCTTCACTCAATGCCTCAATAGTTAGGATAAATTTTGTATAACCCAATGTTCGCATAGTTGTTCCAACAAGGCAGAAGAGGAGTCGTCGATGCAAACCAGCTCGCGTCCGCTAGGTAGGCAAGCAAGCCAGGTAAAGCCAGCCTGCATCCATCAGGTAGGCGAGCGAGCCATGGCAAGCCGGCCCACGCCTGCTAGGTAGGCAAGCGAGATAGGACAAGCCGGCCCGCACTAGTATAATAGGTGGGAGAGCTCAGGGGCAGCCATCCCGCCTCTGCCATGCAGGCGGGCGAGCAACGTGAGCTATCTCGTTAGCTCGCATCTACCTAATGGTCGCCAAACCAAACCTACCTTCCTGCCTCCGAGTAATAGGGAGGCGAACCGCAGGATCCATTCTCGCGCTCACCTAAAAAGAAAGGCGAGTCGCAAAAGCTAGGACACGTCCGCCTAGTTGAGTGGCGAGCTGGTCTCGAATTCCCCAACGAGTGGGGTGCAGATATCAGGTGGTTACCATAATTTGGTCTACCAAATGTGATTAGGTCTATGTTTAGCTCCTCAAAACAACGGATTTTAGCTATGGGCAGACTACTTTGGGCTCCATATAGCTGTTTAGAATAGCAGAGCCACGCTATTTCCAGGTTAACTTCAGAAATCTATAAATATACCCAAGGGGGTACCTCGGAAGGCAAGCTTTCCGATTCTCTAATTCCCAGTTCTTCTTGCGCTGTCTGAGGTACCCTTAGCTCAACACTGGCTATGGAGGGGAAGCACTCTAAGATCTTCGCGGTGTGTGGTGGGACCTCTGTACTGGATCCTTGGGCAGTTTTTAGCATTAAGTTGTCGTTCAGTTAAGCTTGCTAGGATAAGTGAGTGTGCGGTCTCCCATTCCCCCAAGGGTTCTATTGGAACAAAAAATTGGCCCCAACAAGAGTTCGGACACTGGGGTGTAGATAACACTTATTTCTCCCAAACCCAGACCCCTGACCAGTCACAAGGAACAAAAGAACTGCCCCTTGGCCACAACATGGAGGACCCTCCACTAACTCGGAAGATCTCAGAGCGCTTCCCCTCCTTAGCCAAGTGTTGAGCTGAGGATGCCTCAGAAAGTGTTGCAAGACTTCAGTAAATGAGAAAGATTGCCTCCCGAGGTATCCTGTGGGCCTATTTATAGAATCCAAAAAGCTGGTCTGCCAACATCATAACTCCACTGTTCAAAAATGATATATACAACCCTAAATGGCCTGCTAACAGCCAAACTCCGCTGTTCTGAGGAGCTAAATGCAGACCTCTAAGGGTTTCCAAATAATTTTACCTCTAGACCATACTGGGCGGAAACCCTTCCTCCAATCTATGTGGGATTCCCGCTCTTCTAGGAGGAAACCCTTCCGCCTGCCCTATCGAAAGGCCCATATCCCGCCAAATGCGGGTTCGCCTACCATACTTGCCTACTCTTATAATAGACATGGCCAAGTCCAAAAGAACTGAGAGCATTGAGTGGAAAGGCTTCACTCAAATCTAGAAGAGAAAATACATCGAGAGTATTGAGTGGAAAGGCTTCACTCAACGCCAGAAACCAAATGGCGTTTAGTGGAGAAGCATCACTCAATGCTAGAAACCAAAAGGCGTTGAGTGGAGAAGCATCACTCAATGCCAGAATTCAGGAGGCGTCGTGTGGAGAAACATCACACAATGCCAGAAATCATAAGGCATTGAGTGGAGAAGCATCACTCAATGCTCGTAGCTGAAAGCTGTTGAGTGGAGAGGCCTTACTCAACGTTAAATCTGAGGGCCTCCCGCCTTCCTCGGTGGAATCCCTCCTGCAAGCCTCGGCCGGGATCCCTTCCTCCTATTCGTCTCGCCTGGCCCAATTAATCTAAATCCCGCTTAAAGCTAGGGTCCCAATCCTTTAGATCCCACTCAGCGAATATGTTATTGTACACAATCCCCACACTTTACGAGCTAGTTATACGCTCAAAAATAAACATCCACCCCTAATATTCGTTTAGTGCTAACTGACTTGGAAGAGAATCTTTTGTTGGCCCTACCATAACCTAATATATACATGTCATAGGGCCTGTACTCAGGTCATCGTTGTAACTACTACCTCCCGCTAGAGATTCCGCACGACTTCGAAGATATATGCTAAACGTGTCGTGAAGCCGCTCTCGGAAGAGGTCCAGGACCGTCTCATAGCTTCTCAGGAAAAGGCCCTCGCCGATTGTGCTGCCCCTGGCTCGCAAGCAAGAGGCCAGCTGACTCCACCTACCGCCGAAAAAAGGCCAAGTCGGTATGGCGGGAACGTGATAGGAGCAAACTGGCTTCGCCGACACCGACTCCGACCTACAAGAACCCTCCTCCTCTGGTCGAGGTATTTTCTTACCCCGCCTTTTGGCGCAAAGACCTCCCAGTGCGTGCTCGTCAAACTGATTTGCTATCCTTCTTAAAGGATGCGGTCCCGGAAGATTTCACCGGTGATCCTCCTGCGAATACCGAGCTAGACTGGCCTGAGGGTGAAAACCTTCAGATCGTATTGGCAATTGCCCTCTAGAAATCCCAGCTGAGCCTTTGATTGCTCTCGGGAATACTCTCTCTTTGTTTTCTCTTTATTTGGCTTATGCATTCATGTGCTCATTTGGCTTTCCGCAGCCTCTACATTCGGATCCCTGGGCATCACCCACTCGAGTCCTAGGACTCCTGTAATCAAGAATGTTGTCACGTCAGGGCCTGATCTACACCTCTCGCTCGAGAGGGTTACTGATAAGTCTCCCTCTCTCGCATAAAGTTCTCGTCCCCCTACTGAGGAAGAAGGTGCTCTCCTACCCCCTACCATGGCACATGCGTTGGGGAAGATACCGCTCCCCCGGGATAGGGAAAACCACGTCGCCCTCTTTTTAGAAAGCCATTCGTCAGGCGGCACAAGTCTTCTCTCCAACCACCAGGTAAGCTGATACTCGATTTGTCTTCTAGCCCTCTCCCTCACCATAAAACTGTCCCTCAGATCCCAGGAAGGTTGCGGAAGAGCCCGATGCGGACGAGGAGATGATCTCGCTGCCTCCTTCCCCCAGCGAGAAGAGGAATTTTCTGGAAGCCTCTGGAGGCACCGAGGAGGAGAGGAAAAGGGTGGCGCGAGTCCTATCCAAGCTCATTTGGATACGGTAAGATGAATCCATGAAGGCGAGTGCTTTCCAAATGCGGATGGAGTGGCGGTTGGCCATGATCGAGCAGGACTTTAATAACCTCATCGGTGAGACGGTGCGCCCTATCATAATGAACGAAGAGACTTCCCCCGGAAGGCATATTTCTTGGGCTCGGGATCAGCTGCACCTTGTAAACTAGGAGCTTATCGCCATGATAGAATATTACTACCCGCGAGTGCCCTCGAGGCCAGGGAGGCGAGGTCGAGGTCGCTGGCAGTGGGAGCAATACTAAGTTATATGGGTTGTCGCCTTTTCTACCTCTACCCTCAGCCTTTACTTCTCACATGTACCTTTTCGTGCTTGCAAAAAAATTATGAACACTAGATATTGTTTTTTATTATGGCTCTTGCCCAGCGAGAGGCCTACTGTTTTTAATTTTATTTTTTAATATCGTTCTATCTTGCTGAATGTCTAGTTCTTGCCCCACCTTTTTCTGTACATTTTCTTTGCTCTTACCTAGGGACCTCTCCCTGAGGCTTTCTCCCTCTATAAGTACGTGAGGTGTCAACGGGGAGGATTGCCAAGAGTTGGAAAAATTGCTAACCGCACCTCCTCTACATAGGAAAAGTGTCATGATTACCATATTTTTTCTATAAATAGGCCGGTTCACCAACTGTATTTACTTCCACTTGATACCGAGCCTTTGTTTTCTTTCATCTTTGCTCTCACTACTTCTATAGTAGCGATCCTTCTCGCTCATCCCTCTCTCTTTCCCTTTTTGCCAACTTAAAAGATGTCGGGCGAAATTGAAGGCCGCACCAAATGCGGGCAAAACTTCATTGAGCACCACTTCCCCCCTACCGCTTGACCGAGGAGGAATACATCTCCATTGTGATGAACTACATTCTGATGGAGTTCATCGCGTGCAACCCTAGTAGTGACGATAGGCTAAAATTCATGCCGGAAGGGGAATTGGCCATCCCGTTGGAATATTTTTAGGTGGGGCTCCGCCTCCCCCTCTTACCGGAAGTGCGCCAGGCGCTCCGATAATACAAAGTGGTCCCGAACCAACCCAACCCTAACACCATCGCGATCCTAGAGGCCTTCTCCTGCTACATGCGTGCGAAAAGGATTGAGTTCAACCTTTCCATCTTCCGGAAGCTCTTCAACTTCCAGGAGAAGAGAGGGATCATTTTCTTCTCGGGGAAGACGGTTAATACTAGCGGCCTCCCAAATAAAACAACAATTGGCACAAAAGTTTGTCTTCATGTCCGGGAACATCGGCATTATCCCCTTCTCGCCGATCTAGTATGATGAGGCAACCTTCAGGCCTCCGCCACTGAGGGGGCCACGAGACCACCCTCCTCAACTTCTTTGGGACCAAAAACACCGACGTGAAGTTCTTGCGGTGGGATGTCGATTCTCTTCTACCAGTTTCCGGCAATGAAGGTGCCTTTCTACCCTATTCTCCTTACCTATGACTTTTCATTGGGAAACTTAACATTTATGCATTTCACATGTGATCGAGAGATCCCCCTGAATAAGACCTTTGACGAGACTATGGATTCCGCTGCTATCCTGGATTTCGCCAACTTCGCCGCTCTTGCCTGCCAGAATGAGCCGTGTGCTTATTCCAAACCAAGTGTCAGGAAGCAAAAGCCCAATGCGCTTCCGGCCCCTTCCAAGAAATCCAAACCATTCAAGACAGACAAGGGTAAGTCTGTCACCGATACCCCCGCCAAAGGCCCACCTACCGTTGGCAAAGCGGATGTCGCTGGGCTTTGTTGTAATCACTTATGATTTTAATAAAATAGCTTGTTTTCTCTCTTTATATTGCATGAATGTCTCATTTGGAAGCCCTACTCTAAGCAAATTTTTGTTCTCTTTTTTGTTCTTTCATTTTTTATGTCTTCATTTTATATCTTTTATAACTTAGTTTAGCTTAGGATTTCTCCTCATATCTAGCCGTTATGCCGGCAATTTTATTTTCATAACTTGTTTAGGTTTAGCTTTTCCTTTCTTTTTTATTATTTTCATTCTTAAGACTTTATAAAAACACCTTAAAAAGTGTTATTTTTTATTTTCTTTAAATTAGTCTCTTAGGAATGTAAAACATTGTCTTTTTTTGCTTTATTTTCACTTTTTAGGAGTTCTTATAAAAATATAAGAATGAAAATATAGTCGTTTTTATTTTCCCCCAATTTCACTTTTGTGTTTATTTGCAAAACTTTTCGCTCCGTTTAATTTTTATTTTCTCTTTTTATGCATTTCTACCGCATTCTTGCGGTAGAAATGCAGTTGTTTTAATTTTCCAGCATCTTTGGTTTTCTTATTTTTGCAAGTGTGCGCGCGTGTATGAGTTAGATTTTATAGCTTTATTTCATTTTTGTATAGTGCGTGTGTGCGTATGCATCTATTTCCGCCTACTCATTAAGAGTTAAATGGCGCTTAGCTTTCATTTCCCGCCTACTCGTTTGAGTAGAACTTGTCTTTTTTATTGTTTTCATTTTCTTTGAGTAGGAAAACTTTGTGTGTGTGTGTGTGTGTTTTCAATGTATGTAGAGTGCTTGCATGTGTTTTCATTTCTATAGAGTGCGTGCGTGTATGAGATAAATTTACCCCCGCCCACTCATTTGAGCCGGGATTCGCATTTACTGCTTTCTTCAGCGCTACTCGTTTGAGTAGGACTCGCAATTTTCTGCTTTATTTACTGCTTTCATTTTCCGGCTTTCTTTACAGCTTTCTTTACCGCTTTCTAGCTTAAGTGTCCTCATTCCGATGAGTGGGTAACCGCCTTTAGCCCTCAATATCGAAGAGCATTGTGAAAGATAAAGTAGCTTTAAATAATTAATGGTCTTTTTTTTCAGTTTAATTAAAATTTCTTATGGTTTGTCCCGAGTTAACGACGCGTAGGACCGCATAATCGATCTGCGGGCTCTATTTCCGTTATCCATACGCAACGCCGAGAGGCTGTGCGTATCGACCGATCACCCTTGGTTAAAGAGAGATCCGCGCTAACCCTCGAGAGAGGAGTCACGTGACTCTACCGAATTGGGTTCCCCACCCAATATCGGGGTTCTTTGCGTAATGTGGGCGTTAAGAGGAATCCTTCGTCGGTCTAGCGATCGGTCGAATAGTCTTAACGTTCAGGTGAGCGATATTACCTTGAGATAGGTGTGCTCATTTTTGTGGAACCTCCACGGCCGAGTCTCCGCCTTAATTAATTTTTAATTTCGGATCTCTTTTTATTAAAAGTTATTTTAGTTCAGTATTGTTTTTGATATCGTCGCGCTGAGTTTTTCATCGGCTTCCTGCTTTATTTATATTTCCTGCGCTTTATTTCCTATATTTATTATTATGCTTTATTATTATTTTGCAATTAATATATTTTTATGTTTTTCTTTGCACTTTTCATTTTTAAAACCAACACTAAAATATTATCGGTAAAATAATAGGCATTCAGGGAAAGAGTAGAAATAGCTAAGCTAGCCCCGAGAACAATACGACCCCGATATTAAACACCTGATAGGTGTACTTGCCTACCTCTCGTTAAAACTAAGTTTCTAATAAAATAAAACGCTCTTCTTTTTTATAAAATAAAATCACCTCCACTTTCATAAATAAATAAAGAGCCGTCGTTTTAACCATCAAGTTTTTGGCGCCGTTGCCGGGGAAAATTTCGACTTACTATTTTGAATTCCTGAAAACTATTAATTTTACCCTTTATTTCTATTTATAAACAAAATGGCCACTAAAAATATATATATATTCATAATAATAATAATAATAACAATAATAAATACTTAAAATCAAAAAATCAAAAAATCAAAAATTTAAGAACTTTTAAAAACTTTAAAAAAAATCAAAAAACTTAAAACTTTAAAAAAATCAGAAAACTAAAAACTTACAAAAATCAAAAACTTAAAAACTAAAAAATAAAAAAAATAAAAAAATACTTTAAAAAACTAAAAGAAAAAAAATTTTAAAAATTTAAAATAAAAAAAAACAGATGAAAAAAAAATTCTATCTTATTTTTCATCAAAAAATACAAATTCAAAAATATATATATATATCTTTCATTTTTCTTTTTATTTTATTTTTGCCTTTTACTTATTATCATTTTATTTTCTTATTTTCTATTTATCAAAAAAATAAAAAAAACTAAAAAACTAAAAACATAAACTTAAAAATCTAAAAAAAAAATTCAAAAAACTAAAATATATATATATATAAAACAAAAACAAATTCAATTATATAATTATTTTGTCGTTTCGGCGCGTTTCAAAATTGTGAGCGCAAGGGGATCTCACATCTGTCACACTAACTTTTGCCCCCTACCACCTGCACATTCTTGCCGAATTTATCTTTTTTGTTTTTTATATTATATATTTTTTGCTATTTTCTTCTAACTTTTGTTAGTCTTAATTTAACGGGCCTCCCCGAACACGTTTTTAGGGAAGCTTCTTTAACTCCTGTTTTTTTATTATTATTATTATTTTTGTACATAACTGCTTAGATTTTTGCATACATATATCGTTCCTCATACTTAGTGCAACATTGGGGACAATGTTGGACTTAAGTATGGGGGTGTTTCTTATTTTCTGCTCTTTTATTTTCTGCACCAAATCAAAAACCCAAAAATTAAAAAAACATCAAAAAAAAATTTCATGCTTTAATAAAAAAAATAAAAAATAATAAAAAAATAATTTCAAAAAAAATGAATCATCGCTCCACGACGTTCGACATATCGAACCAACCACAAATAAGATTCTGTTCACGGGCGATCCCTTTTTTTTACTTTGTAAATATTTTTTGTAAATATTCTTGTCTGTTTCCCCTTCTCTTTCCTATCTTATAAAAAAATTCTCTCTCTCTTCATGTAAATATTTCCAAAAATCAAAAAAAAAAATTAAACTCACAAAAAATCAAAAAATTTGCATAACCTTCAAAAAATTTCCAAAAAAATGAAAATAACCCCAAAATATGAAAAAAAATTAGAAAAACTCATAAAAAAAAAATTTATCTTGAATTAAATATTTCAAATGGCTCATTTCTTAACCTCTTTGCTCTCCAAAATAATCGTTTCAAGTTTATTTATATGCGAATTTTAATTAATTATTTATTTACTATTCGTTTATTAATTGTAGCTCGATAGACTTAGAATTTATGGGTTAAGATTTTAAAGATTATTTTATGTCTTTTTATAATTATAGGGAACTTGTATTTCTCATTTCACTTCATATTTTTTGAAATAAGGCACGTTTTTATGTTTGAAAATAACATTTATGGATTTTATATTATTTTTACTTATGCTTTTAGAAACGTAGGAACGCTCAAATTAAAGAGGTTGCTCCCAAAATTTTTATTAAACTCTAGTTTTCTTTTTAAAATAAAAAAATACCATCCACCTTTTTTTCATGCCTTAATCGGTATGATTCTCCACTCACCTTTAAAAGATCTTATGTCAATGAGGATAAGATTTCATCCCGTAAACAAAGGCACCGAATAATTAAAAAGATTTTATGTTACGGAGTAGGAGAATAAAATTCATTACTCCTATATATATACATTGGGTTTATTTTTATTTATGAAAAAAAGAAAAAAAAATGTTAGGAAAATATGATTTCATTTTCCCAATTTTTCAAAAAATATATGTAGAGGTTTGAGAAAAAATTGCCTCGCCTCAAAAATCAAAGCCCTCTTCATAACCGCCAATCCACTTAGCCTAATTTTCATGATTCTAGAATTAATCTAAATCTTTTTGAGAGCATAATTTTTAAATTGAATTATTTCCTATCAATTTCTTTTTAGCTAATGTTTTTTCTATAATTCCAATCCATTTTTGTTAAACTAACAAAAATAATATTCTTTTTTTTTTATTTTTTCTCGTTTAGAAGTACTTTTTGAAACAGCTACTCTATTTATAACACTTTCATAAGTTGGGATTTAATTCCAAAACCCCAGAAATTCATTTTGCTCTTTCTTACAATTAAGGTAAGCATTAGTGAAATTTAGGATGTTTTTTACTCCTTATAGGTTCATCTCCAACTTTTGCTCTGGAATAGCAAAAGCTTAAGTATGGGGGTATTTGATTAGTTGTAAATATACCTATTTTTTTATTTTATTTAAGTCATTTTTCTTTATGTTTTCCTTTTTTATTTTGCTTCCTTTAATAAAATTACTTCTTTTTTTCTAAATTTTATATCTAACTTAATTTATTTTGTTTTCTTAAAAATTTCAAAAAAATGTCAAAAATTGACCTGTTACGCCCGTGACCATGCCCGACATGCCCGTGCCAGGCACTCAACGCCTTCCGCCAGTCGACACTCGATGATTTCACTGTTCAACACTCAACGCCGTCTAGACATGCCCGTCACACCCGTGTCCAAGACCTGTCACACCCGTGTCGATGTCGACACTCAATGCCTTTTCAACATTCGACGCTGCCGACATCAGAACTGCAAGCTGTCCAAGTCACGCCCGTGACCAGGCCTATCATGCCTGTGACCGCCACTTGTTTCTTCCAGATGCTTCCAGATCGTCGATCGGCGCTCGAAGATTGTTGACCCAAACCTGTCACGCCCGTATCCGAAGCCTGTCATGCCCATCACCGATACGTGTCAACTCCCCGACCTTCCAGAACGAAGCCAGCCAGCCAAATTCGCCATGTCAAACACGTCTTTTGACTAACACGCCCCCTATCACGCCCGTGTCCTAGGGAGTGTCATACCCGAAATTTTGTCTATAAATAAAAGCTTTTCTTGTCCACTTTTTGACCACTTTGCTTAGGGGAGGTGCTGCCCAAATGGATTCCATATGTTATGTAAGAGAATTTTCTCCCCCCTCCCTTAGTTTGTATTAGCTTCCTCATTCTAGCTTTGTTGTAATCACTTATGATTTTAATAAAATAGCTTGTTTTCTCTCTTTATATTGCATGAATGTCTCATTTGTTAGCCCTACTCTAAGAAATTTTTATTTCTCTTTTTTGTGCTTTCTTTTTATGTCTTCATTTTATAGCTTTTATAACTTAGTTTAGCTTAGGATTTCTCAGCATTTCTAGTCGTTATTCCGGTGATTTTATTTTCATAACTTGTTTAGGTTTAGCTTTTCCTTTTTTATTATTATTTTCATTCTTAAGGCTTTATAAAAACACCTAAAAATTGTTATTTTCTAATTTGTTTAACTTAGGCTCTTAGGAATGTAAAACTTTTCGTCTTTTTTAGCTTTATTTTCACTTTTTAGGAGTTTTTATAAAAATATATGAAAGAAAATATAGTCGTTTTAATTTTTAGCCAACTTCACTTTTTCGTTTATTTGCAAAACTTTTCGCTCCATTTAATTTTTATTTCCTCTTTTTATGCATTTCTACCGCATTCTTGCGGTAGAAATGCAGTTGTTTTAATTTTTCAGCATCTTTGGTTTTCTTATTTTTGCAAGTGTGTGTGCGTGTATGAGTTAGATTTTATAGCTTTATTTAATTTTTATAGAGTGCGTGTGTGCGTATGCATCTATTTTCGCCTACTCGTTAAGAGTTAAATGGCGCTCTGCTTTCATTTCCCGCCCACTCATTTGAGTGGGTCTTGTCTTTTTTATTGCTTTCATTTTCTTCCTACTCACTTAAGTAGTAAAACTTTGTGTGCGTGTGTGTGTTTTCAATTTATGTAGAGTGCGTGCGTGTGTTTTCATTTCTGTAGAGTGCGCGCATGTATGAGATAAATTTACCCCCACCCACTCATTTGAGCCGGGATTCGCATTCACTACTTTCTTCATCCCTACTCGTTTGAGTAGGACTCGCAAGTTTCTGCTCTATTTACTTCTTTCATTTTCTTGCTATCTTTATAGCTTTCTTTACCGCTTTCTAGCTTAAGTGTCCCTATTCCGATGAGTGGCTAACCACCCTTAGCCCTCAATATCGAAGAGCATTGGGATAGATAAAGTAGCTTTAAATAATTTAAGGTCCTATTTTTCAGTTTAATTAAAATTTCTTAAGGTTTGCCCTGGGTTAACGACACGTAGGACCGCATAATCGATGTGCGGGCTCTATTTCTATTATCGATACGCAACGCCGAGAGGCCGTGCATATGGACCGATCACCCTTGGGTAAAGAGAGCTCCGTGCAAACCCTCGAGAGAGGAGGCACGTGACTCTACCAGATTAGGTTCCCCACCCAATAGCGGTGTTCTTTGCGCAATGCAGGCGTTAAGAGGAATCCTTCATCGGTGTAGAAATCAGTCGAATAGTCTTATCATTCAGGTGAGTGATATTACCTAGAGATAGGTATGCTCATTTTTGTGGAACCTCCACGGCCGAGTCTCCGCCTTAATTAATTTGAAATTTAGGATCTCTTTTTAATAAAAGTTATTTTAGTTCAGTATTCTTTTTAATATCGTCGCGCTGAGTTTTACATCGACTTTCTGCTTTATTTATATTTCCTGCACTTTATTTCCTGCTTTTATTATTATGCTTTATTATTATTTTCCATTTAATATATTTTTATGTTTTTCTTTTCCATTTTCATTTTTAAAACCAACACTAAAATATTATCGATAAAACAATAGGCATTTAGAGAAAGAGTAGAAATAGCTAAGCCGGCCCCGAGAACAACACGACCCCGATATTCCACAACGGAATATCTTATACAACACGCGATAGGTGCACTTGCCTACCTCTCGTTAAAACTTGGTTTCTAAAAAAATAAAACACTTTTCTTATTTATAAAATAAAATCACCTCCACTTTCATAAATAAATAAAGAGCCGTCATTTTAACCATCAAAAGTGGAGCATTAGATTCATAACCAAAAAAAGAAGGGGTTTACCAACCCAACAACAAAAAAAGCTAACAGTAGAGGAAAAGACATGACAGTAAGAAGAAACACTGTGCAAAAAGTAGCAAATGCACACCAAGTGAACATAAAGAGCAACATGCCCTGCTAAGCACCTACAGCAGCCCCAAGGAAAACATATGCCAAAAGAAATATGCACTAGAAAGAAAAGGAACTAACATTCCTAATCTTTGTGAATTTTTGGCCGTGGTGAAAACCTTGGGTCGGAGTGAGCGGCACAGCTTTCACCAACAACCAGACCCAAAAACACTCCCGGGTGAAAACAACCGGTGGTAGTTATAGAGTCTACATACCTAACCATACCAGCACAACACGGCCTAGGTGGTGGTGGCTACAGCTCAGCATACACAATTCACCCCTTACAGGGCCCACAAAATAACTCCATCTGCCATAATCCACGAGCTGGCATGCAAAAACAAGTCGAACACAAAACACCCCCCCCCCCTCCTAAGGGAAAAAGCCATACTAATTATCCTAAGGAAACACACCAACCCAAGGAAAAAGCGTCGAGTCCACTCGGCGCGGTGTTAAGTGAGCTCCACTCACTCAACGCCAAACCTGGCACGGTGTTGAGTGAGCTTAACTCACTCAGCGCTGAACACTAGCCACGGACGGCGTCGAGTCCACTCGATGCGGCGTTGAGTGATCTCCACTCACTCAATGCTAAAGTTCTTAGCCGCAAAACCTCTGCTGGTTGACGACATTGAGTTAGCTCAACTCACTCAACGCTGTCAACGCTTTTCTACTTATCCTTAGAAACTAGCCTCGACGTTGAGTGAGTTCACCACACTCAATGCCAAACCTAGCAGCAAAGGCGTTGAGTGAGGTCCACTCACTGAACGCTTTTGACTTAGAGCAAAAACAGGCTTTGGTGTTAAGTGAGTCCACCACACTCAACGCCAAAAAGCCTTGGCGTTGAGTGAGGTCGACTCACTCAATACAAAATGACTTAACTGTAAAAATAGGATTTGGCGGTTAGTGATTCCACCACTCTCAATGCCAAAACAGCCATGGCATTGAGTGAGGTCGACTCACTCAACGCCAGATCACTTAACCGCTGGGAAAAGCTGCGACGTTGAGTGAGTCCACCTCACTCAATGCCAAACAACCACGACGTTGAGTGAGGTCCACTCACTCAACACCAAAACACTTAGCCGTAAAAACGACCATGGCGTGGAGTGAGGGCACCACACACAATGTTAGAAGACTAACAGTCTAGGCGTTGGGTGAGGTACACTCACTCAACGCTTTTTACTTAGCCTAATAATCTGAAAACCTAGTGATATCCCGACCCCAGCCCACTCAACGCTTATTAACCAGAGAGCGCTATTTCATTTAAAAAATTCTAAGCTCCTCCCTCCTACCCCTTCTACCCGGCTACAGCTGCCAACTAAGCTGGGCTAACCATAGTAAATTAAAATCCTACCTCCAGATACTAACCTGGACTTAACCCTACCTCCAGCTATTGACCTAGACAACCAACAACAACTAGTAGAGAGAAAACTTAAATCTGGACAAGGTTAAAATCAAGCCTAAAGCAGTTCTAGCTTCTAAGATAAGAACAACTAAGCTACAACTATACCAAGGAAATAAAACAACACACCCACAAAAAAAAGGGAACAAGCTTGGCAAGGGCAAAGGGCTCCACTTGCCTCTACCTCCAGGAAATAGCAGTTAACTCCCAAGCTTGTCACCGACGGCAAGATCGGCCACCTAAGAGAAATTCTGAAGCTTTTAGAGGGAAGAAGAGCAAACCCGAAAACCCTAGCTCCTAAATATAACCCTAGAACAAGGGATACTTACCTAGGGAGGAAGATTTGGAGGAGAGAAAACCGAATCTGCCATCACACGAGAAAACCGAGCTGAAATCCTCCAACAATCGTCGGCGAAAGCTCAAGGCCCTCCGCCTTCTACTCCTTCCGCAAGAAGCTAGCTGACTTCTTTTTTTGGTAAGATGAAACCAGCTAACTATTTTATAATATCTCTAGCCACTAAGCTAATATAATAATAACATAATGGAGAAACTCGGCCACCAAGCTGATAGAATATTATTAAAGCTAGGAAAACTCCCCACTCAGCTAGATAGTTAAATAAACTAATCCTAAAGCTTGCCAAGCTCGGCCACTAGCAACAAAGGAGAGTCTATTACATATAATATATATATATATATCATAACAATATTATATAAACATATATATATATACATATATATCTATAACAGCATATACTTACCATTTCAGCATATGTACCTATATAAATTTAGTTATCCGCACTCAAGACAAAATCCAAACATATATATATATACATAATTAGCTAAACAACTTAGTCTAACAAAACAGGGCACCCGCCCTACCAAGCTCGGCCACACAAGGCCATGCACAACAAAAGCAACTGCTACTAGCTAACAAGCAAACGTCGAAATGATGCGAAAACAAAAGATCTCGGAATTCCACGAAACTCGCACCGTAGCTAAAAACCCATGCTACGAAAACAACGGCAAAGTCCAAAACAACATCCGAGGATCAGAACTCGTGCAAATACCTCCCAAAACCAAAGCACAAGCATTCCCTGAGATGCTCAGCCGAGTCACAAAAACAGACTCCGACTAGCTGGAGAATCTTGCAAACAGGATACAAATAGGCCACTTAAGGAACCTAAAGAGCTAAGACCACGCTCTAACAACGGAAAAGACCGACAATGCATCATCGTAAAGCCAAACAATGATCAAATAAAACATATAAAAACCAGGGGTGTTACAGTCACTCCCCCTAAAAAAAAGTTTTGCCCCGAAACTTTACACACAACCCTTCCAGCAAAAGGGAAGAGAAATAGCTAAACAAAATCCATAAAAAGAAAGAGTGCAAACATACCAAGCATAAGTCAGAGAAATAGATAAGGGTAAGCCGTCCTCATCGCTGACTCTAGCTCCCAAGTCGCGCTTTCCACACCCTGATTTCTCCACTAAATCTTAACCATAGGAATTGTTTTCCTCCGCAACACGCGATCCTGAGCCTCCAGAATGTGGATAGGCATCTCCACATAAGAAAGATTTGGCTCCAATTGTGTCACAAAATCCAAAACCTGCCTGTCACTCTGCACACTTTTCCGCAGCTGACTGACCTTAAAGACATCATGCATGATAGGAAAATTTGCGGGCAACTCCAACCTGTAAGCTGATACAACAACCCGCTCAACAATCATAAATGGCCCCACGTACCTCGGGTCCAACTTCCTATTCTTGCCAAACCTCTTGACTCCAATCATTGGGGAAACCTTTAAGAACACAAGGTCCCCCATAGCAAATTCCAAGCTTGATCTATGCAGGTTGGCGTTCTTCTCATATCTCTCTTGAGCTATCTGAAGCTTCTCCCGAATATATTTCACAGCAATTTCCATCTCTTCGAGAGCCTCTGGACCCAACAGCAGTCCCTCGCCAACCTCAACCCAAAACAAGGGAGTCCTGCAGAGCCTCCCATACAATTCTTCAAAAAGAGCCATTTGCAAGCTTTCTTGATAATGGTTGTTATACGCAAACTCCATAAGCCACAAACGCTCATCCCACGCACCTCCGTGGTCTAGAATATAGCATCAGATCATGTTCTACACTATCTGATTGACTCGCTTTTTCTGGCCATTAGTCTACGGGTGGTAAGCAGTAGAATATCTCAAATCCGTACCCAAACCCTCTTGTAGTCCCTCCTAGAAGCGAGATGTAAATCGGGAGTCTCGGTCTGAAATAATGCTAACTGGCACACAGTGTAATCGGATTACCTCATTCAAATACTGCTCAGCTATCTTCCTCATCGGATAGTCAATCTTAAACATTATGAAGTGAGCACACTTTGTCAATCTGTCCACGATCACCCAAACTGAATCATGCCCCCTTGGAGATCTTGGTAAGCCTGTAATGATATCCATCGATATGCTTTCCCACTTCCATGTCGGAATCTCCAAGGGAGTCAGCTAGCCACCAGGCCTTCCATGATCGGCTTTAACACGCTTTCAAGTGTGGCACTCAGAAACAAATATGGCTATATCTCCCTTCATCCCATACCACCAGGCAATCTGCTTTAAATCATGATACATCTTAGTAGATACTGGATGGTAGGCAAAACTAGATCCATGGGCTTCCCTACACACCATCACCCGGATATCTCCAACGGTGGGGATGCAAAACCTGCCGCGGTACAGTAAGATACCCGCATCATCAATAGAAAAATCTTGCAATTCACCTTTCTGAGCTCGAAGATACAAATGTAGAAGATCGGGATCGTCCTTCTGATGCTGTCTCATAAGCTCAATCCATGAAGGTTCTGCCACTGCCAAACTACTCTGCAAATCACCGCTTCCCACCGAAATGCCCATCAAAAGAAACTACTCTACTAAAGCTCGGCGGAGGGACCAAAAATCTTCCATGACTTCCGACTCAGGGCGTCAGCCACCACATTGGCCTTGCCGGATGATACTAAATCTCAACGTCGTAGTCGGCCACATACTCCAACCATCGCTGCTGGTGCAGATTAAATTCCTTCTTGGTGAAGACGTACTTTAAGCTCTTGTGATCAGTAAAAATCTTGCACTGCGCGCCATAAAGCAGATGTATCCACAACTTTAGCGCATAGATCACAGCTAAAAACTCCAGGTCATTCATAGGGTAGTTCCTCTCATGAGTCTTCAGCTGTCTCGACCCGTACGCAATCACTTTCCCGACTTGCATCAACACGCAACCAAGACCAACAAGCGATGCATCCACATAAACATCATAATCGACACACTCAGTAAGCTGTGTCAAAACAGGGGCACTGCACAATCTGTCCTTGAGCTCCAGGAAGGCTTCCTCGCACTTCTCGCTCCAAACAAAAGCTGCGTTCTTCTGGGTCAATCTGGTCAATGGTACAGCCAGGGTGGAAAAACCCTCCACGAATCTTTTGTAATAGACACCTAATCCCAGAAAGCTCCTAATCTCCTTTGGTGTGCCCGATCTACTCCAATCCATCACAGCAGCGATCTTTTCTGGGTCAACTTAAATCCCACTCTTATTCACCACGTGGCCAAGAAATGCAACCTGAGGAACCCAAAACTCGCACTTGCTCAGCTTGGAGAAAAGCTTGTGGTCCCTCAAGGAAGATAAAACTAAACGCAGATGTTGGTCGTGCTCCTAAACATTGCGGGAATAAATTAGGACGTCATCGATAAAAACAACCATAAACTTATCCAGGAAGTCCATGAACACGCGGTTCATCAAATCCATAAAAGCTGAGGGCGTATTTGTCAAACCAAATAACATAACCAAAAACTCAAAATGCTCATGCCTGGATCGAAAAGCAGTCTGCGGAATGTCAAACTCACGGATCCGGAGCTGATTGTAGCCAGATCGAAGATCAATCTTGGAGAATACTGTGCTACTTCGCAACTGATCAAACAAATCATCATTCCGAGGCAGAGGGTACCTGTTCTTGATAGTAACCTTATTCAGCTCTTTATAGTCAATGCACAGCCTCATCGACCCGTCTTTCTTCTTTATAAACAAAATAGGCGCACCACAGGGCGACGGACTCGGCCTGATAAAACCCTTTACCAACATGAAAGTATTTTGTGTCGACTATGTCCACCTATGGGGGGGGGGTAATAGGTGTCGTGCAGTCTTTTGCGGAATTTAAATAACCTACACAAATAACAAACATAGCACAGAAAAGCACACACGCAATTATAGTGGTTCCCCGATTTGGGAACATCCACTCTCCCCCTTCAACCTATCTCTCACCAAGGGACGACTCAGTCACTTCACCAAACAGATTGAAATCCAATCCTCACACTACGGAAGGCACCCTTCCAACCGAAGGAGTCACTACTCCTCCACCACGAGTTGCACCCAACCCTTACAACTAGGAATCACTATTCCTTT
The DNA here is from genome assembly GCA_039513925.1 of Platanthera zijinensis. Lineage (NCBI taxonomy): Eukaryota > Viridiplantae > Streptophyta > Magnoliopsida > Asparagales > Orchidaceae > Platanthera > Platanthera zijinensis. The sequence goes on along the minus strand of CM077078.1, from coordinate 137,609,709 downwards.
ACAACAAAACAAAAATTGGAATTTACAAGAAATACAAACAACACTTGCGGAGAACCCGATGTCCCTCTTCGTTCGTTGAAGCATTCTTGATGAATACGAAGAGTCCATGACCGAAGTACTCTCTTTGAGAGTATCTTGACAAGATCGGCGGCGACAAGTGAATGCGGCGGCGATGCTTTGTAGATCCAAACTTCTTGACGACGCAAGCAAGGTCTACCAACGATCTCAATCGGATCGGTCGTCTCAATCGATTCGTAATGAAGAGCTAACTTCGTTCAACAAATCGAGAGACAAGGTATCTCGAGAGAGAAGCATGAGACTCTATACTTAGCCTCAGTTCTGTCGTCGGGAGATCAAAGAAGATCTAAGATCTGCAGCGGCGACAACTTGCGAGCGGCGACGGCGACGGAAGGAGTTCCGTGATCAGCTAGGTTACGCTCGACGGCCTTTTTATTCTTCGTTAATCGCAGCTGTTGAAGTTCGAAATAAGCCAGTATATATATACTGTATAACAACCCTAAATGACCGTTGTGGGGCCCACAAGAATAAGCCCTAGTTCCGGTCAAAATAGCGCCCAGCATCTTGGGAGGGTCCAGCGTTCAGAGCAAATTTGCCTATGGAAAATTCGGCTAGAATCATTGGTGACTCTCGACGAAGTCAGCGGGAATCCCTTGTGATTCCCGTCGAATTTGCCTTGGCATGATTCCAGTTGAAACTCTAGTCATTCGGAGGGAATCGGCGGAAATGCAACGTCATTCTGGACGAATCGGCGAGAATTAGTTAGTGATTCCCATCGATTCTGCCTTAGCATAAGTCTTGAAGGAGGACGGTCAGCCAGATGAAGTCGGCGGGAATCGGCGTGTGATTCTCGACGATTCGGCGAGAATCACTAGTTATTCCTGTCCAATCGGCGAGAATCACTTAGTGATTCCCGTCAATTTTTACTTAGAAGATTTCTTATTCCTTCCTCGTAACTTGGTCTTTGACCCATCTTTGCTCCTCTTCTGCTCTTGATATATCTCGACCCTATACTTGAAAATAAGTACACTCCAATAGAGAGAGCACACATGAGTCAACACACTGATCTGCTCAACGAGGGATTACGTTTTGCAGACCCGTGTATATTGACACACTGCACCCTGACATTGGTGTGTACTTAGCATGGAATAGCTGCAAGCACAACTTGATATAAAATCATCAAATACATTGTGAATTCATCTTAGCACGACAGGAGTCTTCTTCAAATCCAGGTAATTGTGGATACAATATCGAACAATCTCCCCCTATTTGAAGAAGCTAAAATCCTACTAGCTAAGATGAATTACACCAACCAGAGGAATATACAAAACAACATAAGTGAGACTAGACACAGAATAATAAATGCATTCAGAAAACCAATTGAGTCAACATGTGATCATATATATATATATATCCAAAAGTTGTTCATATAAATACATGAAAAGATATGCATGCATAAAGAAAAAGACAGGTCTAGATCCCAAGACTATTTCTCCTTAGCCTGATAATCCTTAAGTTGTTTAGCCAAGAACTTCTTGCTTTGTCTCTCAAAGTACTCCTTTGGCTTCGGATAGTATCTGGGGGGGAGGAGCTTTGTGTTCCACAGTGTTAGTCCTGAAAAATATGTTTCTTTTAGCTTCATACACTTTGAGCATCTCCCACTCATACTGACTATACACTTCATTTCGATTAAGTTCCCCCTGCTATTGTAGCATAAATGTGTCCAGTATGATGCTCCTCAATATAGGGCTCCATCGTTCATTCTTCACTTCACTTTCCTTCAATCTTACTTTCCTCTCAGCTGGAGTCTCTTTGGAAGTCCCTTCTTGAGGTTTTTTTTGCCTTTTTCAATGGCCTCTTGATCAAACATAGCCCTGAGAGTAGCTTTGGAAGCGGCCCTAGCAGCCTTCCTGACCTCAGCTTCACTCAGGGGAACCTCCTCAGCACTTGCCACCTCATCAACAATAGTGGTAACCTCATCAGGAGGAGGAACCGGAATTGGAATTTTTATACCGGATGCTTGCTGAACTAGCTAGTGACAGCTTTCAAAAACATACTTATTTCATTGCATGAAGTTGTCAACCATGATTTGTCCTAGCCCTGCCATCTTATCTATATATGCATTCTCCCCCTTTTTGGTTTCTAGGGCAATGAAGTTTGTATAGGTATGTAGTGACTCATTTATATGCTTAACAGTCTTAGTGAACTCGTTCAGCAGGGATGTCTGATTTGCGTTGAGTGTCACCATACTGGCATCGAACAACTTGATGTTGTTGTCCACAACATGTGCATTTTGGTTTACCACTGTCAGATCATCTGTATTCTTCTAAAGTCCTTGCATTAGAAGATTTACGGCAGTGCCAGCCTCTGCATACTTAGCGTCAAATTTCAGTTCCATCATATTAAGTTTATGATTTATCTCCACAACATTTTTAAGCATCAGATCCTCAGATTGCTTAATATGTTTTATCACCTTGTTGTGAGATTGTTAAAAAGAGGCTTTCAATTCATCCACTATACCTTGAATGATGTTTACCATGTGATTTGCCATGTTAGGTCTTAGTGGATGAACCTGATGCATGTCCTAGTCATGCTCTTCTGCAGATACACTGGGAGAGCTTGATAGGTTCACTGTCTCCAGCGGGTGGATTTTGGCAGCCTCTGTTGTTTTTCCATGTATACTTATCATCCTCTGCCGGGAGGTCTCCCCCTCCATTGCTGCACCAAATTCATCAGGAACTTTTCATGGAACCTGTTCCTCAGAGTGTAGGTCAACATCACTCTCCCGCATGGTCATTTCATTTCCAGCTTGCTCAATATTCACATCATCAGTGGCCTCATTTTCCACATCATCCTCATTGGCAGCATTATCCTTTGTGTCATCCTCCACTTCCTCCTCGTCAGTCAGATCGGTAGCGAGGGTATCCACTGCCTCCTTGGCGATCTGGGTAATGTCAGTGACTGCATCTGCATGATCCGAACCTGATACATCCATCCTGAGGGCATTAGAAGGAATGGATAATGACTCCCCCTCAGTTCCTGCATACAGCAAATAAGGAATGTCACTTGGTTCATCCAAGGGATTTTTGTACACTGGAGCTCTGTCATCTTCATCACCCTGTACTTTAGCCACACCTTCTAGGCCAATTCTCCTCTCCTATCTATCAAACACGCCGGAGTCCATCTTCTTTAAGTAGTAAAGAGGAACTCCCTTACTCATATCAAACCTATCTCCGTCCATCTGATTGAGGCACAGGCTGATGATTCTCCCAAAGTTTGGAGTTCGTAGGGTTTCTTTAATCTTTTCAAACAACTTGGCACCCCAATTGTATCTTTTTCTACACACCACAGCCATCAGGATTTTGAACATATCTCCTGAAATATGATCATGGGAGCCCGGTTTGAAGATCAGGACCTTCCCAATGATATCAGATAGGATCTTTCCTTCCTCATTCATGTCCTTGCGTTTGATAGCCTTTGTCCCTCGTGCTAATCCACAGAACAATAGTGTCCGTGCTCGATCATTCTCATCCAGGTGGTCCTCTTGTTCAAAGCTGTTAAGCTGCAGATGACGTGACAATTTTGCTTCTGACATCTCGATCCTTAGTCCAGCAATCTTACTTTTTATAAAGGTGTCCTCGTGACGGAGCTTGGCAGTTGCATAGAATTCGAGAACTTCTTTATCTAGAACTTTGCATGGGTGCTCAAAAATAAAGGAGAGACCTGCTTGCTCAAGCATCAAGATTTTATTCCTGAATTCATCAAAGGCATGGGAGAAGCCAGTCCTAACCAACTCACTCCCGGTGAGGAGTCTAACCGTGGTTCGAGGAGCTATAGCAAACCTAAACAAGTAACATCCAAGGGACTTAACTCTATCTAAATCTCTAGGTTAGGAACTACACTAGTAGGAACTAGACAAGTTATAAAAAAGCTTGAGACTCAAGGAGGAATGGTCGTTACCCTTTCACTGAGCGGAGAGAATCTCTAGTCGACTTGCGATGGGTCAGCTGGCGACGGGAATGCGAGTCGAAGAGAGGTGAAATGCTGGTGGTAAATCGGCAAGAACCTTATGCCAAGTTGACGCCGGGGATGGGAGCACGAGATGAAAGAGAGAGGACAGCGGCGGACTGCAATAGACGGAGCTTGAGTCGACGAGAGGTTATCGGGAATCGATGAGAACACCAAGAGACTGAAGCACGGGAGGAATTTCCGCACGAACGACGGGAATCGGCGAGGTTTCCGCAGAGTCGACGGGATTTATGTAACTTCAAGAATACGAAGGGTCAGGCTTTCCGTTGTTTCCACAGACCGTATTTATATTGATAAATTTAACTTGTCCATTTGAATTTCACGACTTTGCCCTTTTTATTTCCTTGTCAGAATAGCTAAGCTGAGTCGAAGGGATGTTAACCCTAGAAATAAACACTGGCTATATCTCGGTGAGTCAATAATGTAAAATTTTCGTTACAACTACCGGCACACGTCCCTTGAATTTCATCGGACCGATTAACACCCATTGTCACACATTATCGATTATATATAAACCATTCATAGGATTCCAAACTACGAATCATATAGTTATAAGCCCTCGTGTCCTACCATCAGGTGGATGTATATATATCTATTTATATTTATTTTAGAGAGAGAATCTGCATTGTTGTTTGGATATATATATATATATATATATATATATATATAAACATCTATGTAATGCGATTCAATTTTCGAAACTGAATGCGCATACCTGGGATCATTAAGTTGATCATTCAGATCCTCTATTTGAAGTACAACAGGTATCCGGTTGAAGTAGGCCATTGTGGTAAGATTTTTCTCTTATCCCATATACTTATTCCATACCATTCCTGGAACATCTCTTGTCTAAGTCCCATTATATTCAAGGGAACCTAGACTATCCTGCAAAAACGAATTACCTTACCTTAGGAACCCAATATGCATTGGGCCCTAGGTTCCTGTCAGCATAAACTACTGAATGCCTTCGTACAGGATTTCTATCAGGAAGGCTATCTCTAGCCAAAGGAAGTGGACATACCCTTGCCCTTGGCACAGAAGGATTTTGCCAACAATCTATGGCAAAGTGACCCACTTTGCCACAGCACATACACTCATGAATGTTGTATCTCCTTTTCTGACAAGATCTACTGACTGAGTTAGTCATGATCTTAGGTCTAACAGGGACAGAGCAGGTTTTGCTCACAGATTTTCCCTTCCCACCGAGACACGAGGGAGAGTGGATGGAGAACATGTGGTGAGTGTCATGAGGCCTGGGAGGTGGTGCCTTGTTTTCAGCCAGCACACCTCCGGGGGCCCCATAGGTACTTGCTACATGTTTCCCAACCCACTTTTCCTGAATCCTACGGTGGTGAGAGTTACTGTGAGAGCTGGTTCCTGCACTTTCATGACGAGTTGGGACTGAGGCCATGAATACAAAAGGTTCATGATGAGCCTTGTGTATTCTCTAATGGGTAGCAATAACAGCTCTTGCATTGTGGGTATTTCCACATAAGGGCTGATTACTCTTGCAGTGACCATAGTTGTTCTTATGGTCATACCTGAAAGCATAATGTGTGCCCTTCCTACTCGGTGTGGAGGATGTGAAAACAGTTTCCCCATTTCTCCACGTTTTTATAATTCCAGAGATCCACCTGTTTTCTCCCTATCTCTTAATAGCATCTACCTTGGAAAAGTTAGATACTATTCTCTTCTCGGTCTCTAGAGAAAACTCTAGATCCGAGATCTTTGAGTCCTTCACCTTGATGGATTCCAATTAGAGATCTATCATGGTCCTCAACTTAGCAATTTCCATTGCTTGTTTCTCCACAAGCAAGTTGCACTTCTGAAGGGCACTATGAAGGGAATCAAGAGTTTCAATCCTTTGATTGAAGTTGTCCATCACCCTTGCATCACTTGATGGACAACCCTCTGGACTACTCCTATCTTCAGGAGATTCAATAGAAAAGGAGCATATGAGGAAGATTCCTGTTCCTGACAGTTATGATCAGGGTTAGCGTTAAGATCTGCAGAGACAGATGTGTCAGCTTCATCAGAACTACATTCCTTAATCTCTTCTTCAGTCTTAGAAAGAGACACCGGACCCCGGATATTTAGAGATTGGTCTTGACTTTCATCTTCAGAGATGATGACCCCCACATAGGCTTGATCCTCTTGCTGGAATCCAGTCCCAGTTGTCTTTGTTCCTTCCTGGAGGTCAGAGATAGTTTGCCACATAGACTTTGCAGTCTTACACTTGTCCAATCTTGAACGAGATGATCCAGACCAAACGTCAGTGATGATCTGACGAATCAGCTTGTCCAGGTTGAAAAGTGAGAGCTCAGTCTCAGACATCTCTTCGGGACTCTTGGGGATTTGGAGATCTTTTCAAGATCCGGAAGCCTTCATGGGAATGAAGGTACCCTCTTCCATAATGAATGATGCGCGAGGGTCAATGGACTCCAGATGAAACATAACTCTCATCTTCTAGAGGGGATAATACTCCGTTGTGTAGGCAGGGAGTCTTAGAGAAGAGACATCAGAGTATAGCTCCATGCTTGAGTCTTGTTTTCTTCTTGACACTAGATGCGAAATCTTACTCAAGGTGTTAACCTTTTTGATGAGTAACCTCCCTCTGATACCAATTGAAAAAATCTTGTGTCGACTATGTCCACCTATGGGGGGGGGGGGAATATGTGTCGTGCAGTCTTTTGCGGAATTTAAATAACATGCACAAATAACAAACACAACACAGAAAAGCACACAAGCAATTATAGTGGTTCCCCGATTTGGGTACGTCAACTCTCCCCTTTCGACCTATCTCCCACCAAGGGACGACTCAGTCACTTCACCAGATGGATTGAAATCCAATCCTCACAGTACGAAAGGCACTCTTCCAACCGAAGGAGTCACTACTCCTCCCCACGGGTTGCACCCAACCCTTACAACTAGGAATCACTATTCCTTTACAACAAAATAAAAATTTAAATGTACAAGAAATACAAACTACACTTGTGGAGAACACAATGTCTCTCTTCGTTCGTTGAAGTGTTCTTGATGAAGACAAACAGTCCACGACCGGAGTACTCTCATGGAGAGGATCTTGACAAGATCGGCGGTGATAAGTGAATGTGGCGGCGATGCTTTATAGATCCAAACTTCTTGACGACGCAAGCAAGGTCTACCAACGATCTCAATCGGATCGGTCGTCTCAATCGATTCGGAATGAAGAACTAACTTCATTCAACAAATCAAGAGACTAGGGATCTCGAGAGAGAAGTGTGAGACGTTATACTTAGCCTCAGTTCTATCGTCGGGATATCAAAGAAGATCTAAGATTTGCGGCGGTGATAACTTGCGAGCGACGATGACGACAGATGGAGTTCCGCGATCGACTAGGTTACGCTCGGCGGCCTTTTTATTCTTTGTTAATCTCTGCTGTTGAAGTTCAAAATAAGCGAGTATATATATACTATAGAACAACCCTAAATGACCGTTGTGGGGCCCAAAGAAAGAAGCCCTAGTTCAGGTCAATACAGCGCCCAACATCTTGGTTCGGTCCAGCGTTCAGAGCAAATTTGCCTAAGGCAAATTCGGCAAGAATCATTGGTGATTCTCGACGAAGTCAGCGGGAATCACTTGTGATTCCCGTCAAATTTGCCTTGGCATGATTCCAGTTGAAACTCTAGTCATTTGGAGGGAATTGGCGGAAATGCAATGTCATTCTCGACGAATCGGCGAGAATCAGTTAGTGATTCTCGTCGATCCTGCCTTAGCATAAGTCTTGAAGGAGGACATTCAGCCAGATGAAGTCGGCGGGAATCAGCGAGTGATTCTCGACGATTTGGCGAGAATCACTAGTGATTCCCGTCGAATCGGCGAGAATCACTTAGTGATTCCCGTCGATTTTGACTTAGAAGAATTCTTCTTCCTTCCTCTGAACTTGGCCTTTGACCCATCTTTGCTCCTCTTCTGCTCTTGATCTATCTCGACCCTATACTTGAAAATAAGTACACTCCAATAGAGAGAGCACACAAGAGTCAACACACTGATCAGCTCAACGAGGGATTACATTGCGCAGACCCGTGTATATTGACCAACTGCACCCTGACATTGGTGTGTACTTAGCATGGAATAGCTGCAAGAACAACTTGATAGAAAATCATAAAATACATTGCGAATTCATCTTAGCTCGACAGGAGGCTTCTTCAAATCCAGGTAATTATGGATACAATACCCAACACAATATCTCGTCTAGCTGGATACGTAACTCCTCCAGCTCTCGTGGGGCCATCCGGTACGGTGCCTTCACAATAGGACGCGTTCCAGGCTCCAAATCTATAGCAAAATCGACATCTCTATCTGGTGGAAGACTAGGAAGATCGTCAGGAAACACATCAGAGAAGTCACACACCATAGGAATCTCTTCCAAACGCGGCACACTAGCAACTGTCCCTACTAGAGAGACCAAACAGGCAAAGCTGCCAGAATCAAGCAACTTCTGAACACATACCGCAGAAATGACTGGAGACTCCTGGCGCGGATCAGCATAAACACTCCCAGGCTGACCGTCGTCCTTAACGAAGTCCAAGCAATTACGCTTGCACTGGATAACAACATCATAACTGGACAACCGGTCCATGCCTAAGATAACATCGAAGTCTTCCAGGTCGATCACCTTCAAATCTACCTTTGCTAGAAAATTCCCCAACAAAATCGGACAATCCCAAATTCCCTGCTCCAAAATCACAGAATCGCCGGAAGGAAACTTGACGAAAAATGCATCACTAACTTTCTCTAGACCCAAACGATAGCGCTCCAAAATAGCTCTAGCCACAAAGGAGTGGGTAGCTCCAGAGTCAAAGAGAACACGGGCCCAGCGGTTCCTCACCTTAAATCTTCCTATAAGATAGCATACGCAACTAAGGAAAACAAGGCTAAAGATATACTAGAAACAAAACATTCAGGCTAGGGAGAAATCTAACCTGAAATGTCCTGAGTCGAAGTCTGCGCTTCCTCTGAAGAAATTACATTCAGCTTCCCCATGCCTTTATCCACAAGCTGAGGTGGTGGCAATGCTTGGAGTGGCACTGGCTGGAACACTGGCTAGAGTTGTGGGCATTCAGCCTTGATGTACCCTTCTTGACCGCAAAGAAAACAACTTCTCGGCTTACTCTTATCCTTTCCCCAACAATGGGCAACATCATGCCCTGGTCGCTTACACGCAGAACAAAATAAATCTTTCTGGGAGCGCCTTGAATCGCATGCACCTTCTCCTTCTTCTGAGCTGCAAACCTCTTGAAACATTTCTCCACGGGATGGCCTGGTTGGCCACAGAAGCAACAAACCTCCTTGCTCTTCTTTCTTGAAGACGCACCGGGTACCTGGGGGCTCTTTCCTTCAACAGCTTTCCTTTTATCTTTTCTCACCTACTGTCCTCTTTGCTTAGCATTATCAATGGCCTCCACCTTCAAAGCAGCTTCTACCACACCAGCATAACTCACTGCTCCATGAGCAACGACTACCTGCTGAACACCACTTCTTAGGCCGCCAAGAAATTACTTAACTCTATTCTCTTTGGAACTCACCAAGTTGGGGGCAAACCGACACAGTTTGCTAAATTCCATTTCGTACTCCGCAACCGTAAGCTGCCTCTGCTTTAAATGTAGGAAATCATTCATCAGGCGGTCACGCTCGACCGAAGGCAGAAACTTCCTTAGCAATAGTTCCTTGAAGGTCTCCCAAGATCATCTATATTTCAAGCTCCCCTTCTCTCTTAGCCACCAAATCTTCGCCAATCCCTTAAGCTGATAGGCGGAAATCATCACCCTCTGATCGGGGGTAACTCCAGAATAGGAGAACATCTCCTCAATGGCTATAATCCAATCATCCAAAACCATAAAGTCTTCCTCCCCATCATAAGTAGGTGGTCCAAGTCGCTGGAAGTGCGATATGAATGTCATCTCTGGGGTCAGCACAATAGGAGGCACCGGGGGAGTAGGAGGAACAGGAACAGCTACGCCTACAGCAGGGTCCGGCACTCTCGGAGGCTGTCCTGCCACAACTGCTAACAGAGACTGGATCTGAGTATGCATACCCATCACTTGCCTAGATAAGGCTTCATTACTCTGCCATATAATTTCAATCAACGCCTCGCTTTGCGCTCCGGAAGACTCAGCCTTAGATTGGGGAGTCGATCTCATTGAAGGACGCCTCGCCATCCTATAATCGTATCAGCAAGACTTAGAACCTACCCCAACTACTAGAACAAAAACTACTCGGTACAGACAAACATACTTAAATATGAACTTCAACTGCTAAACTTGCTCTGGGATTTGTTTTTACAATGATGATGTTATGCTTAACCTAAGATTGTTCACCACCATCCTACTAAAACATGTGCCTAGACCATGAATGCATAAATTTGTATTCTTTTTTACTCAAAACCATGTGTGTACATACGTCATCATGCAAATATTTAGCTTGGCACGTTGTGCTTATGCAATGTTATGCTATGCATATTGTGCTATGCATTCTAAAGAAAGGCATTAATGCATGACATGGGCGGCGTACACATGAAAATGTAATGCATCCCATACTACATAACATTTTAATGCAACGAAAAAAGAAAACATGCTAGCCGTATTGATGTGGTGAGGTTATGCATCCCACACTAAATAACCCTCACATGTTGCCTCCTATGGTGGATCCATATAAAAACACATATTATGCATCTCATACTACATAATATGTCCCGTATACTTCTATTCCTGCTTATGGGTGTAGTGTTTGTTCTTTAGACAAGACGTGTTGATGACATATGTGTGTGTGTATTATATGATGCTAGACTATCAATGCAAACAAGGGAAAGGTTGCCCGGCCAATTGTAAAGCAACTTCCCTCTGCTACCAACTGTCACAACCCGCATAATCTCAACGATTAAATCGTATCAGAGTAAGAGAAAATACGCGCCGTGATGCCACGTCGTGCAGCGGATAACTGCACACGCTCAGGCAAAACTCCAGACTTTAGATTTTAAGGACAATTCATAGTTTAATATGAAAGAAAACCAGTTATATCTTAATGGTCGTATCCCTCAGCATAATGGATCAGCTAGTCCAAAATATATAATTATACGCAGCGGAAAATACTTTGGTTAAGTTGCTTAGACATCCTCAATGAGCATAAGTGTCTGCGAGGGACGACTCATGGTATGCACGACTCTAGAGGTTAGTACAGTATATATAACAAAATAATGTCTTTACGCTATTAGGAAAAATAGTGTCTTAGTTTTTAGAAACATGGCGTGCATGAGATACATATAGTAATGCGTTAGGGTTTTAAAATACCTAACATGCAACCTAGCATAAATCCTTCCCAGAAAACAAGTGAACAACCTTAAATTTGCAAAAGTAGCAGTTTTAGTTCATACCCAACATCACAAGTAAGCCACTAGTGTGCGTCAACAACCTGACACGAACCCACTGGTAAGTATGCATGTCTATAAAGTAAGGAAGATAATTACCTAACAAGGATGAAGATTGGCAACCTCATCTACCAAGGAGGCTTGCAGCAAACTCCACAAGAGCACTAACCGTATAAGTGGCTACAACCTGAACCTCGGGCATTCAAAGAAAGAACTGCTCAGTAAGTAAAAGAAAATCATAGGAAATGGAGCATTAGATTCATAAGCAAAAAAAAGAAAGGGTTTACCAACCCAGCAACAAAAAAAAGCTAACAGTAGGAGAAAAGGCATGACAGTAAGAAGAAACACTGTACAAAAAGTAGCAAAAGCACACCAAGTGAACATAAAGAAAAACATGCCCTGCTAAGCACCTGCAGCAGCACCAAGGAAAACATATGCCAAAAGAAATAGTCACTAGAAAGGAAAGGAACTAACAGTCCTAAACTTTATGAATTATTGGCCGTGGTGAAAACCTTCGATCGGAGTGGGCGGCACAGCCCTCACCAACAACCAGACCCAAAAACAATCCAGGGTGAAAACAAATGGTGGCAGCTACAGAGTCCACACACCTAACCATACCATCCCAAGACGGCCTAGGTGGTGGTGGCTACAGCTCAACACACACAATTCACCCCTTATAGAGCCCACAAAACCACACCATCTCCCATAATCCATGAGTCGGCATGCAAAAAACTAGTCGAACACAAAACACCCCCCCCCCCCCACATAAGGAAAAAAACCATACTAACAATCCTAAGGAAACACACCAACCCATGGCAAAAGCGTCGAGTCCACTCGGCACGGCGTTGAGTGAGCTCCACTGGCCACTAGCAGCAAAGGAAAGTCTATTACCTATAATATATATATATCATAATAATATTATATAAACATATATATATATATATACTTATATATCTATAACAGCATATACTTACCATTTCAGCATAAGTACCTATATAAATTTAGTTATCTGCACCAAAGCCAAAATCCAAACATATATATTTATATACATAATTAGCTAAACAACTTAGTCTAAAAAAATAGAGCACCCGCCCTACAAAGCTCGGCCACACAAGGCCATGCACAACAAAAGCAACTGCTACTAGCAAACAAGCAAACGTCGAAACGACGCGAAAACAAAAGATCTCGAAATTCTACGAAACTCGAACCGTGGCTAAACACCCATGCTACGAAAACAACGGCGAAGTCGAAAATAACATCTGATGATCAAAACTCGTGCAAACACCTCCCGAAGCCAAATCACAAGCATTCCCTAAGTGGCTCGGTCGAGTCACCAAAATAGACTCCGGCTGGCTGGAGAATCTTGCAAACATGCTACAAATAGGCCACTCAAGGAGCCTAAAGATCTAAGACCACGCTCTAACAATGGCAAAGGCCGACAACGCGTCATCGTAATGCCAAACAACGATCAAACAAAACACAGAAAAACCAAGAGCGTTACACTGTACCTACTAACGCTTGGAAGCCTGGATCACCGAACTTGGGAGCGCCAACCTCAGCTCATCACGAAGTCCCTCATAGAACCTATTCGTTTTGCGCGCCTCCTCAGTGAAAGAAGACCCCGCATAGCGCCCCAGCTTTGTAAACTCATGCAGGTAAGTATCCACAGTACTCTCACCCTGTACCAGACATTGGAACTCATTTTCCATAGCAATGCGCTGCGACACTGTCACATACTTTGCCAAAAATAATCGTGAGAATTCCTCGATCGATATCACCCCTAGGCCTCTGCCTGCCAAGTGGTGCAATTCCACTTCATTCCACTAAATCCTCGCCTCTCCTTCCAGCAGGAAAGTGGCAAAAGTAACATGCTGCCCCTGATCATTCCTAATTGCTTTCAGGATCCTCTTCACTCGTGCGAGCCAATCCTCGGTCTGTGTTGTGGAACCCGTCCCTGCAAATGTAGTTGGATGAAACTCCAAAAACCTTTTTAGTTGTTCGTCAGCCACTTGCTCGACAATCAGAGCCTCAACACGCTCTTGCCTCTCACCAACTCGTACTGTCTCCACTACAGGCATTGCCTACCCAATAGGCTGTGCATTTATAGCAGCGACCACCGCCTCAGTAACAAAACATATGGTCTCCACCGAGGGTGGCGTTGTAGGCATATCAGCTGGTGTCGCACCCTCATCAGAATGATGTGGCTAAGACTTCCTAGCTCCACTACTTGTCACCTATAAGTGGACAAAACAACATTAATATCCATACCTAAATGACAAACAGACCTATAACACACGCTCACATGCCTCAAACACGGGTATTGCATTCCTATTGGACATTCTTGAGTTCAATTATATTAGCCCTACCAAAAACTTCCTCGGATACCAATTTGTAACACCTCCATCCGTCATATGGAATATAACAGAGGGTCTAGCCGGGGCGCTACGCCATATTTCACAGACAAACGTCGGCATCACGTATGAATATCAAAATTACTTTCTACTCGCATCTTAACTCAGAGCATTCTAGCGGAAGTTTCTAACTTGCAAGGACTCGTCATTGAACGTCCACTAAATAAATAAACAACACATTTATATATAACACTAGGAATGTATACAAGTACACAAACGCTCACGACCTTAAGGCCTTACATGTTTCTCTTTACAAGATGTGGTTTCATACATCGGCCCGCAGGCCGACAACACATGAATATATACTTATTCGCACGGCCTTCAAGGGCCTACCAGCAGCAACAACAAGGGCTTCAGCCCACGCAATACAATTTAGTCCGTCAGACCCTGTATATGGATATCCACCCGAAGGGTGATAAACAAAGCAACGGTCAGCATTTAGCTGACTAATTATAACGATCCTACCCCTTACATGGGACAGTGGTTCCTTCCCTACATGCATCACAATCACACATAGATTTATATATCACAACAAGTGCTCTCACGCACAACATCATCACAAACGGCGGCCTTCGTGCCTACCGATCTGTGCATTCACGACATGCTTACGGTGTACTGAATCATCCTTGGTCACACCACCGAGTAGTGGTTATAACTTGTTGTCTATGGGCTCTAGTCTACCATAACACGCGTGTGGGAGACATCCTCGCCCATCCCACACAGAGGTGTTTACCTCACGGTAACCATTGAGCATTTTAGATCAACCCACCATTCTGGTGTAACACCCGGGAAGGCCCGCAGCCCCCCATTTGCATTTCCACCAATCGATCTCTCACCACGCAGGTACAGGTCAGCCCTTTCCTGTTTCTCACTCGTCAATAGCGCAGATCTTAACGCGGGTCGGCTTTCCCTTTCCTGTTCAACATACAGCTCACGCAGAGCTGCTTTCCAATGCCACAAAGGCTCCACAACTACAAAGAATGGCTCTTATGGACACATCGCATACAGCACACGCAGAGCATACAACACAAGGAGCTCACACAGATCTTCCTAGATATGGGAGAATTCACCATTCACAGGTACTCTCACAAAATCCGTACAATACTCATTTCATACACGGAGTCTTCTCCGGATCGCAATATAAACATCACCAATCTAGACTAATCGTCCGGATGGGCTTCATACAGCATGCCTATTCCGTACTACTCATTTCTAGATCTAAATACAGACTTAACCGGTGATATCAACTATCAATCTGCTGGAATCTCTTATGCTTTCCACAACTTGGTGGTGGATTCCATGCATAAGCATAAGGGAGGACTTCACTTGTCCAAGAAGGAGATCGTTACCCTTGATGATCGCTTTGGAGCCATGGAAATCTAGCTGGATGGTAATCACCTCAAAGGCCTTGCCTCCACAAATCTGAAATCGGCTCTCGATTCAGATCGCTGAAGCTCCTCCAGCAGCCGGATTCCTTCTCCTTCTTCCTTCTTTGCTCTCCCTTCTCTCTATCTCTTATTGAAAGAGAATGGCCAAGATAAATGAGAGTTTTACTTCAACTTTCGGCCTTATAATAGTAGGGAAGGACCTGGGCCATTGGATCTAATTAGAATGAAATGAACGACCACGATCTGCCCTGAAACTTCTATTTTTGGGCTGACACGGCTTGTGACACGCCGGTGTCACAGGTCGTGTACCTCAGCGGCAAAGGAACTGAATCAAACCAGACCAGGAAGGCCATGGGACACGCCCATATCCCAGGCCGTGTGCCAGACACGACTTCAGACACGCCTGTGTCCATCCCGTGTTCAGCTTTCCACAAAGCCTGGACACAACACATGAAGGACACAACAAATGCAAACTCCCATGATGTCGGTCGTGTGCCCGACCGACACACATCTCGAAGATCA
This sequence comes from Platanthera zijinensis, assembly GCA_039513925.1. NCBI lineage: Eukaryota > Viridiplantae > Streptophyta > Magnoliopsida > Asparagales > Orchidaceae > Platanthera > Platanthera zijinensis. The sequence continues at coordinate 137,593,936 of CM077078.1, read as the reverse complement.
CCAACTATAGTTTGTGGAGTACTCGAGACAACATAGAGAAGGATACGGCTTGGGACACGCCCGTGTACTAGGCCGTGTGCCTCGCTCGAGACCCACTCGAGGCCCACACATGACCCACTCGAGACCCACTCGAGTATACTGAGCATGACACATCCTTGGACACGCCTGTGTCCCTGGCTGTGTGTTGCGCGCTAGGGTTCGAAGAAAATAAACACAACCGAACTAGCAACCCGATGAGGCAAGTATACCTATCGAATTGTAGCAAGGGGACACAAGTGTCGTATTGAAATCCGGGAACTGTTGGCTAAGCTTACTCACACGAACGCTATTATCTTATCGACGGAAAAACTAGGGTTTTAGAAAATCTAAGTGCAGGGGAGAAATTAAAGCTATACTAGAAAGAGAAACACTGCAATTAAGTAAGCTGTTAAGTAAAGAACTATGCTAGAAAGGAAACTACTGCAGTTAATTAAAGAGCACAAGATAGGAGATTACTATTAAAGGAAGAAAATATGAAATGGAAATGCACCCGATCAAGATTCACCTCGGCTAAAGACGATTAAGAAAATGCGATAAAAATCTAAACTTAATAGGATAAGGGTCCTTGACCGTGGAGGTTCCTAAAGCTTGAACACGCTTCTCTCGAAGTCGTGCCCAACTGAGTTTAGGAAGGTCCGACCGACTCTCGTCTAAATCGGAGGACTAAAACTCGCTTTACGCGGTGAACCCCACTATTGGATTTTACTCCAATCCGGGAGATTTGGACGTCTGCCTCTCTCGAGGGGTGCGTACAACTCCCTTTACTCTTGAATGCTCACTTCATTCTTTCGGCCTCTCGGCTAGCCCAGAATGAAAGCAAAGGCGGAGAGTATATATCGAAAATATATCCCCAACCCGTGATTAATCAAGAGTAATTCAAGGCCCTAACCTAAAAAGAAAAGATTGATTAAAACATCATAACATAATCGCTCTAACCTCGAATCATCAAGATCGAGTACAAGGAGGATTAGTTAATCATAATGGAGTGGAGGGGGGGAGATGAGTAGAAAAGCATAAGAAGAACACAAGCTAAAGGAAGAACAATTTTATTAATGAAAAAGGGCAAGTTACACTAATGAAAATAAAATTACAAGTGCATGAAAATTAAATCCTATTCTAGCCCTACAAGTAGCACTAAGCAAGAGCAAAAATTACAAAGAAAAGCTAAGACAAACTACAATTAAGCTAGGGTTAAACAAAAATTACAAAGAGAGGGGGAGAGAGAGAGAGAGAAAGCATGAAAAAGGATCAAGAAACAAAGGGGCAGCACCTCCCCCACTCAACCAAAGCTTGCTGAAATGGGGAGGGGGGCTCAATTTATAGAAAATTTCTCGGGTTGGTCACGCCCTCCGACACGCCCTAGGGGGGCGTGTCAGGGGGCGTGACAGTACTATGTTGACCTCGGGCTCTGGATCTGGCGGGAGGGATGATTGCTTCGGTACGTCGGTGGTCAAGCCCAAGGTCACGCCCATGACAGGGGGGCGTGACAGGCACGTCATGTCCAAATCATTGGTCGGAAATCCATCAGTCATCGAAAAAGGAGGGTGTCACGCCCATGTCACGGGCGTGACATGGGGCGTGACAGTACTATTTGCGTGCTGAGGCGGAACGACATTTAATGTGCCGGCAGGCTTTGCGGCAGAGGGCGACACGCCCATGGTCACGCCTGGTGACACGCCCAGGGAGGGCGTGTCAGGGGGCATGACAGCGGTTTTTGACCGTTTTCTGTCCCTTCCAGCAGGTGTCCTCAGGATCGGGTGACACGCCCTAGGTCACGCCCAGGGAGGGCGTGACAGGGGGGCGTGACAGGTCATTTTGGCAATTTTTCTGGAAACCTGCAAAAAGACAGGAAAAAGTTAGTGGCAAGAAAATTTACATAAAAAGGATAAAAATAAACTAATAATAGACATAATTTGTACAATATAAAATAGAAAATACGATAATAGTTTAGGATACAAAACGTATTATCAAATTCCCCCAATCTTAAGCTTTGTTTGTCCCCAAGCAAAAATATAAAAACTAGAAATTTATAAAAAGGACTAATCAAAAAGTTCTAATTATGCCTACACAAGTACTATACGAAATTCTAAGTAGGGAAAAAGGTGAAATATAAGTCTAAAATAATTATTTAGGTATGGTAAAACTTTTATAAACTTTACTTAATAAAAACAAATCATCCAAAATTTTAACGAGATTTTTTTAAATGGACTTAAGCAAAGCAACGAAAATGAAAAACACGCATTGAGCTGTTACTAGATCCAAGCAACGCATTATAATTATATCAATTTAATTAACAAAAATCTAGGTTTAAATCCAAAACTAAAACTGATTTACTGTTTTTCTTTTCTTAGTTATTAAATAAAAATCAAAAAGCGTGAATCAAAAGGACTTTAATAGGACAGAAACGTTTGGTTTAGGAAAAAGATCAGGAGTGGAATTCAAAGATAAACGTGAAGGTTTTAAAATCACACTAAACCAAAGCAAAGAGTTTCAAAAAATTTCATAAAAATATATACACATTTTTTTTCTTTTTCTTCTTTTTTTTTCATTTTTTTTTTCAAAACAAAGGCCATAAATATTTTTATTTTCCTTTTTGAGTTGGCCAAACAAAAATAAACATCACTTTCGAACATACTTTTTTTTTCGAAAACCTTTCTCCCACAAAAAAAAAACACAAAATACCCTATCAAAATCGTCAAAATAATTTATGAAACTCAAAAAGGCTAGTGTGATTCGATAGGTTGGAAATTTTGGCTTTGGTGAAACTGAAATGAAGGGAGGAGCTATCAAATGAAATCGGAAAAAGGCTCAAAAACGGCTAACTAGTGATAAAAGTTTTTAGGTTGGCAAGAAATCCCAAACGAAAACAAAAACGGCCTAAATCATTTTCACGCTTTTGAATTTATTTAAAACAAAGGTTTGAAAAATTTTCAAAAAGCGAGTCCTAGATAATAAAAGAAGATTGATGAAATTAACTTGAAGATAGAAATAATAGGTGACTTGGATCGTTCATATCTACTACGTTATTCAAAAGTTGACTTTACAAAAATTATTCAAAAATGAAAAAGAAAATAGTGGATGATGAATTTTTAAGAAAGTAAAGGAAATAAACAACAAAAAACCATAATAGAAATGCGAGTTTTAGAAAAATATTTCACCTTAACATGCTATCACGAATTAGAAACACAGCATGGCCAACATTTTACTTGTGAAACATAATTAAAAAGAACGATTAGAAATATTATAATTAACTAAGTTGTTTATAGAAGATTTTGAGTAAAACAAAACTAAAAACTAGGGGTACTATTGAAATACCAAAATGTCTAAACTATTCAAAAACACATATATTTTTTTTTTAATTTTGAGAAATATTCTCTTTTTTTTTGGATTTTGGATTTTTTTCTCTACTTTTTTTTTTTTTTGGAATTTTAAGATATTCATTTTTTTTTGGAAATATTTACAATATATACAAAAAGAAAATTATTTACACTAAGCAAAAATGAAGGAGGAAATCCTCCCCCAAGCTTAAAACAGACATTGTCCTCAATGGCTAAAGAAGGGGATTGGAGAAGGAGAGAAAAATAAAGTACAGAATGGAAAGACAGAATTGAAATACAGGTACTTCCCCGGATTTATTTGCTGCGAAAGCTGAGTGATGCCGCTCCCCGAATGTCTTCTTTGGACATTGTGATGGATTCAGCAATGTTGGAGCAGGCGATCGCAGAAGCTTCAGCTTGTCGGAGCCGTCCGAGGCAAAAATTGTAAAAGAAAGAAAATAGAAAAAGATAACTTGGGTTGCCTCCCAAGAGCGCCCTTTGGTTAAAGCATCGTTGAGCTCGACGCATCAAAAAATAATATTGTCCAAAAATATTGTTGTCCCGAAATAAAATTGTTTTTAGCAAAAAATAAAAAGTTCAAGATTAGAGTTCGTGAAGCAGAAACTTAATAATGTTTGGACTGACATCATCATCACCAGAAAAATAGAGTTTAAGACGCTGACCATTCACTTTGAAATTACCCTTATCAGGGTGAGAAATTAAAACAGTTCCATAAGGAAATACTTCTAAAATAGAAAACGGGCCAGACCAGTGAGATTTTAATTTGCTCGGAAATAAACGTAAACGAGAATTATATAAAAGGACTTGGTCACCCGACTTAAAGTTTTTAGGGTGCCTTAAGTGTTTATCGTGTAAACGCTTCGTCCGCTCTTTATAAAGTTTATTATTTTCATAAGCATAAGAGCGCCACTCGTCGAGTTCATTTAGTTGAAATTTTTGAAGGTCACCGACTGAGTGGGGATCGAAGTTTAAAAATTTTAAGGCCCAAAAGGCGCGGTGTTCTAACTCTACGGGCAGATGGCACGATTTTCCATAGACCAGCCGATACGGCATACATCCGAGGGCGATTTTGTACGTTGTTCGGTAGGCCCATAAGGCATCGTCAAGTTTGGCTGACCAGTCTTTTCTAGAAGTTGAAACAGTCTTTTCTAAAATTCTTTTTATTTCTCTATTAACTACTTCGACTTGTCCGTTAGTTTGGGGGTGGTAGGCAGTAGACAGTTTATGCGTAACGCCGTATTTAGTAAGGATTTTTGAAAATTGCGCATTACAGAAATGGGAACCCCTATCGCTAACGATTGCGCGTGGCGTACCGAATCTAGAAAATAATTTTTTTAAAAACGTGACTACAACTCGGGAGTCATTCGTAGGAAGAGCTTGGGCCTCAGCCCATCGTGAAACATAATCAACAACAACTAAAATATATTTGTTTCCGAAGCTAGAAGGAAGGGGGACAACAAAATCAATTCCCCAGAGGTCGAAAATTTCGCACTCTAAGAAATAATTTTGCGGCATTTCATTTTTATTAGAGATGTTGCCCGACCGTTGGCAACTATCACACCTGCTCACAAAGGCTTGCGCGTCCTTAAACAGGCTAGGCCAGTAAAAGCCCGCGCAAAGCACCTTATGAGCGGTGTGAGCAGCTTGATAGTGCCCACCTATCGGGCCTTCATGCAAATGTTTTAGAATATCGATTCCTTGCTCAAAAGAAACACATCTCCTTATCACTTGATCCGCACAAATTTTGAAAAGATGTGGGTCTTCCCAAAAGTAGTTCTTCAGCTCAGAAAAGAATTTCTTCTTTTGCTGAGAGGAGAACTCTCTTGGGAGCACCCGGGCCACTAGATAGTTGGCGATGTGCGCGAACCAAGGAGAAGTAGATGTATTAACTAAAAGCAGCTTCTCATTAGGAAAATAGTCATTAAAAGATTTTTCATTTAATTTTCTATAAAGGGGTTATCTAATCTTGATAAATGGTCGGCGGCCAAGTTCTCGGCTCCTCGCTTATCACGGATCTCTAAGTCAAACTCTTGGAGGAGTAAGACCCAGCGAATCAAGCGAGGCTTGGCATCCGTTTTGGCAAGAAGGTACTTGAGGGCTGAGTGGTCCGTAAAAACAATGATTTTTGAAAGAGTAATGTAAGGGCGGAATTTATCAAACGCAAAAACTACAGCTAAGAGCTCCTTCTCGGTTATGGTGTAATTTTCTTGTGCAGATGTGAGGGTTTTACTAGCGTAATAGATGGGGTGGAAGTTCTTAGATATGCGATGACCTAATACGGCTCCCACCGCAAAACTACTCGCATCGCACATAATCTCGAAAGGAAGGTCCCACACCGGAGCTATCATAATCGGTGCGTTAATTAACTTTTCTTTAATTAATTCAAAGGCAAAAATACAAGAGTCATCAAAAATGAATGGAGCGTCTTTTTCTAAGAGATGGGTGAGGGGCTTAGTGATCTTGGAGAAGTCCTTTATAAAACGACGATAAAAACCAGTGTGCCCTAGGAAACTTCTTATAGCTTTTATGTTTGTAGGCGGCGGCAACTTCTCAATAACTTCTATCTTGGCAACGTCTACCTCAATACCTTTAGCAGAAATTTTATGACCCAAAACTAACCCTTCCCTCACCATAAAATGGCATTTTTCCCAATTTAGGGCAAGGTTAGTTTCTTCGCATTGTTCTAAGACTTTTTCGAGGTTTTCTAAACATCTATCGAAGGAATCGACGAACACGGAGAAATCGTCCATGAATACCTCCATAATGCTTTCTACGTACTTGTCAAATATTGCGAGCATACATCGTTGGAATGTAGTCGGCGCATTGCATAATCTAAACGACATTCTTCGGTACGCGAAGGTGCCGAAGGGACAAGTAAACGTAGTTTTCTCTTGGTCCTCGGGAGAGATGGGTATTTGAAAGTACCCCGAGAGGCCATCGAGAAAACAATAAAAGCTATGGCCGGAGAGACGTTCTAAAATCTGGTCGATAAACGGTAAAAGAAAGTGGTCCTTGCGGGTGGCGTCATTTAACTTACGGTAATCTATGCACATACGCCAACCCGTCACTGTCCGCGTCGGGATTATTTCATTATTCTCATTACTAACTACGGTTATCCCTCCCTTCTTTGGAACTACCTGAACGGGGCTAACCCACTTACTGTCCGATATAGGGTAGATAATTCCTGCGTCTAATAGTTTCATAACCTCGCCCTTAACTACTTCTTTCATATTCGGGTTTATACGGCGCTGAGGTTGGATAGAGTTACGCGAATTATCTTCCATTAAAATTTTATTATTACAGAAAGATGGGCTTATGCCCTTGATATCAGAAATTTGCCAAGCAATAGCCCGGCGATGCTTACGTAGAACTAGAAGAAGTTTATCGTTTTGCGTATCCGTGAGGTAGGCCGAAACGATAACTGGTAACTTGGAATCTTTTTCTAAGAAAGCATACTTAAGGTGTTCGGGAAGTTCTTTAAGTTCTAGGGTAGGGGGTTCTTCATAAGAGGATTTTGAGATTCTTTCTTTTTCAAAAATAATATCTTCATAAACTTTTTTATACGGAACGTAATAAGGGGTGGGGCTAGCAGCCAAGATAGCTTCTTGTAGAGATTCAGTGGGAAGAAAAGAGGAGGAGCAAAAATCAGAAAATTCTTTTTCAAACTCAGAAAAACAATAAGAAGATTCATCACTTCCTTGCAGTGATTCCGTTGTAAGAGAAGAGGAGCAAAAAGTAGAAAATTCTTTTTCAAAGTCGGAGAGGCAGTAGGAAGAATCATCACTCACAGTGTCTACGAAAAAACATGAGTCATCGTTCGCTAAGGTGTTCTTCATCGAAGGGGTGATAGAAAATATGACTTCGTCGTCGCCTACACGAAGAAAGAGCTTACCATTGCTTACGTCAATGATGGCTCGGGAGGTGGCAAGGAAGGGTCGGCCAAGGATCAGGGGAACCTCAACGTCTTCTTCGATGTCCAAAATGACAAAGTCTACCGGGAAGATGAACTTGTTGACTTTCACTAGAACGTCCTCCACTATTCCTAACGGGTACTTGACGGACCTATCGGCTAGCTGGATACTCATACGCGTGGGGTTAAGGCTACCAATCCCTAACTTTTTGAACAACGAAAAGGGCATCAGGTTTATACTTGCGCCTAAGTCGGCTAACGCGTGTTTAACAAAAAGATCACCGAAGACACACGGGATAGAGAAACTACCCGGGTCACTGATTTTCTTCGGCAAACCGTTTGTTAAAACGGCGGAGCACTTGGCGTTTAGCGTGACGTGTGAAAGATTCTCTAACTTCTTCTTGTTTGTGAGGAGGTCTTTAAGATATTTGGCGTATTTCGGCATCTGCGAAATAGGCTCGTGGAAGGGAAGATTAATGTGGGTTTGTTTGAAGATTTCTAAGAAGCGGGAGTACTGATCAACTTGACGTTGTCTATTAAGTTCAGAGGGGTATGGAGGAGTTGAATTTTTTTTGAAGATGGGTGGTGGTGGGAGATTATTTTCTAAAATAGGGGTGATTACTTCTTCAGCAGAGGGTGGAAGCGGAGCGGAGCTTTGATTTTTAGAGGCGGGAGCGGAGCTTGCCTCGGGCTCTTCACTTACCATACCGGAGACTTGCTTCCCACTCCGAAGAGTTATAGCTTTCGCTTGCTCTCTCAGGTTGGGTTCGGTATTGGAAGGAAGAGACCCTGCGGGTCGCTCAGAAATTATTTTCGCGAGCTGTCTTACTTGATTTTCTAGACTTTTTACGCTTCCGGTTAACGTTCTTATAGTGGCGTCATTTGTGGTGATATATTTAGAAAGTAATTCCTCCAAGCTTGGAGTTTTTGGGTAATTTTGAAGAAGTGGTGGTGGTGGTGGTGCAGAAAAATCATTTTGCGGGGGTGGGCGCATCGCATTCGATGAATTATTCCATGAAAAGTTCGGATGGTTTCTTAAAGCAGGATTATAACTATTCGGAAAATTAAAACCAGGCGGAGGAAAATTCGCAGCAGAAAAATTATTAAAAGGAGTTCTAGGCATATTATTAACATAATCTAAATGTTCTGGAGTAGGGGTTGCAGATTCCCATACCTGAGGGGCGGAGGCAGCAGTCATCTCCGTTATCTTTTTGCTTAGGATTTCTACTTGCAGAGCGAGCTGGGAGACGTTGTCCACTTCATAGATACCTGCAGGCTTGTTCGGGCGGGACCTAGGCACATTCCACTGATAAGTGTTCATGGCCATGTACTCAAAAAGCTCAAGAGCGGCTTCCGGGGTCTTATGATTTAAAGTACCGCCAGAAGCTGCGTCTATCATTTGCTTCGTGATTTGATTTAGCCCGTTATAAAACGTCTGCACTTGTAACCATACAGGCAGCGCGTGATGTGGGCATCGTCTTAATAATTCTTTAAATCTCTCCCAGGGTTCGTAAAGGGTTTCAGAGTCTATTTGTCCGAAGGCAGAGATGTCGTTCCTAAGTTTTGCAGTTTTAGCTGGCGGAAAATACTTCGCCAAAAATTTTTCAGTTAATTCATTCCAAGTGGTTATGCTATTTTTTGGAAGTGTGTTAAGCCACTGCTTAGCTTTAGTTCTTAGAGAGAAGGGGAAGAGTCTTAGCCTGATCGCATCATTTGTGACACCATTTATCTTGAAGGTGTCACAAATTTCAAGAAAGCTAGCTATATGTGCGTTCGGATCATCATCTTGAAGTCCGTCAAATTACACATATTGCTGCACCGTTTGAATTATGTTAGGCTTTAGTTCGAAGTTATTATTTGCTATAGCAGGGCGGACTATACTTGATTCTGTTCCCTCGAGGTTCGGTCATGCATAATAGGACATAGTCCTTTGCATGGCCTCATCTACGTTGGGTTCTTCCATTCTTAAAGTAGCAAATGACTCGGAGTCCTCAACCGGCACTTGGATAGTAGGACCTTGAAATCGCGATCTTCTCCGAAGAGTACGCTCAATTTCGTGGTCCAAGTCCAAAATAACCGACGGACTCCCGCGGGTCATGCACTAAAAGAACAGAAAGGAAGAAGAGGAAGAGAAAAAGGATAAACTAGAAAAAAGATTAGAAATTTTTTTTTCTTTTTGAAATAGTTTTTTTTTTATAGATTAACTCCCGAACTTCCCAAGGACTACCCCGTGAAGGGTTCGCAAGGTATTAGACAAGACAGTGGTGCTTAAAGCCCTTTGCCCTTTTCGAGAGAATTAGGTGGCGTAGAAAAATTGTGAGGTTGGTTTCTATTAAGAGCGGTGATAAACTTTTTTTTTTGATTTTTAAAATTTTAAAGAAAGAGGATGAGAAAGAGAAGAGATAAAATTAATAGGTTCGTGTTTTCAAAATATCAACGGAAGTTGGTTCCCCGACAACGGCGCCAAAAACTTGTTGCGCGCTAGGGTTCGAAGAAAATAAACGCAACCGAACTAGCAAGCCGATGAGGCAAGTATACCTATCGAATTGTAGTAAGGGGACACAAGTGTCGTATTGAAATCCGGGAACTGTTGGCTAAGCTTACTCACACGAACGCTATTATCTTATCGACGGAAAAACTAGGGTTTTAGAAAATCTAAGTGCAGGGGAGAAAGTAAAGCTATACTAGAAAGAGAAACACTGCAATTAAGTAAGCTATTAAGTAAAGAACTATGATAGAAAGGAAACTACTGCAGTTAATTAAAGAGCACAAGATAGGAGATTACTAAAGGAAGAAAATATGAAATGGAAATGCACCCGATCAAGATTCACCTCGGCTAAAGACGATTAAGAAAATGCGATAAAAATCTAAACTTAATAGGGTAAGGGTCCTTGACCGTGGAGGTTCCTAAAGCTTGAACACGCTTCTCTCGAAGTCGTGCCCAACTGAGTTTAGGAAGGTCCGACCGACTCTCGTCTAAATCGGAGGCCTAAAACTCACTTTACGCGGTGAACCCCACTATTGGATTTTACTCCAATCCGGGAGATTTGGACGTCTGCCTCTCTCGAGGGGTGCGTACAACTCCCTTTACTCTTGAATGCTCACTTCATTCTTTCGGCCTCTCGGCTAGCCCAGAATGAAAGCAAAGGCGGAGAGTATATATCAAAATTATACCCCCAACCCGTGATTAATCAAGAGTAATTCAAGGCCCTAACCTAAAAAGAAAAGATTGATTAAAACATCATAACATAATCGCTCTAACCTCGGATCATCAAGATCGAGTACAAGGAGGATTAGTTAATCATAATGGAGTGGAGGGGGGGAGATGAGTAGAAAAGCATAAGAAGAACACAAGCTAAAGGAAGAACAATTTTATTAATGAAAAAGGGCAAGTTACACTAATGAAAATAAAATTACAAGTGCATGAAAATTAAATCCTATTCTAGCCCTACAAGTAGCACTAAGCAAGAGCAAAATTTACAAAGAAAAGCTAAGACAAACTACAATTAAGCTAGGGTTAAACAAAAATTACAAAGAGAGGGGGAGAGAGAGAGAGAAAGCATGAAAAAGGATCAAGAAACAAAGGGGCAGCACCTCCTCCACTCAACCAAAGCTTGCTGAAATGGGGAGGGGGGGCTCAATTTATAGAAAATTTCTCGGGTTGGTCACGCCCTCCGACACGCCCTAGGGGGGGCGTGTCAGGGGGCGTGACAGTACTATGTTGACCTCGGGCTCTGGATTCTGGCGGGAGGGATGATTGCTTCGGTACGTCGGTGGTCACGCCCTAGGTCACGCCCGTGACAGGGGGGCATGACAGGTCATTTTGGCAATTTTTCTGGAAACCTGCAAAAAGACAGGAAAAAGTTAGTGGCAAGAAAATTTACATAAAAAGGATAAAAATAAACTAATAATAGACATAATTTGTACAATATAAAATAGAAAATACGATAATAGTTTAGGATACAAAACGTATTATCACTGTGTTGCCTAGTCTATATTCCAAAGATGTTTGGGGTATTACAGCTAAACACCTAGGGGGTGAATAAGTTTTGTCTTTACTTTACCTTTTTTAATTTGTTATTAGATTTCTATGCCTGTGATTAGGTTAGTTATCAGCTTTCAAAAACATTCACAGATGACACAACAATTTTATACTGGTTCCCCAATCTTGGGTACATCCACTGTCCCTCTACGCCTATGTAAAAGTGTGTTAGATTCGACTCTCCCTCCAAAACTCAGCTACTTAATAGCTTACAGCACAGATCCTACGGGACCACACAGGTCACACAGACTTAACAATTAGGCACTATAATAACCCTCAAGTCACCACGACCTTTCACCCGGCACAAAGCTAAACACAGGTCACAAAGACCTTAGCCTTTATAAAACACCTTACAACTCCACATTCACCAAGATTCTTTACACAAGAAAGAAATAGAGAAAGATTATATGATTAGACACCAGATCAAGAAGTCTATGTCATCTTCTTCCTAGACTGGGCAGACATCAGCTCAACCTTTTCCTGTTTAAGACAATGATCTAGGCAGTAGATTTTTCTTAAATCTGCTAACCTTCCTTCTGAAGAACATGTAGATCTGCTCCCTCAAAATGAATTCTGATCCTGCTGTTACAAATGGTAATTGCTCCAACTATCTCCTTCCCAGCAAGGTTCTCTGTGAAGAACTCCTTCTTCCGGCTCGATGAAAATGGCGAGTAAGAAATGATGTTCTCCTGCCCTTATTCTCGATTTTAGAAAACCTAGACCAGGAATCAATTATTCTCTTGGTTGTGTTGGTTCATGTTTTTCTTCTCTGGCTGATTGCTTCCTTTTATACTATGAAAGCCAATCGAGCTGTGGGCCCCACCACCAGGATTGATGGCTGAGATTAAGCCATCCAGCGCATCCCTTCCGTTTAAATTTGATTTAACGGATCCTTGCTGTGTGTGGGCCCCAGCACTTTATGATGGAAGTATTCCTTGGAAAGTGCAGAAGATGATGACAGCTGGCCGCCAATGTCTCTTGCAGCAATTCTGCACCATTTGAATTTTGGTTGACAATTTGACATTGCTGACTTCAGTATGACCCAACATCTCTCTGGACTTAGATTAAATTCAATCATCATAACCAATGGCATTGAGTGAGTAGGTATCACTCAACGCCATAACACTTAAACAAAATTCTGTCTATGTTTTGAGCACAACGAAAGCTGAGCTCCGTTCGACCAACGTCGAGCTCAGCTCGACGAATGCAAATGTTCAGTTTGATGAACTTCAAACTTGGATCGATGAAAGGCTGAACTGAGTTCGACGAACTCCAGGCTAAACTGAGTAATTTGGCTTAGCTCGACGATTGTCGAGCTTAGTTTGACGAAGCTGAGCTCGACGAAAGTCAAGCAATCCACGCTTTTGGACTTAGCCAAATTTCTGCTACAAGGTGTTGAGAGCGTTGAGAGCGTTGAGAGCATTGACTGAGCTTATCTTACTCAACGCTATTTGCCTTAGCAAATATTTCCGCGCATTGGCATTTAGAGAGTAAGCTCCACTTAGTGCCAAACTACTTAATTGAATTTTCTGTTATCTGGTGTTGAGTGAGCAAGCTACACTCAATGTCTGTGGACTTATTGAATATTTGGCCAACTTTTCTGTGGAGTTGACCGGCGCATCAACACTCAATGCTAAAAGTTGTATGGCATTGAGTGAGTAGACCACCCTCAACTCTTGTGGACTTGGCCACATTTTCAGCCAATTTCTCTAGGATTACACTTACTTAGCCTAACTCATAGCCTTTTTGTTATATGGCATTGAGTGAGTAGGCAACACTGAACGCCTGTGGACTTAGCAACATTTTTGGCTACCTTCTAGTTAGGCTGAGACAGACTCAATGCTTTATATTATAAGGAGTTGAGTTAGTAGACTACACTTAACACTTTTGTACTTAGCCTAATTTCTACTAGATATTATTGAGTCCATACCTCTAGCATTGAGTGAGATTACTCCACTCAACGCCTGTGGACTTAGGCGATATTTTGTATGTCCAGCAAACACCTATTGTGTCCCCATGTCCAATCAATATGATATGGACTACCTGCACTCAAGACCTCATATGCACATCAAATACAGTGGATGTGTGAGTCATTGACCTGTTTGACTTCTCAAGAATCAGGGATATTGGGAACAATGGACCCAACAATATTCATCGTACGCAACCTTGTCGAGGATCTCAAATCAAGGGATGTCGTTGTTGCTGAGGTGGCCACCCTGAAGGCCGATCAGGCGACATCCTAAAAGCTCCTTGCCCTTCTCCCTGTGGCCGAGGTATGCAAATATTCAAAGGACTTTCACCTTGCGTTAATTTCACGTTAGCTCTAACCCAAATTTCTCGCAGGAATCCGCCCAGGGCCAACTGTCGCGCGCGCGGGAGGCTGCTCTCAGGTGTGAAATCGCTCGGTTAAAGGCCAAACTTAAAGAAGTGCAAGAGGTCAACGCACTTGCTCTGCCGCCGTCCGTCGAGAAGGTCCTGAATCATCAATACTCTAACTACGAGATAGATGTGTAACGACCCCATCCGTTACATGATGTATAGTGGAAGGTCCGGCCGGGTCCCCACACAATATGCCACAAACAGACGGTGAGGTCACAGATAATACCAAACCATACACGTATCCTAACTCAGAGCATGCTAGCGGAAGCTTTAAGTTATAAATTGAACTCTAACCAGGAATGTCCAATATATAAACCACAGTTATATATACATCCACGGAATGTACAACAAAGGTGAAGGGCTGGCCTTAAGGCCTTACAGTTCCTCTTTCCACACATCATGGATTACAAACCTCGGCGCGCAGGCCGGCCATACATGAGTGAAAGCAAAACAAACAAAACCATTCGCATAGCCTTCAAGGGCCAGCCACAGCAGCAGCAGCAACAGCAGCAAGGGCTTCAGCCCTTCATTTACCACTTGGCTCTCCAGCACCTGCATAGGGACAATCCACCCAAACGGTGGCAAACACGGCAACGGTCAGCATTCAGCTGACCCAATTATAACAATCCTACCCCTTTCTCGGGGCAGTAGCATTCCTTCCCTGCACAGCATGGTATCAACAATAGCAAATATGTGCTCGCAGGCACACTCAAGCCATCACAACCGTCGGCCACACGGCCCGACAGTCCGTGCACTCAGGGCACATTCTTGGTGCACCGGAAAACCAGGGTCAACACCACCGTTTACACGGTATTGAGCATTCTAGTCTTTTGGCGCGCGGGCCTAAGCCTCTCATTATGCGCTCCAACGAAACCTATAACCAAGCTTACCAGTCGGACGGACATAATGCAGGTACGGATCAGCCACCCCCCATTGCTCAAGTCGCCATGCCACCTCGAATACGGAAGTATCCATGGTAATTTATAGGCGCGGGTCGGTTTCACCTTTCCTGTTCGGCAAACTGCCTTTTCATCGAGTTGCAGCCCAGCGGCTCAACCACACATAAAGTGGCAACGCACGGCCACAAGAGTTGCATCCAACCCTCTTCATTTCCTGGACTTCATCCAGTACTTCCTGCTGCACCAAGCAACAGGTAGGCACAAGGTAAACAAGCCATAACCACGGAGTCTTCTCCGATATGCAAACAAGCATCACCAATCCAGACCAACATGTCCAGATGGGCTTCACACAGCATGCCTAGATCCGTACTCCAATTCCGGACTCTAACAAGGGGGACTTCACATATCTACCCCACGGGATGCCACAACCCACCGCACACTCGCGGGGAAGGGTTTTCCCTATGCAATGCAGAAAAGAAGGACTTCACATGTCCAAGAAAGGAGATCATTACCCTTGACGATCTCTTGGGAGCCATCAAAATCTAGCCGGTGAGAAAGCACCGCAGCATCTTTGCCTTCACAGCACTGGCCTCGGATCTCAAATCGGACCACGGGAGCTCCGCCGGTGGCTTGATCTCCTCCTCCTTCTTCTTCCTCCTCTCTCTTTCTCTCTTCACTTAGCCAAATGAAGAATGATCTCTTCATCAAGCCTCTGGTGATTTAATCCAGCAAGGAATCATCTGAGCCTTTGGATCCAAATAGAGAAAAGGAACGGCCACGATTTTCCCAAAATTCCATTTTTTTGGCTGACACGGCCTGTGACACGCCCGTGTCACAGGCCGTGTACCCTTAAGCGGCACACGCGACACTCGTACCGACTGAAATCTACCAGAACACGGGCATCGACACGCCCGTGTCGAACCTAACACGCCCGTGTCAGTCATGTGACACGCCCGTGTCACCCCTGCCTCAACGATCTCCAAAACCAACAGAACAGTACACGGGTAGGCACACGCCCTCGGACACGCCCGTGTCAAATCTGACACGGCCGTGTTCAAGGCTTGGTTCCGGGCCGTGTAATTCTCTGACTTAATCTGCCCATTTCTTGAGTGAGACGCCCAGGGACACGCCCGTGTCCCAGGCCGTGTACCCCCGACATGCCCTGGGACACGCCCGTGTCCCAGGCCGTGTCAAACAGCCTGCACCTCAAATCCAGTTTTGAGATTTTTGGGGTGTTACAATCCTCCCCTCCTTAATAAAATTTCATCCCGAAATTTGACACAGCAAGGAAACAGAAAATACAATGGTATAACTTGATAACTCTGTTATAACAAATGGTACACGGTCTACAGTTTATACAAACAGCTCGGGAAATTCAGCTCGCATGGTCTGCTCTCGCTCCCATGTTAGCTCTTCACGGCCACAATTGTCCCATCGGACCTTGACCATCCCTATCACCTTGTTCCGTAACTATTTCTCGGCTCGATCCTCGATCCGAATGGGCCTCACCTTTGTCGTTAGCCCATAATCGACCGGTACCCGATCATTCTCTACTACTTGAGCTGGATCCTTGACAGCCTTACGAAGTACTGAGATGTGAAATACCTCATGTAATCCACCCAAGTCTGCTGAAAGTGCTAGTCGATAAGCAGCTTGCCCAACTCGCTCCACCACCTCAAATTGACCAAGATACCTCGGACTTAGCTTTTTCAAACGCCGAATCCTGGACACGCCTTTGAAGGGTTTGATCTTCAAATATATCCAATCACCCACCGCGAACTCCACATTCCGATGTTTGGCATTGTAGTACTTTGCTTGACGATCTTGGGCGATCAATAACCTCTCCCGAATAGAGCGTATAAGCGAGGTAGCTTCTTCGACTTCCTTTTTCCCATGCAGCGTAGATTCGCCTGCTTCTGCCCAAGCTAACGGTGTACGGCATTTACGACCATACAAATCCTCAAATGGTGCCATACCGATGCTCGCTTGGTAGCTATTATTATAGGCAAATTCTACAAGAAAAATATAATCTTCCCATCTCTTACCAAAGTCTAAGGCTCACATGCGGAGCATGTCCTCCATCGTCCTGTTGGTTCGTTCAGTCTGGCCATCCGTTTAGGGATGAAAGGCCATACTAAACGCTAATTTTGTACCCAACATTTGATGAACTAGCCGCCAATCATTCGATGTGAATCGCCCATCACGGTCACTGACGATGCTACGAGGAACATCGTGCAGTCGAACAATCTGCTCCACATAAAGCTTGGCCAAGGTTTCCACTGAATCGTCTCTTTTGTTTGGAAGAAAGTGCGCCACTTTTGTCAACCGATCCACAATCACCCAGATTGAATCATGACCGCGTTGAGATCTCGGCAACCCGTGCACGAAATCCATCGAAATGTCATCGAACTTCCACTCCGGAATGGGTAACGACTTCAGGAAACCGCCAGGCTTCTAGCATTCTGCTTTCACCAACGCACAGGTAGTGCATTCAGCCACATAACGTGCTACAACGTTCATTAGTCCGGGCCACCAGAACAGCTTTTTCAGATCTCTGTACATCTTTGTGCTTCCTGGGTGAACTGAGTACTTTGCAAAATGAGCTTCATACATCAACTCTTCCCTCAATTTACCCACACTCGGGACGCACACTCGAACATTTCTTCGTAACAAACCGTTATCCCAAGAGAATTGGTCATCCGGCCCATCTTTTTCATAGCGCTGGAGGCTTTCATCAAGCTCCGTTGCTCGCCGAACTCTGTCTGTAAGGTCATATTGAACCTTCGTCCAGTTCAAGCATGCATCGGTCAAAGAACCCTTGTCAACGCACGATATCTCTAATGCTTCCAAGTCCTGGATCAAACGCTGATCATGTCTCTGCAACCAGCTTGCCCGTACCGGAGTCTTCCGACTCAAAGCATCAGCGACCACATTTCCCTTCCCGGGAGTATAGTGAATCTCGAAGGTGTAGTCCCCAAGGAACTCCATCCATCTTCGTTGCCGCATATTCAGATCCTTCTAATCCAACAAGTACTTTAGGCTTTTGTGATCTGTATAGATGTCCACTTTAACTCCATAAAGATAGTGCCGCCACAGCTTGAGTGCAAAGATTACCGCCGCCAACTCCAAATCATGGACGGGGTAATTCCGCTCATGCACTTTCAACTGGCGCGAGCCATAAGCAATCACTTAACCAAACTGCAGAAGAACGCAGCCTAAGCCGCTCCCGGAAGCATCACTATAGATCTCATAGCCATCTGTACCACATGGCGATGTCAACACAGGCGCCGTGGTCAACCGACTCTTAAGTTCTTCAAAAGCACGCGCGCACTCTGGCGTCCAAATGAACCTTTGATCTTTTCTCGTCAGCGTGGTCAGAGGTAAAGCAATCAATGAGAAGTTTTCCACAAACCGTCTATAGTAGCCCGCAAGCCCAAGGAAGCTCCTGACCTCGGCCACTGAAGACATCACTGGCCAATCTCGAATGGCACTTATCTTCAACGGATCCACCGCGATACCTTCTCCACTTACCACATGGTCTAAAAAGGCTACTGAAGAGAGCCAGAACTCACACTTTGAGAACTTGGCATAAAGCTTATTCCTCCGTAGGGTATGCAAGACCAACCGCAAATGGTTTGCATGATCCTCTTCCGACTGAGAGTATACTAATACGTCATCGATAAACACAATCACGAACAAATCCATGTACTCTCGGAACGTTCGATGCATTAGATCCATAAATACCGAAGGCGCATTACATAAGCCAAACGGCATTACCGTGAACTCATAATGACCGTAGCGTGTTCCAAACGCCGTCTTGGGAATGTCACATTCCCGAATCCTCAACTGATAATATCCCGATTTCAAATCCAACTTGGAATAGACCGTTGATCCTGCCAGCTGATCAAAGAGGTCATCAATCCGTGGGATCGGATATTTGTTTTTCTCCGTCAGCTTATTCAATTCACGGTAGTATATACATAACCGCAAACTACCGTCTTTCTTTTTCACAAAGAGAACTGGCGCGCTCCAAGGTGACATACTTGGGCATATGTATCCCTGCTCCAACAACTCTTGTAATTGGACTTTCAATTCAGCCATCTATTTTGGCGCGACGCGATATGGTGAGCGGGCCACAGGTTTAGCACCTGGCACCAACTCAATAGAGAAGTCAATCTCCCGCTGGGGTGGTAACCCAGGAAGATCTGTAGGAAACACATCGGCAAACTCTGACACAACCAGAACTTCACCGACACTGGCCTTTGGCTCAACAGCCTGAATTAGCGTGAAGAATAACTCCGCGCCCTTCCGATCAGCATTGACGACTTGGAGCGCAAACAACAAAGTCCCGCCAACTCCTCGCATACCAGCGAATCTCGTCACAAGTCCGGTATTCTGGCCCAGTGTGATCTCCTTGGAGTTGCAATCAATAAAGGCACGCTGCTCCGAGAGCCAGTCCATGCCAAAGATCACATCAAACTCCGATAACGGTAGCACAGCTGCACTCAAACCGAAATCCTGACTTCCTATTTGAACATCCACATCACAAGCCCTAACCGCAAGCATCACACAGCCATTCGGCAATAGCACCCTTGTACTATCAACCGTCACATGACTCGGCACCCCAATTCGAGATACGAAGTCCTCAGACAGAAAAGAATGTGAAGCACCTGTATCAAACCGGGCTCTCGCCGGACGATTCCAAATCAGGATAAAGCCTGCAGCACACACATCATGCACAAACTATACATAACCAAATGCAATAGCACTTAAGCAAGTAAGCTATATTAACTCGCACCTGTGAGAACGTCACTTTGCTTAATCGCCTTGTAACGACCCCATCCGTTACATGACGTATAGTAGAAGGTCCAGCCGGGGCGCCACACTATATGCCACAAACAGACGGTGAGGTCACATGATAATACCAAACCATACACGTATCCTAACTCAGAGTATACTAGCGGAAGCTTTAAGTTGTAAATTGAACTCTAACCAGGAATGTCCAATATATAAACCACAGTTATATATACAGCCACGGAATGTACCACAAATACACAGGGTTTGGCCTTACAGTTCCTCTTTCCACACCGTATGGATTACAAACATCGGCGCGCAGGCCGGTCATACATGAGTAAAAGCAAAACAAACAAAAACACTCGCATAGCCTTCAAGGGCCAGCAGCAGCAGCAGCAGCAACAGCAGCAAGGGCTTCAGCCCCTCATTTACCACTTGTGTCTCCAGCACCTGTATAGGGACAATCCACCCAAACGGTGGCAAACACGGCAACGGTCAGCATTCAGCTGACCCAATTATAACGATCCTACCCCTTTCTCGGGGCAGTAGCATTCCTTCCCTGCACAGCATGGTATCAACAATAGCAAATATGTGCTCGCAGGCACACTCAAGCCATCACAACCGTCGGCCACACGGCCCGACAGTCCGTGCACTCAGGGCACATTCTTGGTGCACCGGAAAACCAGGGTCAACACCACCGTTTACACGGTATTGAGCATTCTAGTCTTTTTGGCGCGCGGGCCTAAGACTCTCATTATGCGCTCCAACGAAACCTATAACCAGGCTTACCAGTCGGACGGACATAACGCAAGTACGGATCAGCCACCCCTCGTTGCTCAAGTCGCCGTGCCACCTCGAATACAGAAGTATCCATGGCAATTTATAGGGGCGGGTCGGTTTCACATTTCCTATTCGGCAAACTGCCTTTTCATAGAGTTGCAGCCCAACGGCTCAACCGCACACAATGTGGCAATGCACGGCCACAAGAGTTGCATCCAACCCTCTTCATTTCCTGGACTTCATCCAGTACTTCCTGCTGCACCAAGCAACAGGTAGGCACAAGGCAAACAAGCCATAATCACGGAGTCTTCTCCGATATGCAAACAAGCATCACCAATCCAGACCAACATGTCCAGATGGTCTTCACACAGCATGCCTAGATCCGTACTCCAATTCCGGACTCTAACAAGGGGGACTTCACATATCTACCCCAAGGGATGCCACAACCCACCGCACACTCGCGGGGAAGGGTTTTCCCTATGCAATGCAGAAAAGAAGGACTTCACATGTCCAAGAAGGGAGATCGTTAACCTTGACGATCTCTTGGGAGCCATCAAAATCTAGCCGGTGAGAAAGCACCGCAGCAGCTTTGCCTTCATAGCGCTGGCCTCGGATCTCGAATCGGACCACGGGAGCTCCGCCGGTGGCTTGATCTCCTCCTCCTTCTTCTTCCTCCTCTCTCTTTCTCTCTTCACTTAGCCAAATGAAGAATGATCTCTTCATCAAGCCTCTGGAGGTTTAATCCAGCAAGGAAGCACCTGAGCCTTTGGATCCAAATAGAGAAAAGGAACGACCACGATTTTCCCAAAATTACACTTTTTTGGCTGACACGGCCTGTGACATGCCCGTGTCACAGGCCGTGTACCCTTAAGCGGCACACGCGGTACTCGTACCG
This sequence comes from Platanthera zijinensis, assembly GCA_039513925.1. Classification (NCBI taxonomy): domain Eukaryota; kingdom Viridiplantae; phylum Streptophyta; class Magnoliopsida; order Asparagales; family Orchidaceae; genus Platanthera; species Platanthera zijinensis. The sequence goes on along the minus strand of CM077078.1, from coordinate 137,572,860 downwards.
ACTGAAATCTACCAGAACACGGGCATCGACACGCCCGTGTCGGACCTGACACGCCTGTGTCAGTCATGTGACAAGCCCGTGTCACCCCTGCCTCATCGAGCTCCAAAACCAACATGCAGTACACGGGTAGGCACACGGCATCGGACACGCCCGTGTCAAATCTGACACGGCCGTGTTCAAGGCTTGGTTCCGGGCCGTGTACTTCCCTGACTCAAACCAGCCATTTCTTGAGTGACACGCCCTGGGACACGCCCGTGTCCCAGGCCGTATACCCACGACACGCCCTGGGACACGCCCGTGTCCCAGGCCGTGTCAAACAGCCTGCACCTCAAATCCAGTTTTGAGATTTTTGGGGTGTTACAATCCTCCCCTCCTTAATAAAATTTCGTCCCGAAATTTGACACGGTAAGGAAACAAGAAAATACAATGATATAACTTGATAACTCTGTTATAACAAACGGTACACGGTTTACAGTTTATACAAACAGCTCGGGAAATTAAGCTCGCATGGTCTGCTCTCGCTCCCATGTTAGCTCTTCAAGGACACAATTGTCCCATCGGACTTTGACCATCCCGATTACTTTGTTCCGCAACTGTTTCTCGGCTCGATCCTCGATCTGAATGGGTCGAACCCTCGTCGTTAGCCCATACTCGACCGGTACCCGATCATTCTCTACTACTTGAGTTGGATCCTTAACAGCCTTACGAAGTACTGAGATGTGAAATACATCATGTAATCCACCCAAGTCTGCTTAAAGTGCTAGTCGATAAGCAGCTTCCCCAATTCGCTCCACCACCTCAAATGAACCAAGATACCTCGGACTTAGCTTTTTCAAACGCCGAATCCTAGACACGCCTTTGAAGGGTTTGATCTTCAAATATACCCAATCACCCATCGCGAACTCCACGTTCCGATGTTTGGCATTGTAGTACTTTGCTTGACGATCTTGGGATATCAATAGCCTCTCCCGAATAGAGCGTATAAGCGAGGTAGCTTCTTCGACTTCCTTTTTCCCACTCAGCTTAGATTCGCCTGCTTCTGCCCAAGCTAACGGTGTACGGCATTTACGACCATACAAAGCCTCAAATGGTGCCATACCGATGCTCGCTTGGTAGCTATTATTATAGGCAAATTCTACAAGACAAATATAATCTTCCCATCTCTTACCAAAGTCTAGGGCGCACATGCGGAGCATGTCCTCCATCGTCCTGTTGGTTCGTTCAGTCTGGCCATCCATTTGGGGATGAAAGGCCGTACTAAACGCTAATTTTGTACCCAACATTTGATGAACTAGCAGCCAATCATTCGATGTGAATCGCCCATCACGGTCATTGACGATGCTCCGAGGAACACCGTGCAGTCGAACAATCTGCTCCACATAAAGCTTGGCCAAGGTTTCCACTGAATCGTCTCTTTTGTTTGGAAGGAAGTGCGCCACTTTTGTCAATCGGTCCACAATCACCCAGATTGAATCATGACCGCGTTGAGATCTTGGCAACCCGTGCACGAAATCCATCGAAATGTCATCGAACTTCCACTCCGGAATCGGTAACGACTTCAGGAAACCGCCAGGCTTCTGGCATTCCGCTTTCACCAATGCACAAGTATGGCATTCCGCCACATAATGTGCTACATCTTTCTTTAGTCCGGGCCACCAGAACAGCTTTTTCAGATCTCTGTACATCTTTGTGCTCCCTGGGTGAACTGAGTACTTTGCAAAGTGAGCTTCGTACATCAACTCTTCCCTCAATTTACCCACACTCGGGACGCACACTTGACCATTTCTTCGTAACAAACCGTTATCCCAAGAGAATTGGTCATCCGGCCCATCTTTTGCATAGCGCTGGAGGCTTTCATCAAGCTCCGTTGCTCGCCGAACTGTGTCTGTAAGGTCATATTGAACCTCCATCCAGTTTAAGCATGCATCGGTCGACGAACCCTTGTCAACACAAGATATCTCCAATGCTTCCAATTCCTAGATTAAACGCTGATCATGCCTCTACAACCAGCTTGCCCGTACCGGAGTCTTCCGACTCAAAGCATCAGCGACCACATTTCCCATCCCGGGAGTATAGTGAATCTCGAAGGTGTAGTCCCCAAGGAACTCCATCCATCTTCGTTGTCGCATATTCAGATCCTTCTGATCCAACAGGTACTTTAGGCTTTTGTGATCTGTATAGATGTCCACTTTAACGCCATAAAGATAGTGCCGCCACAGCTTGAGCGCAAAGATTACCGCGCCAACTCCAAATCGTGGACGGGGTAATTCCGCTCATGCACTTTCAACTGGCGCGAGCCATAAGCAATCACTTTACCAAACTGCAGAAGAACGCAGCCTAAGCCACTCCCGGAAGCATCACTATAGATCTCATAGCCATCTGTACCACATGGCGATGTCAACCCAGGTGTCGTGGTCAAACGACTCTTCAGGTCTTCAAAAGCACGCGCGCACTCCGGCGTCCAAATGAACCTTTGATCTTTTCTCGTCAGCGTGGTCAGAGGTAAAGCAATCCGTGAGAAGTTTTCCAGAAACCGTCTATAGTAGCCCGCAAGCCCAAGGAAACTCCTGACCTCGGCCACTGAAGACATCACTGGCCAATCTCGAATGGCACTTATCTTCAACGGATCCACCGCGATACCTTCTCCACTTACCACATGGCCTAAAAAGGCTACTGAAGAGAGCCAGAACTCACACTTTGAGAACTTGGCATAAAGCTTATTCCTCCACAGGGTATGCAAGACCAACCGCAAATGGTTTGCATGATCCTCTTCCGACTGAGAGTATACTAAGATGTCATCGATAAACACAATCACGAACAAATCCAAGTACTCTCGGAACGTTCGATGCATTAGATCCATAAATACCGAAGGTGCATTACATAGGCCAAACGGAATTACCGTGAACTTATAATGACCGTAGCGTATTCCAAACGCCGTCTTGGGAATATCACCTTCCTGAATCCTCAACTGATAATATCCCGATTTCAAATCCAACTTGGAATAGACCATTGATCCTGCCAGCTGATCAAATAGGTCATCAATCCGTGGAATCGGATATTTGTTTTTCTCCGTCAGCTTATTCAATTCGCGGTAGTCAATACATAACCGCAAACTACCATCTTTCTTTCTCACAAAGAGAACAGGCGCGCTCCAAGGTGACATACTTGGGCGTATGTATCCCTGCTCCAACAACTCTTGCAATTGGACTTTCAATTCAGCCATCTCTTTTGGCGCGACGCGATATGGTGAGCGGGCCACAGGTTTAGCACCTGGCACCAACTCAATAGAGAAGTCAATCTCCCGCTGGGGTGGTAACCCAGGAAGATCTTTAGGAAACACATCGACAAACTCTAACACAACCAGAACTTCACCGACACTGGCCTTTGGCTCTGTAACGTCCCAATTCGCGCTAGGCCCCTTGATTGCGTATTTGAGTCAAGGGGGCTGTGGTGAGCCCAATGGGGATGTGGGTGAACAGGTGCGAACGTATGGGAAATGAGGAAAACAAGGCAAAACGGTGATTTTGGCCGACACGGGTATGGACACGGCCGTGTCCATACCCGTGTGCCTCATGCCAATATTAAGTTTCGAGTCAGAGAGGTACACGGGTATTGGGACACGGGCGTGTCCCTAGCCGTGTGCCGAGGACACGGGTCGAGACACGGCCGTGTCTCTACCCGTGTGCCGCAACCCCGACTCGGCAGAAAGATGTTCTGGGATGAACACGGCCCTAAACACGGCAGGCGACATGGCCGTGTCACCTGAACACGGGTAGGAACACGGCCGTGTGCCTACCCGTGTCTGCGGTGTATAAAAAGGAAAAAGTTGTGAAACCCTAGCATTTCATCCCCTTTCTTCAGCCCCGAAATTTCTGAGGGAGTTCTCTTGGCTGGAGGAGGAAGAGCTTGCCGGAGCCATCCTTGGAGGAATCAAAACGCCGCCACCGTCAAGGGAAAAACAATGCCGCCGCGAAGGAGTGCGAGGCTCATGGCCGGCCATGGTGGTACCGCTGGACTTGAGGTGAGCTTCCTCCCCTCTCCCTTGGTGCTAGATCTATAGTTATTTTAGGAGAGATATCGACTCCATAGAGTCTTGATGGTGAGGAGGAGAGTTCTTAGGATAAGCCATGCCTAGGTTTTCTAGGCTTAGTCTCCCTCAACCTTCTCATCATTCAAAGTGGAGATGAGAGGGGTTTTCGTTGAGGGTTTGGCTTTGAAAGGAGAAATAAGGTTGGGCGTGATTTCTGGAGAAGTTTATGCGAGGTCGTTGCAAGGAAGAAGATGAACGGATGCCATTCATCTCGCCTTAAGATGCGTGCAGAAATCTGATTTCTGCACGCGGCGACCTTCGTGGCCAATTTCGGGGGTGTTCTGGCCAGATCTGGGTGAACGACTCAACACGAAAGTTGTAGCCCTTGAAATTACCTTTCCAACGAGTGGTTGCTCATTTCCATGCGATACATGTATCCACGGGAAAGCTGGTTCGAGTCCGCTGCGTTCGGGAAAATTCCTGTACAGGAAAAGGTTTCCTGTACGTATTCGAGTTGAATTTCTGGTATGTTGCGACCAGATCTGGGCGATCGACTCAACACGAAAGTCGTATCCCTCGCGAATACCTTTCCATCGAGTGGTTGTGCATTGTGATCGGATTCCTGTAGCTCCGGGAATCCCAGTTTTAGTATCAGGCTATCCTATGTTAATGCACTTGTTATTTTATAATGCTAGCACTCTTGCAATGGTTGTGATTTGCTCATTTGTTGTCTTGCTCCCATATATCTATAATGTTGTTGTTACTATAATTTAGCATGGTTACTCATTTGGTTGTGTAATAAGGTATAACCATGTATTGGTAGAGAAATGGATTGGATGGGAAGGCTAGATATTAGGAGTTGAGATTGGTATAGGATATATTTATACAAATTGGTGTTGAACATATCTATTATGCGTAGTGTTGAGGTCAATTTATTGAATAGGTGGGCGTGAACATGATGAACACTATGTGAGGAGTATGTTGTAACCGTAATCCGAGCCCAAGGGGTTTATTAACAACCGATGCTTAGAGTTGAAGTCTCCCTACGGGTAGCATCGAGTGAGTTGTTTTGGGGCATGTGATGTGCGACGATTCATCGTGTCGCGATATTGAGATAATGACTGTGGCAGATCTACGGGTTTGCCAGTCGTCACACCGATGGGAGCCAATGGGTAGACCTTGGGTGGTAGGGTTAGATACTTGGTGTCCATAAACCGAGATCTCCTCCGCGCCATGAGAACGGTTGGGCTTGCACCTCGTGCGTTTCCGAGGTTCCATCCGGTTCGAAATCAAAGGCCAGGTTGGGCTGTGTTCTTGGTGCACATTTACCCAAGACCCCTTCGGAGCCGTAGTATGCATGTGAGCTCCGCTGTTGTGTTCTTAGCGTTGAGGCGTACGGGGGCCTAGGATAGGTAGTGTGATACCACCTAGTAGTGGAGACGCCCGCTCCACTGTCGCCGTCTGGCCACGACGGACGATGCCTGAGAGGTTAGCTACCTGCTCGAAAAGTGGGAACTTCAAGTCTGTGTCGACATAGCAATTTGCATGTGCGTGCGCATGATTCGGTCATAGCATAACATTCATATCATGTCATTCATTGCATACACAAGATCCTCATCGTATAAGTTTGTATGGGCACTCCTATACGATGAGTTACTTTACTGTTAACCCGATCCTTAACTTATAAGTTTGTATGGGCACTCTTATAAGTTGAGTTACTATTCTGATTAATTATACATGCTGTCATATATTATTGATATTTGTAAAACTGCTAGTTGTGTAGCGTAGCTTATACTCCACTATATTTACAGTCACCTGCTTGTTTACTTGCTTATATATATACATATTGTACCTTGTTCCTTTCTCCGCCCGATGCCGAGGAGTCGCCGGGGGAGCGGATGTGAAGCCACTTAGTCTTATGACTAACGGTTGCTACGTCTTCCTTTTTAGGAGGAAACCCCGCAGGTAGAGCAGCGACGGACTATGCAGCAGGACAGCCAGGCCCGGACGATAGGACCTGAGGTGGTGGTGCCATCGGCACCGTCAGTGACAGTCGTGAGTGTTTTCATGTAGCCGTTTGGCAAAACATTTCTAGACTCTTGTTTATTTGTACAAGCCTGTTGTGCTTGTTATCTTCCGCTATTTTTGGACATAATATTAGATGTGAATTGAACTGCTTTACTTTTCTGTTATGGTTGGGTTAGCATAATTGTTGTGATATGGATTATAGCCGGCGAAATAGGCGTCTTGTGGTAAAGGCTAACCCGTGTGTTAGTGCTACCGCAAGGCGGCTATTTCGGGCATAAGACTCCCCTCGTGCTGTGTGTTGTGTTCCGGGAGGGGGGTCTTACAAATGGTATCAGACTTAGCCGATCTTCAACTAGAGCAGTCATGTAGCAATGGGCCACTCCCGTTCGATTAGTCGGTTTGGGGACAAACCGACTTAGCGGAAGCAGTGGTGTGCCCATATGTAATTCACACTAAGTTGTCCAACTTTGACATTAGTTTTAGCCAACCTGACCCTAATTTGTACCTTGCGTATAGGTCCCAGCGCAGGTGGAGCCGGTTGGGGGCACTCCTACCCCTTCCGTTCCTTCTCAATTCCAGCAGTCGGAACTGGGACAAACGCTGTCAGCCATATTGGATGCATTTAAAGCCCAGCAAGCTCCGGTGCAATAACAAGCGCCAGGCTCCAACTGGTTGAGCACCTTCCGTGCCCTGTCCCCTCCTGCCTATCTTGGGACAGAATCGCCGGTGTGCACCGAGGAATGGCTTGATACCGTGCAGGAATTGATGGCTGGCATAAGATGTCCGAACAGCATGGCGGTGACATTGGTAGTGACGCTGCTAGAGCTGCACGCCAAAAGGTGGTGGAAGTCCCTCATGGGCTCCACCTTCCAAGGGCGGTTGTACACGGACATCAGTTGGAACGAGTTCACCGAGGCTTTTCTGGATCACTTCATCCCTTCTTCTGCTCGGGATGGACTTGAAGAAAAATTTCTGCAGCTGAAGCAGGGATCGAAATCGGTAACGGAGTACCAGAGGGAGTTCCAACACCTCGCTAGGTTTGCCGATTCCTATGATTTGGACGATAGAGGCTACGCGAAGCGCTTCTACAAAGGGTTGAGGGACCCCCTAAGGCAGGCCCTTTTGTTTATAGCCGATGGAAGCCTGGCAGAAATCATTGACATGGCAAAGAGACTGGAGGCGGACCACATGGGATGTGGCAAGAGACCTGCGGAAGGAGTAATTGAAGTCGGCCCTAGTAATAAAAGGCGGAATGATCATGGCAGAGGAAGGGGAAACCATAGAGGCGGTCGGTGGGTCAACCGGAACTATCGGGTGGAGTACCCAATTCCGCAACCACTAGCTTTACCTCCACCACCGCAGCAGCAATATTATCAACAACCTGGGGGCCGACGTGAGGTGATATGTTTTGAGTGCAACCAACCGGGGCATGTCCGAAGAGTTTGCCCGCGACTGATCGGGGATGTTCCTATTGCTCCCCCTCCAGTAGCTCCACGGGGGCGAGGGCACATGCGTGGTCGAGGAAGAGGACCACCAGGGAGAAATCAAGGACATGCACGGGAGCATGCATTCACATTGGATATGACTCAGGAGAGAAATCCGCAGGAGGTCATCACCGGTACGTGCAAAATTGTTTTAATATTATATGACTTGTTAGATTTATGATACAAATGATACGCGCTATTCTGAATAGTGATTACCCTTTTTGGAACCTAGGCACTGTCGTGGTTAGCGGGAGACCCGCCTATACGTTATTTGACACGGGTGCGTCTCACTCGTTCATTTCGGAGGACTTCGTGAAGGACTTGGAGGGAGTGCAACACTTCACGGTCATTACTCAAAGGGTGCGCCTTCCGGACGGCTCTGAGATGACGTCGTCAGCAAGTTGCGACTTCGACACCCTTATTGGAGGAAAGTTCTTTGAAACTCCGGCTACAGTGTTAAGAATCCCGGAGTTCGATCTCATCTTGGGCATGAAGTGGTTGGACTGGCACCACGCCAGGATCAATTGTGCGGAGAAGCAAGTTATGTTGAGGCATGGAGACTCGGAAGTCATCTTCCAAGGTATTAAATTCGCACCCCGTAAATTATTGTCTTCAATCCAAGTTATGAAATCTCATATGGAAGGGGACGAGGTCTATGTAATTTGCTTCGAGTTGAAGAAATTGACATTAGAGGTCAAGGATGTGCGGGTGGTGCGAGAATTTCCCGAGGTATTTCCCGAGAAATTGCCGGGACTACCCCCGCATAGGGAAGTGGACTTCCAAATCAAGCTAATTCCGGGTGCCAAGCCCGTCTCGCGAGCTCCATACCGAATGGCTCCGAAGGAACTTGCAGAGTTTAGAGTCCAGCTTCAGGAATTGGTGGAAGCAGGGTTCGTTCGCCCAAGCTCGTCGCCTTGGGGAGCGCCCGTTCTGTTCGTCAAAAAGAAGGATGGCACCCTGCGGTTGTGCATTGATTATCGAGAGTTGAACCGGTTAACGGTGCGGAACACCTACCCCCTACCGCGCATTGATGAATTGTTTGATCAATTGGTAGGATCGTATTGGTTCTCCAAGTTAGATCTGCGTTCGGGATATTATCAGCTGAGGATACAAGAAGATGACATTCAGAAGACGGCGTTCAGTTCGAGATATGGTTTGTATGAATTCACCGTGATGCCGTTTGGGCTCACAAATGCCCCTTCTGCCTTTATGAGCTTGATGAACAAGGTGTTCAGCCCTTATTTGGACATCTTTGTCATCGTGTTCATCGATGATATCCTAGTCTACTCCAAGACCGAAGCAGAACACGCCGAACATCTAACTTTAGTGTTGAGGAAGCTAAAGGAGCACACCTTGTTTGCCAAGTTCAGCAAATGCGAGTTTTGGCTTCGAGAGGTCGTGTTCTTGGGCCATGTGATTAGTGGGGCGGGGCTAGCTGTAGATCCGGCCAAGGTGCGGGCCGTGAAGGAGTGGTCACCATTGAAGTCAGCGGCCGACATACGGAGCTTTCTTGGACTTGCCGGGTACTATCGCAAGTTCGTGAAAGGCTTCTCAAAGATCGCCCTTCCCCTTACTACGCTGACCAAGAAGGGTGTGCCGTTTGAATGGTCACCCCAGTGCGAAGCTGCATTCCAAGAGTTGAAGGACAGATTGACGACTGCAGCCATCCTAGCTCTTCCATCTGGGAAGGAGGGCTTTCAAGTTTACACGGATGCGTCGTATCAAGGGATGGGAGCTGTGTTGATGCAGAATAGGCATGTGATCGCTTATGCTTCAAGACAGTTGAAGAAGCATGAAGCCAGCTACCCGGTGCATGATCTAGAGTTGGGAGCGGTGGTATTCGCCTTGAAGATGTGGAGGCATTATTTATATGGCATCCACTGCGAGATCTACTCGGATCACAAAAATCTGAAGTACGTTCACACCCAAAAGGAGTTAAACTTGAGACAGCGGCGGTGGTTGGAGTTCTTGTGCGACTATGAATTCACCTTGAACTACCACCCCGGGAAGGTTAATTCCGTAGCTGATGCCTTGAGCCGAAAGGCACCGGGAATGAGCACGGAATCCCACTTGATGAGGATGGAGTTAATCCAGACACTGCAAGAGATGGAAGTCACTTTGGTCTTTAAGAATCAATCGGAAGAGTATACAGAATATTTGGCCGCGATGAGTATAGTTTGCAACATACGAGACCGGATCCGGATGGAACAAAAGAAGGATGCGGCTTTAACCCCGGCTTTCAAGTCAATGGAGGATGGGACTACGGAAGAATACTCCCTAAAAGACGGCCTCGTCCATTTTCGTGGCCGGCTTTACATCCCCGAAGGTGACAACATTCGGGAGGATATTCTAAAGGAGGCCCATTGCTCCAAGTACTCGGTGCACCCGGGGATCGCGAAGATGTACACCGATTTGAGAAAGACGATGTGTTGGCCGGGCATGAAGAGGGATGTTAAGTACTTTGTTACTCATTGCGTGGCCTGCCAAATGGTGAAGGCGGAGTGCAGAAGCCCCGGTGGAATGCTAAAGTCGTTGCCCATCCCCGAATGGAAATTTGAGGACATCTCCATGGACTTCATCCACGGGTTACCTCGCTCGCGCTCGGGGAATGATTCTGTGTGGGTGATAGTTGACCGGTTGACCAAGGTAGCCCGATTTATCCCAATGAAGAAGGAGGCGCAGGTGGGCGTCCTAGTGCGTCTCTTTGTGGAGCAATTTGTGCGGTACCATGGTGTGCCGAAGACGATCGTCTCTGATCGGGATGGTCGGTTTACTTCAAGAGAATGGAGGGCTGTACAGGCTTATTTGGGCTCGCGCCTCACCTTTAGCACAGCCTTTCACCCTCAAACGGACGGGCAATCTGAACGAACCATCCGAACATTGGAGGACCTTCTGAGGTTGTGTGTGCTAGATAAAGGAGAACTATGGGAGAGACTCTTACCTCTCGTCGAGTTCTCTTATAATAACAGTCATCAAGCCAGTATTGGAATGGCACCTCATGAAGCTTTGTATGGAAGGAGGTGTAGAACACCCTTGTCCTGGGTGCAAGACGAAGATCCGAAGACATTGGGAAATGAGTATATTGATGACACGGACGCGGTGGTTAGGTTGATCCGGAATCGAATGCTAGAGGCTCAAAGCCGACAAGCGAAATATTACAACGCAAGGCACCGTATGGTGGAGTTTCAAGTGGGTGATAAGGTGTTCCTGAAGATTCGACCGATGCACGGAGTGTCGCGGGTACGTGGAGTCAAGAAGCTCAGCCCAAGGTATGTCGGGCCCTATGTCGTAGTGGAAAGGATTGGCCCTCTGGCCTATCGATTGGAGTTACCACCGGAGCTGGAGAAGCTTCACGACGTGTTCCATGTATCGTCGCTTCGGAAGGCTTTGTTGCTGCCTGAACAGTATATCCCCACGGCGGATGGTGTCGTGGCGTCTGATAGGTCTGTGCGACTGGAGCCGGTGCGGATCGTTGATAATGAGACAAGAACCTTGTGCCGCAAAAGTGTTCCCTTGGTGAAAGTGCTATGGTCTAATCATGGGAAGGAGGAGTTCACATGGGAGCCAAGGGATTTGATGCAAGGCCGCTACCCGGAATTATTTACTCCAGGTAAAAATTTTATTTGAAAGCATAGTTCCCATTTATGTGTTTCACTCCCATAGCCTTACCCTGATTTCGGGGACGAAATCTTTTATTTTGTTTATAGGATTTGTAACGTCCCAATTCGCGCTAGGCCCCTTGATTGCGTATTTGAGTCAAGGGGGCTGTGGTGAGCCCAATGGGGATGTGGGTGAACAGGTGCGAACGTATGGGAAATGAGGAAAACAAGGCAAAACGGTGATTTTGGCCGACACGGGTATGGACACGGCCGTGTCCATACCCGTGTGCCTCATGCCAATATTAAGTTTCGAGTCAGAGAGGTACACGGGTATTGGGACACGGGCGTGTCCCTAGCCGTGTGCCGAGGACACGGGTCGAGACACGGCCATGTCTCTACCCGTGTGCCGCAACCCCGACTCGGCAGAAAGATGTTCTGGGATGAACACGGCCCTAAACACGGCAGGCGACACGGCCGTGTCACCTGAACACGGGTAGGAACACGGCCGTGTGCCTACCCGTGTCTGCGGTGTATAAAAAGGAAAAAGTTGTGAAACCCTAGCATTTCATCCCCTTTCTTCAGCCCCGAAATTTCTGAGGGAGTTCTCTTGGCTGGAGGAGGAAGAGCTTGCCAGAGCCATCCTTGGAGGAATCAAAACGCCGCCACCGTCAAGGGAAAAACAATGCCGCAGCGAAGGAGTGTGAGGCTCATGGCCGGCCATGGTGGTACCGCTGGACTTGAGGTGAGCTTCCTCCCCTCTCCCTTAATGCTAGATCTATAGTTATTTTAGGAGAGATATCGACTCCATAGAGTCTTGATGGTGAGGAGGAGAGTTCTTAGGATAAGCCATGCCTAGGTTTTCTAGGCTTAGTCTCCCTCAACCTTCTCATCATTCAAAGTGGAGATGAGAGGGGTTTTCGTTGAGGGTTTGGCTTTAAAAGGAGAAATAAGGTTGGGCGTGATTTCTGGAGAAGTTTATGCGAGGTCGTTGCAAGGAAGAAGATGAACGGATGCCGTTCATCTCGCCTTAAGATGCGTGCAGAAATCTGATTTCTGCACGCGGCGACCTTCGTGGCCAATTTCGGGGGTGTTCTGGGCAGATCTGGGTGAACGACTCAACACGAAAGTTGTAGCCCTTGAAATTACCTTTCCAACGAGTGGTTGCTCGTTTCCATGCGATACCTGTAGCCACGGGAAAGCTGGTTCGAGTCCGCTGCGTTCGGGAAAATTCCTGTACAGGAAACGGTTTCCTGTACGTATTCGAGTTGAATTTCTGGTATGTTGCGACCAGATCTGGGCGATTGACTCAACACGAAAGTCGTAGCCCTCGCGAATACCTTTCCAACGAGGGGTTGTGCATTGTGATCGGATTCCTGTAGCTCCGGGAATCCCAGTTTTAGTATCAGGCTATCCTATGTTAATGCACTTGTTATTTTATAATGCTAGCACTCTTGCAATGGTTGTGATTTGCTCATTTGTTGTCTTGCTCCCATATATCTATAATGTTGTTGTTACTATAATTTAGCATGGTTACTCATTTGGTTGTGTAATAAGGTATAACCATGTATTGGTAGAGAAATGGATTCGATGGGAAGGCTAGATATTAGGAGTTGAGATTGGTATAGGATATATTTATACAAATTGGTGTTGAACATATCTATTATGCGTAGTGTTGAGGTGAATTTATTGAATAGGTGGGCGTGAATATGATGAACACTATGTGAGGAGTATGTTGTAACCGTAATCCGAGCCCAAGGGGTTTATTAACAACCGATGCTTAGAGTTGAAGTCTCCCTACGGGTAGCATCGAGTGAGTTGTTTTGGGGCATGTGATGTGCGACGATTCATCGTGTCGCGATATTGAGATAATGACTGTGGCAGGTCTACGGGTTCGCCAGTCGTCACACCGATGGGAGCCAATGGGTAGACCATGGGTGGTAGGGTTAGATACTTGGTGTCCATAAACCGAGATCTCCTCCGCGCCATGATAACGGTTGGGCTTGTACCTCGTGCGTTTCCGAGGTTCCATCCGGTTCGAAATCAAAGGCCAGGTTGGGCTGTGTTCTTGGTGCACATTTACCCAAGACCCCTTCTGAGCCGTAGTACGCATGTGAGCTCCGCTGTTGTGTTCTTAGCGTTGAGGCGTACGGGGGCCTAGGATAGGTAGTGTGATACCACCTAGTAGTGGAGACGCCCGCTCCACTGTCGTCGTCTGGCCACGACGGACGACGCCTGAGAGGTTAGCTACCTGCTCGAAAAGTGGGAACTTCAAGTCTGTGTCGACATAGCAACTTGCATGTGCGTGCGCATGATTCGGTCATAGCATAACATTCATATCATGTCATTCATTGCATACACAAGATCCTCATCGTATAAGTTTGTATGGGCACTCCTATACGATGAGTTACTTTACTGTTAACCCGATCCTTAACTTATAAGTTTGTATGGGCACTCTTATAAGTTGAGTTACTATTCTGATTAATTATACATGCTGTCATATATTATTGATATTTGTAAAACTGCTAGTTGTGTAGCGTAGCTTATACTCCACTATATTTACAGTCACCTGCTTGTTTACTTGCTTATATATATACATATTGTACCTTGTTCCTTTCTCCGCCCGATGTCGAGGAGTCGCCGGGGGAGCGGATGTGAAGCCACTTAGTCTTATGACTAACGGTTGCTACATCTTCCTTTTTAGGAGGAAACCCCGCAGGTAGAGCAGCGACGGACTATGCAGCAGGACAGCCAGGCCCGGACGATAGGACCTGAGGTGGTGGTGCCATCGGCACCGTCAGTGACAGTCGTGAGTGTTTTCATGTAGCCGTTTGGCAAAACATTTCTAGACGCTTGTTTATTTGTACAAGCCTGTTGTGCTTGTTATCTTCCGCTATTTTTGGACTTAATATTAGATGTGAATTGAACTGCTTTACTTTTCTGTTATGGTTGGGTTGGCATAATTGTTGTGATATGGATTGTAGCCGGCGGAATAGGCGTCTTGTGGTAAAGGCTAACCCGTGTGTTAGTGCTACCGCAAGGCGGATATTTCGGGCATAAGACTCCCCTCGTGCCGTGTGTTGTGTTCCGGGAGGGGGTTCTTACAGGCTCAACAGCTTGAATTAGCGTGAAGAATAACTCCGCGCCCATCCAAACAGCATTGATGACTTGGAGCGCAGACAACAAAGTCCCGCCAACTCCTCGCATACCAGCGAACTTCGTCACAAATCCGGTATTCTGGCCCAGTGTGATCTCCTTGGAGTTGCAATCAATAAAGGCACGCTGCTCCGAAAGCCAGTCCATGCCAAAGATCACATCAAACTCCGATAACGGTAGCACAGCTGCACTCAAACCGAAATCCTGACTTCCTATTTGAACATCCACATCGCAAGCCCTAATCGCAAGCATCACACAGCCATTCGGCAATAGCACCCTTGTACTATCAACCGTCACATGACTCGGCACCCCAATTCGAGATACGAAGTCCTCAGACAGAAAAGAATGCGAAGCACCCGTATCAAACAGGGCTCTCGCCGGACGATTCCGAATCAGGACAAAGCCTGCAGCACACACAACATGCACAAGCTATATATAACAAAAGGCAATAGCACTTAAGCAAGTAAGCTATATTAACTCGTACCTTTGACGACGTCACTTTGCTTAATCGCCTCCTGCTGACCAAGGTGATATATTCGGGGTTGTGCCTGGGACGCAGAGGAATCAACCACCGCTTTGCCCTTCTCAGCATAAGACGCACCCGTCTTCTTTTCCCCTTTGGGCTGAACAACCCGACAATCACAGGCTATATGCCCCACACGGCCACAAGTAAAGCATGTACGAGACTCCGGACTTGACGTCGCCCCCGACACAACGGTCGTTGACACTTGCCCAGACGGCTTGGACCTCTTGCCCCCTTTCTTCTAGTAGAACGACTAGCTAGGGCGAGGTGCTTGCTCTAGCTTCGACACAACCAAGCCCTTGTTCCCTTGCACCCGCCTCATGTCCTTCTCCAACGCACATGCAGTATCAACCAACGCCTGAAACCCTTGGTTCACGGAAATCGAAAGCAGGAACCTCAACTCATCCTGCAATCCTTCATAGAACCTATTCGTTTTCCTTTGGTCATCCGCGAAGATTGTTCCTGCATACCGTCCCAACCTTGTAAACTCATGCAGGTAGGTATCCACGCTATCTTCTCCTTTCTTTAACCGTTGAAACTCATTTTCCATGGCAATGCATTGCGCCGCTGGGACATGTTTCGCCAGAAATATTCTAGAGAACTCCTCAATCGATACTTGCGTTAATTGTCTGCCCGCCAAATGTTGTACCTCAACCCCGTCCCACCACAACCGCGCCTCTCCTTCAAGCATGAAGGTGGCCAAGGTGACCTTTAAAGTTTCCTCTGCCCTGATCGCTGTCATTATCCGCTTGACACGCGATAACCAATCCTCTGCCTGCGTTGGGGATCCCAGTCCCGTAAACGTAGGCGGACTGAAGGTCATGAATTGCTTCAACTGTCGGTCAGCTGCTCGTGGATCGACAGCCTCAACCGGCTCGGGTCTTACATCAACACGAACTGGCACTACTGCCGGCTGCGCTTGCCCGGTCGGCTGAATCATGGCAAAGAGAGCCTCAGCAACTAAGCGAACAGTTTCCGCAGATGGAGGAGGTGTTGGCACCTCAGCTGGTGCCGCACTCTCATCAGAGCGCTGGGGCTCAGACTGCCCAGCACCACTACGCGTCACCTATAGGTGGACAAGACACACATTAGCGATCGCATGCAAACAAAACAACAGAAAAGGAACGCGCAGATTCCTCAAACAAGATTATGTACATTCCTTAGTGGACATTCCTGAGTTCATTCCTTAGTGGGCAAAGCGGTGGTTGATTCCTCTGCGTCCCAGGCACAGCCCCGAATATATCACCTTGGTCAGCAGGAGGCGATTAAGCAAAGTGACGTCGTCCGTTACATGACGTATAGTAGAAGGTCCGACCGGGGCCCCACACTATATGCCACAAACAGACGGTGAGGTCACAGGATAATACCAAACCATACACGTATCCTAACTCAGAGCATACTAGCGGAAGCTTTAAGTTGTAAATTGAACTCTAACCAGGAGTGTCCAATATATAAACCACAATTATATATACAGCCACGGAATGTACCACAAATACACAGGGTTTGGCCTTAAGGCCTTACAGTTCCTCTTTCCACACCGTATGGATTACAAACATCGGCGCGCAGGCCGGCCATACATGAGTAAAAGCAAAACAAACAAAAACACTCGCATAGCCTTCAAGGGTCAGCCGCAGCAGCAGCAGCAACAGCAGCAAGGGCTTCAGCCCCTCATTTACCACTTTGCTCTCCAGCACCTGCATAGGGACAATCCACCCAAACAGTGGCAAACACGGCAACGGTCAGCATTCAGCTGACCCAATTATAATAATCCGACCCCTTTCTCGGGGCAGTAGCATTCCTTCCCTGCACAGCATGGTATCAACAATAGCAAATATGTGCTCGCAAGCACACTCAAGCCATCACAACCGTCGGCCACACGGCCCGACAGTCCGTGCACTCAGGGCGCATTCTTGGTGCACCGGAAAACCAGGGTCAACACCACCGTTTACACGGTATTGAGCATTCTAGTCTTTTTGGCGCGCGAGCCTAAGACTCTCATTATGCGCTCCAACGAAACCTATAACCAGGCTTACCAGTCGGACGGACATAACGCAGGTATGGATCAGCCACCCCCCATTGCTCAAGTCGCCGTGCCACCTCGAATACGGAAGTATCCATGGCAATTTAAAGGCGCGGGTCGGTTTCACATTTCCTGTTCGGCAAACTGCCTTTTCATCGAGTTGCAGCCCAACGGCTCAACCGCACACAAAGTGGCAACGCACGGCCACAAGAGTTGCATCCAACCCTCTTCATTTCCTGGACTTCATCCAGTACTTCCTGCTGCACCAAGCTACAGGTAGGCACAATGCAAACAAGCCATAATCACGGAGTCTTCTCCGATATGCAAATAAGCATCACCAATCCAGACCAACATGTCCAGATGGGCTTCACACAACATGCATAGATCCGTACTCCAATTCCGGACTCTAACAAGGGGGACTTCACATATCTACCCCAAGGGATGCCACAACCCACCGCACACTCGCGGGGAAGGGTTTTCCCTATACAATGCAGAAAAGAAGGACTTCACATGTCCAAGAAGGGAGATCGTTACCCTTGACGATCTCTTGGGAGCCATCGAAATCTAGCCGGTGAGAAAGCACCGGAGCAGCTTTGCCTTCACAGCGCTGGCCTCAGATCTCGAATCGGACCACGGGAGCTCCGCCGGTGGCTTGATCTCCTCCTCCTTCTTCTTCCTCCTCTCTCTTTCTCTCTTCACTTAGCCAAATTAAGAATGATCTCTTCATCAAGCCTCTGGTGGTTTAATCCAGCAAGGAAGCACCTGAGCCTTTGGATCCAAATAGAGAAAAGGAACGACCACGATTTTCCCAAAATTACACTTTTTTGGCTGACACGGCCTGTGACACGCCCGTGTCACAGGCCGTGTACACTTAAGCGGCACACGCGGTACTCGTACCGACTGAAATCTACCAGAACACGGGCATAGACACGCCCGTGTCAGACCTGACACGCCCGTGTCAGTCATGTGACACGCCCATGTCACCCCTGCCTCATCGAGCTCCAAAACCAACAAGCAGTACACGGGTAGGCACACGGCATCGGACACGCCCGTGTCAAATCTGACACGGCCGTGTTCAAGGCTTGGTTCCGGGCCGTGTACTTCCCTGACTCAAACAGGCCATTTCTTGAGTGACACACCCTGGGATACGCCCGTGTCCCAGGCCGTGTACCCCCGACACGCCCTGGGACACGCCCGTGTCCCAGGCCGTGTCAAACCGCCTGCACCTCAAATCCAGTTTTGAGATTTTTGGGGTGTTACACGCCTCCTACTGACCAAGGTGATAAACTCGGGGCTGTGCCTGGGACGTAGAGGAATCAACCACCGCTTTGCCCTTCTCAGCATAAGACGCACCCGTCTTCTATTCCCCTTTGGGCTGAACAACACGACAATCACGGGCTATATGCCCCACCCGGCCACAAGTAAAGCATGTACGAGACTCCGGCCTTGACGTCGCCCCCGACACAACGGTCGTAGACACTTGCCCAGATGGCTTAGACCTCTTGCCCCCTTTCTTCTGGTAGAACAACTTGCTAGGGCGAGGTGCTTGCTCTGGCTTCGACACAACCAAGCCCTTGTTCCCTTGCACCCGTCTCATGTCCTTCTCCAATGCACATGCAGTATCGACCAACGCCTGAAACCCTTGGTTCACTGAACTCGAAAGCAGGAACCTCAACTCATCCCGCAATCCTTCATAGAACCTATTCGTTTTCCTTTGATCATCCGCGAAGATTGTTCCTGCATACCGTCCCAACCTTGTAAACTCATGCAGGTAGTTATCCACGCTATCTTCTCCTTGCTTTAACCGTTGGAACTCATTTTCCATGGCAATGTGTTGCGCCGTTGGGACATGTTTCGCTAGAAATATTCGATAGAACTCCTCAATCGATACTTGCGTTAATTGCCTGCCCGCCAAATGGTGTACCTCAACCTCGTCCCACCATAACCGCGCCTCTCCTTCGAGCATGAAGGTGGCCAAGGTGACCTTTAAAGTTTCCTCCGCCCTGATCGCTGTCATTATCCGCTTGACACGCGATAACCAATCCTCTGCCTGCGTTGGGGATCCCAGTCCCGTAAACGTAGGCGGACTGAAGCTCATGAATTGCTTCAACTGTCGGTCAGCTGCTCGTGGATCGATAGCCTCAACCGGCTCGGGTCTTACATCAACACGAACTGGCACTACTGCCGGCTGCGCTTGCCTGGTCGGCTGAATCATGGCAAATAGAGCCTCAACAACTAAGCGAACAGTTTCCGCAGATGGAGGAGGTGTTGGCACCTCAGCTGGTGCCGCACTCTCATCAGAGCGCTGGGGCTCAGACTGCCCAGCACCACTACGCGTCACCTATAGGTGGACAAGACACACATTAGCGATCGTATGCAAGCAAAACAACAGAAAAGGAACGCGCAGATTTCTCAAACAAGATTATGTACATTCCTTAGTGGACATTCCAGAGTTCATTAGCGTTACAGCAGGGCGCACAAACACGCGCTCGCCACCCCATAAAAGAATTCGACCACAAATTCGAAAGAGGAAGACCGAACGAAGCTGATACCAAAATGTAACGACCCCATCCGTTACATGACGTATAGTAGAAGGTCCGGCCGGGGCCCCACACTATATGCCACAAACAGACGGTGAGGTCACAGGATAATACCAAACCATACACGTATCCTAACTCAGAGTATGCTAGCGGAAGCTTTAAGTTGTAAATTTAACTCTAACCAGGAATGTCCAATATATAAACCACAGTTATATATACAGCCACGGAATGTACAACAAAGGTGAAGGGTTGGCCTTAAGGCCTTACAGTTCCTCTTTCCACACATCATGGATTACAAACCTCGGCGCGCAGGCCGGCCATACATGAGTGAAAGCAAAACAAACAAAACCATTCGCATAGCCTTCAAGGGCCAGCCGCAGCAACAGCAACAACAACAGCAAGGGCTTCAGCCCTTCATTTACCACTTGGCTCTCCAGCACCTGCATAAGGACAATCCACCCAAACGGTGGCAAACATGGCAACGGTCAGCATTCAGTTGACCCAATTATAATAATCCTACCCCTTTCTCGGGGCAGTAGCATTCCTTCCCTGCACAGCATGGTATCAACAATAACAAATATGTGCTCGCATGCACACTCAAGCCATCACAACCGTCGGCCACACAGCCCGACAGTCCGTGCACTCAGGGCACATTCTTGGTGCACCGGAAAACCAGGGTCAACACCACCGTTTACACGGTATTGAGCATTCTAGTCTTTTTGGCATGCGGGCCTAAGACTCTCATTATGCGCTCCAACGAAACCTATAACCAGGCTTACCAGTCGGACGGACATAACGCAGGTACGGATCAGCCACCCCCCGTTGCTCAAGTCGTCGTGCCACCTCGAATACGGAAGTATCCATGGCAATTTATAGGCGCGGGTCGGTTTCACCTTTCCTGTTCGGCAAACTGCCTTTTCATCGAGTTGCAGCCCAACGGCTCAACCGCACACAAAGTGGCAACGCACGGCCACAAGAGTTGCATCCAACCCTCTTCATGTAACACCCCTATCCGTCGCATAGCATATAGCAGTAGGTCCGGCCGGGGCCCGACGCCATATACCACAAACAGACCGGTTGGTTACTTATTGAAACCATACAACCAATCAGAGCGTCCTACACAACACCTAGCGGAAGCAATTTAATTAAGTTGCAAAAAGATAAGAACCCTGCCACAAAGCATGAATGTTCACTACAACCCAGGAATGAGTACATACACAAAAGAGAACTGGCCTTAAGGCCTTACATTGTTCACTTAACAAAATAGTGTTTTCAGACATCGGCTCGCAGGCCGGCCATACATGAATGAACGGGAAAAACATAACAAATTAGGCCTTCGAGGGCTGGCACAGCAACAAGGGCTTTAGCCCGCTATTTCCCGCTCGGCTCCGCAGCACCTGCAAGCAACAAACCACCGCCCGGTGGCAAACAATAGCAACGGTCAGCAAAGCTGACCAAATTGTAACGATCCCGCCCCCACAATCGGGGCGGGGATGCTCTTTCCCTGCACTTTATTAGTATAGGCATTTATAAAAGGTAATTGCACATCACCACAGGCGTAGGCTCGCACGGCCACACACCCCGTGCACTCAGGGCACATTCTCGGCGAACCGGCCAACGTCACGTCAATTCAAGCCATAGACGTTCCCGATCCACCACCGCCTCTAGGACGGTCATCCATATGAGCAATTTGTCTCCTTAGCCTTGGTCACGACAATTTAAGCCATAGACCGCCGAAGACCCTCGTCCATGCCAACGGTCCTACCGAACGACATAGATCGGGTACGGTTCCGCTTGACCCGTGCTCATACCGCAACGACAATTTAAGCCATATGCGCAGGTCAAGACTCGCCGAGTCCCGTTTCCTCTACAAAATCACATAACCCAGTTATGTTCACGTTGGCTCCCCGGCCTCCGTGTTGGCAAAAACCGCTTTTGCCCAGTTTTCCAGGTGCACCTTAGAGTTAATCTCTAAGATTCCCTAATGCAATCTACCACGTAGAAAAACCCGAAAACACCCAAACATCCGGAGTCTTGCCCGGTTCAAATGCAATGCAACATCACCGATTCGGACCAACACGTCCGAATAGGCTTCACACACAATGCCTATGTCCGTTTATGCATACGGACTCTACACAAGGGGGACTTCACATATCTACCCCAAGGAGCGCTCCAACTGTTCGCTCACTCGCAAGAGCGGGCTTCCTATGCAAGGAAAAGAGGGCTTCACATGCCCAAGATAAAGAATCGTTACCCTTGCGTTCTTCCGCGGCGCCATCGCAAACTACGCGGCTAGAAAGCTTCGCAACGTCGTCGCCTCCGCGGATCTGGGCTCGGATCGCGATTTGGAGCTTCGAACCTCCTCCGGCGGCCGGATTTTGGCCTCACACCACCAAGGGAGCTCTCCCCTCTCTAGAATGTAGAAAGAGAAACTCAAGTTGAAATGAGGGTTTCTCCCCCCATTTCCCGGCTAATAACCCCCCAGGAGCAGCCCCCACCGTCAGATCCAGATCCAAGGGAATGAACGGCCGAGATTAGATCCAAAATAATAAAACCTGGGCCGAACACGGGTTGGCACACGGCCGTGTGCCTGGCCATGTAGCTCATTCGCCGATCGACACGGGTCCTGACACGGCCGTGTGCCACGGGCCGTGTTACCTGGAGCTTCAGGAACGATCGTCGGGCTTCATGAACACGGCTTCGAACACGGCCGTGTTCGAGGCCGTGTGCCCCACACACGGCTTGAGACACGGCCGTGTGTCTCAGGCCGTGTCCTTCTCTGACTCGAGACTGCACAAAACCACTGAACACGGGTAGGCACATGGCCGTGTGCCTGGCCGTGTGCCCCTGTTCAGACCTCAAAATGTGCTGATTGATCGCCCCGCGATCAACTCCGAGGTTGGGGTCTTACAACTCCCTCCCCCTTAAGAGAATTTCGTCCTGAAATTAAGAACAGAGACTACACAAAAAAAATAAACATGACGAGTACCTGAGGGGAACAACTCGGGGTACTCCTCGCGCATTGACTGCTCTCGCTCCCAATAGAGCTCCTCGCGTCCGCAGTTATCCCAACGGACCTTCACCATTCTGATTTCCTTGTTCCGAAGCCGCTTGACTTCGAAATCCTCAATAGATATGGGCTTGACTTTCGTTGTCAACCCTTCCTCAACCGGTACTTGGTCGGCCGCTAACACCTACGAAGGGTCTTGCACTACCTTCCGCAAAACCGAGATGTGGAATACATCGTGCAAAGCACTTAACTCTGCTGATAACCTCAACCTATAAGCTGCTTCTCCGATCCGCTCCAGAATCTCAAATGGCCCAAGGTATCTCGGACTCAACTTTTTCAAGCGTCGAATCCGTGAGACACCCTTGAACGGCTTGATCTTCAAGTACACCTAATCGCCAACACTGAATTCCACGTTCCTATGTTTGGCATTATAATACTTGGCTTGCCTATCCTGGGCAATCCGCAACCGCTCCCGTATAGTATGCACCAAAGAAGTGGCATCTTCAATGTCTTGACGCTGATAAAGCTTGGACTCACCCGTTTCTAACCACGACAACGGCGTGCGACATTTTCTTCCGTAAAGAGCTTCGAACGGCGCCATCTGAATGCTTGCTTGATAACTATTGTTATAAGCAAATTCGACCAAGTATAGGTGGTCCTCCCACCTCTTACCGAAGTCCAACATACACATGCGGAGCATGTCTTCCAAGGTTCTGTTGACTCTCTCGGTCTGGCCATCCGTCTGCGGATGAAACGCCGTGCTAAACTTCAGTTTGGAGCCCAACAATTGATGCACTAGCCTCCAGTCATTGGACGTGAAACGCCCATCGCGATCACTCACAATACTGCGGGGCACCCCGTGCAAGCGCACAATGCTATCCACATAGAGCTTTGCCAACTTCTCTACTGGATCATCCTTCCTCATTGGTAAGAAATGCGACACTTTAGTCAATCTGTCAACGATCACCCAAATGGCGTCGTTTCCCTTCTGCGATCTTGGCAATCCATGCACAAAATCCATGGATATGTCGTCGAATTTCCACTCCGGTATAGGCAAGGGCTTCAGAAATCCTCCCGGCTTTTGGCACTCCGCCTTCACCAAGGCGCACGTTTGACATTTAGCCACATACAATGCCACATCTTTCTTAAGCCCCGGCCACCAAAACAACTTTTTAAGATCACGATACATCTTCGTGCTCCCTGGGTGGATTGAGTACTTGGTATGATGAGCCTCGTACATCAACTCCGCCCGGAGGTTGCCCCCACTCGGGACGCACAACCGATGATCCTTCCTTAATAACCCATCTTCTACCAAGAACTGGGAATTTGACCCATCCAGAGCGGCCTCCATAAGCTCCCTCATGGAGTCATCCAACTCCAATGCCTGCCGAACCCGGTCAGCCAGGTCATACTGCACCTCTGTCCAGTTTAACATCGCCTTGGCGCTCGACTGCTTGTCAACGCAACAGATCTCAAGCTTCTCCAACTCCCGTACTAGCCGCTCATCATGCACCGACAACCAGTTGGCTTGGGAGGGAGCCCTGCGGCTCAACGCATCCGCAACTGCGTTGCCCTTCCCGGGTACATAATATATCTTGAAAGTGTAGTCCCCGAGGAACTCCATCCACCTCCTCTGCCTCATATTGAGATCCTTTTGATCCAACAAGTATTTTAGGCTCTTGTGATCGGTGTATATATCGACCCTTACTCCGTATAGGTAGTGCCTCCACAACTTTAGTGCAAAAATCACGGCCGCCAACTCCAAGTCGTGCACCGGATAATTTCTTTCCTGCACCTTTAGCTGACGCGATCCATACGCTATCACGCTACCATGCTGCAACAACACGCAGCCCAAACCACTACCCGAAGCGTCGCTATATACCTCAAAGCCCTCGGTTCCACTCGGCGAACTGAGCACTAGCGCCGTGGTCAACCGTCTCTTCAGCTCCTCAAAAGCTTTTACGCACTCCTGCGTCCATAAGAACTTCTGATCCTTCCTTGTCAACTTCGTGAGAGGTAACGCTACCCGCGAGAAGTTCTCTACGAAGCGCCTGTAATATCCGGCAAGCCCGAGAAAACTACGGACTTCCGCAACAGAAGATAACGCAGGCCACTCCCGTATCGCAACAATCTTCGCCGGATCCACCGCTATACCTTCCCCACTCACTATATGACCAAGGAACGCTACCGAGGGTTGCTAGAACACGCACTTGGAGAACTTTGCGTAAAGCTCATTCCTCCTCAAAGTCTCCAACACAAAATGCAAATGCTTGAAATGGTCTTCTTCGCACTGCGAGTATACCAAAATATCGTCAATAAAGACGATCACAAAGCGATCCAGGAAATCTCTGAACGTCCTGTTCATCAGATCCATAAACACCGATGGCGCATTTGTCAGTCCAAACGGCATGACCGTGAACTCGAAATGCCCGTACCTCGTACTGAACGCCGTCTTTGGGATATCACATTCCCTGATCCTCAGCTGATAGTACCCCGACTTCAAGTCCAACTTGGAGTATACAGACGATCCGACTAACTGATCAAAGAGATCATCAATCCTCGGGATCGGGTACTTGTTCTTCTCCGTCAACTTGTTCAATTCTCTGTAGTCGATGCACAGCCGCATACTACCGTCCTTCTTTTTAACGAAGAGGACCGGTGCGCTCCAAGGCGACGAACTTGGACGCACATAGCCTTGCTCCATCAGTTCCTCCAACTGAACCTTCAACTCCGCCATCTCCTTTGGCGCCAACCTAAAAGGAGCACGTGACACGGGTTTGGCACCCGGCACGAGCTCGATCGTAAAATCAATCTCTCGCTGCGGTGGGGCTCCGGGAAGGCTATCCGGGAACACATCGGGGTATTCGCAAACCACGGGGATGCTATCCAACGGGGACTTTGGCTCCACAGCCCCCACTATCGCAAAGAACAGCTCTGCACCAGCACGAACTGCCTTCACCACCTGAAGAGCAGACATCAGTGTCTTGCTCGACCCCTTAAGCCCCTCGAAAGTAGTCTCCCGCCCTACACCCAGCTTGACCTCCTTACGGTCGCAATCGATCCAAGCCTTCTGCTCTGACAGCCAATCCATTCCAAAGATAACATCGAACTCTACTAACGGCAATAATGACGCTAGCAAGTCAAACTCTTGGCTCCCTATGAGAACCTTCACGGCGCACACTCTGTCCGCACGCATCGAGCACCCATTCGGTAGCAACACATCTAACTTGTCCTTCGCCATCGAAGAAGGGACTCCGATGCGCGATATAAACTGTTCGGACAAGAAAGAATGCGAAGCACCAGTGTCGAACAGTGCCCGTGCCGGACTATCGCTAATCACCACAAAGCCTAAGCAAAAGACATTAGCTTAACAAGCAATAGGTAATAGTATTCTCAAGTCAACTTGCATAAATTAACTCATACCTGTCACCACATCCGCTTGCTTGATGGCCTCCTGCTGGCCCAAGTTGTAGACTCTAGGCTGAGTAGGAGCATAGTGGGACGCGGTCGACTCCACCGCTTTGCCCTTTTCCTCATAGGTAGCTCCTTGTTTCCTTTCGGACTTTGAGCGTCCACTCCAGCAGTCACGGGCAAAGTGCCCCAGCTTTCCACACGTGAAACAAGCGCCCGGGGTTCGATTTGTAGTTGTCCCCGAGGCACCTGCAGAAGGAGCTGGACCCGATGTCTTAGCCTTCTTGAAGAATCTATGGTAGCCCGACTTCGATGTAGTCGGCGCCTTGAACTCTGATTTCTTGGCACCGGATTCCCTTTCTTTCTTCGCTTGCACGTTTCTCATATCCTTCTCCAAGGACCGGGCCGAACTGACCAGGGTCATGAAACCCTGCGCCTTGGGCCCCGATAGCAGCAACCTCAAATCATCCCTTAGCCCTTCATAAAAGCGGCTCGTCTTGCGCTCCTCGTCTGCGAAGGTAGCACCGGCATATCTCCCCAACCGAGTAAACTCGTGGAGGTATTCATCAACGGTGCTATCACCCTGCACTAACTTCTGGAATTCGCTCTCTAGCGCGATCCTCTGTGCCGAGGGGAGGTATCGAGCCATAAATAGTCTCGCAAACTCCTCCATCGGGACTTCGGCCAATGGCCTTCCCCTCAATTGATGCAGCTCTAGGCCCTCCCACCACAGTCTTGCGTCCCCATCCAAAAGGAACGTCGCTATAGTGGTCTTCTGCCACTCTTCAGTTTCCGTCGCAGTCATCACCCTGTTGACCCATGAGAGCCAATCCTCTGCTTGGGTCGGGGTTTCTGCCCCCGTGAACACCGGTGGATGAAAGCCCATGACATGCTTCAGTTGTTTTTCAGTTGCTCTCCGAGGCAACTCTGGCTCCACCACCACCTGCTCAACCCTCCTTTGCTCTGCCGTCTGAAGCGGTACTTGCTCTATAGTAGGAGCAGGCTGCTACACCTGCCTTGCAGGCTGCGCATTAATCATTGCCATGACCGCTTCTGCCACCAACCTAATGGTCTCGGCAGACAAAGGTGTTGCAGGCGTATCGCATGGCGCACTGCTCGCCTCAAAACCTGGCCGTTCAGACGGCCCAGCACCACTTCTGGTCACCTATAATCATGCAAAACACCGATAAGCGACCAAACACTACTGCAAACAGCAATTATAGGAACACGCAGGTTCCTCAAACATGTGTATTTTCATTCCTAAGTGGACATTCATGGGTTCTTTTCATGTTATAACGATGACGCACACAATGTGCTCACCACCCCTTAAAGTGAATTCGTCCACGAATTCATTTGAGCGTGACCGAAACCAGAAGTCTGATACCAATTTGTAACACCCCTATCCGTCGCATAGCATATAGCAGTAGGTTCGGCCGGGGCCCGACGCCATATACCACAAACAGACCGGTTGGTTACTTATTGAAACCATACAACCAATCAGAGCGTCCTACACAACACCTAGCGGAAGCAATTTAATTAAGTTGCAAAAAGATAAGA
Organism: Platanthera zijinensis; assembly: GCA_039513925.1. Classification (NCBI taxonomy): domain Eukaryota; kingdom Viridiplantae; phylum Streptophyta; class Magnoliopsida; order Asparagales; family Orchidaceae; genus Platanthera; species Platanthera zijinensis. Next base: position 137,545,505 of record CM077078.1, on the reverse strand, counting down.
ACCCTGCCACAAAGCATGAATGTCCACTACAACCCAGGAATGAGTACATACACAAAAGAGAACTGCTCTTAAGGCCTTACATTGTTCACTTAACAAAATAGTGTTTTCAGACATCGGCTCGCAGGCCGGCCATACATGAATGAACGGGAAAAACATAACAAACTAGGCCTTCGAGGGCCCGCACAGCAACAAGGGCTTTAGCCCGCTATTTCCCGCTCGGTTCCGCAGCACCTACAAGCAACAAACCACCGCCCGGTGGCAAACAATAGCAACGGTCAGCAAAGCTGACCAAATTGTAACGATCACGCCCCCACAATCGGGGCGGGGATGCTCTTTCCCTGCACTTTATTAGTATAGGCATTTATAAAAGGTAATTGCACATCACCACAGGCGTAGGCTCGCACGGCCACACACCCCGTGCACTCAGGGCACATTCTCGGCGAACCGGCCAACGTCACGTCAATTCAAGCCATAGACGTTCCCGATCCACCACCGCCTCTAGGACGGTCATCCATATGAGCAATTTGTCTCCTTAGCCTTGGTCACGACAATTTAAGCCATAGACCGCCGAAGACCCTCGTCCATGCCAACGGTCCTACCGAACGACATAGACCGGGTACGGTTCCGCTTGACCCGTGCTCATACCGCAACGACAATTTAAGCCATATGCGCAGGTCAAGACTCGCCGAGTCCCGTTTCCGCTACAAAATCACATAACCCAGTTATGTTCACGTTGGCTCCCTGGCCTCCGTGTTGGCAAAACCCGCTTTTGCCCAGTTTTCCGGGTGCACCTTAGAGTTAATCTCTAAGATTCCCTGATGCAATCTACCACGTAGAAAAACCCGAAAACATCCAAACATCCGGAGTCTTGCCCGGTTCAAATGCAATGCAACATCACCGATTCGGACCAACACGTCCGAATAGGCTTCACACACAATGCCTATGTCCATTTACGCATACGGACTCTACACAAGGGGGACTTCACATATCTACCCCAAGGAGCGCTCCAACTCTTCGCTCACTCGCGAGAGCGGGCTTCCTATGCAAGGAAAAGAGGGCTTCACATGCCCAAGATAAAGAATCGTTACCCTTGCATTCTTCCGCGGTGCCATCGCAAACTACGCGGCTAGAACGCTTCGCAACGTCGTCGCCTCCGCGGATCTGGGCTCGGATCGCGATTTGGAGCTTCGAACCTCCTCCGGCGGCCGGATTTTGGCCTCACACCACCGAGGGAGCTCTCCCCTCTCTCTAGAATGTAGAAAGAGAAACTCAAGTTGAAATGAGGGTTTCTCCCCCCATTTCCCGGCTAATAACCCCCCAGGAGCAGCCCGCACCGTCAGATCCAGATCCAAGGGAATGAACGGCCGAGATTAGATCCAAAATAATAAAACCTGGGCCGAACACGGGTTGGCACACGGCCGTGTGCCTGGCCGTGTAGCTCATTCGCCGATCGACACGGGTCCTGACACGGCCGTGTGCCACGGGCCGTGTTACCTGGACCTTCAGGAACGATCGCCGGGCTTCATGAACACGGCTTCGAACACGGCCGTGTTCGAGGCCGTGTGCCCCACACACGGCTTGAGACACGGCCGTGTGTCTCAGGCCGTGTCCTTCTCTGACTCGAGACTGCACAAAACCACTGAACACGGGTAGGCACACGGCCGTGTGCCTGGCCGTGTGCCCCTGTTCAGACCTCCAAACGTGCTGATTGATCGCCCCGCGATCAACTCCGAGGTTGGGGTCTTACACTTCATTTCCTGGACTTCATCCAGTACTTCCTGCTGCACCAAGCAATAGGTAGGCACAAGGCAAACAAGCCATAACCACGGAGTCTTCTCCGATATACAAACAAGCATCACCAATCCAGACCAACATGTCCAGATGAGCTTCACACAGCATGCCTAGATCCGTACTCCAATTCCGGACTCTAACAAGGGGGACTTCACATATCTACCCCAAGGGATGCCACAACCCACCGCACACTCGCGGGGAAGGGTTTTCCCTATCTAATGCAGAAAAGAAGGACTTCACATGTCCAAGAAGGGAGATCGTTACCTTGACGATCTCTTGGGAGCCACCGAAATCTAGCAGGTGAGAAAGCACCGCAGCAGCTTTGCCTTCACAGTGCTGGCCTCGAATCTCGAATCGGACCACGGGAGCTCCGCTGGTGGCTTGATCTCCTCCTCCTTCTTCTTCCTCCTCTCTCTTTCTCTCTTCACTTAGCCAAATGAAGAATGATCTCTTCATCAAGCCACTGGTGATTTAATCCAGCAAGGAATCATCTGAGCCTTTGGATCCAAATAGAGAAAAGGAACGGCCACGATTTTCCCAAAATTCCATTTTTTGGCTGACACGGCCTGTGACACGCCCGTGTCACAGGCCGTGTACCCTTAGGCGGCATACGCGGCACTCGTAGCGACTGAAATCTACCAGAACACAGACATCGACATGCCCGTGTCGAACCTGACACGCCCGTGTCAGTCATGTGACACGCCCGTGTCACCCCTGCCTCAACGAGCTCCAAAATGAACAGAGCAGTACACGGGTAGGCACACGCCCTCGGACACGCCCGTGTCAAATGTGACACGGCCGTGTTCAAGGCTTGGTTCTGGGCCGTGTAATTCTCTGACCCAATCCGCCCATTTCTTGAGTGACACGCCCTGGGACACGCCCGTGTCCCAGGCCGTGTACCCCCGACACGCCCTGGGAAACGCCCGTGTCCCAGGCCGTGTCAAACAGCCTACACCTCAAATCCAGTTTTGAGATTTTTGGGGTGTTACAAGATGTGATGATGCAGGAAAATGCCCAGGCGGCTGCAAGGACCGTGATCCAGGAACTGCGGGACTCGGGGTTCCTAAACGAGGGCGGCTAGACATTTACGCCACTCGGAATCCTTCCCTAGTTGTTCAAGACCATCCTGAAGCCTGCGGGAGGGAACGACTCATCAATAGAAAGCGGTTCTTGCTCTTCCTCTAGCGAGAGCAAAGCCTCCTACAATGAGAAGTCCGACGGCACTTCCTTAAGACTTCTCGTCTCATTTTTTGCCTTTTAATTTGTCTTCTCTTTTTGATCCTCTAGGTAAGGGGCGAGACCCCCAGAACTATGTAATTATTTTTTAGATTAGTAAAGCTAAATTTTCTTTGTTGCAATGCCTTCTTATACTCAATTTTATTTAATTTGCGCTTTTTTATCATTCATAAATATTTACACTTGCTCGCTCAAACCTTAGGCTCTTGGGTGATGACGGCGCGTAGCCTTCCCTCGTTGAGCAGAGTTGATTGGAAGGTTCTTTATCGAGAGGGTCATTCTGTGAGGGTCTTGTAGAGAGGTCATTGTGTGGGACACTCTCTTTATGCTGATAAGCCGTACGTGTTTTCGAGCTTTTGCCTACGCCTTAGGCTCTTAGGTGATGACCGCAACCTATTTGCTGAATAATTTACGTGGCCCTTACCGGGATGGGTATGCCAAAATGGACGTGCCTAAAATATATACTGAGACACCCCTGCCGAGAGAAGAATGTCAAGATGGGTATTCCTTTCCTTATCCCAGCCTAGGATAGATGCTCTCTATTTGAAAACCTATTGGCGTAGTACTTCGCAATGGTCATCATGGATCTAACTCCCCCGTCAGCTAGATGAGAGCCTGACAATAGGAGCGGCCCTAGATCTAATTATTTCAAGCATTTTGCGTCATGCCACCGAGCAGGCATCCGAACCTGCAAGACTTTTACCCTACCCCAAAGTGAGCTTGTGGCCCTGCCAGCTAGTGAGAGCATAAACAGCGGGTCTACTTTGGGTCGTTCAAACACAATATCCTTCCCTTACGCCCAAACGATCCTACGACCCTTCCAGCTAGTGGAAGCCAGGATAGCGGGTCGACTCGGGGACGAGTGCGCTTTCCAGCTCTGCTAGCTAATGGAATCCTGTACAGCAGGATCCTCTCGGAGTCTTCCCGTACCACCAAGCGATCCTACGACCCTGCCAGCTAGTGAGAGCCTGGACAAGGGTTCTACTCGGCGCGGATATAACCTTCCAACCTTGCCCGTTGTTGTAAGCCTGGACAGTGGCATCCTATCAGGGTCTTTCAAAACCAGAAACTCTTTCACTGTCCCACAAAGTGAGCCTATGGCTGCCAACTAGTGAGAGCCTGGACAGCGAGTATACTCGGGGCCGAGTGCGACTTCCAGCCCTTCCAGCTAATGTAAGAATGAACAGCAGGATCCTCTCGAGGTCGTCCCTTACCCCACACCCCCCCCCCCCAAGAGAGCGTATGACCCTGCCATCCAGTGAGAGCCTGGACAGCGGGTCTAGTCGGGGCCGAGTGCGCCTTCCAGCCCTGCCTGCTGTTTGAAGCCTGGATAGCGAGATCCTCTTGGGGTATTCCCTTACCCCCCCCAACAAGCGAGCATACGACCCTGCCAGCTAGTGAGAGCCTGGATAAAGGGTCTACTCGGGGCCGAGTGCGCCTTCCAGCCCTGCCAGCAGATGAAAGCGTGGACAGCGGGATCCTCTCGGGTTTTTTCAAAACAACAAACTCTTTCCCTCTCCCTCCAAGCGAGCCGAAGACCCTATAAGCCAGAGAGGGCCTGGACAACGGGTCTGCTCGGGGCCGAGTGCGCCTTCCAGCCCTACCAGCTAATGAAAGACTAGATAGCAGGATCCTCTCGGGGTGTTCCCTTACACCTACGCAAGCCTACGACCCAGCCAGCTAGTGAGATCTCGGACAGCTGTTCTACTCGTGGCCGAGTTTGCATTCCAGGCCCTCCGGCTGATGGAAGCCTGTAAAGCGGGATCCTCTCGGGGTCTTCCCTTACCCCCAAGCGATACTACAACCCTGCCAGCTAGTAAGAGCCTAGACAGCGTGTCTACTCAGGGACGAGTGCGCCCTCCAGCCCAGCCAGTTGATGGAAGCCTGGACATCGGGATCCTCTCGGGGTCTTTCAAAACCATAAACTCTTTCCATGCCACCCTAAGCGATCCTACGGCCCTGCCAGGTAGTGAGATCCTGAACAGCGGGTCTACTCGGTGTCGAGTGCGCCTTCCAGCCCTGGCAGCTGATTGAAACCTGGACAGCGAGATCGTCTCAGGGTCTTCCCTTTACCCCCCAAGCGAGCCTATGACACTGCCAGATAGTGAGAGCCTGGATAGCGGGCTACTCGGGGCCGAGTGTGCCTTCCATCCATGCCAGCTGATGGAAGCCTGAATATCAGGATCCTCTCGGGGCCTTTCAAAACCACAAACTCTTTACCTATACCCCCAACGAGCCTACGACCTTGCTAGCTAGCGAGATCCTAGACAGCAGGTCTACTCTTGGCCGAGTGTGCTTTCTAACACTGCCAGCTAATGGAAGCCTATACAGAGGGATCCTCTCCGGGTCTTCCTTCCCCCCCTTAAGCAAGCCTATGTCCCTGCCAGCTAGTGAGAGCCATGACAGCAAGAATACTCGGGGTCGAGTGCGCCTTCAAGCCATACCAGTTGATGGAAGCCATGACAGTGGGATCCTCTTGTTGTATTTCAAAACCACAAACTCTTTCCCTGTCCCCCAAGCGAGTCTACGACACTGCCAGATAGTGTGAGCCTTGATAGCGGGTCTACTCGAGGCCGAGTGCGCCTTCCAGCCCTGCCAGCTGATTGAAGCCTGGACAGCGGGATCCTCTCGTGGTCTTTCAATAAACCGAGAACCTACAAAAAATTGGAGAGAAACAAACTTTAACCAATTTTACATAATAGAATGTACAATCTTACCATACTAAGGGTAGAGGCATTTCAGATCGTCGCTGCTCCAAGCATGACTCATGGATACCCCTTCCATATTCTTGAGTTGGTATCCACTTGACCCCAGGGCCTTTTCAACAATATAGGGACCTTCCTAGTTTGGATTGAGCTTCCCAACTACTGTCGACCTTCCTGTTGCATCGACTTTCTTTCAGACTAGATCTCCCTCTTTGAATTGCTTGATCCTGAAATGGTTGTCAAAATACTTGGCCATCCGCCATTTGATCTATTCCTGCCTGATGGCAGCCACATCTCGAAGCTCCTCCACCATATCAAGCGAGAGACATAGCTCCCCTTCATTTTTTACCCTCCATTCCTCATCTACGCCACTGGCAGCCGCAGCTTGCAGTGACCAAACCTCAAATTCTACGGGCAAGATCGCCTCACACCCATGTGAAAGCTTTAAGGGGGTCTCTCTGATGCCCATGTTGGGGGTAGTCCGTAGATCCCATAACACTGAGGGGAGTTGCTCTACCCAACTCCCCCTAAGGTTCTCTACATTCTTCTTAAGAAATTTCACTATAATTTTATTTGCCACCTCCATCTGGTCGTTACTCCTAGGATTGTGAAGAGAGGCAAAACTGAGGTCAATCCCCAGCTGGGTTTAGAAATTGATGAAATCTTCCCTTGTAAACTATGGCCCATTGTCCATGATGATGGCTTGAGGAAACCCATGTCAATAGATGATCTCCCCCCATACAAAATATCTGATGACCTGGGAGGTTACCTTGGCCAACGCTTTTACCTCATGCCATTTTGAGAAGTAATCAATCATAACTAGAAGAAACCTTCTTTGCCTGCTTGCCGGGGGAAAAGGCCCAACCAAATCCATCCCCCAGATAGTGAAAGGCCATGGCACCGTGTGTAACAACTCCACCTGTTAAATAATATATAATAGAAGGTCCGGCCGAGGCCCCACACTATATGCCACAAATAGACGGCGAGGTCATAGGTTAATACCAAAATACCATCGCATTCTAACCCAGAGCATTCTAACGGAAGCTTATTACTTGCAAGAACTAAACCAATGACTGTCAACTACTATATAAATATCACATTTATATAAAACACCAGGAATGTACACAAGCACACACCGCTCACGGCCTTAAGGCCTTACAAGTTTCTCTTTACAAAAGGTGGTTTCTTACATCGGCACACAGGCCGACCAGACATGAAATCCAATTCTTCGCACGGCCTTCTAGGGCCTACAAGCAGTAGCAACAAGGGCTTCAAACCGCTCAATCCAAGTCAGCCCGCAACACCTGCATATTGCTGTCTACCCCAAGGGTGATAAAAAAAGAAACGGTCAGCATTCAGCTGTGTAATTATAACGACCCTACCCCTTACCCGGGGATGTGGTTCCTTCCCTACATGCACTGCAATCACAATATATATATATATATATATATATATATATATATATATATATATATATATAACATAATAACATCACAAATGCCGGCCTTTGTGCAAGGCGCTCCGTGCACTCAGGGCATGCTTACGGTGTACCGAAATCCTCTAGGTCCCATCACCGATTTGAGATGATTAGCTTGTTGGTCGGGCATCAGCCTCCAAACCCTTGTTGAAGACCTCACGCACCCACCCCACTCAGAGGTGTTCACCTCACGGCGACTGTAGCACTATATATCGACCTACGCCCATAGTGTAATAAGCCGCTGGGAAGGCCCGCAACCCCTAATTTGCAGTGCTACAAATCGACCGCTCACACGCTCGTACCACTGAACTTGTTGGGTGGCCCACCCACTCAGAGGTTCTTAACTTGTTGGCCATGAGCATCAGCCTCCAAACCCCTATTGAAGACCTCTCGCGCCCATCCACTCAGAGGTATCCGCAATCCATCTCATAACACAGGAACACAGTGTCGCTTTCCCATCCATTATCCAGCTTGTGCCGAGCATACATCCAAAGGAGCTATGCAAAGCTTCCTTACCAAAATTAACAAGCGTCCTCACACTCTCCGCAAGATATTTGGTTTATACACAGAGTCTTATCCAGTTCGCAGCATCACAATTCTAGAATACCAGTCCAGATGGGCTTCACACAGCATTCCTATTCTGTACTACACAGTTCAAGATCTAGATGCAGACTCAACTGCTGGAATCGCTTACACTTTCCACCTCTTGGTGGAGGATCCCATGCACATGCATAAAGTAGGACTTCACTTGTCTAAGAAGGAGATCGTTACCCTTGACGATCGCTTCAGAGCCATGGAAAACTGGCCAGTTTTAAATCACCGCGACGGCCTTGCCTCCACAATGCTGGTCTCGGATCTCGAGTCGGACCGCTTAAGCTCCACTAGTTGCCGGAATTCTTCTTCTTCCTCCTCTAAGCTCTCCCTTCTCTCTTTCTTTGTAGAAAGAGAATGACTAAACCTGAAATGAGAAAGACTCTAATTCCTTTGTCTTATCACTACAGGGAGAAACTTAGACCACAGAATCCAATTAGAAGGAAATGAACGGCCATGATCTGCCCTTGAATCACTTTTCCTAGGCTGACACGGATTGTGACACACCCGTGTCACAAGCCATTTTCCCTAAGCGGTTAAGGAACAAACTCTATCCACACCAGGACACAGGCATAGACATGCCCTTGTCAACTCATGACATGCCCGTGTCATGAGGTACACGCCCGTGTTGAGGGGTGTGCCCCTCAATCAGCACAGGTTAAACACTCCAGAAAAGGACATGGCTAAGGCACACGCCCGTGTCCTTGGCCGTGTACCAAACATGCCCAAATGATATGCCCGTGTCACAGGCCGTGTACCACACTAGACACAGCCTGGTTACCAACCCGATCAGGACACGGCCGCAGAAATGCCCGTGTCCCTATCCATGTCACCTTAATAAGACCTGGGACACGCCCGTGTCCTAGGCCGTGTGCCTCACTCGATACACACTCGAGACCCACTTGAGTACCCAAAGCTGGACACGCCCTGGGACACGCCTGTGTCCCAGGCCGTGTCACCCAGCCTGAACTCCAAATTGGAACTTGGGGTGTTACAACCGTCCCCTACTTATAGAAATTTCGTCCCGAAATTTAGCGCAATAGTAAACACCCATACAAACACTCCTTTGCAGCACCATAACAAAAACGATTCGGGGTTAGAGCTCAGAGGCTGCAACTTATCTCTCCCCACAACATCACACAAACAACAGGTTTTTACAAACATACATATAACATTTTAACAGGTACTGAAATCCATCACTCCAAGAGTAAAGTACACTCTTTACTTCATAGTATTTTCGGTCCACGTCACGCATAATCCTCTTTACGGACACGCTCTATCCATAATCGCTCTTTTCACCACGGCTATGTAACTCCACTCGTAGCTGTGATACCAAGATAAGTTCAAAGGACAATAAAAATCTTAAACCAACACCCAACAACCTCTTTATTCACGATCACAACATGTTTATACGCGCAAAACAAAGATCGTATACATTATGATATATACGAACACATAATTACTGATAGTCTTGCCCTTCTTGCTTCGTGTCTTTTAAAGGCCACTATTGTAGTTTCGGTCTTTATGTCCTTCTCTACAACACGAGTAGAAAACGGTTGAAGTTTTCCTTGCAACTGCTCTAGTCTCAACCTTTTTTGCCCTTGGTGTGGTACCATAATAGCATCTTCGGGCACGATGCCCCACCTTACCACAAAAAAAACAAATATGTATTCCAACACCTTTTTTTTTGTTCCCATGATGGTGAAGTGGTTTGTTCCAACAGATGTAACTGCTTATTCCACGTATGGTCACAGGCTTTTCACACATTGGCAACTTATTGGCACATTGATACCGTGCCTTGCTCTAAACTTCTTTAAGGCCATTTCCAAAGACCTAGTTGCCATTATCAAGGCATAAAATCCAAGCAACTTTGGACCCCCCCCCCAATACATGTCGTAGTTCATCACGCAGACCATCTTAAAATCTGTTGGTCTTTGCCTCCTCGGTTTTAAACACAAACTCTACATGTTGTCTCAACTCAACAAATGCACGAAAGTACTCCTCGATCATATATGGTCCTTGGGTCAGACACATATTCAACGGCGGGATTGATGCTCCTTCCCTTGCCACCTGCTCATGGTGGGCCTTGATCATCGAAAAAACCACACCCACGATCAGACAGATCGTCTTGAGTTCATTAGTGTAAAAATTGTATGCACGTACACGTGCTCTCCACCCCACAAAAGAAATCGACCACGAATTCGAAAGTGGAGGACCGAAACAAGTTGATACAAAAATGTAATGACTCACCCCGTTAAATAACATATAATAGAAGGTCCGTCCGGTGCCCCACACTATATGCCGTAAACAGACGGCGAGGTCACAGGTTAATACCAAAATACCATCGCATCCTAACCCTGAGCATTCTAGCGGAAGCTTATTACTTGCAAGAACTCAACCAATGAATGTCCACTACTTTATAAATATCACATTTATATAAAACACCAGGAATGTACACAAGCACATACCGCTTACGGCCTTAAGTCCTTACAAGTTTCACTTTACCAAAGGTGGTTACATACATCGGCACACAGGCCGGCCACACATAAAATTCAATTCTATGCCCGGCCTTTTAGGGCCTACAAGCAGCAACACCAGGGGCTTCAGCCCGCTCAATCCAATTCATCCTGCAACACATGCATATGGCCGTCCACCCCAAGGGTGATAATCAAAGCAACGTTCAACATTCAGGTGACCAATTATAATGACCCTACCCCTTACCTGGGGTAGTGGTTCCTTCCCTGCATGTAGTGCAATCACAATATATATATATATAACACAACAACATCAAAACACCGGCCTTTGTGCCAGGCGCTCCGTGCACTCAGGGAAAGCTTATGGTGTACCGAAATCCTCTAGGTCTCACCACAGATTCAAGGTGATTAGCCTGTTGGTCGGGCATAAGCCTCCAAACCCATGTTGAAGACCTCACGCACCCACCCCACTCAGAGGCATTCACATCACGACAACTGTGAGAACTATAGAACGACCTACGCCCGTAGTGAACAAGCCACCGGGAAGGCCCGCAGCCCCCCATTTGTAGTGCTATGAATCGACCGCTCATTGGTGCCTACAGGTGAACTTTTTGGGTAGCCCACCCACTCAGAGGTTCTTAACTTGTTGGCCATGGGCATCAGCCTCCAAACCCCTATTGAAGACCTCTCGCGCCTATCCACTAAGAGGTCTCTGCAATCCATCTCATAACACAAGCACACAATGCTGCTTTCCCATCCATCATCCAGCTTGTGCCGAGCATACAACGAAAGGAGTTATGCAAAGATTCCTTACCACAATTCACAAGCATCCTCACACTCTCCAAATGATATTCAGTTTATACATGGAGTCTTCTCCGGTTCGCAGCATCACCAATCTAGACTACCCGTCCAGATGGGCTTCACACATCAAGCATATTCCATACTACACAGTTCCGGATCTAGATGTAGACTCAACCGCTAGAATCGCTTATGCTTTCCACCTCTTGGAGGAGAATCCCATGCACATGTATAAAGTAGGACATCACTTGTCCAAGAAGGAGATCATTACCCTTGACGATCGCTTCAGAGCCATGGAAAACTGTCTGGTTGGAAATCACCGCGACGTCCTTGCCTTCATCACGTTGGCCTTGGATCTCGAGTCGGACTGCTGAAGCTCCACCGATGGCAAAAACCCTTCTCCTTATTCCTCCTCCAAGCTCTCCCTTCTCTCTTTCTTTGAAGAAAGAGAATGACCAAAGCTTAAATGAGAAAGACTTTCATTCCTTGGTCTTATCACTGCAGGGAGAAGCTTGGACCATAGGATCCAATTAGAAGGAAATGAACAGCCATGATATGCCCTGGAATCACCTTTCCTTGGCTATACGGCTTGTGACGCGCCCGTATCACAAGCCGTGTTCCCTAAGCGGTTAAAGAACAGACTCTATCCAGACCAGGATACGAGCTTATACATGCCCGTATAAACTCCAAACACGCTGGTGTCATGAGGTACACGCCCGTGTTGAGGGGCATATCCTTCAATCGGCACAGGATCAATACTCCCAAAAAATACATGGCTAAGGCACACACCCGTGTCCTTGGCCATGTGCCAAACACGTCCCTGTGATACGCCCGTGTCACAGGCCGTGTACCACACTCGACACAGCCCGATTACAGACCTGAGCAGGACATGGTCGTGGACACGCCCGTATCCATGGTCGTGTCACCTTGATACGCCATGGGACATGCCCGTATCCTAGGACGTGTGCCTCACTCGAGACACACTCGAGACCCACTCGAGTACCCAGAGCTGGACACACCCTGGGAATTCGAAATTGGAATTTGGTGTGTTACACCGTGATTCTTCAAATCCTTTGGACGGGCAAAAGTTGGAGGGTGGCATAGTGCTGACAATTTTGGCACCTCCTTGCAAATTTTGTCGTATCCTTCCTCAGGGATTGCCAAAAGTACCCCTGCCTGACCACTCTTGCCTCCAAATTCCTACCTCCCGAATGACTGTCGCATTCGCCAGAGTGCACTTATTCTAGGATCCGCGGGATCTCTTCTTCCACCACGCATCGCACCAGAAGCCCTGAAAACATCTTCAGATGCAGCTCTCCTTCATGCATTAAATAATGTGCTGACTTATGCATCAAGCCCTTCACATCTATGGTCCCTTCCGGAATTTTGCCAGTAGTTAAGAAAGCTACGAATGGATTCACCCACGAGGGCCGCTGATCCACTTCCATCAACTCTCCCTCCTCGATCGCAGGGCAGAACAGCTAGGTCAAAGTTCTTCTACCTCGAGGCCCAAACTTGGCCAACCGAATGGCTGCGGTACTCTCCTCCCTGGGAATATGCTGGATTGAGAATGCCTGAAACCTGCCAACAATCTCCCTTACCTTGGACAGGTATTTCATGAGGGTAGGCTCCCTATCCTCATACTCACTAATGTTCTACGACGCCACTACAAATGAGTCCGTGAACACTTCTATGTCATCCACCCCGAGCTCTTTGGCTAGTCGCAGCCCTACTATGACGACCTCGTACTCCTCCTGATAATTTTTGAAGGGGAAGTGCAAGACCATTGCCTGCTCTATGGTGACCCACTAAGGGCTTACCAACACTACCCTTCCCCCCAGAGAATGCTTCCCCGAGGCTCCATCGACCAACATCCTCCAAGGATCCCGCGGTGGCAGCTTCTCACCCTCTACCTCGATGACGTAGTCAGCCAAGAAATCGTCCACTACTTGTGCCTTAATGGGGAGCCGTGGCACAAAATTGATATCGAATTCACTAAGCTCAATGGACTACTTGGCCTTCCGCCCCGAATGTTCCACCCCTTCGAAAATCTTACGTAGGGGATGGTCTGTCACTACCTTGATTAAATGGGACCAAAAGTAAGCCTAAGCTTCCTAGACGAGATGATAAGGGAGAAGGCCAGCTTTTCTAGGATGGGGTACTAAAGCCCAACCTTCTTAAAAATTCTTCTGACGTAGTAGATGGTTAACAACTTCTCACTCTCTTTCCTTACCAGGACAGAGTTTACAGCCTCTGCCCCTACCCAAAGGTACAAATCTAGATTCTACCCCTCCCTCGGGCTCTAATAAAGCGACGCTTGGGAGTGTTGACCCTTTAATGCATGAAAAGCCTCTTCGCATTACTTCGTCCACTCGAACTTCTTGTTTCCCCACAGCACCTTGAAGAAAGGTGAGCACTTCTGTCACAACCCGCATTTTCTCCGAATTAAGAATTATCAGAGTAAGAGAAAACACGCGTCATGATGCCACGTCAAGCAGGGGATAACTGCTGACGCTCAGGCAAAACCAACTACCAACTTAATGAAAGAAAATCATGTGATTAATGATTAGAAAATTAGTTATATTTTAGAGACCGTATCCCTCGGCTCAGTGGATCACCTAGTCCACAAAAGAAAAACTATATTTATACGCTGCGGAAAAATACTTTATTTAGGTTTGACATCCTAAAGAGCACATAAGGGTCCCAAGAGAACCACTCATGCTATGCAAGACACTACATTTAATTTATATAATATATAAGAATGCGATCTTTATACGTGATTTGGAAAATAGTGAATACGTCTTATAAAACATGCTGATCATGAGCTTTATTTATAATAATAATTATAGTTTAAAAATAACTAGCAACCTAGCATAAAACCTTCTCAGAGCAAGTAGACTATCTCCAGAAAACGGTAGCAGCATAAGTAAATATATCCAGTACAAAGGTAAAAACTACCAGTGAGCGCCAACAACCTGACACGAACCCACTGGCATATATGTATGTCTGTAAGAAAGTACTGAAAAACTACCTCACCAACACGGCAAACGGAACTCCAAGGTCCAAGAGACCACCTACACCACCACTGCAAACTAACCACCCAACTGGCTACGGCTCAGAACCTGGGGTATTCCAAAAGAAAACAGAATACCTCAGCAAGCTAAACAAAGTAAAACTGCATGGAAGAGTCAACCAAAAGGGGAAAAAAAGTACCTGTAAAACATGCAGTAGAAAGAGTCACAACTGCCCAAAACAGGACAACAAGAAAAGCACTACGTGCGAGGAAACAGCAACAACCCAGCCCAGGAACAACATCCTGCAGGGCCTACTAGGCTACCAAGAGCCCAAAGTGCTGCAAACTACCAAGGAAGAAACTTCTAACACCCTAAACTGTGGGAGGTGGTAGTAGCAAAAACAAACAACGAGGAACCGGATTGGAGGCAAACTCAGTCCCCCCATCCACCATGTCCAAGTCAACAAGCTCGAGGGTCTACACGTGAGAGCACAAGGGACCTTCCACCCACATGCCCAGCCCATACCTGGAGCAAGAAAAACACGAGTGGCCTTGGCTAAATTACACAACTCCACCCCCATAAAGAGCTACAAACCACCACTACTACCCACGACCCACGATTCGGCCATTAGGAAAGAGAAACATGACCGACAAGGAAGTTACAAATATAAACAAGAAATTCACTCGGGAACATAAATCGAGGAAAGAGAAAAAGAAAGTGTTGAAATGACTCAACACGACGTGGCGCTGGGTCCTCTCGACACCGCATTGAGTGAGCTTCACCCACTCAACGTGCCACGCAAGGCGAACTATCACAACAATAACTCTTACCTTACTACCTTAACACTACACAAAACACTCATGCCCACCTAACCCGCGTATCGACGCCAGCTAAATACGGAGTAAAAGGAAATATTCAAAGCGCACGATCGGTGAAGCACGATCAGTGGTCGTGCACGGTCATTGGTTGATGGTCGTGCGAAGTGAACCAAGGAAACCTGACAGAAACTTAGCAACTGCGCACGATCAGTGTCGCACGACCACTGGTCGTGCACACTGTTGTCAGCCCTCATGCGATTGCCGAGACAGAACTTTGGAAAATAAAAAGACAGCCGCGCACGAACAGAGGAACACGACCAGTGGTCGTGCGCCCTAACGGTTGATGACCGTGCGTGGGTAACCTGTACCGTTGGGATTTCCCGGACGACACCGGAACGCGCACACGACCCACGCAACTACAGTAGCAGTAGGAAACTACCAATGACGCGCGCCACTACCATTCAAACTATGACTAATCATTCGAGACGGAAAAAATAGGAGATAAAACGATAGAAACAATAGGCTTTAAACAAAAGAAAACAACTTGTCATGGGCAAGAACACCACTTGCCTCGATTTCCGGCGAAGCTTGGTCGGCTTTCCCTCCTCTTCACGCTGCACTAGAAAGAGCAGCACCAAAAACTCACCTAACAAGCATATCCGAACTTTAATGGCAGAAACCTCAAAAACCAAAAATTCTAATCCCCCTAAAGCTCCACGAAAATCGAATTTCTTACCGTAGGAATGAAGGTCTCGACGAGAGCAATCCGAATCCACTCTCGGAATCGAATTCCGTCCACAAACGCTCCGGGAAACGGCGGTGGAAGGCAAGGCTCGGCGGTTTCCCGTTTCCTCTCGTACAGGGTCGGAGGTTATTAACGTGAAGAAGATGATGATGGCGTGCCTTTTCATTATATATTTATATAATTATAATTATATAATAATATAATTAATTACAAAATTACATAAAGCACAAAATAGACGCGAAAACCGAACTACCTCGGAATTCGACGAAATTCGCACCGTAGCTAAATACCCACGCTACGAACACAACGGCGAAGTCGAAATTAATTTTCGACGAACAGAACTCGAGTTTTACCCAAATAAAGCCAAACACCAACATCCCCCGAGAGGCCACACTGGGTCACCCAAAACGACTCGGCTTGCTAGGGAGATCTTGCCAACAGGCTACAGAATAGGGCACTCAGTTCTAAGGAGCTAAACCACACTCCACTAATGGCACAAGCCACGGAAATGCGTCATCGTAACGCCAAACGAGAATAAAAATAAACGCAGAAAAATCGGGGCGTTACAGTCACACCCCCTAAAAGAAAGTTTCGTCCCGAAACTTTACGCACAACACTCCTACTAAAGAAGGAAAAGTAACCAATAGGAGTTACAAGAAGGGAAACATACCGATCAAATCAGGGAAACAGGTGAGGGTAAGCCCTCCTCATGGCCGACTCTAGCTCCCAAGTCGCGCTCTCCAAATCCTGATTTTTCCACAGAACTTTCACCATCGTTATGGACTTCTTTCGCAGCACTCGCTCCTGAGTATCCAAAATACGAACCGGCACCTCAACAAAAGAGAGGTTGGGCTCCAACTGGGGCACAACGTCCAAGACCTGCCCACTACTGCGCACACACTTCCGCAATTGGCTAACATGAAATACATTATGAACTCCTGGGAAGTTTGCTGGCAAACCCAATCTATAAGCTGACACGCCAATCCGTTCCAAGATCTCTAACGGGCCCACATACCTTGGGTCCAATTTCCGATTCTTACCAAACCACTTTACACCCACAATTGGGGAAACCTTAAGAAATACAAGGTCCCATACAGAGAACTCCAAAGCAGTCCTACGCCGATTGGCGTTCTTTTCGTACCTCTCCTGAGCTATACGAAGCTTCTCCCGAATAAGCTTCACGGTGACTTCCATATCCTCCAGCGCATCAGGACCCAACAACGGCCTCTCACCAGCCTCGGCCCAAAACCACGGAGTCCTACAACGCCTCCCATACAAGGCTTCGAACGGAGCCATCTGCAAACTTTCCTGACAACTGTTGTTGTAAGCAAATTCCATAAGTCGCAGCCGCTCATCCCACGCTCCGCCGTGGTCTAAAATATAGCATCGGATCATATCCTCAACAATCTGATTCACCCGCTCCGTCTGCCCATTAGTCTGTGGGTGGTACGCAGTAGAATATCTCAGATCGGTACCCAAACCCTCCTGCAGACTCTGCCAAAAATGAGAAGTAAATTGGGAGTCTCGATCAGAAATGATGCTAACCGGCACACCGTGGAGTCTGATGACTTCATTCAAGTACAACTCCGCTATCTTCTTCATCGGGTAATCAATCTTATAAGGCACGAAGTGAGCACACTTCGTCAATCTATCCACTATAACCCAAACAGAATCAAATCCCCTCAGAGATTTTGGTAAGCCCGTAATGAAGTCCATAGATATACTCTCCCACTTCCAAGTCGGGATCTCTAACGGGGTCAACTTGCCACCAGGCCTTCCATGATCGGCCTTCATGCGCTTGCAAGTGTGGCACTCAGCAACAAATCGGGCTATATCACCTTTCATGCCAAACCACCAGGCAATTTGCCTTAAGTCACGGTACATCTTCGTAGATCCTGGATGATAGGCAACGCTAGATCCATGAGCCTCACTGCAAATCATCCTCCTAATATCCCTAACCGCGGGAACGCAAAACCTGCCGCGGTACTTCAAAGTACCCGCATCATCGATAGCAAAATCTGGCAACTCTCCCTTCTCTGTCCTGATGAACAAGTGCAACAGATCCGGGTCGTCCTTCTGG
This sequence comes from Platanthera zijinensis, assembly GCA_039513925.1. Taxonomy (NCBI): domain Eukaryota; kingdom Viridiplantae; phylum Streptophyta; class Magnoliopsida; order Asparagales; family Orchidaceae; genus Platanthera; species Platanthera zijinensis. The sequence continues at coordinate 137,527,776 of CM077078.1, read as the reverse complement.
TGCAGTCTGGTCAAAGAAATCCAAGACGGCTCTGCCACTGACAAACTACTCTGCAAACCATAGCATCCCACTGCAATATCCATAAGGAGGAACTCCTCAACTAACCGATCGGCGGAGAGGTTAAAGATCTTTCCCGTCTTTCGGCTTAGGGCGTCGGCCACCACATTGGCCTTGCCCGGATGATACTGGATTTCTACATCATAATCAGCCACAAACTCTAGCCACCGCCGCTGGCGCAGATTCAACTCCTTCTGCGTGAATACGTACTTCAGGCTCTTGTGGTCAGTGAAGATCTTGCACTGAGCCCCATAAAGTAGGTGTCTCCACAGCTTCAACGCATAAATAACCGCTGCGAACTCAAGGTCATGCGTAGGATAATTCTTTTCATGAGTCTTCAGCTGCCTTGACCCATAGGCAATCACCTTCCCAACCTGCATTAATATGCATCCCAGACCTACAAGCGAAGCATCCACATATACATCATAATCCACACCCTCAATAGGCAGGGTCAGAACGGGGGCAGTGCACAATCTCTTCTTTAGCTCCAGAAAAGCCTCCTCGCACTTTTTTCTCCAAACAAATGCCACATTCTTCTGAGTCAGCTTGGTCAACGGTGCAGCTAGGGAAGAGAAACCCTCCACAAATCTTCTGTAATATCCAGCCAACCCTAAGAAATCCTGATCTCCTTAGGTGTACTTGGCCTACTCCAATCCATCACTGCTGCAATCTTTTCTGGATCGACCGAGATCCCTTCCTTGCTCACCACGTGGCCTAGAAAAGAAACCTGAGGCAACCAAAATTCGCACTTGCTCAACTTGGCAAATAACTTATGGTTCCTCAACTCTGAAAGGACCAAACGCAAATGCTGCTCATGCTCCTCAGCACTACGAGAATAAACTAACACGTCATCAATGAAGACAACAACGAACTTGTCGAGGAAATCCTTGAACACCCTATTCATCATATCCATGAAGGCTGATGGTGCGTTGGTCAGACCAAACGACATCACCAAAAACTCAAAGTGTCCATGCCTCGATCTAAACGCAGTCCATGGAATATCTGCCTCACGGATCCTGAGTTGATGATAACCAGAACTGTCGAACGCCCTATTACTAATTTGGGTAAGGATCACTATGCTTGTCTTAGGAATCCCAGTTGACCTAGTTGTATAGTTGAGAAGGTCAACATTAGAATGAGTCTAGGGCTTAGAACTTAGGTTTGGAGCTGCCCCCAGGACCATCCCAAGATCAAGGTTGAAGAGCTAAGTCTAAGGCAATTTTCGTCGAGCTCAGGTCGACGAATCATCGAACTCCGTTCGACGCTCTCTGAGCTCAACTTCAATAAATCGTCGAACTCCAGTCGACGATCTTCGAGCTCAGATCGACTATCTGCTTTTGGCTAGCTTTTGCTTAGTCGTCGAACTCCCCTCGACTATCTTCTAGCTCAGTTCGACGATCCCTCCTTCAAGTTATTTCTCAGGTCGGTGAGCTCGGTTCGACGATCTTCGAGCTCAGATCGACGTTTTCTGTCTGCTTGTCTCATTTCATCTCTGAGCTCAGTTCGACGATCGTATAGCTCAGATCGACGTTTTTTTTGGAGAGATCGACGCTTTCAGGAATTCAAATGCTACTGTTCTTTGGAATGTTTTTGAACATTATCAGCATTTATGTCAGAAGATCTCCCAGCCGTTTGTCTTTATTCTGGAGCAAGTTTCAAGGAATTATTCAGAGAATGTTTGCTGGACTTTCCTCTAGAAGACAAGAATCTTTTTGGAAGACATTTATGACTCCCAACGGCTATCTTGGACAAGAAAACTTCAGAAAATTTCAATTCCTCTCTTCTGTGTTTTTAAGATATACAGAATACACAAGAGAAAAATATACACAGATTGACAAGAAAGTGAACACACAGAATAGAGAATACTGATAGCAGAAGAACAACAGAAGAACTGTGACTTCAAAAATCTTCTTGCTGACTGAAAAGTGTTCACAATCTCATCTCAGAACTCCAGACACCTCATTTTTCAGCCTTCTTGCTGAAACCCTCCTTTGCTGGAGATCAAAGTTCTGAAGACCTATCACCCTAGAGCAAAGCTTCTTTTCCTGAACCTTTCTACATCTCAGGGGGAGCTTTGACATCATCAATCCACTTGTGCTTCTCTCATTTGATTGAGAACAGAGAAGACACCCTTCACTCTTATTTTTCTTTTCCTGCTGTAAAAGGGTTCTTGAACTCCCTTCAAAAGTTCTGTCTGGTTCTGAGAGCCTTGTCAAAACTCAGTGGTGGCAAGACACCTTATCAAAAATCCAGTTTTGGTTTTTGGGCACCTTATCAAAAGCTCATTGGTGTCAGGACACCTGATCAACTCATCCTGAGTGGATTCCTACCAAAGGTGGTAGAAGAGTGGATGTACCCAGGTTTTTGGGGAACCACTATATTTCCTTGTTTCTTCTGGTTTGTTTGTGTGATTTGTCTGCTGTGTGCTGTGCTCTTTACTTCTTGGTTTTTAACCTCTTACTAGCACTCTACACTATATCATAAATTGAATTTTATATGTGCTGTTTATTTCAACTGTGAAAAATTATTTTAAAATACTCTATTCACCCCCCCTCTAGAGTTGAGATAGATCTTACCCTCACTTTCAATTGGTATCAGAGGGAGGTTGGTTGCTCATACAGGCTAACACCTGTACCAAAAGATCCTTAATAAGATCAATCTCTTAAGAGGATTATTTTCTATACATCTAACTTTTTATTTAAAGACATGGCACAGAACAAAGATTATGCAAGCACCAGACCACCAGTGTGCAACCTTTCTAAGTTTGCACTCTGGAAGGCAAGGATTAGATTATACATGAATTCTATGATGAAGACATTTTCAATTCTGTCTTGACAGTTTGTCCAACTCCACCAGCAAGCTCAAGTACAAGTGCTGTTCCACCTCCTTTTGGAACAGATGCAGATATAAAGAAGTGGAAGACTGCAGATGCTAAGGCTATGAACATCTTAGCCCAAACAATGTCTGATGAAATTTTTCAGAAGGTAGCTGAATGCCACTCAGCCAAAGAAATCTGGGACAAACTCTCTGAAATTATCTCAGGATCTGCTGATGAAAGGAAAGATAGAAGATCTCATCTGATAAGCCAATATGAGAACTTCAAAAAGGGAGAAGCTGAATCAGTGGCTGACATGTACAATAGACTAAGTCTAATTGTCAATGAGCTAAAAACCCTAGAAAAAGAAATCTCACTGACTGAGCTGAATGACAAAATCCTGATGTGCTTCCCCAGCACTTGGGATTCAAGAATCTGGCCAATCAAGGATGCCAGAAGTTTAAATGAGATTACTACTGAAGCTCTCCTAGGCAAGCTCAAATCCTATGAGCTGCTCATTAAAAATAGAGAAGAAGAACAAAAGGCTACCTCTCTAGCCACAAGGAAAGAAAAGACCATAGCCTTCAAAGCTGTAGAAGAGGAGCCTGAAGATAAAGCTATAGGAAATGATGAGCTCATAAGTCTACTGGCCAAAAGATTCTACAAGATGGCCAGAAAAGACTTCAGAAAGAGACCATACAAGGGTCATGATAAACCAAGGTATGATAAATCAAACAACAATAAAGAAATTATATGCTTTGGTTGCAGGAAACCAGGCCACATTGTGCCTGACTGTCTAGAAAACAAGAATAAGGACAAGAAGGAAAGAAGAGAAAGAAGAAAAGAAAAGGATTACAAGAAGAATAGCTCAGACAAAGCCTCCTCCAGCAAGAACAAACATACAAGGAAGGGCTTTGTTGCTGAGACATGGAGTGAGACTGAAGAAGAATCTAAAGCCTCATCCAGTTCCAGTGATGATGAGGATGATGCAGATGAAAAAGAATTTTGCATGATGGCTGTCAATGCCTCACAGCAAAACTCTGATGAAGAATCAGAATCAGACTCAGAAACTCAACCAGATGAAGATCAGGTAATCAACTCTTTTGATTTTAATTCTGAGGACTTCAAAGATGAATTTAAGACACTGTGTCTAGATCTATTAAAATCTGAGAAGGAGATAATCTCTCTCAGGAATCAATTATCTGAGCATAGTGTCCTAAACTCAAAGAACCTCAAACTCTCTGAGGAGTTAGAATGCTGTAGGGAGGAGATAGCCTCACTGAAAAGTGAACTATCAAAGGCCAAAAAGTTTGAAGAATCCCTAAATGGGAGAAGTATCAGACTGATGGACATCACAAGCACAGTGAACTCTAGATTTAATAGCACACTGGGCTTGGGTGCCTCATCTAGCCAACCTATAATTTTGACAACTCCAATCAAGTTTGTCTCTGACAAAGGAAAGGGAGTAATAGAGGTACCCAGGAAGAATGCAAATCTGTCAGAGAAAAATTCAGTTCAACAGATGGCGTCGAGCAGAGCTCGACGATCGTCGAACAGAGCTCGACGATCTAACTACAGATCGTCGACCTCAGCTCGACGATATCCAAACTGTGAACTTCAGCATAATCGATCTTCGAACAGAGATCGACGATCTGACCCAAGATCGTCGACCTCAGTTCGACGATCGTCGAACAGAAATCAGGACTGTGAACATTCCTTCAATGGTATATCTAGATTCAATCCTAGAAGTCCCACATCCCAAGGCTTTAATCCCTATACTGAATGGATAGTACCTCCTAGGAGATACCATCCTGAAGGTTATAAGGATCAACCTGGGATGTCCTTTATTTCAGAATTCAAGGGATATCAACCTAGGCCCAAGGTTAACTGGGTCAAAAACAAATAAGCTATTTTTGTGCAGGTGAAGACCTATCCAGCATCAAACCATCAATGGTATTTGGATAGTGGGTGCTCAAAGCACATGACAGGGGACAAGGACAACTTCACTTCCTTCAAAGCCAAGCTTGGACCCAAAATAATTTTTGGAGACTCAAGCTTTGGAACTACAAAAGGATATGGTGCAGTCCAAATTGGCTCAGTCACATTCAAGAAGGTGGCATATGTTGAAGGACTCAAGCACAACTTGATAAGTATCAGTCAACTGTGTGATGAAGGATATCAAGTGACATTCAACAAAGCCATATGCAAGGTCAAGTCAGAGGACACCACAACTGTGTTGACAGGTAACAGAAGAGGTAACATTTACTTAGTGGATTTTCATTCACCTATCGTAGATATTTGCCTGTTCAATTCCATTTCAAAATCTAATATTTTATGGCATAAGAGACTAGGGCATATTAACCTTAGAACCATTGTTAAGCTATCTAAAGACAACCTTGTTAGAGGACTACCTTCTGGTCCCTACAAGAAGGAAGGACCTTGCAAGGCTTGTCAACTAGGCAAGCAAAATAAAAGTAGTTTTAAATCAATTAATAAGAGTGATTCACCTAGGATCTTGTACCTATTGCACATGGATCTTTTTGGACCCATATCTGTACAAAGCCTAGGAGGGAAATCCTATACTCTAGTGGTTGTAGATGACTTCTCAAGATTCACTTGGGTATTCTTTCTGAGGAAGAAGTCTGATAACTTCAAGTGTTTGACAGATTTTCTCAAATGCATTCAGATTGAGTTCAACACTCACATTGCCCTGATCAGAAGTGATCATGGGACAGAGTTTGATTCTCTTCTCATGCAAGAGTTCTGTCAAAGTGAAGGGATCAAGCACACTTTCTCAGCTCCTAGAACTCCTCAACAAAATGGGGTAGCTGAAAGGAAAAATAGAATACTCATTGAATCTGCAACTACATTATTGGCAGATGCTCACCTACCTCTATCCTTTTGGGCTGAGGCAGTGAACACCTCCAACTATATGTTGAACAGAAGCCTGATATACAAGCTGAAGGGCAAGACTCCCTATGAATTGCTCAAAGGGAAGAAACCTAAAATAGGCTATTTTAAAGTTTTTGGTTGCACTTGTTTTATTCATAATAATGACAAGAAATATCTAGCAAAATTCCAAGCTAAAGCTGATGAAGGAGTGTTTCTGGGATACTCCATGATCAGCAAGGCCTATAGGGTTTATAATAAATCTTCCTGTAAAATTGAAGAATATGTTCATATTATTTTTGATGAAGCTAACATGTCTTTCAAGGAGAAGAATGCTTCTACCATAGAACCTTTGCAGGTACATTCTCTAGCTGAAGACTTGAACAAATTGCAAGTTGCTGAAAAGAATGAGAGCAGTGATGATGAAGAAGAAGTTCAACATCTTGAAGAAAATCATCCTGAAGAGCCAGTTGCTGCTCCACTAGAGGAGACAACAACACAGGCTGGTGAACAATCAACACTCCCTGTTGACTTAGTAACAACAAGAGATCATCCAATCACCCAAGTAATTGGAGAAATTTCAGTTGGTGTGCAAACTAGAAATCAGGTCAACCAGAACCTGATGCACACTTGATTCCTATCTCAAATTGAGCCTCAATCCATACAAGATGCAGAGCAAGATCCACACTGGATCATTGCAATGCAAGAGGAGTTGCATCAATTTGAAAGGAACAAGGTTTGGGAACTAGTGCCTAAGCCAAAGGATCATCCCATTGTTGGAACAAAGTGGGTATTCAGGAACAAGCTGGATGATCAAGGAGTTATAGTCAGAAACAAGGCAAGGCTAGTTGCTCAAGGGTACTCTCAACAAGAAGGAATAGACTATGATCAGACATTTGCACTAGTTGCAAGGTTGGAAGCCATCAGAATATTCCTAGCCTATGCTGCTCACAAAGGTTTCAAAGTGTATCAAATGGATGTAAAGAGTGCATTTCTCTATGGGGACATCAAAGAGGAAGTCTATGTTAGACAACCTCCAGGTTTTATCTCTCTAACTCACCCTGATTATGTTTACAAATTGCATAAAGCATTATATGGTCTCAAGCAAGCTCCTAGAGCATGGTATGAGACCCTAGCATGCTTTCTTCTGGAAAATGATTTTGTTTGGGGGAGAGTAGACCAAACTCTTTTTATTAGAACCCATAAGTCCCATACCATACTAGTGCAAATTTATGTAGATGACATTATTTTTGGTTCTACTGATTCAAAATTGTGCAAAAAGTTTTCCAAGCTTATGCACTCTAAATTTGAAATGAGTAGCATGGGTGAGCTGTCCTTCTTCTTAGGACTGTAAGTCAAGCAACATGCTGAAGGCATATTTATTTCTCAAACCAAGTATGCAGAAGAATTGGTTAAGAAATTTGGTATGTCTGATGCATCATGTATGAAAACACCCATGCCCTCAAATGCTGTAATAGATGCTGATGAACATGGGAAACCTGTTGATCAGACAACATATAGAGCAATAATTGGCTCTTTATTGTACCTTACAGCTAGTAGGCCTGATATAATGTTTGCTACATGTATTTGTGTTAGATTCCAAGTCAGCCCTAGAGAGTCACATTTAATCTTAGTTAAGAGAATTCTTAGGTATGTAAAAAGTTGTCCAAATCTAGGTCTCTGGTATCCAAAAGATTCAGCATTTGATTTAACTGGATTTTCAGATGCTGATTATGCTGGATGCAGAATAGACAGGAAAAGCACCAGTGAAACATGTCAGTTCCTTGGTGACAGACTTGTCTCCTGGTTTTGTAAGAAGCAAACATCTGTGTCAACCTCAATTGCTGAAGCTGAGTATATGGCTGCAGGCAGTTGCTGTTCACAAATATTGTGGATACAGAATCAGCTCTTAGACTATGGCTACAACTTAGAGAAGTCTAAAATTTTCTGTGATAATACTAGTGCTATCTCTATAGCACAAAATCCAGTCCTCCATAGTAGGACAAAACACATAGAAGTTAGGCATCATTTTCTAAGAGATAATGTAGAGAAAAATAAAATTGAACTTCAATATATTCCTACTGATTTGCAAAGGGGAGATATTTTCACCAAACCTTTGGATGAAAAGAAACACAGTTTCTTCCTAAATCAGTTAGGCATGATAGATGGAGGAAGCCTTAATTAAATTACAAGATTTTGAAAAGCTAAAACATACCAAGACTAGGCCAAAAATCCTTCTTTTTGTGTCTGTAGAATGAGTTTAGACTCTGAACTGCGCTCGATGTTTTCCCCAAAATCGTCGAACAGAGATCGACGATTTTCCAAAAATCGTCGACCAGAGATCGATGCTTTTGTAGTCGTCGATCTGAGTTCAGAGCCCTCGCTAGAACCAGGCTTTCTCTCTTTCTGATCAGAGGCCGTCGAGCTGAGCTCGACGTTTTTCAACATCGTCGAACGAAGATCGCAGATTTTGAAGACTCTTCAGATTCCCTCTGTAGCCCAAATCATCGAGCTAAGCTCGATGTTTCGTCAAGCTGAGCTCAACGATCTTTCTTTTCGCCGTCGAACCCTAATATAAAATCTTTCTTTCAGCCGTCGTTCTCCTTTTGCGCTTTCATACTCTGCAACTTTCTTTCTTTTCCCTTCAAATTCTCTACGCTTGGTCGTTTTTGGTTTTCTGTTGCAGGTGAATATGGCTAAATCAAGTGCTGCTATTGCTAAGATGAAGTTCGACACAGGCTTTGACATCGACATAAACTCCTTCGATGGAAGCGACCAGCGCTTCAAGGACATCCTAAACTTATTCAGAGAACAACAGCTGACTCCAATAATGACTACAAGGATGTAGATTGCCTCAGAAGAAATTAAAGAGTGGTGTTATACCGCAACAGACGAGACTGAGAATTCTGTTGTCGGCACCATTAAGGGGACTCAGGTACTTCTATCCCCGGCTCTTTTAACAGAAGTTTTTCAACTCAGTACTGGAGAAGACTCCATTGAACTGTCTAGAGAGGAGTATGACTCCATGCTGGATAGGATGGGTCACAATGCAGTCAACCCTCATAAGCTATTGAAGAAAAATCTGGCTATAGAATTTCAATTCCTGCCTGATGTAGTTGGGAAGGTGCTGTTGGCCACGCACTTAGCTCATGACACCATATCCAGATATCAGTTCTGCCTGATGGGAGCTTTATTAGATAAGAAACACCTTGACTGGGGCTCCATCTTCTTCACTCTGATTAAGAAGAAGATCAATAAGAATGCAGTTAGTTGTGGGAGAATCTTAGGGGTCTATCTGCACAACAGGTGCCCTGACCTTTTAACCTCCTCTGGCATGTTCATCAATGCATCCAAGAGGCTTTCCTGTGCCCTCTTCAGTAAATGGGACAGGCATATCATAAACACCTCCAGGGCTGCTGCACCACTTCATTCAGGCACAAGGACTATTTCAGTCACTCCTCCAGCAGAAGAGCTGCCTGCTTCTTCCCCTCCTCCAGCCATATCCACCCAAGCCGTCACCTCCTCACCACCAGTCACCACCATAATCATCTCATCCCCAATTACCATTTTCTCACCTATGTCATCCCCTCCTCTATCCACCTCAGAGGAATTCCATCCTCTCTTTTCCTATTCAACCTTCACCCTACCATCCTTCTCACTTATAGATGATTCCTTCATGGATGATTCACCCTCTACTCCTCCTGAGCCACCCTCAACTTCCTCCTTTCAACAAATGCTCCATGACATTCTCTCTCAACCCTCTTTCACACCCTCTCTTACTTCCCCTATCTCCACCTCAACCTCCTCTATCTCCATAATTCCATCTTCTGAACCAACCATTCCCTCTCCACCTTCCTCCACATTTTCAGTTTCAGCCACCATCCCTCCATCCACCTTTGCTCCTACCTCTGCTCAAGCCCCACTTGAGCATGTGGATCTTCCTAGTTTGGCAGACAGGCTGTTTGAGTTGCTAGCTCCCAAGCTGGCATCTCTACTGGAGTCTTCCCTGGCTCCACTCCTGAAGCAAGTCCAGGAGCTGTCTACCAAGCTTGCCTTCCTTTCCTCCTCCCTAGCTATCCCTACTTCTGGGTGCCTTGATTCACCTCTCTCTGAACCAAGGCAGGGGGAGATGCCTTATGAAGAAGTGGATGTGCCAGCTGCTGATCATATGTCTGCTCCAGCTCCAGCTCTTAGATGTGCTTTTGCACTGAATCTGCAGAGGCTGCTATCTATATTTGATACAGTCCATTTCAGCTGTCTGCCTGCAACTCCTGCTGAAGATTTATCTAAGGCCATTGTGCCTGTATCTATCTATGATCCCAGCCATATTGATTCCTACATCAAGTCCTGGAAGGCTGTGGATATCTCTGATGCTGTTACTAAGGCCACTGTGCCTCTTTCTGTTGAAATTGTTGCTGCTGCTACTGCTGACATAGAGATGATTCCAGCAACTGATGCTGATGAAATTGCTGTTGAGACTGCTGATGAAGAGCTTGCCTCATACTTAGTAGATCCCACTCTTGCTGCTCCTGCTCTAGTGTCTGCTGCTGATTCTGTCTGCTCTGCTACTGCTCTCTCTCCTCCTGCTCCTGCTGTTTCTGCAAAACTTAAAGCTCAAGAAAAGCTTATCAGAAGAATTGATGATCTGTATGATCAACCTCAAAGTTCTGAGAGTGATCAGTACAGGACTGATTCTGATGATTCTGCTAGCACTATTGCCAAGAAGAGAAAAGCTAGAAGTAAAGCAATGATGTCAGTCCCTCCTGCCAAAGCCAAAGACTCCAATGATATTCCATACTACATCCTGCATGACTGGCCCATCTCTCAGCCATGGATGCAATACTCCAAGAATCAACAGAAAGCTATGAAGAAGAAGAGGAAGCTAGACAAATATGAAAAAGGATCTTCTCAATATCAGCCTCCTCCTCCTCCTCCTCCTGATTCTGGCTCAGGCTCAGCTCCTCAAGCTCCAGTTTCCAGACACAGTTCTTCCCAGTATTATCAAAGACCCTATCAAAGGGGACAGCATCAAAGGGGATATCAATCCAGAAGAGATCAATTTAGAGGAAGCCAGAGAGGGCATAGACTTCATCCAAGGGAAGGGCAAGGTCACTCTGACCCTTCTTCAGGTCCTTTCCCTTACAAGCTGAAAGACACAATTGTCTCCAGGACTCCTTCTTCTGATTCTGAAATCATCAACAGATATGAACCTCCTATTCCTTTTGAAGATCCTGAGAACAACCCTGTGTCCTGGACAGCCAGAATGAAAGAATTGGCTGCCCTTGATCAAATAAAAAAGGCCAGAGAACAAGGCAAGGATACTTCAAACATAACTACTTTATCAGAGCAGAGAAAGAAAGAACTAGAGAGATATGCATCAAGGAAATTCTTCAATCTAGAAGACTATATGAAGCTGCACCCTGAGGCTGTTGTTCCAAGGCCCAAATCTCAAACTTCTCTAGGTGCAGAGGATGACAGAAGGTCAAAGAAAGAAAGTCAGAATCCTAATAGAGAAATTTTATTTAAAAAGGGAACTAAAAGGAAGTGAACTGTGTAAGCTAAACATTTCATCCACCTTTGGATATTTGCTGCTATATATCTTCTCTGCAATTTTGTATTAGCTTCTGTATTGTTTTATGCTTTTTATTCCCTATGATTGTCTGTAAATAGTAATCCTAACCCAAATAGGGGGAGATTGTTGGAACACCCTATTACTAATTTGGGTAAGGATCACTATGCTTGTCTTAGGAATCCCAGTTAACCTAGTTGTATAGTTGAGAAGGTCAACATTAGAATGAGTCTAGGGCTTAGAACTTAGGTTTGGAGCTGCCCCCAGGACCATTCCAAGATCATGGTTGAAGAGCTAAGTCTAAGGCAATTTTCGTCGAGCTCAGGTCGACGAATCGTCGAACTCCGTTCGACGCTCTCTGAGCTCAACTTCAATAAATCGTCGAACTCCGGTCTACGATCTTCGAGCTCAGATCGACTATCTGCTTTTGGCTAGCTTCTGCTTAGTCGTCGAACTCCCCTCGACTATCTTCTAGCTCAGTTCGACGATCCCTCCTTCAAGTTATTTCTCAGGTCGGTGAGCTCGGTTCGACGATCTTCGAGCTCAGATTGACGTTTTCTGTCTGCTTGTCTCATTTCATCTCTGAGCTCAGTTCGACGATCGTAGAGCTCAGATCGACGTTTTTTTTGGAGAGATCGACGCTTTCAGGAATTCAAATGCTGCTGTTCTTTGGAATGTTTTTGAACATTATCAGCATTTATGTCAGAAGATCTCCCAGCCGTTTGTCTTTATTCTGGAGCAAGTTTCAAGGAATTATTCAGAGAATGTTTGCTGGACTTTCCTCTAGAAGACAAGACTCTTTTTGGAAGACATTTATGACTCCGAACGGCTATCTTGGACAAGAAAACTTCAGAAAATTTCAATTCCTCTCTTCTGTGTTTTTAAGATATACAGAATACACAAGAGAAAAATATATACAGATTGACAAGAAAGAAAGTGAACACACAGAATAGAGAATACTGATAGCAGAAGAATAACAGAAGAACTGTGACTTCAAAAATCTTCTTGCTGACTAAAAAGTGTTCACAATCTCATCTCAGAACTCCAGACACCTCATTTTTCAGCCTTCTTGCTGAAACCCTCCTTTGCTGGAGATCAAAGTTCTGAAGACCTATCACCCTAGAGCAAAGCTTCTTTTCCTGAACCTTTCTACATCTCAGGGGGAGCTTTGACATCATCAATCCACTTGTGCTTCTCTCATTTGATTGAGAACAGGGAAGACACCCTTCACTCTTATTTTTCTTTTCCTGCTGTAAAAGGGTTCTTGAACTCCCTTCAAAAGTTCTGTCTGGTTCTGAGAGCCTTGTCAAAACTCAGTGGTGGCAAGACACCTTATCAAAAATCTAGTTTTGGTTTTTGGGCACCTTATCAAAAGCTCATTGGTGTCAGGACACCTGATCAACTCATCCTGAGTGGATTCCTACCAAAGGTGGTAGAAGAGTGGATGTACCCAGGTTTTTGGGGAACCACTATATTTCCTTGTGTCTTCTGGTTTGTTTGTGTGATTTGTCTGCTGTGTGCTGTGCTCTTTACTTCTTGGTTTTTAACCTCTTACTAGCACTCTACACTATATCATAAATTGAATTTTATATGTGCTGTTTATTTCAACTGTGAAAAATTATTTTAAAATACTCTATTCACCCCCCCTCAGTTGAGATAGATCTTACCCTCACTTTCAAGAATGAAGATCGATCTTTGAGAACACCGTGCTACCGCGCAACTGGTCAAATAAATCATCGATCCTCGGCAGAGGGTACCTGTTCTTAATAGTGACCTTGTTCAATTCTCTATAGTCGATGCAAAGCCGCATCGACCCATCTTTCTTCTTTACAAACAAAACAGGAGCACCCCATGGCGACGAACTCTGCCTGATAAAAGCTTTAGCCAACAGCTCATCCAACTGACCTCGCAACTCCTCTAACTCACGAGGGGCCATCCGGTACGGCGCCTTAGCAATAGGACGCGTACCCGGCTCAAAATCGATCACAAACTCAACATCCTGCTTGGGAGGAAGACCAGGAAGGTCATCAGGAAAAACATCGGCGAAACCACAAACAATAGGAATCTCCTCCAAGCGTGGTACGCTAACAACGGTTTCAACCGCCGAGACTAAACAAGCGCAACAACCAGAAAGAAACAACCTCTGAGCACATACCGCAGAGATGACAGGAGAATCCTGACACGGATCAGCATACACGCTGCCGGGCTGACCGTCGTCCCTAATGAAGTCCAAGCGCTTTCCTTTGCACTGAATGACTGCATCATACCTATAGAGCCAGTCCATGCCCAGAATAACATCGAAGTCCTCCAGATCAATCATCTTCAGGTCCGCCTTCGCAAGAAAGTTCCCCAACAAAACAGGGCAATCCAAAATGCCTAAATCTGACAACACAGATTCAGTAGAGGGAAACTTGACATGGAAGGAATCCCGAACACGATCTAAGGTCAACCGATGTCGCTCCGCAAAGGCTCTAACCACGAACGAGTGGGTAGCGCCGGAGTCAAACAGAACCCGCGCCCAGCGGTTCTTTACCTTAAATTTCCCAATAGGAGCATAGAAAACTAAGGAACTACCACAACAATACTGCAAACATTCTAGCAAATAGAACTACCAGGCTGGAAAAACAACAAACAACTAACCTGAGATGACCTGGGTCGAAGCCTGAGCCTCCTCGGAAGAGATCACGTTCAGCTTCCCCTTTCCCTTGTCCACACGCTGAGGTGGAGGTAAAGCCTGTAACGGAACTACAGGAAGAGCTGGCTGAAACTGAGGACACCTCGACATGATGTGACCCTTCTGCCCACACTGAAAGCAGACTTTATCCTTGGTCCAACACTGGGCCGCATCATGGCCGGATCGCTTGCAAACGGAACAGGAGACATCTCTCCTAGGAGCACCCTGAATCGCATGAACCTGCTCCTTCCTCTGAGATGCTGCCTTCTTGAAACATTTCTCGGCAGGGTGGCCTGACCGGCCACAGAAGCTGCACTCCACCTTGCCCCTCTTTCCCGGAGCCGCACCGGGTACCTGGGGTTTCTTCTCCTCCACCGACTTTCTCTTGTCCAACCTCATTTGTTGGCCTCTGCTCTTCGCGGTATCAATAGCCTCCACCTTCAGAGCAGCCTCTACTACACCTGCATAAGTCTCTGACCCATAAGCACTGGTCAACTGCTGCACCTCGCTCCTCAAACTACCGAGAAATCGCTTAACTAGATCAGTCTCAATGCTGACCAATCCCGGGGCAAAACGGCTCAACTTGCTGAACTCTATCTCATACTCACCCACCGTGAGTTGCCTTTGCTTCAGATGGAGGAAGTCGTTCATGAGGCGGTCACGCTCGACCGAGGGTAAGAACTTCCTCAACAGTATCTCCTTGAACACCTCCCAAGAGCATCCGGCTACCAAGCTCTCCTTCTCTCTCAGCCACCAACTCATAGCCAAACCTTTAAGCTGATAGGCGGCTATCATCACCCTCTGATCATCCGCAATCCCTGAGTAGGAGAACATCTCCTCCATGGAGATCAGCCAGTCGTCTATCACCATGAAATCTGCCTTCCCATCATAAGTGGGAGGACTCAGCCTCTGAAACTGCGAGATGAAGGCCATCTCTGCTGGCACAACCACTGGAGGTCTCAAGGGTGTAGGAGGAGGAGGAACAGCTAACCCCCCACAGGGACTTGCACACTCTGAGTCTGACCTGCCACGACAGCCACCAAAGACTGAATCTGGGCTTGCACCTCCTCCAACTGCCTGCCCATAGCTTCGCTACTCAGACGCAGACTCTCGATCACCGCATCGTTCTGAGCCCCAGATGACTCACCCTCAGACAGGGGAGTCGATCGAGTCGCAGGACGCCTAGCCATTCTAAAATCATAACAACACAAATTAGACCCTACTACAACGTCTAGAACCAAATACAAGTACAGACAATACATATATAGATATAGACTTAAAGCTGCTAAACTTGCTCTGAGAGTTTATCTTTTTAACAAAATTTAGATGTTATGCCCTAACCTAGGATGGTTAACCACCACCTTACTAACTCTTGTGCCTAGATCGGGAATGCATGACTTTTATATTAATTTGAAAACTTATGTGTGTACATAAGTCATCCTGCAAATCTTTAGCTTGGCACGTTGTGCTTATACAATGATATGTTATGCATGATTATGTTATGCATTCTAAAAAGGCCCTAATGCATGTTATAAGCGGCGTACACATGAAAATGTTATGCATCCCATACTACATAACATTCTCATGCAACGAAAAAGAAAATGTGCTAGTTGCAGCTATGTGGTGAGGTTATGCATCCCATACTACATAACCCTCACATATTGCCCCTATGGTGGATCCATATACGAACACGTATTATGCATCCCATACTATATAATATGCCCTGTATACTTCATGTTATGCTACGAGTGTAGTGTTCGTGCTTTTGCCAAGACGTGTTGATGACATATCGATGTGTGAATGACATGATGCTGAACTACTAAAAAGCAAACAAAGGAAGGTTGCTCAACTAACTTGTCAAGCAACCTACCTCTGATACCAACTGTCACAACCCGCATTTTCTCCGAATTAAGAATTATCAGAGTAAGAGAAAACACGCGTCATGATGCCACGTCAAGCAGGGGATAACTGCTGACGCTCAGGCAAAACCAACTACCAACTTAATGAATGAAAATCATGTGATTAATGATTAGAAAATCAGTTATATTTTAGAGACCGTATCCCTCGGCTCAGTAAATCACCTAGTCCACAAAAGAAAAACTATATTTATACGCTGCGGAAAATTACTTTATTTAGGTTTGACATCCTAAAGAGCACATAAGGGTCCCAAGAGAACCACTCATGCTATGCAAGACCCTACATTTAATTTATATAATATATAAGAAAACGGTCTTTATACGTGATTTGGAAAATAGTGAATACGTCTTATAAAACATGCTGATCATGAGCTTTATTTATAATAATAATTATAGTTTAAAAATAACTAGCAACCTAGCATAAAACCTTCTCAGAGCAAGTAGACTATCTCTAAAAAACGGTAGCAGCATAAGTAAATATATCCAGTACAAAGGTAAAAACTACCAGTGAGCGCCAACAACCTGACACGAACCCACTGGCATATATGTATGTCTATAAGAAAGTACTGAAAAACTACCTCACCAACACGGCAAATGGAACTCCAAGGTCCAAGAGACCACCTACACCACCACTGCAAACTAACCACCCAACTGGCTATGGCTCAGAACCTGGGGTATTCCAAAAGAAAACAGAATACCTCAGCAAGCTAAACAAAGTAAAACTGCATGAAAGAGTCAACCAAAAGGGGAAAAAAACTACTTGTAAAACATGCAGTAGAAAGAGTCATAACTGCCCAAAACAGAACAACAAGAAAAGCACTACGTGCGAGGAAACAGCAACAACCCAGCCCAGGAACAACATCCTGCAGGGCCTACTAGGCTACCAAGAGCCCAAAGTGTTGCAAACTACCAAGGAAGAAACTTCTAACACCCTAAACTGTGGGAGGTGGTAGTAGCAAAAACAAATAACGAGGAACCAGATTGGAGGCAAACTCAGTCCCCCCATCCACCATGTCCAAGTCAACAAGCTCGAGGGTCTACACGTGAAGGCACAAGGGACCTTCCACCCACATGCCCAGCCCATACCTAGAGCAAGAAAAACACGAGTGGCCTTGGCTAAATTACACAACTCCACCCCCATAAAGAGCTACAAACCACCACTACTACCCACGACCCACGATTCGGCCATTAGGAAAGAGAAACATGACTGACAAGGAAGTTACAAATATAAACAAGGAATTCACTCGGGAACGTAAATCGAGGAAAGAGAAAAAGAAAGTGTTGAAATGACTCAACACGACGTGGCGCTGGGTCCTCTCGACACCGCATTGAGTGAGCTTCACCCACTCAACGTGCCACGCAAGGCGAACTATCACAACAATAACTCTTACCTTACTACCTTAACACTATACAAAACACTCATGCCCACCTAACCCGCGTATCGACGCCAGCTAAATACGGAGCGAAAGGAAATATTCAAAGTGCACGATCGGTGGCGCACGATCAGTGGTCATGCGCGGTCATTGGTTGATGGTCGTACGAAGTGAACCAGGGAAACCTGACAGAAAACCTAGCAACTGTGCATGATCAGTGTCGCACGACCACTGGTCGTGCGCACTGTTTTCAGCGCTCGTGCGATTGCCGAGACAGAACTTTGGAAAATAAAAAGACAGCCGCGCACGAACAGAGGCACACGACCAGTGGTCGTGCGCCCTAACGGTTGATGACCTTGCGCGGGTAACCTGTACCGTTGGGATTTCCCGGACGACACCGGAACGCGCACACGACCCACGCAACTACAGTAGCAGTAGGAAACTACCAACGACGCGCGCCACTACCATTCAAACTATGACTAATCATTCGAGACAGAAAAAATAGGAGATAAAACGATAGAAACAATAGGCTTTAAACAAAAGAAAACAACTTGGCAAGGGCAAGAACACCACTTGCCTCGATTTCCGGCGAAGCTTGGTCGGCTTTCCCTCCTCTTCACGCTGCACTAGAAAGAGCAGCACCAAAAACTCACCTAACAAGCATATCCGAACTTTAATGGCGGAAACCTCAAAAACCAAAAATTCTAATCCCCCTAAAGCTCCAAGAAAATCGAATTTCTTACCGTTGGAATGAAGGTCTCGACGAGAGTAATCCGAATCCACTCTCGGAATCGAATTCCGTCCACAAATGCTCCGGGAAACGGCGGTGGAAGGCAAGGCTCAGCGGTTTCCCGTTTCCTCTCGTATAGGGGCGACGGTTATTAACGTGAAGAAGATGATGATGGCGTGCCTTTTCATTATATATATATATATAATTATATAATAATATAATTAATTACAAAATTACATAAAGCACCAAATCGACGGGAAAACCGAACTACCTCGGAATTCGACGAAATTCGCACCGTAGCTAAATACCCAAGCTACGAACACAACGACGAAGTCGAAATTAATTTTCGACGAACTGAACTCGAGTTTTACCCAAATAAATCCAAACACCAACATCCCCCTGAGAGGCCACACCGGGTCACCCAAAACGACTCGGCTTGCTAGGGAGATCTTGCCAACAGGCTACAGAATAGGGCACTCAGTTCTAAGGAGCAAAACCACACTCCACTAATGGCACAAGCCACGGAAACGCGTCATCGTAACGCCAAACGAGAATAAAAATAAACGCAGAAAAATCGGGGGCGTTACAACTTCTCCCCAGCCCGGGAGAGGAACCTACTTAGCCCGGTGAGCTTACCCATCAGACGTTGAACCTCCTTGGAATTGCGAGATGACTCTAGCTCCAAGATAGCCTTCACCTTATCTAGGTTAGGCTCTACCTATGCTGGGGTGAGAAGGTGGCCAAGGAACATTCCTCGGCTTCCCCCAAAGACACACTTCTGAGGGTTTAGCCTCATCTTGAACTTTCTTAGGGTAGCAAATATCTCTTCAAGGTCGAGTAGATGTGAACCCACATCACTACTCTTTTTCAAGAGATCATCTACATAAATCTCCAGATTTCTACCCCTCTGACTTTGGAAGACCCGGTCTATCAAATGTTGGTACGTAGCCCTCACGTTCATTAGCCCAAAGGGCATCATCTTATAACTAAAGAATCCTTCCATTGTGATGAAAGAGACATCCTTGACGTCGGGTGGATGCATTTGAATCTGATGGTAACCTGAAAAAGCATCCAAAAAACTCATAATAAAAAATCGAACGCTGAATCAACAAGAACGTCGATCCGAGGCAGGGGGTAGCAATCCATAGGGCATGAATTATTTAATAAGGGAAATTCTACACACTTACGCCACTTCCCATCCCCTTTCTTTTCCATTACCACATTTGAGACCCATCCTAGATACTAGATCCCCGAGATAAAACCTGCGTCGAGGAGCTTCTTGACCTCTCTGCGGATGGGCTCCTCCAGCTTGGTGGTGATGGTCCTCATCTTCTGGGTGAAGGGACATATTACGAGGTCCAGTTTCATAAGGTGGCATGCCACATCTGCATTGATGCCCGACATGTATGCCATGCTCCTGACGAAGATGTGGACGTTCCTTTGCATGGGTAGATCGTAGACATCATTATGGCCAAGGTTGGGGCTCAATCGAGCCCAATCCAATTTTGATTTTCATGGTTTTCGGCCAAAATTTCTGATTGGTAGAATCGCCAGAACAGTGCTCCCCGGCGGCCATGCCGTCGCCTGGAGGTAGCCCCGACCACCACGAAGGTGTTGGCGGCGGTGGCCGGCCGAGGAGGTGGCCGGAGCGACGGCGGCAGCCGCTGGAAGATGGCTCAGGCGGGATGAATCTGGGCCGTCGGCTAGAGCTTGAAGATGACCAGATCCCGTCCATCCTGCGCCAAGATTCGTGCGGTTGATGATATTAAACTATGGATTAAAGGATTTGATTTATTTCATTTTGTCACAGATTTTGTATTTATTGGTTTTAATTATTAAAAATAGTTAGAGCCTTTTTCAGAGAATATGGTCAACACAAGAAATGTAGCCCTACGGGTCTACTGTCAAACAAAATTGGTTTGAACCAATTTGGGTGACTGGTTTGACCAGGGCACTCAATTTGGTGGGGGTCTATACAAATGACTAGGCAGCCATTAAACTAGTTGCCCACACTTCATCCTTGGTCCAAATGGTCTGAAATTTTGGCAGTGAGGCACCCTACCCTATATCTAGACCCTGCCAAAAAATGGGAATTTTTGGGAATAATATTCCTATAGTTTTGTAAATAATTTAATTATGCTAGGGTAAATTAAATTATGGGTCAAATGAAGTCCAAATTCATCAGAATTTTGGTATAATGTATATGAGGTTAATATAGACCTCTGGTTAAAATTTCATTAAGTTTGGAGTAGATTTGAATGGGAATCAAGCAACCCTAGCCTTGCCCTAAGAAGGGCATTTTGGTCCAAAATGTAATTTTGGGTTTTGAGTGTCCAATTCACCTCAATAGAGGTTAAAATTTGGGACACTGGCTTGGCATGACTTTATACACCTTCCAATGAAAACTTGGGGGCATTGGAGTTGATTTGGCCCAAGATCCTAGGTCAAACCCTAAGGAAGGGCTTTTGTACCTTGTGAAGGGGATATGGCCAAAACACCTTTTATGGCTATGAAATTTTGTATGGATGGTATTTTGGTAACTATAACCCTCTGGTAAAAATATTAGGGTATTTTGGAAGGTTTAGGACCCTCAAAAGCCTAACCCTAGTTTAAGGCACAAATGTGGTGGGATAGGAATGGTTTAGCTAAACCCCTTAAAATGATATGAAAGTTTGGTAGGATGGTCATAAGGATATTAAGATGCTTTGGTGATTTATTTAGAAATTTTGGAGTAATATTTATAGTACTTCATTGGTAATACAAGGAATGCCTCAATTTAGTAAATTAATTATTATGCTCCCTCTGACCCTTGGGAGGTCATGAAATTTTGGCAAAGGATGTTTTGAATCATTATAAGCTTATTTAAATTATATGAAAATTATTGGATACTTATTTGAGGTACTTACTTCACAAGCTTGCTAAATTATGGAATTATTCAATAATTTAATTTTGTCCATTTACTGATAAATAAAATATGAAATTTGGTCCAAACCATTTACATGCCATTATATTCATACTTGAATTTTCTCTGAATTTTTGGAAGCAACATAGTATTTTATATTTCTTTAAATGAATTTTCAAGGATTAAAATGAAATAATGATTTGGGGATAAAACCTTACTGAAAAATTTAGATATTTTGGAAGATGAGTTATATCCTTATTTTGAATAACATATAAAAGTTGTAGAATGATATCTTGAGTGAAAATTGTACTTCATGTTCATTATGCGAAATATTAGTCAATAGAAATATTAAATAAATTATTAAATAAATAAGGAAAATTTTGGATCTCTGGATTTAGGGCTTAAAGGTCATAATAGACCTCCATTAATTATTATAAGAGTATTGGATAGTTATTTGATGTACCTCCTATTTTACATGAAGTTTGACATGGTGGTCTGCATTTACCAATTTTGGAAAACTATATATTAATTTGTTTGAAGCTTATCACTCCTTAATCACTGATGATATTTGACCCAGAGCATTTATGGGCCCTTGCAATCATGTTATAATTATCCTTGAATTTTCAGAAATAATATTGCCCTGTTTATTATTTTTATGAATTATTGCAATATACCATTTAAATAAAATAAGTGGCCTGAACATTGCTGAAAAATTAAGAGATTTTGTATCTTAGGTTAAATGATTATATTAAGTATAACATAAATCTGGGGAGATTTTATATTGTCAAAATTTGGTACCTTCAGCTCAATCTTGGAGACTTGGGCCACTATAAATGTTTAAATAAATTCCTAGATAAATAGGAAAATTGTAAAACTCTGGATTTGGGCAATAAATGTCATAATGGACATCCACTAATTATCATAGGAGTATTGGATGATCACTTGATATACTTCCCATTTTACATAACATTAAACCTTGGTGGTCTGCATATAGTAAATCTACAGAAATAATCTGGAGTACAATTTAGGCACATAAGCCAAAAATTAGTGGTTATAGGAATGAGTTCATCACTCAGGGTTGGATGAGCTAGGGATTGGTTTGACTAAAAGGTTAGGTGGTGTTTGTGATCGACGAAAGATCGTCTTCCCCATAGAGTAGAAAGTCAAAATCATCTTAGGTATAGTTTACTATAATATGAAAATGAAATGGGTAACACCTAAGTTGTAGGCATAAAGTAAATGGAGGAGTAGGTAGTAAACTTAGGATTTCACACTCTCACACCCCTGTATCCCGAGAGATAGTTTGGGTTACTTGGGCAATAAGCCCAGTGGTTAAGGTAATGGGCATGGTAGCCCGGGGATCTTCGGCTCGGTTGTAGTTTATAACGGACGGGTTAGTCCGGTGAGCTTTGGCTCAGTTGTTGGTTATGACGGACGGGATAGTCCGGGGAGCTTCGGCTCGGTTGTAGGTTATGACGGACGGGTTAGTCTGGGGAGCTTCGGCTCGGTTGTAGGTTATGACGGACGGGTTAGTCCGGGGAGTTTCGGCTCGGTGGTTGATTATGACGGACGGGATAGTCCGGGAAGATTCGGCTCGGTTATTTGTTGGACTCATAACTATTGCATGTGCATAAAAGGTATAAGGTGGTGGGTCTTAGATATTGGGGAGTTCATTGCACCGACACCAATACCGTTGACTCGGCAAGTGTTGTTTTACACTTCGCCAACAGAAGTCCGGTGCGCCAGCCGGCAAGAGTACGCAGGCATCCGCTTAGTGCACCAAGCGTTGAGGCGTACGATAGGTCAGACCGGTAGTGCAAATACTGGTTTTGATGTGGGCGAGGCCCAACCCACCGCTTCCGTCTGCCACTACGGAGGTATCCTGGGAGGTAATGGCTCCGAAAGGGGGAACTAAAGGTCTGTGTACACAGAGTCAAGTGGGTGAGTTGCACTTGCATGTTCACATCATAACATACTTGCATTTCATAGCATAACCATTGCATATAACCTGACACCTAATGTATAAGCGGTATGGGACGTTCTATACATTAGGCCTTACAAAACGACCCCTTGGCCTATAAGTTCGTGCGAGCGTGCATATAAGTCAAGGTTCTCTTTCAGTATTATTTATATGTTATGCCTGCTAGTAAAAACGACACCCTATCGTATAAATCGGTATGAGACTTTTTATACGCTAGGAGACCTGCAAGAGATCCCTTAACTTATGTGTTTTCACATAAGTTAAGGTTACTTATTTAATTTTGTATATTATCATGCTTATACTGTAAGTTTAGTTCCGCTGCCATCTGCAATTTGACTATTCTCCACCTTCAAGTCCTTCCCTTTCCTTCTCCCCGCTCGGTACTTAGGAGCCATGGGGGAAGGGGTGGGGGACGATAGGACTTAGTCTTTTAGACTAACGGTTTTCGAATCACATCATTTAGGGGACCACGGAGCCCAGCATGGAGGAGCAGCCCCGGAGGTCGGCACGCTTGGAGATCGGACAGTCTAGTACCGGAGTCCAGACAGTAGGGACTGTGAGTCCGGAACACTAGTAGTTATATTAGTTTTCTTCCGCGATGAGTGATTTGTAGTGAGGACTTGGTGTACCGGGCATAAACCCGAGATTCTCATTATATGTACTATCTGTGGACACTCCCTTCGTGGAGTTTATTTTTCTATATATGTGATTTTTGTAGACTTGCTTTTATACTTATGCTACAGTAGAGATCGATTTGGTCGGCAGAATCGGCGTCTTATAGTGACGACCTTCCCGGGTGAGAAGGTATCACCGCAAGGCGGCGGTTCTGGGCCTAAGACCCCGGTGTCGAAAAAGAAAAAAACTGGGGGTCTTACAAGTGGTATCAGAGGCAGGTTTATCGATCAAAAGGTAGCAGTCCACAAACCCTGGGCCACCCCCGCCGAGTTTAGTTTGGGGACAAACTAAGCAGCGGAAGCAGTGGTGGGCCCATATGGGAAATCACATGAAAATTGTCCACTTTTAGTTAAATCTGTGGGACTTCTTATATTTGACTTCTATTACACAGCCCCCAGCGCAGCCAACACCACAAGGAGGAGTTCAGCAAACCCCGACTGTTGCACCACCTTCCCCGGTCCCCACTCCATTCCTACACTCAGAGATGGGTCAAACGTTGACGGCCATTCTAGATGCCTTCAGGGCTCAGCAGGTTCCGGCTCCGCAACCAAACCCGGGGGCCAATTGGCTGAACATCTTTCGAGGACTCTCTCCTCCATCCTACTTGGGGACAGAATTTGCCGTACGGACAGAGGAATGGCTAGATATTATGTACGAAATGCTGACTGGGATACGGTGTCCCTGGGAGGCGAGGGTGGCCTTGGTTGTCTCCTGCCTGGAGTCCCATGCTAAGAGGTGGTGGAAGACGCTGCTGGACAAAAGGTTTGCTGATAGGGAGGTTGCGGAAGTTACCTGGGAAGAGTTTAGGACCGCACTGCTGGAGCATTTTGTTCCACAGTCGGCCAGGGATGAGTTGGAGGAGCGGTTTTTATAGCTGAAGCAGGGCACCCGGACAGTGGTAGAGTACCATCGGGAGTTCGACCATTTGGCTCGATATGCAGATTCTTACCAGGTGGACGAAGCGGGATACATCAAGAGATTCTATAAGGGCCTGCGGGAGGACTTGAGGGAGGCTTTGTTGTTTATATCTGACGGGCCTATCTCCCGGATTTTGGAAATGGCAAAGAGGATTGAGGCCGATTGGCACACCACTCTGGGCCGAAAGCGGCAAGTGGAGGATCAGGTCCGGAGAGCCCGAAATGATCAACGACAAGCTGCTATACAAGGTGGAAGAAGGACAGAGGACCAGCCTCCGAGGGAGCAGGTGGTATTGGCCCCTCAGCCTCTTCAGATGAGGGAGGCACCGAGACCCGGGGGTATGGCATTTCCCCCACCGGAGTGCTACAACTGCCATCAGATAGGACACATTCGGAGAAACTGCCCATGAGGGGAGCACCTTTACTAGCACCCCAAGATGCCCCGCATGCCCAACAGTTTGGAGGACGAGGACGTGGTCGAGGACGTGGTTTCCAGGGTGCAGATCGCAGGCAGTAGAGGGAGCAAATTTATGCCCTGGATTTGGCTCAACCCCGGAACCCGGAGCAAGTAATCATTGGTACGTCAGAAAATTGTAAACTTATTTCCTCATGACCTTTAAGTTTACATAGAAGTGATAATCTAGGGAAGAAAACCATAGCTAGATTCTAAGACATTTAACTTTCCCCACCCCTAGGAATAGTTTTCATCAGCGGCAAACCCGCTTATACACTATTTGATACGGGTGCTTCACACTCGTTTGTATCGGAATCCTTCATAGAAGGGTTGGAAGGCATAGAGCGATTCACGGGTCTGATGATGAGGATACGATTACCTGACGGATCAGAGTTGTTCACCTCTGCCCACTACAATATGGAGGCGGAGATCGGCGGAAGGATATTTGAAGCTCCAGCAATGATCATAAAGATGCCAATCTTTGATTTGATCCTAGGAATGACGTGGTTGAACTGGAATCATGCTCAAATTGACTGCACATCCAAGAGAGTTACCGTGAGACATGGAGATTTCTACCTCATCATTGAAGGTACTAGATCTATTTCCCCTCTCATGCTGTCATCTGTACAGGCCATCAAGGCTCACTTACAGGGGGAAGAAGCGTATGAGGAAATATTTGAAATGACTGAGGCCAAGGTCTCCACCTCGGGTATTCCGGTGGTGCGAGATTTTGCCGACGTATTTCTAGAAAAACTGCCTGGGCTAGCCCCGCACCGGGAGCAGGATTTCCGGACACAGCTGGTGTCGGGGGCTAAGCTGGCAGCTAGAGCCCCTTACCGGATGGCCCCAAAAGAGCTGACAGAATTTCGAAGCCAACTCCAGGAACTGGTAGAAGCCGGATTTGTCAGACCAAGTTCCTCGCCATGGGGAGCCCCGGTCTTATTTGTGACGAAGAAGGATGGGACACTTCGCCTGTGCATCGATTATCGAGCACTAAACAGGCTGACCGTCCGGAATACCTATCCGCTCCCACAGATAGACGAATTATTCGACCAACTGGAGGGAGCCCATTATTTCCCGAAGCTGGACCTAAGGTCGGGCTACTACCAGTTACGAATCCAGGAGGAGGACATTCCAAAGACTGCTTTCAGTAGCAGATATGGGCTATATGAGTTTACAGTGATGCCCTTCGGGCTCACAAATGCTCCGTCGGCATTCATGAGCCTCATGAACAGGGTTTTTGAGGCCTATTTGGATGTGTTCGTCATAGTATTCATAGACGACATCCTGATCTACTCTAGGAAGGAAGAGGAGCACACTCGGCATCTGACGATGACTCTGGAGAGACTACGGGAGCACAAGCTCTATGCAAAGATCAGCAAATGCTAGTTTTGGTTGAAGGAGGTGGCCTTCGTAGGCCATATCATCAGTGGTGCTGGGTTGGCAGTGGACCCGGCCAAGATCCAAGCAGTCCGGTACTGGCCACAGTTGAAGACGGCCACAGATGTACGAAGTTTCCTAGGACTCGCCGGTTACTACCGGAAGTTCGTAGAGGGATTCTCTCGTATCGCCCTTCCACTCATATCTCTGACAAGGAAGGAGGTGCCCATTATCTGGACCCCACAGTGTGAGGCAGCTTTTCAAGAGCTAAAGGTGCGACTCACTTCGGCTCCTATACTTGCTCTCCCTTCAGGGAAAGAAGGATTCCAGGTCTACAACGACGCTTCCTACCAGGGCATGGGTGCAGTACTGATGCAGAATGGCCATGTGATAGCTTATGCTTCTCGGCAGCTGAAGAAGCATGAGCAGAACTACCCAGTCCATGACTTAGAAATGGGAGCTGTCATTTTTGCACTGAAAGTCTGGCGGCACTATCTGTACGGTGTCCACTGCGATATATACTCTGACCATAAAAATTTGAGGTATGTGGACACGCAAAAAGAGCTGAACATCAGACAAAGACGATGGGTGGAATTTTTGGCAGACTACCAGTATGAGATGCGCTACCACCCAGGAAGGGCGAATGTGGTAGCAGAAGCACTGAGCTGAAAGACCGCAAACGCTGGAGTAGGAACACAGTTGATGGCTTGGGAATTAGTTCAGATGTTAGATAAGATGCAAATATCCCTGGTGTCCGAGGATCACCCTGAGTTATACCGAGAGTATCTTTCATCATTAATCGCCACTGGTGACATTTGAGAAAGGGTCAAGGATGGACAGAGGCAGGATACCCAACTAGAGCCAATATTCCGGGCCTTAGAAGCAGGCACTGCGGGAGATTACACACTGAGGGATGATTTAGTGTGCTTCAGAGGACGGCTCTACATACCAGAGGGAGGCCAGATCTGGGAGGACATCCTAATGGAGGCTCATTGCAGTCGATATTCGGTACACCCGGGGATTACGAAGAAGACTGCAGATCTGAAGAAGACTATGTTCTGGCCTGGCATGAAGAAGGATATCACCTACTTCGTGACCCATTGCAAGGCATGCCAGTTAGTGAAGGCGGAATGCAGAAACCCCGCAGGATTATTACAGCCACTTTCCGTACCAGAGTGGAAGTTCGATGATATCGCCATGGACTTTATACACGGACTTCCTCGATCAAGGATAGGGAATGATTCGATCTGGGTGATCGTCGACCGGCTGACCAAGGTAGCAAGGTTTATTCCAATCAGGAAGGATGACTCGGTGGGCGTGTTAGTCCGAAAGTGTGGAGCAATTCGTCCGCTATCATGGCATACCCAAGACGATTGTGTCAGACCGAGATGGACGATTTACATCTAGGGAGTGGAGGTCTGTGCAGACTTACTTGGGCACTCGACTAACATTCAGTACGGCTTTTCATCCCCAGACGGATGGACAGACGGAACGAACCAACCGGACTCTGGAGGATTTACTACGACTCTTCATATTAGATCGCGGTGAACCTTGGGAGAAGTTGTTACCACTGATCGAGTTCTCGTATAATAACAGCTACCAGTCTAGTATAAAGATGGCTCCTTATGAGGCGTTGTACGGACGGAAGTGCAGGACTCCACTATCATGGATACAGGACGAGGACCCTAAGGCATTGGATTCGGAATTTGTTGAGGACACCGAGGCTCAGGTGAGATTGATACGGGATAGGATACTAGAAGCACAGAGCTGGCAGGCTAAGTATTACGACGCTCGGCACCGTCAGGTGGAATTCTAGGTGGGAGATCAGGTGTTCTTGAAGATCCGACCAATGCATGGAGTTACTCGGGTATGCGGACAGAGGAAGAAGCTTAGTCCAAGATACATGGGGCCTTATAGGATCCAGTAGCGGATTGGTCACTTGGCATACAGGCTGGAGATGCCACCGGAACTGGCGAGTCTGCACGACGTATTCCATATATCCTCTCTTAGGAGAGCCCTACTACGCCCAGAGCAGCAAGTTATAACCACAGACGGACTGATAGCATCTGATCGGTCAGTTCACCTAGAACCGGTCCGGATTGACGACAAGGGGGTATGAGTTTTACGCCACAAGAAGGTTCCGTTAGTCAAGGTCCTGTGGAGAAATCACGGAAGAGAGGAGCACACATGGGAGCCCCAGGACTTGATGCGACAAAGATACCCGGAACTCTTCAGTCAGGTATTCCTCACAACCAATCAAAATGTTCAATTTACCTTCCTATTTTAAGTAGAACTGAAATTTCAAGGATATGGGCTAAACTTCTGTTTATTGCGGTCTAGACTTTGCCAATTGGGAGATTTGGTCTTAAATTTGACTATCACCTTTAAACCTCATATAATCAAAAATGGTGTCGTGACATAAACCTTTTGACTCTCATGGGATGTTACAAGCTTTTTCCTTCCCGATGGGAGTCCCCGTAGGCTTAACCTTGATTTTGGGGACGAAATCTTTGTTTTGTTTATTGGGATTTGTAACATCCCATTTCCAACTAGACCCCTAAGAGTGGTTTGGTCATGATAAACCCCTAGGAAGCCCAAGAAAGAGTCAAGTGGACCTGGTGGTGTGGATAGGGCCACTATGGTCTGCACTTAGCAGATTTCTAGACCTTGGTTAAAGGTGATCATGGGGCTTCACCAAGACTCCAAGACCCCACCCATACCCTTATAACCCTAGAAAGGGGTCAATGGGTCACTAAGGACCCATGGAGAGCAATCAAAGGACCTAAGTTGACCAAAGTCAACTATAACCCTAGCTAGGTCAAATTGACCTACACAATGGTCCATTGCAGTCTATTAGCCAAATATACCCCACCAGATCTCCATAACCCTAGGTAGGGGTCAATGGGTCACTGAGGACCCATGGAGGGTAATCAAAGGACCTAAGTTGACCAAAGTCAACTCTAACCCTAAATAGGCCAAATTGACCTACACAAGGGTCAATTGCAGTCCCTTAGCCCAGTGGACCCCACCCATACCCTCATAGCCTAGTGAGAGGCCAATAGGTCACCAAGGACCCATTGGGACCAATCATAAAGGCTGGGTTGACCAAAGTCAGCCCTTGACCTAAAATGGTCAAAGTGCCCTACTTAAGGGCCAAGTGACCTCCAAGGGCCAATCCAACCCCACCTTGACCCTAGGGGAGGCTAATGGGTCACCAAGGACCCATTAAAGGAATCTCAAGGACCAAATTGACCTAGGTGGGCCCTAGTCCAACTTTGGGTCAAGTTAGCCCAAATGGGCTAACTCAAGCCCAAGCCCATTTCAATTGGGCTAACCATGACTTAAGTGACCAAATGGACTTGTGGGCTGCCATAGGACTTGTAGGAGCCAAAAAATTCAGGCTTGGTGACTAGGAGAGAGAAAGTCACCCATGGAAGAAAGAGAAAGAGAAGGAAGAAAAGGGAGGAGGACTTTTGGGCTCATCCTCCCCCTCCCCAACCCCTCCATTCACTCCTCTAGGACAAGGAAAGCAGCCCCAATTTAACCAGCTAGCTTTTACTGGTGTGATCCATGCTTCATCTCCTACCTACCATGGCCGAAATCTTTGACCAAGGAAGCCAATAATGGCAATGGAGCTTGCAGCCAACTACCACACCTATTCTCCTCTTTAAAAGGTTCACTGGAATCCAGGGATGAATTCCCACAAGTTTCCTGAAGAAGCCAAACCCTATTCTGCATTTTTGAACAAACCGACCACCGCCGGCCACCACCATGCCAATCCAGCGATCAGCCCGGCTACAGCCGCCACCACAGGTCCTCCTCCATTCCTTCTTGCATGGGTAGATCGTAGACATCATTAGGGCCAAGGTTGGGGCTCAATCGAGCCCAATCTGATTTTGATTTTCATGGTTTTTGGCCGAAATTTCTGATTGGTAGAATCGCCAGAACAGTGCTCCCCGGAGGCCGTGCCGTCGCCTGGAGGTAGCCCCGACCACCACGAAGGTGTTGGCGGCGGTGGCCGGCCGAGGAGGTGGCCGGAGCGACGGCGGCAGCCGCTGGAAGATGGCCCAGGCGGGACGAATCTGGGCCGTCGGCTAGATCTTGAAGATGACCAGATCCCGTCCATCCTGCGCCAAGATTCGTGCGGTTGATGATATTAAACTATGGATTAAAGGATTTGATTTATTTCATTTTGTCACAGATTTTGTATTTATTGGTTTTAATTATTAAATATAGTTACAGCCTTTTTCAGAGAATATGGTCAACACACAAAATGTATCCCTATGGGTCTACTGTCAAAAAAAATTGGTTTGAACCAATTTGGGTGACTGGTTTGACCAGGGAACTCAATTTCGTGGGGTCTATACAAATGACTAGGCAGCCATTAAACTAGTTGCCCACACTTCATACTTCGTCCAAATGGTCTGAAATTTTGGCAGTGAGGCACCCTACCCTATATCTAGACCCTGTCCAAAAATGGGAATTTTTGGGAATAATTTTCTTATAGTTTTGTAAATAATTTAATTATGCTAGGGTAAATTAAAGTATAGGTCAAAAGAAGTCCAAATTCATCCAAATTTTGGTATGATGTATATGAGGTTAATATAGACCTCTGGTTAAAATTTCATTAAGTTTGGAGTTCATTTGAATGGGAATCAAGCAACCCTAGCCTTGCCCTAAGAAGGGCATTTTGGTCCAAAATGTAATTTTGTGTTTTGAGTGTCCAATTCACCTCAACAGAGGTTAAAATTTGGGACACTGGCTTGGCATGACTTTATACACCTTCCAATGAAAACTTGGGGGCATTGGAGTTGATTTGGCCCAAGATCCTAGGTCAAACCCTAAGGAAGGGCTTTTGTACCTTGTGAAGGACATATGGCCAAAACACCTTGTATGGCTATGAAATTGTGTATGGATGGTATTTTGGTAACTATAACTCTCTGGTAAAATATTAGGGTATTTTGGAAGGTTTAGGACCCTCAAAAGCCTAACCCTAGTTTAAGGCACAAAAGTGGTGGGATAGGAATGGGTTAGCTAAACCCCTTAAAATGATATGAAATTTTGGTAGGATTGTCATAAGGATATTAAAAAGCTTTGGTGATTTATTTAGAAATTTTGGATTAATATTTATAGCACTTCATTTGTAACACAAGGAATGCCTCAATTTAGTAAATTAATTATTATGCTCCCTCTGACCCTGGAGAGGTCATGAAATTTTGGCAGAGGATGTTTTGAATCATTATAAGCTTATATAAATTATATGAAAATTGTTGGATACTTATTTGAGGTACTTACTTCACAAGATTGCTAAATGATGGAATTATTCAATAATTTAATTTAGTCCATTTACTGATAAATAAATTATGAAATTTGGCACAAACCATTTACATGCCATTAGATTCATTCTTGAATTTTCTCTGAATTTTTGGAAGCAACATAGTATTTTATATTTCTTTAAATGAATTTTCAAGGATTAAAATGAAATAATGATTTGGGGATAAAAACTTACTGAAAAATTTAGATATTTTGGAAGATGAGTTATATCCTCATTTTGAATAACATATAAAAGTTGTAGAATGTTATCTTGACTGAAAATTGTACTTCATGTTCATTATGGGAAATATTAATCAATAGAAATATTAAATAAATTAATAAATAAAAAAGGAAAATTTTGGATCTCTGGATTTAGGGATTAAAGGTCATTATAGACCTCCATTAATTATTATAAGAGTATTAGATAGTTATTTGATGTACCTCCTATTTTACATGAAGTTTGACATGGTGGTCTGCATTTAGCAATTTTGGAAAACTATATATTAATTTGTTTGAAGCTTATCACTCCTTAATCACTGATGATATTTGACCCAGAGCATTTATGAGCCCTTGCAATCATGTTAGAATTATCCTTGAATTTTCAGAAATAATATTGCCCTGTTTATTATTTTTATGAATTATTGCAATATACCATTTAAATAAAATAAGTGGCCTGAACATTGCTGAAAAATTAAGAGATTTTGTATCTTAGGTTAAATTATTATAGTAAGTATAACATAAATCTAGGGAGATTTTATATTGTCAAAATTTGGTACCTTCAGCTCAATCTTGGAGACTTGGGCCACTATAAATGTTTAAATAAATTCCTAGATAAATAGGAAAATTGTAAAACTCTGGATTTGGGCAATAAAGGTCATAATGGACCTCCATTAATTATCATAGGAGTATTGGATGATCACTTGATATACTTCCCATTTTACATAACATTAAACCTTGGTGATCTGCATATAGTAAATCTACAGAAATAATCTGGAGTACAAGTTAGGCACATAAGTCCAAAATTAGTGGTTATAGGAATGAGTTCATCACTCAGGGTTGGATGAGCTAGGGATTGGTTTGACTAAAAGGTTAGGTGGTGTTTGGGATCGACAAAAGATCGTCTTCCCCATAGAGTAGAAAGTCAAAATCATCTTAGGTATAGTTTACTATAATATGAAAATGAAATGGGTAACACCTAAGTTGTAGGCATAAAGTAAATTGAGGAGTAGGTAGTAAACTTAGGATTTCACACTCTCACACCCCTATGTCCCGAGAGATAGTTTGGGTTACTCGGGCAATAAGCCCAGTGGTTAAGGTAATGGGCATGGTAGCCCGGGGAGCTTCGGCTCGGTTGTAGATTATGACGGACGGGTTAGTCCGGTGAGCTTTGGCTCGGTTGTTGGTTATGACGGACGGGATAGTCCGGGGAGCTTCGGTTCGGTTGTAGGTTATGACGGACGGGTTAGTCCGGGGAGCTTCGGCTCGGTTGTAGGTTATGACGGACGGGTTAGTCCGGGGAGTTTCGGCTCGGTGGTTGATTATGACGGACGGGATAGTCCGGGAAGATTCGGCTCGGTTATTTGTTGGACTCATAACTATTGCATGTGCATAAAAGGTATAGGGTGGTGGGTCATAGATATTGGGGAGTTCGTTGCACCGACACCAATACCGTTGACTCGGCAAGTGTGGTTTTACACTTCGCCAACAGAAGTCTGGTGCGCCAGCCGGCAAGAGTACGCAGGCGTCCGCTTAGTGCACCAAGCGTTGAGGCGTACGATAGGTCAGACCGGTAGTACAAATACTGGTTTTGAGGTGGGCGAGGCCCAACCCACCGCCTCCGTCTGCCACTACGGAGGTATCCTGGGAGGTAACGGCTCCGAAAGGGGGAACTAAAGGTCTGTGTACACAGAGTCGAGTGGGTGAGTTGCACTTGCATGTTCACATCATAGCATACTTGCATTTCATAGCATAACCATTGCATATAACCTGACACCTAATGTATAAGCGGTATGAGACGCTCTATACATTAGGCCTTGCAAAACGACCCCTTAGCCTATAAGTTTGTGCGAGTGTGCTTATAATTCAAGGTTCTCTTTCAGTATTATTTATATGTTATGCCTGCTAGTAAAAACGACACCCTATCGTATAAATCGGTATGGGGCTTTTTATACGATAGGAGACCTGCAAGAGATCCCTTAGCTTATGTGTTTTCACATAAGTTAAGGTTACTTATTTAATTTTGTATATTATCATGCTTACACTGTTAGTTTAGTTCCGCTGCCAACTGCAATTTGACTATTCTCCACCTTCAAGTCCTTCCCTTTCCTTCTCCCCGCTCGGTACTTAGGAGCCATGGGAGAAGGGGTGGGGGACGATAGGACTTAGTCTTTTAGACTAACGGTTCTCGAATCACATCATTTAGGGGACCACGGAGCCCAGCATGGAGGAGCAGCCCCGGAGGTCGGCACGCTTGGAGATCGGACAGTCTAGTACCGGAGTCCAGACAGCAGGGACTGTGAGTCCCGAACACTAGTAGTTATATTAGTTTGCTTCCGCGATGAGTGATTTGTAGTGAGGACTTGGTGTACCGGGCATAAGCCCGAGATTCTCATTATATGTACTATCTGTGGACACTCCCTTCGTGGAGTTTATTTTTCTATATATGTGATTTCTGTGGACTTGCTTTTATACTTATGCTATAGTAGAGATCGATTTGGCCGGTAGAATCGGCGTCTTGTAGTGACGACCTTCCCGGGTGAGAAGGTATCACCGCGAGGCGGCGGTTCTGGGCCTAAGACCCCGGTGTCGAAAAAGAAAAAAAAAGGGGGACTTACACTCACTGTAACGTCCCAATTCGCGCTAGGCCCCTTGATTGCGTTTTGAGTCAAGGGGGCTGTGGTGAGCCCAATGGGGGTGTGAGTGAACAGGTGCGAACGTATGAGAAATGAGAAAAACAAGGCAAAACTGTAATTTTGGCCGACACGGGTATGGACACGGCCGTGTCCATACCCGTGTGCCTCATGCCAAGATTAGGCTTATCAGTCAGAGAAGTACACGGGTATTGAGACACGGGCGTGTCCCTACCCGTGTGCTGAGGACACGGGTCGAGACACGGCCGTGTCTCTACCCGTGTGCCGCAACCCCAATACGGTAGAAAAATATTCTGGGATGAACACGGCCCTAAACACGGCAGGCGACACGGCCGTGTCACCTGAACACGGGTAGGAACACGGCCGTGTGCCTACCCGTGTCTGCGGTGTATAAAAACGAAAAAGATGTGAAACCCTAGCATTTCATCCCCTTTCTTCTGCCCCAAAATTTCTGAGAGAGTTCTCTTGGCTGGAGGAGGAAGAGGCTTGCCGGAGCCATACTTGGAAGAAGATTGCCGGGCCATCCTTGGCGGAAACGAAATGCCGCTACGAAGGAGTGCGAGGCTCATGGCCGGCCATGGTGGTACCGCTGGACTTGAGGTGAGCTTTCTCCCCTCTCCCTTGGTGCTAGATCTGTAGTTATTTTAGGAGAGACATCGACTCCATAGAGTCTTGATGGTGAGGAGGAGAGTTCTTAGGATAAGCCATGCCTAGGTTTTCTAGGCTTAGTCTCCCTCAACCTTCTCATCATTCAAAGTGGAGATGAGAGGGGTTTTCGTGAGGGTTTGGCTTTGAAAGGAGAAATAAGGTTGGGTGTGATTTCTGGAGAAATTTATGCGAGGTCGTTGCAAGGAAGAAGATGAACGGATGTCGTTCATCTCGCCTTAAGATGCGTGCAGAAATCTGATTTCTGCATGCGGCGACCTTCATGGCCAATTTTAGAGGTGTTCTAGCCAGATCTGGGCAATTGACTCAACACGAAAGTCGTAGCCCTTGAAATTACCTTTCCAACGAGTGGTTGCACGTTTCCATGCGATACCTGTAACCACGGGAAAGCTGGTTCGAGTCCGCTGCGTTCGGGAAAATCCTGTACTGGAAACTGTTTCCTGTACGTATTCGAGTTGAATTTCTGGTATGTTGCGACCAGATCTGGGCGATCGACTCAACACGAAAGTCGTAGCCCTCGCGAATACCTTTCCAACGAGGGGTTGAGCATTGTGATCGGATTCCTGTAGCTCCGGGAATCCCAGTTTTAGTATCGGGCTATCCTATGATTAATGCACTTGTTAATTTACAATGTTAGCACTCTTGCAATGGTTGCGATTTGCTCATTTGTTATCTTGCTCCCATATATCTATAATGTTGTTGTTACTGTAATTTAGCATGGTTACTCATTTGGTTGTGTAATAAGGAATAACCATGTATTGGTAGAGAAATGGAGTGGATGAGAAGACTAGAAATTAAGGGTTGAGATTGGTATAGAATATATTTATATAGTCGGGTGTTGAACATATCTATTATGCGTAGTGTTGAGGTGAATTCATTGAATAGGTGGGCGTGAATATGATGGACACTATGTGAAGAGTATTTTGTAACCGTAATCCGAGCCCAAGGGGTTTATTAACAACCGATGCTTAGAGTTGAAGCCTCCCTACGGGTAGCATCGAGTGAGTTGTTTTGGGGCATGCGATGTGCGACGATTCATCGTGTCGCGATATTGAGATAATGACTGTGGCAGGTCTACGGGTTCGCCAGTCGTCACACCGATGGGAGCCAATGGGTAGACCTTGGGCGGTAGGGTTAGATACTTGGTGTCCATAACCCGAGATCTCCTCCGCGCCATGAGAACGGTTGGGCTTGCACCTCGTGCGTTTCCGAGGTTCCATCCGGTTCGAAATCAAAGGCCAGGTTGGGCTGTGTTCTTGGTGCACATCTACCCAAGACCCCTTCTGAGCCGTAGTACGCATGTGAGCTCCGCTGTTGTGTTTTTAGCGTTGAGGCGTACGGGGGCCTAGGATAGGTAGTGTGATACCACCTAGTAGTGGAGACGCCCGCTCCACTGTCGCCGTCTGGCCACGACGGACGACGCCTGAGAGGTTAGCTACCTACTCGAAAAGTGGGAACTTCAAGTCTGTGTCGACATAGCAACTTGCATGTGCGTGCGCATGATTCGGTCATAGCATAACATTCATATCATGTCATTCATTGCATACACAAGATCCTCATCGTATAAGTTTGTATGGACACTCTTATACGATGAGTTACTTTACTGTTAAGCCGATCCTTAACTTATAAGTTTGTATGGGCACTCTTATAAGTTAAGTTATTATTCTGATTAATTATACCTACTGTCATATATTATAGATATTTGTAGAACTGCTAGTTGTGTAGCGTAGTTTATACTCCACCATATTTACAGTCACCTGTTTGTTTACTTGCTTATATATATATATACATTGTACCTTTGTTCCTTTCTCCGCCCGGTGCCGAGGAGTCGTCGGGGGAGCGGATGTGAAGCCACTTAGTCTTATGACTAACGGTTGCTACGTCTTCCTTTTTAGGAGGAAACCCCACAGCTAGAGCAGCAACGGACTATGCAGCAGGACAGCCAGGCCCGGACGATAGGACCTGAAGTGGTGGTGCCATCGGCACCGTCAGTGACAGTCGTGAGTGTTTTCATGTAGCTGTTTGGCAAAACATTTCTAGACTCTTGTTCTTTTGTACAAGCCTGTTGTGCTTGTTATCTTCCGCTCTTTTGGACATAAACTTAGCTGTGAATTGAACTGCTTTACTTTTCTGTTATGGTTTGGTTGGCATAGTTTATGTGATATGGATTGTAGCCGGCGGAATAGGCGTCTTATGGTAAAGGCTAACCCGTGTGTTATTGCTACCGCAAGGCGGCTATTTCGGGCATAAGACTCCCCTCGTGCCGTGTGTTGTGTTCCGAGAGGGGGGTCTCACAAATGGTATCAGACTTAGCCGATCTTCCACTAGAGCAGTCATGTAACAATAGGTCACTCCCGTTCGATTAGTCGGTTTGGGGACAAACCGACTTAACGGAAGCAGTGGTGTGCCCATATGTAATTCACACTAAGTTGTCCAACTTTGACATTAGTTTTAGCCAACCTGACCCGAGTTTGTACCTTGCGTATAGGTCCCAGCGCAGGTGGAGCCGGTTGGGGGCACTCCTACCCCTTCCGTCCCTTCACAATTCCAGCAGTCGGAACTGGGACAAACGCTGTCAGCCATATTGGATGCATTTAAAGCCCAGCAAGCTCCGGTGCAACAACAAGCGTCAGGCTCCAACTGGTTGAGCACCTTCCGTGCCCTGTCCCCTCCTTCCTATCTTGGGACAGAATCGCCGGTGCGCACCGAGGAATGGCTTGATACCGTGCAGGAATTGATGGCTGGCATAAGATGTCCGAACAGCATGGCGGTGACATTGGTAGTGACGCTGCTAGAGCTGCACGCCAAAAGGTGGTGGAAGTCCCTCATGGGCTCCACCTTCCAAGGGCGGTTGTACACGGACATCAGTTGGAACGAGTTCACCGAGGCTTTTCTGGATCACTTCATCCCTTCTTCTGCTCGGGATGAACTTGAAGAAAGATTTCTGCAGCTGAAGCAGGGATCGAAATCGGTAACGGAGTACCAGAGGGAGTTCCAACACCTCGCTAGGTTTGCCGATTCCTATTATTTGGACGATAGAGGCTACGCGAAGCGCTTCTACAAAGGGTTGAGGGACCCCCTGAGGCAGGCCCTTTTGTTTATAGCCGATGCAAGCCTGGCAGAAATCATCGACATGGCAAAGAGACTGGAGGCGGACCACATGGGATGTGGCAAGAGACCTGCGGAAGGAGTAATTGAAGTCGGCCCTAGTAATAGAAGGCGGAATGATCATGGCAGAGGAAGGGGAAACCACAGAGGCGGTCGGTAGGTCAACCGGAACTATCGGGTGGAGTACCCAATTCCGCAACCACCAGCTTTACCTCCACCACCGTAGCAGCAACATTATCAACAACCTGGGGGCCGACGTGAGGTGATATGTTTTGAGTGCAACCAACCGGGGCATGTCCGACGAGTTTGCCCGCGACTGATCGGGGATGCTCCTATTGCTCTCCCTCCAGTAGCTCCACGGGGGCGAGGGCACATGCGTGGCCGAGGAAGAGGACCACCAGGGAGAAATCAAGGACATGCACGGGAGCATGTATTCGCATTGGATATGACTCAGGAGAGAAATACGCAGGAAGTCATCACCGGTACATGCAAAATTTATTAATATTATATGACTTGTTAGATTTACGATACAAATGATATGCGCAATTCTGGATAGTGATTACCCTTTTTGGAACCTAGGCACTGTCATGGTTAGCGGGAGCCCCGCCTATACGTTATTTGACACGGGTGCGTCTCACTCGTTCATTTCGGCGGACTTCGTGAAGGACTTGGAGGGAGTGCAACACTTCACAGGCACTACTCAAAGGGTGCGCCTTCCGGACGGCTCTGAGATGACGTCGTCAGCAAGTTGCGACTTTGACACCCTTATTGGAGGAAAGTTCTTTGAAACTCCGGCTACAGTGTTAAGAATCCCG
Organism: Platanthera zijinensis; assembly: GCA_039513925.1. Lineage (NCBI taxonomy): Eukaryota > Viridiplantae > Streptophyta > Magnoliopsida > Asparagales > Orchidaceae > Platanthera > Platanthera zijinensis. The sequence continues at coordinate 137,488,672 of CM077078.1, read as the reverse complement.
GAGTTCGATCTCATCCTGGGCATAAAGTGGCTGAACTGGCACCACGCCAGGATCAATTGTGCGGAGAAGCAAGTTATGTTGAGGCATGGAGACTCGGAAGTCATCTTCCAAGGTATTAAATTCGCACCCCGTAAATTATTATCTTCAATCCAAGTTATGAAATCTCATATGGAAGGGGACGAGGTCTATGTAATTTGCTTCGAGTTGAAGAAATTGACATTAGAGGTCAAGGATGTGCGGGTGGTGCGAGAATTTCCCGAGGTATTTCCCGAGAAATTGCCAGGACTACCCCCGCATAGGGAAGTGGACTTCCAAATCAAGCTAATTCCGGGTGCCAAGCCCGTCTCGCGAGCTCCATACCGAATGGCTCCGAAGGAACTTGCAGAGTTTAGAGTCCAGCTTCAGGAATTGGTGGAAGCAGGGTTCGTTCGCCCAAGCTCGTCGCCTTGGGGAGCGCCCGTTTTGTTCGTCAAAAAGAAGGATGGCACCCTGCGGTTATGTATTGATTATCGAGAGTTGAACCGGTTAACGGTGCGGAACACCTATCCCCTACCGCGCATTGATGAATTATTTGATCAATTGGTGGGATCGTATTGGTTCTCCAAGTTAGATCTGCGTTCGGGATATTATCAGCTGAGGATACAAGAAGATGACATTCAGAAGACGGCGTTCAGTTCGAGATATGGTTTGTATGAATTCACCGTGATGCCGTTTGGGCTCACAAACGCCCCTTCCGCCTTTATGAGCTTGATGAACAAGGTGTTCAGCCCTTATTTGGACATCTTTGTCATCGTGTTCATCGATGATATCCTAGTCTACTCCAAGACTGAAGCAGAACACGCCGAACATCTAACTTTAGTGCTGAGGAAGCTAAAGGAGCACACTTTGTTTGCCAAGTTCAGCAAATGCGAGTTTTGGCTTCAAGAGGTCGCGTTCTTGGGCCATGTGATTAGTGGGGCGGGGCTAGTAGTAGATCCGGCCAAGGTGCGGGCCGTGAAGGAGTGGTCGCCATTGAAGTCAGCGGCCGACATACGGAGCTTTCTTGGACTTGCTGGGTACTATCGCAAGTTCGTGAAAGGCTTCTCGAAGATCGCCCTTCCCCTTACTACGCTGACCAAGAAGGGTGTGCCGTTTGAATGGACACCCCAGTACGAAGCTGCATTCCAAGAGTTGAAGGACAGATTGACGACTGCACCCATCCTAGCTCTTCCATCTGGGAAGGAGGGCTTTCAAGTTTACACGGATGCGTCGTATCAAGGGATGGGAGCTGTGTTGATGCAGAATGGGCATGTGATCGCTTATGCTTCAAGACAGTTGAAGAAGCATGAAGCCAGCTACCCGATGCATGATCTAGAGTTGGGAGCGGTGGTATTCGCCTTAAAGATTTGGAGGCATTATTTATATGGCGTCCACTGCGAGATCTACTCGGATCACAAAAACCTGAAGTACGTTCACACCCAAAAGGAGTTAAACTTGAGACAGCGGCGGTGGTTGGAGTTCTTGTGCGACTATGAATTCACCTTGAACTACCACCCCAGGAAGGTTAATTCCGTAGCTGATGCCTTGAGCCGAAAAGCACCGGGAACGAGCACGGAATCCCGCTTGATGAGGATGGAGTTAATCCGGACACTGCAAGAGATGGAAATCACTTTGGTCTTTAAGAATCAATCGGAAGAGTATACAGAAAATTTGGCCGCGATGTGTATATTTTGCAACATACGAGACCGGATCTGGACGGAACAAAAGAAGGATGCGGCTTTAACCCCGGCTTTCAAGTCAATGGAGGATGGGACTACGGAAGAATACTCCCTAAAAGACGGCCTCGTCCATTTTCGTGGCCGGCTTTACATCCCCGAAGGTGATAACATTCGGGAGGATATTCTAAAGGAGGCCCATTGCTCCAAGTACTCGGTGCACCCGGGGATCGCGAAGATGTACACCGATTTGAGAAAGACAATGTGTTGGCCGGGCATGAAGAGGGATGTCAAGTACTTTGTTACTCATTGTGTGGCCTGCCAAATGGTGAAGGCGGAGTGCAGAAGCCCCGGTGGAATGCTACAGTCGTTGCCCATGCCCGAATGGAAATTTGAGGACATCTCCATGGACTTCGTCCACAGGTTACCTCGCTCGCGCTCGGGGAATGATTCTGTGTGGGTGATAGTTGACCAGTTGACCAAGGTAGCCCGATTTATCCCAATGAAGAAGGAGGCGCAGGTGGGCGTCCTAGTGCGTCTCTTTGTGGAGCAATTTGTGCGGTACCATGGTGTGCCGAAGACGATCGTCTCCGATCGGGATGGTCGGTTTACTTCAAGAGAATGGAGGGCTGTACAGGCTTATTTGGGCTCGCGCCTCGCCTTTAGCACAGCCTTTCACCCTCAAACGGACAGGCAGTCTGAACGAACCATCCGAACATTGGAGGACCTTCTGAGGTTGTGTGTGCTAGATAAAGGGGAACCATGGGAGAGACTCTTACCTCTCGTGGAGTTCTCTTATAATAACAGTCATTAAGCCAGTATTGGAATGGCACCTCATGAAGCTTTGTATGGAAGGAGGTGTAGAACACCCTTGTCCTGGGTGCAAGACGAAGATCCGAAGACATTTGGAAATGAGTATATTGATGACACGGATGCGGTGGTTAGGTTGATCCGGGATCGAATGCTAGAGGCTCAAAGCCGACAGGCGAAATATTACAATGCAAGGCACCGTATGGTGGAGTTTCAAGTGGGTGATAAGGTGTTCCTGAAGATTCGACCGATGCACGGAGTGTCGCGGGTGCGTGGAGTCAAGAAGCTCAGCCCAAGGTATGTCGGGCCCTATGTCATAGTGGAAAGGATTGGCCCTCTGGCCTATCGATTGGAGTTACCACCGGAGCTAGAGAACCTTCACGACGTGTTCCATGTATCGTCGCTTCGGAAGGCTTTGTTGTGGCCTGAATAGTATATCCCCACGACGGATGGTGCCGTGGCGTCTGATAGGTCTGTGCGACTGGAGCCGGTGCAGATCGTTGATAACGAGACAAGAACCTTGCGCCGCAAAAGTGTTCCCTTGGTGAAAGTGCTATGTTCTAATCATGGGAAGGAGGAGTTCACATGGGAGCCAAAGGATTTGATGCAAGGGCGCTACCCGGAATTATTTACCCCTGGTAAAAATTTTACTTGAAAGCATAGTTCCCTTTTATGTGTTTCACTCCCATAGCCTTACCCTGATTTCGGGGACGAAATCTTTTATTTTGTTTATAGGATTTGTAACGTCCCAATTCGCGCTAGGCCCCTTGATTGCGTTTTGAGTCAAGGGGGCTGTGGTGAGCCCAATGGGGGTGTGGGTGAACAGGTGCGAACGTATGGGAAATGAGAAAAACAAGGCAAAACGGTAATTTTGGCCGACACGGGTATGGACACGGCCGTGTCCATACCCGTGTGCCTCATGCCAAGATTAGGCTTATCAGTCAGAGAAGTACACGAGTATTGAGACACGGGCGTGTCCCTACCCGTGTGCTGAGGAAACGGGTCGAGACACGGCCGTGTCTCTACCCGTGTGCCTTAACCCCAATACGGTAGAAAAATATTCTGGGATGAACACGGCCCTAAACACGGCAGGCGACACGGCCGTGTCACCTGAACACGGGTAGGAACACGGCCGTGAGCCTACCCGTGTCTGCGGTGTATAAAAACGAAAAAGATGTGAAACCCTAGCATTTCATCCCCTTTCTTCTGCCCCGAAATTTCTGAGAGAGTTCTCTTGGCTGGAGGAGGAAGAGGCTTGCCGGAGCCATCCTTGGAAGAAGATTGCCGGGCCATCCTTGGCGGAAACGAAATGCCGCTACGAAGGAGTGCGAGGCTCATGGCCGGCCATGGTGGTACCGCTGGACTTGAGGTGAGCTTTCTCCCCTCTCCCTTGGTGCTAGATCTGTAGTTATTTTAGGAGAGACATCGACTCCATAGAGTCTTGATGGTGAGGAGAAGAGTTCTTAGGATAAGCCATGCCTAGGTTTTCTAGGCTTAGTCTCCCTCAACCTTCTCATCATTCAAAGTGGAGATGAGAGGGGTTTTCGTGAGGGTTTGGCTTTGAAAGGAGAAATAAGGTTGGGTGTGATTTCTGGAGAAGTTTATGCGAGGTCGTTGCAAGGAAGAAGATGAACGGATGCCGTTCATCTAGCCTTAAGATGCGTGCAGAAATCTGATTTCTGCTCGCGGCAACCTTCGTGGCCAATTTCAGAGGTGTTCTGGCCAGATATGGGCGATCAACTCAACACCAAAGTCGTAGACCTTGAAATTACCTTTCCAACGAGTGGTTGCACGTTTCCATGCCATACCTGTAGCCACGGGAAAGCTGGTTTGAGTCCGCTGCATTCGGGAAAATCCTGTACAGGAAACTGTTTCCTGTACGTATTCGAGTTGAATTTCTGGTATGTTGCGACCAGATCTGGGCGATCGACTCAACACGAAAGTCGTAGCCCTTGCGAATACCTTTCCAACGAGGGGTTGAGCATTGTGATCGGATTCCTGTAGCTCCGGGAATCCCAGTTTTAGTATCGGGCTATCCTATGATTAATGCACTTGTTAATTTACAATGTTAGCACTCTTGCAATGGTTGCGATTTGCTCATTTGTTATCTTGCTCCCATATATCTATAATGTTGTTGTTACTGTAATTTAGCATGGTTACTCATTTGGTTGTGTAATAAGGAATAACCATGTATTGGTAGAGAAATGGAGTGGATGAGAAGACTAGAAATTAAGGGTTGAGATTGGTATAGAATATATTTATATAGTTGGGTGTTGAACATATCTATTATGCGTAGTGTTGAGGTGAATTCATTGAATAGGTGGGCGTGAATATGATGGACACTATGTGAAGAGTATTTTGTAACCGTAATTCGAGCCCAAGGGGTTTATTAACAACCGATGCTTAGAGTTGAAGCCTCCCTACGGGTAGCATCGAGTGAGTTGTTTTGGGGCATGCGATGTGCGACGATTCATCGTGTCGCGATATTGAGATAATGACTGTGGCAGGTCTATGGGTTCGCCAGTCGTCACACCGATGGGAGCCAATGGGAGACCTTGGGCGGTAGGGTTAGATACTTGGTGTCCATAACCCGAGATCTCCTCCGCGCCATGAGAACGGTTGGGCTTGCACCTCGTGCGTTTCCGAGGTTCCATCCGGTTCAAAATCAAAGGCCAGGTTGGGCTGTGTTCTTGGTGCACATCTACCCAATACCCCTTCTGAGCCGTAGTATGCATGTGAGCTCCGCTGTTGTGTTTTTAGCGTTGAGGCGTACGGGGGCCTAGGATAGGTAGTGTGATACCACCTAGTAGTGGAGACGCCCGCTCCACTGTCGCCGTCTGGCCACGACGGACGACGCCTGAGAGGTTAGCTACCTGCTCGAAAAGTGGGAACTTCAAGTCTGTGTCGACATAGCAACTTGCATGTGCGTGCGCATGATTCGGTCATAGCATAACATTCATATCATGTCATTCATTGCATACACAAGATCCTCATCGTATAAGTTTGTATGGGCACTCTTATACGATAAGTTACTTTACTGTTAAGCCGATCCTTAACTTATAAGTTTCTATGGGCACTCTTATAAGTTAAGTTACTATTCTGAGTAATTATACCTGCTGTCATATATTATAGATATTTGTAGAACTGCTAGTTGTGTAGCGTAGTTTATACTCCACCATATTTACAGTCACCTGTTTGTTTACTTGCTTATATATATATATATATACATTGTACCTTTGTTCCTTTCTCCGCCCGGTGCCGAGGAGTCGTCGGGGGAGCGGATGTGAAGCCACTTAGTCTTATGACTAACGGTTGCTACGTCTTCCTTTTTAGGAGGAAACCCCGCAGGTAGAGCAGCAACGGACTATGCAGCAGGACAGCCAGGCCCGGACGATAGGACCTGAAGTGGTGGTGCCATCGGCATCGTCAATGACAGTCGTGAGTGTTTTCATGTAGCCGTTTGGCAAAACATTTCTAGACTCTTGTTCTTTTGTACAAGCCTGTTGTGCTTGTTATCTTCCGCTCTTTTGGACTTAAACTTAGCTGTGAATTGAACTGCTTTACTTTTCTGTTATGGTTGGGTTGGCATAGTTTATGTGATATGGATTGTAGCCGGCGGAATAGGCGTCTTATGGTAAAGGCTAACCCGTGTGTTAGTGCTACCGCAAGGCGGCTATTTCGGGCATAAGACTCCCCTCGTGCCGTGTGTTGTGTTCCGGGAGGGGGGTCTCACACTCACCCCGTGTGTAACACCTCTACCCGTCACGTAGGATATAATAGAGGGTACTGCTGGGGCCCCACACCATATTCCACAAACAAGCGGAGACGTCACAAAATAATACCAAGAACCATCGCACCCTAATACAGAGCATGCTAGCGGAAGTTTCAGGGTTGAAAACATGAACTCATTAATACAGGAATTGTCCACTTCTATAACAAAATAGGAATGTATACAACCATACACAACAGGTACACAACCTTATGGTTTTTACAAGTTTCTCTGACATAAGGTGTGGTTTACAAACATCGGCACGCAGGCCGGCCACACATGAACAAGTCTAAGCAAAACAAAGCCTTCGAGGGCAGCTACGAATCTTGGGCTTCAACCCTCTAAGTCTTGATTGGACCAGCACCACCTGCACCTGCAAGAACCAATCCACCAACTGGTGGCAAACAGGGCAACGGTAGGCATTCAGCTGACCAATTATAATGACCCTGCCCCTAGCACGGGGCAGCAGAATTCCTTCCCTGTATAGCAATTTACATCACACACATATATATTTTCAGCCACCAAGGCCATACAAAACACAAATGCCAGCACGACGGCCCGACATTCCGTGCACTCAGGGCACATTCAGGTGTACCGGAAACACCGAATCCCACCACCGTTCAGAGGTCCAAGACATGACGGTCAAACTTTAGCATGATTAGTCTTTATGGCGCCCAGGCCAAAGACTCTAATTATGCCATTGTCGAAAGCCCAATGCCTTGACGCTCTCTTGTACAGCTGGCATAATGCTAGTATATATCAGCCACCCCACGTTGCTCAAATCGCCTTGCCACAAAGGAATACCGAAGTACTCATGGTGAACTTACAGGCGCGGGAGGTTTCACCTTTCCTGTTCGGCACTAAGTCCTTTATACCACATGGCACTCACGGGCACAAGAGTTGAACCTAACTCTCACAATTTCTTGGATTTCCTCCAGTACGTCCTTCGGTACCAAGCCACAGACATCAACCACATATTTCATGCATACTAGCAATAATCACGGAGTCTTCTCCGATGTGCAAACAAGCATTACCAATCAAGACCAACATGTCCGGATGGGATTCACACAACGTGCCTAACCATACTCACACATCCGGTTCTAATGCACTACAACAAGGGATGAACCACCAATCCCAAGGGAATCTCTTCGCCGTCCACCTTTTGGTGGAGGATTCTTATGCAAATGTAGGAAAGAAGGACTTCACTTGTCCAAGATGGAAATCGTTACCCTTGGAAGACGCTTTGGAGCCATGGGGAGAAAAGCAAACGGATGAACGTCCTCGCAGCAGCCTTGCCTTTGCAAATCCGAACTCGGCTCGCGATTTGAACCACCGTAGCACCACTGGTAGCCGGCTTCCTCTTCTTCTTCCTCCTCAAGCTCTCCTCTCTCTCTTACTTAAGAAAAAGTAAGGCACAAATCAAACATGAGCTTCCTCCTTCTCAAGGCTGGCCTTATCACCCCAGGGATGAGACTAGACCATTGGATCTTGGTTAAAAAAAAATGAACGGATCAGATCAGCCCTTAAACTGATTTCCTCGACTGAAAATGGGTTGTGATACGCCCGTGTCACATGTCATGTTCCTGAAACGGCTATAGAACCGACTAACTCAGTCCAGAACATGGGATTAGACACGCCCGTGTCAAACCCCTGACACGCTTGTGTCAGAAAGCACACGGCTACATGACTAGCCGTGTAACACTTTCAACACAATACCCGATCACCCGAGAAGGACATGGCTAAGACACACGCTCGTGTCCTTAGCCGTGTGCCAAACACGCCCCTATAACACGCCCGTGTCAATGGCTGTTTTCCACACTCAACTCCATTCTACTCACCGCCACTAAATGCCACTCAACGCCACTTAACGCCACCCGGGTATTCACCCGAGAAGGACATGCCCTTGGACACGCCCGTGTCCAAGGCCGTGTCACCACACTCAATGCCATTCAACTCAACGCCACTCAATGCCACCCGGGTATTCAACCGAGCAGGACACGCCCTGGGACACACCCGTGTCCCAGGCCGTGTGCACTGGACACACCCTGGGACACGCCCGTGTCCCTGGCCGTGTCACCAATCCTGACTCAATTTGGGACTTAAGATTTTTAGGGTGTTACAATCCTCCCCCCTTAAAATAAATTTCAGCCCGAAAATTGTACGCAGCAAGGGAAAAAACATTACAATTCTATTCCACTAACAGTTTTGTTACAACAGAACGTACACGGTCAACAAATTATACAAAAAGCTCAGGAAACTCAGCTCGCATGGCCTGTTATCGCTCCCAAGTTAGCTCCTCACGGCAACAATTTCCCACCAGACTTTGACCATCCCGATCATCTTGTTCCGCAACTGCTTTTCGGCTCAATCCTCGATTCGAATAGGCCTAACTTTCATCGTTAGCCCACTGTCGACCGATACTTGATCTGCAACAACCACTTGTACTGGCTCTCTTAGCACCTTCCGCCACACCGAGACATGAAACACATCATATAAACCACTTAGCTCTTGCGAAAGTGCTAACTGATAGGCAGCTACACACATACGCTCGACCACTTCAAACGGTCCCAGATACCTCGGGATCAACTTTTTCAGATGTCGTATCCTGGACACACCTTTGAATGGTTTGATTTTCAAGTACACATAATCACCCACCGCAAAGTCCACGTTTCGGTGCTTGGCATTGTAATACATAGCTTGCCTGTCTTGAGCCATCATCAGTCTTTCACGTATCAACCGTATAACTGAGTTGGCATCATCTAAGTCTTTTTGTCGATATAACTTTGTTTTGCCAGTCTCCGCCCAAGCCAAAGGTGTACGATATTTTCTACCGTATAAAGCCTCAAAGAGCGCCATCTGGATACTCGCTTGGTAGCTGTTGTTGTAGGCGAATTCAACCACACCAAGATGATCTTCCCAATTCTTCCTGAAATCCAGCGCACACATTCGGAGCATATCCTCCAACGTCCTGTTTGTCCTCTCGGTTTGATCATCCGTTTGAGGGTGGAAGGCCGTACTCAAATGTAATTTTGTACCCAACAGTTCGTGGACTAATCTCCAATCACCCGAAGTGAAATGCCCATCTCAATCACTAACGATGCTACGGGGCACACCGTGCAATCATATAATTGTATCCACGTATATCTTTGCCAACTTCTCATTTGAATCATCCTTACGGTTCGGGATGAAGTGTGACACCTTGGTTAACTGGTCCACAATCACCCATACCGCATCATTTCCACGTTGTGATTTTGGCAATCCATGCACGAAATCCATGGAAATATCGTCAAATTTCCATTCAGGAATAGGTAACGGCTTTAGTAAACCACCCGGTTTTTGGCATTCCGCCTTTACAAAAGCACATGTTTGACACTTAGTGACATAGTGTGCTATGTCCTCTTCATTCCAGGCCACCAGAACTGCTTCTTCATATCGTTATACATCTTCTTGCTCCCGTGGTGAACTGAATATTTGGTGAAGTGGCCTTCATACATCACCTCTTCACGAAGCTTACCCTTACTTGGGACACACAGACAACCGTCCTTCCGAAAAAGACTGCCATTAAACGAAAATCTAGAGTCCGCACTTTCCGCTGCATAGCGTTGTAGGCTTTCATCAAGTTCTTTCGCTTGTCGAACTCTGTCTGCCGGTTCACACTGTACCTCCGTCAAGTTTAAGCACGCATCTACAGTGGCATTCCTTTCAACCCAAGAAATATTTAATTCCTCCAGTTCTCGAATTAGTCTTTCATCATGCCGTAAAAGCCAACTTGCCCTTGCCGGAGTCCAACGACTCAAGGCATCAGCGACTACATTCCCTTTACTAAGAGTATAATGAATCTTTAAGGTGTAGTCACCAAGAAACTCCATCCACCTTTTCTATCGCATATTAAAATCTTTCTGATCCAATAGATATTTCAGGCTCTTATGGTCCGGGAATATATCTACTTTCACGCCATATAAATAATGATGCCACAGTTTGAGTGCAAATATTACCGCCGCCAATTCCAAATCATGGACGGGGTAATTCCGTTCATGCAACTTCAACTAGCGTGAGCCATAAGCAATCACTTTTCCGAATTGCAAAAGAACGCAGCCTAAGCCGCTCCCTGATGTTTATCGAGAAATTCGCTACGAAGCGCCTGTAGTAGCCTGCAAGCCCAAGAAAACTCCTGACTTCTGCTACTAAAGAGAGAATAGGCCACTCCCGTATTGCAACTATCTTGGAAGGATCCACCGCAATGCCCTCTCTACTAACCACATGGACAAGGAAAGTCATTGACAACAGCACAAACTCACACTTAGAGAACTTGGCGTAGAGCTTATTTTTCCTCAGAGTGTGCAACACCATCCGCAAGTGATTTGCACGATCTTCTTCGGATTGGGAATATACGAGGATATAGTCAATAAAGATGATCACAAAGTGGTCCAAGTATTCCCTAAATGATCGATGCATCAAGTCCATGAATACCGATGGCGCATTAGACAGCCCACACTACATTACCGTGAACTCATAATGACCACAGCGTGTTCCAAACGCTGTTTTGGGTATATCACTTTCACGAACTATCAATTGATAGTAGCCTGACTTCAAATCCAACTTGGAGTATACAGTCGAGGCAACTAACTGATCAAACAAGTCGTCGATCCATGGAATTGGATACTTGTTTTTTCTGTTAGTTTGTTCAGTTCTCGATAATCAATGCATAGACGCAATATGCCATCCTTCTTTTTCACAAAGAGAACCGGCGCGCACCAAGGCGAGTGACTTGGGCGTATATAGCCTTGCTCAAGCAATTCTTGCAACTTAAACTTTAGTTCCGCAATCTCCTTTGGCGCTACTCGATAAGGCGAGCGGGCCACAGGTTTCGCACCTGGCACCAGCTCGATAGCGAAGTCGATTTACCTTTGGGGTGGTAACCCCGGAAGGTCTTTTGGAAACACATCAGCGTATTCCGATAAAATCGGCACCTCACTTACACTGGCCTTCGGCTCCACCGCCTCAATGAGTGTGAAGAATAACTTCGCACCCTTTCGAACTGCCTTAACGACTTGGGGAGAAGACATCAATACCCTACTCATCCCTCGCAGGTCACTGAACTTGGCCTCTTGTTCGGTATTTTCCGCCGTTTAACCACTTTTGAGGTTTAATCTATACAAGCATGCTGCTTTGATAGCCAGTCTATACCAAAGATTATATAAAACTCTGATTTCGACAATACTAACGTTTCCACCTTGAAATCACGACTCCCTATCTTGACCTCAACACAACAAGAATTATCCGCACACATCAAACATCCATTAGGTAATAACACCTTCAGACTGTCTGTCGCTGTCCGTATAGGCACCCCGATTTGCAAGATGAAATCTTCCGACAGAAACGAATGTGAATCACCTGTATCGAACAGTGCTCGTGCCGAAGAGTCCCGTATAAGAACAAAACCTAAAACACCAAATTAAAATCAAACACAACACACAGCATAATATAAAATTTAAAACTGTGCGCACTTGTGACTACATCGGCCTGCTTAATGGCCTCCTGTTGCCAAAGGTTGAAGACTCGTGGCTGCGCGTTCGATGCAAAAGACTCCACCTAAGTCTTCCCTTTCTCCGCATAAGGCTCTCTCGTCTTCTTTTCAACTTTCGGAGGGCCAAATCGGCAATCACGTGCGAAGTGTCCAAACTTCCCACACGTAAAAAAAGCGCGAGATCCATACCCAGAAGATGCTTCCGTCACAGTCGCTGAAGGAGCTTGTCCCGTAGATTTGGACTTCTTATTCCACCTCCTTCCGTATCCAAACTTCTACGGACGCGGCGGCTTAAACTCCAGTTTCGCAACAGCCAAGGTCCCCCTTTCTTGTCAACTTTTCATATCCTTTTCCAAATACCGAGCCGTACAGACCAACGTTTGGAATCCCTGATTCACAGAACTCGAGAGCAAATACCGCATCAAATCTCGTAGTCCCCCATAAAATTGACTGGTCTTACGCTCCTCTTCGGCGGAGATATTTCCCGCGTGCCATACTAAACGTGTAAATTCATGCAGATACTCATCCACACTATGCTCCCATTGAGTTAAACGTTGAAACTCAGACTCCATGGAAATTCTTTACTTCATCGGGAGATGCTTTGCTAAATATAATCGACAGAACTCTTCCATCGAGGCTCCTGTCAAACTTCTGCCTGCCAAGTGATGCAGTTCTACCTCATCCAACCACAACCGAGCCTCTCCCTCAAGCAGGAAAGTGGTTAGTGTGACTTTCTGTTCCTCCTCTACTCTGATAGCTATCAAGAGCCTCTTAATCCTTAAGAGCCAATCCTCCGCTTGGGCTGGGGAACCCTCCCCAGTAAATTGAGTAGGATTAAAGCTCATGAACAGCTTAAATTGTTGATCTGTCGCCCGTAGATCAACTACAACCTCTACTGGTTCTTATCTTATCTCAAAATGAATTGGCACCACTGCAGGCCGGGCCTACCCAGCTTGCTGAGCATTCATAACAGCAAGCACTGTCTCCGTAATCAAACAGACAGTTTCAGCAGATGGAGGAGATGTGGGCACCTCAGCCGGTGTCACACTTTCAACAGAGTGCTGAGGTTCCGACTGACCCGCAACACTTCTAGACACCTATATGCGAAGAAACACAATTTAGCGACTAAATAAATGGCAAATAAACAAAAAATGAACACACAGGTTCACCAAACAAGTGTATATACATTCCTAAGTGGACATTATTGAGTTCAATATATGTGTTATAACGGCAGCACAGACACGGGTTCGCCACCCCTCAAAAGAATTCGTCCGCAAATTCGGAAGAGATCGACCAACAAGCTGATACCAAATTGTAACACCTTTACCCGTCACGTAGGATATAATAGAGGGTCCGGTCGGGGCCCCACACCATATTCCACAAACAAGCGGAGACGTCATGAAATAATACCACGAACCATCGCACCCTAACACAGAGCATGCTAGCGGATGTTTCAGGGTTGAAAACATGAACTCAATAATACAGGAATTGTCCACTTCTATAACAAAATAGGGATGTATACAACCATATATAACAGGTACACAACCTTATGGTGTTTACAAGTTTCTCTAACAGAAGGTGTGGTTTACAAACATCGGCACGCAGGCCGGCCATACATGAATAATTCTAAGCAAAACAAATCCTTCGAGGGCAGCAACACAGCTTGGGCTTTAGCCCACTAAGTCCCTCTAAGACCAGCACCACTTGCACCTTCAAGAACCAATCCACCAACCGATGGAAAAAAGGGCAACAGTCAGCATTCAGCTGACTAATTATAACGACCCTGCCCCTGGCACGGGGTAGCAAAATTCCATCCCTACATAGCAATTTACATCATACACATATATATTTTCAGCCACCAAGGCCATACATATCACAAATTCCGGCACGACGACCCGACATTTCGTGCACTCAGGGCACATTCAGGTGTTCCGGAAACACCGGATCCCACCAGCGTTCAGAGGTCCCTGACATGACGGTCAAACATGAGCATGATTAGTCTTTATGGCGCCCAGGACAAAGACTCTCATTATGCCCCTGACGAAATCCCAATGCCTTGATGCTCTCTTGTACAGCTGGCATAATGCAGGTACAGATCTGCCACCCCCCATTGCTCAAATCGCCTTGCCACAAAGGAATACCGAAGTACTCGTGGTCAACTTACAAGCGCGGGTCGGTTTCACCTTTCCTGTTTGGCCCTAAGTCTTTTATATCACATGGCACTCACGACCACAAGAGTTGAACCCAACTCTCACAATTTCTCAGATTTCCTCCAGTACTTCCTGTGGCACCAAGCCATAGGCATCCACCACATATTTCATGCATACTATCAATAATCACGGAGTCTTCTCCGATGTGCAATCAAGCATCACCAATCAAGACCAACATGTCCGGATGGGCTTCCCACAGTATGCCTAACCATACTCACACTTCCGGTTCTAATGCACTACAACAAGGGATGAACCACCAATTTCAAGGGAATCTCTTCGCCATCCACCTTTTGGAGGAGGATTCCTATGCAAATACAGGAAAGAAGGACTTCACTTGTCCAAGAAGGAAATCATTACCCATGGAATACGCTTCAGATCCATGGGGAGAAAAGCAAACGGATGAACGTCCTCGCAGCAGCCTTGCCTTCTCAAATCCGAACTTGGCTAGCGATTTGAACCACCGTAGCACCACTGGTAGCCGGTTCCTCTTCTTCTTCCTCCTCAAGCTCTCCTCTCTCTCTTACTTAATAAAAATTAGGGAACAACTCAAACATGAGCTTCCTCCTTCTCAAGGCCGTCCTTATCACCCCAGGGATGAGCCTAAACCATTGGATCCTTGTTATAGAAAATGAATAGATCAGATCAGCCCTTAAAATTATTTCCTGGACTAAATACGGGTTGTGACACGCCCGTGTCACAGGGTGTGTTCCTGAAGCGGCTACAGAACTGACTCACTCAGTCAAGAACATAGGCTTAGACACGCCCATGTCAAACCCCTTACACGCCCGTGTCAGAAAGCACACGGTCATGTGACTAGACGTATCACTCTTTCAACACAAGAACCGATCACCCGAGAAGTACACGGCTAAGGCACTCGCCCGTGTCCTTAGCCATGTGCCAAACACGCCCCTGTGACATGCCAGTGTCACAGGCCGTGTTCCACACGCACGCCATTCTACTCACCGCCACTCAACACAATTCAACGCCACCCAGGTATTCACACGAGCAGTACACGCCCTTGGACACACCCGTGTCCAAGGCCGTGTCACCACACTCAACGCCATTCTACTCAAAGCCACTCAACGCCAACAAGTTATTCACCCGAGCAGAACACGCCCTGGGACACGCCAGTGTCCCAAGCCGTGTCACCCAGCCTGACTCATTTTGGGACTTAGGGATTTTTGGGGTGTGACACCGCTGGCTCATGGTAGTCCTAGCAGTCACTTGTACTGAACTTCGGATAGGGGACCTCACCTTTTCCTTTCCTCCATAGGTGGGTGCGGATATGCTTTGGGTAGCTCTACCAACCTGGGGAAAGGCTCTATCCTGAGGGAATATGTCACTCATATAAGTAAATACGGGTCTTGTGCCATAATTATTCGCGCTCACGGTTGTGTTGCTATTAGTACGAAGTTAGTCGGGATCAAATTGATCCGCGAGTAAGCTACGCATGTGCGACCATGCATATTAATAGCTACAAACACGGCGCTCTTTGTTTAACCAAAACACGTGGGCTTGACCTACTAACCGCTCTCGAGAACCGATAACCTTTTGATTGTCATCCCATACGTGGCAATCAAAATAAATTTCTATCCCCTTAAGCCAGTCTTTAAAAATTTGGGAACTCCCATAACCGTCATAAGTGGGTGCCTGTCTTCTTGTGTCAAAATAAGTGTGGGGACAGTTGGTATTCCTCTGATATGTAGGCAAGGTTGGGGTGTGATTAGCCTTGACTTTTGCATACAAATAGTCTAAATGGGAAACCTACACGTCATAGGACATTTTCTAGTGGTGAAGGGACTGAAAATTCTACCCTTATCTGGTACACATGCAATGAAATAATGACTCTAATCCTATAAAATTATAATAGATGGAATTTTTCCCGCTAAACAACTAAGAAAATAAATATATTTTTTGGTATTTTCTTGCTGATATTAAATAGGAGATTATTAAAAAAAAATTTATTTTTTTTGCTGAAAAATAAAAGTTTTAGTCTGCTATTTGCAGACCAAAAATTAAAATGTATTTTTATTGTTTGGCAATGAATTGTGCAAGTGTGTGTCGGCGTACTAATAAAAGGGGGAGGGCGCCAATTAGGAAATTGACGTGAACCTCCCTATGATACCAAATTGATGCAGGCCAATGGTTCTGACAAATTAAACTACGCGCTCTTAGGTTCGACAATTAAACAAGTTACGTAGCGTGCAGGATCTCTCTAAAATTCTATCGATGATTCAACCAAATTAACAACGCACAAAAAATAAAGGGTCGATACCCCTTTTAGAGATTAAACAAAAGGCTAAGTGCCAATGTTTGCTCAAGCAAATAGGACCTACCCGACCCAGACAATAAGAAATTCAAATTAAATTTTCCCGCAAGCATTCACAAAACCAATACGAGAGGATCAAGACTAAAATAGCGATTTTAAAGAAGACCAAAATCAATCCCAAATTAATTTAAAAAGAGGTCGACCAAATCTCTTGAACACGAGGGGAAATCAATAATAATGAATCTGATTTATACAAGCGTTTACGAGATCTTCCCGATCCAAATTATATGAAAATATTCGGAAGAAAACACGCTTGAAAATTTAGATTTATTTAAGCACTAATTTCAATATAAATCAAGACTAAATACTAGCCTTTAATTCCATCGAATCTCATAAAAATAAAGAAGAAACACACTAGAGACAGTTTAGTAAATCGTTACCCAAATCCCAAGAAGTTCGTCCACAATATTGAGTGGACGAAGCGCTCATGACAGTGGTTGATTTTATTTCCACTCAAATCCATGGATACGCACCAGACGATGAATACGCGAGCTGTTTTCCTTTGCAAGAAAACCTAGGAGAGGGGAAACCTTGAAGGCCAGAATTATCAAGGATGAGAGAGAAAAAGGCGGTGAATGGGTGGCGACTATGGGTTTTGGCTGAACCCTAAGGGTGAGATGACGGGGTCGGGTTTGGACTAGAAGTAGGGGGGTTACTCGATTTGTTGGAAGGAGTTAGGGGGTTGGTTTTTCATGTGGGAAAAGGAGGAGGGCTGCTTGGGTGGTGGTGGTGAAGGGTGGCTGGTTGCCTTAGGGATGAAGAGGAGTGGGAGAGAGTGTGGCCGAGATATTTGTATGGGGGGAGGGATGGCCGGTTATGCTTTGAAAGGAAAGGATCAGGTCGGGTTTCCTTAGGGATGAAGAGAAGAGGGAGATCTTGAGGTGGGAGTAGGAGGAGGATAGGAAGGCCTAGAATAGAGAGGGGAGAAGGGGTGGCCGGTGGCCAATATAGAGGAGAGAAGGGTGAAGCCAAAATTTGCCTTGGGGAAGGTGAGAAATTCTATCAAGAATTTAGGGTTTCAATTTTTTCAATCATTCTACATTACTCTTCATAATCATGGCCTTTTATAGCCTACACCACTCAATCTCCTCCCTTCATGAAAATAGAAAAATACTTGATGGTTATAAGAATCCATCAAAATACATGAAATAAAAAATACAATAATAGATGGTTATATGCTCCCATCAACATGAAATAAAAATACATTAATCAAATGCTTGAAATTAAAATGCTAAATAAATAAATTGCTTAATAATATATATTTATAAATTTTTAATTATATAATTTTATTTGATGGTAATGGCAGACAACGTGCAAAACATGTAGCCGTGTTAGCGAAGAAGGTCCTGGTAGAATTCCATCTTCGAGCTTGTGGTATCGATCGTCCCAATCAATAAATTCCCTATATTGGGGATCAACGACCGCATCAGCATTATCGCCATCAATCCTCCCCCACTCAAAATTACTCATCACCGATTAGTTAACCGTAGGGAGAGAACAGTCGAAAGCAACTGAAACATGGGGCAAATCGAGCCCCACAATACAAGTTGTTTTAGCATGATCATCCCACAGCAATGTGAACCTGACAGACATAGAAACAATAAGACATTCGAGGGAACTAGAAATGGTGTCAAGAAAAAGAAATATAACTTGAAACTTACCATCCGGTTTAGTGGCAAGGAGTCCATGTGAAAACTAGATACGGTAGAGCTAACACTCCACAACCCAAGAGAACATTTAGTGGGAAGAAGAAACGACAAAGAAAGCCACTCGAGTGGAAAAGAGATGTTCAGTAAAAAGTCCGAAAACTTGAAATAAAGTGAAACACCCTGTGCTTTATAGAAATCAAAAAGAAAAACATGAAATCCGAAGTTCTTCATATCAATGGATGGGTCGGCGTTCCTATGCATTAAATTATTAACGGAGCCAGAAGGCATCCGCTCGGGGACTGACTAGACAAATCCCAAATAACTAACTCTAGCGTATGACGGTCTCGAAAGGGAGCGGAAGTGCGTGCGACATAAATTAAAATGAAACGCTAATGTCCTAGATACATGTAAGGCATATAAGTAATTAGACGCAAATTGATTCATTAATTTTTTAAAAGTTCTCCTAAGAAACATATGACTGTGAGGAGTGAAACAATGTGCTACTTGACTTGACCCAAAAGAGGAGGATAATAGGGTTAAGACAGATGGCACGGGAGCATCATAATCAAAAATGATTTCAATGGGCTCCAAATCCGCAGTTTTAATTTTGACATTGATATACTCATGTTTGGCATGAAGATATACCAAGGAGAACAGCTCATCATAAAGAAGAGAGTGGGACTCTCCCGGATGTGAAAATATGTGCGAGCAATACAACTCAAGGGGCCCAACTATAGTCACTAATGTATGGACATGAGGGTCATCAAAAGGTGGTGGGTAAATGCGTGCAACCGGGTGTGGTATATAAGTATGTTTTGGAGACAATCATTCTAGAGGTACAATAGCCAAGGAATCACAATCAGTCCTAAGCGAGGTTTTGCCCAATGTCGTGCTATCAGATGAACGGTCTATCCCCTGAAAAGCATTGTATGATCTACGGATGGTGGTGGAAAGACCGAACACATTAACTAATAACTCACTCACACATATTCGACTAGATAAGTCCAACAGGAAAGCTAAATAAAAGGGCACCTCAAAATGTCTCGGACTAGATGGAACCAACTCGTGTCCTAACAGGTCAATACCGAAATAAATTTTAGGTAAACTTTCAACACAAGGTGACTTTACCGACTCAGCCAAAATGTCTTCCAACTCAGGGTGATAACTCAGAGAAGAAATCCTCATCTAGGTCACTAGGATATCAAAGCTCCTCAACGTCACTAAAATCGCCAGTTAAATTTGCCTCGCCCTCATTGGCGAGCTAAGTCCTAAATAATGCCTCAGATTCATCAGGAGAGTCAACAACTAGATCAGGCAGCTCAGGGGGAAACTCAAAAGGGACTATGGGCGTATTCGAAATATGACGCACAATAAAACCAAGATCAGATACGGCCCTAGACTCACATGCCGTAATTGTCTGTCTGCCCCTACAGATAGGACTACTCTCACCCCGCAGGCTCGTGGCAGTCCTAGCAGTCACTTGTACATAACTTTGTATAGGGGATCTCACCTTTTCCTTTCCTCCATAGGTGGGTGTGGGTATGTTATCGGTAGCTCTACCAACCTGGGGAAAGGGTCTATCCCGAGGGAATTTATCACCCATATAAGCAGCTACGGACCAATTTCCATAATTTTTCGCACTCACAGTTGTGTTGCTATTAGTACGAAGGTAGTCAAGATAAAATTTATCCGCGAGTAAGCTATGCATGTGCGGCTAAACATATTGATAGCTACAAACACGACGCTCTTCATTTAACAAAAATACACGGGCTTCACCTACTAACCGCTCTCGGGCGATGATAACCTTTTGATTGTCATCCCAAACATGGCAATAAAAATAAATTTTTATCCCTTAAGCCAGTCTCTAATAATTTGGGAACTCCTATAAGCATCATAAGTGGGTGTCTGTCTTCTAGTGTCAAGATAAGTGTGGGGATGGTCAGTATTCCTCTGATATATAGGTAAGGTTGTGGTGTGATTACCCTTGACTTTAGCATACAAATAGTCTAAACGGGAAGCATTCACGTCATAGGGAATTTTATAGTTGTGACGGGACAAAAAATTCTACTCGAATCTAGTGCACATGCAATGAAATAATGACTCTAATATTATAAAATTATAACAGATGGAATTTTTCACGCTAAAGAACTAAGGCTGAAAGTTTTCAGTTGTCTACCTAAATCACCTAGAGGGAGGGTTAATAGGTGAGTTGTGCATCTTTTTGTTGAATAAAAATTTAGAGATTTATGCACACAATTATAAACCAAGCAATCACAAACGACAAAAGATTTATAGTGGTTCCCCAACCTTGGCTACATAGACTTTCCCTCACCGATCTAGCAAAGCACTAGGCTCGGCTACTCCAATATCTCAGATTGAAAACCAATCCTACGCCTCGGAACAAAGTTCCTACAATCTCGATCCACAACACGGATCTACACTCGGAAGATAAAACTTCCTATAACTCAAAGACAAAAAGAGGTCCTACACTATGAGAGAAATGTCCTACAAGAAATAAATTGAGAGTATATGAAAATACAAACAGTAAATCTCAGATCTGGAATCTGTTGCCCTAGGTCTTCTCCTTTGATCTTTGTGGCTCTATCAGAAAGGTTAAAGAAGAATCTCAGAAAGAATTGGATCTAAAAATTTCTTTAGCTTCACATGATCCGAGAGATGATGAGGAATTAAAAAGCAATCTCGATCTGAAAGTCAATCTCGATCTGAAAGTCAATCTTGATCTGAATCTCTTAGATTGAAAGCCCTAGCGATTGCACGAAGAAGATCGGCAGCAACGACTTCCATTTTTGGACAGAGAAAAATAAGAATCAGAAATTCTTAGAATAAATATTGACAGCACCTATTGTTGTTAGGGTTATTCGAAATGATAAGACCTCATATAAGATTTCACTAACGGTCATATTTAGTGTTGGATCCCTAGTTGGATTTGGGCTAGGTTCACTAAGTTAGGATATGACCCAACATGTATTGACTAGGGTCATGGTTGTGTCCTAGAGTTTAGGTAAAGTCTTTTGAGTCAATAGTACAAAGGACCAGCCTCCAACACTGCTAGAGACTCAAGACTTAGAGAATTCAAGACTAAAAAAAAGGGGAGTTCTACGTTCGTCGATCTCCGGTCGACGAAAGTCAAGCTCAGCTATACGAACTCAGGGACAATTCTCCTAGCTCAGCACGATGAACTCTGGACAAAGTAATAACTCCTCTAATTCATGCCTCAGTCGACTAACTAAGAACATCAGCTAGAAGAACTCTGTTCTCTTATCGAATAATTCCATATGAGGTTATTCAACACTCAACACCAGTTGACATTTGACTCAGTGCTAGATGACTTCACACTAGACGCAAAAATGTTACTTCAACACTCAACATCAGAAAATAGTCTAAGTCCAGACTACAGACTCAGCTTGACGAACTGGGGACTCTGGTCGACAAATCTAGTCTTGGAAATTTCCCTCTTTTGTCCTTATTACGTGGCAATAATTCCTGAGTAATTAGTGCTCTAATATTCTTTGAATATTACAGTTAGACAAGAGCATTAATTATGGTCTTCATCAGAATTGTTGCCTGTTATTTTTATAAGGGACATTTGGGGAAACAAATCAATGCCAAAAATATTCCAAGGCCGTCAACATTAATTGTAGAAGGATTCCAAAAATCAAATGGACTTCCTCACGGGAAATATATAAAAAGATATAGATTATCCCTTCCAAAAATTTTTTTACAAGAGATTCAATACATACAATAATCAAGATACATACGGAATTCTTGACATTGAATATCGATCAGTCAAGAATCAATAGCAGCTAGACAAGAAGAAGAACAATTCTGAAGAAGAACAACAACCATCCAAATCAAGTGTCTTCTTCTATCATACTAACAGGAACTCTCAGAAGGACAACAATACTGCATCTGTCAAAATAGTTCCTGAAGTACTTCTTGTCAAAATTGAAAGCTTGATGGCCTATCACCCTACAGCAAAGCTTCCATCATCCTGAACAAACAACATCTCAGGGGGAGCTTTTGCTACCTTCAAATCCACAAGTCTTCTCAGTTTTTTGAATTGAGAAAAAGAAGACACAATCATTCTCTCACCCCCCACTGTAAAAAGGGTTGTCATCTCCCTTCAAAAGTGAATCCTAGTTGCAAGTCTCCTGATCAAAAGACTTGAGGTTTGGTTATTGAGCACCTGATCAAAAGCTCATTGGTGTTAGGCCCCTGATCAAAACTCTGAGTGGATTCCCACCATGGTGGTAGAAGAGTGGACGTACCCAGGTTTGGGAACCACTATAAATTCTTGTGTCGTCTAGTTGCGCCTTTTTCATTTTGTTCTTGCTGTGGCTGTGATATTTAGGTCTTTCTGTGTTTATACGTATTTCTCTTTGGTTTCTGTGATATAGTATCCAAGGTTAGGAGTACTTCTTATAGTTCAAGAAAAGAAGTTAAATTATACCTATATACTGTATTCACCCCCCGCCCCTTCTAGAGTATATCAGATCTAACCCAAACTTTCAATTGGAATCAAAGGCGGTTCTTTTGGCTGTACAAGCTAACCCTTGAACCAAAGATCCTAAGTTAGATCTGTTTTTTTTTATCAATAATAGATTTATACATACAGCATGGCACAGAACAAAGAATATGCAAGCACTAGACCTCTAGTGTTTAACTTGTCCAAGTTCACAATCTGGATGGCAAGAATTAGGCTTTACAAGAACTCTATTGATGAAGATATATTTAATTCTATATTAACAGGACCACCAGCTCTAGTGGCTTCAACCTCAACTATATCAACTGACCTGAGTGCAGTTCTACCCCTGGATGGACAGATGCACAGAAGAAGGCTAGGATAGCTAATCCCAAAGCCATGAATATACTATCTCAAACTATGTCTGAAAAAATATCTCAAAAGGTTGCTGAGTGTCAATCAGGCAAGGAGATTTGGGATTCCCTGAACAAAATGGTGCCTGGATCAGTAGATGAAAGGAAAGATAGAAGGTCAAATCTCATCACTCAGTATGAGAACTTCAAGAAGGATGAAGCAGAGACAGTAGAAGTAATGTACAACGGACTTAGCTACATCATACGTGAGCTAAGGACTAAAGACAAATAATTCACTTTCACTGAAGTAAATGACAAGATCCTAATGTGCTTTCGCAGCACATGGGACTCAAGAATCTGGCCCATCAGAGAAGCCAGAAGCATGATAAAGATTTCAAAAGAATCTATTCGAGGAAAATTAATGTCCTATGAGCAGTTGATCAAAGCAAAGGAAGACGCAGCTGAAGTGAAGACTCCTACACAACCTAGGAAGGAGCACATCATAAATTTTAAAGCTACAGAAGACTCTGAAGTCACTCCAGTAAATGAAGAGTTGATGAATCTCTTTGCCAAGAGATTCTTCAAGATGGTTAGAAAGGACTTCAGAATGAAACCTTCTAAATATGAAGATATGCCAAGGTATGACAAAACACCATCTAAAGAAGTAGAGTATTTTGGCTGCAGGAAACCTGGGCACTTCATTTCTGAGTGTCCAAAAGCTCAAAATAACGACAGAAGAAAGGAGAAGGACTCAAGGAAGAGTCACTACAACAAGCCTTCCTCAAGCAAGCATAAGAAGAAAGACAAGGGCTTTGTTGATGAGACATGGGGTGATACTAAAGAAGAATCTACATCCTCCAGTTCTAGTGAGGATGAAGAAGAACAGAAAGCAAAGGAAGTATGCCTTATGTCTATTGAGGCATGCAGTAGCAGATCTGTCATAGATGAATCAGATAATGAAGAATCTCTATCAGCTGAAGATCAGGTAATAGATTCTTATGATTTTGAGTCAGATGAATTTAAATTTTAATTCAAAAATTTATGCTTAGACTTGATAAGCTCTGAGAAGGAAATCAAACTTATTAGAGAAAAGTTAAACACCCTAGACAACATCACTGCAGAAAATGCAAAACTAACCAATGAACTAATGTCTGTTAATAAACAAATATCTTTTCTGAAAACTGAACTAAGTAAGGCAAAACTATTAGAAGAATCACTGAATGGAAGAAGTCAACATTTATTAGATATCACTAGTACTGTAAATGCTAGGATCAACAATAGCAAACTAGGACTAGGTGCCTCTTCTAGCGATCCACCCTTGATTAAGAAAAATAATCTTTCCAGACCAGTAAACTTTATATCTGATAAGGGAAAGAAGAATACTAAACAGGTAAATAAAATGAATAAGATTCTTGAACAAATTGAAACCAAGAATAAACTCAATATCCAGAAGAATAACAAAAATAACAATGTTCAGCAGTTATCGTCGAACTATGATCGACGATATATGAACAGATCGTCGAACTCAGAACGACGATATTTGAACGCAAACATTAGTAACAATCATTCTTCGATCTATGATCGATGATACCAGTATGGTTCGTCGACCAGAGATCGACGATTTTGGTGCCCAAAGAATATATATTTTCATTCTTCGAGCAGAGATCGAAGATCTCATCCAACATCATCGAGCTCAGGTCGACGATCCAACGAGAGATTGTCGAACCCAGATATTAATAACAGAAACTTAAATTCTAATAACAACTTTAACCCCTTCACTCAATGGATAATTCCACCTAGGAGATACCATCCTAAAAGATATAAAGATCAACCTGAATGCTTTTACATCTCCAGTTATAGTTATGAAAATCAACAAGGACCCAAGGTTACCTGGGTCAAGAACAACTAACTGTCTTGTTTGTAGATGAATACCTGTCCAACATACAATCAACATTGGTGTCTGGATAGTGGTTGCTCCAAGCATATGACAGGCAGCAAGGACAATCTGATTGATTAAAAGTCAAAGCTAGGACCAAAGGTCATCTTTGGTGACTCCAATTATGGCCAAACAAAAGGCTATGGCAAGGTCAGAATTGGAGAAGTAACTTTCAAAAGAGTTGCATATGTAAGTGGACTGAAGCATAACTCATCTCTATAAGCCAACTATGTGATGAAGGTTATCAGGTATCATTCAACTCTAGTTCCTGTATTATTACTTCAAAAGAAAACCAACCTGTTTTAATTGGAAGTAGACAAGGAAACATATACCTAGTAAATTTTCATTCTGTTACTTCAGACATATGCCGGCTCAATATAGTTAGTAGTAAAAATGACTTATGTCAAAAATGATTAGGACATATAAATCTTAAAAACATTGTTAGGCTATCTAAGGACAACCTTGTTAGAGGTTTACCTTCTAGCCCCTACAAGATGGAAGGCCTCTAAAGGGCTTGTCAACTAGACAAGCAAACTAAATCTAGCTTCAAATCCATTAATAAGAGTGATTCACCTAGGATATTGTACTTGCTACATATGGACCTTTTTGGCCCTGTGGATGTACAAAGCCTAGGAGGGAAATCTTATACCTTAGTGGTTGTAGATGACTTTTCCAGGTTCACTTGGGTATTCTTTCTGAGATCTAAGTTAGATACCTTCAAGGTTCTTACAGATTTTCTCAGGACCATACAGATTGAGTACTCTACTCATGTTGCATTGATCAGAAGTGATCATGGTACAGAGTTTGAGTCTCTTCTTATGCATGAGTTCATTGAGAAGAAAGGTATCAGACACTGTTTCTCAGCTCCTTGAACTCCTCAAAAAAATGGGGTCGCAAAAAGGAAAAATAGAACACTCATTGAAGCTGTAGGCACATTACTATCAGATGCTTTCATGCCCCTATCCTACTGGCTAGAGGCAGTGAGCACAACAAACTATTTCCTGAACAGATGTTTGATACACAAACTAAAGCATAAGACTCCCTATGAATTACTCAAAGGGAAGAAACCAATAATCAACTATTTTAAAGTTTTTGGTTGTGTATGTTATATTCATAATAATGACAAAAAGCACATTAGAAAGTTTGAAGCAAAGGCTGTAGTGAGAATTTTTCTAGGATACTCCCAAGTCAGCAAAGCTTATAGGGTATTTAATAAATCCTTATTGAAAATAAAGGAATCTATGCATATTACATTTGATGAGGCTAACATGTTTTATAAGGAGAAAGAGATTTCTACCAAAGACTCCTTACAGGTACACAACTTGTGTGAAGAATTGGATGATTTACAATTTACCCCCAAAGTTGTATCTCATCCTTCTAAAAAAGTCAATGAAGAAAGTGATGAAGAAACTGTGGAAATAGCTGAACTTCCTACAACAACAGAGGCTATTCCACAAGAGGAATTCCTTCAAAATGTTGTGGCTAAACCAACTCCACCTACTAATCTTGTCACACTAAGGGATCACCCAAGATCCCAAGTGATTGGAGACATAACATCAGGTGTACAGACAAGGCATTAACTCAACCAAGACTTGATGCATGCCTATTTACTCTCTCAAATTGAGCCTCAATCCATAACTAATTCAGAGAAAGATCCCCATTGGATCATTGCAATGCAAGAAGAGCTCAATCAGTTTAAGAGATGAAGAGTTTGAGTTTTGGTTCCAAGACCAAAAGACTACCCAATCATTAGATCCAAATGGGTATTCAGAAATAAGCTTGATTCCCAAGGTGTGATTGTGAGGAACAAGGCTAGGCGTGTTGCTCAAGGATATAGGCAGGAGGAAGGAATTGACTATGATCAAACCTTTACTCCAGTTGCCAGGCTAGAAGCTATAAGAATTTTTCTGGCTTATACTGCATTCAAAAAGTTCAAAGTTTATCAAATGGATGTGAAGAGTTCTTTCTTAAATGGGGAACTTAAAAAAGAAGTTTTTGTTGAAAAACCTCCAGGTTTTGTTTCTCCAACTCATCCCTCTTATGTATTTAAATTGCATAAAGCTCTCTATGGTTTAAAGCAAGCTCCAAGAGCTTGGTATGAGACCTTAGCCATCTTTCTCTTATAATATGATTTTTCAAGAGGCATAGTTGATAGGACTTTATTCACTAAAATGCATATTGATAAAATTTTGTTAGTACAAATTTATGTAGATGACCTAATATTCGGGTCTACTGATCCCAAATTGTGCAAAAGATTCTCTGATCTAATGCATTCTAAATTTGAGATAAGTAGCATGGGTGAGCTCTCCTACTTCCTTGGTCTCCAAGTGAAGCAGCTTTCTTATGGCATCTTCATTTCCCAGGTTAAATATGCTAAAGAGCTTATCAAAAAGTTTGGGATGGCTGATGCCTCAGCAAAGAAAACACCCATGTCTACAAATGCTGTAATAGACTCTGATGCACAAGGGAAACCTGTGGATCAGAAACTATATAGGGGCATTGTTGGGTCCCTACTATACCTTACAACAAGCATACCTGATGTCATGTTTTCCACATGCCTTTGTGCTAGGCTCCAGGTGAACCCTAAAGAAGCTCATCTAGTTTTTCTAAAAAGAATTTTGAGTTATATAAAGTTTTGTCCTAGTCTAAGTCTCTAGTATCCCACTGAGTCAGAGTTTGAGTTTACTGGATACCCATATACTGACTTTGCTGGATGCAGAGTGGACAGAAAGAGTACCTCAGGAACTTGTCAGTTCCTTGGTATGAGATTAGTGTCCTGGTTCTGTAAGAAAAAATCATATGTGTCCACATCAACTACTGAAGCAGAATATATTGCAGCTAGTAGTTGTTGTTCCAAGATACTGTGGATTAAGAACCAACTCCTAGATTTTTGGTTCAACTTTAATAATTCAACTCTACTATGTGATAACACAAGTGCTATAGCTATAGAACAAAATCTAGTCCATCACAGTAGGACTAAGCATATAGACATTAGGCATCATTTCATTAGAGAGTGTGTAGACAAAAAATCAATCAAAATTATCTATATCTACACTGATTTACAAAGAGCTGATATTTTTACCAAACCCCTGGATGAAAGAAATCACTTGTTCTTTGTAAATTAGCTTGGAATGATCAATGGAGAACACCTAGTTTAGTTTATGTCTGCACTCGAAGAACTCTTCAAATTTCGTCGATCGGAGGTCGACGAACTACGAAAGGTTCTTGAGATTTTCGCCAACCTGAGATCGACGAACTCTCTGTGGTAAGTGATCTTTGTCGACCTGCGATCGACGAACTTACTTCAGAAAACTTTCGTCGACCAGAGATCGACGAAATGACTTCAACCCTTCAGACGGAGATCGACGAACTATTTAACTCTAAATTATTTTGTCGACCTCAGAACGAAGATATTTTTATTTCTTGTGGACCGAAGTCTGTCGTTTCATATTCTGGAAAACCTTATATTTAGGTTTTCTTCAACCTCCGTCCCGTGCTTTCAGTTCCCTTTGTACTTGATCTTTGCTTTCTCTCTTGCAGGTGCACTCATGGCGATTTCAGCAGGCGCTCTGATGTGGGGGTGATCGTGATACAGACGTGTTTACACTAACGGACACCTAACCGTCAGAGAACAAGAAATAAAAAGAGAGAGCTCCGACCAAAAGCGAACTAAAAGGGGTCAGTTTGCTCCAAATATCCGGGACTCGATACCACATCATTAGGACCTACCTCTCCAACAAGCACACAACTCGCCATAAGCCGGACTCGATACAACGTCCTTAAGACCTTCCTATCTAACAAGCACAAAACTCACCGCACCTACACAAGCATCTATTCTTTTCAATATAAGCCGTTTCAAACGGAGCAATAATAAATTTCGGAGCGGCGAAAAAAATTCAAGAGCGATCGAAATTCGAGTCGAGATCAACTCCCTTGTTGTCACAAAAAGTTCGCCGATCGGAAGAGCAAATCAAGGCTAGGCCAAGTTGCGCTCCCAAGATGGATCTACCTGTTCTGGTTAACAAGAGGTTCAATAACGACAAGTTCGATTTCAGATTTTGCAAGCGATGAAATTAATAATCACGGAGAAAACTATGCGTGAAAAACCTCCACAAACTAAAAGAATGAATCACACAAGAGAGAAGAGGTTACCCAACCGGGAATAATGTTCACACAAGATAAGGTGGGGTAGGTTTAGGAACACTTAGGTAGGGTAGGTTGGGCATCTTGGAGGTCACCTGCCCCTTAGTAAGGGCACTTTGACCTTTTTAGGGCTATGGTTGACTTGTATCAACTTAGCCTATTTGGTTGACTCCAATGGGTCCTAAGTGACCCTATGGACTACCCATGGTGTTAAGGGTGTTGTGGTAGGGTTATGGGGTCAAGTTAAAGCCCTAAAGTCAGACCTTAGGTCTGATGTTGAGGATGTGCTATAAGCAGACCAAGGTGATTTTCACCTTGGGCCTTGCCCACTTGATCTAGAGCTTCTTATGGTTTTGTCATGACATAGTCATTACAAAACAAAGACCTATGGGTCTAGTTGTTTGATAGATGTAACAAATCACAATATATAAATAAAAAATTTCGTCCTCGAAATTCTAGTTAGGCCTACGGGGTTTCAAGTATGAAAGGTAAATTATAACATCCCAAGAGGATGTGAGTAATACCTGACAGAAAAGCTATGGGTACCTTTGTTGTATCATGTCCTGTGTCTCCCATGTGTGCTCCTCTCGCTCATGATTCCTCCACAGGACCTTGACCAATGGAACCTTCTTGCGACGCAAGACTCGTATCCCCTTGTCATTAATGTGGACCGGTTCTAGGTGAACTGTCTGATCAGATGCTACCGGCGCATCCGTGGACGTAATATGCTGCTCTTTGCATAGTAAGGCCCTCCTAAGAGAGGATACATGGAACACATCGTACAGACCCGCCAGCTACGGTGGAAACTCCAGCTTGTATGTTAAGGGACCGATCCGCTCAAGGATCCTGTAAGGCCCCATATACCTTGGGATGAGCTTCTTCCGATCACGCACCTGTGAAACTCCATGCATTGGTCGAATCTTCAAGAATACCCGGTCCCCCACCTAAAACTCTACCTGATGAGGTCAAGCATCGTAATACTTATCTTGTCTGCTATGTGCCTCTAACATCCTGTCCCGTATCAGCCTCACCTGAGCCTTAGTGTCCTCAAAAAACTCCGAGCCCAAGACCTTCTGATCCTCGTCCTGTACCCATGATACCGGAGTCCTACACCTTTGACTGTATAGGGCCTCATAAGGATCCATTCCTATACTGGATTGGTTGTTGTTATTATATGAGAACTCGATCAGTTACAACAGTTTCTCCCATGGCTCTCCGCAGTCCAGAATGCATAGTCTTAGTAGATCTTTCAAAGTCCGATTGGTGCGTTCCGTCTGCCCGTCAGTCTGGGGATGAAAAGCTGCACTGAATGTCAGCCGAGTACCCAAGTAAGTCTGAACTGATCTCCACTCCCTGGACGTAAACCGTCCATCCCGATCCGATATGATCATCCTGGGTATGCCATGATAACGGACGAACTACTCCACAAATTTCCGAACCAGCACACCAACCGAGTCATCCTTCCTGATCAGGATAAATCTGGATATCTTCGTCAGTCGGTTGACGATCACCCAGATCGAATCATTCCCTATCCATGATCGGGGAAGCCCAAGTATAAAGTCCATCACGATGTCCTTGAACTTCCACTCCAGAACTTGGAGTGGTTGCAACAATCCTGTGGGGTTTTTGTACTCCACCGTAACCAGCTTGCATGTCTCGTAGTGGGTCACGAAGTAGGTGATATCCTTCTTCATGCATGGCCAGTACATGGTTTTCTTCAGATCCGCAGTCATCTTTATAACTCCCGGGTGTACATAATATCGGCTGTAGTGGGCCTACGTCATAATATCCTCCCAGATCTGGCCTCCCTCTGGTATATAAGCCCGTCCTATGAAGCATAACAGGTCATCCCTCAATGTGTAATCCCCAACAGTACCTGCCTCCAAGGCCCAAAATATCGGCACCAACTTGGTATCCTGCCTCTGCCAATCTCTAAATCGGTCTCGAATGTCGACAGTAGCGCTCATCACGGCTAAATACTCCTCATAAAACTCAGGGTCATCAGACGTCACCAGCGTGATGTGCATATCCTTTAATCACTGCACTAGCTCCATGGACATAGTCTAGGACTCCGCTCCGGAGGTGGTGGCTCTCCGGCTCAGCGCATAGGCTACCACATTCGCCTTCCCTGGGTTGTAATGCATCTCGATGATTGGCTAAAACCCGAACAGGCAAGTCTACCTATCGAATCGTAGTATCAAGGTCGTATTATAAACTCGAGGCAGGCAAGTACTATTACTCACAACGACTCTATTATCCTACCGAACGATTGATGAGTTTTGAAAATTAAAATGAAATAAACTTAGTTAAAAGAGAAATAAACGATTGCAAAAGAGTGCTCGATCGACGATTCACTTTGAAATAAAATAACGGAATAAATTAGTTTAGCATTTTTAATTCTATTATAACTTTGACGGATCCAATACTAGGAAGTAATCTCGGTAGAGCATTAAATCCCCTAACATATAGACGTTTTGACCGAAATCTCTTTATAAGTCAAAATGGCCTAATGTCGCATTGCTGAAGTGACCCACACTATTGGATTTGACTCCAATCTGGAGGATTTACGTCATCCTATCTCTAGGGTTGCGTTCAACTCCTTTCATCCTTGAGTGATCTTTCATATTCACGAGACTCTCGGCTACTCAAATATGAGATTGGAATCTACTACCGTATACTAGCAATACGAAGTCGATACGAAATAAATCATGGAAGGATCAAAAATAAAAATACAAATGCAACATAAAATGAAAGATATTATTTTATCGCAAAGATCATCGTGATCGGGCACAAAATAAAATTAGCTAAACATGATAGGAACGAGGAAAATAAAATAGAAGAAATAGAAATTCATTTGCATTGTTTGATAAAATAAAAGAGAATACAATATTAAGAAAAAAAAGACTATATTATGAAGAAAATTACAACAATAAAAGAAAACTACAACATGGGAAGAAAAGAGAAGAACTAGAACTCTACTTTCTACCACAAAAACTTCACTAAAAAAACTACATGCAAAAATAAGAGGCAAGGGTTCCTTTTATAAGAGAGGAGGAAGGATGTAGAATGAGGGGAGACAAGGGGGTGGCCGACCATGCTTGGTGGAGAGGGTTCATGCATGAGTTTTAATGAGGGGAGAGAGAATGGGAGGATTCAATGCATGTAATTTATGGAAATGAAAATGGAAAAATAGAAAATAGAAGGGGGGATGAATGAGGAATAAAGAGTAGAAGAAAACAATAAAGGGAGAGAGAGAAAGGGGTGAGAGAGAGGGGGCCAGACACATGCATGAAGAATTGCATGCATATGGTCGGGTTTGTTGTTTGGGGGGCTTCTTGGGCTTCATCAAATGAAAATGGGCTGCTTGGTTGGCTCGGGTAGGGCTAGTATTGCATGTAGGGGCTGCTCTTAAAGTGGCCAGGCTGCACAATCATATGCTCGGGTTGGACATGTTGGAGGGCTGCACTTGGACTTGAACCTAAAAGAAAACAAAGCAAAAACATGTTAGATATTAGAACATAATATTGATAATTATTACATAAACATAGCATAACATAACAAACATAACATAACAATAATTATTAAAGATTAAACTAAACATAACAAGGCGAAATAACATAACATAAAATAAAACATAAAGAAAACTAAAGATTATTATAACATAAAAGACTTTTAAATAAGAAATAATTAAAACATAACAAGTATAAAAATACTTAAAACATATAATTAAACTAAGAATTAATATATTATAAAAAGACATTAAAACATGAAATAACAAGCATAAAATATAAATAAACTTAGGCATTTAGGATACTAAATTACCCCAGAAACGATGATTAAAAGTAGTCATCAAACTCCCTCATGCTTAGACTTTTGCTATTCCAGAGCAAAAGTATGAGAAATATTTATAAGACATTATAAACTTTTCAATTAAACTAAAAAATTATTTACACCAAAATCTAGCCAAAAATAAAATTTAGGGATTTACGAATGAAGTCCTAAATTATGAAATTAAAGTGAAAAAAAGAAATATTTAGCCAAATATTCTCTAATAAATTAACATGCACTCAAAATTGAGTAAAGTGCAAACAAGGTTTGATTGAAATTATAAAAACCATAACTTGAAAGAAAATTAAGGAAAAATTGCAACCTACTACTTATGCTCTCCCAATAATTTAATTTTAAGACTAAGACAATAATATTGGATAAGGGGTTTAGGGAGGAAATTAACATGTAGAGCTCTTTGATTTGAGGTGATCAACATTATATTTTTTTATTCACACCCCACACAATTTTTTTTTAAAAATAATATATGTAATACTAGAAAATGATAGACTAACATCCTATCACTTCCCCCGACATATATGAACTTTTAATTCCTCTCTCCATCAGGGTTGCATATGTGTACTAGAGAATAAGGAACTAACATCTCCTTATTCAAATGACATATGATCTAACAATAGAAAGAAGAAAAAGAGAATTGGGTAAAGATAAGGGGTTAAACAAGATTTTAGAAAATAAACTAAAATACTAGAGAGCAACTACTAGTAGATTGAGATTTCCTAAGAATCTAAAAACATGAGGTAATAATCATTAGAATCCAAAATTGTTAAGAAAAATTTCTACAAAATTGAAACTATTTAAAATAAAAGAGAAAAAGTGTTAAATAAATTACTCTAAGAAAATAAAAATCCGCAAACCAGGCTAGATGATTGTACTCCCGGTAGTACTCCACCACCGTCTTGTTGTCTTGCCTCAACAATAGAAACCTGTCTTCAAGCTCATCTCTGGCCGATTGCGGAACAAAATGCTTCAACAGTGTGGCCCTGATCTCCTCCAAAGAAATCTCTACAACCTCTCTATCAGCAAACGTCGACTCCAGCAGAGTCTTCCACAATCTCTTAGTATGAGTCTCCAGACAAGAGACCACCAAGGACACCCTCTCGTCCCATGGGCCGAGTATGCCAGTCAACATATTGTACATAATGTCCAACCAGTCCTCCGTCCGAACTGCCGACTCTGTCCCTAAGTAAGACGGGGGAGAAATTCCTCGAAAAATACTCAACCAATTGGTCCCCGAGTTTGGCTGCGGAGATGGGACATGCTGGGCTCTTAAAGCATCCAGGATAGCTATCAGGGTCTGCCCAATCTCCGACTATAGGAACGGAGTTGGAGCTGAGGGAGGTGGTGCAACATTCAGAGCTTGCTATACTCCGCCCTGTTGTGTGAGATGTGTTGGAGGCTGCGTAACAAAATTCATTTGTAACTAATCGACTCAAACCTAATTAAAGGTGGACAATTTACATGTGATCCCCCATATGAGCACACCACTGCTTCTGCTGCTTAGTTTGTCCCCAAACTAAAATCGTGCGGGGGTGACCCAGGGGTTGTGGACTATAACTTTTCTGATCGAGGTTTCCTCTGATACCACTTATAAGACCACATTTTTTTAACCACCGGGGTCTTAGGCCCAGAACTGCCATTTTGCAGTGACACCTTCATACCCGGGAAGGTCGCCACTACAAAACGTTGATCCTGCCGGCTGATTGGATCACAACAGTAGCAAATTAATAAAAGGCAAGTCCATAAACAACATATATATAGTAAATAATCTCCACGAAGGGAGAGTCCATAGAGATAATAAAAGTACAGAAGATAGGGATAATACCCGGTACAACAATATCCTCACTACATATCAATCAGCGCGGAAGCAAAACTAATCATCTAATAAAGATCAGAACTCACAGTCCCAACTGTCTGAACTCCGGTACTAGACTGTCCCATCTCCAAGCGTGCCGACCTATGATGCTGCTCCTCCATGCTGGGCGCCACAGTCCCCTAAAATGATGTTGTTCGAAAACCGTTAGTCTAAAAGACTAAGTCCTATCATCCCCCGCCCCTTCCCCCATGGAACCTAGGAACCGAGAGGGGAGGAGGAAAGGAGATGAAATGAAGGTGGAGAATAATATGGTATCAGGTGATGGCGGAAGTAATCTAGCAGATTTATAAGTTTGTGCAACAGTAGTAAAAGTAAGAAAGACTGAACAAGAAATAAGTAACCTTAACTTATAAGCATGATCACGCGAGCAAATAAACCAAGGGGTCATTCTACAGGGCCTATTGTATAAAGCGTCCCATACCACTTTATACAATAGGTATTCTAAACTTGTAATTGCACTACCAGTCAGACCTATCAGACGCCTCAACGCTGGTGCACTAAGCAAAGCTCCTGCGTGCTCTTGCCGCTGGCGCACCAGACATAATTTGTCGAAGTGTTAAACTACACTTGTCGAGGCGACATAATGGCATCGATTCATCGACCCTGCAATACCGAAGACCCACCACCTTATACCTTATGCACATGCAACCTTATTTAACAGCTACCGAGCCAAGGCTCCCCGGACCATCCCGTCCGTCACAATCAACAACCGAGACAAAGCTCGCCGGGCCAACCTGCCGATCACCAAATCCACTAAGCCTACTACCCGAGTGAGCCAACCTAACATCTCGAGGCATCGAGGTGAGTGAAGGTGAATCCCTAATTATGCTAGTTACTCTTGCAATTTAGTTTTCTTACAGTTTATGTTAGCCAAAGACTTCCCTCGGCATACCCCGTGATGGGCTCTCAAAGGGCACTAGGAACTACGATGGGCTGAAGCCCAAAGATCTCTTTTGCAAGGCATTTATTTTTATTTGTATTTACCCAATTTCCGATCCCTTTATTTTTACTCTGGATCTAACCCTAATGTGTTTGACCTTCTCTCTCCTTTCACAGGAAAGAGTATCTGTTGTCGATCCCGAGCACCACCTAGACTTAGATGACTCTACTACCTACTCTTCCCAACTTCCAATGGTATACTCATATCCACTTACCAAACAAGTAACACAAACCCATCTCCTTGCGAACATTCCCCATGTTAACACAATTTCAGCGGTTTCACTAGACGCAGACCATCCTAAGCTATATGACGTATACAAAGGGAGGTACCCCAAGTTATCATCTAAAATCCCTATAATAATTATTGGAGATCTACCATGACATGATTAGCCTAAATCAAGAATTACATAATTTTCCTAATTTAATTAATAATTAGTTTAATTTTTCTAATTAATCCAACAACTTAAGTTTGAACATGGAGTACCCAATTTAGACATGCAAATGCTCCACAAAATTTATGATAAATACAAGATAACTATTTAACAAAAAAGCCAAAGTCTCCTAATTTTTCAGCAAGGTTTAACCTCTAAACCTAATTTTAAAACAGAATCTACATTAAACATTTTAAGGAAGCAAGTACTGCCAAAATACTTCCAAAAATTCTGAGAAAGTTCAAGCATATATATATTGAAAGATAATCACTTTAGGTCCAGTTTCATAATTTTTCAATAAGTAGTGAACTCTAAATCTAATATTGCACAATATTCCAATTTAATGCCCTAATGAACTAAATACAGAAATTGTTTATCTAAAAATTACTATAAAATTATCACATGAGCCTATTGTCCTAGGAATACTACTGATCAAGTTTCACATTTCTAAATCAATAATAGGGCTCTGAATCCATTTTTTTTAATATAAATGCATTATGAAATGCTTGTGAACAAAGTACTGAAAATATAAATCTCAAAACTATAATAAAATTCATGTAAGAGTATATTGACATAAAATACCCACTGTTCAATTTTCATAACTTTCTACTGAAAAGGGTTATCATAATAATTGAAAGATTATCAAGGGAAATTTCATGTACTCTTAAGAAGGTGCTAAATGTATTTATCCAAAATTACCAATAAAATCACCAAAGGGCCTTTTTGACCCCATGACTATACTAACCAAGTTTCATGGCTTTTGATTATGTTTTGTTGGCCTATCTTGCATGTGTATGGGTTGTGCCCTAAGCTAGGGTTAGGGTTTTGAGGGATTTATCCATCTTTAAATCCAGTAAGATTTCTACCAGAGGACTTTAGCTACCCTAGTATCCTCTCTACCAAATTTCAAGTCCATACAAGGGCATTTGACCACATGTCATTCTCAAACCCCTTAAGTCCAAACATTGGGATTGAACTTGGGTCCTAAGGCAATTCAATCCCAAACCACCCCATATTCCATATAAGGGTGTTAAAAGTCATGCCCAACTAGTGGTCGAAAGTTTCTACCTCTGTTGAGGTGGTTTGACCACTCAAAACTCAAAGTGCACTTTTGACCGAAATACCCATTATTAGGGCAAAGTTAGAGTTTGCTCAAATCCTATTCAAATCAAGTCAAAAAGTGGTGAAAATTTACAAAGATCCTCATGATGACCCCAAGGACCACTCCACAAAATTTGGGAGGGTTTGGTTGTAATTTGGTCCCCTAATTAATTTACCCTAGGACATTTAAATAATTTCAAAAACTATAGAAAGCTTTTCCCCAAAAATTCTCATTTTTGGGCAGGATCAAGATATAGGTTAGGGTGACTCCATATCCAAATTTTTTGTATTTTTGACAAGAGATGAAGTGGGGGAACACATTTTAGTTTCTTCCCAACCCTAGGTATAGACCCCACCAAAATGAGTGCCCTTGTCAAACCAGTTGTCCAAATTGACTCAATACAATTTTAAAATAATGTAGACCCATAGGGCTACAATTTAAATGTTGACTACTTTCCATGATTCACATCTAAGTATTTTTAACTTAATTTACAAGGTAACTGAAATAGTCTGATAGATTCATTAAAATGAAATAAATATAATCCTATAGTTTGAACAGTAGCTGCACGCATCTTGACGCACATTTTGACGGCATCCATTCATCATCCCCGCGCACCAATGACCAGGATTTATTCCTCCTAGGCCAAATTCACGCCTCCTCCACTGGCCTCCCGGCCACCTCCTTGGCCGGTCACTACCACCACCACCTCCGTCGAGGTTGTGTCTATCGCCAGGTGGTGGCACAGCCGCCGGAGGGGCGGATTCTGGCGATCCCGATAAGCTAACTTTTATGGAAAAACCAGGAGAAAACCTCTCCCGATCGGGCTCAATTGATACCAATTATTTGCCCTAACCATTCCTATGATCTACCCACAGGAAAAGAGGAAGGGGAGCACCTTATTTGCGGCCTGTGAGCGGGTGGTTTGCCTCCTTACCAACTCCGGCCGCCGATTTGGGCTTCTCTGCAACTTCTACACCAACACCACTGGAACTGAAATGTACTTGGGGGAAAATCTTGCCCTTACCCTAGTGAAGGTTTCTAATGAAGGAATTGGAGAAAGGTGGCTTGTAACTCCCCAATTCATCAAGGCACTATTAATGGCCATAAGGGTGAAATTTCGGTTTCACCCAAATTGATGGGCTGATCCACCCCACTGGACGACCATCCATTGAAAACTTCTCCCCTGCCTCCAAGGAGTTAAAGCCCCATCAAAAAGAGGGGTTATGGATCCTCCATGGCCATGATGGCCATTAAGCTCTTACTTTCTCTCTCCTCCAAATTAGGGTAACTTCCTCTATCTCTCTCTCTTAGTCACCAAACTCTGAATTTGGTGGGCCAAAAGTGTGTCTCTCCACCTCCTATAGAAATGGGCCACACTAGTTTGGGCTTAGCCCACTTGGATTGGGCTTGAGCTAGCCATTTAGGCTATTTTGACCACATTGACCCATGAGTTGATTTTGGTCAATTTAGCCACTTGGGTTGACCCCAATGGGTCCTTGGTGGCCCATGGACCTCAGCTAAGGTTTAGGAACACTTAGGTAGGGCTGGTAGGGCATCATGGAGGTCACATGCCCCTTAGTTAGGGCACTTTGACCTTCTTAGGGCTAAGGTTGACTTGGGTCAACTTAGCCTCTTTGGTTGACTCCAATGGGTCCTAGGTGACCATACGGACTACCCAAGGTGTTAAGGGTGTCGTGGTAGGGTTATGATGTTAAGTTGAAGCCCTAAAGTAAGACCTTAGGTATGATGTTGAGCATGCGTTATAAGCAGACCAAGGTGATTTTCACTTTGTGCCTTGCCCACTTGATCTAGAGCTTCTGATAGTTTTGTCATGACCTAGTCATGAAAAAACAAAGACCTAGGGGTCTAGTTATTTGAGGGATGTTACACATCATCAGTCCACAACTCAAAAAACTCATAGCATATGTTATTAAACCTCTTGCTGAATCCATTTCCACCCTCTCTGCTCTTCTGCATACAACCCTTTTTGTCCCTTCTTTTGGGGGCCTTGCTTAAGGACTCTCTGAACCCTGGCAGGGGGAGATATTTTATGAAGAAGCTCTAGAGTCTCCTCTAGCAGCAGCAGAATCAGAAGAAGAAGCAACGACTTTTTTGCAGATACTTAAGTCATTTGATATACATATGCTTTCAGAGGCTGAAATAATTGATTTAGATATGCTGAATGCAGATATTTTGAGTGTTGGTGATTGTTGCATCAATCCTACAGTAGACATCTTTGGACAGAGACTGAACATTAAGAACTCTCTCCAGTGTATAAAATATTATGTTTTCTTCCTTGTCAATTCTGAATACTGAAGAAGAACATTCATCATAGTAATGAGTCTTCTTCAACCTTCTCCTCTGGGAACATTCAAGGACAACTCATCTTGATTAAGTCAGAAAGTTCCAGGATTTTTTTCAAACAAGGCTGAAGACCTACACCCTGAGCAAGACTCCATCTTTATTAGTCAACATCATTTCAAGTAGGTGTCTTAACACCAGAAAATCCACTTGTCTTCTCTATTGCTTAGAGAAAAGAGAAGACCCCATCACATCTCTCTCACCTCCTGTATAAAGGGTATATTAACTCCCTTCAAATTTTTATTATTGGTTTTTGGGCACCTGATCAAGAGCCTAAAGGGTTGTGAGATCTCCCTGGAAATAGATCTTGTGGTGGAAGTCACCTAATCAAAAACCTTATAGTGTGTTCCTATCAGGGTGGTAGAAGAGTGGATGTACC
This sequence comes from Platanthera zijinensis, assembly GCA_039513925.1. Classification (NCBI taxonomy): domain Eukaryota; kingdom Viridiplantae; phylum Streptophyta; class Magnoliopsida; order Asparagales; family Orchidaceae; genus Platanthera; species Platanthera zijinensis. The sequence continues at coordinate 137,448,838 of CM077078.1, read as the reverse complement.
CACTTGGGGAACCACTATAAATTTCTTGTGTTGTCTGTGTGTGTTCATTTTCTTTATGTTCTTGCTGTGTTGTGATAGATAGATTAGTTTAACCTATTTTTATTTCTTTCTATTATTATTATTAGTATCACCTTTTTTCACTCTGATATAAAATTAAAAATAGCCAACATTTTAATTACTCAATTGACCCCACACCCCCCCCTCTAGAGTAAATCAGATCTAACCCCATCTTTCACCCACTATATATGGTCATTGTGGTCTTACGCCCGAGAACAATCTATGGAGGGAGTAACAAGGCTCAGCAATATCTAAGTTGTTCAGCAATCCCTTTGACAAAGAGAAAATAGAGGAGGAGGCACTCCAAAAAGGGAAAAGTGTCAGTACGGGATCTCTGATGTTAAATTTATTGAAATAAATGAAAGAACACTTAGAAGTTTTTTTAGATAGAAAATGTTTTAAGAGTATAAAGCAAAATCAACTAGTCATGATTATGAGGAGCTTTTGGGTTTGTGATGTCTTTCTTCAGTGTAAATTGGCAATCACGGCTCTTTGAAGTTAGCTGGAGTTGGTTCATGTCGAACATTCTCTGAAAATGGTGACGTCTCTTCCTGCTCTCCTGGAACATAAGGAAACATGGGAGAATAAGATATAGTTGTAAAAGGAGTAGGAGGATAAGAGGGAAAAGCTGCTGTAGGAGGAGCAAAGGCAGGAGGTGAAGGATAGGGATTACTTCCCTGAAAATTTAGAAATCTTGCTGTACTTCCTCGGGTAGCTTCCTGAAAGAATTTTCTGACGATTGCATTTCTCATCATTTTGAGACTATAATGGAGCTGCAGGAACTTGCGAATAGGTTGGTGGGTAAACAAGAGGATAGACCGGTAGATAAGTTTACGGATTCTCCAATGCTGGTGTTGGATTGACTGGAGGAATTGGTGCTGTTGTGGATTTCATTTCTAATCGCTATGTGATTGCAACTAGAGTACGATTGATTTCTTAGAACTGTTGGGTAGTTTCTCTTTGTGATTGCTCCTTGGCTTCCCAGAGAGGATCTTCACTAGGACTTGAAGGAGAAAGGTTCTCGATAGGTTGATGGTATGACATGAGTAACCATTGGTTTTCATCGTCTGTTTGAGATCTGAAGGTCGTGTGTTAACTATTGATGTGGGAAATGGGCACTCCAGCAGATAACGGGTGTTCAGTCTACCGAGAGAGGTGGAGAGACTGCAGGGATAGAGGTTTGGTTGATGAGGATGTGGGGGATGCGAGGGATAGCAAGGAAGGTTGATGAGGAACTGTCGAGCAGTCAGTTACTTTGACGGTTAGCTTTGATGGTTAAGACTGAGAGGGTTAAAGAGAAAGAGAGGGGGCTATTGGCATCGACAACAGCAGAGTTCGCCCGTCGCGGCTTAAATGTCACTCCTGTAACGGGCATTCCATTTATTATGAATTAGAATTACAGCCTCTGCTGAGTCCTTTACATGAGAATATAAAGGGTACAAGGGTACAAAGGGAAGCTTGCAGCTAGAGGAAAGAAGATGGTAAAGATCGCATGGTTTGACCAAAGAGGTTGGCAGACAGCGCAGATAGCTGATCCCGTAGCTCGCTACTCTAGCCGAGCAGACTGCTCGATCAGGCGGAGAAGATAGCTTAGGTCGCAGAAGCCGAAGTCAGGAACCAGGTCGAGAAGGCTTAGCTGTACAGGCAGGGGTCAGTCCGCGAGCAGCACTAGCGGACCAAAAGACTAAGGTCGTAGGGTTTGCTACACTTGTTCGCACTCGACTGCCGTGTCTGTACTTTAAAATGAGAGGTTTGGGGCCTATTTATCTGCTTGGGTGGATACGGTCTTGGTAACGTTACCCCTAGTAGGGCGGTGAGTTACGATTTAGTCCGCGATATGCTGCGGACTAAGGAGGCAGGTCGCTGACGATTGAGAAGAAGCCGACACTGGGGAAGTCGAAGTGCTTCTGGTGGACTGCATAATGAGTCCACCTAGATCGCGGTAGACAGGTTGAGTCTTCCTCTGTTACTGGATAAAGGCAGTTCGTTACTATCTAGTGGGTAGAAGGAGAAGATCGCCCTTGTTGGAGGAGTGAGCTCGTCACCTTCTGGCGGGCTGGAGTTGAATCTGCGCTGTGTTGTGCGGTTTGGTGAAGAGTTATCGGTCATGCTGCCAAGTCATTTCTTAGGCATACTAAGACTGAGTCCGCCACCTGCTGGCGGACTGAAGGGTTGGTCGCCGACTGGGAGACCTAGCGGACTTAAGGGGCAGGTTGCTGGATGCTGTGCAGGTTGATGGTCCTTCTGCGAAGATAGGGTCTTCTCCCCTACTGGGCGGACTAAAGCTTGTCGTGTACTGTTGGGCAACCTGGAGATAGGTCGCGTATTTCTTGGCAAATTGGGATTTAGCGGAGAGCTTTCTGTACTTATAGAAAGGGTGGTCGCATGATGATATCATAGCCTTACGTCCTATAGGAGCGAGCTGGAGAGCAGACTGCGCTTCCAGCTGAGCCTACGACTACCGAGTATTCTAGGCTGATATAAATACGAGTTTGCTACCTAGTCGGGTAGTACGCACCTGTTGGATTAGAGAACCATTGCATGGTTAGCCGATCTAACCATGCGGTCTGTAGGAGCAGACTGTGGAAGAAGTCCGCAGCCCCTGCAGAATAAACGACTGTTGCGCAACCTAAGTGGTTAGACTGGGGAGACCGCCCTAGCCGCGCGGCCTGAGCGAATAGAGGAGTCTATCCGTCTAACTGAGAGAAGGGGGTTGAGACAGGCCGCGACCTCTAGTGGGAACCTAGAGCAGGCCGCAACTTCTGAACTGTCCATCTTGGATGGGATCGCCAATTTCTTGGTTAATATGAGGCCTCTAGGATAGGAGGATACACCTCTAAATCTCCTTCCTTATCAGAAATGTTTACAATCTCTACTTCCTCAACTAGAGGCCCACCTAGAATCTTAGCAATTCGCTTCTGGAGGTTACCGATAAACCTATTAACTTCTATCTGAACCAAGATCAATGACTGAATTGACTCCCCCTAAAACACTACAGGATGAATCTCTTGGAGACTTATGATACGAATCTCTGAGGTGGCAATACGGAAGAATCATTTACATTATCAACACCTACAGTAATTTTTGTATCATTTATAGTATCAGCAGTTGTAAGATCCTTATCACCATCCTCATCATAATCAACAGCAGTTATCTCATCATCAGCATCACCAACAAGATCAGAAGCAACCAGAACATCATTAGCAACAGTCTCATCCTCAGCCTCATCAGGTACAAACTCAATAGCTACACCACGACTAATATCTACAACCTCAGTAAGTAGATCATTTGTCTCTTCTACTGAATCTGGTATAGAAACTTCTACAGCTGGATCTGGTACCTCTGGCTCAGAATTGATAGGAACAACTAACTCTATATCATAGGGAACATTCAAGGGATCTATAACCTAAGTAGCCACTTGTTTTCAACATACTCCCCCTCAATTCTTGTACATGAGCTTTCAGGAAGTTCACTGGGGTTAGGAGAAGGAATCCTATCCTCAGGAACACCCTCCTCCTAACAATCAGACAACACTCTAACTCCACCTCGTCTTGAGATCCTCCTATTCCACCTATAGAAGATTAATGAGTCAATTTTCTTCATGTGAAGGATGGGTATAACTTTAGTAATGTATAAAGTGTCACGGTCCAGCTGATTCAAATATAAACTGAGTAATCTACCAAAGTTCGATGCGTAGAGACTATCCTTAATCTTAGCAACCTGCAGTGCTCCTCGGTCAATTTTCTTTTGGCATATGATGGTTACTAGAATTTTGAACATGTTTGAGGACAAGTAGTCATGGGATCTAGTCTTGCAAAACTGAACTTTCTGGATTATGTCCGATAGAAGATTTCCTGCCTCATTCATTCTTTTCCTCTTAACTTCTTTTGTTCCTCTAGGAAAATCACAAAATAACAGAGCCTTGGTGAAGTCATCCTCTTCAATCTTATTGACCACTTCACATTCCGGAAGCCATAAATACCTCGTAAGGAGGGAAACTTTCACCATAATTCTAACTTGTCTGACTTTCTTTTTATCAGAGTGTCTTCACTGCGTAGCTTTGCATTCTGGAACAACTCAAGAACATCTTTGTCCAAACTTTGCATGGATGCTCAAGAATAAAGGAAATATCGGCCGACAAAAACATTAGGATGACAATTTTAAATTCAATTGTGGCCAAAGCAAAACAAGTTCGAACTACTTCTTCCCCTACGATCAAACCACTGGTACCTCGAGGAGCCATGAAGCAGAGCAGAAAATTAAGGAACAAATCACACGGGTTCGGGAAGAGCTACTGTTGCAGAAACTCTGATGCAGTGAGGAAGACAAATCAGTCAAAGCAAGCTACCAATCAACTATGAGGAACTGCAGTCGTGGAATTTGAATCGGCGGAGAAGACAATGACAGTTGTTGGGGAATTCGAATCGGCAGAAAAGAGCACAACGAATTCATAGACTTCGCTTCGACGAAATGTCCCGCGTTTTACCCTGATAGCCCTATTTATATATATTTAAAGTTTTGAAGAGAGAGAAATAGGCGCGTACCGTTAAACCGAGGTACTCCTTATAACGCCCCGAAACTCAAAAGAGGAACAGACGGTGTTTGAGCCAAGTTCGAGTCTTGGAAAGGTGAACACAGCATGTGACACGGGCGTGTCACATGGACGTATCGTGCTTGGGTCATCGAGGCAAGGTCGACGAGCATCGAGTGCTGGGACAAGGCCTAGGACACGGGCGTGTCCTAGGACGTGTCAAGCACACGGCCTATGAGACGGGCGTCTCACATGGCCGTGTACTCTTCTAGAAGTTTTGGTCCTATGTTGATTGAGGAACACGGCCCGGAGCACGGGCATGTACTGATTGACAAGGGTGTGTCATAGTTGTCACGGGCATGTCTAAGCCCGTGTCCTGTTCAGGATGTGATAGTTTTAGTGCCGATTGAGGCATACGGCCAAGGACACAAGCGTGTCCATGGGTGACACAGGCATGTCACAAGCCGTGTCGTAGGCTGTGTCCTGTTCTGTAATTCCTGGTTTACGGCGAGTGTGGAACACGACCTTGGACATGGGTGTGTCACAAGCCATGTTCGGCCAAGTAATTTGACTTTTAGAGCAAATTGTGGCCATTCATTTCCTTATTTTTGGATCCAACGGTTCAGGCTCTTCCCAGCTGGTTTAAGTCCGGGAGATGAGAGTTTTCTCCCTCATTTTACTTGCGCTATTCTATTTCGAAAGTTCTTGAGAGAGAGGAGAGCAAGGAAGAAGAAGGAGTTGAGTTCTGGCCGCTAGAGGAGTTTCGGAGCGCCAAATCACAAATCGAGTTCAGATCTGCAAAGGCAAGGCTGTTTCAGTGCTTTCCATCCGAGTAGATCTTCATGGTACCGAAGATAAATGCTAGGGTAACGATTCTCTACTTGGACATGTGAAGTCCCCTTTCCTTTTTGCATAGGAAGCCCACTCTCGGGAGTATGCGGTAAGTTTGTGGTGTTCGTTCGAGTAGACATGAATAGTCCCTATTATGTTACATGTAGAGTCCGAAATCAAAGTACGGACATTGGCATGGTGTTGTAAGCCTACCCGGACAAGTTGGTCAGGATCGGTGATGTTTCATTATGCATGAATGGTCGGAGAAGAATCTGTGCCTATAGTTGTTTTTGGGTTTTCTATGGGGTAGATTGCGTCAGGGAATCTTGGAGATTAACTCCAAGATCACCCGGAAAACTGGGCAGAAACGTGATTCTCTCAACTTGGTGTCCTGGGAGCAAACTTGTACATAACTGGGTTATGTAAAATTTGTGTATTCGTTTTGTGACTCGGGGAAGCTTGACACGGGCATATGGCTTCAATTGACGTTGCGGTGTGAGCAACGGGTTAGGCGGAACCGCACCCGCTTTGTGTCGTTTGGTTAAAGAGACCTAAAGTACATGGCACTTACCGTTCTCATAGATGGAGGGTCTTAGGCTTAGACTGGAAAGACCAAAATGCTCACGATTTTGCCATCCTATAGGCGGTGGTGAGACAACGGATTTTCACCGGGTTCACCGAGTAAGTGCCCTGAGAGCACGGGGTGTGTGGCCGCGGGCCTGCACCTGTGGTGTATTATGCAAATACTTTACTTTCCTTTTAATCATTGGATTATATTAATGCACTACAGGGAAGGAGCACCGCCACCCCAATAATGGGGTGGGGTCGTTATAATTTTGTTAGTTTTAGCTGACTGTTGCCTTTGTTTGTCACCGTTGCGGTGAATTATTTCTTGCAGGTACTGCGGAGCCGAGTGGAAAATAGAGATCTAAAGCCCTTGTTGTAGTGCTGGCGCTCGAAGGCCGAAGTGTATTGTTTACTTCATTCTCATGTGTGACCGGCCTGCATACCATTGTATGGAAGGCACATATTATTTAAGTGAACATTTGTCAGGCCATAAGGCCTAGTACTTTGTGTATTTTTTACGTTCATTTCTATTTGGGATTGTTAGTGGACATTCATGCTTTCGTTTGGGTTCTTTGTTTGCAACTTATTAAAATGCTTCCGCTAGATGCTCTGTGTAGTACGGTTGTGATTGGAAGAATTGTTTCATTTAGTAACTCGCTGGTCTGTCTGTGGTATATGGCGCTGGGCCCCGACCAGACATACTGTTTTATGCTATTTGACGGATATGGTGTTACAATTTGGTATCAGACTACCGGTTTCGGTCATGCTTAAATGAATTCGTGGGCAAATTCTTATAAGGGGTGGTGAGCTCATGTGTGTGCGTCATCGTTATAACATAAAAATAATCCATGAATGTCAATTTAGGAATGAAAATACACATGTTTGAGGAACCTGCGTGTTCCTATAATTGCTTTTTGCAATATTGTTTAGTCAATTAATGGTGTTTTATACGACTATATGTGACCAGGAGTGGTGCAGGGCCGTCAGAACATCCAGTTTCTGAGGTAAGTAGCGCACCAAATGTTGAGCCTACAACACCTCCCTCGGTAGAAACTATATGATTGGTGGCTAAAGCGGTGTTCGCTATGATCAATGATCAGCCTACTATACAAGTGCAGCAGCCTGCTCCTACTATCGAGAAAGTACCGCTTTAAGCGGCGGAACCGAGGAGGGTAGAGCAAGTGGTAGTGGAGCCAGTGATGCCCAGGTGTGCAACTGAAAAGCAACTGAAGCATGTTATGGGCTTCAATCCTACGGTGTTTTAGGGGACGAGAACCCAAACCTAAGCTGAAGATTATCTCTCCCGGATAAAGAGAGTCCTGACAGCTACGGAGACGGAGGAATGGCAAAATATGACTATAGACACTTTCTTGTTTGACGGCGATGCAAGGCTGTGGTGGGAAGGATTAGAGCTTCATCACTTGGGGGGAAGAAAACTTACAAACGTCTCGATGAAAGAGTTTTTGAGACTGTTCTGGGCAAGGTACATCCCCTCACCTCAGAGGATTGCGTTGGAGAATGAATTCCAGAAGTTGACTCAAGGAGAGAGTAGCGTGGATGAGTACCTCCATGAATTTACATGATTGGGTCGGTAAGCTAGCTCTACTTTTGCTGATGAGGAGCGGAAGACAAATCATTTCTATGAAGGTCTGAGTGATGACCTAAGGCTACTGCTCTCAGGGAATATGGCGCAAGGCTTCTTGACCCTAGTCAACACAACCCGGTCTTTGGAGAAGGATATGAGGAATGTGTAGGCGAAGAAAGACTCTGGTGTTAAGAAGACAGAGTTTAAGGTGCCGACTACCTCGAAGTCTGGTTATCGTAAGTTCTTTAAGAAGGCTAGGACTTCGGGTCCACCCCCATCTTCTGGTGCTTCGGGGGCAACTACAAACCGAACCCCGGGCACTTGTTACAATTGTGGGAAGCCACGGCATTTTTGCTGTGATTGCTGAAGCGGACGTCCAAAGTCCGAGAGGATGCCAGGAGCAACCTACGAGGAAAAGGGGAAGGTGGTGGAGTCAACCGCATCGCATTATGCTCCAACTCAACCTAGAGTCTACAACCTTGGCTAGTAGGAGGCCATAAAACAAACGGATGTGGTAACAGGTACGATTTAAATTTATTGCAAGTTAGCTTTAAATACTTGGTACCTTGCGCATGTTAGCTTATTATTCCTTGTTCTAGGCTTTGTGTTGATTTTCGATAATCCGGCGAGAGCACTCTTTGATACGGGAGCTTCACACTCCTTTTTGTCCGAGAGATTCATATCGCGCATTGGAGTACCTTCTTCGATGGCGAAGGAAAAATTGGATGTGTTATTGTCGAATGGGTGTTCGATGCACGCAGATAGAATCTGTTGCGTCAAGATACATATTGGGAGTCAGGAGTTTGACTTGAGAGCGTCGTTACTATCGCTGGTGGAGTTCGATGTAATTTTTGGAATGGACTGTCTCTCAGAGCAGCAAGCATACATCGATTGCAATCAAAAGGAGGTCAAGTTTGGAACCGGTCGTGAGACGAATTTTGCGGGCTTGAAAGGGTCGGGCAAGACGTTGATGTCTGCTCTTCAGGTTTTTAAGGCAGTTTGTGCCGGTGCAGAGCTATTCCTCAAACTAGTGGAGTCTTCGAAGCCTAATCCTACTTTGGACAGTATCATAGTGGTATCCTAGTACACTGACGTATTCACTAACAATCTCTCAGGAACCCCACCACAGCGAGAGATTGACATCATGATTTATCTTGTGCCAGGTACCAAACCTGTGTCACGCTCTCCGTATAGGTTAGCGCCTAAGGAGATGGCGGAACTGAAGGTTCAACTGGAAGAGCTTTTGGAGCAGGGTTATGTGCGTCAAAGTTCATTGTCTTGGAGCGCACCGATCCTCTTTGTTAAGAAGAAGGACGGAAGTTTGCGGCTCTGTATCGATTATAGAGAGCTGAATAAGTTAACGGAGAAGAATAAATATCTGATCCCAAGAATTGACGATCTGTTCGATCGGTTAGTTGGGTCGTCGGTATATTCAAAGTTGGATCTTAAGTCTGGGTATTATCAATTAAGGTTAAGAGAAAGTGATATCACCAAGACAGCGTTCATCAAGAAATATGGGCATTATGAGTTTACGGTCATTCCGTTTGGGCTGACTAATGCGCCATCAGTGTTCATGGATCTAATGAACAGGACATTCAGAGAGTACTTGGACCACTTTATGATCGTCTTCATCGATGACATATTGGTGTACTCACAGTGCGAAGAGGATCAATTCAAGCATTTGTATTTTGTGATGGAGACACTGAGGAGGAACCAACTATACGCCAATTTCTCCAAATGCGAGTTTTTGTTGTCCTAGGTGGCATTCCTGAGTCACATAGTCAGTGGAGAAGGGATTGCAGTAGATCCGACGAAGATAGTTGTGATACGGGAGTGGTCTGTGTTGTGTTTAGTAGCGGAAGTCCGGAGTTTTCTAGGGCTTGTTGGCTACCACAGGCACTTCGTAGAAAACTTCTAGCGGATCGTGTTACCCCTCACGACTTTAACAAGGAAAGATCAAAAGTTTGTGTGGCCGCTGGAGTGCACGCATGCTTTCAAAGAATTGAAGAGGAGGTTGACCACGACGCCTATTCTAGGTTCGCCGGTTGGGATCGAAGTCTTGGGGATCTATAGTGATGCCTCTGTTAGTGGTTTGGGTTGTGTTCTACTGCAACATGAGAAAGTGATAGCTTATGGCTTTCGCCAGCTGAAGGTGCATGAGAGAAATTATCTGGTCCATGACCTGGAGTTAGCAGCCGTGATATTTGCTTTGAAGCTGTGGAGACATTACCTATACGGGGTGAAGGTCGATATCTATACCGACCACAAGAGCCCGAAATATTTGTTAGAACAAAAAGATCTAAACTTGCAGGAGCGGAGATGGATAGAGTTCCTGGGGGACTACACAATCAAGATTCACTATGTACATGGGAAAGGCAATGCAGTTACTGACACATTGAGTCGCAGGGCCCCTGCGCGGGCCAACTAGTTATCGGTTCATGAACAACAGTTGATTCGGGAGATGGAGGCATTAAAGATCTCTTGTGTGGACAAACAGACTAGTGCCGAAGTGCAGCTGTACTGGATAGAAGTGCAGCGTGACCTGGCTGATCGATTCGACAGGCGCTAGAGTTGGATAGCAGCATGAAGCAAATCTTGGGTGAGGCTTTGGATGGGTCAAATTCCCAGTTTAATGTTGTTGATGGACTGTTACGGAAGGAGAGTCATTTGTGCATTCCTGATGTGGGTAAAATGCAAGATGAATTGATGTACGAGGCGCATCATACCAATTACTTGATTCATCCGGGGAGCGCAAAAATATATCAGGATATGAAGAAGTTGTTCTGGTGGCAAGGACTGAAGAAGGACGTGGCACTTTATGTTGCGAATTGTCAAACGTGTGCCTTGGTGAAGGCAGAGTGCCAGAAGCCCGGAGGTATCTTGAAGTATCTGCCTATCCTGGAGTGGAAGTTCGACGACATTTCTATGGATTTTGTGCAATGTTTGCCAAGATCGCAGAAGGGTAACGATGCCATCTGGGTGATCGTAGAAGGGGAACGATGCCATCTGGGTGATCGTAGATTGTTTAACGAAGGTGTCACACTTCATTCCGAATAGGAAAGATTATTCAGTGAAGAAACTTGCAAAACTGTTTGTGGATAACATTGTTCGACTACACGGTGTGCCCCGCAGCATCGTGAGCGACCGAGATGGACGATTCACGTCCAATTACTGGAGGCTGGTAAAGAAAATGTTGAGAACCAAGCTGAGTTTCAGCACGGCCTTTCATCCGCAGACTGATGGTCAGACCAAGAGAGTTAATAGGACGATGGAGGACATGCTTCGCATGTGCGTCCTGGATTTCGTGAAGCAGTGGGAAGATCACATGTACTTGGTGGAATTTGCATATAATAATAGCTACCAAGCGAGCATTCAAATGGAGCCCTTCGAGGCACTTTATGGTAGAAAATGTCGCACGCCGTTGTCATGGATAGAAATGGGTGAGACGAAGCTATTCAAGAGGCAGGAGGTGGAAGATGCAACGTCGTTGGTACGATCCATTCAAGAACAGTTGCTAGTCGCTCAGGACAGTCAAGCTAAATACTATAATGCCAAGAATCAGAACGTGGAGTTTGCTATTGGTGACTGGGTATATTTGAAGATCAAGCCGTTCAAGGGTGTCTCACGGGTATGACGCTTGAAGAAGCTAAGCCCGAGGTACCTTGGACCGTTTATGGTTCTGGAGCGGATAGGCGAAGCAGCCTACAGACTGAAGCTATCAGCAGAACTTAGTGGTCTACACGACGTATTCCACATATCGGCATTACGGAAGGTGATGCAAGAGCCTTCGCAAGTGATCTCCACCGATCAAGTACCGGTTGATGTTAGGTTGACGACTAAGGTCAAGCTCGTACGCATTGAGGACTCGAAAGTCATGCGAATGCGTAACAAGGACATTAGGATGGTCAAAGTTCGATGGGACAACTGCGGTCTTTAGGAGCTTTCGGGGGAACGAGAGCAGACCATGCTCGAGTAGTATCCCGAACTCTTCTCCTCAGATACTGTTTAAGTTTGAGTACTTAATTTTCCTTTCTGTAATTTCGGGATGAATCTCATTTAAGGGGGGGGGGGGAATTGTAACGCCCCGAAACTCAAAAGAGGAAAGGGCACTGTTTGGGCCAAGTTTTAGTCTTAGAAAGGTGAACAAGGCCTGTGATATGGGCGTGTCACATGGCTATGTCAAGCTTGGATCGTCAAGGCGAGGTCGAAGAGCGTCGAGTGCTGGGACACGGCCTGGGACACGGGCATGTCCTAGGGCGTGTCAAGCACATAGCCTATGACACACGCGTGTCACATGGTCGTGTCTTCTTCTAGAAGTTTTGTTCCTGTGTCGATTGATGGACACGGTCCGGAGCACGATCGTGTACTGATTGACACGGGCGTGTCCTAGTTGGTATGGGCATGTCTAAGACCATGTCCTATTCAGGACGTAACAGTTTTAGCACCGATTGAGGCATACGGCCCAGGACACGGGCGTGTCCATGGGTTACACGGGCGTGTCACAATCCGTGTTATAGGCGGTGTCCTATTCTGGATTTCCTGGTTTACGGTGAGTGTGGAACACGACCTTGGACACGGGGGTGTCGCAAGCCGTGTTCGGCGCAGTATTTTGACTTTTAGAGCAAATCGTGGCCGTTCGTTTCCTTATTTTGGGATCCAACGGTTCAGGCTTTTACCTGCTGGTTTAAGTCCGGGTGATGAGGGTTTTCTCCCTCATTTTACTTAGGCTTTTCTCTTTCTAAAGTTCTAGAGAGATAGGAGAGCAAGGAAGAAGAAGGAGTGGAGTTCCGTCCGCTGGAGGAGTTTCATAGCTCCAAATCGCAAATTGAGTTCAGATCTGCGAAGGCAAGGCTGTTTCGGTGCTTTCCATCTGAGTAGATATTCATGGCGCCGAAGAGAAATACTAGGGTAACGATTCTCTACTTGGACATGTGAATTCGCCTTTCCTTTTTTCATAGGGAAGCCCTCTCTCGCAAGTATGCGGTGAGTTTGTTGTGTTCCTTCGGGTAGACATGAATAGTCCCCGTTGTATTGCTTGTAGAGTCCAGAATCGACGTACGGATATAGGCATGGTGTGCGAAGCATACCTGGAGAAGTTGGTCTGGATCGGTGATGTTTCATTATGAATGAATGGTCGGAGAATATTCCGTGCCGATAGTTATTTTCGGGTTTTCTATGCAGTAGATTGCATCAGGGAATCTTGTGGTAACTCCTAGGTGAACCCTGAAAACTGGGCAGAAGCGTGATTCTGCCAACTTGGTGGCCTTGGAGCCAACATGTACATAACTGGGTTATGTAAAATTTGTGTAATCTTTTTGGGACTCGGGGAAGCTCGGCCCGCGCATATGGCTTAAATGGACGTTGCGGTGTGAGCAACGGGTTAGGAGGAACCGTACTCATTCTGTGTCATTCGGATAAAGGGACCTAAAGTACATGGCACTTACCGTTGACATAGATGGAGGGTCTTAGGCTTAGGCTGGAAAGACAAAAATGCTCACGAGGTTTGCCATCCTAGAGGCGGTGGTGAGACAAAAGATTTTCACTGGGTTCACCGAGTAAGTGCCCTGAGAGCACGGGGTGTGTGGTCGCGGGCCTGCACTTGAGGTGTATTGTGCAAATACTATACTTTCATTTTAATCGTTGGATTATACTAATGCACTGCAGGGAAGGAGCACTGTCACCCCAATAAGGGGATGGGGTCGTTATAATTTGGTCTGCTTTAGCTGACCGTTGCTTTTGTTTGTCACCGTTGTGGTGAATTGTTGCTTGCAGGTGCTGCGGAATCGAGTTGCAAATAACGGACTAAAGCCCTTGTTGCAGTTCTAGCCCTCGAAGGCCGAAGTGTATTGTTTAATTCATTCTCATTTGTGACCGACCTGCATGTCATTGTATGGAAGACACATCTTATTTAAGTGAACTTTTATAAGGACATAAGGCCCTGTACTTTGTATATTTTATACGTTCATTCATGTTTGGGTTTGTTAGTGAACATTCATGCTTTCGTTTGGGTTCTTTGTTTGTAACTTATTAAAATGCTTCCGCTAGATGCTCTGTGTAAGACGGTTGTGATTGGAAGAATGGTTTCATTTAGTACCCCTCCGGTATGTCTGTGGTATATGGCGTCAGGCCCCAGCCGGACCTACTGTTATATGCTATGTGACGGATAGGGGTGTTACACTCTTCAGATCCAATAAAAAATGTTCCAAGTACAGTTAATCGAAACCCCACAGAAGATAAGTCAAATTTGTCGAATATCGTTGAGATTCGTTTGGAAGAACTGATGAATTTGTCGAATATAACTGAATGTCTTGACAAATTCGTAGAGTTTCCATGAGTGAATCTCGACGAATTTGCCTTGGATAATTTGACTTCTTTGAGATGTACTTCACCGAGAGAAATTTTTATTCCTTAGCCGCCTTCATGACTCCTTGTTGAGCATGCCCAGTTCCATTTTGAAGAATGAGAACTTGGCCTTGTCCAATAACTTCGTGAATATGTCTCCGACTTGCTTATCCGTCGGGACATAGATAAAAGTTATGTCCCCGTTCTCCATATACTCCCGGATGAAATGATATTTGATTTTATTTTATTTTGTCCGGCTATGAGAGACTGGATTATCTGTAATTGCTATGCCATTGGAGGAGACACAAAACATTAGAATCTCCTTAAATTGCAAGTTGTAATACTCAAGTTGATTCCTGATCCAGAGAAGTTTTGCGCAATATCTACCAACAGAAAGGTACTCTGACTCAGTTGTAGATGTTGCCACACAATTTTGCTTCTTACTGCTCCCTGAAATAAGCTTTCTTCCGAGGAATTGGCACGTCCCGGAAGTGCTTTTTTATCATCCCTGCTACCTACAAAATCTGTATTTGAATTTCAATTAGCTCGACATCATTATTTCATGGGTACCATAAGCCAAGATTTAGTGTACCCTTAAGGTATCTCAAGATCCTCATGTAAGACTCCTTTTTTTTGAAACAACACCGGGGTATTAGGCCTAGAACCGCCACTTTGGGGTGACACCTTCACGCCCCAGAAGGCCGTCACTACAAAACGCCGATCCTGCCGGCCAAATCGATCATAACCGCAGCAAGGAAATAGAGACCAACCAGTCCACAGAGATCACATATATAAAAATAAATGTCTCCACGAAGGGAGAGTCCACAGAATATAAATGTACTGAAAATAAGGGCTTAGGCCCGGTACATCAAATCCTCACTACAAGCCACTGAGCGCAAAAGCAAAACTATAACAACGAAAAATGAACGGGACTCACCGTCCCAACTGTCTGAACTTCGGCGTTAGACTGCCCCGTCTCAAAGCCAGTCGACCTCCGGGGCTGCTGCTCCATGCTGGGCTCCACTGTCCCCTAAAATGTTATGGTATTAAAACTGATAGTCTATAACACTATGCCCTATAATCCCCCACCCCTTCCCCCATGGCTCCAAGCCACCGAGCGGGAAGTAGGAAAGGGGAGGACTTTATGGTGGAGAGTAATCAAGAAACAGATGACAGCGGACCTATACTAGTAGTTTTATAGTACATGTGGCAGTAAAGTAAAGTATGAAAAGTAACCTTAACTTATGTGCAGAAACACATAAGCCAAGGGATCTTCTGCAGTGCTCCCATCGTATAAAGAGTCCCATACTAATATATACGATGGGGTGTCGATTATTAACAATAATATATATATGAAGAATTTGACCTTAATATATAAACTTTATCACACAAGCTTATATACCAAGGGGTTGTTTTGCAAGTCCTATTGTGTAAGCGTCCCATACCACTTACACAATAGGTGACAGGGGTTATATGCAATGATTATGTTATGATATGTAAGTGGGTATTATGTGATCATGCAAGTGCAACTCACCCACCCGACTCTGTGTACACAAACCTTTAGTTCCCCCATTCTGGAGCCTCACCTCCCAGGATACCTCTGTAGTGGATGACGGAAGCAGTGGGTTGGGCCTCGCCCACCTCTAAACCAGTAAAGTACTACCGGTCAGACCTATCGTAGGCCTCAACGCTTGGTGCACAAAGAGAACTCCTACGTACTCTTGCCGGCCGGCACACCGGACTTCTGTTGGCGAAGTGCTAACCACACTTGCCGAGTTAGCGTATTGGTGTCGGTGCATCGACCCTCCAATACCGAATACTCACAACCATATCTTTTTTTTTATTTTCTTTGTGCACATGCAATATTTAACGTGTCCAACAACCGAGCCAAAGCTCCGCGGACCAAACTGTCTGACTCAAAACTAACCGACCTGAAGCTCCCCGGACCAAACTATCCGTCTCAAATCTAACCGAGCCGAATCTCCCAACAATCTTCCTATGCTAATAGTGTTTGTGAAATGTGGAACCCTAATTACTAAGTTACTCTTTCTGTTTGTTAATACAGTTTATGTTAACCTCGGACTGCCGCCGACATACCCCGTTAAGTGCTCTCAAAGGGCACTAGGAACTATGATGGTAGCTGAATCCCATTGTTCCCTTTTGCAAGGCACTTATTGTTATTGGTTGATTCTCTTTACCCATTCCCTTCTCATATTACAGTAGGCTAATCCTAAGGTGATTTTGATTCTTCCTCTCCTCGGGGAAGACGATCTTTCATCGAACCCGAGCACCTCTAAACTCTAACCCAACCACTTCTAACTACTCTTCCTATCCTTCTATGGTGAACTCGTCCACATCTATCCAACCCAGTAAAATGACTAACCCCAACACCATGTCCAATCATATCTTATTGCAACTAACCCAATTTGTCAAACACAGACCAACTTAGACTATATGTTGAATCGGATATGAGATAATCCAAACAATCATCCAAATGCCCTAAATTATTTACTGGAGACTTATCCTGGTACAAATAGACTAAATCAAGAAAATTATAATTTTCCTATTTTATCTGGCATTTAATTAATTTCCTTAAAGCTTCTAAGGGCTACTAGTTTGAACATGAACTACAAGATTTACTCAAGCAATGGTCATCCAAAAATAATGAACTCTACATAATGCTAACATGTCAGAGAATTTCCAGTTTCACTAATTTTCCTCAAAAGTTGGCCTCTAGCTAATTATTCTAAATTTATTAAATTATCCAAACAAGTTTTACTAAAGAAGGAATTACTATAATCCACCATCAGAAAATTATGAGAAAATTACCAGACTATCATAGTGTCCATTAATGCCTACTGACCAAAAATTATAATTTTACAAGGCCTAAAAGTATTAAATTAAAATCATTAAAAGTTTCTACAAAGTACAAGCCTTGTGAAACAACCCCACAATTAGATCTCCAAAAATTCTACAATAAATATCAGAGGTTTGTGAAGTCATAAAAAGTCTTTTACCTAAGTTTCACAAGTTTTCAGTGAGTTAGCAATCCATAATAAATGCTTGAATATTTTATGCAAATTGGTAGCTTGTGAATGAAGTATAGAGAATAATCATCTAAAAATTGTAACAAAATTCATACAAGTGTATAATGACCTTAAAAGTTTACTTCCCCAATTTCATGTCTTCCTAACTAACAAAGAGATGATAGTAAATAAAACACTTTAAGGGTGCAAATCTTATGAGTTATAAAGGAACTACCAAATATATTATTCCAAAATCCTCAATATGATTTTTTAAAGGCTCCTATGAACCCTAAGATCTCTCTACCCAAGTTCCATGGCCTTTTACTAAGTTTTGATGGCTCATTGTGCTTACACAAGTGGGGTGCCCTAAACTAGGGTTAGGGCTTTGAGGGGTGTATCAATCTCCAAACCTCCTAAGATTTTTTCCAGAGGAATTTAACTTTAATAGTCCCCTCTCCACCAAAAATCACAACCATACAAGGGCATTTAACCACATGCCCTTCATAAGTCCCCCCAAGTCCAACCTAAAGGTTTGAACTTGGGTCATAGGTCATACCTACCCCAAACCACCCTATAAACCATAGGGGGATGCTAACGGTCAAAAAAAAACAAGTGGTCCATGTTTCAGACACCGGTGATGTGGTTTGGTCACCTAAAATCACAAAGTGCACTTTTGACCTAAATGCCCCTTAATGGGCAAAATTAGGGTTTACTCATTTCTTTACCAAATCATCTCCAAATGAGATGGAATTTTTTACAGAGCCTCCTTATGACACTAAGGGCCCTCAACCCAAGTTTTGGTGAATTTGGAGGTCATTATATCCCTTAATTGAGCCATACCAAGATTATTAAATTTTTACAAAACTATAGGAAAAGGTTCTCCAAAAATTCTCATTTTTGGATATATTATAGGTATAGGACAGACTAACCCCCACCCAAAGTTTCAGGTCATTTGAGTGTCTGGATTGATGGGGGCACTAAAAATGGTCTCTGGCCTAGCCTAGGGACACCTTTCACCAATATTCGTGCTCTGGTCTGACCACGTACCCAAATTGGATGAAATTAATTTTAAATTAAAGTAGACTCAAAGGGCTACAATTTTTGTGACTGGTCATTTTTCCTAAATTGGCCCCTAAGTGATGGATTTAATAGCATCAAAATGAGATTGAATAAGGATAATTAATTACTATAAATTATATATATAAATATATATATAAATATATATATAACTGTTCATCCTCTTCTTTACCCGAACCCGAGCAGAACAAGAAAACATACTTCATGTAGCTTTTCTAAAGCTATTTCCCAGCCACCCAGCCACCTCCCTGATCGGCCACCACCACCACCACCTCTGCTGAGGTGAGGGCTACCGTCGGGCGGCGGCACGGCCACCAGAGAGGAGGTTTCCGGCGAACCCGACCACCCATAATTTGGAATAGCCATGAGGATCTCACCCAAATCTGACTCTGTTGAGTTCAGTTTCTCTCCTAAGATGTTTCTAAGATCTACCCAAAAGAAAAGAAGTAAGGGAGGACCTTGTTCGCGGTTTGGAGACGAGCCGATCGTCGGGAAGCCCTTGGCGCGGTGGTTGCGTCTCCGGAATTCTTCTACAGCACAGTACAAAGCTCCAATCCATCGGGTCAGGGTGGAAACTTCATCTCTAAGTCTAGGGAGTCTTTTAAAGGGAAGAAATGGGGATGCGGGTGGGTATAGGCTGTCCAGCCATTAATGCTTCCTTAAAATCATGCTTCGAACATTGTGGAGGGGAGATGAAACATCTCAAAATAGTTGGGGAAAGGCTGGAAACCCCTCCTCTCCCCATGAGGACTTGAATCCAGCCGTTACTTGGCAAAAACGAGGGGCCAAGCTTGAATGCTAATTTAATAGCCATGCAAGCCGTCGTTCAGCCATGGCTGGAAGGAGTAAGGTGGGGTCCACATGGCATTAGGGTAATGGGTCATTTAATCCTAAGTCTTAATTAAGAGAACGACTAATATATCTCTGGGTTAATAAATTTTAAAAGGAGGAAATAGCTGAATTATACCACTAACATGCTTCCCGAGCGGCCTGCTGCGTACAGCCTAGTCAGCACAAGCCAGAAAAAAAATCTGACATGGCATTGAGTGCAGTCAGCTCACTCAATACCATTTGGTCCATGGTGTTGAGTGAGCTTGACTCACTCAATGGCGTGAACCCGAGAGGCTTAAAGCTAACATGGATTGGAGTGAGTCAGGCTCACTCAATTCCTAAGCCTAAAGATCCTTCTAAGTACAAAAGCTATATTCTTGGGCTTCCTAGGGTTTTGTCATGACAAAACCACTCCTAGGGGTCTAGTTGGAAATGGGATGTTACAAATCCTAGTAAACAAAACAAAGATTTCGTACCCGAAATCAAGGTTAAGCCCACGGGGGCTCCTATCAAAGAAAAGAAGCTTGTAACATCCCATGAGAAGTGAAAGATTACATCACGACGCCATGTTTGCTAAGTGTGGTTTAAAGGGAAGCTCAAATCTATGACTAATTGTCCCAATTGGCAAAGTCTAAACCCCAATAAACATAAGGTTAGCCCCTACTCTTGAAACTCTAGTCCTACTAGTTTAAAAAAGGAAGGTAAATCAAACATCCTGAGAGGTTGTGAGATATACTTGGCTGAACAGCTCTGGATACTTTTGTCGTATCAGGTCGTACAGTTCCCAGGTATGCTCCTCTTGGCCATCGTTCCTCCACAGAACATTGACTAACCGAACCTTCTTGCGATGAAGGATCTGTACTCCTCTATCATCGATCCGAACAGGCTCCAAGTGAACTGACCGTTCTAAAGCTACCGGCCCATCTGTGGTCGAAATCTGCTGCTCCGGGCATAGTAGAGCCCTCCTAAGTGAAGAAATATGGAACACGCCGTGTAAGCCTGCCAGTTCCGGTGGCAAATCCAGCCTGTAAGCTAGGGGCTCGATCCGCTCTAGGATCCTATAAGGGCCCATAACCTAGAGCTGAGCTTATTCATCCGACCACGCACCCGTGAAACTCCGTGTATGGGATGAATCCTCAAGAAAACCCGATCTCCCACCTGAAACTCTACCTGACGGTGTCGGGACTCGTAGTACTTAGCCTGTGAGCTTTGCGCTTCCAGCATTCTGTCCCGTATTAGTCTCACCTGAGCCTCAGTGTCTTCGACAAAATTCGATCCGAACACCTTCGGATCCTCATCCTGAATCCATGAAAGCGGAGTCCTGCATCTTCTTCCGTACAAGGCTTCATAAGGAGCTATCTTTATGCTGGACTGGTAGCTGTTGTTATAGTAGAACTCGACTAGTGGTAAAAGCTTCTCACAAGGTTCATTTCGATCCAAAATGCATAGCCTAAGGAGGTCATCCAATGTCCGGTTGGTGCATTCTGTCTGCCAATCCGTCTGGGGATGAAAAGCTGTGTTGAAGGTTAGTCGTGTGCCTAAGTAAGTCTACATGGATCTCAACTCCCTAGATGTGAATCGACCATCCCGATCAGACACGATCGTCCTGGGCACCCCGTGGTAACGAATGAACTGCTATACGAATCTCCGCACCAGGACCCCAACCGAGTCATCTTTTCTGATCGGAATGAATATGGCCACCTTCGTCAGCCGATCGACGTTGACCTAAATAGAATCATTTCCCATCTGTGATCGGGGGAGGCTATGAATGAAATCCATCGCGATGTACTCACACTTCCACTCCAGCACCGGAAGTGGTTGTAGCAATCCTGCGGGGTTCCTGCACTCCGCCTTCACCAGCTGGCATGCCTCAAATGAGTCACGAAGTATGTAATGTCCTTCTTCATCCTTGGACAAAACATCGTCTTCTTCAAGTCTGTCGTCATCTTGGTGATCCCCGGGTGTATGGAAAATCTGCTACAATGTGCCTCTGCCATGATGTCCTCCCGAAACTCCCCTCCTGCGGGTATATAGACCCTGCCTCTAAAATATAGCAATCCATCTCTCAGTGAATAATCTCCCGTCGAACCCTCCTCCAAGGCTTGGATTATCGGCTCTGTCCTTGCATCTATCTTCTATAAGTCCCAGATGCGGTCCCGAATATCATCTATGGCAACCATCAATGCTAGATACTCCATATATAGTTCTGATCATTTTCGGACACTAGGGATATCTGCATATATCTTAAATACTTGTCTAGCTCCATGGACATCAGATGTGGTCCTTTCCCTGAGGTACCTCCTCTCCGGCTTAAAGCATCTGCCACCACGTTCGCCTTCCCGTGATGGTAGTGCATGGTGTACTGGTAATCTGACAGGAACTCCACCCAACATCTCTATCTGATGTTGAGTTCCTTTTGCGTGTCCACATATCTCAAATTCTTATGATCAGATAAGATGTCACAGTGAACTCCGTAGAGGTAGTGTCGCCAAATCTTCAGAGCAAAGATCACTGCACCCATCTCCAGATCATGCACTAGATAGTTATTCTCATGTATCTTCAGCTGTCGGGAGGAGTAGGCTATTATGTGACCATTCTGTATCAAAACGACACCTATCCTATGGTAGGAGGCATCCGTATACACCTGGAACCCCTCCCTTCCCGACGGAAGAGCGAGAATGGGAGACGAGTTAAGCCGACCTTTCAACTCCACAAAGGCCACCTCGCACCATTGCATCCAAATGAAAGGAGATTCCTTCTTCGTCAGGGATGTAAGAGGGAGTGTAATCCGGGAGAATCCTTTGACGAACTTCCAGTAATATCCGGCAAGTCCCAGGAAGCTCCGTACATCCGTGGTTGTCTTCAACAGTGGTCAATCCCGCACTACCCGAATCTTGGCCGGGTCTACTGTCAACCCAGCACCGCTGATAATATGACCTAAGAAGGCCACCTCCTTTAACCAAAACTGGCATTTTCTAAACTTCGTATATAGCTGGTGCTCCGTAGCCTCTCTAGAGTCAAAGTCAGGTGTCATGTATGCTCCTCCTCCGTCCTTGAGTAGATGAAGATGTCGTCAATAAATACAATGACAAATACATCCAAATAGTCCTCGAATACCCTATTCATGAGGCTTGTAGAAGCTGACGGCGCATTTGTGAGCCCGTAGGGCATCACTGTAAACTCAAACAGTCTGTACCTACTACTGAAGGCTGTCTTCGGAATGTCTTCCTCTCGAATCCGTAGCTGATAATAACCTTACCTCAAGTAATGTTTCGAGAAGAAATGCGCTCCCTCTAGTTGATCAAACAACTCGTCAATCTGTGGCAGCGGGTATGTATTCCGGACCGTCAGTCTGTTCAGCGCTCGATAATAAATACACAAGCGGAGACTTCCGTCCTTCTTCTTGACAAATAGTACCGGGGCACCCCACGATGAAGAGCTTGGTTGGACAAACCCTGCCTCTACTAGTTCTAGTAACTGGCTTCGGAACACTGTCAACTCTTTTGGGGCCATCCGGTAAGGGCCCCTAGATGCCATCTTGGCCCCCGGCACAAGTTGTATCTGGAAGTCCTGCTCTCAGTGCGGAGGTAGTCCTGGCAGTTTCTCTAGAAAGAAGTCAGCGAAATCTCGCACCACCGGGCTGTCTATCACAGACTCCTTAACTTCCGCCATCTCAAATAGAATCTGAAAAACCTCCTCTCCCTACAGATGGTCCTTAACGGCCTGTACCGAAGATAAGAGTATACGAGAGGCAGGTCTTATACCTTAAATGACAATGAAAGAGTCCCCGTGGCTCACGGTGATCCTCTTTGCTTGGCAATCAATCTGGTCCATGTTCTAGTGCAGCCATACCATGCCCAGGATCAAGTCGTAGTCCGTCAACTTCAAAAGCATCACTGGAGCCTCAAACGCCTTTCGACCAATTTCTACCTCCATGTTGCAGTGGTCCGAGGTAAGGAGTTTAGATCCATCAGGTAGTCACACCCTCATCTCTGAGCCCATTAATCGCTCCATGCCTTCCAATCCTTCTACGAGCGTCTCTGACACAAAGGAGTGAGAAGCTCCGGAATCGAAAAGCGTGCGGGCAGGCTTGCCGCTGATGAAGACTATACCTGGGGTTGTTAAATGTCTCAGGAATCTATAACGAGTTTTTTTCCTAGTTATTCTATCTAATGCAGTTCTACAAATTTGTCAACTGATAAAGGGGGAATTCTTTTAAAATAATTAAACATCTCTGCATACCTACTATGACCTGCTCTTGGTTCCGAGGCTGCGCAAGGTCTAAAGCATACACCTGATCCCTTTCATGTCTACGATCTCCCCCCTAGTATTCACATCCTCGGTGTTGGGTACATTGGAAAATGTGTACCTGATTTGAAGAAGCCCAACCTAGCTCAATGATATACATCATGTTGTATTTGATGTAGTTTTGAGTTGACATGTGCAGGTAAAGAAATGTTAAAGTTTACAGAAAAATTCTAAGTCCAAGTGTCGACACAAAGGAAAATGTGTCGACACATAGAAGAAAGTTGTCGACACAACACTGGGAAAATGTGTCGACACAGAAGAAGTAAGTCGACACTACTCTGGGAAAAAGTGTCGACACATAACATAGTCGATCTCAACACTGGGAAAATGTGTCGACACAGAAGAAGTAAGTCGACACTACTCTGGGAAAAAGTGTCGACACAGAAGGAAAGCGTCGACCTCAACATTGAAAAAAAATGTCGACACAGAAGAACATAGTCGACCTCAAGGAATATAGTCGACCACAAGTTTGTCTACAACAGCAGAATGTGTCGACACATTGTGATTGAGTCGACACATTGAAGCAGAGTTAAAAGAAGACTGTGTCGACACCTGAAGGCTAAGTCGACACTTACTGAAGTTAAGATTCTACAACAACTGTGTCGACACACAGGACTTGTGTCGACACACTGAAGAGTCAAGATCAAATTGTTTGCAGAAGAAGCCGTGTCGACTCAAAGGCAACTTAGTCGACATCACTGAAGGCAGTGTCGACACCAAAGTCAATTGTGTCGACACAAATAGACAGATGGTCTCGACACTTTCTGACAGACTGTCTCGACACACTGTGGTTCAAGACTAAGGCACAGGACTTGTTGAAGACTTGACAGCTGTGGGTTGCCACCGGTTAACTGAAGCTGTCAGACTTGTCAGAGAACTGTTAGAAACCGGATCAGCCGGTTACCATGAAGGAAGTCTATAAATAGACATATTCAGAAGAAGGAAATAACCTTCTCAACATTGAAGAAATTCTTAACTCCAGAACTTTTGAAGAAGGATTCCGATCCAAATCATTTCAAGAAAGTGCAAGGCACTTAAGAAGATCTTCTCAAGAAGATCTAAGAAGACTATCTAAGGATAGATCTAAGAAGAGTTCTAACCAGAATTCTGAAGAATCATTCAAGTGCTGACAGAGAGAGATCAAGTCAGAATTTGAAGAAGAAGAAAGAATCCATCAGTGGATTCTCAAGAAGCTGTTTGGAATCAACTCAGCTAAGTACATTTTCAAGAAGCTTTGAAGAAGGCTAAGAAACAGTTGATTGCATCAGCTGATTAAGAATTGTCATTGCCTCTTCTCTCTCAACTTGGCAAGACAATTTAAAACAATCTTTTCTATATTTCTGTAGGATCTGTTTATACAGATCTGAGTTGTAAGCCTATGTTATAAAGGCTGAGTGTAGGAGTGTTGAACTCTGAGTGGTAGGGCTGATTGCCTGAGTGTAGGAGAAGGATATTCTCTGAGTTGTAGGCCTTGGGGCAAGGCTGAGGTAGGGCAGTTGTGCCTGAGTTGTAGGAACCAGTTGGGTTCTGAGTTGTAAGATCTATTGATCTGAGATAAGTGGAAGTTTGGCCGAATCTAGCATACTGCTAGATAGGTGAAGGGGGAAAGTGGATGTACCCAGACCTTGGGGAACCACTATAAAACATAGTGCAATCTGTGATGTGTTGTTTTCTGTGATTGCTGTGTTTTTGTATTAGTTAATAAATTGAATTCTGTCTAGAAGTTTTAGAAAAAGAAGCAGGACCTATTCACCCCCCCCCCCCCTCTAGGTGTTTAGGCTGCCTTGAAAGTTAAACTATCAAGTGGTATCAGAGGGAGGTTCCTCAAAAAGGACTTAACAGTCTGAGGTAGATCTGATAGGCAGAATCAAGAATCAAGAAGATGGGTTCTGGAGAGAATCATAAGGAGCTAGGGTCAATGAAATTACCCATATGCAAGAAGGAAATCTTTGGGATCTGGAAAGAAAGAGTCAGGTTGTTTATGGAAGCATCTGACCCAAGGATTTACATCACAGTACAGGAAGGCCCCTTCATACCAATGAAGATATCTGTTCTTGATGCAAATATCCAAACACCAAAGACTTATTCTGAAATGACCAAGGATGAAATCATCTTGGCAACCATGGACAAAAGGGCACAGAACATAATTGTCAGTGCCATAGATGATTCAACATTTCAGAATCTGATTCACTGCAAGACCTCCAAGGAGATGTGGGACACATTAATTGTCTACATGGAGGGATCAGAAGAAGTAAGGCTGGACAGAAAATCTATGCTAAATCAGGAGTATGAAAGTTTTAGACAAGGAAAATCTGATAGCATAACTGAGTGCTATAAGAAATTCTATAGAATTGTGAATGAGCTAATTTCCTATGGAAGAGTCTTCAGTACCTATGAACTGAATGACAAATTCTTAAGATCCTTATCAAAGGATTGGGATACAAAGATCTGTGCCATAAGAGAAGTGGCAAAATTGGCAGAGATATCTCCTCCAACTCTGTTTGGAAAGTTGCTATCCTATGAAATGCAACTTATGGTAAGGAAGGAGGAGGAAAGAAACTCAAGAGGAGAGCATAGAGAAAAGACTGTGGCTTTTAATGCTGAAGCCACCAGAAAGAATAGGAGGAAATCACCATCTCCTCCTAAGGAAGTTGAAGAAGGTAGTTCTGAAAATTCAGATAAGGGTTCAGTCAGCAGTGATTCAGATGCAGACTTTGCTGCATTCACTAGGCAATTTCAAAGGTTCTTGAAAAAGAAGCAATGGAAGTCTAGGCCTTCATCATCACAGCAAGTAGATGACTATTATCAGAAAAGAAGGTCATCTAGGAAAGAGAAAAGCAGGTCAAAGCCCAGCAAAGCCACTACTTCAAAGATTGTCTGCTATTGTTGCAATAGGCCTGGACATGTAGTGGCTGAGTGTCCTGACAAAAGGAAGGAATCTTCAGAAAAGAAGAAGACTTATCAGAAAGGCAAGAAGGAGAAATCCTTTGTAGCAAAGAAAGATAAAAGTCTGTCAGACCAGTCAACTTCAGAATCAGGATCTGAAGCTGAAGCATATATTGGATTATATGCTGCATCTGAGGAAGAGGAGTTTATGCAGTTGCTAGACTCCATCAATGAACATCAATGCATGGGTTTGATGACTAGATCAGAAGAGGACCTATGCCAGAATCAGTCTGGTCCTAATGAGGTAAACAGTCCTTCCAGTACATTTGTTTGTAGTACAAGTGAAGAATCAGCTACATCTGCATCAAGTGATGAAGATGCATCTGGATCTGAAGGAGATGTCTATCAATTGATAGACAAGTATGGGGACTTGTTGCAGGCCCTTAAGAAAAGCAAGAACCTGGTTAAATCACAGGCTCAGGAAATTGCTGATCTAAGGATTACAACAGCTGAGTTAGAAAAAGTCCTTGATCAAAAGTTAGCTGAAATTGCCAAGCTGAAAAATATAACTATTATTCAGATGGGCACAATTAATTATACTAATGATCAAGTAAAGAGTCTGGAGGACAGACTTAGAATTGAAAGGGAGTTAGTGGCTAGTTACTCTAAGCCAAAATCTGTCTTACCCTTGATAGATGAATTTGTCACTCAGAAGGGTAAGGCTGGATTAGGATTTAAGGGTAACTCCAGGGCTAGCAGATTCAAGAAGAAAGGCAAAGCCCCTATTGAGCCACTAAACCTTTCAGTCCCCATAAGGTTTGGTAAGAAGAAATTGCCTTCTAACATATATGATCATGAAGACATTCAGGATCATATCAAGACAAATGTTCTGAAGAACAAGGGTGTTAAGGCAAGCAGGCCTACCTATGGTCATAAGCCCTATGGTTTTAAGAAACCAGCAGGAGAAGTTGCAACAGCACCAGCAATGAACAGAAATGCTTCTGACAAGGATGTATCTAGATCTAGATACAATAAGTTTGAATGTTGGTGCTGTGGCAAGAGGGGTCATTTTGCATTGGACTGCTGGTATAACACAAGTGTTATAAAGAATAAGAGTCTACCTGTTAGAAGAGGTTATGATAACTTTATTAAGGCTAACCTGAACCAAGGACCCAAGACTTACTTGGGTTCTAAGGGTAAGTAATTCTGTATTGCAGGTGAATCCAAGTTACCATGCCCCTATATGGTACTTGGATAGTGGTTGTTCCAGGCACATGACTGGAACAAAGGGGCTGCTGAAGGAGTATTCATCTGTCAAAGATGGACATAAAGTGATCTTTGGTGGATCTGAAAAAGGAGTCATCAAAGGATTTGGTAACATCTCTTCAAACCTAATTACTATCACCCAAGTGGCCTATGTAAAAGGTTTGAAACATAATCTAATAAGCATAAGCCAGCTGAGTGATCTAGGATATGACATTTCATTTGGTAAGGATGGATGTCATATCAAAAGGTCAAGTGATCAAGAGATCATATTGACTGGGTATAGGAAGAGAAATGTGTATTGCCTTAATTTTGAATGTGAGAATAAGGCATCCCCCATTTGCCTTGTAGCTGATGAAAATGCTTCTCATTGTGTTAAGTGGCACAAGAGATTGGCTCATCTAAACTACAAGACAATTGGCCAACTCTTTAGTAAAGAACTAGTGAGGAATGGGCCTCAAGTTAAGTGTATAAAGGAAGGGGTATGCTCAGCTTGTCAAAAGGGCAAGCAGACAAAAACCTCATTTCAAAGCCTTGAAAACAAGGATTCTGTGAGGTGCTTATACCTCTTGCATATGGATCTTTTTGGTCCTATGCCAGTTCACAGTCTAGGAAGGAAGGTCTACACACTAGTGGTTGTAGATGACTATTCTAGATTTACATGGGTGTTCTTTCTGAGACAAAAATCTGAAACCCCAAGTGTATTATTTAAGTTTGTAAAGCAAATTCAGAATGAACTGAACAGTACAGTGGTCAAAATCAGAAGTGACCATGGTACTGAGTTTCAATCTGAAAGCATGACAAACTTGTGTATAGACTTTGGGATTTTCCAAGAGTTCTCCTCACCTAGAACACCTCAGCAAAATGGAATTGCTGAAAGAAAGAATAGATCATTAATTGAAGCTGGTAGAACTCTATTGAGTGACACCTCTCTCCCAGAATATTTTTGGGCTGAGGCAGTTAACACTGCTTGTCATGTCATCAATAGGGCTTCTATCACCAAAAGCCACAGAAAGACTCCCTATGAGATTGTGAAAGGCAGAAAACCAAATCTATCCTATTTTAGGATCTTTGGCTGCAAGTGCTATATACTTAACAATGGTAAGTCTTATTTGACTAAGTTTGCTGCCAAATCCCAGGATGGGATATTTGTTGGGTACAGCACAAATAGTAAGGCCTATAGAGTCTTCAACTTAACTACTCAAGTTGTTGAAGAATCTGTGCATATTGTATTTGATGAAACAAGATTAATCAATTGTGAATTGTCTTGTAGATCAAATGACTCAACAGGTATAAGCAAGAAGATGGACAAGCTCTCCATTGCTGAAGCTTCAAAGGAAGAGGGAGCATTGGAAAATGAAGGCTGCTGTCCAGGGGGAGTACAAGAGATAATGGAAGCTGATGAAAACCAAGAGGAGCAGCAGAATGAAGAAGCTGGAGATGCTCAACCTGAAGGGAATCTACCTCCAGCTATAAGATATCTAAGAGATCATCCTACTGATCAGATAATTGGTGATCCAAGACAAGGAGTGCAAACTAGAAGCAGAAATCAAAGCACAGTTTTGCATTCTAGTTTCTTGTCTCAAATGGAACCTAAGAAGTTTGAAGAAGCTATCCAAGACCAGTACTGGATTGATGCTATACAAGAGGAGCTGAATCAGTTCAGAAGGTGCAAGGTCTGGGAGCTTGTTCCTAAACCAAGAGGCCACAACATAATTGGGACTAAGTGGATCTATAGGAACAAGCTAGATGAAAGTGGAATAATAATAAAGAATAAAGCAAGATTGGTTGCAAAAGGATACAGGCAGGAAGAAGGGATTGACTTTGATCAAACCTTTGCTCCAGTAGCAAGGCTGGAGGCAATCAGAATGTTCCTTGCCTATGCAGCCTACCAAGACTTCAAAGTATACCAGATGGATGTAAAGTCAGCATTTCTGAATGGTGATCTTAAAGAAGAAGTATATGTAGAGCAGCCATCAGGTTTTGTAGATCCTCTTAAACCTGATTCTGTGTACAAGCTTAGGAAAGCTTTGTATGGGTTAAAACAAGCTCCAAGGGCTTGGTATGAAACCCTGTCTACCTTCCTCATTGAGAATAAATTCTCAAGAGGAAAGATAGACAAAACTCTATTCCTTAGGGAATCCAAAGGAAAGATCATCTTAGTCCAGATCTATGTTGATGACATAATCTTTGGATCTACTGAAAACAACCTTTGTAAAAAGTTTGCCAAACTTATGCAAGGGAAGTTTGAGATGAGCAGTATGGGAGAACTTAAGTTCTTCTTGGGACTCCAAGTAAGACAGACTGATGATGGATTGTCCATATCCCAGTCTAAGTTCACCAAGGAATTAATTAAAAAATATGGTATGGAGTCATCCTCCTCCATGAGAACTCCTATGGGCACAAGTATGCCAATATGCAAAGATGAGGCAGGTAAACCTGTTGATGAATCATTGTATAGAGGAATAGTTGGGTCACTACTATATCTCACTGCTAGTAGACCTGACATTATGTATGCAACATGTGTCTGTGCTAGGTACCAAGCCTGCCCTAAAGAATCTCATTATACTGCAGTAAAAAGGATTCTGAGATATCTAAAGGGCACTCCTACTCTAGGTCTTTGGTACCCTAGGAATAGAGATTTTCAACTAACAGGCTATTCAGATGCAGATTTTGCAGGATGTAGAGAGGATAGAAAGAGTACTACAGGTACTTGTCAATTCCTGGGAGGAAGACTAATATCTTGGAGTAGTAAAAAACAGACTAGTGTGGCAATTTCCACAGCTGAGTCAGAGTATATTGCTGCAGGAAGCTGCTGTGCACAGCTATTATGGATGCAGCATCAGCTTAAAGATTATGGTATTCAGGTAAGTAGAACACCCCTTTTATGTGATTCTAAGAGTGCTATTTCTATTGCTAATAATCCAGTTTCTCATAGTAGAACTAAGCATATAGAAATCAAATATCATTTTCTTAGAGAACATGTAGAGAAAGGTGACATCTCATTGGAATTTGTAAAAACAGATTATCAAATAGCAGATGTATTTACTAAGCCTTTAGATGAAACCAAATTCAATAAATTCAAAATTGAATTAGGTATGTTAACCATTGATTAATGTATTAAACAAAATCATTAACAATGCTATTGAAATGGTTAATAAGTAAGTAAAAGTAGTAACAACAATAATCAAGTGTTAAAAAGGACACATTGAAGTTACAGAAATTGGCTAAGTAAGAATGTGTCGACACATTCAGTAATAATGTGTCGACTCAGAGAAATTATGTCGACAAGTCAGAAATATTGTGTCGACACAGAGAATATGTGTCGACACTTAAGAATTTTATTGTCGACTTAACCAGGAATGTAATGTCGACTCAACCAGAATCGTGGTGTCGACACTTACAAAATATGTGTCGACACTTGTCCTTAGTGTCGACACAGAATTTCTGTCTTTCTACTATGTATCCAAGGTGTCGACATAACCACATATTGGTGTCGACACATAGTAGGCTGAAGAAATGTCGAGTTAATAGAAGCTTGTGTCGACACATTCCGTCTGTGTCGACACATTTAGACTGTTTTTGGCGCCTTTTGAACTTCTTTCAACAGAAGCTATAAATAGGTCAAAAGCTCCTGTTGTCGACACGCTTTCAAGGTTTTTGAGACTAAAGCCTTGTGTCGACAGTCTTTCTTTCTCTCTTCTCTCAAGCTTTCTCGACACAACAATGGCGCCAAGGATTGAAGATAACATCAATGAAGGCTATGAGTTGGTGCGCCAGGCGTTTGCAGATGCGCCGCCCGATGTTCAAGGGGTTATCACCCTTCTCTCCAACTCAGGGTTAGAATTTCTGGTCTCTGAACCGTCCAAGATCTGGAAGAAGGAGGTGCATGAGTTCTTTATCTCAGCATCAGTCCATTCTACTGGACTCAAGATTAAGTCCACTGTTCAAGGGACTAAGGTTAAGATTACCCACAGGGGTTTGAGAAAGATATTCCAATTACAAGTAGTTGAGAATGAAGAAGAGGTTCCCAGTTCTAAGACAAGGGAAGCCCTACAATGGTGTGGCCTGGACTCAAGCATGAAGATTGGAGCTGCATTCAATAGAAAGGGTATGAATCAGCAAGGGAAGTTCTTGTCTGAAGTTGTTGGCAAGGTAATTCTCTGCAAGTCAGGTGGACATGATAGGATTTCTGCCTATATGTTCAGCCTTATGACCAGGATTGTCTTTACAATCCCTACTGATTGGTCAGCAGTCCTCTTTGACAAGATTAAAGAAGGGATCAAGAAGCCTAACATGGCAAGGATCATAAGTCTATATCTCAATGGAGCAATCCCTGAAGTGATGCAGCAACTGCCAGGATCTAAAATCAATCATATGAGAAGGATGGACATGAGACTATTCTCCAGGTGGGAAAGGGTGCTGTCTAAGGATGTGCCTGAAGAGAGCAGGCCAGACACCCCTGTGAAATCCCCTTCTCCAGCTCATGAGACTGAGCAACAACAAGAGGACCCACTAAGGATATAGAGTGAAGAACAACCTGCCTCCTCTATAGTTCATCAAGTAGATACATCTGCACAGATGCAGGGGGAGCCAGTTCAATCTCCTGCTCAAAATGTTTCTACCCCTGCTCAGGTACAAGTGGTTCAGGTGTAGGGGGAGCAAATATATTTTACTATAAAAGACTTTCTAAAGTTTTTTTTTCTGAACAGGTTCAGGGGGAGCATGTGTCTTCTCCTACTCCAGATATGCAGCTGCCTGAGAATGTGCACAAGAATGCACCTAATGACTTATCTTCAGATGCTCCAGTTCAAAAGGAATACACTCTGGATGAGTTGTTTCCAAATGATGACATAGCTACTGATAGAATAGAAGAGGACCAAGATGTTGAGCAGCCTCTTGACATAGAGCTAGAACAAGGAGTGGAGAAAGTTCAAGAGATTGAAAAAGTACAAGAAGTAGAGGAGGAGCAAAGAATTGAGGGGGAGCCAGTACATGTTGAAACTGAGCAACATGGCACTGAAGCAGATAGAGTTCACATTGAGAGTACTTCTGAATCTGAGACTGAAGAAGCCAGGTTGGCTAAGAGAAGAAAACTGGTTGTATTTAAAAGAAGAAGCAAAACTTATAAGCAGGCTTTACAGACAACACCTCCACCTCCACCTCCTGAAGTTGATTATAACAAGTTCTTGGTGGATTTACAGGTGAAATTGGATGACCACAGGGTGGCCATTGAGAAATATGTTGATGAAAGAAACAAAACTCTGCAGTTTGACTTAGCCCAAGATATCAAATCTATCCAATTTCAAGTCAACTTGAATAAAACTGAAATGACAGATTGCTTCCACAAGGGTGGCAATGCTGTAGTTTATCTGGCTAAACAACAGCAGGATATCTCTACAAAAGTGGATGATATTGCTTTGAAGCAAGGTTATGTTCTGGAAAATCAAATAAGAATGAATGACAATTTAACTGAATCTCATAATGAGATTATTCAAGAGGTGAAAAAGATTGTGCCAGGGATGCCTGCAAATAAAGCAAAAGAAATGGAAGAATTTGATAAGAATTTTCAAGCTGCTATTGCATCTGTTAAGACTGCCATCACAACCTCTCAACAGGAAATATCTGAAAAGCTTCAAAAATTAAGACCATTTTTCAAGGAGGGAGTGAATTATTTGGATGGCCAAATAAGATTTCAGAAAGAAGATCTTAGAGATCATGTATCAAGAGAAGCCATAAAGGGGGAGAGGATGCTAATTCATGCAGGCTCTGAGCATGCCAAATGGGTGACCAATAGCATAAGAGCCACATTGGGATATCCACCATTGTGTGATGATAACATGGTGGCTGAGTCAGGATTACAAACAGGACTACTTGAAGGTGACCAACCTGAGGTTGCCCAAGTCATATACCCCCTCCAGATTTTGATATATTGGATCAGCAAGTGCAATATATGTATAGTCCTTCAAAGGAAGTTGTAAATGTTATCTTTGGAAAGGTTGATAAGCCTGAGGTAAATTTGCAAGATCAGCAAGATGCTCTACTGTCAAAGAAAAGATTTAGAGAGCAAGCTGAGCTGAAGCCAGATTTTGAGCAGTGGAGTCCTACTTCCAGAAATATAATACTCACTGCATGGAAAGCTGTCAAAGATCAAGTTCATGAAAGGGGCAAGTGGTACAATGAGCAGGAATGGCAGAAGTATGAGGCAAGACAAGAAGCCATTGTACAATTCAGAAGGAAAGCTAAGATGGGAAGACTTCCAACTGATGCTATGGAGCCAAGCAAATACTTCCCAAAGCCTTTTCACTATTTTGAAAGGCAAAGGCTCAAGGAAGAAGCTAAGAAGAAAGCTGATCTTAAAGGAAAAAAGATGGCTGAAGAATCAGAAGCTCCTGTGACAGCTAAAATTAAATCTGGCCAAGGGATTGTTATTAGAGAGCCTAATCAATCCTGATAATGTTTAGTTCTTTCATAATGTTTTGTAATGATGTAATCTGTCAAAGAAAAACCATGTAATCAAACATTACCCAGTAATAAACAAAATTTTGTTAAATCTGTGATAGATTGTTTTATCCATGATGTTCTTATTATTTTGTTTATAATTAAGTATCCCTGTGTATTGTCATATATCATCATTTTATACTATTTATAAATGGTGTATATCATTGGCTATAAGGGTTATGACTTCTCCAAATAGGGGGAGATTGTTGGGTACATTGGAAAATGTGTACCTGATTTGAAGAAGCCCAACCTAGCTCAATGATATACATCATGTTGTATTTGATGTAGTTTTGAGTTGACATGTGCAGGTAAAGAAATGTTAAAGTTTACAGAAAAATTCTAAGTCCAAGTGTCGACACAAAGGAAAATGTGTCGACACATAGAAGAAAGTTGTCGACACAACACTGGGAAAATGTGTCGACACAGAAGAAGTAAGTCGACACTACTCTGGGAAAAAGTGTCGACACATAACATAGTCGATCTCAACACTGGGAAAATGTGTCGACACAGAAGAAGTAAGTCGACACTACTCTGGGAAAAAGTGTCGACACAGAAGGAAAGCGTCGACCTCAACATTGAAAAAAAATGTCGACACAGAAGAACATAGTCGACCTCAAGGAATATAGTCGACCACAAGTTTGTCTACAACAGCAGAATGTGTCGACACATTGTGATTGAGTCGACACATTGAAGCAGAGTTAAAAGAAGACTGTGTCGACACCTGAAGGCTAAGTCGACACTTACTGAAGTTAAGATTCTACAACAACTGTGTCGACACACAGGACTTGTGTCGACATACTGAAGAGTCAAGATCAAATTGTTTGCAGAAGAAGCCGTGTCGACTCAAAGGCAACTTAGTCGACATCACTGAAGGCAGTGTCGACACCAAAGTCAATTGTGTCGACACAAATAGACAGATGGTCTCGACACTTTCTAACAGACTGTCTCGACACACTGTGGTTCAAGACTAAGGCACAGGACTTGTTGAAGACTTGACAGCTGTGGGTTGCCACCGGTTAACTGAAGCTGTCAGACTTGTCAGAGAACTGTTAGAAACCGGATCAGCCGGTTACCATGAAGGAAGTCTATAAATAGACATATTCAGAAGAAGGAAATAACCTTCTCAACATTGAAGAAATTCTTAACTCCAGAACTTTTGAAGAAGGATTCCGATCCAAATCATTTCAAGAAAGTGCAAGGCACTTAAGAAGATCTTCTCAAGAAGATCTAAGAAGACTATCTAAGGATAGATCTAAGAAGAGTTCTAACCAGAATTCTGAAGAATCATTCAAGTGCTGACAGAGAGAGATCAAGTCAGAATTTGAAGAAGAAGAAAGAATCCATCAGTGGATTCTCAAGAAGCTGTTTGGAATCAACTCAGCTAAGTACATTTTCAAGAAGCTTTGAAGAAGGCTAAGAAACAGTTGATTGCATCAGCTGATTAAGAATTGTCATTGCCTCTTCTCTCTCAACTTGGCAAGACAATTTAAAACAATCTTTTCTATATTTCTGTAGGATCTGTTTATACAGATCTGAGTTGTAAGCCTATGTTATAAAGGCTGAGTGTAGGAGTGTTGAACTCTGAGTGGTAGGGCTGATTGCCTGAGTGTAGGAGAAGGATATTCTCTGAGTTGTAGGCCTTGGGGCAAGGCTGAGGTAGGGCAGTTGTGCCTGAGTTGTAGGAACCAGTTGGGTTCTGAGTTGTAAGATCTATTGATCTGAGATAAG
Organism: Platanthera zijinensis; assembly: GCA_039513925.1. Lineage (NCBI taxonomy): Eukaryota > Viridiplantae > Streptophyta > Magnoliopsida > Asparagales > Orchidaceae > Platanthera > Platanthera zijinensis. The sequence continues at coordinate 137,413,305 of CM077078.1, read as the reverse complement.
TGGAAGTTTGGCCGAATCTAGCATACTGCTAGATAGGTGAAGGGGGAAAGTGGATGTACCCAGACCTTGGGGAACCACTATAAAACATAGTGCAATCTGTGATGTGTTGTTTTCTGTGATTGCTGTGTTTTTGTATTAGTTAATAAATTGAATTCTGTCTAGAAGTTTTAGAAAAAGAAGCAGGACCTATTCACCCCCCCCCCCTCTAGGTGTTTAGGCTGCCTTGAAAGTTAAACTATCACTCGGCCACAACCTCGGCCTTCAAAATACTGCGCTTGCTGGATAGCTGGTGGAGCTGGTTGGGGTGCCCCTCTCATAGGGCAATTTCTACGGATGTGCCCAACCTGTTGGTAGTTGAAGCACTCTGGCGGGGGATATGCCATTCCCCTGGGTCTCTGGCCCTCCCGTGTTTGAAAAGGTGGTGGAGCCACCACCACTGGCTCCCTTATTTCCTGTCTTGCCTCCTGACGAGGTTCGTCCTCAGCCCTTCTCCCATCCATGATACGGGATCATCTCTTATCGTTCCTTGCTCCTCGACCCTGATTCTCCGCAGGCCGTTTCCGGCGCCAAGTAGCTTGCCAATCAGCCTCTATCCTCTTGGCCATCACTAACATCCGAGGTATTGGCCTGTTAGATACGAACAGTAGGGCCTCCCTCAAGTCCTGCCGTAGGCCCTTATAGAACCTCTTGATGTATCCTGCCTCATCCAGCTGATAGGAGTCCGCAAACCGGGCTAAATGGTTGAACTCCCGGTGGTACTCAACCACTGTCTTATTGCCCTGCTTCAGCTACAGGAACCTGTCCTCCAGCTCGTCCTTAGCTAACTGTGGAACAAAATGCTCTAGTAATGCGGCACTGAACTCCTCCCAAGTAATATCTACAATCTCCATATCCGCAAAGGTCATGTCCAGTGACGTATACCACCATCTCTTGGCGTGAGACTCTAAGCAAGAGACCACCAATAACACTCTCTCCTCCCAGGGGCACCGTATCTGTGTCAACATCTCGTACATAATGTCTAGCCATTCTTCCGTCCGGATAGATGACTCTGTCCCTAAGTAGGATGGGGGAGAGAGTCTTGGGAAGATGCTTAGCGAGTTGTCCACCGGGTTTGGCTGCGGAGCCGGAACCTGCGGAGCCCTAAAAGCCTCCAGAATGGCTGTCAGAGTTTGCCCCATCTCCGACTGTAGGAACAGAGTGGGGATCGGGGAAGGTGGTGCAACATTCGAAGTCTGCTGGACTCCGCCCTATGGTGTAGGCTCTGCTGGAGGTTGCATATCAAAAACCGTTTGTACGCAATTGACTAAAGCCTAATTAACAGTAGACAATTCCATGTGATCCCCACATGGGCACACCACGCTTCCGCTGCTTAGTTTGTCCCCAAACTAAACTCGAGCGGGGGTGACCTAGGGTTAGTGGACTGCTACTCTTCCGATCGAGGTTTCCTCTGATACCACTTGTAAGACCCTTTTTTTTGAAACAACACCGTAGTCTTAGGCCCAGAACTGCCGCTTTGTGGTGACACATTCATGCGCCGAAAGGCCGTCACTACAAAATTCTGATCTTGCCGGCCAAATCGATCATAACTGCAGCAAAGAAATAGAGAACAACAAGTCCATAGAGATCACATATATAGAAATAAAAGTCTCCACGAAAGAGAGTCCATAGAATATAAATGTACTGAAAATAAGGGCTTAGGCCCGATACATAAAGTCCTCACTACAAGCCACTCAGCGCGAAAGCAGAACTATTACAACTAAAAATGAACGGGACTCATCATCCCAGCTGTCTAAACTCTGGCTCTAGACTGCCCCGTCTCCAAGCGCGTCGACCTCCGGGGCTGCTGCTCCATACTGGGCTCCACGGTCCCCTAAAATGTTATTGTTTGAAAAACATTAGTCTATAAGACTAAGCTCTATCATCCCCCACCCCTTCCCCCATGGCTCCTAGGAACCAAGCGGGAAGGAGGAAAGGGGACGAATTGATGGTGGAGAGTAATCAAGAAACAGATGACAACGGACCTATACTAGCAGTTTTATAGTACATGTGGAAGTAAAGTAAAGTATGAAAAGTAACCTTAACTTATGTGCGGAAACGCATAAGCCAAGGGATCTTCTGCAGGGCTCCCATCGTATAAAGAGTCCCATACCAATTTATATGCTGGGGTGTCGGTTATTAACAGAAATATATATATGAAGAATTTGACCTTAATTTATAAACTTGCCCACACAAGTTTATAGACAAAGGGGTCGTTTTGCAAGTCCTATTGTGTAAGCATCCCATACCACACCCACAATAGGTGACAGGGGTTATATGCAATGATTATGTTTTGACATGCAAATGGGTATGATGTGATCATGCAAGTGCAACTCACCCACCTGACTCTGTGTACGAAGACCTTTAGTTCCCCCTTTCTTGAGCCTCACCTCCCAGGATATCTCCGTAGTGGCAGACGGAAGCGGTGGGTGGGGCCTCGCCCACCTCTAAATAAGTAAAGCACTACTGGTCAGACCTATCGTACGCCTCAACGCTTGGTGCACAAAACGGACTCCTGCGTACTCTTGCTGGCTAGCGCACCGGACTTCTGTTGGCAAAGTGCTAACCACACTTACCGAGTCAGTGTATTGGTGTCGGTGCATCGACCCTCCAATACCGAAGACCCACCACCTTATCTTTTTTCTTTTCTATTCTTTATGCACATGCAATATTTAACGTGTCCAACAACCGAGCCAAAGCTCCGCGGACCAAACTGTCCGACTCAAAACTAACCGAGCCGAAGCTCCCCGGACCAAACTGTCCGTCTCAAATCTAACCGAGCCGAAGCTCCCAACAATCTTCCTGTGCTAATAGTGTTAGTGAAATGTGGAACCCTAATTACTAAGTTACTCTTTCTGTTTGTTAATACAGTTTACATTAACTAAGGACTGCCCTCGGCATACCCCGTGAAGTACTCTCAAAGGGCACTAGGAACTATGATGGTAGCTGAAGCCCATCGTTCCCTTTTGCAAGGCACTAATTGTTATTGGTGGTTTTATTTTTATTTTATTTTATTTTATTTTATAAAAGGAAAATGATATCATGCTTAACCTAAGATGGTTCACCACCATCGTACTAACTCTTGTGCCTAGATCGGGAATGCATGAATTTATATTCTTTTTGACTCAAAAATTATGTGGGTACACATGTCATCATGCAAGTCTTTAGCTTGGCACGTTGTGCTTATGCAATGTTAAGCTATGCATGTTTGTGCTATGCATTCTAGAAAGGCCCTAATGTATGTTATCAGCGACGTACGCATGAAAATGTTATGCATCCCATAATACATAACTTTTTCATGCAACTAAAAAGAAAACGTGCTAGTCGCATCCATGTGGTGAGGTTATGCACCCCATTAATACATAACCCTCACATGTTGCCTCCTATGGTGGATCCATATACGAACACATATTATGCATCTCATTCTACATAATATGCCCCGTATACTTCATGTTATGCTATGAGTGTAGTGTTCGTGCTTCAGCCAAGACGTACTGATGACATGTCGGTGTGTGTATGATATGACTCTAATCACCTAATACTTACAGGGAAAGGTTGCCCGACAATTTATCAAGCAACCTCCCTCTGATGCCAACTGTCTCAACCCGCATTTTCTCCACATTTAAAAATTTTCAGAGAGAGAGAAAACGCGCGTTATGATGCCACGTTAGGCAGGGGATAAATGTCGACGCTCAGGCAAACACCACAACCTACTTCAAAGGAATCCATGATTCTTAGTATTTAGGAAAAATTTTTATTTATTTATTTATTTATTTAAGGCCGTATCCCTCGGCTCAGCGGAACAGCTAGTCCACAATTTAAATTTATAGTTTTACGAAGTAGAAAAATACATCATTTTAGATATTAGGACACCCTAAGAAAATACATTAGGGCCCCAGAGGCCACTTACAAAAATGCAATACCCTAATTTAAATGTATAATATAAGTAAGAAAAGTGCTTTTTACGTTATTTGGAAAGTAATATTTGAGCTTTTTAAATCATGCTGAGTAATGTTCTACATATAGTAAGTTTTTTTTATAAGTTTTAAAGTAACAAGCAACCTAGCATAAATCTTTCCCAAGAGCAAGTATAGTAAACTAGAAATAATAAATCTAGCAGTGAAAACAACAGTACAAAATGTCTAAAAGAGAAACCACCAGTGGGCGTCAACACCTGACACGAACCCACTGGTGAGTAAGCATGTCTATACTACGGGTCTAAAGGAACTACCTCCCAATAGCGAAACTCACAACAGCAGCAAACACTGAAAATCTCTGGAGCAGCCTAGCCGCACTAACGGCTATAAACCTGTACCTGAGGTATTCAGAAAGAAAAGAATACCTCAGCAAATTATAATCAACAGGAAAGGAATGTGAAATTGAAATAACAGGAAATAAAACGGGATCCTAAAAGTACTCTTTAAACGGTAAAAGAGGTAAAAAAGGGTGTGCACAAAGTGCACGAATGAAGCCAAGCTTCGAGGGTCTCTGCAAAAGATTAGTACAATAATCATAACATATAATAGGCTAAAACAGAAAGAGTCACCTAGTACTGGAGATGGATAAAAATTTTGTAACAAGTGGCCTAGACTAGCGGCCGCATGTCCAACCAAGTCTATTCGGCCTAAATATCCTCATGGGTTGTGGTGGTGGTATCCGTCCAACTCAACAAAACAGCCCATATTTCCATAATAAGGCAAGAAAGAAAACCTGGGTGGTGGCATCGGTCCGACCTACCCTAAAACCACATCCTACTCCAGTCCTAAGTGACCCGAGGAAAACTCGTACTGGTGGTCCCATGTACCCCCAAGCAAATCCAAAAGCCCTTAACTCACTAGAGCAACCCACTTAGGAGCCCTATAAAACTAAACAAACACGGAGACTCTCTACTAGTTATGCGCGAACAGATAGATACTAATCACCCGCAGTTGGTGTGACCTGGACCTAAGCCCGAGATTCTGATCCCCCAAACTAGGCGTATGGAATTAATTCATACCCGACCCTACACTATCAATTTGATTTCCGGCTCATCTACAACGAAATTTTCTTTTATACCACTCCCATGCCCCGTTAATTTACTCCCCAACACATGCATCATTAACTTGGCGCCAATTCCGCACGATTAATTTTGATGCAACACAAACTGTTGGCTCCATCGCATATCGGGTTGGTCTTGGCTTTCACCCAAGGAAAACCTTCACCCGCTACAACGTATTTTGACGCGAACGGGTCCTAACAAGTGCACACGTCTGAAAAGAAAAAAAAACTGAACAAAAGAACAAGTTTTGATACCCAATTTAATTTTCTTAACCCTTACTCAAGTTCTAACCTAGGCGCCCCACAACTACTACTAAACACGGTGGTGGCATGGCTCGCAAACACCCCCCCCCCCCCCAAAAAAAATACAACCTACCTAAAAATCTCCTTGTACGACCGAATCCCATGCCTAAATTGGTGAGTCCGCAACACAAAAAAAAGGGTAGACAACGATTTCGGGTAGAGTTTGGGTAGGAGCAACTAGGATCACCGTCATATGAAAGAAAAAAAACAACATAACAACGATTTAAGGAGGTCAAACGGGAAGGACGAAGGGCGCACTTGCCTCGATTCTTCACCAAAAATTTCGCCAGCACAACCTTGCAATCCGGCCGGCCACAAGCACGCAAATCCCCTCGAAAAACTGAGAAGAACAACTCATCAAAGCAAGGAAGAAAAATAGGGCAAAGACGTACCCCGAATACGGGAAAATCCACGGTGAAATCCAAAAATACTCACCTCGAAACAGAGATCGCAGCGAGAGGAGTCCGGATCTGGCCTCAGAAGAAGGTTTCAAGGCCAAAAAAATTGGCGGGAGGGGGCGGTCGGAGCAGGGCCGGCGTCCGCCCTTCTCTCTTCCGCACAGGCGCTCGGGATAATGCTGGCTCGGGAAAAAAGGAACCGGAACAGTGGGGGGGGGGGGGAAACCTAATACCTATAATAACTTATATATATATAATAACTTATATACAATACTTATATATATAAGATATATACAATAATTAACTATTTAAAACTAATTATATACCTTAAGTTATATACAATAAGCTATATACGATCCTATAATTATATACCATAAGTGTTATACAATAAGTTATATACAATAACTCGTATACATATATAAGGTAATTATAATATCTCTTACTAATTAAAACTAATTATTTAGTCAAAACCAAATCGTAATACTATAAAATCATATAACTATATACTCACTAATTAATTACGAACTCACTAACCACACTAGTTACGTACACTAATATATATAGACACGTCTATTAACATGCATCAGCACGCGCAAGTTTCTACCCCGCATGCACGCACTCGCACACGTACGTGCAATATCGCATCGGCTTGCCTAAATCGCTCGTTATGCCAAAAATGCGCAAACATGCAAATACGCTCGCATAAGGTGACGACTCGCTAACGAGCGACCGTCGGAACGACACAAGAATTAACGTTCTCAGTTTTCGACCAAACTCGCACCGTAGACAAATACTCGGGCTACGAAAACAACAGCGAAGTCGGAAACAACTTCCGACGATCACACACTCAAGCTAACCTTGCCCGAAGCCAAAGCACAAGGATTCCCTAAGAGGCTCAGCCGGGCCTCCAAAAAAGACGCCGGCTAGCAAGGGAAACAATATAATAGGCTATAACATCTAAGAACACCTAACGAGGTACTCTAACAACAGCACGAGCCGGAAAACGCGTCCACGTAATGCTAAAGGAGAATTAAATAAAAACAGAAAAATAGGGAGCGTTATAGTCACCCCTCCTAAAAGAAAGTTTCGCCCCGAAACTTTTCGCACAAGCTCCCCATAAGAAGAAAACAGGAACAATCTAACAAGAGCTAAAGAGGAGAAGACAAACATACCCGACACAAATCAAGGGAAGAGATGAGGGTGAGCTTCCCTCATTGCCGACTCAACCTCCCAAGTGGCGCTTTCCACCTTCTGGTTCTTCCACAAGACTTTAACCATGGGTATGGTCTTCCGCCGCAACACTCGGTCCTGCGCATCCAGAATGCGGACTGGCCTTTCCTCAAAAGTCAGATTCGGCTCCAACTGAGGCACCGCATCCAACACTTGCCTACTACTCTGCAAACACTTCCGCAGCTGACTCACATGGAACACATTGTGCACATCTGGAAAGGTCGCTGGAAATTCCAACATGTACCTGCCACACCGATACGCTCTACAATCCAGAATGGGCCCACATACCTCGGATCCAGCTTATGATTCTTGCTGAACCTCTTCACTCCAACCATCGGGGACACCTTCAGGAATACCATATCCCCCACCGAAAATTCCAACTCAGACCTACGCCGGTTGGCGTTCTTCTCATACCTTTCCTGAGCCACCCGAAGCTTCTCCCGAATAAGCTTCACGGCAACCTCCATTTCCTCGAGCGCATCAGGGCCCAACAGAGGCCTCTCACTAGCCTCAGCCCAAAACAACGGTGTTCTGCAGCGCCTCCCATATAAGGCTTCAAAAGGAGCCATCTGCAAGCTTTCCTGATAACTATTGTTAAATGCAAACTCCATCAGCCTCAAGCGCTCGTCCCACGCTCCCCCGTGGTCTAAAATATAACAGCAGATCATATCTTCCACAATCTGGTTGACGCGCTCCGTCTGCCCGTTGGTCTGCGGGTGGTACGCGGTAGAGTATCTCAAGTCCATGCCCAAACCCTCCTGCAAGCTTCTCCAGAACCGGGAAGTAAACCTGGAATCTCGGTCGGATATGATGCTAACTAGAACTCCAAGCAATCGGATGACATTTTTCAGATACAGCTCAACTATCTTCTTCAAGGGGTAATTTATCTCATTAAGGTACGAAGTGAACACACTTTGCTAATCTAATAACCATAGCCAAGACTGAATCAAATTCTCTCGGAGATCTCGGCAAGCCTGAAATAAAATCCATCGAGATGCTCTCCCCCTTTCAAGTCGGGATTTCCAATGGAGTCAACTTGTCACCAGGCCTTCCATGATCGGCCTTAACATGCTAGCAGGTGGAACACTCAGAAACAAACACAAAGCAATCTGCTTCAAGTCCTAATACATCTTAGTTAGGACACAGGTGGTAGACAACACTAACACCATGCGCCTCACTACATAATTCAACTCGTATACTTTCGATATTGGGGATATAAATTTTTTGTAGTGGTAAATTCCCCTTCTCCGTTCTATTACAAAGGTGCAGTAAATCAGGATCGTCCTTTTGATGAAACCTTGTAAAAGAAGTCCATGAAGGCTAGATCCCCACCCACTACTTGGCGTGACACAACTTCTCATTGAAATGCCCATTAAAAGAAATTCTTCTATCAACAAATTTAGCGGCGAGATCGGAAAATTTCCAGGTCTTTCCACTTAGGGCGTCGGCTACTACGTTAGCTTGCCCGGATAGTATCAAATCTTGACCTGAAAATCAACAACACACTTTAACCATTCCCGCTAATACTTTCTGAGTGAAGAAATACTTCAACCCGTATGAGCAGTGTAATTCTTGCATTGCGCGTCCTACAACAGGTGTCTCCACAACCTTAGCTCATAATTCTCGGCTGCGAACTCTGGATCCTGCATAGGGTACTTCCTTTCATGAATCTTTCGTTGCCTTGGCCCATATGCAACTACTTTTCCCTTCTTCATCAAACGCAACCAAGCCCCACGTGATATGCGTTCATATAATGGTATAATCTAAGCCTTTCGTGGGAAATGTCAAAACTGGAGCAGTGCATACTCAAATCTTTAATTCTTGAAAAGCTTCCCCGTGCTTATTGCTCCAAACAAAACTGTATTCTCATTCTTCGACTGAAATCCTAGCCCATTCCATAACCTCAGCTATTTTTCTCTGGATCGGCTGAAATCTCATTCTATAATAGCAGCAATCTATTCTGGGTTGACATAACTCCTGTCCTTGCTAACCACATGACTCAGAAAGAAACCCGAGGTAACCAAAACTTGCGCTTACTAAATTTGGCGAATAGCTTATGGTCCTTCAAAGCAGATAAACCAAATGCAGATGCCGGTCACCCTCTACAGCATCGCGGGAATAAATCAAAACATCGACGATGAACGTGATCACGAACCTATCCAGGAAGTCCTTATACACGCGGTTCATCAAATCCATAAAGGCTGAGGGTACACTTGCCAAACCATATGACATAACCAAAAATGCAAACCTGCTCAACCTGCTCAACCTAGTACACATCCTGAGGTTCATCAAGGATGGCAACACTAAGGACAAGGATGGGCATGTTTTATAACATTATAGAATACCCAAAAACGTCATCTAAAACACAATCACAAAAGGTTCAGATTTAGGATGAACTCTACGCCTCACACAGGAGGAAAATTAACTAGGAAGACATCCAAACACTCGCGCCTAACTGTTCTTTACCTTAAACTTCCCTATACAAATCGCGTACACAACTAAACGAACAAACGACAAACAAGGAAGAAAATAAAAGAAGTTATAACCTAACCTGAAATAACTTGGATCGAATACTGAATTTCTTCCTCGATCGACGCGATCAGCTTACCATTTCCTTTGTCCAAGTACTGCACCTGAGGTAAAACTTGAGGTGGGGCAGGCTGAAACGTAGGCTGAAATTGCAAGCACCTTGCATTAACATGCCTCTTTTGCTCACACTAAAAGTAGACCATACCCTTATCCCAACAATGGGCACCTCATTCCCCTTCTTCTTGCACGATGTACACACCAGATCTCCTTTGGGGGTCTTCTGAATCTCCTGAACTTGGTCCTTCTGTTGAGCCATCATTTGCTTAAAACATCTTTCAAAGGGGTGGCCTGACCAGCCACAGAAGCTACACATTTCCTTACTCCTTTTCCTTGAAACATCACCGGATACCTGGATGGTCTTACCCTCATCGATCTTCCTTTTATCCTTCCTTAACATCATGTCTCTATCCTTAGCATGGCCCATAGTCTCAACTTTAAGAGCAATTTCCACTGACCTTACATCAGTCTCGAATTGGTAAGTATTAGAGTACTGCTGAATGTCATTTGGGAGGCCACCTAAGAAGCCTTTTACTCTACACTCTTCAGCAGCAAACAATCCAGAAGAAATCTTATTCAATTTTCTAATCTCGCTCTCATTTCCCACCAATGCGGGGGGGGGGGGGGGGGGGGCTGGCTCACTAGGCTGCCGTCCTAAGGTGGCAGCCAACAATTCCTGCAACTACACTTGCATCGCCACTACCTGACCTGCCATGGTATTCATGCTCTGGCGCAGTTCTACAATCACCGTCTCTCTCTGTGCGCCTGACGACTCGCCCTCAGATTGGGGAGTCGACCTCATCACTATATGCTTAGGCGTCATGCTATAAGAGTAAACAAAACAATAAACAAAACCTAGTTGAACTACTAGGACAAAACCAACAGGTATAGACAAACCTACATAAGTACTTGCTTTCACTGCCAACTTGCTCTTGGGTTTTATTTTTATTTTATTTTATTTTTTTTATAAAAGGAAAATGATATCATGCTTAACCAAAGATGGTTGACCACCATCGTACTAACTCTTCTGCCTAGATCGGGAATGCATGAATTTATATTCTTTTTGACTCAAAAATTATGTGTGTACACATGTAATCATGCAAGTCTTTAGCTTGGCACGTTGTGCTTATGCAATGTTATGCTATGCATGTTTGTGCTATGCATTCTAGAAAGGCCCTAATGCATGTTATGAGCGACGTACGCATGAAAATGTTATGCATCTCATAATACATAACATTTTCATGCAACGAAAAAGAAAACGTGGTAGTCGCATCCATGTGGTGAGGTTATGCTCCCCATAAATACATAACCCTCACATATTGCCTCCTTTGGTGGATCCATATACGAACACATATTATGCATCCCATTCTACATAATATGCCCCGTATACTTCATGTTATGCTATGAGTGTAGTGTTCGTGCTTCAGCCAAGACGTACTGATGACATGTCGGTGTGTGTATGATATGACTCTAATCACCTAATACTTACAGGGAAAGGTTGCCCGATAATTTATCAAGCAACCTCCCTCTGATACCAACTATCACAACCCGCATTTTCTCCAAATATAAAAATTTTCAGAGTGAGAGAAAACGCGCGTTATGATGCCACGTTAGGCAGGGTATAACTGCCGACGCTCAGGCAAACACCACAACCTACTTCAAAGGAATCCATGATTCTTTGTATTTAGGAAAAAACGTTTTTATTTATTTATTTATTAAAGGTCGTATCCCTCGGCTCAGCGGATCAGCTAGTCCACAGTTTAAATCTATAGTTTTATGAAGTGAAAAAATACTTCATTTTAGTTATTAGGACACCCTAAGAAAATACATAAGGGCCCCCAGAGGCCACTTAAAAAATGCAATACCCTAATTTAAATGTATAATATAAGTAAGAAAAGTGCTTTTTACATTATTTGGAAAGTAATATTTGAGCTTTTTAAATCATGTTGAGTAATGTTCTACATATAGTAAGTTTTTTTTATAAGTTTTAAAGTAACTAGCAACCTAGCATAAATCCTTCCCAAGAGCAAGTATAGTAAACTAGAAATAATAAATCTAGCAGTGAAAACAACAGTACAAAGTGTCTAAAAGAGAAACCACCAGTGGGCGTCAACACCTGACACGAACCCACTGGTGAGTAAGCATGTCTATACTACAGGTCTAAAGGAATTACCTCCCAATAGCGAAACTCACAACAGCAGCAAACACTGAAAATCTCTGGAACAGCCGAGCCGCACTAAGGCTATAAACCTGTACCTAAGGTATTCAGAAAGAAAAGAATACCTCAGCAAATTATAATCAATAGGAAAGGAAAGTGCAATAGAAAAAATAGGAAATAAAACGGGAACCTAAAAGTACTCTTCAAACGGTAAAAGAGGTAAAAAAGGGTGTGCACCAAGTGCACGAATGAAGCCAAGCTTTGAGGGTCTCTGCAAAAGATTAGTACAATAATCATAACATATAATAGGCTAAAACAGAAAGAGTCACCTAGTACTGGAGATGGATAAAAATTTAGTAACAAGTGGCCTAGACTGGCGGCCGCATGTCCAACCAAGTCTATTCGGCCGAAATATCTTCATGGGTTGTGGTGGTGGTATCCGTCCAACTAAACCAAATAGCCCATATTGCCATAATAAGGCAAGAAAGAATACCATGGTGGCGGCATCGGTCCGACCTACCCTAAAACCACATCCTACTCCAGTCCTAAGTGACCCGAGGAAAACTCGTACTGGTGGTCCCATGTACCCCCAAGCAAATCCAAGAGCTCTAAACTCACTAGAGCAACCCACCTAGGAGCCCTATAAAACTAAACAGACACGGAGACTCGCTACTAGTTATGCGCGAACAGATAGATACTAATCACCCGCAGTTGGTGTGACCGAGACCTAAGCCCGAGATTCTGATCCCCCAAACTAGGCGTATGGAATTAATTCATACCCGACCCTATACGGTCAATTTGATTTCCGATGCATCTACAACGAAATTTTCTTTTATACCACTCCCATGCCCCGTTAATTTACTCCCCAACACATGCATCATTAACTTGGTGCCAATCCCGCACGATTAATTTTGATGCAACACAAACTGTTGGCTCCATCGCATATCGGGTTGGTCTTGGCTTTCACCCAAGGAAAACCTTCACCCGTTACAACGTATTTTGGCACGAACGTGTCCTAACAAGTGCGCACGTCTGAAAAGAAAAAAAAACTGAACAAAAGAACAAGTTTTGATACCCAATTTAATTTTCTTAACCCTTACTCAAGTTCTAACCTAGGCGCCACACAACTACTATTGAACACGGTGGTGGCATGGCTCGCAAACCCCCCCCCCCCCCCCCCCCCCAAAAAAAAAAAAAAATACAACCTACCTAGAAATCTCCTTGTACGACCGGATCCCATGCCTAAATTGGTGAGTCCGCAACACACACAAAAAAGGGTAGACAACGATTTCGGGTAGAGTTTGGGTAGGAGCAACTTGGATCGCCGTCATATGAAAGAAAAAAAAACATAACAACGATTTAAGGAGGTCAAACGGCAAGGGCGAAGGGCGCACTTGCCTCGATTCTCCACCAAATATTTTGCCAGCACAACCTTGCAATTCGGCCGGCGACAAGCACGCAAATCCCCTCGGAAAAACTGAGAAGAACAACTCATCAAAGCAAGGAAGAAAAATAGGGCAAAGACGCACCCCGAATACGGGAAAATCCACGGTGAAATCCCAAAATACTCACCTCGGAACGGAGATCGCAGCGAGAGGAGTCCGGATCTGGCATCATAAGAAGGTTTCGAGGCCAAAAAAATTGGCGGGAGGGGGCGGTCGGAGCAGGGCCGGCGTCCGCCCTTCTCTCTTCCGCACAGGCGCTCGGGATAATGTTGGCTCGGGAAAAAAGGAACCGGAACAGTGGGGGGAAAAAACCTAATACCTATAATAACTTATATATATATAATAACTTATATACAATACTTATATATATAAGATTTATACAATAATTAACTATTTAAAACTAATTATATACCTTTAGTTATATACAATAAGCTATATACGATCCTATAATTATATAGCATAAGTGTTATACAATAAGTTATATACAATAACTCGTATACATATATAAGGTAATTATAATATCTCTAACTAATTAAAACTAATTATTTAGTCAAAACCAAATCATAATACTATAAAATCATATAACTATATACTCACTAATTAATTACAAACTCACTAACCACACTAGTTACGTACACTAATATATATAGACGCGTCTATTAACATGCATCAGCGCGCACAAGTTTCTACCCCGCACGCACGCACTCGCACACGTACGTGCAATATCGCATCGGCTCGCATAAATCGCTCGTTATGCCAAAAATGCGCAAACATGCAAATACGCTCGCATAAGGTGACGACTCGCTAACGAGCGACCGTCGGAACGACGCAAGAATTAACGTTCTTGGTTTTCGACCAAACTCGCACCGTAGACAAATACTCGGGCTACGAAAACAACGGCGAAGTCGGAAACCACTTTCGACGATCACACTCTCGAGCTAACCTCGCCCGAAAACAAAGCACAAGGATTCCCTAGGAGGCTCAGCCGGGCCTCCAAAACAGATGCCGGCTAGCTGGGGAAACCATACAACAGGCTATAACATCTAAGAACACCTAACGAGGTACTCTAACAACGCCATGAGCCAGAAAACACGTACACGTAACGCCAATGGAGAATTAAATAAAAACAGAAAAACAGGGGGCGTTATACCCCTAACCCTAGGGGAGGCCAATGGGTCACAAAGGAGACATTAGGGTCAACCAAAAAGGGGCAAGTTGACCAAGTGAACCCAAACTTTAATTAGGTCAACTGATCTCACACATGGCCAATTGACCTCACCTTAGCCAAAGGGACCCACCTACATCTTCCAAAGCCCTAAGGGAGACCAATGGGTCACCAAGGACCCATTGGGGTCAACCTAAGAGGCTAAGTTGACCCAAGTCAACCCTAGCAAAAAATGGTCAAAGTGCCATAACTAAGGGTCAAGTGGCCTTCAAGGTTCCCAACCAACCCTACCCAAGTCTCCCTCGACCTTAGGGGAGGATAATGGGTCACCAAGTACCCATTGGGTTCCACCCAAAAGGTCATTTTGACCAAGGTAAACTCCACCCTTGAATTAGGTCAAACTAGCCTAAAAGGCTAGCTCAAGCCCAAGCCACTTGGGCAAAGCTCAACTAGGGTGGCCGACTAGCCTCATGAGGGTTATAATTACCCAAAACTACACCCATTTTCTAGAATTAGTGACTAGGAGAGAGAAACCTCCACTTCCCCTTTAATGGAGGAGAGAGAAAATGAGGAGTAAAGGCCATTCATGGCCAAGGGAGACCAAGAGCCTCTCCAATTGATTCCAAAGGCTGGATACACTCCCCCTCATAAGTCTTGATGATTTTAATATCCATGGCCGGCCAACAAGAGGCTGAATTTTGAGAATTCCATTGGCCGAAAATGGATTTCATGGCCATTAATGGTGAAATCAATCTTGGCCCCTCCTCTCCCCCAATTGTTTTTTTAAACGCTTCACTAGACTCAGAGGAATCTTTTTCACAATTTACTTGTAGAAACCGAGCCGTTTGGCTGTACAGTTGCAGAGCACCAGTCGACACCACCACCTGCAATGGCGTCCCGCCGATCGACAAGGCATCATACCTCGCAAAAGGTCGACTAATCCCCCTCTCCCTCTATGCTAGCTTCTTAGATCAACTAGGGGAGATATCGGGATCAATTGAGCCCAAACCAGTGAGAAATTTTGAAGAAATTCCGTGAGATTTGAGTGGTTACGGGTTCATCGGAAACGGCCCCTCCTTCCACCGTATCGCTGCCAATCGATATCCCCCACCTCGACGGAGGTGGTGGTGGCGGTGGCCGGCAAGGGAGGAGATTGGGTTGCCAGGAAATGTGGCTGGAAGTTTCTCCAGGATGGAGGAATCGGGACCCTCGGCTCAAGGAAGGAGATGAAAGGATCTCGTCCAATCTTGCGCCAAGATTCGTGTCGCTGGTTAAATATTAATTAATATTTATATTATTAATGTTTCATTTTGTCACATAAATTATCGTGTTGGAATTAAATATTAAAAATACTTAGATCCCTCTACAATAAAAATGGTTAACAAGAAAGTTATAGGGCTTGAAATCTATTTTATTTTAAAATTGGTTTCAACCAATTTGGGTCAGTGGTATGACCACACCACGCAAAATGGTGTAGCCTATACAAAGGCTTGACCATAGACTAAATCGAGTGCCTCCACCAATCCACCCATCCAAAAGACTTGATATTTGGACTGGAGGTCACTCTTATTTATACCTATAACAAATCCAAAAATGGGAAATTTTGGAAAAACCTTTTCTATAGTTTTTGTAAAAATTTAATGAACCATATAGGATTTAATTAGTGGGTCTAATGACCTAATAATAACCAAAAATTTCGGTGAATAGTTCTTAGGGTCATGATATGGCCGTGGTAAAATTTTCAGCCCATTTGGGATTGAATGGATTAGGGTTTGGTGTGAGGAAGTTTGGTCCCTTAAGGGTAAATTAGGGCAAAATGGTGCTTGGGGCATAGAGGGGACAATTCTCACCCAAAGGGGATGCGATTTTGGACAGAGCCTCAAGGTCAGTTAAAACACCCTCACTTGGTGTTTGGGGTGGATTAGGGTGGATTTGCTCAAGGACCCTAGATCAAACCCTAGGGTTGAACTTTTGGGGTGTGTGAAGGACTTAGGGTGATATGTCCTTGTATGGACTTGGAGTTTAGTCCATGTGATATTAGGATGGTAATTAACCCAAGGAAGTAATTCTAAGACTTTTAGAGTTTACATCCCCCTGTAACAACTTAGGACCATTTAGGGCACTTTTACACTTGAACCTATTACTGCATTATAGGACCTTGGATGATCTTGAAATTTTGGCAGTGGTCAAATTATATTATTGTTAGGCTCTGGAAATTTTAGGGTGAATTTTAGATAAGTATTTGAGATACTTCATTCACAACCCTTGTAGTGCCCAAATCATTAAGGAACTTATTTAGAGATATCTACTCATTTAAAACTTATGCAATTTGGTAGAATGACCATTTAAGTCATACATGAGCTCTGTGAACTTTTATAGAATTATTGGAGGACTGTCTATATGGGTTGCTTCAGAGGGTGCTTAATATAGTTTTGTTTTAAATTATTTATTTATGGGACCAAATGATGTTGAAAAATAATAATGCTTGGTCAATGGAATTTTCTGATCATATTTTTAATCCAGTAATTTTCTTAAAAATTTTAGAAGGTTGATTCTATTTTTTCATATTTATCCTAACATTGTAGTTGTTTATTCAATAATTAATTGATGGTCAAATTTATTCTGGAAAACTATGAATTTTAGTATTTATTATTATATTGATGACATGCACCTGACATAATTTTCATAAGGCCTTATCTAGACAGAAAAGTGTACTTGATGTTCAAAAGCATTGTTGGCCTTATTGTGCAGAAAATTAATTAAATAACCATTAAGTTAGTAAAAATACTATTTTCTGGATTTAGTCGAAAAATGTCATGATAGACCCCTAGTAATAACATTAGGTCACTTGGATGAATGTTGGAAGGGGTCACCTCTCATGCTCATCATATAGTTTAGGTTGGTCTGCATATATTAAAACTACAAAATTATGTTCGCATGTGGGAAGGACATAGGGAGTTGGGGTAATGATATACTAATTTGGTAAAGTGAAATTGAGTTCATCTTGGAAGTCATGATGGGGAGGGTATTGGTCTGACTAGTGTTAAGTGGTGCTCGGGATCGACGAAGGATCGTCTTTCCTAAGGAGAGAGAGAGTCATAACAAACTTGGGTTAGACTTAGTATAACATTAAATGGGATTGGGACCTTGGTAGAAATCAATAATAGTAAGTGTCTTGCAAAAGAGAATGATGGGCTTCAGCTACCATCATATTCCCTAGGTCCCCATAAGTTCCATTCACAGGGAATACCATGGGCAGTCCAAGGTTAACCTAAATCGTAAGAATAAATAATAAAGAGCAACAAGTAAATCTAGGATATCACTTTCACTCACCCCGATGTCTCGGGAGGTTAGCTTCGTTAGGATATCCGGGCGGTAGGCTTGCTATTTGTGGAAATGGATGGGTAAGCCCGGCGAGCCGAAGGCTCAGAAGATAGTTATAACGGACAGGATAGTCTGGGGAGCGGATGGCTCGGGAAATTCTTGATTGCATGTGCATAAAGTGGTGGGTATTCGGTATTTGATGGTCGTTCACACCGACGTCGATACACTAACTCGGTGGGTGTGGTTTACACTTAGCCAAGGAAAAGACTAGCGGTGGGTCAGCATAGCACATGGTGACTCTAGTGTGTCCTTCAAAGGCATACCTAGGGCTAGGCCTAGTAGTGTGGATACCCACCCAAGAGTGGGGCCCCGACTCACTGTCTCCGATGACTACTTCGGAGGCTCATGGGAGTGATGCTAGCTTCCAAATATGGGGAACTAAAGGTCTGTCTGCATAGAGTCGTGTGCGTGTGTTGCACTTGGATGAATCATTGCATAATATATCACCAGACTCATACTTGCATATAAACTGTTACCTCATCGTATAAATTGGTTTGGAACTTTTACACAATGGGAGCCTTGCAAAAGATCCCTTAACTTATATGTTTGTATGTGCATTAATATAAGTTAGGGTTACTTATTTCATTGTGTACATTACATGTTCTGACTGCTCTGCTGACTCGGTTACATTACTGCTTTATTATAATAGATCTGTTATCTTGCACTTCCATATATAGTATTATAGATGCTACAATATACCTGCCAGATAGTTCCATCGTCACCTGTTTTGTTTACTCTCCACATTTATAAGAATCAATATCTCTTCTCCCGCACGGTTCCTAGGAGTCGTGGGGGCGAGGAGGGGATGATAGTTGACTTAGTCTTTATGACTAATGGTCAGTGGACCAAATATTTCAGGGGCTCCGGATGGGGACAGGGAGCAGCAACATTAGATGCAGCACCAGCGGAGTACGGTGCACCTGCATGTGGGCCAGTCTAGTATTGGAGCACCATCCTCTGGCTCCGTGAGTGAAAGCTTTACTTAGCTTCTGCGATAAGATTGTTGTGAGGATTTGATGTACCGGGAATAAGCCCCATTATTGTCTTTATATTTTACTGATCGGTTTCTATTACTTATATTATCATGTGGACTTGCTGTGATTTCTGATTCATAGATTATATGTGATATGTGGACTTTGATTTAACTGAACTATCAATATATTTCCATATCTTTGGTAATCATTAAGGCCGGCAGGATCGTCATTTTGTAGTAGCGACCTTCCCGAGCATTGGTGTCACCGCAAAATGGAGATTCTGGGCATAAGACCTGTAACGTAGAAAAAAATGGGGTCTTACAAATAGGTATCAGTGGAAACATCGATCCAAAGATAAGAAGCCCACAAAACCCTGGGCCATCCCGCGTGAGCTTAGTTTGAGGACAAACTAGCTGCGGAAATAATGGTGTCCCTATAAGGGATAATCACATGCAAAAGTCTACTTATCATTAGTTCCACTTGTACATTAACTAACAATTGGAAGTTTCCTTGTAGCCTGCAACGTACCCTACTCCTCAGCAGGGTACACCCCAAACACAGAAAATGGTTCCACCCCCGCCGACTCCTACTCTGTTTTAGTAGACAGAGATGGGCCAGATACTAATGGCCATTCTGGAGGCCTTCAGGGCTCAGCAGGCTCCAGTCCCACAGCCAAATCCCATGACTAACTGGCTGAGTATCTTTTAGGGGCTTTCTCCTCCATCCTACCTTGGCATGGAGTCAGTAGTTCGTACCGAGGAGTGGTTGGATACTATTTATGAGATGCTGGCAGGGATTCAATGTTTGACAGAGGAGGCACTAGCTTTGGCAGTTTCTTGCTTGGAATCGCACGCGAAGAGATGGTGGAAGTCACTATTAGACACCGCCTTCACTGGAGTGGAATGCGCGGAAATTTCCTGGGAATAGTTTAGATCAGCTGTGTTGGATCATTTCATACCTCGGTCGGCGAGGGTTTAGTTGGAGGACAGGTTCCTGTAGTTGAGTCAGGGTAGCAGGACGGTGTTGCAGTATTATTGGGAGTTTACACACAGCCTAATTTGAAGACCTATATCAGCCGGATGACGCGGGCTATGCGAAGAGATTCTACAAGGGCCTTCATATTGACATAAGGCAGCCCTCCTCTTCGTTTCTGATGGGAGCATGGCCGGGATATTATAGATGGCAAAGAAATTAGAGGCAGACCAGCTTATAGTGCGGGGCCAGAAGAGACTGGATAATGACTCAATGATTGGCGGCAGGAGTGAAAGTCTCTAGTATCGACTAAATCCACCTATGGGGGGGGGGGGTGGAATATGTGTCGTGCAGTCTTTTGCGGAATTAAATTTACCTGTACAAATTAACAAATAGATCACAGAAAACACACAAAGAATTATAGTGGTTCCCCGATTTGGGCACGTCCACTTTCCCCCTTCGACCTATCTCCCACCAAGGGACGACTCGGTCACATCTCCAAACAGATTGAAATCCAATCTAAACACTACAGAAGGAACCCTTCCAACAAAGGATTCACAACTCCACCACCACGGGTTGCACCCAACCCTTAAGACAAACCAAAATTTAATGTAAAAGAAAATACAAACAAGGCTTTTGGAGATTCCGATGTCCTTCTTCGTTCGATGTAGCTTACGCGAAAAATACGAAGAGTCCACAATAAGATTTCTCTCTTGGAATGGGTCTTCTAAAGATCGGTGGCGTCAAGTGATTACGGCGGCGATACTTTGTAGATCCAAACTTCTTGACAAAGAAAGCAAGGTCTACGAACGATCTCAGTCGGATCAGTCGTTTCAACCAATTCAGAATGGAGAACAAATCTCGTTCAACGAATCGGAAGACAAGATATCTTAAGAGAGTTGTGTGAGACGCTCAGCTTGCCTAGGTATTAGCGTCGGAAGATCAAAGAATATCGGAGTTCAGCGGCGACGACGAGCTTGCGAGCGGCTACAGGCGATCAACGGTTCTTGCGATCGGATAGGGCATGACGTAGGCTACTTTCGTTTCTGCGTGAATGCCTGTCTATAGACATTCAAAATACGCGTATATATATATACCAGGAGCCAACCCTAATGACCGTTGTGGGGTTCACAAGGAGAAACCCTAGCACTTGCTGAAAAAGTGCACGACAAGTTGGTTCGGTCCAGCAAATGAGGAAATTTGCCTAAGGGAAAATCAGCGGGAATCGTTGGTGATTCCCGTCGATGTCAGCAGGAATCACTCATGATTCCCGTTAATTCTTCCATGGCAGAATCCTTGTTTGAAAACTGTCAGCCGGAAGAAGTCGGCGGGAGAGGCTAACTGATTCTCGACGAATCAGCGGGAATCACTAGCGATTCCCGTCGAAGTCGGCGGGAATTACTAGCGATTCCCGTCGATTTTGACTTAGAAGAATTTTCTCTTCCTTCCTTTGATGACTTAGCCTTTGACCCATCTTTGCTCCTTCTTCTTCTCTTGATCTACCTATACCCTGTACTTCAAAATAAGTACACTCAAATAGAGAGAGCACACGTGAGTCAACACACTGATCTACTCAATGAGGGATTATGTTGCACAGACCCGTGTATATTTACCACTGCACCCTGACGTTGGTGTGTACTTAGCATGGAATAGCTGCAAGCACAACTTGATAGAAATGTCAAATACATTGTCAATTCAACGTAGCTTGACTGGAGTCTTCTTCAAATCCAGGTAATTGTGGATATAATACCCAACAATCTCCCCATATTTGAAGAAGCCAAAACCCTACACGCTAAGGTCAATAGAATAGATGGGAATGAAAAACAGAAACAGAAAATTCAGTTGAGATTGAAATTCATTACCATTTTCCTGAGAGCATACTTAACATTGGCAGCCACCTTAGCCTTAGCCGAGAGGGTAATCTCCCCATTTTCGGCTTCTTCAAATCTGGGATTTTACTTAGAGCAAAATGCCCCCCCTCAGTTCTTGCATCCGTGCCCGATCTTGAGTTCCTCGCTAATGCTTCCCCTTGATATGCGAGCCTTAAGCCCTTCAGTCTTCAATCATCATAGTTCGGTATGCTGAGTTCAGTTTTGAAGAGACTGAACTTGGCCTCGTCTAGGGGCTTTGTGAAGATATCTGCAATCTGCTTATCCGTGGGGGACATAGCAGAGAGAGATATCTTTGTTTTCCACATGCTCCCGAATGAAGTGGTAGCGCACTTCAAATTGCTTTGTTCTGCTGTGCGACACTGGATTGTTTGCAATTGCTATTGCACTCGAGGAGTCGCAATACATAGGAACTTCTCTGAACTGCAAGTCATAATCTTCGAGTTGATTTCTGATCGATAGAAGTTGTGCGCAACAGCTGCCTGCCGAGATGTACTCACATTCAGCTGTAGAGGTTGCGAAACAGTTATGTTTTTACTGTTCCACGAAATAAGCCTTCTTCCGAGGAATTGGCACGTCCCGGAAGTGCTTTTCCTATCATCCCTGCTTCCTGCAAAGTCATCATCTGAAAAGCCTATCAGCTCGACATCATTGTTTCTTGGGTACCACAAGCCAAGATTTGGTGTACCTTTAAGGTATCTAAGAATTCTCTTTGTAGTGATATAATGAGATTCCTTAGTGTTCACCTGATATCTGGCAAAAACGCGTGTGGAAAACATAATATCCGGTCTACTAGCAGTAAAGTAGAGCAGGGATTCAATTATGCTTCTGTATTTGGTTTCATCAAAAGGTTTCCCTTTCTCATCCTTGTCCAGAGACACAGTGGATTCCATTGGAATCCTAATAGAGGTTGCATTCTCCATTCCGAATTTCTTGAGGAGTTCATTTGTTAACTTTGTCTGAGAATTGAAAATTCCATCCTCAGACTGTTTCACTTGAAGTCCCAAGAAGTACTTCATCTCACCCATGCTGCACATTTAAAACTTTCCTTGCATAAGTTTAGAAAACTTCTTGCATAGGTTGTTGTTCGTTGAGCCGAATATTATGTCATCGACATAGATTTGCACCAGCAAAATCTTGCCTTTGACCTCCCTAAGAAACAATGTCTTATCTATTTTTCCTCTCGAGAACTTGTTCTCAAGAAGAAAACTAGACAGAGTCTCATACCAAGCTCGAGGATCTTGTTTTAAGCCATATAATGCTTTATTAAGAAAGTAAATATGATTAGGGAATGTTGGATTAACAAAACCTGGGGTTTGCGCGACATATACTTCCTCTTTCAAATTTCCATTTAGGAACGCAGATTTCACGTCCATCTGATAGACAGTGAATCCTTTGTGATAGGCATATGCCAGGAATAATCTGTTCGCCTCGAGCCTTGCAACTAGGGCAAAGGTTTGGTCGAATTCAATCCCCTCCTCCTGTCTGTAACCTTGAGCCACCAGTCTGGCCTTATTCTTGATGATGACATCGTGTTCATCCAGTTTATTTCTGAAGATCCACTGAGTGCCGATCACATTCTGTTTCTTTGGTCTGGGAACAAGCGTCCAGACGTTGCATCGTTCGAATTGATGCAGTTAGTATTGCATTGCCAATATCCATGACGCATCTTTGTTCGCTTCGTCAAACTTCTTTGGCTCAACCTGTGACAGAAAACTAAGGTGCAGAATCTCGTTAATTGTACCTCTGTGAGTTCTGACACCGTCACGAGGATCTCCTATGATCTGATCTCTGGGATGATCCCTCACGTGTCGGAGCTCTAAGAGTCTGGCATCTAGAGCTCTAATAGCTTCTCGGGCTTGTCCCTCTTCTGGGAGATTTTCTCCATCCTGATCGTCATCTTCTCCAGTTGGCGTTGAGGTGGAGACCTTGACGTACTTGGGAGTTTCATCTTTAGAAGTCTCATCGAGACTTAGCTGTTCAAGCCTTCCACCTGCATCTTTTAGAATGCCACTGGAAGAATTGCTGTGAAGCAAGCTTCCATCATCAAATACAACATTAATGGACTCCTCTACCACTAGGGTTTTCTTATTGAAAATCCTATATGCCTGACTATGGCTACTATAGCCCATGAAGATGCCTTCGAAGCATTTTTATCCGAATTTAGTACGTGGGTACTTCCCATTATTGAGTACATAGCATCTGCAACCCAAAATCATTAAATAGGACATGGTCGGTTTTCTGTCTTTCAATAGCTCATAAGGCATCTTACGATGATTCTTGTTGATCAAAGCTCGGTTCTGCACATGACAAGCCGTATTGACAGCCTCTGCCCAGAAGTACTCTGGAAGAAAAGCGTCATTCAACAATGTTGTACATTCTTCAATAAGCGTTCTATTTCTCCTCTCCGCAACTCCGTTTTGCTGAGGAGTGTGCGGGGTGGAAAACTCATGAAAGATACCATGTTCTTCATAGAATTCGGTTATAGCACCAGACACGAATTTTGTTCCATGGTCACTTCTGATTTTGATCACGGAGCAGTTAAGTTCGTTCTGAATCTGCTTGATAAAATTAGTGAAGATGTCAAACGTATCTGACTTTCGTTTCAAGAAGAACACCCATGTAAACCGAAAGTGATCATCAACAATCACTAGCGTATACGATTTGCCTCCTAAGCTATGAACTTGCACTGGACCGAACAAGTCCATATGCAGAAGATAAAGACATCTGGAAAAGTCTTTGTCTACAATGCCCTTAAAGGTTGCCCGAGTCTGTTTACCCTTCTAGCATGCAGTACAAGGGCTATCTTTGATGCACTTAATAGTAGGGGCATCCCTTTCTAAATTCTTGGAAAAAAACATATTAATAGTTTTGAAATTAATATGTACTAATCTCTTGTGCCATTGTTCACAGAGAGATGCACTGTCTTATGCTACTAGGCAAACGGGGGTAAGAGAGTCTAAGCTAAGAAAATCTAAGCAAAAAATATTTCTGCTCCTAATGCAAGTTAATACCGTCTCCGAAGAGGCACACGATATTATCAAGCACTTTTCCTTGCAGAACTTAACGTCGTATCCTTTATCACACAACTGGCTTACATTGATCAGGTTATGGTTTAACCCTTCAACATAGGCCACGTTTGTGATAGAGAATACACCGTTGGAAATCATACCATAACCCCTGGTGACTCATCGATCAGATCCTCCAAAGATGACTTTGGGTCCATTTTCGACTGGGGAGTAATCACGCAATAGGCTTCTTGTCCCGGTCATATGCTGGGAACATCCACTGTTTAAGTACCAGATTGGCGTTTTAGTGGCCTTTGGACATACCTGCAAAACAGAATTAGTTTCTCTTAGGAACCGAATTGAACTTAAGTCCTAGATTCCTTGTTAGCACACTCCCCCTCGGTTGGTTAACCCTACGAGTGGTCGACCTCGCATTGCTAATAAAAGGAGTCTCATTGTATCTTGGATTAAACCAGCAATCCACGGCAAAGTGACCAACTTTGCCACAGCACCAGCAGTCAAACCTATTGTACCATTTCCTAGGCTCCTGCTTCACCCTTAGATAGGTGGGTCCAGCCGGTGCCTTGGATCTGGAGGTGGAGGCATCATGATGATAGCAGTCACACGATATCTTCACTTCCAGTTCCTTCAGTATAATAGGCTTGGCCTTTGGTTCCTGCTTCCTGTTATGACCGCTAGAGAAGTGGCCATAATTCTCCATTTTGATTTCCTCATAAGGTGCCTTGAAGACACTCTCACCGTAGTTGTGGGGGAAGGTCCAACCATCATACCGGCTCTTGGGCTTTTTAACCGAGGGCCTGAAGAAGTGGCCATAGGTTGACTAAAAGTCCTGCTCATTGTATGGAAATACAGGCTTTCTGAATGAAACAGGATCGAGTGGGGCCTTTCCCTTTTCTGCAGCAGAGGCCTTCTTAGTATCCTTATTTTTCCTCCGATTTCTGTTTCTCCTAGATGATTTACCAGGCACGTCCACATGCACTAAGCCAGCCCCCTTAGCCTGAGCAGAATTCATCCACTAGAGGAAGAATGGTCTTGGGTATTGAGAAACTTTTGACAATCTTCCTCTCAGCCGCAATCTGTTCTTCCAGCTTGTTGATTTCTTCCTATTTTTTGTCAAGGAGCCTTAGAGAATCTGAGTGCTCAGAAGTCAGGTCCAGGTGTTCCTGTTAGAGAGAAATCAAGCTAGTGATTTCCTCTCTTAGGGACACACCCTCACCCTTAAGGAATTTGACTCCCTTTTTTGAGTGCTCAACCTCTTTCGGTACTCTTCGAAAGTATTGAGCAGAAGCTCATACTTTTCGAGTAGTTAAGCTTCACGGTCAGATGGACTGTCCTCATGATCATCATCAAGAGACTCAAGGTCAGAATCAGAGTTAGAGAGGGGGGTGCGATCTTTTACCTTCCCAGTAAATGTGGGACAGTCTCCATCTGAGTCGGAGCGACCCATTAGCCCGAAGTTGGCTTCCTCATCATCACTGGAGTCTAGAGAGTCAGATTCACTCAGTTTCTTTGGCTTTTTAGCAATGTAGCTCCTCTACTTCTTCTTATCTCTAGAGGACTTGTGCTCCTCTCCTTTCCCCTTATCTCTCTTGATTTGATTGCAGTCAGCAATGACGTGGACTGGCTTATTGCATCAAAAGCAGATAATATCAGTGGAATGATGTTTGTTCTGTTTACACTCATACCTGTTAGAAGAGTAATTCTTCTTCTGATGTCTGGAGGTGGAGCCATCCTTTTTTCTCTAATTCCTCATCTTGAAGAACTTCTTGAACTCTCGAGTGATGAAATAGAATTCTTCCTCAGAAAGCACTGAGCCGGATGAGCATGGCTCAGAGTCTTCTTCCTCAGCCTTTCTATAGGTGCGGGATGAGGCTGCACCCTCGCCTTTCCTTGAGTGATTAGCTTTCAGGGCCACAGTCTTTTCGTGGCTGCTGCCTTATCAGCTTCTTCTTCAGCTTTTTTGGTATTCAGCTGAAGCTCGTAAGAAATTAGCTTTCCAAACAGAATCTGGGGATCAGTTTCTGCCAGCTTCCTAATTTTTCTGATGGCCCAGATCTTGGTGTCCCATTCCTTAGTAAGGGATCTAAGGAATTTTTCATTTAGTTCACCATCGGTGAACACTCTGCCATAACCCGTCAAGGCATTGATGATCTTTAGGAAGTTCTCGAATGTCACTCTGATTTCTTCCTTGGGACCTTGCCTGAAGGCCTCATACTTTTGGTTCAGAAGGGATCTTCGATCATCCCTTACTTCATTTGTACATTCCATCAAAATGATCAGGCAGTGCCAGATATCCATGGTAGTCCTGCAGTTGCTGAAATTCTGCATCATTGAATCATCGACGGCGCTCACTAGAATGTTTTGAGCTTTCTAGTCTAGTCCGACAAGCACCATCTCATCCTTATCCATTTCGGAGAGCTTCTTGGGCACCATCTTGGTCGGATCAATGGTGGAGGCCTTATTGGGGATATAAGGTCCCTCCTCCACTATCATGAAGAGTCAGGGGGTCGACTGCTACCATGTAGAACCTGATCCTTTCCTTCCAGATGGGAAAGTAAAGCTTGGTGCATACTGGGATCTTTCCTGAATACTTGAGTCCATCCATTCCCGAGATCTTCTTTCTTATTGACACTAGACACAGGATCTTACTCAAGGTGTTAACCTTACTGATGAGCAACCTCCCTCTGATACAACTTCAAAGTCTCTAGTGTCGACTTAATCCACCTATGGGGGGGGGGGAATAGGTGTCATGGTGTCTTTTGCGGAATTAAATTTACCTGCACAAATTAACAAATAGAGCACAAAAAACACATAAAGAATTATAGTGGCTCCCCGATTTGGGTACGTCCACTGTCCCCCTTCGACCTATCTCCCACCAAGGGATGACTCGGTCACTTCTCTAAATGTATTGAAATCCAATCCTCACACTACGGAAGGAACCCTTCAAACAAAGGAGTCACAACTCCACCACCACGGGTTGCACCCAACCCTTACAACAAGGAATGAAAATTCCTTTACAACAAACAAAAATTTAATGTAAAAGAAAATACAAACAAGGCTTTTGGAGATTTTGATGTCCTTCTTTCATTCGTTGTAGCTTGCACGAAAAATACGAAGAGTCCATAACCGGATTTCTCTCTTGGAATGGGTCTTCTCAAGATCGGCGGCGGCAAGTGATTGCGACAGCGATACTTTGAAGATCTAAACTTCCTTACGAAGCAAGCAAGGTCTACGGACGATCTCAGTCGGATCATTCGTCTCAACCAATTTGGAATAGAGAACAAATCTCGTTCAACGAATCAGAAGACAAGAGATCTCAAGAGTGAAGCGTGAGACGCTCGGCTTGCCTTGGTTCTGTCGTCGGAAGATCAAAAAAGATCGTAGTTCAGCGGCAACGAAGAGCTTGCGAGCGGCTACAAGAGATCGGCGGTTTTCGCGTTCGGCTACGGTACGGTGTCGGCTGCTTTCGTTTCTGCGTTAATGTATGTCTATAGAGGTTCAAAATACGCGTATATATATAACAGGAGCCAACCCTAATGACCGTTGTGGGGCCCACAAGGAGAAACCCTAGCCCCGGCCGAAATAGCGCACGACAAGTTGGTTCGGTCCAGCAAATGAGGAAATTTGCCTAAGGCAAAATCGGCGGGAATCATTGGTGATTCCCGTCGATATCAGCGGGAATCACTCATAATTCCCGTCGATTCTGCCTTGGCAGAATCCCTATTCTAAAACTGTCAGCTGGAAGAAGTCGGCGCGAGAGGCTAACTGATTCTCGACGAATCGGCGGGAATCACTAGCGATTCCCGTCAAAGTCGGCGGGAATCAATAGCGATTCCCGTCGATTTTGACTTAGAATAATTTTCACTTCCTTCCTTTGATGACTCGGTCTTTGACCTATCTTTTCTCCTTCTTCTGATCTTGATCTACCTTGACCTTGTACTTGAAAAAAAGTACACTCCAATAAAGAGAGCGCACGTGAGTCAACACACTGATCTACTAAATGAGGGATTACGTTGCACAGACCAGTGTATATTGACCCTCTGCACCCTGACATTTGTGTGTACTTAGCATGGAATAGCTGCAAGCATAACTTGATAGAAATGTCAAATACATTGTCAATTCAACTTAGCTTGACTGGAGTCTTCTTCAAATCCAGGTAATTGTGGATACAATACCCAACAAGGAGAGACCAGTCTAGAGGTCCTGTCATTGGGGAAAGAAGGAATGGGGATCAGCCCCGTCAAGCAGATAGGCAAGAGCAGAGCAACTAGGTGGTGTTAGCTCCTCAGCCCTTGTAGGTACGGGAAATGTCGAGGGAAATGGATGTGGAACAAACTTGTTTTCGGTGAAACCAGCCTGGGCACTTCAAAAGGAACTGTCCCATATGGAAGCACCCCCACCAGCACTTCAAGATGTCCCACTAGCATGGCATTTTGGTGGTCGAGGATGCGGCCGAGGACGCGGATTTCAGGGCAGAGACCACTGACAAGATAGAGGGCAGGTGTATTCCTTGGACCTTGCCCAGCCCCGAAACTCGGAGAGAGTGATAGCAGGTATGCCAATAAATTTTTAGATTCTTTCCCTTCTAGAAGCTTGATTTCATGAATATAAAATGTAGAATTAAGGAAAGAATCTGAAATAAGATGTTATAGAGGAAAAACTTAACTAACTAAGGGATAGTGGTGTGTGGCAAGCCTGCCCACACCCTTTTCGATTCTAGATCATCCCATAGTTTTGTCTCGTAGGAGATCGTCAGAGACATGGACCAGATCGAGAACTTTGAGGGAGTCGTTAGGAGGGTTCGCCTCCCCAGCGGGATGGAGATCCAGTCTACGGCCAAGTGCATGCCTAGAGTGATCATTGATGGTCTAATCTTTGAGGCCTCGACAATGATCCAAAGGATGCCGGATTTTGATCTCGTCTTGGGCATGACAAGGCTCACCTAGAACAATACGCAGATTGATTGACCATTAAGGAGGGTCGTGCTGAGATGCGGCAACACATAACCAACTTTCAAATGTATTGTCCCAGCTTTCCGTCTTCTACTCTCGTTTGTTCAAGACGTCAAGGCCCATCTGCAGGGACACGAGATCTACCAGGTGTTATTCGAGATGTCCGAGGCCTAGGACCTTGTATCTAGTATTCCGATGGTACGGGACTTTGCAGATGTATTCCCGTAGAAGTTGTTAGGGCTACCACCACATCAAGAGAAGGATTTTAAGATATAGCTCGTGTAGGGGGATAAGACGGTATCTAGAGCTCCTTATTGGATGGCCCCGAAGGAATTAGTGGAGTTTCGTAGCCATCTTCAGGAGTTAATAGGAGCTGGGTTTGTCAGGCCGAGTTCTTTGCCTTGGGGAGCTCCGATACTATTCGTGAAGAAGAAGGATGGGACACTCTGACTGTGCATCGACTACAGGGCACTTAATAGACTGACAATCCGAAACACGTATCCTCTACCGAGTTTTGACGAGCTGTGTGATCATTTAGAGGGAGCGCACTGGTTTTCAAAGCTGGATCTGAGGTCAGGATACTACCAGCTGCGGATTATGAAGGAGGATATCCCGATGACTACCTTTAGTAGCAGATACGGGCTGTATGAGTTCACTGTGATGCCCTTCGGACTCACGAATGCACCATCCGCATTCTTAAGTTTGATGAATCGGGTGTTCGAGGCCTACCTGGATTTCTTCATCATAGTGTTTATTGACAACATCCTCATCTATTAGAGGACTGAGGAGGAGCATGCACGTCACTTGGCATTGACACTAGAGAAGCTCTGAGAGCACAAGTTATATTCTAAGTTTAGCAAGCGCCAGCTTTGGTTGAAGGAGGTGGCCTTCTTGGGCTATATTATCAGTGGAGCAGGACTGGCAGTGGATCCGGCAAAGGTTCAGGCAGTACGGGATTTGAAACCGCTGAAGATAGCCACCTATGTGAGGATTTTCCTAGGACTTGCCAGTTTTTACCTTAAGTTCGTAGAGGGTTTCTTTCGGATTGCCCTCCCGCTCACCTATTTTATGAAGAAGGAGACTCCAGTTGTTTGGATGCCGCAGTGCAAGGCTGCATTCCTAGAGCTGAAGGGTCGGCTTACCTTGGCCCCTATTCTTCCCCTTCTATCTGGGAAGAAAGGATTTCAGGTTTATATTGACGTGTCGTATCATGGGATGGGTATTATTCTGAGGCAGAACATGCACGTGATAGATTATGCCTTTAGAAAGTTGAAGAAACACGAGCAAAACTACTCAGTGCATGACTTAGAGATGGGAGCAGCTATCTTCGCTCAGAATATCTGGCGGCACTACCTCTACGGTGTCCATTGTGATATTTTATCGGATCACAAGAACTTGAAATATGTGGATACATAGAAGGAGCTGAACATTCGATAGGGGAAATGGGTAGAGTTTTTATCACACTGTCAATACACCATGCACTATCATCCCGGGAAAGCAAACATGGTAGTAGATGCTCTAAGCCGGAGAGCCACGACATCAGAAGAAGGGCCCCAGTTGATGGCTTTAAAGCTGGTGCAGATGTTGGAAGAGATGGAGATATCTCTAATATCCGAGGATGGTACAGAGTTTTACGGGGAGTACCTGGCATATATGAGCACTACTAACGATATCTGGGATCGCATCCGGGATGGGCAAAAGCTGGATGCAATGATGGAGCCAATATTTAGGGCCTTGGAGGATGACATGGCAGGGGATTACTCTTTTAGAGATGGGTTACTTTACTTTAGAGGCAGAGTTTACAAAAAAGCAGGAGGCCAAATTCGGGAGGATATCATGACAGAGGCACACTATATAAGATATTTAATGTGCACGGGGATCAGGAAGATGGCAACAGATCTGAAGAGATCGATGTATTGGCAAGGTATGAAGAAGGATGTTACGTACTTCATGATGCACTATGAGGCATACCAACTCATAAAGGCGGAGTGCAAGAGTCCGACCGGTTTATTACAGCCACTTCTGGTACCGGAGTGGAAGTTCGAGGACATAGCCATAGATATTATACATGGGCTAACCCGATCACATGCGGGAATGATTCGATTTGTGTGATCGTCGAGAGATTGACGAAGGTGGTCAAGATTATTCTAGTTTGGAAGGACGCCCCGTTCAGTAATTTAGTGCGGAGGTTCGTCGAGCAGTTTGTTTGTTACCATATAGTTGCAAGGACGATCGTGTTGGATTTGGATTGACAATTTATGTCCAAGGAATGGAGGTTAGTTCAGGCCTACCTATCACATCCCGCATTTTCTCAACAATTATATCATATCAGAGTAAGGGAAAATACATATCGTGATGCCACGTCTTGCAGGGGATAAATACATGTTGTGGCATCACGACACGTATTTTCCCTTACTCTGATATGATATAATTGTTGAGAAAATGCGGATTGTGATAGTTGGTATCAGAGGGATGTTGCTTAACAATTGGTCGGGCAAACTTTCCTTGTTAGTGTTGGTTGTTTAGTGTCATCTCATACACACACCGATGTGTCATCAGTACGTCTTGGCTGAAGCATGGGCACTACACTCATAAGCATGAGAAGAAGTATATGGGGCATACTATGTAGTATGAGATACATAATATGTGTTTGTATATAGATTCACCATAGGTGGCAACATGTGAGGGTTATTTAGTATAGAAAGCATAACCTTACCACATGAATGCCCATTAGCACGTTTTCTCTTTTCGTTGCATGTATTGTTATGTAGTATGGGATGCATAACATTGCATGTGTACTCCGCTCATAACATGCATTAAGGCCTTTTTAGACTGCATAGCACAACTTGCATAGCATAACATAGCATAAGCACAACGTGCCAAGCTAAAGATTTACATGGTGACACATGTACACGCATGGTTTTGAGTCAAAAGGAATATAAATTCATGCATTCATGGTCCACATGAGTTAGTGTGATGATGGTAAATCATCCTAGGTTAGGCATAACATCATCATTGAAACAAAATCCCAGATCAACTTAGCAGTTGAAGGTCATATTGAAGTATGTTTGTCTGTGCTGGGTAGTTTTTTGCTAGCTGTTGGGCTAGGTCTTGATTCATGCTAATTCGATTATAGTATGTCGAAGCGTACTGCGACGAGGAAGACTCCCCAATCTGAGGGTGAGTCTTCGGGTGCTCAGAGCAATGCGATGATAGAAGGTATGCGACAGAACAATGTGGCCTTGTCCAGGCAATTGGTGGATATGCAGTCCAAGATTAAGTCGTTGGTAACTGTTGTGTCTGGGATAGCTCCGAGAGTGTAGAACCCTACTATGGGTCCAGCTGTTCCTACCCCTCCTGCTCCTCTGGTGCCTCCAGTAGTGGTTCCACCAAAGATTACGTTTATCTCTCAGTTTCAGCGACTTGGACAACCTACTTATAATGGAAAAGCAGAATTTATGGTCTTGGATGATTTGCTGATAGCAATTGAGGAGATGTTTTCGTATTCTAGAGTCACTGACGATCAGAGAGTGACGATCACCGCATATCAGCTTAAAGGGCTAGCAAAGAGTTGGTGGTTTCGAGAAAAGGAGAGCTTGAAAAAAGGATGTTCTTGGGAGTCCTTTAAGGAAATGCTATTGGGAAAGTTTCTACCCTCGGTCGAGCGGGACCGCTTGAGGAATGAGTTCTTACATTTGAAGCAGAAATAGCTCATAGTTAGTGAGTATGAGATCGAGTTCAGCAAACTGAGTCAGTTTGACCAGGGCATGGTAGGTTCCGAGGCGAATCGAGTTTAGCGTTTTCTTGGTGGCCTAAGAAGTGATGTCAAACTGTTAGCAAGTGCTTATGGATCAGCAAGCTATGCTGGAGTGGTGGAAGCTGCTTTGAGAGTTGATGCAATTAAGAATGCCAAGCAAAGAGGGAAGTTGATGAGAAAAGATAAGAGGAAGTTGGTTGAAGGAAAGTGCCTTCATGTACCTGGTGCTGCTTCAAAGAAGAAGAGCAAGGAGGTTTGTAGCTTCTGTTGCCGGTCAGGCCACCCTTTTGAGAGATGTTTCAAAAGGTTAGGAGCTCAAAAGAAGGAACTGGTGCATGAAATTCAAGGTACCCCTAGGAAAGAGTTATTCTGTTCGGCATGTAAGCGGCCAAGGCATGATGCTGTCCATTGCTAGGGAAAGGACAAGATAAAGACAAGAAGCTATTTTCATTGCAGTCAGGAAGGACACATCATGGCTCAGTGCCCACACCTCCAGAATGTGATGCAGCCAGTGCCACTCCAGGCATTACCACTCCAGGCATTGCCACCGCCTCAGAAATTTGATAAAGGTAAGGGAAAGCTGAATGTGATTTCCTCAGAAGAAGCGCAGACTTCAACTGTGGTTATTTCAGGTTAGACTTTTTCCCTAGTTTTAAATGTTTTTGTTTGTCGTTATAGTTATTGTTTCCTTAGATGCATGCGCAACTTTTAGGAAGCTTTAAGGTAAAGAACTATTGGGTGCGTGTTCTTTTCGACTCTAGCGCTACCCACTCGTTTGTGGCTAGAGCCTTCGTGGCTCGATACCGTTTGGATCTAGATCGAGTTAGGGATGCCTTTTGTGTCAGGTTCCCTTCATGTGATTCTGTGGTTTCAGATTAGGGTATTCAGGACTGTCCGATTATGTTAGGGGATTTTCTAGCAAGGGCAGATCTGAAGGTTATTGACTTGGAAGATTTTGATGATATCTTGGGCATGGACTGGTTGTCCAGGTACGATGCTATGATCCAGTGCAAGGGAAAGCGCTTGGACTTCAAAAAGGACAATGGTAAGCCTGGGAGTGTTTATGGTGATTCGCGCCACGATTCTCTAGTCATTTATGCAGTATGTGCTCAGATGTTGTTAGTTTCTTGTTGTTTTGCTTGTTTGGTCTCAGTTTTGGGGACCGTTGGTATTTCACCGCGTCTTAAAGAGATTCCTATTGTGCGTGAGTTTGTTGATGTGTTTCCTGATGACCTTCCTGGTCTTTCACGTGATCGAGATGTTGAGTTTGTGATTGATTTAGTGTCGGGTATGCGTCCTATTGCGAAGGCGCCGCACCGGATGGCCCCGCAAGAGCTGGCAGAGTTGCGTATCTAGTTGGATGCATTGTTAGAAAAAGGTTTTATAAGGCCAAGTTCGTCGCCTTGGGGTGCTCTTGTTCTGTTTGTTAA
This sequence comes from Platanthera zijinensis, assembly GCA_039513925.1. Classification (NCBI taxonomy): domain Eukaryota; kingdom Viridiplantae; phylum Streptophyta; class Magnoliopsida; order Asparagales; family Orchidaceae; genus Platanthera; species Platanthera zijinensis. The sequence goes on along the minus strand of CM077078.1, from coordinate 137,378,560 downwards.
AAAGAAGGATGGATCGATGCGGCTTTGCATTGATTTTTGATAGCTAAATAAAGTCATGATTAAGAACAAGTATCCCTTTCCAAGGATCGATGATTTGTTCCATCAGTTGCGTGATAGCGCAGTGTTTTTAAAGATTGATCTTCATTCTGGTTATCATCAGCTCAGGGTCCGTGAGTCAGATATTCCACGGACAGTTTTTCGATCGAGGCATGGGCATTTTTAATTCCTGGTTATGTCATTTGGTTTGACAAACGCGCCCTCAGCCTTTATGGATATGATGATCCGTGTGTCAAAGACTTCTTGGATAAGTTTGTAGTCGTGTTTATCGACGATGTTCTGATCTGTTACCACAATGCTAAGTAGCATGACCAGCATTTGCGTTTTGTTTTATCTTCTTTGAAGGACCATAAGTTATTCCCCAAGATGAGTAAGTGCGAGTTTTGGTTGCCTCAGGTTTCGTTTCTGGGCCATGTGATCAATAGGCATGGGATTTCAGTTGACCAAGAGAAGATAGCTGCAGAGTTAGAGTGGAGGAGACCTGACACACCCAAGGAGATTCGGAGCTTCTTAGGGTTGGTCGGCTATTACAGGAGATTTTTGGAAGGTTTCTCTATCTTGGCTGCACCTTTGACTAGATTGACTAAGAAGAATATGGCTTTGGTTTGGAAGGATAAGTGTGAGGAAGCATTCCTTGAGCTCAAGAACAGATTGTGCACTGCTCCTATTTTGACTCTGCCTACGGAGGGCATGGGTTATGATGTTTTTATAGATACATCGCATGTTAGACTTGGTTGTGTGTTGATGCAAGATGGGAAAGTGATTGCGCATGGGTCCAGGAAATTAAAGACTCGTGAGAAGAACTACCCTACGCATGACTTGGAATTTGCAGCCGTGATTTTTCCGCTGAATTTGTGGAGGCATCTACTTTATGGCGCTCAGTGTAAGATTTTTACTGATCATAAGAGTTTAAAGTATGTCTTCACTCAGAAGGAATTGAATATGCGTCAGCGGCGATGGTTGGAGTATGTTGCCGACTACGATATTGAAATCAAGTACCATCCGGGTAAGGCTAATGTAGTGGTCGATGGCCATAGTCAACAGACAGGGAAGATTTTTTATCTCTCCGCCGAGCGGCTGGTGGAAGAATTTCTTTTGATGGACATTTCTGTGGGGTGTTGCGATTTGCAGAGCAGTTTGGTGGCAGCAGAGCCTTCTTGTATTGCGCTGACGAGGTTACATCAGAAAGATGATCCAGATCTACTGCATTTATATCTTCGAGCTGAGAAAGGGGAGTTACCTGATTGTTTGATTGATGATGCAGGTGCGTTGAAGTACTGCAGAAGATTTTGTATCCCCGCTGTTATGGACATCCGAGATTTTTTATGCAGAGAAGCTCACGGTTCGAGAGTTGCCTATCATCAAGGATCTACCAAGATGTATCATGACTTGAAGCAGATTGACTAGTGGATTGGGATGAAGGGAGATATAGCTAAATTTGTTTCAGAGTGCTATTCTTGCAAGCATGTGAAGGCCGATCATGGAAGGCTTGGTGGCAAGTTGATACCGTTGGAGATTCCGAGTTTGAAATGGGAAAGCATTTCGATGGATTTCATCATGGGTCTATTGCGATCTCCTAGGGGATATGATTCAGTTTGGGTGATTGTGGATAGATTAACGAAGTGTGCTCACTTCTTCCCTTATAAGATCGACAATCCGATGAAGAAGATAGTTGAGCTGTATGTAAATGAGGTTATCTGATTGTATGGTGTTCCAGTTAGCATCATTTCAGATCGAGACTCCTGATTTACATCTCGCTTCTGGAAGAGTTTGCAAGAAGGTTTGGGTACATATTTGAGATATTCTACCGCATACCACCCGCAGACCAATGGTCAGACAGAGCGAGTGAATAAAATTGTGGAGGATATGATTATATATTACATTTTAGACCACGGAGAAGCGTAGGATGAGCGTTTGCGGCTTATGGAGTTTGCGTATAACAATAGATATCAAGAAAGCCTGCAAATGGCTCCTTTTGAAGCTCTGTATGGGAGACGATGCAAAACTCCCCTCTTTTGGACTGAGGTTGGCGAAAAAGTTTTGTTGGGTCCGGATGCGGTGGAAGAAATGGAAGTTCCTGTAAAGCTTATTCGAGAAAAGCTTTGGATAGCTCAAGAACGATATGAGAAGAATGCCAACCGGCGTAGATCAGATTAGGAGTTTGTTGTGGGGGACTTGGTCTTTCTTAAAGTTTCCCGGATGGTTGGAATTCCGAGATTTGGTAAAGATCGGAAGTTGTACCTAAGGTTTATGGGACCGTTCAAGATTGTTGAGTGGATTGGTGTGTCAGCATATAAGCTAGAGTTGCCTGCCAACTTCCCTGGTGTTCACGATGTTTTTCTTGTAAGCTAACTGCGGAATTGTGTGCTAAGCGACAGGCAAGTTTTGGATGTTGTACCACAGTTAAAGCCAAATCTTTCTTATGTGGAGATGCCTGTCTTCATTTTGGATTCACAAGTTCGCGTGTTGCAGAGGAAGAGAATTCCTATGGTAAAAGTTTTATGGAAGAACCAGGACGTGGAAAGCACGACTTGGGAGTTGGAGTCGGCTATGATGGAGGCTAACCCTCATCTGTTTCGTTGAGTTGCCTGGTATGTTTTCTTCCGTTTACTTCTTATTTTGTTATGTTCCTTCTTGGGTAGGAGTGTTGTGCATAACGTTTCGGCGCGAAACTTTCTTTTAGGGGGAGTGACTGTAACGTCCCCGGTTTTTCTACGACTGTTTAATCTTTGTTTGGTGTTACGTTGATGTATTTTTGGACATTATCGTTGTTAGAGCGTGGTCTTAGCTCTTTAGGCCCTTGAGTGGCTTGTTTTGTATCCTGTTTGCATGATTCCCTAGCAAGCCGGAGTATGTTTTGGTGACTCGGTGGTGCCTCTTTGGGAATGCTTGTGTTTTGGCTTTGGGAAATTTAGCCTGAGTTTTGTTTGTCAGATGCCGATTTTGACTTCGCCAATAGATTCGTAGCGTGGGTATTTAGCTATGGTGTGAATTTCGTTAACTTCCGAGATAGTTCAGTTTCCGCATCGTTTTGACGTATTATTTGATTAATTAATATAGTACTATAATATTATATTAATCCTTTAGTGGCAGGAGTTTATATCTTAAGATATTATTAAGAGTGGATGTTTTATATAGTAGAGTATAGCGTAGTGGCTGATTGCCATTAATATTTTATTGCTGGTGGCGGTGATGGCTATAAGTGGCCGACTATTACAATAATGGCTGAGTTTAAAATATTGCATGTAAAGCAATATTTTTTTAGCTGGGTGGCTGGATATAATAAAATATTGCATATCATAGTCTTATCTCCTTCATCTTCCCCAAAAGAGAGGGCAAAAAGCTTCTAGCAGAAGGTTTCGGGCGGTGGAAATTCTGGAGCTTTGGCCGGCGATTTCTGGAGGTGTAGTGCTTGGTTTTATCGGGTAAGGGCAGATTTGGACTGCTCTCACTCAGATCTTCCATACTAAGTTTTCCTTGCTCTAAGGCTGTTTTAGAAGCTAGAGATTGTCGAGTAGCTTAGTTTTTCCCCTATTATAGCTTCAGGTTGCTGTTTTGTGGCCAGTTTGTAACTTAGCTGTGCTGGTTTGGACGAGCAGCTGTTTTCCGGAAGATTGAGGCAAGTGGTGCTCTTTGCCATTGCCAAGCTGTTTATTTTTTCATGTTATATTTTCATGGTTGTTAGTGTGCAGCAGGTTATTGTGGCTATCCTAGAATCTAGGGTTGTTCCATCCTTTGACCCGAGCCAAATAACTATATATCTTGCCCAAATTTCATTATTTTCTGTCTCCTAGTTGCTGTTTGTGTGTCCATCTAGTGGCTGGAGGTAGGGATGGAGTTTACAAAGTGTATTATAGCTTGGGGGATAGCTGTAGCTGGGTAGAAGGGTTGGGAAGGTTTTTTTTTTTAAGCTAAGGCAGAGCTCTCGTGTTGCAGGATTTGAGTGGATTCTTAGGCTATGTCCAAAAGCATTGAGTGTGGTGGACACACTCAACGCCTAGCTGGGTTGGTTTTGTGTCTAAGTCAAAAAGCGTTGAGTGAGTGGAGCTCACTCAACGCCTGGGTTTTTGCTCTGGAAGCTAAGTCCAAAAGCGTTGAGTTAGTGGAGCTCACTCAACGTCGTAAGCCTTTTGCGTTGAGTGAGCTGCACTCAATCAACGCCATCTTGCTAGAGGATTTGTCTAAGTCTTTTGGTGTTGAGTGAGTGGATCTCACTCAACACTGTCTGCCTTTGGCATTGAGTGAGGTGCACTCACTCAACGCCATTGCCCAAGTAATTTTGCAAAGTTTTTTGGCGTTGAGTGAGTGGCGCTAAATCAACGCCGTCTGTCTTTGGCGTTGAGTGAGGTCCACTCACTCAACGTCATAGACCAGAGAAAGGGTGTTGAGTGAGTGGAGCTCACTCAACGTCGTCTGCTTTTGGAGTTAAGCGAGGTTCACTCACTCAACACCATTTTCCAGAGATTGTTTTGCCAAAGTCTTTTGGCGTTGAGTGAGTTGTTTTCACTCAACGACGTCTGCTTTTGGCATTGAGTGAGGTGCACTCACTCAACGCCATTGTCCAGACAGATTTTTATATGTCTTTTGGCATTGAGTGAGCTGAACTCACTCAACGCCATCTATCCAGAATACTTTTCTCTAATTCTTTTGGCGTTGAGCGAGCTGAACTCACTTAACGCCATCGTCCAGTTAGTATTTTTATGGCTAAGTCTTTTGGCATCGAGTGGACTCGACGCCATTTCTTGCTTAGCATTTGGGCGTCGAGGGGACTCGACACCTTCCTTTCCTTAGTGTTAGGTGTCGAGTGGACTCGACGCTTTTACCTTAAGCTGGTGTTTTCTCCCGAGTGTGGTTAGGGTGGGTTTATATCGATTGGTTGATATTTTCGGCTTGTTGTACATGCCGAGTCGTGAATTATAGCAAGTGGTTTGCTTGTTGACTCTGTAAGGGGTGGTTTTGGTGTAGAGTCGTTGTCCCACCATTTTTGCCCTGGTTTAGGCTAGTTTTGTAGGTGTGTTGGTACCATTTTGGCCCTAGTTTGGGTTAGTTTTGTTGGTGTGTTGGACCTTTTGGCTGCCACCATTGTACCCTTGAGTATTTATGGGTCTTGGTGTTTAGATGAGGACTGTTTTTTGTCACCAATCAAGACCCATGGCTCTGCCACTGCTAATGATTCACAAGTTAGGACGGTTAGTTCATTTCTTTAAAGTGGTTATTTTTGCATATGCTTGCCTTGTGCTTCTGCAGTTTTTAGCAGGCCATGTTGTTTATTTCTCGCACTTGGTGCGTTGGGTTGTTGTCTTGGGCATTCTTGTACGCTTACTGTATTGTTCAGTTTTTTATTTGTTATTTTAATAGCACTAATTGTAGGGTTGGTAAGACCTTCTTTCCTTACTTACGAATCTAATGCTCCAGTTTTCTTTTAATTATATACTTGCTGAGGCGTTCTTTCTTTGAATGCCTTAGGTTCAGATTATAGCCGGTTAAGCGGCTAGTGTTCTGGTGGAGCTTGCTTGTGACCTCCTGGGTTACTGAGATCGTTGTTCTTCGACCTTGTGAGGTAGTTTGCTTCTTTCTATACAGACATACATACTCACTAGTGAGTTCGTGTCAGGTTGTTGACGCCCACTGGTGGCTTACTTGTGATGCTAGATATGAACTGTAAACTACTACCTTTCCCTATTTGGAGGTTGTTTACTTGCTTTATGGGAATGACTTATGCTAGGTTGCATGTTAGGTATTTAAAAACCTAAGAGTAGTACTATAAGTACCTCATGCATTTCATATTTATAAAACTAAAGCACTACTTTCCAAAGAATGTAAAAGCTATTTTCTTATATTATGATAAATCTAGAGTCCTGCATTTCATGAGTTGTCCTTTGGGGACGGTTATACTCATGTAGGATGTTAAATCAAGCTAACTCAAGTATTTTCCGCTGCGTATACATATACTTTTAATTGTGGACTAGCTGATCCACTGTGTCGAGGGATACGACCATAAAACCTAAATGATTTTCTTTTATATTAAACTCTAATTTCTCCAAAGGTGTAGATTCTGGGGTTTTGCCTGAGCGTGTGAAGTTATCCCCTGCACGACGTGGCATCACGACACGTATTTTCCCTTACACTGATATGATATAATTATCGAGAAAATGCGTGGATTGACACTACGTAGGCTCTTGGTTGACCTTCAGCATGACCTTCAACCCTTAGACGGATGGGAAGACAGAGTTCACGAACCGGACAGTTGAGGATCTTCTACACCTATGCATTTGGACTGCGGAGAGCCCTGGGAGAGACTTTTGTTGCTGATCGAGTTCTCCTACTATAATAGGCATCATTCCAGCATAGGCATGGCCCCTTATGAGGCATTGTATAGACAAAGGTGCAGGACCCCGCTATCTTGGATAATCGATGAGGATACAAAGTCACTTGGTTTGGAGTTCGTGGAGGACACAGATGCTCAGGTGAGATTGATTCGGGATAGGATGCTGGAAGCCCAGAGAAGGCAGGCCAAATACTATGATGCGCGGCATCATTAAGTGGAGTTCCAGGTGGGAGACTAGGTCTTCTTGAAGTTTTTGCTGATGCATGGAGTCTCGCGGGTTCGCAGGCGAAAGAAGCTCAGTCCGAGATACATGGGTCCTTAATATATACTGGAGCGGATCGGCCCATTGGCTTACAGACTGGAGCTACCGTCGGAGTTAGTGGGATTGCACGACATCTTCCATGTCTCTTAACTTCAGAGGGCACTAATATGACCTGAGCAGCTGATTTCCATTATAGATGGTCAAGTGGCTTCAGATCGATCAGTTAGTATGGAGCCAGTCAGAATCGATGATATAGTGCTGCGGGTTTTGCGGTGCAAGATGGTCCCGCTGGTCAAGGTCCTGTGGATAAACCATGGGCAGGAGGAGCACAGTTAGGATCCACGAGACTTGATGCAACAGAGGTACCCTGATCTCTTTGAGTTAGGTAAATTTTAAGATTTCCTAGGGATGTTACATGTTTTCACTTCAGTAGAAACCCCGTTGACTTAACCTTAATTTCGGGGATGAAATTTTTATTTTTATATATTGGGATTTGTAACATCCCTCAAATAACTACACCCCTAGGAGTGGTTTTGTCATGACTAGGTCAGGACAAAATCCTAGGTAGACTGAGAAGACCAAATGAACTTAGGCATGAAGGTGAAAACCAACTTGGGTTGGAGATAGTAATTTTCAGTTACCCACCATAGGGTTTGACTTTAGAGCTTCAACTTGACTCCATGACCCCACCATGGAACCCCTAACCCTAGGGGAGGCCAATGGGTCACCAAGGACCCATTGGGGTCAACCAAAAAGGGGCAAGTTGACCAAGTCTACCCAAACTCTAATTTGGAACCCCTAAACCCACATGGCCAATTGACCTTCCCTTAGCCAAAGGGACCAACCTAGATCTTCCTTATCTCTAAGGGAGGCCAATGGGTCACCAAGGACCCATTGGGGTCAACCAAAGAGGCTAAGTTGACCCAAATCAACCCTAACCCTAAAATGGTCAAAGTGCCCTAACTAAGGGTCAAGTGGCCGTCAAGGTGCGAAACCAACCCTTCCTAAGTCTCCCTACGCCTTAGGGAGGCAAATGGGTCACCAAGGACCCATTTGGGTCCACTCAAAAGGTCATTTTGACCAAGGTCAACTCCATCCTAGAGCTAAAATAAGGTGGCACACTAGCCTCATGAGGGTTATAATTACTATAAAAAAACACCCATTTTCTTAAATTAGTGCCTAGGAGAGAGAAAGCTCCACTTCCCCTTTAATGGAGGAGAGAAAATGGGGAGTAAAGGCCATTCATGGCTAAGAGAGACCAAGGGCCTCTCCAATTGTTTCCAAAGGCTGGATACACTCCCCCTCTAAAGTTTTGAGGAGTTGAATAGCCTTGTCCTGCAACCCAAGGTGCTGAATTAAGAGAATTCCATTGGCCAAAAATGTCTTTCATGGCCATTAATGGTGAAATCAAGCTTGGCCCCACCTCTCCCCTAATTGCTCCTTTTAAAAGCTTTACTGGACTCAGAGGAATCTTTTCCACCATTTAACTGAAGAAACCGAGCCATTTAGCTGTATAGATTCAGAGCACCAGTCGATACCACCACCGGCATTGGCATCCCGCCGATCATCAAGGCTTCACGCCTTCCAAAAGTTCAACTTCTCCCCTTATCCCTCTATCCTAGCTTCTTAGATGAACTATGGGAGATATCGGGCTCAATTGAGCCCGATCCAGTGAGAAAGTTTGACGAAATTTCGTGAGATTTGAGTGGTTACGAGTTCACCAGAAATGGCCCCTCCGGTGATCGTGTCGCCGCCAATAGATAGCCCCCACCTCGACGGAGGTTGTGGTGGTAGCCGGCCACAGAGGCGGTTGGGTTGCCGAGAAATGTGGCTGGAAGATGCTCGAAGATGGAATAATCAGGACCGTTGTCTCAAGGAAGGATATGAACATATTCCGTCCAATCTTGCGCCAAGATCCGTGGCGTTGGTAAAATATTAATTAAAATTAATATTATTAATGTTTCATTTTGTCTCACAAATTGCAGTGTTTGAATTAAATATTAAAAATACTTAGATCCCCTTAGAGTAAAAATGATTAATATGAAAGTTATTGGTCTTGAAGTCTAGTTTATTTTAAAATTAGTTTCAACCAATTTGGGGCACTGGTTTGACCACAGCATGCAAAATGCTGCAGCCTATACATTGGCTTGACCATAGACTAAATTGAGTGCCCCTATTAATCCAGTCATCCAAATGACTTGAGATTTGGACTTGGGGTCACTCTTATTTATACATACAACATATCAAAAATTTGGAATTTTTGGAAAACCTTTTTCTATAGTGTTTGTAAAAATTTAATGAAATATGTAGGATTTAATTAGTGGGTCTAATAACCTCATAATCCCCCAATATTTGGGTGGATAGTTCTTTGGGTCATGATATGGCCCTGGTAAAATTTTCAGTCTATTTAGGATTGAATGGAATATGCTTTGGTGTGACCAAGTTTGGTCCCTTAAGGGTAAATTAGGGCAAAAGGGTGCTTGGGGCATAGTGGGGCGAATTCTCACCAAAAGGGGATGGGACTTTGGCCAGAGCCTCAAGGTCAGTTAAAACACCCTCACTTAGATTTTGGGGTAGATTAGGGTGGATTTGCCCGAGGACCCTAGTTTAAAACCTAGGGTTGAACTTTGGGAGCGTGTGATGGACATAGGGTGATATGACCTTGTATGGACAAAGAGTTTAGTCCATTTTATCTTAGGATGGTAAATAACCATAGCATGTAATTCTAGGACTTTTAGAGTTTACATCCCCCTTGTAATAACTTAGGACAATTTAGGGAAGTTTTACACTTGAACTTATTACTGCATCATAGGAACTTGGATGATCTTGAAATTTAGGCAGTCATCAAATAATATTGCTATTAGGCTCTGGAAATTTTAGGGTGAATTTTAAATAAGTATTTGAGATACTTCATTCAAAACCCTTGTAGTCGCCCAAATCAATAAGGAATTTATTTAGAGATATCTAATCATTGAAAACTTATGCAATTTGGTTGAAGGTCCTTTTAAGTCATATATGAGCTCTGTGAATTTTTATAGAATTATTAGAGGACGGTCTATATAGGTTGATTCACAAGGTGCTTAATATTGTTTTGTTTTAAATGATTTATTTATGGGACCGAATGATGTTGAAAAATAATAATTATTGGTCAATGGAAATTTTGTAATCATATTTTTTATCTAGTAAATTTCTCAAAAAATTTTGAAGGTTGATTATATTTTTCACTTATTTATCATAACATTATAGTTGTGTATTCAAAAATTAGGTGATGGTCAAATTCTTTTTGGAAAACTATGAATTTCAGTATTTATTGTTATTTTGATGACATGCACCTGAAATAGTTTTGATAAGGCCTTACCTAGATAGAAAAGTGTACTTGATGTTCAAAAGCATTGTTGGCTTTACTGTGTAGAAAATTAATTAAATAATAATTAAGTTAGGAAAAATACTATTTTCTGGATTTAGTCTAAAAATTTCATGATAGATCCCCAGTAAAAATCTTAGTTCACTTGGATGAATATTGGAAGGGGTCACCTCTCATGCTCATCATATAGCTTAGGTTGGTCTACATATAGTAAAACTTCAAAATTGTGTTAGCATGGGCGAAGGACATAGGGAGTTGGGTTAATGATATACTGATTTGGTAAAGTGAAATTGAGTTTATCATTGGGATTCATGATGGGGAGGGTATTGGTCTGACTAGTGATAAGTGCTACTCTGGATCGACGAATGATCGTCTTTCCTGAGCAAAGAGAGTCAAAACACACTAGGGTTAGACTTAGTATAACATTAAATGAGATTGGGGCTTGGGTAGATATCAATAATAGAAAGTTCATTGTGAAAGGGAACGATGAGCTTCAGCTACCATCATAGTTCCTAGTGCCCCGTGAGAGCTTTTCATAGGGAATACCCTTGGAAGTCCAAGGTTAACCTAAACCGTAAGAATAAATAATAAAGAGCAACAAGTAAATCTAGGATATCAATTTCACTCACCCCGATGACTCGGGAGGTTAGAATGGTTAGGATATTCGGGCGGTAAGCTCGGTGGTTGTGGAAATTGACAGGTTTGCCCGGCAAGCTAAAGGCTCAGAAGATAGTTCTAACGGACAGGAATGTCTGGGAAGATGATGGCTCAGGAAATTCATGATTTCATGTGCATAAAGTGGTGGGTATTCAGTATTTGGCAGTCATTCACACTGACGTCGATACGCTGACTCGGCGGGTGTTGTTTACACTTACCCAAGGAAAAGTCTGCCGGTGGGTCATCATAGTATATGGTGACTCTGGTGTATCCTTCAGATGCATACGTAGGGCTAGGCCTAGTAGTGTGGATACCCACCTAGGAGTGGGGGCCTGACCCGCTATCTCCGATGAACACTTAAGAGACTCCTAGGAGTGATGCGAGCTTCCAAATTAGGGGAACTAAAGGTTTGTGTGCATATAGTTGTGTGTGTGTGTGTTGCACTTGCATGAATAATGACATAACATATCACCACTCTCATACTTGCATATAACCTGACATCCTGATGTAGGCCCGCTCTTTCGAGCGTTTTGGTGGCCGACAAATTAACGCGATGCTCTCAAATAATTCTCACGTTACACTCTAGCATTTAACGTCGCAGCGGTTTAATTAATATAATTACTAAACAACAATTACGGAGGGTTTGCAAAGCCCTTCAAGATAGTACCAAGGCGATAGACCAAGGTCCTCTCAAGCGAAAAGAACCCACACGGTTCGATCGAGCGTGTTGTACCAAAAGAGAAACCACCGAAAACAAAAGATTCGGGCAAGGGTGGTTCTCTCCCAACAAAAAACAAATGAGGGCCGCCACGCCTCACGAACTTAAACGAAAATACGATAAACAAGACAATAACTAAAATAAAATAAACCACGAAAAAATCAAGCGTTACACAAAATGCGCAATTTGCCAAAGCCACAAGATTTATCTAAGGAAGAGAAACACGTTAAGTAGAGATTTTCGTTACCCAACCGGATTGGATGAATCCGGTTACGCTCAACTAGAATCGTTCCTCAACGGTACCACCAGAGATACGCTGGAGGGAGAGAAATTCGTCGCCTTCTTCGTGTCACGCTGTATTTGGAAAAGTCCCGGCGGAATCTTCTAAATATAGAAACAAATATCTCCAAATAAGGCAGGAGAGAGAAAAGGTGGTGGATTGAGAAATATTTAAGGAATGAAATATTTCTAGTATGGTAGGCTAAGAGCTTAATTTGGAAAGTGATATTTGGATTTAGGACGGTGATGAGGAAGGGGTCGGGCTTGTTGGTGTTGGTGGTTGGCGGCTAATATTTTGTGGTGGAGGGAGGGGCTCGGGTTGTTAGAGTTTGGTGGTGGCCGGTTTTGTGAGAGAGGAGGTGGCGGCTTAGAGGTTGGAGGAGGGGTCGGGTTTGCAAGGGAGTAGAGGAAAGGAAGAAGGAGGGAGGCCGAGATTGAGTGGGGAGGAGAGGTGGCCGGCGGCCAAAGAGGAAGAAGAAGGAGGAGGGCCAAAACATGCCTTGGAGAGGAGGGGGATTTCAATTCTTGAAATTGGTTTTCTTTTCATTCATTCACTAATTAAAACATGAAGGATACATGCCTATATATAGGCTACACCACTCAATCTCCCTCCAAACAAACTTCAAAATTCAAAATTCAAATTGAACATATGATGGTTATATGCACCCATCATAGTTCATGAAATGAAATAATTAAAATACTACATGATGGTTATACGCACCCATCATTACACATGAAATGGAAATTAAAAACATGAAATTAAATAACATTGCAAAAATAAAACAAAGCATAAAAATTAATTAATAATTAATAATTATTTATTAATAATAATTATTAATTATTATTAATATGTTGGCTTGCGTTCAGGACGGGTATTATGACGATGCTCAACATGAACATCTATAAGCACGCCATCGCCGTCTTTAAAATGTTGCGGGCCGTCGTCTCCATCAATCGGGTCACCATCATCATCAGAGGGAGGACGCTCCTTGGCGACATATCGTGGGGAGTCGGCTCCATCAATCCTCCCCCTCTTAAAATGACTCATCACTGATGAGTATGCCTTCGAGTACTCGTCTGGGAGGTCATCGAGGGGGAAGAAGAACATGTATGACACAAGGTGGTCTTGGAAGGACCTCAAATATGCATTAGCCAAAAAAGGAAAAAGAATTTCAACAACATCCACCAACATACCTCTGATGGAGACCGAGAAGGAGAACGATCCTAGAAAACTATCACCACCCAACCCAATAGAAAACATAGTGGAAAATATATACAGAGAGGTAGACATTTCAAGTGGCATTAAAGCATAAAGCGTAAAATATGTAACGATGAAAATAGGAGCTATGCCCCAATCAGTGGAAATTTTTAATAGAAACGTCATGTCACCATATTTCCGTAAAATTCATAAAAAGTAGACTAGCCGATTCGTTAATATTTCTAAGGTGCCCGGGGGCATCCGTTCGGGGGTGAGACAAACCAAAACCAAATCTTTCATATAGCGGTGGAAGATTATTTGATACAACATAGCAAGTAATTTAATGGACACATTTAGAAAGATCAAGAAATGAAAAATGCGCCTAATTAAATTAAAACCATGAGGGGAGAACCCATGTGCAACATGAATGAAATTAATAGTAGAAAATAACGGAATTAAGTCAGGTGGCACGGGCTCTTTCAGTTCAAAAATCAAATCAGTGGAGCCTAATGTTATCGTTTTAAATTTGGTATTAAAATTAGATTTAAAAATATCATAATAATAGGCTTTCAGAAAATGCTCGTCACCAACTACGTTCACCCACATCTTTATAAGTAAGTCTAACGGGAAGGCGGGAATAATAAACTTCTCTAAATATAGTGGGCTAAAAATGACGAACTCATCTACTCGAGCTAAGGGTACCGGAGGGAGAGTCGATAGGGTTGACTCCGTAGGGGGAACCAAGTCACACTCAATGTCAAAACATGGATTAAGCGTCCAGGAGAACGCCTCCGGTTGAAAGCCATTAAAATCAAAAGTAAACTCGAATAGTGGATTTGTCCTCACTAAAAACTCATCCTCAGTTAACTTTTCACCACAGAATGAATCCACCAAATAAGCCGACATGTTTTCTAACGCATTAGATATTTTATTCAATTTAGCTTCAGTGATCGTCCCTAAGGTAGGCAAATTTATATCCGATAAAAATTCTAAACTACCTTGGGCCTCAGGCAAAGGAGCTGTCATCAAAGAAAAATCTATCGGGCCCTCAGTGCTACCGTCATCCAAAGATAATATTTCCTCGCGGGGTAAATCTACTACACCTTCACATTCTATGTCGACCAATTCTTCCCATGAGGTGGGGACGTCGTCTAAGTCAGCAATAGGGGATGGGCAAATCGAATCCAGGGGAGTATAAAAATTAGCTCGAATCCCAAGCAGCGATGATAACGTCAAAGGACTAACTCCCGGATGTATAACACTAAGCTTATCCCAAACTGAACATCCATCCCAAGGTGACTCTTCCAATACCATAGAAATATCTAATAAGCCTGGGTCAACCTTAATAATGTCGGGTCCTAGCAAGTCATCACCTAATTCAATAACAGGTACGCTCTCAGTTTCGGATGACTCTACCGACTCTGCTGGAACGTCTTCTGAATCAGGGTCATCAGAAGACTCCATGACTAAAATATCGTCGAAGGGGATTGGAGATGATTCCTCAAGGGAGAAATCCTCATCCAAATCACTGGGATATCCAGTATCCTCATCGTCACTAAAAGTGTCAGTGAAGCTTTCCTCGTCCTCAGTGACAGGCTCAGTCCTAATCACATCCTCAGGTTCAACAAGAGAGTCAGACACTATCGTAAGTGAAGGAAGACTCTCACCTAGTTGATTAACTTCATCATCCAGAGATTCTATATCCACATAGGAATCCTCAGAGGTATCAGTCACTATATCAGAGGGCTTAGATGTCGAGGCTAACGAAGCAAACACCCTAATAGTAACCTCTTTCGAGTTCAAATTTTGGGGTCCAAATGGCTTATATTCCCTATAGGTAGGACAAGACACACTTTTGGTATTACTACCTCTCTAGGGATATGATTTATCCTGAGGCGTAGGGTCACTCCTATAAGTAGATACGGGTCTAGTGCCGTAACTATTCGTACTAACGGGTGTGGTGTTATTAGTGCGCAGGTAGGCGGGATCAAATTGATCCGAGAGAAGGCTACGCATGTGCGGCCAAGCATAATGATAGCTACCAACACGACGCTATTCGTTTAACCAAAATAATCGGGCTCGACCAACTAATCGCTCTCGGGCAAAGTTAACCTTCTCGTAGTCATCCCAAAAGTGACAATTAAAATAAAATTCTATACCCTTAATCCAATCCTTAAAAATTTTAGGACACCCTAAACCGTCATATGTAGGGGTCCTACTAAACATGGGAGGATAAGTGTGGGAATGAGTAGCATGTACGTCATAAGCCATCTTAGTGCGAACCGGGGAGAAAATTCACCTGGACTTAGTGCATGTGCAAGGAAAAGGGTACCAGGACAACTTAACTCTAACGAAGATGGAATTGTTCCCGCTTAACCACTAGGGTCTTAAATATGATAAAATAGGGTTTTTGCTGGAAAAATATGAGGATCATTAAAAAATTTTGCTGGATTTTTTTTACTGAGAAAATAAAAATCTAGGCTGCTATTGGCACACCAAATACTAAATTTCAAATTTATTAATAAAACTAAATACTTAATGAAAAATAATTTTTTTTTTATTTTCTTACTAATAATTAAATGGATAAATTCTAGAAATTTTAAAATTTAAATTTTAAGGTCGCTATTTGCAGACCAACTATTAAATTTTAAAATAACTTAATAAAAATAATGACTTAATGAAAAATAAATTTTTTTGATTTCTTATTAAAAATAAGATAGAGAATTTTCAGAATTTTATTTTTTTAGATTTTGAGAAAAATTTTAAATTTTGAATTTGGAATTGGAAATTGGAAATTTGAATTTTGAAATTTTGAATTTTGAAATTTGAAATTTGAAATTTGAAATTGGAAATTTTGAATTTGAATTTGAAATTTGAAATTTTGAAATTTGAAATTTGAAATTTTGAAATTTGAAATTTGAAATTTGAAAATTTGAAATTTGAAATTTGAAATTTGAAATTTGAAATTTGAAATTTGAAATTTGAAATTTTAAATTTTAAATTTGAATTTTGAATTTTTAGAGGGGTGGATTGCCAATTAGGAAATTGACGAGAACCTCCCTCTGATACCAAATTGATGTAGGCCCGCTCTTTCGAGCGTTTTGGTGGCCGACAAATTAACGCGATGCTCTCGAATAATTCTCACGTTACACTCTAGCATTTAACGTCGCAGCAGTTTAATTAATATAATTACTAAACAACAATTACGGAGGGTTCGCAAAGCCCTTCAAGATAGTACCAAGGCGATAGACCAAGGTCCTCTCAAGCGAAAAGAACCCACACGGTTCGATCGAGCGTGTTGTACCAAAAGAGAAACCACCAAAAACAAAAGATTCGGGCAAGGGTGGTTCTCTCCCAACAAAATACAAATGAGGGCCGCCACGCCTCACGAACTTAAACGAAAATACGATAAACAAGACAATAACTAAAATAAAATAAACCACGAAAAAATCATGCGTTACACAAAATGCGCAATTTGCCAAAACCACAAGATTTATCTAAGGAAGAGAAACACGTTAAGTAGAGATTTTCGTTACCCAACCGGATTGGATGAATCCGGTTACGCTCAACTAGAATCGTTCCTCAACGGTACCACCAGAGATATGCTGGAGGGAGAGAAATTCGTCGCCTTCTTCGTGTCACGCTGTATTTGGAAAAGTCCCGGCGGAATCTTCTAAATATAGAAACAAATATCTCCAAATAAGGCAAGAGAGAGAAAAGGTGGTGGATTGAGAAATATTTAAGGAATGAAATATTTCTAGTATGGTAGGCTAAGAGCTTAATTTGGAAAGTGATATTTGGATTTAGGACGGTGATGAGGAAGGGGTCGGGCTTGTTGGTGTTGGTGGTTGGCGGCTAATATTTTGTGGTGGAGGGAGGGGCTCGGGTTGTTAGAGTTTGGTGGTGGCCGGTTTTGTGAGAGAGGAGGTGGCGGCTTAGAGGTTGGAGGAGGGGTCGGGTTTGCAAGGGAGTAGAGGAAAGGAAGAAGGAGGGAGGCCGAGATTGAGTGGGGAGGAGAGGTGGCCGGCGGCCAAAGAGGAAGAAGAAGGAGGAGGGCCGAAACTTGCCTTGGAGAGGAGGGGGATTTCAATTCTTGAAATTGGTTTTCTTTTAATTCATTCACTAATTAAAACATGAAGGATACATGCCTATATATAGGCTACACCACTCAATCTCCCTCCAAACAAACTTCAAAATTCAAAATTCAAATTGAACATATGATGGTTATATGCACCCATCATAGTTCATGAAATGAAATAATTAAAATACTACATGATGGTTATACGCACCCATCATTACACATGAAATGGAAATTAAAAACATGAAATTAAATAACATTGCAAAAATAAAACAAAGCATAAAAATTAATTAATAATTAATAATTATTTATTAATAATAATTATTAATTATTATTAATATGTTGGCTTGCGTTCAGGACGGGTATTATGACGATGCTCAACATGAACATCTGTAAGCACGCCATCGCCGTCTTTAAAATGTTGCGGGCCGTCGTCTCCATCAATCGGGTCACCATCATCATCAGAGGGAGGATGCTCCTTGGCGACATATCGTGGGGAGTCGGCTCCATCACATCCCATCGTATAAATTGGTATGAGGCTTTTAATATGATGAGAGCCTTACAAAAGATCCCTTTACTTATAAGTTTGTATGGGCATTCATATAAGTTAGGGTTACTTATTTCATTGTCTACATTACATGTATTGACTACTCTGCTCACTCGTTTGCATTACTGATTTATTATTATAGAATGGTTAGCTTGCATTTACTTATATGGTATTATAGATGCTACAATATACCTGCTAGAAAGATCCGTCGTCACCTGTTTTGTTTACTCTCCACCTTCATAAGCATCCCTATCTCTTCTCCCGCACAGTGCCTAGGAGTCGCTAGGGCAAGGCAGGGATGATAGTTTGTTTAGTCTTTATGACTAATGGTCGGTGGACCAAACATTTTAGGGGCTCCGTATGGGGGACAGGGAGAAACAATAGGAGATGCAACACTAGTGGAGTATGGTGCACCTACAGGTGGGCCAGTCTAGTACTGGAGTACCCGCCTTTGGCTCCATGAGTGATAACATTACTTAGCTTCCGCGAGAGGTTTGTAGTGAGGATTTGATGTACCGGGCATAAGCCCGATTATTGTCTTTCTATTTTACTGATCTATTTCTATACCTATGTTGGGTCAATTGATCCCAATGTCCTGGAGTTGATGAAGGCTTAGTGAATAATGTATACACATGTGGTGATCTAACTTGTGCACAAGTTTAATGATTGTAGGTTGTCCCAGTAATAATGATGGGACAGGTAGCCTAAATGGCTAAGTTAGGTAAAACACTTACCAAAGTGGTAGACTTATAGAAATCTATTTAAGTCCACATGCATTGAGTGAAGGTGACTCACTGAACTTCAGATTAATTATAGCATTGATTGAAGCCTATACAGTCAAAGCCAAAGCAGTGGCAAGCTAAGAAAGTGGTTAAGTCTACAGGCATTTAGTGATGTCAACTCACTCAATGCCATACAACAAAAAGCTATGAGACAGACTAAAGCAGTAAAAGCCTAAGTTGAAATGAGCAGAAAAGTGGCTAAGTCCACAGGCGTTGAGTGACGTCAACTCACTCAACACCATGTAGCTAAAGGCAGATATTTGGCTAAGTATTTTGGCATTGAGCTTTGAAGACACACTCAACGCCACACAGCAAAAGGCTGTGAGTTGAACTGAGTTCAGAGTTCATCAAACTGAGTTCCGAGTTCGTCAAACTGAGTTCATAGTTCGTCGAGCTGAGCTCATCATTCGTCGAACTAAGCTTAGAGTTTTAGAATCTGAGTTAGTCGAACTGAGTTCAGAATTCGTCAAACTTAGTTCAGAGTTAAGTGAGGCATGCTAACTCAATGCTCTCAGTGCCTAAGATGCTACAACCATAGAAAATTGGCTAAGGCAAAAAGCATTGAGTGAAGTATGCTCACTCAATGCTCTCAGTGCCTAATTTACAGAATGCATAGGCTAAGGAACAAGACGTTGAGTGTGGTGTGCTCACTCAACACTCTCAACGCTAGGCATGTAGAAAAGGCTACAGAATTGGTTAAGGCAAAAATCTTTGAGTGAGGCTTCCTCACTCAACACTTTTAATGCCTAGTTAGATAGAATTCTGTCTGCGTACTTTGGCGCTGAGTGAAGCTCATTTACTCTATGCCTATTCTAATAATGCTTGATTTTTGACTAAGTCCACAGGTGCTGACGTCAGTAAGTGAATAAGTGAACCTTATTCAAATTTTTAATGGAAAAGCCAAAGTAGATGACAAAAGGCGCCGCAGACCTACTATACGATAGTTTGACCTTAAAGTAAGGATGTAGCTGGCATTAAACGTGTGGGGCCCACTGCTAAAAGAGCTGTTGAATTGCATTCAATAAAAGGAGAAGCCTTTTACAAAAAAGGTAGTTGTTGAAGTTTGTTCTTCTTCATCACCATTATTGTTGTGAAGAGAAGACCAGAGTGCAAAAAGACTGGAGGTCTAAAGGCTCAACAAGTTAGTTATTTGTCTTGATCTTCAACTACAGTAAGAACATAGAAAGTCTCTAAAGAAGAAAAAAAAGTCAGGGTTGAATCACCCTAGCCAAGGAAAGAAAGTGGAAGCAGATCTATTATCAGCAAGTTACTTCCAGCACAAGTATCTTCATCCTTATTACTGTGAAGCACTTGAGCTGAGTTTCCTTCAGCTCAAGTACCAGCTAGCTTTACTGCAGTCACTTCACAGTTCCTGTAGGAAAATCCCTGGTACTGTGAAGAAGGAGTTAGGACTGAGTATATCTCAGTTCAAGTAAAGGTATACTCAGGGAATATATCCCTGGAGTCAAAGTTGGACTAAGACTATCTCAGTCAAGGTAGATTGGCATAGAGAAATTTCACTTGTGTCCAATCAAGACTCACCAACCCACCTCCATCTTGTAGGATTCAACTGGATTTGAGCTGTAGGGCCACTGGACTGAGGTAGGGCAATATTTCTTGAGCTGTAGGAGAGTAAAGCCCTCTGAGTGTAGGATCCCTTATGGATCTGAGGTAGGGCTGTCCTTCCACCCTGAGTGTAGGGCTTAACAGCCTGAGGTAGGTGATCAGTTGATCACTGAGTTGTAGGCCCTTATGGTTGAGCTGTAGGTCTTGGAGGAGACTGAGAGATCCTAAGGGATCTGTGGTGTAAGCTCTTTGGAGCAGAGTTTTGGAGAAGTGCCTAGTCCAACAAGATAGTTGGATAGGTGGGAGGAAAAGTGGAAGTACACTTGTTAGGGGAACCAATATAAATCTTGTGTGCTTTGTGTGTTTTCTTTGTGGTGATTTTATTGCAGGTTGTAAGTATTGAAAGCAGAATATAATCAACTAATAATGCAACCAGCAAAAGAAAAATATAAGATAATCACTAAGGGCTAAGAAACTTATTCACCCCCACCCCCTCTAGGTGATTTAGATATCCTTGAAATCAAAGACTTTCAAGTGGTATTAGAGGGAACTTACTCAAAAAGGACGTAACAATTTGAGTAGATCTCAAAGGATAGCTAAAAAGGTTTAAACTTATGTCTTCAAAAGTGAACCATAAAGTGTGGATATCAATATAGCTCCAAGTCTACTGAAAAGACATGAACAGTACTGGACTGTTGGCAGCTCTTGCAGAAGACAAAGTGTATCTAGACACTAGAGCAAAGATCAGGGCCCCTCTGAGACATTCAGATAGTTAATCAGAAGTGGATGAAGATAAGGATTGAGAATGTAGAGGCCATGAGCTGACAGCTGTATAAGAAAAAGAATCCTGCCAAGATCAGCCTGGACAAAATGAGGTATATTTCACATCTAGCTCAGAAGATGATATCAATCAATTGATTGAAAATCATGCTGCTCTTCTGAAAGATTTCAAGAAAAGAAAGATGCTTGTTAAGGAACAAGTAGAGGAAATTGCCTCCCAACAGCTGTCTGCTTCCCAGTAAGATAAGACTTCATCTTTGCTATATCTGAAAGAGAGGGAAGTAGCTCACCTAAAGATCATGGTAGATATCCATGTTAAGTTTATCAAATATAAGGACTCTATCATCAAGGATCTTGAAGAGAAACTTGAAAGGGAGAAGAGGGTTGTAGCCAATTTCTCAAGGATATATGCTTTCAAGAGAAAAACTAAATCTGAGTGGACCTCTAAAGTTATCCAATCTCAGAGGAGAGTCTAAGTTCATATCAGGGCTCAATCTACCTCTCACAAGGTAATTCTCCCATCCAACAGGCATGACCAAGACTGTAAGGGGTGTCACTACAGGTGTGGGAATCTTCCTAGTAAGGTTACAAAAGTACCCTATAATGGAATAAGAGTGGTCATGGGATTGAGTGCACAGAAGGCTCCCCATGTAGAAGTCCAAAAGGCCTAACCTGGACCTTATGTATTTGGTGCCCCAGCCCCCTCATTCAAGGATGTGGCTATTTCCTACACTAAAGTTCTTTTAGTAAGAACTCAAACCAAAGGTAAGAAACTCAGTATGGCTACCTTGGCTGTCCCTGAATCCATAAAGAACTTTCCATCTACAAAGAAGGCTGTTACAAATGATGGTCAGGATCAATGATTGATGAGTCCAAGTTATATACATCTTATTGGACTCAACTAGGCTAGTTTTCTCTTTGATGCACTACACTTGAGAGCCATAATTATTCATATTTGTTACTATATACATTCAATGTTAAGTGTAATTTAGGCCCATTTTCAGTGTGATTTCGTAGTTATTGTTCTTTTGCCCTTGGTGTTTTTCTGTGTCTGTAGAATGTGGCATGCCCATTTCGGTGGCTCTTCTATTTTTGCTATAGGTACAAAGGTCGTGTGAGTGTTCCTGGATTGTTTGGGAATGTTTTCGCATGAGGTCCACTAATCGTTTGTTTTTACACACGTACGATCAGTGGACTCCTTAGCGCATGACCGCTGGTCGTGCGCGCTCTGTTCATCGAACCCCAAATAGTACAGGAACACTATTCATGATCATTGGATCTATTGCGCATGACCACTAGTTATGAGCCACTGATCATGCAAACTATTCTCCATTTTTCCAAATTCTGTCTTGGGAAATCACACGACCAAGGCAATAGTGTGCACAACCTTTGGTCGAGCGCCACTGCTCGTGCACATTTATTCCATTTTTTCTTGAGTTCTGCCATTGTTAATCGCATGATCATGGGATACAATGCCCAAGACCTCTGGTCGTGCGCCACTAATCGTGCGCATATATATTAAAATTTTCTGTCCAACTACAGGTTTCTCAGGAGCATTGCGCATGATCATCAACCGTCAGTGCGCATGACCACCGGCCGTGCGCCACTGATCGTATGATCTAATTTTTTGCGGACCGTATTTAAGCCCGTGATTTGCGAATCAGGTCAATGATTTTTTAATTTTCCGCCCTGTTGCTGCGCGCAAAGAGCCATTTCTCTACCCACGAAAGGTCGTCCACTCATCTCCACCATCCGGTAAGCTTTCTCTGGCGTTTCGAAGTCATCTTCAACCCTTCGAAGAGTTTTGGGCCACCAGCAGTGTGCAACAAAGATCTTTCGATACTACTCATTTGGGCAAAAGGGAGAAAAGACTGAAGGAAAGGGAAGAAGATGGAGGAAGACAATTGGATTGACAACCCATTTACCTCCGGACGCAACCACAGTCTGAGACGAGAAGTGAACTGATAACCCACCATTCCGGCCAAGAACAATGTATAGGCTTTCCCCCTTTCGGTTTAATCTACCTTTTCTCCATAGTGGATTGTACTCTAAAGCTTGTAATGAACCTAAACTTCCTTTTATTTGTCTATGAATGAAGTTTTCTTGGGTTAGTTACATCCTCTTTTGTTTTGTGTGATGCACTCTCCTCCATTCACATCCACTCCACTCGCGCACTAGAACCACTCGAGTAAAAGGCTATTATTGGTGGTTGAAGAGGTGATTATGACCTTCACTCTCCGTACGTGTGTTCATTCCATCCGCTTGCTCTCCGTCTGTTCGCCTCACGAAGCATGGCATAGCGGCATGCACTAGTTCCATCAACCAAGCGAAGCAGTGCTTACGACCCGCATTAGTTATCTTTTTTTTATTAGCATTAAGAATTAAAATCCAACCCTTGATGTTTCGTTTAACTCTTAGTAATGATCTTTCTATGACACTATTACGATACCCTTCCTGCATTCCCTCGATATTGGCATTCGGGGAAGCTATTTCTAAAATTATTACTTGACAGCGACTGATATACTTGCTGACGCATCAAGTTTTTGGCATCGTTGCAGGGAGTGCACATGTATTGTTGATTTGTGTTGTGTTATGAGAGTTACGATAGAGTTGCTTATTTTGAATTTGTTTTATCCCAGTCTATTTTTTCATTTTATGTCGGTTGGAATTCTTAGACTTTTATTGAGAATCTATGCAAAGTAGTTTTATCCTCGGAATTAGTGATCTCTACAATGCGGGCCAGTTTTAATATTCGTTACCGCTGGCGTGGAGATATCTCTCATGCAAGTGATAGATGTCCTAAGGAGTATGGCATCCAAGAAACTCAAGGATCTACATATGGAGCACCAACTTCATTTGGTACTTAATATGGTAGATATAAGCCAGTTAGATACCCATCCGCGCTTCCATTGTGGCACTACTTTCTTTCGACGTCAGTACCCATTATACCGACAAAGCCGTCTAAGCAGTGTTTTATTTGTCGGAGTTGGGATCACTCTTTGAAGGAGTGTGCTGCTTACTTGGCGCAGTTTGAGGAGGATGATGAACCGGATGTTCAAATTGTCTCATCTCTGACAACTTGTCGCACCCCTTCTGTATCTGGGTATATACTAGTGCCACCTTTAGATTTTGATGGGAGAACTACTAGTATTTGTACTGATACATGTGTCGATCTAAACCCTAACACAGATGTTTTTACTCCTAAAGGACATTTATCATTTTGTATGGAGTCTGTTAGTTGTGAGGAGCCTGTGCTTGACTTCTTAGCGAGCACTACCCCTCTATCCTTTACTTTGCAAAGTATTCTTTCTATTTCTGACACTGTTGTGGAGGTTGATTCGCAGGGAGAAGCTGGTGGTTGTAGGATTATGCTAGATCCATTCGAGGAGGACATCTGCATGGCTAAGGTTGCTGCCTCCGTCCCATGTAAGGAAGTCCAATGTGCGAACGAGGAGGATGCCGCTCCAGAAAATGCTTGCACCAGCCTAGACAGCTGTGTAGATCCACCCATAATTACGCCGATGGGAGATGACACCGGAATCATCCCCAAGATTTAGGTTACTTTTTGTCATTCTTTTAATTTATTTCCTAACCCCGCTCTCGTGCCTACTTCTCTGCAGGACCAAATCGTGGAATCGGTCCACTTAGTGCATGGGCCTATAATGCAACCTAGCTTTGATGGAGATCGAGTCCTGGTGGAGTCAGATTCGTCGAGCTTCACAACATTTATTCTACCCATGCCTGATGTTCAAGACAGGTAAAACTACACAGGTACGTGGGTATTTGTTCTGTCGCCATTTCAGTACCCGCTACCGTAACGCGAACTTGACAACTGCCCTAGCACTTCAAATTTCATATGCCCATCAGTTAAGAGAGTGCATGGTCCTTGAATAAGTCTTGTTGGGAGACAATAAACCCATCAGTTATCTAGATTACCATTTATTTTTTTAAAAAAAATATATGTACTTTTTGTTTCTACTTTATAATTGTTGCTTAATTTAACTGTCAAAAGGGTTGTGGTATGGTGGGCTGATGGTGTAGCGAGTCTACCACATCTCCTGATTTTCTAGTGTTTTATTTATCTATGGATTTTTATAGTACATTATTTAGCAGGTTCGGTCATGGAACAATTGTTTCTATGGGCGCTCATCTGGGTGCCGAATGTTATTTTTATATATCATACTTAATACAGGTATTCAGTCCACCTTAAGGACAGTAAACAAAAGGGCTCGTGGGAGACAACCCAAGTAAGATCACCTGGTCCTGTTTTGTGTGCTGTGTTTTTTATATATGTGTATTTCTATTTTCTTGTTTTGCTTGGGATCTCTAATTCGCAGGTGCTGGAAATTTTAGAAGCGCGACAAACTTGCCACTTATGGACAACCTCGCAACATGACTAGTATGCTCAGTTTTGAGCATAGGTACTTCTTGCCCCTAGGTCTTTATATTATTTAGAATGTTTAGTTTTACGAGTTGTCGCATTCAATTCTGGGCGGAGAGCATGCCTGGGGTCACTATACGAGCACACTTTTTATAGCATACCAGTTTGTTATTTATTTATTTCAAAATCACTGTAGCACACACTGAATCACCCACTTGAGCGTGATCTTATCCACGTGCATAGCTCGAGTCAAATGCTTTGCTCATGTGTAAAATTTAAAATAGTGGTGTTTGCTAAGGATTTTAGGATAGCGTAGTGTGAAACTCATGTAGTGCTCCTAATCAAGTACTCTTGGTCTTTGTAGAAATAGTATTGATTTAATTTTTCTTTATGCTCGTGGATTTATACTTTTTCAGTAGATGCAAATATTGTTTATACTACTCAAAATAATTTTGAATCTTGTGAAATCAAACGATAGTATAGGAATGTGTGTAGCCATCACTAGACTCGTTTTGCTCGAGTCGGGAGGAGGGATCATCTTTCTCGGTGGCTAAGAACTTGCTCCAAGCTACTCTCGAATCATTAGTGCATGGTTAGTCAAGCGTGAGAGTGACGTAGGCCATCAATTTGACTAGTTTGTGCCTTGTTTACCATGTCCTAGCTGTTAACAGTTGCAAGCCAAGTTTGTTCGTAGCCCTCCTTGATTCAGCTCCACCTTCATTCACAAAAGACTAAGGCCAATCCTCCTATCACAACCAAATCTATGTGCTATTATGAATTTAATATTTTGATGAGGTGTGATGTGTGGAATTCAAGTGATGTGGTGGATGAATATATGAAATTCTACTTGCTAAAAATTGGGGATTGCAAAAGAAAGAAAGAAAAAAGAGAGAATTTAAAAAGAAAATCTAAAAAGAATTATAATAAGAAATTAAATCCCCATCAAGTTTATCCTTATATTGGTCGGGTTAGGCCGTCTACACACCCAGTTTTCAAGCTAAGTCTAGGGGTGGGTAACACGTGTAATTTTGAGGGGCTGTATTGGTTTATCTTGTTGTTTGCTTGCTTGGGTTGCGTGTAGCCTCCATGTTTATCTTTTACTACTAAACCTTAGCCTAATCCACATACGATCCTATAAGTCCTACGGATTCATGCTTGAGTTGAACTGGTACCTTAGAGAGAGTGTGAACGGGCAAGCGTATGGTTCTCGACATTGATGGATTTCTTTGGAGGTGATCCTGAGCCCCAATCTTTGGCAATGCTCACCTAAGTGGCCTGCCTACTTTCTTCCTATATATGACCGAACGATTCTCCAGAATTCCAAATTTTGAGTAGATACAATATTTATTTATGCCTATCAAAAAGTATAAATTCTCTCAATACTTTCTATTCCCATGATATATTTGATTTCTCTCAATACTGTATTTGGAAATTACTAAGCCAGCTAACTATTTTCTAGTCCACGGAGTGATGATTTGCTCGGGATGAGCAAATGTTTATGTTTGGGGGTGTGATGAGTCCATGTTATATACATATTTTTGGACTCATATGTGCCAGTTTTCTCGTTGATGCACTACACTTGAGAGACATAATTGTTCATATTTGTTACTCTGTCCATTCCATGTTAAGTGAACTTTAGGCCCGTTTTCAGTGTGATTTCACAGTTATTGTTCTTTTTCCATTACTTGGTGTTTTTCTGTGTGTGGAGAATGTGGCGTGCCCATTTCGATGGCTCTTCTGTTTATGCTGCAGGTACAAAGGTCGTGTGAGTGTTCCGGGATTGTTTGGGAATGTTTTTTCACCTAAGGGCCACTGATCGTGCATTTTTACACGCGCACGGTCAGTGGAATCCTTAGCGCATGACTGCTGGTCGTGCGCGCTCTATTCATCAAACCCTAAACGGGACAGGAACACTGCGCACAATCATTTGATTTATTGCGTACGACCACTGGTTATGAGCCACTGATCGTGCACATTATTCTCCATTTTTCGAAGTTCTCTCTAGGGCAATCACACGACCAATGGCCATAGTGCACACGACTTCTGATCGTGCGCCACTGCTCGTGTGCATTTATTCCATTTTTTTCAGTAGTTCTGCCAATGCTAATCGCACGATCATGGGATCTTGTGCGCATGAACTCTTGTCGTGCGCCACTGATCGTGCGCATATATATTAATTTTTTCTGTCCAGCTATAGGTTTCTCTAGATCAGTGCGCACGATCATCAACCATCAGTGCGCACGACCACCGATCATGCGCCATTGATCGTGCGCTCTGATTTTCTGCTGCCCATATTTAAGACCGTGCTCCGCAAATTAGGTCAATGCTTTTTTCCTTTTCCGTCGTGCTGCTACGCGGGAATCGCCGTTTCTCTCCTACTTAGGTCCTCCACTCATCTCCACCCTCCGTGAAGCTTTCTCCGGCGATCCGAAGTCATCTTCAACCCTTCGCAGAGTTCCCGGCCACCAGTAGTGTGCAACAGAGATCTTGTGGTACTACTCATTTGGGAAAAAGGGAGAAAATACTGAAGGAAAGGGAAGAAGACGGAGGAAGGAAAGTGGATTAAAAACCCAATTACCTCCGGACGCAACCACGGTTTGAGAAGAGAAGTGGACTGACAATCCACCATTCCGGCAAAGAACCACGGCTAGGCTTTCCCCCTTTCGGTTTAATCTACCTTTTCTCCATAGTGCGTTGTACTCTAAAGCTTGTAATGAACCTAAACTTCCTTTTATTTGTCTATGAATAAAGTTTGCTTGGGTTAGTTACATCCTCTTCTGTTAGATGTGATGTACTCGCCTCCATTCACGTCCACTCCACTTGCAAACTAGAACCACTCTAGCAAAGGCTACTGTTGGTGGTTGAAGAGGTGATTACGACCCTCGCTCTCCGCACGTGTGTTCATTCCATCCGCTTTCTCTCCATTCATTTGCCTCACAAAGCACGGCATAGCGTCCTGGACTAGATCCATCCACCAAGTGAAGCGGTGCTTACGACCCGCATTAGTTTTCTTTTTATTTATTAGCATTAGGAATCAAAAGTCAACCCCTGTTATTTCGTTTAACTCTTAGTAATGATCTTTTTATGATGTTATCACGATACCCTACCTGCATTCCCTCGAGATCGACATTCGGGGAAGCTATTCCCAAAATTATTACTTTATAGTGACCGGTGCACTTGCTGACGCATCAATGATACAGCGGTGCAGGTCTTGCGGCACAAGAAGGCCCCGCTGGTCAAGGTCTTGTGGAGGAACCATGGGCAGGAGGAGTGCACTTGGGAGCTATGGGAATTGACACAGCAGAGGTACCCAGATCTTTTTGAGTCAAGTAAATTTTCATATTTCCTAGGGATGTTACTTGTTTTCACTTTAGTAGAAACCCCGTAGACTTAACCTTAATTTTGGGGACGAATTTTTTATTTTTATATATTAGGATTTGTAACATACCTCAAACAAATAGACCCCTAGGAGTGGTTTTGTCATGACTAGGTCATGACAAAACCCTAGGTAGCCCGAGAAGACTAAATAAACTTAGGCATGAAGGTGAAAACCACCTTGGGCTACAGATTGTAATTTTAAGTTACCCACCATAGGGTTTGACTTTAGAGCTTCAACTTGACTCCTTGACACCACCATGGCACCCCTAACCCTAGGGGAGGCAAATGGGTCACCAAGGACCCATTGGGGTCAACCAAAAAGGGGCAAGTTGACCAAGTCAACCAAAACTCTAATTAGGTCAATTTAGCTCACACATGGCCAATTGACTCCCCTTAGCCAAAGGGACCCACCTAGATCTTCCCAAGACCTAAGGGAGGCCAATGTGTCACCAAGGACCCATTAGGGTCAACCAAAGAGGCTAAGTTAACTCAAGTCAACCCTAGCCCTAAAATGGTCAAAGTTCTCTAACTAAGGGTCAAGTGGCCTTCAAGGTGCCCAACCAACCCTACCCAAGACTCCCTAGACCTTAGGGGAGGCCAATGGGTAACCAAGGACCCATTGGGGTCCACCCAAACGATCGTTTTGACCAAGGTCAACTCCACCGTAGAATTAGGTCAAATTAGCCTAAAAGGCTAGCTCAAGCCCAAGCCACTTTGGCCAATCCCAACTAGCATGGCCCACTAGCATCATGAGGGTTATAATTACCCAAAAATACACCTATTTTCCTGAATTAGTTACTAGGAGAGAGAAAGCTCCACTTCCTCTTTAATGGAGTAGAGAGAAAATTGGGAGTAAAGGCCATTCATGGCCAAGGGAGACCAAGGGCCTCTCCAATTGATTCCAAAGGCTGGATACACTCCCCCTCATCATTTTGGAGGATTTGAATAGCTATGGCCAGCGACCCAACCCACAGCTCGAAAGGACGACTGCCAGCACCCTCAACACCACTCTTGAAAGGGTTTTGTAACGACCTCCTAGCCCACGGCTCGAAAGGATGACAGCCGGTACCCCCAGCACCACGCTTGAAAGGGTTCAACCTCAATAGGTCTGCATACCATGCACCCCAAAGCCTCTCCATGCCTGTTTCTCGGCCGCGGCGCATTATTGAGGTCGGGTCTCGAACCCGCAACCTCCTTGATAAAGAGTCTTCAAACCACTCCTCATCAGCAACTGAGCTGCAAATAAGTAACCCTAACCTATATGAATGCCAAAACATATAAGATAATCTCAATGTTAGGTTTGAACTAGGGTTGACTTGTCTCCATTTAATTAGTGGGTCCCCTAAACCAGTTTGTAAAACCCAATTTTTTTTTATTTCACAACTGGGTCTTACGCCCAGAATTACCTTTTTGCGGGGACACCAACACTCAGGAAGGTCATCACTATAAAACGCTGATCCTACCGGCCATATCGATCATAGAATAAAGCAGAAGTAATAATGAACAAATATAAGTCCATGTCCACAAGATCACAAATATATATAATCGAAAGTTCGAGTAGTCCACAATGAGTACAAAGTATGAAGAGTGTAGAAAATAAATGTGCTAAAGCCCGGTACATGTCTAATACAAATAATCTCTATCTCACAACTCACAATATCTAGGTTAAAGCAAAATGAAATCCATCTTCGACCTGTCACCGTGAAGTAGTGGCAGAGCACAACAACTGCTCCTTATGCGCTGCCTCCTTGTCCCGTGGGTGCTGATGCTCCTACTACTCGGTCCCCTAAAATGATGTGGTCCACCGACCATTGTTAAAAATACTAAGACGCTATCATCCTCGCCTCACCCCCGCGACTCCTAGGCACCATGCAAGGAGGATGAAAGCGGTGGACAACAAAGCAGAGTGGAACAAGCAAGTGACAACTACCCAAATAGGTGTATATATAAAGAACTATAAAAGGAAAAGCAAGCTAGCAGTTCTATAATAAGGAAGCAGTAATGTAAACAAGTAGAGTAGAGTAGTATGTGTAAGAAAAGTAAACTAAGAAATAAGTAACAAAAGTACAAGCAAAGTAAGCTATGAAATATATAACCTAAACTTATTAGAATGCCCATAAAAACTTATAAGTTAAGTGGTATTTTGCAAGGCTCCCATCGTATAAAAAGTATCATACCAATTTATTAAACGGGGTGTCAGGTTTAATGAAGGTATGAGTGTAGTGATATGTTATGCCATATATTCATGCAAGTGCAACACACACACGACTCTATCTATACAGACCATTAGTTCCCCCTTTTTGGAAGCTATCATAACTCCCAGGAGCCTTCACCGTGGCCAACAGAGATAGTGGGTCAGGCCACCCCACTCCAAGGCGGGTATACGCACTACCAGGCCTAGCCCTTCGTATGCCTCAACATGAAGAACACAACTGTGGAGTCACGACGTATGATGCTGACCTACCGCCACACTTTCCCTTGATAAAGTGTAAACCACACCCGCCGAGTCATCGTATCGACGTCGGTGTGAAAAACCATCTAATACCAAAGACCCACCACTTTTATGCACAAGAATCCATGAATTCACGAGCCATCGACTCCCCGAACTAACTTGTCAGTTACAACTACCTTCTGAGCCCTCGGCTCGCCGGGCTAACCTGCCCATTTCAACAATCACCGAGCTTACCGCTCGAATGTATAAACCAAACTAACCTCCCGAGTCACCAGGGTGAGTAAAAGTGAAGCCCTATTATATTTCTAATTACTCTTGTATTCATTTTCGTCTAACGATTTAAGGTTAACCTTGGACTGCCTAGGGTATTCCCTATGAAGGGCTCTTGGGGGCACTAGGAACTATGATGGTACCTAAAGCCCATCATTCCCTTTCACAAGGTACTTATTATTTTTGGTATCTACCCAAGTCCTGATCCCATTTAATGTTATACTAAATCCAATACTAGTGTATTTGACTCTCCCTCTGTCCCCAGGAAAGACGATCTTCTGTCGATCCCGAGAACAACTATACACTAGTAAACCCAACACCCTCCTAATCATGACTCTTAATAAATCTCTCTATTTCCTTTTACCAAGTCAGCATACCATAAACCCAACTTCCTATGACCATCCCACATGTTATCACGATTCTGCAGTTTTACTATATGCAGACCAAACTAAGCTATATGATGAGTAGAAATGGTGACCCCTTCAAATGTTCTTCCAAAGGCCCTAGAATTGTTACTAGGGGTCTATAATGACATATTTAGACTACATTTAGAAAATAGTATTTTCCCTAACTTAATTTTTATTTAATTAATTTTCTGCACAGTAAGGCCAACAATGATTTTGAACATCAAGTACACATTTCTGTCTAGGTAAGGCCTTATTGAAATTATGTCAGGTGCATATCATCAAAATAATAATAAATACTGAAATTCATAGTTTTCCACAATGAATTGGACCATTAATTAATTATTGAATAAACAACTACCATATTAAGATAAATAATAAAAAAATAGAATCAACTTTCCAAAATTTATCAGAAAATTACTAGATTAAAAATATAATTAGAAAAGTCCATTGACCAAGAATTATTATTTTTCAACATCATTTGATTCCATAAATAAATCATCTAAAACAAAATAATATTAGGCACCTTGTGAAGCAACCCATATAGATAGCACTCTAATAATTCTATAAAAATTCACAGAGCTCATATATTACTAAAAAGGACCTTCTATCAAATTGCATATGTTTTTAATGAGTAAATATCACTTAATAAATTCCATAATGGTTTGGGCTACTATAAGGGTTGTGAATGAAGTATCTCAAATACTGATCTAAAATTCACACTAAAATTTCCAGAGCTTAATAGCAATATTATTTGGCCACTGTCTAAATTTCAAGATCATCCAAAGTCATATGATGCAGTAATAAATTCAAGTATAAAAGTGCCCTAAATGGTCCTATGTTTTTACAAGGGGAATGTAAACTCTAAAAGTCCTGAAATTTCTTCCTATAGTTATTTACCATCCTAAGATCATATGGACTGAACTCCAAGTCCATTCATGGACATATCACCCTATGTCTTTCACAAACCCCCAAAGTTTAACCTTAGGATTTTAACTAGGGTAATAGGGCAAATCCACCCAAATCCATCCCAAACACCAAGTTAGGGTGTTTTAAGTGACAATAAATCAGTGGCCAAAGTTTCACCAAGTTTGGATGAATATTGGCCACTCAACCCACCAAGCACACATTTGCCCTAATTTTACCCTCAAGGGACAAAACTTTGGTCTTACAAAATCCTATTCAAACCAACCCCAAATGGTTTGATGTTTTTACCAGAGACATATGTTTACCCTAGAGGCCATCCACCAATATTTTGGTTGATTTTGAGGTCCATAGACACATTAATTAATTCATAACTCTTTTATTAATATTTTACAAAAACTATATCAAAATGTTTTCTAAAAATTCCCATTTTTGGATATGTTATAGGTATAGGTAAGAGTGACCCCCAGTCAAAATTTCAAGTCTTTAGATGACTGGATTGATATGGGCACTCAATTTAGTCTTTGGTCAAGCCTATGTATAGGCTGCACCATTTTAAATGCTTTTATCAGACCACTAACCCAAATGAGTATACATTAATTTTAAAATAAAGTAGACTTCAAGGGTACCATTTTTTTGTTGGCCACATTTCATGATTTAGCCCCTAATGACCTTATTTTTTCTGATTTAATAGAGTGCATAGTAAAGGGGAAAATAATCATAACATTTTATAAGATATCAGATCCAACGACATTGAGAACATCTTAAACCTCCAGATAATGGATGTGATCATCCCGACCTAGAGGTGTTTTCCAAGCATTTTCCCCATGATCTAGTCCCCTCCATTGCCGACCAACACCGCCACCACCTCCGTTTAAGTAACCCATACCATATAAGTTAGGGTTACTTATTTGCAGCTCAATTGGTGATGAGGAGTGGTTTGAAGACTCTTTATCCAGGAGGTTGCGGGATCGAGACTCCACCACCTCCCCAGCCCACGGATCGAAAGGATGTCCCCCGGCACCCCCAGTACCACGCTCGAAAGGGTTCAACCTAAACAGGTCTGCACACCATTGACTCTAAAGCCTCTCCACGCCTGTTGGTGATGAGGAGTGGTTTGAATACTCTTTATGATGGAGGTTGCGCGTTGGAAAACTCCATAGTTAAGTGTGCTCAGGCTAGAGTAGTACTGAGATGGGTGACCTCCTGGGAAGTCTCCGTAGTGCACTCTTGACTATCGAGTTTGACTCATCAAAGGGAGGCTGTGGCAACAAACAACTCGCCAGTAGGCTAGAGAGGTGTTGCGGTTCTAATGTCGCCTAGAGCGGAGCCGTGACATTATCACATTGGATCGGCTAGGGTCATTATAATAAAAAGTGCACTTTTTGTAACGGCCTTTCCAACCCACGGCTCGAAAGGAAGACTGCCGGCAACCCCAGCACCACGGTCAAAAGGCTTCAGCCTAAACAGGTCTACAGACCATGCACCCCAAATCCACTCTGAGTCGGTTTCTCGGCCACGATGCATTGTTGAGGCCGGCTAAAGAACCCGTAACCTCCTTGATAAAGAGTCTTCAAACAACTCCTCATGACCAACTTAGCTACAACTCAGTTGGTTATGAGGAGTGGTCTAATGACTCATTATCAAGGAGGTTGATGGTTCGAGACCCAGCCTCAACAATGCGCCACCGCCAAGAAACCGGCGCGGAGAGGATTTGGGGTGCATGGTCTACAGACCTGTTGAGGCTGAACAATTTCGAGCATGGTGCTGGGGGTGTCGGGGTTGTCCTTTCGAGCCGTGGGGTTGGGGGGCCGTTACATATTACATCTCCTATAGGTTGAAGTAGTTCTTCATCTAGTTGTTCTTTATCCACCACACTTGGAGTGATGACCTTAACTTACCTTGGAGTATCTTCCTTGACTGCTTCTTCCAAGCTTAGTTACTTCAACCTGGTACCAGCATCAACACTAATAACACTAGACGAGCTTCCTTGAAACATGCTTGTCTCGTCAAATATAACATTTATAGACTCTTGTACAACTAAGGTTTACTTGTTAAAAATCCTATATGCCTTTCTATAGCTACTATAACCTACAAAAATAACTTCAAAACACTTTTCACTAAACTTCTTGTTATAATACTTCCCATTTTTAAGTACAAAGCATTTACTTCCAAAGATGCTAAAGTAGGACACAGTCGGTTTTCTGCCCTTCAACAGTTCATAGGGAGTCTTACAATGGCTTTTGTTGATTAATGCTCGATTTTGCACATGACAAGCTGTGTTGACTACTTCGGACCAAAAGTACTCTTGTAGTGAAATATAATTAAATATAATATTACATGCTTCAATGAGGGTTCTTTTCATTCTCTCAGCAACTCCATTTTGTTATGGAG
Source organism: Platanthera zijinensis (assembly GCA_039513925.1). NCBI lineage: Eukaryota > Viridiplantae > Streptophyta > Magnoliopsida > Asparagales > Orchidaceae > Platanthera > Platanthera zijinensis. Next base: position 137,343,741 of record CM077078.1, on the reverse strand, counting down.
TATGCAGCGAGAAAAACTCATGAAAGAAACCTTAACTTCCACAAAATTTTGTCATGGCACCAGACTCAACTTCGATTCTGTGATCACTTCTGATTTTGACCACTAAGTAGTTTAATTCATTCTGAATTGCCGGTCAAAATTAGTGAAAGCATCAAAGGTGTCTGACTTGTTTTTCATAAAGAACACCCAAGTGAAATGAGTGTAATCATCAAGAATAACAAACGTATAGACTTTACCTCCTAGACAATAAATTGGCATAGGACTGAATAAGTCCATATGAAGTAAGTACAAACTTCTAGAGGAATCTTTTTCAATAATACTCTTTAAGATATCCCTTGTCTGTTTACCCATTTGGCATGCGTGACATAGACTCTCTTTAAGGAACTTAATGCTGGGGCATCATGCACTATGTTGTGAGAAAATAACATATTTATAGTTTTGAAATTAATATGTGCTAATCTTTTGTGCCATTGGTCACATAGAGATGCACTATCTTTTAACAAAAATCACACTGGTGTAGAAATGTCTAAACATTGAAAGTTCAAGCAGAAAATATTTCTACTTCGAGTTCATGTTAAGATTGTCTCCAAAATAGCATACGATTTTTTTACACTTGTCCTTGTAGAACTCATCGATATAGCCTTTATCACATAATTGGCTTATAATTATGAGGTTATGTTATAATCCTTTAATATAAGCCACGATTGTGAAGGAGTCTATACAGTTAGTAATTATACAATAGCCTTTAGTGATTCCCTAGTCAGATCCTCCAAATATAACTTTAGAACCGTCTTTGACTGGGGTAAATTCTTGAAATAGGCTTCTTGTCCCGATCATGTATCGAGAGAATCCATTGTCCAAATACAATATTGGAGTTTTATTAGCCTTTGGACACACCTTCAATCATAAATCATTTTCCCGTAGGAACCCAAATAGATTTGGGTCCTTCGTTCCTTATTAACACAACTAGGAACATTAACATTGTGAGTGGCCGGTCTTGCACTGTTAACTCGTGGAGTTTCAAGTTCTACTGGATGAAACAAAAAATCTACGATAAAGTGGTGAATCTTACCGCAACACCAATAATCAAATCTGTTGTACCTTCTCTTGTACTCCTGCTTTACCTTTTGAATGGGATGTCTAGCAGGGGCCATCGACTTGGAGGTGGAAGCCTCGTAATTGTACCAAACACAAGGCTTCACTATCTCCTTAGCCTTGGGAACAACAGTTTTGGGTTTTATAGCCTTCTTGACACTTGGTCCATGAACGTATGGACCACAACTTTTTAGTGTAATTTCTTCATAAGGTTCTTTGAAAACACTAGAGCCAAATTCTCGAGGATGGGTCCATCCTTGGTAGTTCTTTTTAGGCTCCACATAAGTTGGCCTAGCAAAGTGACCATAGGACGTCTAAAAGTGGTATTTATTTGAGGGAAAGATAACCTTTTTAGAAGAGGGTTGACTTTGAGGTGACTTACCTTTGCCTTTTGTAGCAGCTCTCTTAATAGCCTTACCTTTCTCAGCTATTTGGCCAAGACCACTACCCTTCTTCGGAGCAGTGAATTCAACAATGAGAGGAAGAATGGTGTTTGGCTTAAAGTAACTTTCAACAAGTTTCCTTTCCACCAAGGGCTTTTCTTCTAGCTCATCTAAGTATTTCTCCTTATGACATAATAGTTCAGCAGAGCATTTTAATTCCCCTTTCAAGGAGTGAGCATCATTTTTGAGAGGAGTTAATTCAGCAATTTCCTACTTCATACTTGATTCCACTGCCTTAAGAGAAGCAATCTCTTTTGATTACTTTTTGACTATCTTGCGGCATTTGTCCAAGGCTCTCAGACATTCTTGATGCTGAGCCATCAAGTCAGATCCATCTTCCACAGAAGAGTATTCTTCATGAACATTAGTTTAAGTTTGAGATTCCGAGAGAATGGTGTGAGATTTTACCTTCCCGTTGAATTGGGAGTCGCCTACTTCTCGTCTGATTGAGCCATGAGCCCAAAGTTGGCTTCTTCATTTTTAGAGCTTGACTCACTTGAGTCACTATCACTAAGAGTCTTTTACTTCTTTGCAACAAATCTCTTCTCTTCCTTTCTCTTACCTTTGAAGGATCTTCTCTATTCTTTCTTGGATCCTTCCTTCTTTTTATACGGACACTCCGCAGTCACGTGTCCTTGCTTATTGCAACAATAACAAACTATTTCATAAGAAGATTGTTTATTCAGTTTAGACTTATACCTATCATCCCTGTTGTATCTTTTCTTGGACCGATCACCATCACGATTTGATCTTCTAAAGTTCGAGGAGGAGGGCTAATTTTTCATTTGCCTCATCTTGCTGAGTAGTCTTTTAAATTGTTTGGAGATTAGAAAGAATTCCTTATCAGACAACTCATAGCATGGCATGGTTGGCTCAGAATATTATTAGTCATTAGAAGCTCGTGTTCTTATTGGTGACACAACTATACTCGATGAATTTTACTTGGAGAAAATCTATTCTTTTGAAAGCAGCAACTCGTCCTTCTTGGTTTCTTCTAATGTACATTAAGTAGAATTACACTCCGATAGAGATATTATACGTGAGTCAACATATTAGCCTACACAAAGAAGGATTACATTGTATAGTCCTGTGTTTCAAGACCCACTCCAACCTGACATTGGGTTTTAATAAACAATATAATCATACAAGCACATAACTAGAAAAATAACATCAAATACAATCTCACTTCATCTTAGTTAAAGGGACACTTCTTTAAATCAGGGTTTTTGTACATACAATACACAACATTCATGATTTAAAAATACTTAGCACTTGATTAGGTTTTTTTGGGAATCCAATTATAAAAGATGTGTTCTAATTCTTAAAATTTTGTTTCGATTGGAGGATTTAAAAATATAATAGAAACTCGCTAGAGATAACTATCGCCTAATTTCAATAATACTTCAAACATAATCTCTTAAATTTTTAAATAGATTAAAATTGCATGAGCGTTAATCAAGAATCCAAATGCAGTGTTATTTTTAATTCTAAAAAATTAGAATGAACCATTTATTTTGAGAGATCTTAAAGCATCCACGAGCCTCTCAGCCAACTATAATACCAAATCGAATATCGAAATTTATATACTAAAAATATAAACTCGCAAACAAAATTTAATCGGAAATAGGTCGAAATGAAAAATATAATAATTAGAGACGATCGATTGTAATATAATCTTCATCGCAATACTAACCAATCAAGCACTAAGGAAAGATTTTACTACTCATTGATAAATATGAGACAAAATTAATAGAAAAAGAGAACATAATTTTCATTGATCGAAGATAAGAAAAATTACAAAATATAATAAGATGAACTATAATATTAGGAAATGAAATAACTTGAACATGAACAAAAACATACAACAACAATAACTTTCATAAACTCTCTAACATGAACATAAACTCTCAAAACATGCACACTGCTAAGGAGGTGAAGGGGGTGAATAAGATGCGGAAGAAGATAATGAGCATGTTTAATATTTCTCCGACTTCTTTAGAAGAGTAGCATCTAGGATTTATCACACTATAGTTTTGTGTTTAACAAAACTCTGTTTTATTAATCTTGTACTAAGATTGGTTTAACATTATATATTTATGGTGAGCTGCCTCACCGGTTGTGATATTACTAGCAATATCAATTATGCTTTCAGTCTTGCCTGTTGTGATTAGCTTCATGACACTACCAAGCTTAATAGGATTTTTATCGTTCTTCTGATTTTTTGTGGATTGATACACTTATTGTGTTGGTTCAAACACATGAAAAAAAATAAAACAAAAAGGGAACAAAATAACAACAAAAATTAAAACTAATAAGCTTATCGTTAAGTAAGTTATAGTGCAGTTTATTTTCAACTTACTTCATGCAATTTGTGGATTTTATATAATAGGAGATTTAGGTATCCATATGAGACCGTGTGAGGTGGTTCTCTTAGGTTACCAAATACTATGTGATATACCATGGGGAGAAAATGATGGTGTGACCTATTAAGTAGAATATGTGCATCATTTTTAACGATGGGCCTCCATTCATACTTTGGTTTAATATTGTTTTTGTAATGCAAATTTCCATATAGAGTTTTATGAGTCCTTATGTGAGTATCTTCAGTTCAACAATATTGCAATGGAGGTTTAAACATATTGAAATTGTTCTCCAAGTTAAGATTATGTCGCTTAACATAAGGACTCATGGTGTAGTGATTTTTCAATGGAAATTTACGTTCATTCAATTTTAGATAAGGAGTAATTTATTTTTTCAAGTGAAGGTAATTTTTTTGTTTAGGAATTTCACTTGCTTTTAGGTTTTGTTTAAAACTTAGGAGTTGTGTTTTGTGTTTTTTTAATAAAAATTTCCTTAAGCGTGTTGATTTTTGTAATTAATTCTTTATTTTTAATTTTGAGATTATGTTTAACTGTATTGTCCGTGATTGTGCTATTTTTAAGAGTGGAGACTACAGATTCATTATGAGCATCATACTTACTCTTGAATTCATCAAAAGTCTCATTCATTGCCTTAATTTCAATTTTATGATCATTGCATCTAGCACAATCCCTTTTTAAAGATGAGTTTTCTAGACAATTTCTTATTTTATTCTTTTGCCAACAAAAGCTCTTTTTGAAAAATCTTATATTTTCTTTTAATTCATGACAATTTATACAAGGTGTAGAATTGTTATCAAAAGAGTATGGAGGAGAACTAGATACGACAATGATAGATTTTACATTAATATTTACTTTTAAAAGGTTATTTTCTAAATATAATTTTGAATTAATATTTTTCAATTTTTTAATTTTACATTTAGCCCCATCTAGCACATGCAATGTAGAAATAAAATTACATACAAGAACGAAATTTAATTTTCTTACAGTGCTCTTGGATGAGGAAAGATTGGTGCAAAGAGTTTATTTGACTTCTTCATGTGTTTCCTCATCCATAGTTGAGATTTCATCTTCCATTTCTCATTATGTGGTTATCATGTCTTCCTCCAAGAGCAAGTCTCCATTTGGTTCTTCACTTGGATCCATGAGAAATTGGTCGGATTCACCATCTGCAGATGGAAAACTATAAGTAGACTCAAGAAATTTCCATATATCATAAGTAGTAGGAAGCGTATAGATGAGATTGATAATTTCTTGACCAACTGCACAAAATAAACTATTCATTGATTTTAGCATTTAAAAACATTTTATTTTTATTTAATATGCTTAGGTCTTCTTAATTGTAATATTCCAAACTTCTATGTCTAATGATTTAAGAAATTTTTCCATCAATATTTTCCACCCATTAGAATTTTTACCTATAAATAATGGTGGTGCTAGTGAATTTCTAGTGTTCCAATTTTCATCTCCACTAGTTGATTCATGAATAGGGTTGGCCATTATTCCTAGTGATGAAACCATTTTTGAATAACCATACCTCTAATACCACTTGTTGGATTGGGTGGACAACCTTAGAGGGGGTGAATAAGTTTTGCAGATTAATTTAGAAATTAAAAGTTAGTTATATCCAAGAAAACTAGTTCTGGATGCTACTGCGGGGCTCTAGATTTGTAACATGCTGCGGTAGGTCACAAAAGTTATTTTCTTCGATAAACTTCGCATTGGAGATGCATACACCCTTCAAAGATCTACCAGCATACAACCACAAAATTAAAATAAGTGTGAAGACCGAATAAAAATTTTATTCAATAGAAATGATATTGGTTTACATTTACAAACAACTAGACCTCCATGACGGAGAAAATCAAAGGCAATGGAATTAGAAGTTTTTCTTTTTGTTTCTATACCAACCCTATACCCAGACCGATTATCTCTCTCCCTTTCCATCCCCAGAATGGTATTTCAGCCGGCTCTTCACCTTCCATCCCGGAAGTGTCTTAGAACCCCACTAGATCCCCCAATCTAAATGTCCCTTCCCCGGGACAATTTCTCACGGTACCCTTCCCAGATTGCGACGACCATCACCGATCGATTTTCCTCACCCACAAATAATTAGAAAAGACAAAAATATAATAAGAGATTTAAGAAGATTTAAAGTGATTCAACCTCAATACAATTCCTCCGTTGAGCGGTGCATGACCGGTGATAAAGATCTACGTTCTATTGCACACGATCAACTCCTCTAGGTTTTTGTAGTCCTTTACTCATCGGAGATCTTTGTGCGTGAATGGGAGGGAGGCATATTTATCCTCCTTTGATAGAGATGGTGGAACATTTCTCTGAGATTGCACATGAACACTAGAATAAGAATATGTCTCTCTCGATAAGAGAGCTAGCATTCTACGGTAAGGCTAGTATTACGCGGTAGGTTACAGATCACTTGTCCTAACTTAATTTTGAGGCTAGAGCGGGAGATTGCGCTAATGCCACATGGTAGGTTCCCAATCGCTTATTCAATTTAATTCCAGGATAGTGCTTGGCTGTAGCGCTAGCACACAGCAGTAGGTTCCATAACATGATTTTTTCATTCTTTTGTCCCTATAAACCTTCACACTATACACAAACCTTGTATGATCAAATACAACAAGGGATTTTATATTGTCAGACTAAAGAGATGCAAACCAAAGGCTCCAACATAAACGTCCTACAAAGTAATAAGAATAATATTGTTTGAAATAAAAGTTATTTTCTTAAATATGAAAATATAGTCCTTCTTCATTGCTTGAAAGCTTTGACTAAATTATTGAAGAAGAAGAAGAAGAAGAATCTGAATTTACTTTATAGATCGAATCTGAGAAACAACTTATCTCTGAATGAATTCTTATCTGAAAACTTTAGAATGATCAAGTCTTTTCTTTTCAAGCGAAATCATGGATCGGGAGAGTTATCGACGACAAAGTTCTTCCTGAAATTGATTTTAATTTCCAATCATTTTTGGTAAAATAAAATTATAGCACAATTTGATTTGCGATTTGGGTTCTCTGAAATAATGCAAGACTATTTATAGACGATTCCTTACTAACAGCTCGATTTTAAACTTAGGTCAACCGTCCATGTGTATTGTACTTGGCGAAAGCCCTAATTTGGAAAACCGTGAAAATAAGAAGGATGCTGAATAAAAATTCACTTAAGTCCAATTCGTCGAGATATCTCATGTGCACTCTAGACTACTGGATTAACTAGTCAAAATAACTTGGGAGAGATCTTGCGTGAGATGTTGAGACTACATGGTAACTTTCGACGAAATAGCAGAAAGCTCTCTAGAGTACTCGGTGATCTTACTTGTCGCCTCCATGAATATTACATAGAACTTGCTAACCTTAACTTTCTCTGGAGTATTAGGGTAGCTGACTTGACTTATCGATAAGACTCAACAAATTCCATGAGTACTCACGTATGTACTCAACGAGTTCACTAGAGTACTCGACGTAAATTTCTTTGTCGTTATGGTCAGCAATTCTCAGTGATCTATCAAGTACTCCTGAGATCACTCGACGAATTCTACGAGTGCTTACGTGAGTACTCGATGAATTTAACGAGACCTCATGTGATCACTCGATGAATTTTCCTTTGCCAAAATCTGTAACTTTTGAACATCCACTTCCTTTATGATGCTAGATGAATTACACCCCATTAGAGAGATTACACATTGTTCAACACGATGTTTTATGCATTGAAAGATTACATTGCACATAACTATGTTTGACGACCCATTGTAACTAGACAATTATTTGTATCTGGAAATAAAAACCTGCATCACACCCAACTGAAATGAACACTAAATACACCCTCAATTCAACTTAGTTCAAGGACACTTCTTCAAATCAATTCTATTGTGGATACAACACCCAACACCTACATTTTTAGGAGGACACCCCACTAACGGAGCAGCAGAAGCATCACACCATATATAAGGGCAGTTAGGCCACTAAGATAGGACCTAACACTATGATTCTTTCATTTACCACCATGAAAGATGTAAACAAGAGTTTCTTTTTGTTGTAGCCCTTGAGTCAATTTTGTACTCTGATATTTGCGGCTACTTTTATGTAGCTTCCTGACTATATTATGTTGGAATTTCTTGCTTATTGTTGATCATGGATTCTGTGTTTTCTTTTATTAATGGTTTAGCAATAAAATATTCTAAAATAGCCGGTAAAATAGGCGTCTTGTGGTAAAGATTAGCACATGTGTTGATGCTACTTCCAAGCAACTATTATGGGCATAAGAAAACCCTTGGTCCTGTTCTGTGTTCTAAGAGGGGTGTCTTACAAATCGTATCAGCTTACAACGTTCTTGAGATAAAGAAGTTCATTGATCCATGGTGCCGCCCATGCTCGACTCTTTATTTAGTGGTCAAACTAAATTTGCAGAAGTAGTGTGCCCATGTGTGATTTATATTAAGTATGTCCACTAGTTTTCTGCAAGTAGACAACATAACCCTAAATTCGTATCTTACGTGTAGATTTTGGAACATACAGATCCAGTAATTGGCAACCTCATTCCTCTAAACACTACTAATTGTCAACCGCATTGATATTTTAAGTTATTTATCTAAATCACCTAGAGAGGAGTGACTAGCTGAGGTCTGCGTCTTTTTGCGGAATAAAAACATGAAAGAACAGAGTGTAAAAAATAAACAAACAAGCCATAGGAGACACAAGATTTTCGGTGGTTCCCCAACTTTCGGTAAGTCCACTCTCCACCTCACTGATCTAGCACCACGCTAGACTCAGCTACTTCGCTATTATCTTGGATTGAAAACCAATCATACAACTCGGAGCAACGCCCCTACAACTCGGAGTCAAAACGCTCCTACAAAATTTCAGTGAACAACACTCCTACAACTCAGAGAAGAATCTCCTACAAGATTAAAATGTTGTACAGAAAAATATACAAGCAGAAATTATTCTAGATCTAAAGTCTTCAGCCTTTCTTCCTTCATAAAACTTGAAGCTCTATCAGAAATGAATCAAAGAAGACTGCGGAAAAATCTCTGGATTCTAAAGCTTAGGATCAGCACGATCAAGAAATATATCTGTATAAGATGAATGTCTTGATCTGTTGATGCCTTCTTGTTCTGAATCACTTGGATCTGAGAAGAACGATCGGCGAGAATGATGATGAACAGCGGCGGCCTTCCTGATTTAGAATAAATAGTATGATTCAAAAAAAATGATTTCTTGTGTTAGGGTTAGTCGAATTTGATAAGACCTTTTATATGATTTGCCTATTGGTCATAATCGTAAATGACTGCATACGTGGACCAAAAAGAATTGAGATTAATTTGAAAACATTTTCGTCTGGACTTAACGAAAATTAAGGAAATAAACTTCATTACTCGAGTGAAAAACAGACTACTCGAGAACAACATTAGTTTCTCGAGAAGAAGGTATAAGTTCTCGAGATCAAGTACTTAAGGAAAATACGGAAATGAGATCAGGCTTCTCAAGAAGTAACTTTTATTACTCGAGAAATATATAAATTCTTCTTGAGAACTAACTGGACTTCTCGAGAACTAACTGCACTTCTCGAGAACAAATAGACTTCTCAAGACTTAACTTCTTCTTACTCGAGTGCTAGACTTCTTCTTTCTCGAGACAAGGCTTGGTCTTCTCGAGTATTGATTTCCGTTACTCGAGTACAAAACTTAGAAAAAAAATCCTGAGGAGTTTTAAGTTAAATCAAGAAGGAGGTAAGTCTTACTCGAGTATTGCATGGTTTTCTCGAGTACTAAACAAAGCTTTCTCGAGAATAGCTTCTACTACTCAAAAACTACACTGAGCAGACTCGAGAAATTTCTCCAACACTACTCGAGTATAAAGATTTCCTACTCGAGTATTGGACTTAGAAAATTTTTCACTTTTTGAAAAACATTTTTCTTCAAGGTATTCAACAACTAATCTTTCATCCATTACTTTAGTACTTTGAAAATGAAGTGTGTCTCAATAGAGAGGCTACACAAGATTCAACACCATGGATCACACAATAAGGGATTAAATTGTATGGTCCTATGTTTGGTGACTCATTGTAGTCTAACATTGGTCTACACTTATCAATTATAACCTTCAAGCACTCAACTTTGAAAGTGAGGGGATAAGATGTAAACTACTCTAGAGGGGGGGGGGGTGAATAGAGTATTCAAATTTTATGAACAACTAGTCAGCCCCCTTGGAGTTTATTTGCGGAATAAATAATCTGATACTTGAACCCTAAGAGCCTAACACAGTGAAGTGCACAAGTGAGAGAGCTAACTGAAATTTCAGTTTAACTATAAGCCTATCACAGCAACTAGCAATCCTAGGTAGTTCTATCACAGCCACAGAATAAGCAATTAAACAAAATAGCCAGAGGGACACAGGATATATAGTGGTCCCTCTTAATAGGTACTCCACTCTTCTACCACCCTGGTAGGAATCCACTGCAGGTTTTTGCTAAGGTGCCCTGCCACCAATGATCTGATTCAGGTAGATCAAACAAGACCCTTTGAGCTTTTGATAAGGATGCTCAACCACAGGTTGTTAATAAGGTGCCCTGTCACCAATGTTCACTTTTGAAGAGGTGTGAAAACTCTTTTACAAAGGGGTTGAGAGGGTTAGATTGTCTTCTCTGTTGTTAATAACAGATTAGAGAAGACTTGTGGATTCTCTAAAGAATCAAAGTCTCCCCCTGGCTCAGTGGAAGTCTAGGGAAAGCCTTTGCTTCAGGATGAAGGAGTTTCAGATATACTGAAACTAAATCCTTAGGGATCTGTAGACTGATTTTTATCAGGTCTTCAGATTCTGGAACACTTGAAGCAGAACTGGAGCTGGTCTTTCTGAAATCTTGAAAACTCTAAGCAGATGCTCAGGAGACTTGAGAAAGAAGATGATTGCTCTGGGCTTTTGCTTCAGGAAAACTTTTCTTCTCTTTTTGAGAGATGGTGAAGAGCTGATCTGATGAGGCTTGAGCGAATGAAGCCTTGAGAAGAAAATCTCTCTGTGTCTGTAACTTGCTATCTCTGCTGAGAGAAAAATCTCTTTTAAATATGTCTTCTATTTTTCCCTTGAAACGGCTCTATTGATTTGAATATCTCGAGCCCTGCAACAGGTTATCTCAATATAGAATATAGCAATAGGAATAGAATGAGCTATTAACTCTCTGTCAGTCCCAATAAGGAAATAAATGAATGGGAAAATATCTCAGCATAAAGACTGTTGGGTCCGGCGTTCCTTCACTTGACCCGTGGCGCTCTGCTACTTATATAAAAAATTAAGTAGCGCCCTCTCCAACAGTCCGGGCTTTTGGTGCAGTTGGGTATGCGCTTGATCCTTCAATTGGTATCAGAGGAGGTCACGGGTTCAAGACCGGGGGGGCGCTATTAAATCCTGATTTTTCCCTTATACCTGTGTGGGTCCGGTGGGTCAGGCAACCGTGGACATGTGGTAACCCCACCTCTGAGCCGTGTGGGCCATGTGGTAACCCCACCTCTGAGCCGACGGGTTGTGCTGGACGCCGGGGGGGGGGGATTGTTGGGTCCGGCGTTCCTTCACTTGACCCGTGGCGCTCTGCTACTTATATAAAAAATTAAGTAGCGCCCTCTCCAACAGTCCGGGCTTTTGGTGCAGTTGGGTATGCGCTTGATCCTTCAAAGACTTAACATACTTGGAAATAGCATACAGCGCCAACGGCTAGAATACAGCCTGGAAAGATAAAATCAACATATTTTGTATAATAGGACAAAATACTTTATCAAATACAGAATCCCGTAATTTATGCTTAACATATTTGGTAATTAATTCATTTGAATTTAAGCCATAAATTAGCAAAAACAACTTCAGAAAATCTCTCTAACCACAAGCTAAAACACTTGGAAATAAACCAAGGAATAGAATAAATACAAACGGTTAAAGACAGACAATAATCGTCGAACAGGGGTTCGATGATCGTCGACCTAGCCAACAGATCGTCGACTAAGGCAGAAATCGTCTGGGACAGAAAACGTCGAACAGCTCATGCTATCGTCGACGAACAAAGAATCTGTCGAAATATAAATCGTGAAGCAAGACTGCGATCGTTGAACTGCTGATGGCAGATCGTCGACCAATCCTTTAGAGCATAATAAACTTGCTCTGAGATCGTCGACCATTGGTCGACGATAATTGTCTTGACTTCAACTATTCTATAGCCCTGCTATCATCGACCAATGATCGATGATCGCGAGGCCTCGTTCGACGATGGTCGAACGGAAAATGCCTTAACCATATATTCATTCTACAACTTCTAACCTAAGCTCTAGGTCAGTTATAAACTGCCCTAGGGAGACTAAACAAAGTCTAAACATGATCATATATAGTTATATGGATCAAGAGGGGCTGGAAAGGGATTACATGAGCCAAATCACACCTAGGGTACCAACAATCTCCCCCTATTTGGGTCATGTCATCCAATCCAATCTAAAAACTAATACAAACAAGAACCGATGCAAAGTTTAACCATAATATCAAAACACAGGCAATCCACAGAAAACATATAAATCATAAATCAGCAGAATTATAGAGTATCAAGCAGATTTATCAGATGGTTTAGCATCAGAGGAGTTCTTTGAGATTACAGCAGGTTTGAAAATGATTTCTCTGTTTAGATTAGCTGCTTATCTTTTGGATAACATCAGGTCATGTTCACCAATGATCTTCTTTTCACCATAGCTTGGCAGGACTGCAGCAGGATGCAGCTTCATGTATTCTTCAGTATCGAATATTTCTGAGTTGACTTGAATCTTGCTGAGTTCTTTTTCTCTGAATTCAGAAATAGTTGAGTATACTGAAGGGTCCAGTCCTTGAGCTTTGGCTTTCTCCATCATGCTTAGTGCAATTGATTCCTTGAATCTTGCTATAGAGGCAATTCTTTCAGTTTCTGTCTTGTCTGATGGAGAAGGTGGTCTATCAGTATCAGTTTGAGCTGCAATCTCCATATTCCTTTGAAGAGCTGTAGCTAATCTGCTTGAGTCAATAGGAATCTGTACAGCCTTCTTAGGATCAGATTTAGCATATAAAGATCTTGGAGGTGCAAGTTCAATAAATTTCTTGTTGGACTTCTCTGAATGGACAACTCTTTTTTCCTTTTGTATCAACTGTCTTAGGAATAGCAGGTTTCCTTGATGTAGAAGATGAACCTCTCCTGGGAGGAGAAGGTTTCCTTTCTGGAGCTTTCCTTTTGGGAGAAGGAGGAGGAGAGAATGTTGGTTGCTGAAAGGTCATCTCCTTTATCTGTTCCATGGGAGCACTTTCATTTCTTTGCCTTCCTTGTCCTGATTTATCTTGGCCTCCTTGGCTTTGATTACTTCTTCTATGGTAGGTCTGAGAAGGGTTGGATCTGGCTGATTGAGCAGAAGAAAGATTTTCAGAGGCTCCAGCACCAGGAGGTGGAGGAGGACCTCTGGGAGGGAATTTCTGAACTGGAGTATCATATCTCTTGGTTCTTTTCTTCTCTCTTGACTGTTTCCTTGAGAATCTCATCCATGGTTCATACTCTTTGCTCTTAGGATCAATTCCTTTCCGAATGAAATAAGGAATATCCTTGTTTGGATTTGCAGGAGCAAGGGCAGATGCTTTCCTTTTCTTAGATGCAGCCTTTTTCTTCTTCTTGGTGTTATCAGAATCTTCAGAATCATCATCATCATCATCAGAAGAGTGAGATGAGTTCTTGCCAGCATAGTCATCAAAATCTTTCTCTGAGGGATCCTTGGCAGCTACAGCAGGTTCAGCTTTTTCTTTCTCAGGCTTCTCTCTATCTTCCTTTTCTCTTTCCTCCTCAATGGCATCTTGCTCAAGGAGGGCATCAAGATCAACATTAGGAGTACTCTTTCAAAGTTCTGATTCAGGATACAAATCAGGAACTGTCCTGGGGACCAGTTCTGCAGTTGGGGCTTCAGCTTCCTTTTCTTTAACAGATCCTGGAGCTTGCTCTGGAATTAGTTCAGCAACTGTAGGAATGGGTAGAGGGTAGGTAAGAATAGGTGGAGAAAAGATGACAATATCTGCAGGGGCAGATGCTTTCTCTAGAGAGATGGCTAGGGAAGCCATATGAGAACTAACCAACCCTTCAATGTACTCAGAGGCAATATTCTCAACCATAAAGGCTATAAATTGTTCAAGGTTTAAAGTACCTGAGCTTGAATCCTTTTCAGTCATCTTGGAAGCATTTTCTGCACTATCTTGCACAGCCTCAACTTCTTCAGCAGCAGCTTCATTCTCAAATTTTTGAGCCACTACTTCTGAATCAGTGGTGTTCAATGGAACTTTTTCACAAATGTCCATGGGGACTTCCTCATTGTCTTTCTCAGGGACTTCTTCCTCAGAAGCTAGATTCACTTCTGGTTGCTCTGAATCTTTGTTGACTTCTGGGGCCACTACTGCAAGATCAGTAGTGTCCACTGGAATATCCTCTAGAATTAGATCAGCCTATTGATCTTCAACAGCTGCACTATCTTCCAACTCTTTCTCTGGAATTTCTTCCTCTTGTAGCTCTTGAGCTTCTTCTGCAATGGCTGGAAGGGAAGGAAGGGAAGAGTTATCCTGAAGGGTCAAGGCATCACCTGAGACCACTTCAAAAGACATCTCCCCCTGCATGACTTCAGTTGGGGATGGAGTCATGCACCTCACTGAAGAGGGCTCAGTAGAAGATGGAATGGATTTAATGGCTTGTGTAAGTGCATTTATGGATGCAATGATAGGGGCATTGGCTGCCTCAATCATGGTTTGGATGGATGGGGTGATGATCTCCACAATGTGTGCAAGCAATTCAGGGGTGATCTGAAATGCTGAGGGTGTAGATGTGGATGGATGACTGTGGGATGCAAGGTGAGGTAGTGATGGAATGATATCAGTATGATCTGCCACATGATCAAATGGATCATGTGGAGATAGGGGATCATCAACATGAGTTTGGGATTCATGTTGAGATAGGTTTGTGAGGTTGGTCTCAGTCACCATGTCAACACTGGCTGAAGCTGCCAGATGTTGTGGTGTTGGTGACTGGGATGGAGATGCATGTGGGATGGAAGATGAAACAAAGGGAGGGACTGCAGATGGTGTGGAAATGAATGCAGGTGATGGGGATGCAGTGATAATGAGTGAAGATGGAGGGATTGCTGAGCCTTCCCCAACAAGATGGAGAGTGGCTGAATCAGCCCTGGTGTCTGATGAAGGGTTAGGATCAACCCTGACTGTCTTCTTGATAACCCTTTGGGATTTCTTGAAGAGGGAGGGGTCTAACCTCTTGCTTGCATTGACTGCAGAGGATGCAGATACAAGCAGCAGGGGTGCTTTCTCAGATAGAAAGACACCCAATACTCTGGCAAGAGTTACTTCCTTCTTGCTATTCTTTCTCCTTATCAATTCATACAAAACTTTTCCCCAATTTATCTGAGTCTTGTTCACCAATGCCGACATCAAGGCAAACTGTTGCCTGTTGATGTTATCATGAGCAGAGTGTTTACCCAAAACAACTTTGCCCACCAGGTCTGCCAGAAACTTAAACTCTGGAGACAGGTTGATCTTCAGCAGCTTTGCTGGAATACCATCAGCATGGCCCATCACTGTTAGCATGCGGCCATACTCCTCTGTATCTTGTTCATATTCTTCAGTTCCAGTTGGTAAATCAAACAGCTCTGATAAAATATCAGGAGTCAGAATGACCTCCTCTCCATTAATCTTTCCCGTCATTGCTTCGTCGCTGGAAGACGAAGTATACACCCATTCTTTAATCTCTGGTATATTGATCTTGGGCGTGGATGACATAAATTTCTTCAGTCCTTGATCTTCACACATCCGCAACGTGTCTCTGATTGGTTGATCGTAAAGGCAGAAGGAATCGAAGTCGACACAGAATCCCGTGTCGAACTTCATCCCGGAAAGAACTGCTGGAAGAATCGCCATTTGATTTAAGAGAGAATGGCGAATCGAGATGCAAGGCAAGGGGAGAAGAGAATCGCGCAGGATTAGAGTTCGAGAGCGAATTCTAAGCCAGAAGACAGAATATGAAAAGACGAAACTGAAGGACGACGATCTCCAGACCTAAATCGACTATCATATAAAAAATCTGCGATCGTCGAACACGGATTAAAATCGGACGTCGAAAAATGACTAACGATAGTCAATTTTTAACTAATCGTCAAACATCGACCGACTACTAGCATACACCACGATCGTCGACAAGATCAGTAGGTACAATAATGATCTGATCTTCAACAGTTTCAAGATTTAATTCCTCATGTGGAATTTGATCAACTATTGGAGCAGGTGCTTTAACTTCAAGAAGTTCTACATTAGATTCAGAATCTGAGGAAGCAACCTGAGGAATTTGTTGGGGATGATTCTCCTGTGTGAGTCTCAACCTTCCAAATCCTTACTTAATTCTAGGACTTGCACTGTACTATTAGAAGAAGAATCCTTCTCCTTATAATACATGACTGTCTCATCAAAAGAGACATGTGCAGACTCTTCTATCTTAAGAGAAGATTTATTAAGGACCCTATAGGCTTTGCTTACTTGAGAGTATCCTAGAAAAACTCCCATTGAAGCTTTTGCCTCAAATTTTCTAAGGTATTCTTTGTTATTGTTATGAACAAAAACTACACAACCAAATACTCTAAAATAGTCTATTTTAGGTTTCACTTGCTTAAGTAACTCATAGGGAGTCTTACCCTTAAGTTTATGTATCAGACTTCTGTTCAATACATAGTTAGCTGTGCTAACTGCTTCAGCCCAAAAGGACAGAGGCATGTTAGCATCTGCCAACAATGTACTTGCAGCTTCAATTAGGGTTCTGTTTTTCCTTTCAACTACCCCATTTTGTTGAGGAGTTCTAGGAGCAGAGAAGCTATGTTTGATACCTTCCTTCTCACAGAATTCTTGCATAAGAAGAGACTCAAACTCAGTACCATGATCACTTCTGATCAAGGCAATCTGAGTAGAATACTCACTCTGTATACACTTTAGAAAATCTGTAAGAACCTTGAAGTTATCAGCCTTAGTTCTCAAGAAGAATACCCAAGTGAACCTAGAGAAGTCATCTACAACTACTAGAGTGTAAGACTTTCCTCCAAGACTCTGTATAGCAATAGGACCAAATAAGTCCAAATGTAGCAAGTACAGGATCCTGGGAGAATCACTTTTATTAACTAATTTAAAGCTATTCCTTGTTTGCTTACCTAATTGACAAGCTTTGCAAAGGCCTTCCTTCTTGTAGGGGCAAGAAGGTAAGCCTCTTACAAGATTGTGTTTAGCCAACCTAGAAATATTTTTCAAATTAACATGACTAAGTCTCTTATGCCAAAGGGTATTATTACTGGTTACTTCATTAAATAAGCATATTTCAGATTTGGATGAATTAAAATCTACAACATAAACATTACCAATTCTAATGCCTACTAACACAACAATATTATTTAAAGCAATATTACAAGCAGTGTCAGTAAACCATACCTTGTACCCAGCATCACACATTTGGCTTACAGAGATTAGATTGTGCTTTAGTCCTGAGACATAAGCTACCTTCTTGAAGGTTACAGCTCCTATGGTGAAGCTGCCATACCCTTCAGTCTGTCCACAGCTGGAATCTCCAAATACAACTTTTGGTCCCAGCTTGGCTTTGAAACCTGACATGTTCTTCTTCTTTCCTGTCATATGCTTTGAGCATCCACTATCCAGATACCATTTGTCATGTATGACTGGATAGGTCTTCACCTGCAAAGATATCAATTATACATTGTGGACCCAGGTTACCTTGGGTCCAGTATTCTTCACAAAAGAAAAGCTAGATATAAAAGATCTTGCAGGCTTTGATTGATATCCTAAAGGGTGTGATCTCCTAGGTGGGATAAACCATTCAGTTGAAGGATTAAACAACCTAGGGTAGTGATTAGGATTTGCAGTTCTGGAAGTTTGAATTTTATTTTCCAGCTTAAGTCCAGATCGTCGATCAATGGTCGACGATCGCAATCCATATCGTCGATCATTTATGGTAGAACGATGTTCTGGATTCCACGATCGTCGATCACTGGTCGACGACTCAAGATGGGATCGTTGACCTCCTGCACCAAAGCTATTATACTCAGTGTAGGTGTTCAGCGATCGTTGATAGATGTTCGACGATTGGTTTGACGATCGTCGATTAATGTTCGACGATTTCTGTAAAGCTAGAAATTTTTTCTTTCTGTTCTCTTTCTTAATCTTATTACAAATTTTCTTATACTTTTCAATTTCCTCAGTATTCTTTATTCCTGATTCAGAAATATATTTTACTAGAGTGCTAAATCTCTCCTTTGTGAGGAGGATGGGTTCACTAGGTGTAGAACCTAGGCCTAGTTTATCATTACCAACACTAGTGTTTGCTAAACTGGTTATTTCAGATAGTTTAAGGCTTCTGCCATTTAATTTTTCTTCTAACCTCTTAGATTTAGCTAGTTCTAATTTTAGGAATGTTACTTCTCCTTTTGAGCTTTCTAATTCCTTTTCTAATCTAATTATTTCAGTACTTTCCATGTCTTGTTCCATTATCTTTAATCTAAGTGACTTAATTTCTTTTTCAGATAATAGTAAATCTAAACATAGAGTTTTAAATTTTAATTTGAACTCAGGAGATGAAAAATCAAATGAGTTGATTACCTGGTCTTCCATAGGAAGATCTTCTTCATTGTCTCCTTCTTCTTCAGAATTCTCTGCAGCTGACAGAGAGCTGCAGGCATTAATAGCCATGAGGCAGACCTCTTTGGCTTTCTTCTCTTCTTCTTCTTCTGAATCACTGGAGCTAGAGGAGTAGGTATCCTCTTCTGTTTCACTCCAGGTAGCAGCCACAAATCCCTTGTCCTTCTTCTTGTATTTGTGTGAGGAGGACTTGGAGTGGTGCTTCCTGTACTCTTTCTCATTTTTCTTCTCCTTGTGTTTCTTCTCTGGACAATCTGGAGCAATGTGTCCAGGCTTGCTGCAAACATAACAAATGATTTCTTTAGAAGGAGTCTTGTCATACCTTGGTTTATCCTCATACTTGGAGAACTTCTTTCTGAAGTCTCTTCTTCCCATGTTGAGGAACCTCTTGGCAATGAGTGCCAGCAGCTCCTCATTTGATTGACTTCCTTCAGAAGTCTCAGCAGCCTTAAGAGCTAGAGAGTGCTCTTTCTTTGTAGGTGTAAGAGTCTTTACTTCAGTTGCAGCAGCTCTGCTCTTCAAAGTTTGCTCATATGACTTGAGCTTTCCCAACAGAGCTTCTGTGGAGAGTTCCACAGTGTTTCTGCCATCCTTGATGGGCCATATCCTTGAGTCCCAAGAGATGGGAAGGCACATCAGGATCTTGTCATTGACTTCTGTCAAAGTTATCTCCTTGTCCAAAGACCTCAGTTCACTTATTATTAAACTGAGTCTTGTGTACATTGTGTCAATGTCTTCAGCATCATCCTTCTTGAAATTTTCATACTGAGAAGTGAGGTTGGATCTCCTGTCCTTCCTCTCATCAGCTGAGCCAGCAACTATGTGGTTGAGGGAATCCCACATAGCTTTGGCTGAGGTACATTCAGCAAGCTTCTGGAATATTTCATCAGACATTGTCTGAGCTAGGATGTTCATTGCTTTTGCATCAGCTGCTTTTGCCTTCCTGTAATTTTCATTGTAGTCAGGAGGTGGCACAGCACTGAGATCAGCAGAAGTGAAAGTAGCAGCAGCAGGCCTAGCAGGTGGTCCTGTCAAAATAGAAGAAAAGATATCTTTATCAATAGAATTCATGTATAGTCTTATCCTGGCCTTCCATATGCCAAACTTGGACAAGTTACATACAGGAGGTCTGGTGCTTGAATAATCCTTAGACTGGGCCATGTGTGAAAGTGTTTGTGAATGGTATCAGGAAACAACTTATCACTGGATCTTTTAACCCAGGTGTTAGCCTGTATGAACAGCTAACCTCCCTCCGATACCAATTGAAAGTGAGGGGATAAGATGTAAACTACTCTAGAGGGGGGGGTGAATAGAGTATTGAAATTTTATGAACAACTAGTCAGCCCCCTTGGAGTTTATTTGCGGAATAAATAATCTGATACTTGAACCCTAAGAGCCTAACACAGTGAAGTGCACAAGTGAGAGAGCTAACTGA
Source organism: Platanthera zijinensis (assembly GCA_039513925.1). Lineage (NCBI taxonomy): Eukaryota > Viridiplantae > Streptophyta > Magnoliopsida > Asparagales > Orchidaceae > Platanthera > Platanthera zijinensis. Next base: position 137,323,643 of record CM077078.1, on the reverse strand, counting down.
AATTTCAGTTTAACTATAAGCCTATCACAGCAACTAGCAATCCTAGGTAGTTCTATCACAGCCACAGAATAAGCAATTAAACAAAATAGCTAGAGGGACACAGGATATATAGTGGTTCCCTCTTAATAGGTACTCCACTCTTCTACCACCCTGGTAGGAATCCCCTGCAGGTTTTTGCTAAGGTGCCCTGCCACCAATGATCTGATTCAGGTAGATCAAACAAGACCCTTTGAGCTTTTGATAAGGATGCTCAACCACAGGTTGTTGATAAGGTGCCCTGTCACCAATGTTCACTTTTAAAAAGGTGTGAAAACTCTTTTACAAAGGGGTTGAGAGGGTTAGATTGTCTTCTCTGTTGTTAATAACAGATTAGAGAAGACTTGTGGATTCTCTAAAGAATCAAAGTCTCCCCCTGGCTCAGTGGAAGTCCAGGGAAAGCCTTTGCTTCAGGATGAAGGAGTTTCAGATATACTGAAACTAAATCCTCAGGGATCTGTAGACTGATTTTATCAGGTCTTCAGATTCTGGAACACTTGAAGCAGAACTGGAGCTGGTCTTTCTGAAGTCTTGAAAACTCTAAGCAGATGCTCAGGAGACTTGAGAAAGAAGATGATTGCTCTGGGCTTTTGCTTCAGGAAAACTTTTCTTCTCTTTTTGAGAGATGGTGAAGAGCTGCTCTGATGAGGCTTGAGCGAATGAAGCCTTGAGAAGAAAATCTCTCTGTGTCTATAACTTGCTATCTCTGCTGAGAGAAAAATCTCTTTTAAATATGTCTTTTATTTTTCCCTTGAAACGGCTCTATTGATTTGAATATCTCGAGCCCTGCAACAGGTTATCTTAATATAGAATATAGCAATAGGAATAGAATGAGCTATTAACTCTCTGTCAGTCCCAATAAGGAAATAAATGAATGGGAAAATATCTCAGCATAAAGACTTAACATACTTGGAAATAGCATACAGCGCCAACGGCTAGAATACAGCCTGGAAAGATAAAATCAACATATTTTGTATAATAGGACAAAATACTTTATCAAATACGGAATCCCGTAATTTATGCTTACCATATTTGGTAATTAATTCATTTGAATTTAAGCCATAAATTAGCAAAAACAACTTCAGAAAATCTCTCTAACCACAAGCTAAAACACTTGGAAATAAACCAAGGAATAGAATAAATACAAACGGTTAAAGGCAGGCAATAATCGTCGAACAGGGGTTCGATGATCGTCGACCTAGCCAACAGATCGTCGACTAAGGCAGAAATCGTCTGGGACAGAAAACGTCGAACAGATCATGCTATCGTCGACCAACAAAGAATCTGTCGAAACAGAAATCGTGAAGCAAGACTGCGATCGTTGAACTGCTGATGGCAGATCGTCGACCAATCCTTCAGAGCATAATAAACTTGCTCTGAGATCGTCGACCATTGGTCGACGATAATTGTCTTGACTTCAACTATTCTATAGCCCTGCTATCATCGACCAATGATCGACGATCGCGAGGCCTCGTTCGATGATGGTCGAACGGAAAATGCCTTAACCATATATTCATTCTACAACTTCTAACCTAAGCTCTAGGTCAGTTATAAACTGCCCTAGGGAGACTAAACAAAGTCTAAACATGATCATATATAGTTATATGGATCAAGAGGGGCTGGAAAGGGATTACATGAGCCAAATCACACCTAGGGTACCAACAGACTTGAAAAGAGAATCAAATACAAAGTTAATTCATCTTAGTTCAAGTGTGACATCATACAAATCTAGGTTATTGTGGTTACAATACCCAATAATCTCTCATATTTGTAAAAGTCAGAACCCATTATACTAAGGTGAATTACATCAAGATAAATAAAACCAAATGACTAGTAACTGAACTAATAATGAGAAATGCTAAGAAATGAAAAATCAGATCATCAAAATTAAAAGATTTATATTAATAGATATTGTTCATGAAAATCCAGATTCACAAAATCTCATAAAGAAAGTTCAGATCTTCTTCTCTTGCTTCTTGCTTTGCTGCAATTACTGCGTCTCTTTTTTCTCTTGCTGCCTCTTCTGATAACTGTAAGGTTTAGGATAATACTGGGAAGGTTTGGGAGGAGCCTTTTGGTTGTTCATGCCATATTCTCTGTCATAAAATTATCCCTTGGTAATAGATTTCCCATGGGAGCTGTAATGATCATTTCTATTTTCATTAAAATCAATAACAAGTTTTAGAGTATCAATAATTAGTTATTTTGAGGTTGGGCTCCATATTTCAGCAAATTTTCTTACAACATGTTCTGGAATAGGTGTGGATCTGCTTGCAGAAGTACCATCACCATACTTTCTTTTCTTATAAGCTGGAATTTCTGGAGGAGGAATCTGAGGCATTTTTGTTTTTGACCAAACTTGATAATATTCTACAGGAGGAGCTTCTTGATCTTCTTATCTATGGGAGAATGTTGGTATTGGGGCAGAAGGATGCTGGGCAGTAGGATTGAGATGATGTGGAATTATATTTGGATCAACTTGAAGTTTTGGAAAAATCTTGTTGTGCATCCAAACTGCTGTATCATATGTATGAAATTTGACACCAGCAATCTGGTTTTGAACATCAGCATGTATTTCAGTTATCTTTCCTTCCCAATGGGTTTTCATGTTATTATCAGATGTTTCTAGATATTGCTTGTACAACCCCATATTCGCTGGGAGGAACCCAGATGCATCAATGGTCGGGGTTAGACCAGCCTTGGGCTAGCTTGGGCCTAAAGACGAGAAGATCTCTCACGCTGGAGGAGCTCCTTCATTGGAGTAGGCGAGATCCCGCCCATGACTAGAAGCGGGCGAGAAGGAGTTGAGTGGTCTCAATGCCGCGCTGAGTGAGCTCCACTCACTCAATGCCATGGTCAGCAGCAAGGGCACTGAGTGAGCTCCACTCACTCAATGCCATGGTCAGCAGCAAGGGCACTGAGTGAGCTTCGCTCACTCAGTGCCGTGGTCAGCAGCAAGGGCACTGAGTGAGATCTACTCACTCTACGCCGTAGTCAGAAGCAAGGGCGCTGAGTGAGCTCCACTCACTCAACGTGGTGGTCGGTAGCAAGGGCGCTGAGTGAGCTCCACTCACTTAATGCCATGGTAAGCGGCAAGGGCGTTGGGTGAGCTCCACTCACTCAACGTCGCATCATCCGGGACCCACTTCCGGTAGAGTCGACGAGAAGTATTGCGTCTCGCAGAAGGCGGGGGCCAGCTCAGCTTGAGACTTTCGACACTCCTTTTTAGCTCCTACCAAATGAAGGCAAGAGGGTTCTCGACATAGAGTTCTCGCCGAGTGGGGCCCAGGGTTCAGGGTAAAATTACTTAATCTCCCTCGGATAAAATTACACATACACCCCCAGGGACTGCATTTAGTACTTTACAAACAGCGGGATTTGGCTTTTGGCAGACTAGCCATGGGTATTTAAGTAACTTCAGGTCAGCAAAAGACTATAAATAGACCCACAAGGTCTCCTTAGAAAACGAACTCTCATTATTCTCCAAATTTCTAGTGCTTTCTGAGGAGCTCCTAGCCCAGCGTTGGGCTTTGGAGGGGAAGCTCTCAGAGATCTTCCGGGTGTTAGGTGGGACCTCCCTGCTGAGGCTATGGGTCAGTGCTAGGTACTTAGTAACTAGTCGAGGGTCGGGACTTGAGAGAAGTAGGTATTGGCTGCACCCTTATTTTGAACTCACGTTGAGGTCAATTTTGGCTTCAACATTACTTGACTAAATTGTCCCCCTTTCTGACTTCTATAGATGGTGTGTTGATGGCATCCTCTTTGAATTTTCCAACTTCTTCACAGGTCTTGAATTTATGACCTTCAGCATTCTTTTCCAAAGGAATCTGATTATTTGTCAGAGTTACTAATTAATACATTACTTGACCAATGCAGGTATTGGTGTGGCCTAGAGGTTTCCCAACTATTTAGAATAGGTGTTTAAGTTCAACAGTGTTGTGCTGAATCTCAGCAAATCCTCTGCTAATTTCTTTCTTGAGAGAATTGACTTTATTTGTGACGGCCTTAAGAGACTGATAAAAATACTCTCTCTATTGTTTTAGCATGAATTTAATCTTACCAAGAATAGTATTATCAGGAGTTTCTGGAGCAAGAACTGGAGGAGGTAGATGGACTTGATCTGGAACTGGCCAAATTTGTATTTCTTCAATAATAACTGAACTCTGGCCTCTAGTGGTATGAATCATGACATCTCCTTCCTCACCAAGAATAGTAGGAAGGGAGAAGTTAAGGGCTTTTAAGGGGTGCTTCAGCTGTTTCAGGAGTTGCTTCTTTTTCATTAAAAATTAAGACTGTCTCTTCTTCATGCACATCTGCAATAGGAGACTGAGAGTGAGGGGATCCTGGTTTAGAAGGATGGTTTTATGGATATGGTTCTGGATGAGGATATTTCTTTACATGTAGAGGGGAAAGAGGTTCTTTGGAATTAAGTTCCTCTATCATCATGGTGATATCATCTTCTGTAGATATGACTTGTTCTTCAACTTGTGTATCACTAAGAATTTCTTTATCAGGCAGATCAACATCAAGAAAACCTAAGTCCTCTTATTGGGTAGAAATGTTCTCAGCAGCAACAGATGGAGCAACATCTAAAGGAAGAATAGAATGACTTGCCTATGGGATTGTAGGAGTAGGCTCCCCCTCAACAGATGCACCTGAAGTGCCAGCCACTTGATGTAAAGGGGAAGATGGAGTCCTGTCCTCATCCTCTTGGAGATCATGGGATTTGGAAACTTGTGATGGGTTCTAAAGCTTGAGTTCCCATCTTTGAGTGGAAGAGATGGAGACTTTATTTATGTGATGCAAGAAAGTCAATTTAGAGATATCAAAAACTTCTGGCTTGAGTTCATGAAGGAGAAGAGAGATAATTCTACAAAAATTTGGTGCCTTGATGTTGTCCTTGATTTTATCAAAAATCATCATCCCCTACTGAAACTTCTTCCTGCATATCACTGTTGTTATAATGTCAAAGAAGTCATTTGTGATGAAGCAAATCGAATTAGTGCGGCATAGAAGGATTTTTCAAAGTATATCTACAAGTAACTTGCTCTCTTCATTTAGATTAGGGTGGCGAATGGTGCATAAACCAACAGAGACACCACAGAATCTGCACGCCCGATCATAATCATCAATAGTTAGGTTATTTTCTTCATCAATGATAGGCAACCGAAGGAGCTTGGAGATGATTGCGGTAGTTAGCTTAATATTGATTCCACGAACCTTAGACTTTAGAATCTTCCCATTCCTCTTCAATTTGGCATTATGGAAGAATTCCTCAACATCTGGAAGAAAAATTTGGTATGGGTGTTTTAGAACAAATGAAAGTCTGTCGGCTTGTAATAGCAGTAGAACATTGCGGAAATTGTCTAACAGTTCGACAATACATGTAGAAATGAGTTCACTGCCGATTCCAATCTTTGACAGAGGAGCCATCGATCAAGAGAGATGAACTCATGTCTTCTTTCTGAGAGAAACAATAAAACGGCGGCAAGAGGGCGACGACGACAGAGAAGATGAAGAGTTATCCTATTTCTCGAGAAAGGGTTTGAGATTCGGGTAATTTGGATTTTCCAGACTTTAATCTATTTATATAAGTCTTAAATCATGATGATTAAGGAAATAATAATAATAATAATAATAATATACCTAAAAATATGGCGGTAGTAGAGTCCGGGTGTGAATATAAGAAATTTGAACTTTAGAATGAAAAATGACATCATACTTCTCGAGAGGTTGGTCATTTCTCGAGAGATGACAAGAAAGTTCTCGAGTATAGAAATTGTTTCTCGAGAGGAAAACATGAAGTTCTCGAGAATCGGATATGTACTCGAGAAGAATTTCTCGGGAGTCAACTGGTTCTTGAGTAGTAATCTGTAGTACTCGTGTAATATATGTCTTCTCAAGAAATTAAGTCCAAAGAATAATTTTCTTGAATTTTTGAAGTATAGCCCGATCCTTGAACTTTGTTGTAAGACCTTTTTCTTCATTCTTCTTTGTTGAGCATGTCAAGTTCTATTTTGAAGAACGAGAACTTGGCCTCGTCCAGTGGCTTTGTGAAAATGTCTGCAACCTGCTTGTCAGTTAGAACATACTCGAGATTGATGTCTCCATGCTCCACATGCTCCCTGATAAACTGGTATCTATGCTCTCTATGCTTTTTCCTGCTGTGAGAGACTGGGTTTTTTGGCGATTGCAATTGCACTGGAGGAGTCGCAAAACATTAGGATGTTCTTGATCTTCATATCATAGTCTTCAAATTGTTTCTTTATCCATAGCAGTTGTGCACAACAACTTCCTGCAAATATATACTCTGACTCGGCTGTTGAAATTGCGACATAATTCTGCTTCTTGCTGCTCCAGGAGATAAGCCTTCTTCCTAGGAATTGACAAGTCCCGAAAGTCCTTTTCCTATCATCTTTGCTTCCTGCAAAATCTGCATCTGAAAAACCTATTAGTTCGCTATTATTACTTCTTGGGTACCATAAGCCAAGATTTGGTGTACCTTTAAGGTATCTCAAAATTTGCTTTGCAGCAGCGTAGTGTTATTCCTTAGAGTTTACTTGAAGTCTAGCATACACACATGTTGAAAACATTATGTCTTGTCTACTAGCAGTAAGATAGAGTAAGGATCCAAATATGCTTCTGTACTTGGTTTCATCAAAAGGTTTCCCTTTCTCATCCTTGTCTAGAGACATAGCTGAACCCATTAGAGTCCTCATAGAGGTTGCGTTCTCCATTCTGAATTTCTTAATTAACACCTTGGTGAATATCGTCTGAGAGATGAAAATTCTATCTTTAGATTGTTTCACCTGAAGTCCTAAGAAATACTTCAGCTCTCCCATACTGCTCATTTCAAACTTCCCATGCATAAGTTTGGAAAACTTTTTTCAAAGGTTGTCGTCAGTAGAGCCATATATGATGTCATCGACTTAGATTTACACTACCAAAATCTTGCCTTTTATTTCCCGAAGAAATAATGTCTTATCAATCTTTCCTCTTCTGAACTTGTTCTCAAGAAGAAAGCTAGACAGCGTCTCATACAAAGCTCAAGGAACTTGTTTCAAACCCTATAAAGCTTTAAATAAATGATAAATGTGCTCAGGATGGTTAGAATTAACAAAACCTGGAGGTTGTTCCACATACACTTCTTCCTTATATTACCATTAAGGAAGGCCGACTTCACGTCCATCTGATAGATTGTGAAGCCCTTAAGTGTTGCATATGCTAGGAACAACCTAATTTCTTCCTGCCTTGCCACTGGAGAATATGTCTTATCAAAGTCGATTCCTTCTGATTGTCGGGTATCCCTTGGCGACGAGTCTGGACTTGTTCTTCATAATTTTTCCATCTTCGTCAATCTTGTTCCTGTAGACCCACTTTGTTCTGATAACGTTCTTAGTTTTGGGTCTTAGAACAAGCTTCCAGACTAAGCAATGCTTGAATCGATTCAGTTCTTCTTCCATTGCCATTATCCAAGATGCGTCTGAGTTTGCTTCCTCAAACTTCTTTGGTTCAACCCGTGAGAGGAAACTTAAATATAGATTTGCATTATTTGTTCATCTACGAATTCTGACACCATCCCGGAGATCTCCTATGATTTGATCAATTGGGCGATCCTTCAAGTATCTGAGCTCTAGGGTTCTTGTATTTGGAGCTCCCTCTATCGTTGGAGTGACTTCATCAACTTGGATGACATCTTCATCATGGAGATCATCCTCTCTAATTGGGGTTGGAGTGGTGATCTTGATGAACTTTTGAGCTTTTTCTTCAGTCGGCTCATCTAATTTTATTTCCTTTAGTCTTGAACCTGCATCTTCAATAAACACACTAGAAGAGCTACCTTGCAGCAAGCTCGTCTCATCAAATATAACATTAATATATTATTTTACAACCAGGATTTTCTTTTTAAAATTCCTATATGCCTTACTATGGCTACTATAACATACGAAAATACCTTCAAAACTCTTTTCACTGAATTTAGTCGTGTGATACTTCATATTATAAAGTACAAAGCTTTACTACCAAAGATTATAAAATATCAAATAGTCAGTTTCCTGCCCTTTAGTATTTCGTAAGGTGTCTTATTATGGTTTTTGTTTATGAGTGCTCGATTTTGCATGTGGCATGAAGTGTTGATGGCTTCAACCCAGAAATATTCTTGTGGTGAGGCATCACTCAACATGGTTATGCAAGCTTATATGAGTGTTCTATTCCTTCTCTCAGCAACTCCGTTCTGTTTAGGAGTACAAGGAGAGGAAAACTCATGAAAGATAATACCAAGACTTTCATAGAACTCTGTCATGGCCCCAGACTTAAACTCTATTCCATTATCACATTTAATTTTGACAACGGATCAGCTGTATTCATTCTAAACTTGCCTGAAAAAATTAGTGAAGATATCAAAGGTATCTGACTTATGTTTTAGAAAGAACACCCACGCAAAGAGAGAGTAATCATCAACAATAACCAATGTATAATCCTTACCTCCCAAACTTTTAATTTGCACTGGACCGAACAGGTCTATATGAAGTAGGTGTCAATACTTATTAGAATCTTTACAAATAATGCTTTTAAAAGTATCCCTTGTTTGCTTGCCTTTTACACATGCGTGACAAAGTCTACTTTTATTGCACTTAACATTGGGTGCATCACGTACTAAATTGAGGGAAAATTATTTATTAATATTTTTGTAATTTATATATGCTAATCTCTTGTGCCATTGGTCACCAAGAGACGCACTATCTTTTGCCAAATAACACACTGGCGTAGAAGAGTCTACGCAAATAAAATTTAAACAAAATATATTTCTACTACGAGTGCCTGATAGAATTATTTCTAAGTTATCGACCGATTTTATCAAACACTTGTCTACATGAAATTTTACTATGTATCCTTTATCACCGACCTAGCTTATGCTTATAAGATTGTATTCCAATCATTCAACATAAGCCATATTTGAGAAGGATACACTACCATTATTAATCATACCGTAGCCTTTTGTAATCCCTCAATCAAAACCTCCAAAGATAACCTTTGGCCCATTCATGATTGGAGAATAATTCTGGAGAAGTCTTCTAGTCCCAGTAATATGTTGAAAGCATCTACTGTCAAAATACCATATTGGATTTTTTGTGGCCTTTGGAAGTTCCTGCAAAAGTAGAATCAAGTTGCCTTAGGAACCAAAAATTTTTTTGTGTCCTTGGTCTCTAGTAAGCATACTCCCCCTTTGTTTGTTAATACTGTGAGTGATCTTTCTAACATTATTAACTTGAGGAGTTTTATAATATCTGGGGTTAAACCAACAATCTATGGCAAAGTGACCAATTTTGCCACAACACCAATAGTAAAACCTATTGTATCTTTACCTAAAGTTCTCCTGCTTGACCTTTTGAGATTGTGGTCTAGCAGGGGCAGCATACTTGGAGATAGAAGCTTCATGCTGAGAGCACTCACATGACTTATTCTCCTTAGGAGTCTTTTCCACAACGGGTTTAACTTTTGGAGCTTTCTTGATGTTACGACCATAACTATAAGGGGAATAGCTCTGAAGTGTGATCTCCTCAGAAGGTCCCTTGAAGACACTTTCACTAAAGTTCCGCGGACGGGTCCATCCTTGATACCGAGACTTGGGCTCTACACAAGTAGGTCTGACAAAGTGACCGTAGGATGAATCAAGATCAAGCTCGTTTGTTGGAAAGATACCCTTTATAAACAAAGTTTTGTCTTGAGGAGCTTTCCCTTTCTCCCATGCTAGAGCTTTCTTGGCAGCCTTATTTCTTCTTTGGGCTTTATTTCTCCTTGAAGATTTTCTAGGGACAACCACATGGCCTAAGCCAGCTTCCTCACCCTGAGGAGAGTATTCAGCCACAAGTTGAAGGATTGTCTTGGGCTTGGAGAAAATTTCAACAAGTTTCTTTTCAGCAACCAGTTGTTCTTCCAACTTTTTAATGATTTTCTCCTTCAGGTTCAGGTGCTCGAGAGCTTAATTATACTCTTCCATCGCATCATGGAATTCCTTACTTCCTGAGTCCATCATCATCAATTCCTCCCTCGGAGTGCTCTCCTAAGCCTTATGAGATTTTATCTCCTTAGCTTGAGTTCTTGCGACTCTTCGACATTTGTCGTAAGCCTTAATAAACTCTTTGAATTGAGTCATGAGTTCAGATTCATCATCAGACGAACAGTCTTCATGATCATGGTCAGATGAATCTAATCCCGAGAGAGGGGTATGAGAGTTTACCATCCTAGTGAACTGCAGTTATTATTCTTCATCTGTATATGCCATGAGCCCAAAGTAGGTATCCTCATATCACTAGACTCAGATGAGTCTGTGTTACTGAGGGGCTTGGCCTTCTTTGCTACCAGGCTTCTTTCAATCTTCTTCTTATTATATGAAGACTTCTTCTCCTCTCTTCTTACACTCTCCTTCTTCTTGTGAGGGCAATCATTTATGATGTGTCCTGTCTTATTGCAGCAATAACAAATAATGTCAGAAGAAATTTATTTGTTCTATTTTGTGTAATACCTATCTTGGCTACTTGAGCCTTTCTTGTGACGATCGCCATCATGACGTGATCTTCTGGACGAGGCATCAATGTCTCTCCACTATTTCTTCTAGTTCAAGAACTTCTTGAACTGCCTTGAAAGAAGAGAAAACTCTCCTTTAGATAGCTCTAAGACCAATACATAACTCTGAATTTTCTTCCTCACTATCTTCTTATGTGGGAGCAGGAGATGCATTTTTTGACTTCCTTGAGATGTCTCCTTTAGAGCAACAGACTTCTCCGTGGATGAAGACCGACTTTTCTCTTCTTCAGCTTTTCTTTAGTTTACTTGGAGTTCATACGACATAAGCTTTCCAAAGAGATTCTGAGGGTCAGTCTCTGCTAGCTAACCAAACTACTGGATTGCACATACTTTATTGTCCCATTCCATAGCCAGGGATCTCCGAAATTTTTTCATTCAGTTCTCCATTAGTGAGGACCCGACCATAGACTCTTAGACCGTTCACAATCTTGAAGAAGCTTTCAAAAGTATCAGCAACAGAATCCTTGGGACCTTGTCTGAATTCTTCATATTTCTGATTCAGGAGGGATCTTCTGTCATCCCTTACCTGTTCGGTACCTTCCATCAGGATGATGAGAGACTACAACATTTCCTTGGTGAATTGATAGTGAATAAGATTCTGCAACATAGAATCATCGACTTCACTTGCCATGATATTCTTGGCTTTCTTAGCTAAGGAGAAAAGTGGAATCCCATATTTGTCAAGATCCGTAAGCTTCTTTGGAACTTGCTTTGTAGAGTCAATGGTGGAGGCTGTTATTGAAACATAGGGTCCTTCTTCCACTATCATAAAAATCCTTGGATCTACACCTTCTATGAAAAATATTATTCTTTCTTTCCACATAGCAAAATTAGTCTTTGTGCATAAGGGAAACTTAGCAAAATCCTTGGCTCTGTCCATGCTTGTATCCTCTAAAGACAACTAAGAGCATATCTATTCAAGATGTTAACCTTTTTGATGAACAATCTACCTCTGATAACAATTGATGTTTTAGTTGTTTACCTAATCAATTGGAGGGGGGTGAATAGGTGAGGTCTGATCTTTTTGTGGAATAAAAACTTGAATGATCGGAGCGTAGAAAATAAACAAACAAGCTATGTGAGACAAAAGATTTATAGTGGTTCCCCAACTTTGGGTACGTCCACACTCCACCTCGCCAATCTAGCATCACGCTAGACTCGACTACTTTACTATTATCTTGGATTAAAAACCAATCCTATAACTAAGATAACACCCCTACCACTCGGAGACAAAACGCTCCTACAAAATCTCGGAGAAAAACTCTCCTATAACTCGGAGAAGAATCTCCTACAATTTAAAATATTGTACAAAAAATATACAAACAGAAATTATTCCATATCCTGAGTCTTCAGCCTTTCTTCCTTCTTAAAACTTGAAGCTCTATCAGAAATGAATCGAAGAATACTACGGTGAAATCTCTAGATCTGAAAGCTTAGGATCAGTACGATCAAGAAATAGGTCTGTAGAAGTTGAACGCCTTGATCTGTTGATGCCTTCTTGTTCTGAATCACTTGGATTGGAGAAGAACGATCGGCGAGAATGACGATGAACAGTCGCGGCCTTCCCAATTTAGAATGAATTGAATGATTCAAAAAAACTTGATTTCTTGTGTTAGGGTTAGTCGAATTTGATAAGACCTTTTATAGGATTTGCCTAACGGTCATAATCATAAATGATTGCACACGTGGACCAATAATAATCAAGATTAAATTTGAAAACATTTCCATCTGGACTTAACAAAAATTCAGGAAATGAACTTCATTACTCGAGTGAAGAACAGACTACTTGAGAACAACATTAGTTTCTCGAGAAGAAGGTATAATGTTCTCGAGAATAAGTCCTTAAGGAAAACACATAAATGAGATCTAGATTCTCGAGAAGTAACTTCTATTACTCGAGAAATATATAAATTCTTCTCAAGAACTAACTGGACTTCTCGAGGACAAATAGACTTCTCGAGACTTAACTTCTTCTTACTTGAGTGCTAGACTTCTGCTTTCTCGAGACAAGGCTTGGACTTCTTGAGTAATGATTTATGTTGCTCGAGTACAAGACTTAGAAAAAAAATTATGAGGAGTTTTAAGTTAACTTGAGAAGGAGGTAAGTCTTACTCGAGTACTGCATGGCTTTCTCGAGTTCTAAACAAAGCCTTCTCGAGAATAGCTTCTACTACTCAAAAAATACACTGAGCAGACTCGAGAAATTTCTCCAACACTACTCGAGTATAAAGATGTCCTACTCGAGTATTAGACTTAGAAAAATTTTCACATTCTAAAAAATGTTATTCTTCAAGGTATTCAGCAACAATCTTTCTTCCATTACTTTAGTACTTTGAAAATGAAGTGTGTCCCAATAGAGAGGCTACACATGAGTCAACATCATGGATCACACAATAAGGGATTACATTGTATGGTCCTATGTTTGGTGACTCATTATAGACTAACATTGGTCTACACTTGGCAATTATAACCAGCAAGCACTCAACTTGAAAAGAGCATAATATACAATCTTAATTCATCTTAGTTCAATGGTGACTTCATACAAATCTAGATTATTGTGGATACAATACCCAACATGTATGAGCTAGGACATTCATTGACTATGATTTTAGATGCCATCAAGACTTAGCAGGCCCCATGCTCAAACTGGCTGAGCACCTTCCAATCTCTTTCTCCACGTATTTATCATGTGATAGGGTCGATTTTTCGTACTGAGGAGTGGCTGGACTCAATAAACGAGTTGATTGCGGGATCTAATGCCCTACCAACATGGCTGTTACCTTAGCTGTTTTGGTCCTAGAATCACATGCTAGAGGCGGTGGAAGTATCTTATGGGCTCCACTTTCGAGGGGCACATATACACTAATATTAGTTGGAGTGAATATTATAATGCATTCTTAGATCATTTTGTTTCCACTAGTACTCGTGATGAACTTGAGGAAAGGTTCTTGCAGCTGAAGCAGGGATGTATATCAATTGTAGAATACCAATAGAAATTTCAACATCTGGCAAGGTTGGTTTACTCCTATGACTTGAAAGATTATAGTTATATGAAGAGGTTCTACAATGGACTGCAAAACACTCTCAGGCAAGATCTCCTTTTATAACTGAATCGAGCCTTGCTCAGATCATAGAGATGGCATAAATACTAGACGCAGACTACTTTGTGGTCCAGGCTAGAGGACAGAGACTAGTATTTGATATATTCAAAGCAGGGCCTAGTAGGAGGAGGCAGCATACCATAGGTAGAGGAGGAAACCAGAGAATAGGTGACAGACATTTTCGTAAAAATTTCAGGATGGAGCAGCCATCTCCAAACCTAATGGAATGCCCATGATTTTGTCTGACAATTATTTCATCCTCTTGGTGACGTCATAATGATGTAAGGGCGTTAAATTAATGTAAAGTTGACGGTGTGTCTCCATTTGTGAATTTTCGCGTCCGTTGGCTCGAGCCAACCAAATCTTGGAATTCTTATAGAAATTTTAAATATTTCATGATTCAAAATTAAATTAATTTATTTTGAATTTTCCCATCAAGTTTCATCGCGATTCGAGCAATATTTGAGCCTCGGCGAATTTTTTAAGTTTAGTATATTTAAAGTTCACTATAAACTTTCGAAATTTATATCTCGAGAATGACTCATTGGATTTTAGTTTTGATTTCGTCGTTAGATTTGTTGCATTGACATTTACCTATGGGTAGAATTTTGTTTGAATCGGAGTCCGTTTGGCCCTTCGTAATAATAAAACACTAATATTATTATTATTACTATTATTATATTATTATATTTATTTATATTATTATTAATAGTAATTAATTCGTTGTTATACCCCCTCCACCCGCTCGCCAATATTTGCCGAACTATACCTTCCTACCATTTCATTCGACGATTATTATTATTATTATTATTATGTACTATCTTCTTCTCCCCAATGAAGCAGAACCGAGCCCCCTCCCATTTTCCTTTTGTCGAGCCAGAGTCACTCGTTTGTTTTTCGGAAGCTTCTGGCCGCCGTCTTGCTACCCTCGATACACAAAATCTCCGCCGGAGCATAGATTCAAGTTGTTCTCGACAAGAACTATGCGTGCACGGTAAGATTTTTTTTGGTTCGTGAGCTTTTAGCGTTACGGTTTTCGTCCATAATCTCCATTTTGGCCAAACCTTTGTAGGTTTTGCCTTTCCGCGCCTTCTCTTAGTTCGATCTGCGATATATTTCGGAGGTCGAATTTGGGAAAAATATAAGGTAAGTTGTGAATCCTACTGCATTTCATCGATTGGTTTGCCCCTTAATTGATTTTATGCTTAGTAACTTGTGTGCTAGTATTTTCCCCTAAGCATTTAGATGGTAGTCATAGTCATGAAACCCTCATTTAGAGTAAGCATTGCTTGACGAGTTATTTGTTGTGTTTTGATCCATAAATTTTTGGGTCTGTCAAGTATTCGGCCATTTCATCATCAATAATTTCATTGTGACAACTATTCTCCGTGTCATTTGATTTATTATGTCATTCTGACCAGGTTAATCTCTTCGTTTGTTAAAGCATCGTATATATCGTTGGAATTTTGTTTGTCAGAAGCCTTGTTGCCTTCCGCCGTCTCGTTTTTTCGTTGTGTCATTTGGGTCGCCGTGTCGATTTGAACATGTATTTCAATATGATCGTTGTATTATTCGTAAGCATCATCGAATAATTTGTCGATATTGTTTAACTTGAGAATCGTCATTATAATAGCCTTGGAGCCTTGTCAGGCTATTTGTGTCATCACATCGATCGTGTTTCAAGATTTTGGTTTAAGTCTATTATCGACTACATAATTTAGAAGTTTATAATATGACACATATAAACATATATATATAATGTTTGTTGGGCTATGCGTGTTGGGGTTACTCCCTCGGCCAAGTCTTATGGACCGGCTACTTCGTTGGTTACTTTTGGAAAATCTTCTGGGCGAGGCATCTCAAATCTTTGTTATAATTATGGCAAAATGGGACATATAGCCCATAACTATTGGAGTGGCAAATCGGAGAAGAAGACAGGAGCATTGTATACTAAAAAAGGGAAGGCGGTGGAGTCATCCACATCTCATCCTACTCCAGCCAAACCAAAAGTCTACAACCTAGGCCAACTGGAGGCCATCAAGCAAGATGACGTGGTGATAGGTATGTGTTTGTTTTTAGTCGTAATACTTTTCATACCTTGCGTCTTATACTGGGTTCATATGACTGTCGTATTTTAAACTTTTTCGTCGTTATGGACTATCCGACTCGAGCACTTTTTGATACAGGAGCTTCACACTCTTTCCTATCAGAGGACTTCTTGTCACGTATCGGAGTGCCCTCTTCTGTGGCTAAGGATAGATTGGATGTAATGTTACCTAATGGATGTTCGATGCATACGGATAGAGTATGTTGTGTTAAAGTTCTATTCGGAAGTCAAATGTTGGACTTGGAAGCGTCACTACTGCCGATAGTAGAGTTTGACGTGAACTTTAGCAAGGATTGGCTCTCCGAGCAGCGTGCGTTCATCGATTGTAGTTTGAAGACAATCAAACTGGGTTTGAATACAAGACAATAAACTACTTTCTCTTGTCTGAAGGGATCGAGCAAGACACTGATGTCTGCTCTCCAAGTAGTTAAAGCAATTGATGAGGGGCAGAATTGTTCTTCACCCTATTGGAGGCTAAGAAGCCCAAGCCTAGTTTGGATAGTATCCCAGTGGTGTAAGAGTTTGTAGATGTGTGTCTCGAAGATCTCCCTAGAGCCCCACCTCAGAGAGAGATCGAGTTCACCCCTGTGTTAGTGCAAGGTGCCAAGCCGGTATCGCGTACTCCTTACCGCTTAGCACGGAGAGAGATGGTAGAATTAAAGGAGTAGCCTCAAGAATTGAAAGAGCAGGGGTTTGTGCATCCAAGTTCTTCACCTTGGAGCATCTCGGTCCTCTTTGTGAAGAAGAAGGATGGACATTTGTGGCTGTGTATCAATTATTGGGAATTGAACAAACTAACAGAGAAGAACAAGTACCCGATTCTGAGGATTGATTATCTATTCGACTAGCTAGTTTGGTGGACTATGTATTCGAAGTTAGACTTGAAGTATGGATATTATCAGCTGAGAATCAGGGAAAGAGATATTCCCAAGACGGCGTTCCGTACACGATATGGGCATTATGAGTTCACTGTCATGCCTTTTGGGCTAACAAATGCGCCATCTATGTTAATGGACTTTATGAATAGGATGTTCAAGGAGTATTTGGATAGGTTCGTGATAGTGTTCATTCATGATATCCTAGTGTACTCCCAATCTGAGGATGATCATGTGGAGCACTTACATATTGTTGTGGAGACCTTGAGGAGTAATCAGTTGTATGCCAAGTTCTCCAAGTGTGAGTTTTTGCTATCTTCGGTGGCATTCCTTTGCCATATTATTAGTGGTGAGGGTATCGCGGTGGATCCGGTAAAGGTTATTGTAATACAAGTGTGGCCTATATTATCTTTTGTGGCGGAGGTACGGAGTTTTCTGGGATTTGTCGGCTACTACAGGCGCTTCATGGAGAACTTTTCGCGGATAGCTTTACCACTCACAACCCTTACAAGGAAGGATCAGAAGTTATTTTGGTCTCCATTATGTGCACAAGCTTTCAAAAAATTGAAAAGTTGTCTAACCACGAGGCCTACTCTATGCTTGCTATATGGGACAGAAGGCTTTGAGATCTACAGAGAATCTTCAGGAAGCGGCTTAGGCTGTATTTTGTTACAACATGGGAGTGTAATATCTTATGGTTCATGCTAGTTGAAGGTGCATGAGAGGATTTATCTGGTCTATGACTTGGAATTGGCAGCCATGATATTCACGCTGAAGCATTGGAGGCACCACCTGTATGTAGTGAAGGTCAATATTTACACAGACCCTAAGAGTTTCAAGTATCTGTTGGATCAAGAGGACTTAAATATGCATCAGCAAAGGTGGATGGAGTTCCTTGGGTACTACACCTTCAAGATACTTTATGTCCCTTCCAAGGGTAATGCGATTGCAGATGCACTAAGTTGCAGGGCTCCCGCGCAGGTCAATTGGTTAATAAAGCATGAAAAATGTCTCGTTCGAGATTTTGAGGCCTTAGAGATCTCTTGTGTTGATAGGAGGTCGAGCGCTGAAGAACGTTTGAATTGGGTAGAGGTACATTATTACCTCACTGATCGGATTCGGCAGGATTTATATTTGGAAGAGAGCATGAAACGCTACATGGCTGAGTCTTTGGATGGGTCAAATACCCAATTTGCTGTTGATAATGGGCTGTTGTGGAAGAACAGTCGTTTGTGCGTCCCAAAGGTGGGTAAAATATGTGAAGAATTAATGTATGATGCTCATTATACCAAGTACTCGATTCACCCGAGGAGCACAAAGATGTATAAAGACATGAAAAAGCTGTTCTGGTTTCCAGGACTGAAGAAGGTCATAGTACAGTATGTAGCAAAGTGTCAGACTTGTGCCTTTGTGAAGGCATAAGGTTAAAAACCCGTTGGATTTTTGAAATCTTTTCCTATACCAGAATGGCTGTTCGACGACATATCCATGGATTTCATGCATGGATTGCTGATATCGCAGAAGGGAAATGATTCCATATGGGTGATCGTTGAACATTTGACGAAAGTGTTGCACTTTCATCCTAAATAGGAAGGATGATTCGATGGAGAAACTGGCAAAATTATATGTGTATAATATTGTACGATTATACCCCATAACATCATGAGTGACAGAGATGAGCGCTTCACATCTAATGACTAGAGGCTGGTACATCAACTATTCGGTACCAAACTGAAGTTAAGTACGACCTTTCATTCGCAGACGGATGGTCAGACCGAGAGGGAAAACAGGACGATGGAAGACATGCTTTGTATGTGTGCGCTAGATTTTGGGAAAAAGTTGGAGGATCACTTGTATATAATCGAATTCGCTTACAACAACAGCTTCCAGACAAGCATTCAAATGGCGCCCTTCAAGTCTATATATGGAAGAAAGTGTCGTACTCCATTGTCATGGTGGAGATAGGCGAGTCAATGTTGTTTAAGCAGAAGTAAGTTGAGGATGCGACTTCTATTTTTCGAACAATCAGGGAGCGGCTGTTGATTACACAAAATAGACTTGCTAAATATTACAATGCTAAGAACAAAAATCTTGAGTTCGTCGTGGGCGATTGGGTTTACCTAAAGATCAAACCTTTCAAGGGTGTGTCAAGGATTTTATGGCTGAAAAAGTTTAGTCTGACATACCTTGTGTCGTTTGAGTTTTGGAGCGCGTTGGTGAAGCTGCTTATCATTTGAAGCTTTCAACAGAACTTAGTGGTCTTCATGACGTATTTTATAAATGTGTGTAGTGGAATGCAGTGCAAGATCCTACATAGGTGGTTGCGGCGGGTCTGGTATCGATTGATGGTGGGTTGATAATGAAGGTCAAGCCCATTCGTATTAAAGACTCAAAAGTCAAGAAAAATCGGAATAAGTCTATCAGGATGGTCATGGTCTGTTAGGCTAACTTTGACCGAGATGAGATGTCATGGGAGCGGGAACATACCATGAAGGCAGAGTTCCCTGAGCTTTTCGTTTCAGGTATTCTTTCATAGTATTTATACTCTTTCTTTTTCCTGCAATATGTAATTTCGGGACGAAATTATTTAAGTAGGTGAGATTTGTTACACCCCAAGTTTCTATAGGAGGGAAAAGAGGGTACCGTGCGACAGTTAGCTGATACCGCATGGCGAAAGCATCAAGCGTCGACAGTGTTGAGTGAGGCGAGGTGACTCAACTCCTAGTTTACCGCGCGGCTGCATGTTGTTATCGCACGATTCTAGACAATTTATTTGCCGAGCACTCAGGAAGTTATCGCCCGGAGGTAGTGATACCGTAGGCGGTAGCTTGGCAATTTATTTGTCGAAGCTCTCGGTTTTATACCATGCAGCGGCAGTAACTATCGCGTGGTTGTAGCAGGAGCAGTCGTGTGATAACCTTCCCCAGCTACCACGAGGCGCTAGTACCCTATCGCGCAGCGATAGCGAACCTGTAACATCGGGGCCATGTGTCGGCCTGTGATTGGAGGCCTGGGCGGTGGCAAACGAATCGAGGTGTTGATTAACGATACAGTGCGGCGGTAGCTAGTTACCGTGCGATGGTAGCTCTGTTTATAGTGTTGGTTTGGCCGTTTTCACTTCATCCTTTTGGAGTTTGAGAACCTTGGGCTATATGTTTGGAGGATGAGGAGGAGCAGCACCGGAGAGAGGCGATCTCGCCGCCATTTGATATTCAAGGCTCGAATTTGCAAGGCGAGTTTTGATCTATGGAGGCAAAGCTGAAGCGGTCATTTTGTTAGACCCAATTTTTTTGCTACGCTACTGGGTCTTATGCCCAAAATTGCCATTTTACGGTGACACCAACACTTGGGAGGTCATCACTATAGAATGCTGATCCTGCCGGCATTAGTGATCACCAAAGAAGTAGAAGTAAAAACTAATACTAATATAATCAAGTCCACAAAATCACAACATATATATAGATGAGCATGAAACACTACAAGTCCATAGATATAGAAGTACTGAAACCGAACGGAAATGTAGAAGTATAAACGGGCTCATGTCCTATATATCATGACCTTACTACAACACTCTCACGGAAGCTAAGTAAGACTAACACTCACGGAGCCAGAGGCTGGTGCTACTGTGTTAGAATGGCCCACCTCCATGTGAACCGTACTCTGTCGGCGTTGTATCTCCTGCAACTGATCCCCGTCTCCCATTCGAGCCTCTGAAATTTTGGTCCACCGACCGTTAAACAAAATACTAAGCCTGATGTCCGTACACCCCTCCCCTAGTGGCTCCTAGGCACCATGCGGGATGAATTAATGGAAAGCTAATGAAGTTGGAGAGTACAAACAAGGCTGGTGATGACTAACTTAGCATGAGTATGAGTAAAAGCACTAGACAAAGAAGTGGTAATGTAAAAAGAAGTAAGTTAAGGCTAACCAAGTAAGCAGTATAATACAAGTGAAGAGCTATAACTATCATCTACCACAGATAACACAAGTAAAGTAACCTTGATTTAAAAGAATGCTGATACAGACTTATAAACCAAGGGATCATTTTGAAAGGCCTATCATATAAAAAGTCGCATACTAATTTATATGATAGGGGCATAGGTTTAAATGCAATAATGGCATGTTATGCTATGTTTTGCAAATTTAATAATATGTTCATACAAGTGCAACACACAAACACGACTCTATTCACAAAGACTTTTAGTCCCCCTGATTTTGGAAGCTAGCTTCAGTCCCAGGAGCCTCAGTAGTGGCCAACAGAGACCATGGGTTGGGCCGCCCCACTCCTAGGAGGGTATCAACACTACCAGGCCTAGTCCTTATATACTCCTCTAAAGTTCACACTAGAGTCGCCACGTACTAATACTGATAAGCCCGTTAGTCTTTTCTTTGGCTAATGGTAATCCACAACCGTCGAGTCATCGTATCGACGTCAGTGTGAATGACCTTCAAATACCAAAGACCTACCACCTTATGCAAATACATCCATGACCTCCCGAACCATCGGCTCCCTGGACTAACCTGACCGTTATAACTACCTTTCGAGCCTTTGGCTCGCCGGGCTAACATGCCCATTTACAAAACAACTGAGCCTACCGCTCGGATAACCCAACCAAGCTAACCTCCCGAGTCATCGGGGTTAGTGAAAGTGAAGTACTAGTATTTACTAATTACTCTTTTATCATTTTAGTCTTACATTAAGGGTCAGCCTTGGACTGCCCAGGGTATTCCCTGTGAAGGGCTCTCGGGGGGCACTAGGAACTATGATCGTAGTTGAAGCCCATCATTCCCTTTCGCAAGGCACTTAATATTATTTGTATCTACTGATGTCCGGACTCTACTAATCTTACACATGATCTAATCTTAAGTGTATTTAGACTTTCTTGAAGGGAAAGATGACCCATTATCAATCCTGAGCATAACCTTTCCCCAAGTAAACCAGGCTCTCACAGCTGACTTAAATTGGTGACCTCATTAATACTCCAACGATTAAGTCTACCAACTATCTCCTTTATCCCATACCGAGGTTCACATGATTCCTTAATTCTATAGTTTTAATATGTTAAGACCTAATGAGCTACATGACATGCATGACTTGTTACCCCTCCAAATATTAATCCAAATGACCTTAGATTGTTACTGGGGGTCAATCATGATATTTTAGGAATAAATCCAGAAGATTATGATTTTCCTACTTTATTGGGTATTTATTATAATTTCTACAAATTCAGGCTTCATGAGCCTTTGAAAACCAAGTGCACTTTTCTGACTAGGTTTGGCCTTAACAAAATTATGATAAACTAATAACATCAAAATAATAGTGAATGCTAAAAATCCAAATTTTCCAAAAAGGTTTTTGACTCTCAATAAATTATTGGATAAATAACCACAATATTATGATAAATAAGGAAAAATTAAACCAACCATTAAAAATTATGAGAAAATTACTAGACGATAAATATTACAAGGAAAAGTTACTTACTAAGAATTATGATTTTCCAACTCCATTTGATCACATAAATGAATTATATTAAAATATTCAGCAAATGGACACTTATGAAGGAACCTATATGAAAAGTCTTCCAATATATTTATAAAAATTCACAGAGCATTATTATATCCTAAAAGATTCCCTAACCAAGTTTCAACATTTTTCAACAAGTAAAAAACCCTAAAACAATTATCTTGTAAGTAAATCAAAATTAGGGTTTATGAATGAAGTACCATGATTACTAATCCAATATTCACAATAAAATTTATAGAGAACAGTATCATCTAATCAATTTCTCTGCCTAAGTTTCATGAGTATCAAAATTTATTTGAGCATGTAATTTAGTATTGAGCCAAAGTGCCCTAAGCTATCCATATATATTTCAAAGAGGGTATATGTTCATAAAAATCCTACAACCATTCATATAGAGCTTATTTACACCCTAGGAACTCACCAACCACGTTATAAGACCCTACAAGGACATATAGTCCCATGTCCTTCACTAGGCCCCAAACTTAAACCCTAAGGCCTATACTAGGGTCCTTGGGCATCTCCACCCCAAACCTCTCAAATTCTCTTGAGGGGGTGTTTTAGAGGACTTTGAGGCAGTGGACCAAGTTTCATCCCTTTTGGATGAGGATTGGCCACTCAACCCACAAATTTTCTCTTGCCTTAATTTACCCCTAAGGGACCATGTTTTAGTTACTCTAATACCTACTCAAACCAAACCCAAATGGGCTGAGATTTTTACCAGAGTCATGACATGACACTAATTGTCACCCATCAAAATATTGGGTTGTTTTGAGATCATTAGACCCCTTAATTAAATCATAGATGATTTATTAAAAAATTTCTAAAACTGTAGAAAAGTGTATTCCAAAAATTTCTATTTTAGGATATGTCTGAGATATAAATGAGACTAACCTATGATCCAAATTTCAAAGTATTTGGATGAGTAGTTTAGTGGGGGCACACAAATATGTGTCTGGTTAACCCTAGGTATAGCTTGCACCATTTGGTGTGTTGTGGTCAGACCAGTGACCCAAATAACACTACAAAGAATTGCACTTATACTAAGAACCTAAATCGTTACAATAAGTACAAAAAATCCTTACAAAAACTCTATGGTAACGAAAAAAACTTTTTGTAACGGTCGTCCTCTAAAGCCCGATGCTAAAACTTCTTGTAACAAATGTATGCATGTCATTACAAATAAATTAATTGTAACAAACGATACTTCCTCACCCAAAAAAGATTCTTCCTCATAATAAATTAGTTACAATAACTATTATTTCATTACGAATTTTTTATTTCCTCGCAAATAATAATTATGATTAAATAATTGTAACGAAAAATTCGTTATAATTATTTTCTATTCTTATCACTATAGCCAGTTCATTTATATATCAAAATATTAAATTTCTTTTTTTTGTGTACCTGAGATTTTATTACAAATAATAATTATGATTTCACATTTCTTAAAGATTTAGCTAAAGATAATATAATATCTTGAAAACACATATTTAATATTACATAACAAGATGAACATGTATTTATTCACACAAAAAAGTATTATATCGAGTACAAGTTATTGTCATCTCATCTAGAACAATACAATATTACATAACAAGACCATGCACTCATCAGTGTTCTAAACAAGTTGATGGACAGAGAGGGTGGCATTATATGGCTCAACAATTATGTCTGATACTTTTGGAGATGGGAAGACATAGAAGGTAAACATCATGTGATCAGGGTACTCCTCCCTGATCTTAGAGATAAGAAGAGTCCCCATGCCAGATCCAGCGCCTCCTCCCAATGAATGACACACTTGGAATTATGCAAAAAAAAGTACGGACATTAATTTCCCTTTCTCGAGTCAACTCCAAAAATTCGCAAATCTGTTCATCATTTATTCCTCGCATTACTATGCAATTGGCCTGTCAGTATATTTCATACCAGCATATTCCATATATTAGTTGGTATGAGGAATACAAACTAATAATGAAATAATTAACAGACTAAAACATACTTTAACACGATTAAATCGATGTTCCACCGCAGTAGTGATGGACTCCATTACCCGCTCATTCCCTTGATGCCTCGTCATAAATTCGAACTTTGCAGGAACTAATGTATCAAAGCTTATATTTAGCAAACTTATTCCACACTCCTTCAACTTCGGAAGCTTCTTAGCTAGAATAAGTCCATTAGTAGTCATCGTAAGTGTTTTCATTCCTTCCAAGCAAGAAAGTTGGAAGAAAATTTCTTCAATGTCTTTCCTTAAAGTTGGCTCTCCACCTGTTAAGCAGATCTTCTCTACTCCAGAAGAAACAAAAAGATTAGCTAGTCAAACAATTTCAGCAGAAGTTAGTAACTGTGACTTCTGACTTAGTTCAACACCATCTACGGGCATACAATATTGACATCTAAGGTTGCATCGCTCTATTAGAGAAATTCTCAAATAATTATGGAACATTCCAAATGAATCAACTAACATATTAGAAGGAGACCAATCTTCTTGAATTAATTGTTACAAGGTAGCACATGATGTTGCCATTTGTTTTGAGTAGCCCGATCCATAACAGTTACTATTTGACTCGCCATAATCTCTTAATTGTAAGGGAGAACTAGTTGCATAACTTGAAGTAAACTCAAAGCCTCGGCCTGTGTGAGCACAATAATAAATAATAAATTATGATGATGTGGAAGTGGAGTTTGGTCTGAATCTGTCAACATGATCAACATTATTACTAAGTTAATTCAGGTTTTTTATAATACATCTTGATGTGACTCTATTCAACGAGATAAAATTCAACATTTGTGCGCGTAAAATCCTTGAATGTACTTTAAAGCTTCAAGTTTTGAACTCGAGGCATCTTTAATGTAATTGTTGGAGTTTTGTAAAAAACTTAACAGTTAAGTATGCTCATGTTGGAGTACTCTTGGAACAGGTACATGCCTTGGAAATGCATCAAGAAGAATTGTATGTGGAGCTTGATGGCATAGGCATATGTCAAACGGGACAGGAGTCATGACTCCTCAAAAATGTATAGCTTTATATTGTGCTTATGTGATATAATATAACACTATGAGAATGAGTGCACTTTGGATCTGAAAATGATACAGGGTCAATCCGAAAAATATATTTTGCTAATTAATTGAGTGGCTATTACAAATTGGAACAAATTACTAACATGGGAGCTAAGTGTTCAAGGGAGCAACTTCTTTAATCTATTTGAGACCAAGTGTTGCATTGTGTGGGAGACTTTTATAACCATTATAACTGACCTCTACAAACCTATGAACCTTAATGATTATGTTGCATAAAACAATATGTACATATGTTTGTTTCTAAAGTTGAAAAAGTGTAAAATTCATGAACTATAATGAAGTTTCCTAACCTCGTGACACAGTTTGGTGTAATGTTGATGGTTTTCAGGAAATACACAATTAGACAGGCTCATGTTGGAGAACTTTGGATATGGATAAGCTCCTACAAAATTTCACCAAAATGACAAATTTGTGAGAGGTGTTAGATCAGTGTTGGTTGTATCGTGATGGTTGGGTAATTTGGTTGTTACAGTGATCATATTAGTGTGTATTGCAGGACTAATAAGATCTCAACATGCATAATTCACTATAATGAAAGTAACAATCAGTTAAAGGAGTATAAAAAATTATCCCATGAATAGCATGGATAGTCGAGCACCGTTCGGTGGGACGGCAACAAGCCAAGTGTAAACGTTGATTGGCGAATGCTGGGCTGGAGCTTTGACATCCAGCTGGGAAAACTGCGCCGAAAATTGATGTCGGAGCCGAGCTGTTATGGGAAAATTTGCACCGCCTCCTTTGACGCCACAAAGATGACCGAATGGACGCACACACCAGACTCAATTTGGACAAACTAAAGGTCAGTTCAAAAGATCCATTTTTCGGTCTTTGGATTAAAAACAAGAAACTACTGAACGAGGGAATCTATCTCCATCTATAAATTCACTAACAAATGTTCAACAACCTAGAAGAAAATATTAAGAATCAATCTACCAAAAGCCCCAATGAATCTTCCTAAATCCAACTACAGACATAGAAATACCCTATTAACAAAATGGGTTAATTCATCCATAAATTAAACCATATTATAGTAGAAAGAAACAATCTAAGTACCGGAGAAATCATACTACATAATCAGGAAACTCTAGGAAAAGCTACCGTATAATCAGAACGTCAGGATGCGAAACATTGCCCAAGAAGTTGCATGCATTTCTGCACGTCATCTCCGTTGATAATTCAGAAGAAAAAAATATTAATTTAATACAAACATTAAAAAAAACGGTATCATGAGAATCATCCCCGACTCTCTAGGGTTTCATCGAGAAAGTCAAAAGAAAAGAAAAAAGTTGGAAAAGTTGGAAGATGGAGATTGATGGAAGTTGGAACCTCTTCAAATTAGGGAAGATGAGAGGTTTTCCTATTCCTGCGATCTGTGGAGAGAAGAGTTGCAGACCTAGAGCCCGAAGAATAAGTGAGATTCAAGGAGTCAACAGGAAAATATATATAAAAATGGTGAGTTGGGGACAGTGTTGGAGAACTTGGATCCTACCCAACTGGGAACAATGGCTTTGCCGGGTGATTGAAGTAGGCATGTAGAGCCAAGGCAGAGGAGTGTCTGGGCGGAGGAGAGTCTGGGCAGAGTCTGGGTGGAGGAGAGGAGGTCCGGTGGCGGCGCACATACCTAAGGAGAGGTCCTGCGGAGGAGAGCCTGGGAAAATGAGTTGGATTTGTCGGGCGGCTAGGGTTGGGGGGAATTAAGGAGAGGAATCAAGGAGCTGTTACGTGCTCATTGTGGATTTTATAGTGTAATTTAAATTTTTTTTGTTTTTTTTGGAGTTTGACATGTGGCAATTATTAACCTTTCTTTAAGTAATGTAGATAATGTTAAAAAAAATTTGGGGTGAGGGGAAATTTCCCTCCAAATATTTTATCCTCGTGAAATATTTTATTTTCTAAAGTTTTAGGGAGCAATTTGCATAGAAATAATTACTCGTGTGCCTTCATGAGAAAATTTTTTTTTGAGCTTGACCTCTCTACTCATTAACAAGCTTGAGCTAGAGAGGTTCGAGCTCGAGTCGAGCTTTTTCAAGAAGTAAATCAAGCTCGAGTCGAGTTGTATGTGTATATGTCCATGTTCATGTATACGCCTTTATGTGTAGTTGTGTTCCTATGTCTGTCTATTCCTATTCGGGTTTGTGTTTTTGTCTATGTTTGTTTATGTGTCTCTGTATAGTCTATATATGCTTGTGCATTTGTGTCCCTATATTTGTGTGCAGTGTTTATGTGCAGTGTGTGTTTGCGACTATGTGTGTCTTCTTCTATGTGTGTTTTTATGTCTTTCGGTGTTTGTGTATATGCATGCATGTGTGTCTGCGTGCCTATATATGTTTGTTTATGCCTGTTGGGTTATGTGTCTATGTCTACGTGCCTATTTATGTTTTTCTGTGCCTGTTGGGGTCTGTGTCTGTGTCTGTGTCATTGCGATCCTATATATGTCTTTGCGTGTTTATGTTTATTTGTGTCTGTATAGTATCAATGTGTGTGTCTGCGACTGTGTGCGTGTTTGTATTTGTGTGTCTTTGTCTGTTTGTGTGTGTGTATCCGTGTTTGTGTTTGTATTGTTGTAGGTCTATGTGTGTGTGTGTCAGACATTATATATGTTTTTGGGTCTGTGTCAATATCTTTGTGTGTCTGTGTTTGTGTATTTGTGTCTATCTGTGTTTGTGTCTCTATTTGAAGCTGTGTTTGTCTATGTGTGTGTGTGCGTGTCTATGTATATTATATGTCTGTGTCAGTATATGTGTGTCTTTGTGTTTGTGTCTGTGTTTATGTACGTGTTTGTGTTTGTGTGTTTGTTTGTCCGTGTTTGTGTGTATCTGTGTTTGTGTATCTGTGTCTGCTTTTTTTGTGTTGGTGTGTATATGTCGGAGGTCACTATATATCTCGCGGGAAAGAGGAACTTCATGTGCACTGTCAATTATCGAGCATCATATCCAAGAATTAGCTGACGAATTGAAATCGGGCAGAGATAATTCTTATTTTAAAAATAAAAAAATCTTATTTAAAAAGTAATTCTTATTTAACCAGGCATTGTATTTATAAATCGAATTAACATGTATATTTTAATTTCATTACATCTATTTTAATTAAACTGCGTCTCATATAGCAATCGATAAAATGCACAGATATTTCGAAAAAATGCATGAATGAGTTAATTTTTAGTTTAGTTTTGTTCAAAATTTTATGGAGGGAAATTTCCTTTCATATATTTCATTCATGTGAGAGAGAGGGAGAGAGGAATAAAAACTTTTATAAAAAGTTAAAGTTTTATAAAAACTTTTTATGCATGTTTTAATAAATTTAAATAAAACTTTATATATAGAAATTTAATATATAATGTACTTCGCAAGAAAACGCTAGCTATGCAACCCCAGCGCGTTGGCAGCACCCGCGCGCGCACATGCTCACGCTCCATGTTAGCGAAAAAATATCTTTTAGGACCAAAAATACGGGCGTGCAAAAACGCATGTCATTGTTAAAAAGGTGCTTCCTAGAGAAAATACACCCCGACACAATACGCACACTCAAGCAAAAAAAAGGAAAACTACACGCACAAGAGTGCTTTTCCGTACGCGCGAGAGTGTATTTGGGTGTGCGCTAGAGTGCATTTGCGTGCGCGTGAGAGTGCATTTGCGTGTGTGTGGATCCGTGCGTGATTCTATTTTTATTCCAAAATTATATTAAAAAATTAATATCATATTTGAATTCAATTATACATTTAATATATTTTTAATTTTAAGTTTAGTTTTGTTCAAAATTTTGTGGAGGAAAATTTCCCTCCATATATGTTATTCATGTGAGAGAGAGAGAAGAAGAAAAACTTTTATAAAAAGTTAAAGTTTTATAAAAACTTTTTATACACGTTTTAATAAATTTGCATAAAAACTGTATATAAAGAAATTTAATATATAAAGTTTTATATAAAACTTCACAGTGTCCCAGTACAACGACGCTCATGCAGGTCGTAACCCCTCCTATGCACCAAAATATATACTCATTTCGCATAAGTACGTTTCATATGTCTGTGACAGCTGTGCGTGGATGTTTGCGAGCTGTAAGAGCGTCATCGCACTGGAGCATTGTCGAGGTGGGGGTGGTATTGTCGCGTTGGTACAATTGCGAAAAAGCACTGGTATGAAAAATGCGAGTCCGAAAAAAATTAAATGTGCTTCGCAAGAAAACACTAGCTCCTCCCGAGCAAAAAACGTGCACTTGCAAAATTTTGCATTCTCCCGACCATAAAAAACTTTTGCAATATGCACGACTAAGCAAAAAATGTGTGCTCGGGGAAAAAAACGTGCGTCTGAGTTAAATGAACGTGCTCGGGAGAAAAATGCTCTCACGGGCCAAAAATGATAGTTATCGAACACTCGTTATACTAACAAAACATAGAACCACTCGTTCCCTGAGCGACATTAATTACCCTCGCCTCAATAGTGTCCCAACGTGATGACATTGTGCAGCTCGCAAACTACCCCCGCACACACAAAAATACATATGTCGTAATAGTACCACATATCTGCGACAGCAATGTACGGATGTTTGCGAGCTGTAGGAGTGTCATCGTGTTAAAGCACTATCAATGCGGGGTACTACTGTTGCAAGCATACAAAAAAAATTATAATAAAAGATAATTCAAAACTTAGATAATATTATAGTACAAAATTTGATAATAAAATATGATATATTTATTGTAACAAAACTTTAATAATAAAATATTACTAATAGTAAGGAAAATCTCTTTGTCACAAAAAACTTTCATTGTGTGGTTACAATTGATACATAATGTGAGAAAAATTTACTATTTATAACGTAACATTAGTGTTGTTATAAATACTTACATTTATAATAACAAATTAATTATTATTGTAACAAAATATAAAATATCGTTACAAAAAAGTATTTTTGGTAACAACAAAAAAAATTCATTAGTAAATATAGCTATTAGTAACAAATTATGTTTTAGTTATATTTTAGTCCTTACGACAGGTGCAATTTATTGTAGTGTTGGTTGGAACCACTTTTAAAATAAACCAGACTCAAAGCTACAACTTTCATATTAACCATTTTTCCAAAAAAGGCATCTAAGTAATTTTAATAATTAAAATTAACTACTACATAATGTGTGACAGAATATTAAATTAACTGAATATCATATCTATATTATTTAAAATCAGCCAGCACGAATCCTAAAGCAGGAAATGTATGGAATCCCTTCATCTTCCTCCTTGAGCCAACAACCCACAGCAGCCCATCCTGGGCGATATTGAGAGGAGATTTCCCTGCCACCTGATCGTCTCCTCGGCCGGCCAATGCCACCGCCACCTTCATTTAGGTGGTGGCCGGAAATAGGAGGTCGTAGGCTTCCCAGAGGTGGCCGAAATCGGGTTTTAGGCATGGATGAAAGGATTGCAAAACTAAGCTTTCGGCATACTCGATCTAGGGCCAATTGGCCCCAAACCTTGCGGCCAGTAGATGTGGATCTATCCACTGAAAAAGAGGAAGAGGACAGGACCTTCTGGAAGGGCTGGATCCATGTCGATTGTCGTGATGCCATTTTCGATGGTGGTGGTGTCGGGTGCTTTGCAACTTCTACACTAGATCCATCGATTTCTTTAAGGAAAGAGTGTAACCGACTGCTCTTGACCTGGAGAAGTTTTTATTGAACCAGATTGGGGAGAGGAGGGGTCATGGATTGATTGCACCATTAATGTCCATGAATTGAGTTTTTTGGCCAATGAAGAATTCACTGAATTCCTCCCCTTGGTTGCCGGGAAAGGCTCTTGATCTCCACCAACTGACCAGGCAAATGAATCTCCATTAATTGGGAGGGAGATGAGGGGTCAATGGCATTTAAACACCAGGAATGACCACTTTCTCTCTCTTTCTCTCTCCTCAAATTTGGTGGAAATTGCCTATTCTCTCTCCTAATCAGAAACCTCAGCAAATGATCGGCAAATTGGGTAATTATAAACCTCATGAAGCTAGTGAGCTACCTCAATTGGGCCTAGCCCAAGTGGATTGGGCTTGAGCTAGCCTTTTCTCCACTTTTTGGGCTTGGCTAACCCTTGACATTTAAGCCTAGCCCTAGGTCATTTTGGGTGATGTGAGCGACACAATTGGGTATAGATGATCCCATTCACATCACCCTAGTCCACTTTTTGCTTGGTGTTGCCCAATTAGATCAACTTTGGGCAATTTGACCTAATTAGGGTTTGGGTTGACCCTTGGTCAACTTGACCTCTTTGGTTGACCCCCAATGGGTGGTTTGTGATCCAATGGACCTATTAATGGGTTAGTAATGTTATGGTGGGGTTATGGAGTCAAGTTGAAGCCCTAAAGTCAAACCCTAGGGTGCGTAATTGAAAATTACTATTTACAGACCAAGGTGGTTTTCACCTTCATGCCTAAGTTCACTTGGTCTCTTGAGCTTCCTAGGGTTTTCTCATGTCCTTGTCATGACAAAACCACTCTTAGGTGTCTAGTTGTTTGAGGGATGTTACACATTTTATTCCTGCTAAAATCTCTTCCATGGTACCGATGCAGACTTCTAGTGTAACAATAATCTTCCTTGAACATGTGAAGTCCTACTTTTTGGCATTAAAGGGTAGATACTCCATAAAAACTTGGAAGTGGTTCTCCCGACGGGTAGATCCGTATATCCCCATTAGTTTTGCATTTAGATTCGGAATCGAAGTATCGAATAGGCATGTTGTGTGAATCCCATCCGGACAAGTTGGTCTGGATTGGTGATGTTTGTTTTTTTTGTATGCCAGAGAAGATTCCTTGGTTATCGCGTAAATTTCGGAGTTGCGGGGTATGTTTAGGCCTGTTTCTTTGAAATCTTGTGGCTGTTTACTGAAGACAGTCTCTGGGAGACCTGTGGGCTATATTTTGAGGCCTGTCTTGTAAGACCTGGGGGCCGTGGGTGCCTGTCTCCCGAAGACCTGGGGGCCAATTTGTGGAGCGTGAGCTTAATTTGCTCAGCTTGGGTAATCATGAGTGTACAACCACATATTCGCTAAGTGGGACCTAAAGGCCTGGTACCCTAGCATTGAGATGGCTTTAAGATAATTGGGTTAGACGAATAGAATAGGCGGAAGGGTTCCTGCCCGGGTCTTATGGGAAGACTTGCACCTAGGCAAGCGAGAGGCCCCCAAAAAGGGTGTTGAGTGATGCTTCACCACTCAACGCCCTTTGGTTTTTGGCATTGAGTGGTTTCTGGCGTTGAGTGATGCTTCTACACTCAATGCCCTTTGGTTTTTGGTGTTGAGTGGTTTTTGGAATTGAGTGATGTTTCTCCACTCAACATCCTTCGATTTTTGGCGCTGAGTGATGTTTCTCCAATCAGCTCCCTTTGGTATTTTTGCTCCCTCCTATGGTAGGCGGGAAGGCTAAGGGACGAGAGGGTTCCCGCCCAAGGCATACAAGAGGGCTTGCGCTACAGGATAATCGGGAAGCCCACAGGATCAGCGAAAAGGCTTCTGCTAGGGAGATCCCAGAGGTGAAATTACCTTGGTACCCTTAGGTAAAATTACCTGGATGCCCTTGAGTCTGCATTTAGCTCCTATGAATAGCGGAGTTTGGCTATTGGCAGACTAGCCACGGTATTTCATTAATTTTGGGGTAGCAGAATTACGCTTTTGGCAGACCAGATGCTGGAAACCTATAAATAACCCCTAGAGCTCCTCATAAAGGGGCTTTTTTTCAAGAAATCTCAAGTCTTCTAATACTTTTTGAGGGGCTTCATGCCCAGCAATTGGCTTAGGAGGGGAAGCGCTTAGAGATCTTTCAGGTTAAAGGAGGGACCTTCGAGCTAAGGCTATGGGTCAGTTCTTGGTTCTTTATTACTAGTCAGGGGTCTAGGTTTGGGTGAAGTAAGTGCTACCTACACGCCAAGGTTTGAACTCTCATTGAGGCCGAAGGAGAAGGAGCTGATTCCGGAGAATCTCCCTCTCCAGGAAGTGGGGTGATGTTGGGGATGATGGAGTAATTCAGGCGAGAAGTCCTGCAGACCATCCACCTGGCCTTCTCGGCAAGGAGCGAGTGGGCCACACCTCAGGTCCCAGGGGTTGAACTTCCATCTCTAGGCAAGAATGCTCCCGGGCAGCGTCCCTGGAAGGAGGTTTCGATAGAGGTTGTCGAGAGGGATCTCGTCGGGCGGGAGCTATTCCTCGGGCAGGCCAATCCCGACAGGGCTAGCGAGTCAAGGCAACGGGAGGAGGCTTCTTGGCAGGCTTGGAGCGGGAGTCTTTTTAGTGAGTTTATCATCTCGGCTCCTATTCCAGATGGGTTCCGGAAGCCAGACATGTCCTACTACATGGACAGGGACGACCCCACATAGCATGTACAGTGGTTCGATGATGTCGTATCCATAAGGCAAATGTTGGATACCTTAAAGTGTAGGCTCTTTGCCATCACGTTGAAGGAGAAGGTGAGGGAATGGTTCCACTAGTTGCCAACAAATTCTATCTACAGTTTTGAGGATCTGCAGCGCGGGTTCCTGTTGAGGTTCTCGACGTCGAAGAAGATGAAGAAGGGGGCGGAGTGCCTATTCCTGATCAAGCAGAAGACGGAGGAATCACTGGGATGCTATGTCGATAGGTTCTAAGAGGAGATTCTGCAGGTCTAGGAGATGCCAGTATACAC
Organism: Platanthera zijinensis; assembly: GCA_039513925.1. Lineage (NCBI taxonomy): Eukaryota > Viridiplantae > Streptophyta > Magnoliopsida > Asparagales > Orchidaceae > Platanthera > Platanthera zijinensis. The sequence goes on along the minus strand of CM077078.1, from coordinate 137,289,683 downwards.
TGAGATGCTTTCCTTCACCCTTGTATTGAGGCCAAGTTTCTTTTGCATGGAGTTGAAGAGAGTTCCCCCCTCTTCTTCGAGGAGTTTATGGAGAGGGCAGTGAAGGATATTGAGATTATGACGGCCAATTCGTCATTCGCCATGAAGTTGGACAAGTTGGTGGAGGAGAATGTGAAAGAGTCGGGAGCCGGGAGGCAGAGAGGTCAACATGAGTAGAGGCAGCAGAAGGAAGAAAGTATAAGGGAAGAGCCCAGAGGTCAGGGGCATTAGGGGCAGCCCCAAGGGTGGGGGCGCAGGGAGCCAAACAATCGGTTGGGTTGGAGGCCCAAAGAAGGTCACCCCCAGGGACAGGGGGAGGATGGAAAGGTGGAGACAACTTCTGCGAGCAAAGGAGGTTCAACCAGCTGGCCTAGAGGTAGGGGCAAATGGACCCCCTCCCGCCACAGCAGGAGGCCATGGAGATCGTGAGAGGAAGAGGAGGATGGAGAGTGTTGGAACCCTACTTGAGATTTGGGGTAGGTTCACTATTAGGATTGTTGACCCAACTTTTATAGCCTAGGGTAATTTGTTAATTCCATGGTTAAGGTCTGTCACATTAGGTTAGATTATTGAAACCTATCTTCAGAAGACTTCAGAGACACAAGACTTTAGAGACAAGACAATTTAAAGATTGCAGATAAAGTCATTCGACGATAGCTGAACTCAGCTTGTCGATCGTTGATCTCAGATCGACGAACTCAAAGTTCCTTCTCTGAGTTGAGCTCGACGAATGTCAAGCTGAGATCGACAAACTGTGAGCTTATATCAGAATCTAAGATCGACGAAGTTCCTTCTTAGTAAGAAGAACTTGGAGCTCAGATTAGCAAGTATATTTTCAGCTCGACGATCTTGGAGCTCAGCTCGACGAAGGAGATTTCTTAGCTCGACGAACTTAGAGCTCAGGTCGACGAAATCTTTGCTGAGTTAGACTAACTCTTTCCAGGTTATTCTCGACTATTCTTCTCTGCAGTTTCTCAGATCGACTAAAGTAGTTTGATTTTAGATATTAAGATAGTAATGCTCTAATAATTAATGCTAAATATTCTCAAGAATATAGCCATTCCGGGCAGCATTAATTATGGTTGTCACAGAGTTATTACTCTATCTTATTTACTATGATAGTTTGAGAAATACATTGAAGGCAAAATTAGCCATTCAGTATTCCAGAAATTATGCAGAAGATTTAAAGGAATTTGAAATTCAAATATGCTTTAGTCAGCAATCAATATATAAAGAAAATTTTCAGAAGATTGCTGAATATACAATTTTTTTTTGTAATCAATCACAAGGAGAAGAAGAAAGAGAACATCTGTAAACAGAGAATAAGGGAGAGAGACAGAAAATATCTTGTTCATCATTCTTCTTCTTCAAGCTTTTCATCCAGCAACACATATTCAATCTGAGACAAAAAGTAAGCAAGACCGATGCCATAGTCTGATACCAAATTGTAACACCCCCATCCATAACATGGAATATAACAGAAGGTCCGGCAGGGTCCCTACGCCATATACCACGAACAGTTAGCGGAGTTACGTATTAATACCAAATTACCAGCATTAAGAACACGCATCCTAACTCAGAGCATTCTAGCGGAAGCTTTTGAAACTGTTATAAGAACCCAAAGACAACAACATGAATGTCCACACTAACCCAAGGAAGGAATGACAACAAAATACACAAAAGTCTCGTCCTTACCGCGTTATAAGAGTTTACTTAAACAATACATATTTTCCATACATTGGCACGTAGGCCGGCCATACATGAACATAAAAAGTAAACATTTCTCCTTGGCCTTCATGGGCAAGCACAACATCAAGGGATTCAGCCCGCTACTTGCTACCAAGCTCACATGTCCCTGCATATTACCAAACCACCGAATGGTGGTAAAACAAAGCAATGGTCAGCTAAAGCTGACCAAATTATAACGACCCCGCCTCTTAATCGGGGCGGTGATGCTCCTTCCCAGCATTTTATTAGTATAACCAAACAAGATAGTGAAAGTACAATTTAAGCACACTTCACCATAGGCATAGGCATACATGACCCCACACCCTGTGCTCTCAAGGCACATTCTCGGTGAAATCGGTCCACCAATACCCCCAAGATGGCAACATCATGAGCAAATATGTCTCTTTAGGCCGAAGTCTAAGACCCGCCCTCTATGGCATCGACAAGTGCCATGTACCTTAGGTCTCTTTAACCGAACCACATAGAGTGGGTACGGTTCCACTCAACCTGTTACTCACACCTCCATGCCAACTTAAGTCATAGGCATGGGTCAAGCTTCCCCGAGTCCCGAAGTACCGATCAAACAGTATTACATAACACGGTTATGTACAAGGTTGTCTCCCAGGACACAAAGATGCAGGAAATACGCTTCTACCCAATTTTTCGGGTTCACCTTGGAGTTAGTCCCCAAGGCTCCCTGTTGTAATCTACCACGTAGAAAACACCCAAAACAAACGGCATGGAGTCTTCTCCAGTAATACAAGCATAATGAAACATCACCGATCCAAACCAGCTTGTCCGGATATGCTTCACACACCATGGCTACGTCCGTACTTAGATTTCCAACTCTAAATGCAAAACTACGGGGATAAACCATATCTACCTGAAGGAATACCTCACACTCACCGCTCACTCATGGGAGAGAGTTTCCTTTGCAGAAAGGAAGAGGACTTCACATGTCCAAGTAGTGAATCGTTACCCTAGAGATTTGCTTCAGCACCACGGAAAACTAGCCAGATGAAAAGCACCGCAACGGACTTTCCTCCGCAGATCTGGACTCGGCTCGCGATTTGGAGCTCCGAAGCTCCAACAATGGCTGGATTCATCCTTCTCCTTCTCCATTTGCTCTCCCCTCTCTCTACTTCTTAGAAAGAGATTGGGTCAAAAGAAATGTGGCCTAAACCCTAAATTCCCGAATATTACTCCTCAGGTAAAATTCTTGGCTGTCGGATCCCTGTTAAATAAAATGAACGGCCTTGATTTGACTTTAAAATCATCTTCCTGTGTTCGCACATGACTTGTGATATGCCCGTGTCATAGCCCATGTCTTACTATCGTACAAAAAATCATCGATCTCAGACTAGAACACGACCTCTAACTCGCCCGTGTCAATACTAGACATACCCGTGTCAACCTGCACATGCCCGTGTCACTAGCCGTGTGCCTCAATAAAAACTGAAACCGTCAAGCCCGAACAGGACATGGCCATATGACATGCTTGTGTCACAAGCTCTGTGCCCGACATGGCTCGGGACATGCCCGTGTCCCTAGGTCGTGTTGCTCAGCCGACACATCCCGACAAACACAGAGCAGGACACGGCCTCAAACACGCCCGTGTACAAGGCCATGTTCCTCAGCCCACATAGCCCGACAAACATAGAGCAGGACACGATCTCAGACACGCCCGTGTCCCAGGCTATGTTACTCAGCCAACACAACCCACTTATAACCTAGTTTTAGGGCATTCCAGTACTTCTGTCAATGCTTTTAAGCCTCTCGCATTGAGTGATGTTTATTCACTCAATGCTTTTGGACTTAGGAAAATTTCTACATATCTATTATATCCTTTCTTGAGTCCAACCAAACCTCTGACCCTATTAACCTGTCTAATCAATGAATAGAGGATAACCTACATATATTGAACTAGAATATATATCAAATACTCCCATATGTATACTATTGACTTGTGTGGCTTCTTCAAATTGTGTACATTGTGATCAATGGACCAAACAATCTCCCCCAATTTGAAGAAGTCAGAACCCTAGTCAATAATATACTCTAACTCTCAAAAAAGATAAATTCATAGGATTGAAGAGCAACGAATAGCACACAACAAAAATGTGATGAACACAAAATTGGATAATTATAAATAAAAGTGTGTGCCAACCATAAAGTTTCATATCCCTAAGGCCTTAAGGAATAGATTATAAATGTCATTATTAGGCAACAGGTTCCTTAATGACTATGCCCCAACTAGACCTTTTTGCAACCTTCTCCTTACCTCTATCTTCTTTTTTTCCCTTTGTCTTTCAAAGTAGATGTATGGCTTTGGAAAATATTTGCTAGGCTCTGGAAAATCTGACTGCATAGTACCAACCTTCTTATCCTTTCTTAACTTTCTCCTAATCTCTTCATTTCTTTCAAGTTTTCCCATTCCATAGACCAGTAAAGTTTATGTCTTTCAATTTTGTTTTCTTTAATTTGATCCCAGGAAGCCAAAATAAAAGTCCAAGATTGAGGACTCCAATGTTCAAAATAAGTCCTGGACTCCATATCTTCTCTATGTCTCTTCTTACTCTGCCTGATTTAATCATCGTCCTTAGTAACAGCCTTGCCTTTGTTCTTAGATAGTTGTTAAGTGGTGGGGCTGAATGTTGGAATAATTCCATCGATAGTTTAAACACTTTCACCATCTATTTAACCTTCTGATAGACCTTTAGGAGCAGGAACATCATCATATAATAAAGGATCTATGCCCAATGATCCACTGATCACATTTGAAGTCAAAATTGCATTTATTGTACTGGCCTTAATCATTGATTTCTCCATCTTTATGACTTCTTCAGATATGACTGTAGTCCCGTCCTTGGTGCAAGAAATAATTTCAGCAAAATAATTGGCACCTTTGGTAACTTGATTCTTAACTTCCAGCATATGGTTATCTAAGAACTAAGTGCATACATCCATTCTTCTTTCAAGAATGACATGGTTTCTTCCATGATTAGCTTTTGTACTACATGCACCATTTCCATGTTTCATGTGATGATGTTTTGGTTCTCTATGATGTCATTTTGCTTTTTTCTAATCTTTTCAAGCTTTTCTTAAGTATATGTAACAACTGGAGTAGCACATTAAAAGAATACAACAGTGTTGACGTTGAGCAAATTCACCTCAAATCTTATAGACTTGATCTCAGTGGAAAGATCTTGTCTTAGTTCTGATAATATTATATTTTGACATAAATATGCTTATCATTATTATTAAATTTTTAATCTAAATTATATAATTTTCCTCTTGATTAAATTATAATTATCTTATTATTATTATTTTATAATTATTAGTGCTAATATTATTTTGCTCTATTTTTTGATAGGCCTGGGGGAAATTTCGGCACAATTCAACGTAGAAGCCCGTTGTCAACCTTGTTGTTGAAAATAATCTCATTCTGCCACCTTTCCAATGCATGAAATTATTTAATGAATGGCCACATATCTTATGCATAAAATATTTTATTTATCCAGTACTTGTGCACTCTCTCTCATATTTTATTTTCCATTTTCTACTCATATGGCCGGCCACCTCTCTCTCCTCCTCTTCATTTTTTTTTATTTCATTAATAGTGGTCGACCATTATTAATAGAAATATTTTCATTTTAGTGGTCGACCACTATTAATAGCAATATTTTCATTTAAGTGGTCGACCACCATTTTATTTTTTCTTTCTTCCACCTTTTCCTCTCCACCCTTTATTTTTATTCATGCATTTACATTCATGTGGTCGGCCACCCATGAATTATTCTCTCAACTCATATGGTCGGCCATCCTCATTTCTCTCTCTTCTTCTTCCACCCCTTGTTATTCCCCCTATTTTATTTTTTTGTCATGCATTCAACCCTTCATTTCCCCCAACTATTAATAGTAATATTTTTATTTTAATACATAGTGGCCACCCATCTCTGTCTCCACTATTAATAGTAAAATTTGCATGTACATGGTCAGCCACCCCTTATCATCATGCTCACCATGTTTTGATTTCTATTTTTATGCAAGCATTATCATCATGACCAACCCCTGACATTGTTGGAACCCTAGTCCTGATTTGGGCAAGGATTACTATTAGGTTTATTAGATTGACCCATCTTGTATAGTCAAGGGTCATAGGATTATTTCAGGGCCATTCCTTCAGAAAACCTAAAGATAAAAGATTCCAAAGAAATTCAGATTAGGCGAAGGCAAAAATTCAGTTTGACGATAGTCGAACTGAGCTCGACGATCGTTGATCTCAAAACGACGAACTCAGAATTCCTTCTCTGAGTTGAGCTCGACGAAAGTCATGCTGAGATCGATGATCTCTAATCTCAAGACAGAACCTCAGCTCTTCCAACATCGGTCGACGACAGCCAAGCTAGGCTTGATGATCTCCGAGCTCAGCTTAACAAAATTGGAACTCAGGTCGAAGAATATGAAGAATCAAGCTCGACGATCTCCATGCTCTGGTCGACGATCTATAGGCTGAGCTTGACGCTTTTCTGTGTAATTATTTTAGGCATTTACGGATTTCCAGATGAAGAATTAATCTTAAGCCAATCTCTCCGAAGGCAATATATTCAAATAAGATTAAATTCAGGCAGTTATGGATCCAGCATTTAATGCAATATATTCCAATGAATATAGTCGTTTAGAGGCAACATTAAATATGGATTAATTCCAAAGTAAAGTTTACTTTTCTCAAGGAATGCTCCAGCTATTGATTTCGTATATGTGAAATCTTTCAGCCATTTTGACTTAGAAAAGAAGTTTTTAAATCTCAAGGATACACATCCAGGCTATATTGTTACAAAAATTCTCACAAATTTCATCACAATCAGTTTCAGGCTTTCAAGGGACAACTATTCAATATCAGTCCAGAAAGCTTCCTAAAGATCAACAACAGTGTGAAGGCCTACACCCTGAGCAAAGCTCTCTCTCTCATGAACAATTCTACATCTCAGGGGGAGCTTTGACATTAACAGCCAATCCACTAGTCTTCTCAGTGCTTTGAGAAAGAGAAGACAACATCATTATATATTTTAACTTTCCTGTACAAAGGGTTTTTAACTCCCGTCAAAGTTATAATTTGGTTGTCAAGACTCCTGATCAAAAGACTTAGTTTGGTTTTTGGGCACCTGGTCAAAAGCTCAAAGGGTTGATAGATCTCGCTTGAAATAGATCTTGTGGTGATAGGGAACCTGATCAAAAACCTGTGGTTGCAAGGCACCTGATAAAAACCTTGTAGTGAATTCCTACTAGGGTGGTAGAAGAGTGGATGTACCCAAGTTTAGGGGAACCACTATAAATTTCCTTGTGTTGTCTGGTTGCGCTCTTTTATTTATTTGTTGTGCTGTGATATTTCTCTTTATACTTATATCTCTAGAGTTAGTTTGATCTATCCCTCACTTCCAATTGGTATCAGAGGGAAAGGTTATTTGGTTTCACATCCTAACACCTGAACCAAAAGATCATTGAAAGATCTTATTTACGCTAGTTTATTCTATATAAATCATGGCATAGAATAAAGAATATTCAAGCACCAGACCTCAAGTGTGCAACCTTAATATGTTTGCACTTTGGAAGGCAAGGATCACATTATATATGAATTCCATTGATGAAGATATCTATAATTCTATTTTTACAGGTCCCCCTACACAAACTGCAATAACAAGCACAAGTGTAGTTCCACCACCTTAGTGGGCTAATTCTCAAAAGAAGCTGAAGATAGCTGATGCAAAAGCTTTGAACATTCTAGCCCAATCAATGTCTGATGACATTATTCAGGAAGTTGTTGAATTCTCTTCAGCAAAGGATATTTGTAAATCCCTCACAGCAATGGTTGCAAAAACAAGCAGTAAATAAGATTCAGAAACTTCATCATGTACAACAGAAGATGAAGAAGAATCAAGAGTAAGAGAATTCTGTCTGATGGAAATCAATGCATCCTACAGAAACTTTAAAGCTGCTGATTCAAAAGGAGACAATTCATTTGATGAATCCATTACAGAAGATGATCAAGTAATCTCTTCCTTTGACTTTTCTTCTGATCATTTCAAACATATTTTAAATTATTATGTGATGATTTAATTATGTCTGAGAAGGAAATCAAACTTCTCAGAGAGAAATTTATTGGATTTGAAAATATTTTTTCTTAAAACTTAAAACTTAAAGAAGAATTAAAAACTGCTAATAATCAAATACTTTCTTGAGAAAACAAATTAAAAGAGGCCAAACAATTTCAAGAATCCCTAAATGGGAGAAGTATAAAATTAATGGATATCACCAGCACAATAAATGCTAGGCTAAATGGTAAATTAGGCTTAGGAGCTTCATCTAATCTGCCACCTATCCTTAAGAAAATCATTTTATCAACCCCTCTTAAATCTATATAAGAAAAGGCAAGGAAAAATAAGAAGATAACAACAGGCAAACAAAAGTAATTCAGAATCATACACATAAATATAAGAAAAATAAAAATTCACATAAATAACTGTTCAACAAAATTCGTTGAACCGAGATCGACGAAATCAGTATTTTGAGGTTAACGGCGATCGACGAACTCTGTACCAAGAATTTGGGTATGATTACTCAAGATAGGGTGCTCGTCAAAATCAACATGTTTCGTCGAACAGAGATCGATGATCGTAGAATGCAGAAAATGAGCATTATCATTCTCTAAACCGAGATCGACGACATCAATACTTTTCGTCGATCTCAGCTTGATGAAATCAACTAACTTTGTCGAACTCAAATGAAAGTGTTAATTTGTAAACCTAAATGACCTAGAGGGGGGTAAATTGGTGAATTATGCGTCTAAATGCGGAATAAAACTTTTAAAGAACTTGCACACACAAACAAGTAATCACAGATGACAAGAAGATTTATAGTGGTTCCCCTACCTTGGGTACGTCCACTTTCCCTCACCGATCTAGTAAATTACTAGATCCGGCTACTACACTATCTCGGACTGAAATCCAATCCTACGCCTCGGAACCAAGTTCCTACAATCTCGATCCAAAAAGGATCTACACTCGGAAGATGAAAACTTCCTACAACTCGGAGATTAATCTCCAAAAAAATTTACAGAGAGATTTAATAAAAAAATACAAACAGAAATTTTGTCTCAGATCTGGAAATATTAAGCTATAGGTCTTCTTCTTGAACTTGCGGCTTTTTCCGAAAATATTGAAGAAGGGATGAGAGATCTGATCTGATAAATCTTAGACCTACTCGATCAAGGAGAAGATGAGATATCCTTGAATAGCAGGCCTTTCTTGATGGAAAACAGAAGTGTCGATCTTCACGTTGAGCGGCGGCGACTGATACTTCTGTACTTCTAGAGAGAGAGACGGCCGATCACAATAATAGACAAATACGATTTTTCTGCTTAGGGTTAGTCTTGATGAAAAGACATTATATATGATTTCCCCTAATTGTTAGAATTAACATTAATGATGACACGTGGACCAATCACGATGTCTCATTTGAATAAACCCTTCGATCTGGACTTAAGAGAAATTTCAGAAAAAATTGACAGAAGTTCTCGAGAAGTATAAATGAGTTCTCGAGAACAGGCTGACTTCTCGAGAACTAGACTGTCTGGACTTAAGTTAGTACTCGAGAATAATGGCATTGAGTCTACTTAAGACTTATGTGATGCTTCTCATGAACTAACTAGGCTTCTCAAGAACCATTACTCGAAAGTCAAACCATATTCTCGAGAACCATGCTGACTTCTCGAGAACAAGAGACTAAGTTCTCGAGAACTATGATGGACTTCTCGAGAGAGAGACTTAGAATAATTTTACGGCTATCTCTAACTACTTGAGAAACAAAGTCTGGGACTTCTCGATAACCTTAGACTTACTTCTCGAGAACTATAAAAGGTTTCTCGAGAACTAGTCTCGGCTTCTCGAGAACTAAAGGAACTTCTCGAGTTCTGCTAAGTCTACTTCTCGAGAACTGTCATTGACTTCTCGAGAGGTTGACTTAGAGAAATTTTCTTTACTCTTCAAGAACCCATGCTTCATTCCTTGATCCAAGTGCTTGAATATGAAGTGTATCCCAATTGAGAGGCTACACATGAGTCAAAACCTTGGATCACATAGTGAGGGATTACAATGTATGGTCCTGTGTTCATGACCCACTGTAGATTGACATTTATCTACACTTAGCAATGATGATCTACAAACACACAACTTAAACCAAGATATCAAATACAACTTAATTCATCTTAGTTCAATGGTGACTTCATGCAAATCTGGGTTATTGTGGATGCAATACCCAACAATTTCCCCCTATTTGTAGAAGTCAGAACCCTCTACACTAAGGTGAATTACACTAATAAAGAAAGAACTGTAAATGAAGAATAGAAATCAAAAGCAAGATAGAAAAATTAGACACACAATTAGCAAATCTAGAAATTATATATATATAATGTTTTAGATTTCCAATTTCAACATCATTTCTTCCATAGTCTCAAAAACAAGTATCTGTAGAAAAATCATCTCTAGCTCTGATGCTGTCTTGCATTCTTCTCTTGTTGTCTCCTCTGATAGTTGAATGGTTTTGGGTTGTATCTAGGAGGTTTTGGAGGATCCTTTGGATTATTATTGCCATACTCTCTGTCATATATCCTTCTTTTGTCATGGACTTCTCATAAAGTTCTCATTCAGTGGAGCTATAGTGGAGACTCCTATTTTCATTATAGTCCATAACTAACTTGAGAGTATCAAGAATCAATGACTTGGAGGTAGGACTCCAAACTTCAGCAAACTCTTGTGCCTTTCTTTTCTCAGAATCTGTCTTGGGAACACTTTTCCTTGCTGAGGGGCCTTCCACATACTTCCTTTTCTTATAGGTGTGGATCTCAGGTAAGCCTTTAGGAATAATATCATCCCATACTTAGTCATAGGAAGCAGGAGGAGGATCCTGATCTTTTGGCCTAGGAGAAAAGCAGGGCATCTGAAGTTGTCTCATCTGATCTGGCATCTGATTGGACTGTCCTTCAACAAGAGGATTCAGGTTATGAGGAATGATATTGGGATCAACCTGAAATTTATGGAATATTTTGTTGTGCATCCAGACTGAGGTGTCATAGGTATGAAATTTTACAGATTGAATTTCCTCTAAAACATTCTTATTAATTTCATTTATCTTTTCATACCAAGCTGAGTTTGCAGCAGCAGTAATTTTATTCACAAGTTTTTCAACATGTTCTTTTACCAGGCTCTCCCCCTTTCTAAATTCTACACATAGCTTTTCTATGGCATCTTCCTTGAAAGATCCCACTTCTTCATAGATTTTCATAACATGTTCCTGGGCTTTCTTCTCTAGCTCAATCTGATTGTTAGCAAGTGTTACAGATTTTTCCATGACCTGACCAACACTAGTAATGGTGTGGTCTATAGCTTTTCCACTGATCTGAAATAATTCTTTGAGGGAGTCTGTATTATGCTGGATTTCTACAAATCCTCTGCTCATCTCTTTTACTAGAGCAGTTACTTTGTCCTGGACTACTTTCAGAGATTCTTAAAAATATTTCCTCTAGTAAGCCAACATGATTTCAAGCTTACTGAGAATATCTTAATTGATAGGGGCAGCAAAAGCAGTAACATCAGGAGGAGGAGTAGTCCATAGAGGAATCTCATCAATCACTACAGAACTTTTAACTCTGATAGTATGAGTGACTGCATCTCCTTCTTCATCAAGGAAAGTGGGCATGGAGAAGTCAAGTTTCCTTAGTGGAGCTTAAAAAAGCTCTAGAGAAATTATATCTTCATCATAAAGAAGAATAATATCTGGTAGATCTTTCTTAGTAGATGGGGATTGAGCAGTATTAGACTTTGGTGATGGTATAGGATTTGGAGTATGTGCATGTGATGGAGATGGAACTGGTTATGGAGATGGAGCTGGTGAAGGAGATGGAGATGGTGAAGGATCCTTTGATGGTTCTTCAGCGGTGTCCTTGTGTGGAGAAGGATGAGGTTCATCTGAAGTCAGCTCTTTGATCATTTATGATATATCTTCAATAGTATATTTAATGGTTTCTTGCACTTGCTCATCTGAGATGGAATTATCTGAAATGTCAGCCTCTGGGGACTTGGTTGGAGATCTTACCGGGCTTCTGACAGGACTTTTGATGGGTGAACTTGTTGGTGATCTGGCTAGAGAAGGAGGAGAAGGAAGTCGGACAACTGGAATTGAGGCTGCAGGCTCCCCCTCAGTTGATGCACCAGATGGTTCAACAATATTATGAGAGGAGGGAGATGGGGTCCTGACCTCTTTAGCAGGAGCTGCAAGCTCTTTAGCCAGCTGGTTTGGATTCTTCAGCTTAAATTCCCATTTATGAATGGAGGCTAGGGAGATCTTCATCAGGTGATGGATAGGAGTGCCTTTAGAAGTCTTGAAGACATTTGGATCAATCTCATGCAACATCATGGAGATTATCCTAGCAAATTTTGGTTCTTTTATGTTGTCTCTAATCAAATCAAAAATCATCAAACCATATGGAAATCTTTTCCTACAGACTATGGAAACCATGATATTGAAGAAGTCATTTGTAATAAATCATATTGATCCTGTTATGCACCATAGAATTTTGCCAATAATGTCCACTAAAAGTTTGCTAACATCATTTAAAGAAGTCCTCCTCAGAGAAGTAATGTCATCTGGAACTCCAAAGAAATGATAGGTTCTGTCGTTGTCCTCTCCAGTTATTTCATCTAAATCATCTACATTAGGTAGTCTGAGAAGTCGAGACACTATGGTCGGGCTCAACTATATTTTAATGCCCTTGACTTTGGACTTCAGGACAGTGCCATATCTCCTTATCTTAACATTTTTGAAGAACTCTTCTACCTCAGGAAATAAAATCTTGCAAGGTTCTGATAGAACCAATGTCAAACCTGCTGTGTCCAGGAGAAGAAGAAGATTTCTGAAATCCTCTGAAAGCTCTACTATCCCAACTACTACGAGCTCATTGCCAACGCTGATTTTGAACTGCTGGGCCATTGAGATGAACGACGGCGATGGTTGGAGAGCGAGATGGCTGCGTCGTCGAAGCATTAGTCGGCGGAAGACGAAGAGTTTTCGAGAGAGAGAGTTTGAAATGTCGGTTGAATTTAGGATTCTAACGTTATATATATATATATATATAACACTAGTAATGCCGATTAGATGTCTAACTAAACCTAATTAACCCTTGTGTTATGGCAGAAATCGAGTGGTTTTCGAAATAGTAGAAATTGACAGAAATCGAAAATTTACATGGCATTTCTCGAGAGGTAGGGTACTTCTCGAGAAGTATTATTGTAGTTCTCGAGAAGTAAAGGACTTGTTTTGGAGAACGTTCAGTACCTCTCGAGAAACAGATTTTCTGTTCACGAGAAGTTGACTTGAAGTTTTCGAGAACTAATTTCCTGCTTTTCGAGAACTAATGTCCTGCTTTTCGAGAAGTAATAATAGTTCTCGAGAGCTCCCTTCCACTTAAGAAATTTCTATCCTTTTTGAAGTTTCCTCGATTCTTGTGCTTTGAACTGATTCCCTTTGACCTATCCTTCTTTGTTCAGCATCCCAAGTTCAGTTTTTAAGAAATTGAACTTGGCCTCGTCTAACGGCTTTGTGAAGATGTCTGCAACTTGTCGATCTATTTGCACGTACTGCAGATCCACATCCCCTTACTCTACATACTCCCGGATGAAGTGATATCTGAGCTCGATGTGCTTTGTCCGGCTGTGCGAGAATGGGTTATTTGCAATTGCTTTTGCACTGGAGGTGTCGCAGACCAACGGAATGTCTTTAACCTTCATATTGTAATCTTCTAGCTGGTTATTTAGCCAAAGCAATTGTGCACAACAACTGCCGGTAGAGATATACTCTGACTCGGACGTTGAGATTGCGACACAATTTTGCTTTTTTCTGCTCCATGAGATAAGCTTTCTTCTAAGGAACTGACACATCCTGGAATTGCTTTTCCTGTCATCTTTACTACCTGCAAAGTCTGCATCTGAAAAACTAATTAGTTCACTATCATTACTTCATGGGTACCATAAGCCAAGATTTGGTGTACCTTTAAGATATCTCAAGATCTGCTTTGCAGCAGCATAGTGAGATTCCTTTCAGTTCACTTTGAATCTAGCACAGACACATTTAGAGAACATTATGTATGGTCTACTGGCAGTAAGGTAGAGCAAGGATCCACCTATGCTTCTGTATTTGGTTTAATCAAAAGGTTTCCATTTCTTATCCTTGTCCAGAGATACAGCTAAGGCCATTAGAGTCCTCATAGAGGTTGCACTCTTCATTCCGAATTTCTTAATCAACTCCTTGGTGAACTTCTTCTGTGAGATGAAAATTCCATATTCAGATTGTTTCACCTGAAGTCCTAAGAAATACTTTTGCTCTCCCATACTACTCATTTCAAACTTCCCTTCCATAAGTTTAGAAAACTTATTGCAGAGGTTGTCATCTATAGAACCAAAAATAATGTCGTTGAAATAGATTTGCACTAGTAAAATCTTGACTTTAATTTCCATAAGAAATAATGTCTTATCTATCTTTCCCATTGTGAACTTGTTATCGAGGAGAAAGGTAGATAGCATTTCATACCAAGCTCGAGGAGCTTGTTTCAAACTGCATATTGCTTTCGATAACAAATAAACATACTCAGGAAAGTTAGGATCAACAAAACCTGGGGGCTGTTCCACGTACACTTCTTCCTTTATGTCACCATTTAGGAAAGCAGACTTCACGTCCATTTGGTAGATAGTTAAGCCCTTCAGAGTAGCATAAGCTAGGAACAGTCTGATGGCCTCTAGCCTTGCCACTGGAGAGTATTTTTGGTCAAAGTCGATCCCTTCTTATTGACGATATCCTTTGGTGACGAGTCTGGCCTTATTCATTATGATTGTTCCATCCTCGTCCAACTTGTTCCGGTAGACCCACTTCGTTCCAATTACATTCTTACCTTTGGGTCTACGAACTAGTTTCCAAACTTTGTATCGCTTGAACTGGTTCAGTTCTTCTTCTATGGCCAAGATCCATGATGCGTCTGAGTTGGCTTCCTCAAACTTCTTTGGTTAAACCTGTGAGAGAAAACTTAAATATAAATTCTCATTAGTTGTACCTCGACAAGTTCTGACACCATCCCGGGGATCTCCTATGATCTGGTCCAATGGATGATCCTTCAGATGTCTGAGCTATAGGTTTCTTGCATCTGGAACTTCTTCAGCCACTAGAGTGATTTCATCAACTTGGATGTTTTCCTCATCTTGATCATTTGCCTCTCCAATGGGGGTTGGAGTAGTGATTTTGAAGAACTTTTCTCTTTCACCTTCGGTCGGTTCATCCAAGCTGATCTCTTTAATCCTTATACTTGCATCTTAAACAAGCACACTAGATGATTTGCTTTGGAGCAAGCCCGTCTCATCAAATACAATATGTATGGATTCCTTTATGACTAGAGTTTTTCTATTGAAAATCCTGTATGCCTTACTATGGCTACTATAACCTACAAAAATACCATCAAAACTTTTCTCACTAAACTTGTTGTATGATACTTACCATTGTTAAGCACAAAGCATTTACAGCTAAAAATTTTAAAATATGAAATAGTTGGTTTCCTGCCTTTTAGAATTTCGTAAGGTGTCATATTATGGTTCTTATTGATGAGTGCTCGATTTTGCACGTGGCATGTAGTGTTGACGGCTTTAGCCCAAGAGTATTCCGATAGTGAAGCATCACTCAACATTGTTCTGCAAGCCTCTATGAGTGTTCTATTCCTTCTCTCAGCTACTCCATTTTGCTATGGAGTGCGAGGAGAGGAAAACTCATGAAAGATACAGAGGCTTTCATATAATTCTGTCATGGCCCCAGATTTGAACTCTGTTCCATTATCACTTCTGGTTTTGACTACAGAACTATTGTTTTCATTCTGACCTGCGTGACAAAATTAATAAAGATGTTGAAGGTATCTGACTTGTGTTTCAGAAAGAACACCCACGCATAGCGCGATTGTCATCAACAATAACCAATGTATATTCCTTACCTCCCAAGCTTCTAATTTGAAGTGGAACAAACAAGTCCATATGTAGGTGGAGACATCTACTTGAATCTTTGTCAATAATGCTTCTAAAGGTAGCCCTTATTTGTTTACCTTTCACACATGCATGACAAGGTCTATCTTTGACGTACTTGAAATTCAGGGCATCTCGTACTAAGTTCTGGGAGAATAATTTTTTAATAGTTTTAAAATTAATATGTGTTTACCTCTTGTGTCATTGGTCACCAAGAGACGCACTATCTTTTGCCAAAAGACACACTGGTGTAGAAGAATCTATACAAATAAAATTTAAACAAAATATATTACTTCTTCGAGTTCCGGATAGAATCATTTCCATATTGTCAACAGACTTTATCAGACACTTGTCAGCGTGGAATTCAACTATGTAACCTTTGTCGCATAGTTGTCTTATGCTTATAAGATTGTGTTCCAATCCCTCCAAATAAGCTACATCCGAAAAGGATATACTACCGTTAGTAATCATACCTTAGCCTTTAGTTATCTCGCGGTCTGAACCTCCAAAGATGACTTTTGGTCCGTTCAACACTGGAGAATAATTCTGAAGTAGGCTTCTTGTCCCGGTCATGTGCCGAGAGAATTCACTGTCCAAATACCAGATTGGCATTTTTGTGTCCTTTGGACATCCCTGCAATCATAATCTGTTTGCCTTAGGAACCCAAACATGTTTGGGTCCTTTGTCTCGTGTAAGAACACTCCCCCTACGAGGATTAGCATCATGAGTGGTCATTCTCATGTTGCCAACTTGAGGAGTTGCTAAATTTCTTGGATTGAATCAATAATCGATGGCAAAATGACCAATTTTGCCACAACACCAACAGTCGAACCTATTGTATCTTTTCCTTCGGAACTCCTTCTTGACCTTCTGAGATGCTTGTCCAGCAGGGGTAGCATTCTTGGAGGAAGAAGCTTCATGATGATGGCAATCACATGATTTCTTCTCCATTATAGGCTTTTCTACAATGGTTTTTACTTTTGGTGCTTTCTTGAAGTTATGACCATGATCATAAGGGCCATAGATCTTAAGAATGACTTATTCATAAGGTGCCTTAATGATACTCTCACCAAAGTTTCTGGGGAGAGTCCATCCTTGGTAACGAGAATTTGGCTCTAAATAAGTAGGCCTAATCAATTGGTCGTAGGATGAGTCAAGATCAAACTCATTTGTGTGAAATATGACTTTCTTAAAGACAGTCTGGTCTTGAGGGGCTTTCCCCTTTGCTTTGGCTAAGACCTTCTTGGCGGCCTTATTCCTTCTCTGAGCCTTATTCCTCCTAAAAGAATTACTAGGAGCTTCTACATGGCCTAGTCCAGCACCCTTGGCCTGAGCGGAGAACTCAGCAATGAGAGGAAGAACTACCTTTGGCTTAGAGAAACCTTCAACAAGTTTCTTTTCGGCCTCTAGTATGTCTTCCAACCCTTTGATGATTTCATCCTTCAGATAAAGGTGCTTGATAGCCTTGTTAAACTCATCAACAGCATTATCTAAGTCTTCTCTGAGTGAGTCCATCTTGGCGACTTCCTCTCTCAAAGAGCTTTCTATGGTATTTAGAGACTTAATCTCTTTTTCCTGAGTTTTCCTGACCATTCGACATTTGTCTTAAGCCATGATCAACTACTTAAATTTGGCCAAGAGTTCAGACTCATCGTCAGAGGAGCTGTCCTCGTGATCATGCTCAGAAACTTCAGATTTCGAAAGAGGGGTATGAGATTTTACCTCCCCAGTGAACTGGGGCTCTTGTTCATCATCTGATTGAGCCATAAGTCCAAGGTAGGCTTCCTCTTCTTCACTTGACTCAGATGAGTTAGAGTCACTAAGAATCTTGCCCTTCTTGGCAATCAGGCTCTTCTCTGTCCTCTTCTTGCTGTACGAGGACTTCTTTTCTTCTCTCCTGTCACCCTCTTTCTTATTGTGGGGGCACTCAGCTATGACGTGACCTGGCTTGTTATAACAGTAACAAACTATGTCTGTCGAAGTATGTTTGTTCTGTTTAGAACCATACCTTTTGTGGCTGCTTGAGCCTTTTCTGTGTCGATCACCGTCATGTCGTGTTCTTCTTATAGAGATATCCTTGCCCTTCCATTGCTTTTTCTTATTCAAGAATTTCTTGAATTGTCGTGAGAGTAAGGAGAACTCTCCTTCAGATAGCTCAGATCTCGTGGTACTTACCTCTGAGTTTTCTTCTTCACTAACTTCTTGTTTTGGGGCTGGAGAGGTAGCCTTTGACTTCCTGGAGGTGTCTGCCTTTAAAGCAATAGACTTCTCTTTGGATGCAGACCTGCTCTTCTCTTCTTTAGCTTTCCTCGTGTTGAGTTGAAGCTCATACGACATCAGCTTACCGAAGAGATTCTGAGGATCTGTCTCGGCTAGCTTTCCAAATTACCGGATAGCAAATACCTTATTGTCCCATTCCTTGGTTAAGGATCTTAGGAACTTGTCATTCAGTTCTCCATTGGTGAAGACTCTTCCATATACTCTGAGACAATTGACTATCTTGAAGAAGTTCTCAAATGTATCTGCAATAGTATCCTTTGGCCATTTCCTGAAGGCTTGATACCTCTTGTTCAACATGGATCTTCTATCATCCCTCACTTCTTCAGTACCTTCCATCAGAGTGACTCGTGACTGCCACATCTCCTTAGCATATTGGCAGTGAATCAGGTTCTGCAGCATCAAGTCATCGACTGCACTTGCTACAATATTTTAAGCTTTCTTATCCAGAGAGACAAGTGTAATCTCATCATTATCTAGATCCATTATCTTCTTTGGAACCTTCTTAGTTGGATCTATAGTGGAGATAGTCATAGGAATGTGGGGTCCTTCTTCGACAATCATGAAGATCCGGGGATCCACAGCTTCCATGAAAAATTTAATTCTCTCTTTCCATATGGGAAAGTTATTCATTGTTCACAGGGGAAGCTTGGCAAAATCCTTAGCCTTTTCCATTGCTTGAAAATTCTCAAAGACAACATAGAGAGGAAATTGATCAAGGTGTTAACCTTTTAACAACCAGCCTCCCTCTTATACCAATTGAAAGTGTTAAGTTGTCAACCTAAATCACCTAGAGGTGGGTGAATAGGTGAATTGTGCGTCTAAATGCGGAATAAAAATTTTAAATAACTTGCACACACAAAACAAGCAATCACAGACGATAAGAAGATTTATAGTGGTTCCCCAACCTTGGGTACGTTCACTTTCCCTCACCTATCAAGTAAATCACTAGATCCGACTACTCTACTATCTCGGATTGAAATCCAATCCTATGCCTCGGAACCAAGTTCCTACAATCTCGATCAAAAAAAGATCTAAACTCGGAAGATGAAAACATCCTACAACTCGGAGATTAATCTCCGACAAAATTTACAGAGATATTTAAAGAAAAATTACAAGCAAAAATTTTTTCTCAGGTCTGGAAAGATTAAGCTCTAGGTCTTCTTCTTGAACTTGCGGCTTTTTCAGAAAATATTGAAGAAGAGATAAGAGATCTGATCTGAGAAATCTTAGACCTACTCGATCAAGGAGAAGATGAGATATCCTTGAACAGCAAGCCATTCTTGATAGAAAAAAGAAGTGTCTATCTTCACGTTGAGCGGTGGCGGAGACTGATACTTCTGTTCTTCTAGAGAGAGAGAGACGACCGATCACGATAATAGACAAATACGATTTTTCCGCTTATTGTTAGTTTTGATGAAAATACATTATATAGGATTTCCCCTAACGGTTTGAATTAACATTAATGACAACACGTGGACCAATCATGATGTCTCATTTGAAAAAACCCATCGATCTGGACTTAAGAGAGATTTTAGAAAAAATTGACAGTAGTTCTCGAGAAGTATGGATGAGTTCTCGAGAACAGACTGACTTCTCGAGAACTAGAATGTATGGACTTAAGTTAGTTCTCGAGAACAAAGGCGTTGAGTCTACGTAAGAGTTATGTGAAGCTTCTCGAGAACTAACTAGTCTTCTCGAGAACCATTACTTGAAAGTCAAACCGTATACTCGAGAACCATGCTGACTTCTTGAGAACTAGAGACTAAGTTCTCGAGAACTATGATGGACTTCTCGAGAGAGAGACTTAGAATAATTTTGCGGATGTCTTTGACTACTCGCGAAATAAAGTCTGGGACTTCTCGATAACCTTAGACTGACTTCTCGAGAACTATAAAAAGTTTCTCGAGAACTAGTCTCGGCTTCTCGAGAACTAAAGGAACTTCTCGAGTTCTTCTAAGTCTACTTCTCGAGAACTATCATGGACTTCTCGAGAGGTGGACTTAGAGAAATGTTCTCTACTCTTTAAGAACCCAAGCTCATTCCTTGATCCAAGTGCTTGAATATGAAGTCTATCCTAATTGAGAGGCTACACATGAGTCAACACCTTGGATCACACAGTGAGGGATTACACTGTATGGTCCTGTGTTCATGACCCACTATAGACTGACATTGGTCTACACTTATCAATGATGATCTGCAAACACACAACTTAAACCAAGATATCAAATACAACTTAATTCATCTTAGTTCAAGGGTGACTTCATGCAAATATGGGTTATTGTGGATGCAATACCCAACATCAAATTTTCAAAAAAAAAATTTAATTTATTTCAAAAATATAATCAAACACAGAAATTCATGAATCCTTTTACTCAATGGATCATCCTTCCTAGTAGATATCATCCATTAGGCTATAAGGATCAGCCTAACTATTCTTATATTTCCAGTTATTCTTATAAAAGAAAATCAGGACCCAAGGTAATCTTGGTCAAGAACACCTAACCTTTCTTTTCAGGAAAAGGAAAGCTGAGCAAAAGGGAAGCTGAAGATTCTACCAGGGAGCTTTCTCTCACCAAATCTTTTTCAATCTTCCATCTACATGGTATTAGAACACCTAATCTTTCTCCTTATAAAGTTTTTTTTTGCTTATATCTTTGAATCTTTGTAGTTTATAAAATTTCTCAAAGCATCCTTGTACATCTACTGAAGATTTATAATTCAGTCATATTTCTTTATGCTTATTGTTCTGTTTTTGTAAATAGTATCCTCACCCAAATAAGGGAGATTGTTGGAACCCTAGTTATGATTTGGGCAAGGATTACTATTAGGTTGATTAAATTAACCCATCATGTATAGTCAAGGGTCATAGGATTATTTTCAGGGCCATTCCTTCAGAAGACTTAGAGACAAAAGATTCCAGAGAAATTCAGAGTTGGCAATGGCATAAATTCAGGTCGACGATAGTCGAACTTAGCTCGACAATCATTTATCTCAGATCGACGAACTCAGAATTCCTTCTCTTAGCTGAGCTCGACGAAAGTCTAGCAGATATCGACGGCTGCTG
Organism: Platanthera zijinensis; assembly: GCA_039513925.1. Lineage (NCBI taxonomy): Eukaryota > Viridiplantae > Streptophyta > Magnoliopsida > Asparagales > Orchidaceae > Platanthera > Platanthera zijinensis. Next base: position 137,268,467 of record CM077078.1, on the reverse strand, counting down.
TCCTTTTTAAATTGAGAATGCCCTAAAAGTTGTCTTGTGTCTTGTCCCATCTCATCCTTTTATAGTATGCCGATCAACGAATCTTAGACATCTGTGGCCCCTACCTGCAGGTTCCAGCTGCGCCTTGCTTTAACGGAAGAAGACGTAGAGTAGCTTCTTGGCAGAGTTTGTCATGTTCTATAGCTTCTCTGTACTTGATTTGAACTTAGTTGACTCAATCGATTTTGCTAACGTCAGCACCTGTGGACTTAGCTAAAATCGAGTATCAGTAGAATAGGCATTGAGTGAATGAGCTTCAAGCAATGCCAAACCACTTAGAAATAAATCTGTCTATCTAGGCATTAACAACGTTGAGTGAGCAAGCTCCACTCAACGCTTTTTTCCTTAACCAATTCTGCTTCTTTTTCGGCATGCCTAGCGTTGAGAGCATTAAGTGAGCAAACCTCACTCAATGCCTTGTTCCTTACCTATGCATTGCGTAATTTAGGCGTTGAGAGAGTTGAGTGAGCACGCCTCAATCAATGCTTTTTGCCTTAGCCAATTTTCTGCCTCTGCAGCATCTTAGGCGTTGAGAGCTTTGAGTGAGCATGCCTCACTCAACGCCTTTTTCCTTAGCGAATTTTATGCCTCTGTAGCATCTTAGGCATTGAGAGCATTGAGTGAGCATGCCTCACTCAACGCTTTTTGCCTTAGCAAAATTTCCGTGTTTAAAAATATTGGATTTGATTGACTGAGTGTTACTCAACACTTATGAGGCTATGTCGTTGAGTGAATGACCTTCACTAAATGCCTGTGGACTTAGCCACTTTTCTACCTCTCAAACCTTAGGCTTCGATTATCTCAGCCTGCCTCACTCAACTCTAAACTGGGTTCGACAAATGCTGAACTGAGCTCGACGAACGGCGAGCCTAGCTCGACGAACTCAGAACTTAGTTCAACTCACAGCTTTTTTGCTTTATGGAGTTGTGTGTGTCTTCATCACTCAATGCCAAAGTACTATACACTGAGTTCGACAAATTCTGAACTGAGTTTGACAAATGGTGAGCCCAGCTCGACAAACTATGAACTTAGTTCAACTCACATCTTTTTTGCTGTATGACGTTGAGTGTGTCTTCATCACTCAACGCCAAAGTACTTAGCCATATTTCAGCTTATAGTTGTATAACATTGAGTGAGTCAAATCCACTCAATGCCTGTGTACTTAGGCAAATTCCTGCCTTTCCAGCATCTTCACTTTGTGACCACATATCACATCACTATCAATTACAACTCTATTTATATCATTAGCAACTATATGTATATCATTGACAAGATTGACTTCCTCAAATCTAGGACATCGTGGGCAATAGACCCAACAATCTCCCCCTATTTGAGGTTTTCAAAACTCTAAAGTAAGTGAGTCAATGATATATACAATATAATGCAGCAATTAGAATAAAGACTATATAACTGAGAAGTGATCTATAGTTACCACACTCCCTTACATGCAGCTCAAGTGTAAAATTACTGCACCTGCTTCCCTTCAATTATTGTTGTCATACTTGAACTTTAATCTGATCATCTTTTCCTCCCCCTTTTTGACTTCAGCTAATAGCTTGTAGGGTTCTTATCATCTATTTCCCCTCAATTATGCATTAGTGAATTGTTAGAGTAGTGCAGGACATGCTCCCCATTAATTGGAGAATCTTCATTTCTTTGAAGAACAATTCCATCTGAAAAATATAAAATAACTTGCAACAAGATGAGGAGCAACTAAAGCTATATAAGGTTTAACATACCCAGTTCAAATTTGAAGGTGTTAAACTTAGCTTCATCTAGTTGCTTAGTGAAGATATCATCCACTTGCTTGTCTGTTGGAACAAACTCAAGGGTGATTTCTTCATATTCCACATATTCCCTAATGAAATGATACCTAATCTCTATATGCTTAGTCCTGCTATGGGAGACAAGATTCCTAGTAATTGAGATTGCACTAGAAGAATCACAGAATAGAGGACTTCTACTTCTCTGAAGTTTGTAGTCCAGGAACTGATGCTGGATTCTTAGCAACTGAGCACAGCAGCTACCTGCTGTGATGTATTCTGAATCTGCAGTTGAAATTGCAACACTAGTTTGCTTCTTACTACTCCATGAAACTAGCCATCCACCTAGGAATTGATAGGTGCTAGAAGTGCTCTTACTGTCCTCCTTGCAGCCTGCAAAGTCTACATCTGAATAACCAGTTAGTTCAAATTCCCCATTCTTAGGGTACCATAGGCCAAGATCTAGTTTGCCCTTAAGATACCTAGGAATTCTATTTGCATCAGAGTAATGAGATTATTTAAGGCAAGCCTGATACCTTGCACAAACACATGTAGCATACATGATGTCTAACCTACTAGCAGTTAGATAAAGAAGGGAGCAAATTATCCACCTATACAAAGTCTCATCGATAGGTTTCCCTGCCTCATCCCTGCATATGGGCATACTTGATCCCAAAGGAGTTCTCATGGTGGAACAATTCTCCATAACAAATTTCTTTATTAACTCCCTAGTGAACTTATACTGGGATATGGATAAACCATCATCAGTCTTTTTTACTTGGAGACCGAAGAAGAACTTAAGTTCACCCATACTGCTCTTCTCAAACTTCCCTAACATAAGTTTGGCAAACTTCCTACAGAGGTTGTCATCAGTAGGTCCAAAGATTATGTCATCTACATAGATCTGAACTAGGATAATCTTACCCTTAGATTCCCTTGGGAATAGGGTCTTTTCTATCTTCCCCTTGAGAATTTGTTCTCAATGAGGAAGCAAGACAAAGTCTCATACGAAGATCTAGGAGCTTGCTTCAACCCATATAGAGCGTTCCTAAGTCTATAACATAATCAGGTGAGTTAAGAACTACAAAACCTGGAGGCTACTTAACATAGACTTCCTCTTTTAAGTCACCATTCAGGAAGGCTGACTTCACATCCATCTGTTATACCTTGAATCCCTTGTGTGCATCATATGCAAGGAACAGTCTAATAGTCTCCAATCTTATTATAGGGGCAAAATTTTAATATAAATCAATACCTTCTTCTTGCATGTAACCCTTAGCCACTAGCTTTGCTTTATTCTTGATTATAATGCCACTTTCATCTAGCTTATTTCTGTACATCCACTTGACTCCAATGAAATTATGTCCTTGTGGTCTGGGAACCAGCTTCCAGACCTTGCACCTCTTAATTTGGTTCAGATCCTCCTACATATCTCCAATCTAATGCTGATCTATGTTGGCCTTTTCAAACTTCTTGGGCACTACTTGTGACAGTAAGCTTGAGTACATGGCTGTGTTAAGACTTCTGCTCCTTGTTCTTAGTCCATAGCTTGCCTCACCAATGATCGGGTGTGCTAGATGATCTCTTATATGTCTGATTGTAGGTGGTAATCTTCTTTCAGTATCAGCAACAGGTGCTGATTCAGGTGCAACCTCTTGTTAATCTTCATCCACTCCAAGTATCCCTAGTAGATCTTTTGGAGTATCCACTACATCTTGGATGACTAGTGATGCTTCCTTGATGGTTAGTTGGTCCATCATCTGTGTTGTGCCTGCAGTACTACAAGAGGAGCTTGGTAGCTCATGGTTAATCATAGTAGACTCATCAAAGATTACATGAACTGATTCTTCTACAACTTGGATTTTCAAGTTGTAGATCCTATTGGCTTTGCTATGATTTCTTTACCCAATAAAAATGCAATCAAAGTATTTGGCAGCAAACTTAGTCACATAAGACTTTCCATTATGAAGTATATAACACTTACTACCAAAGATTCTGAGATAGGTCAGGTTTGATTTTCTGCTTTTCAAGATCCCATAGGGAGTTTTCTTGAGGTTCTTGGTGATAGAGGCCCTATTGAGGACATGACAAGGAGTGTTTACTGCCTCAGCCAAGAAATATTCTAGGAGAGATATATCATTCGGTAGGGTCCTTCCAGCCCTTATGAGTGTTCTATTTCTCATCTTAATAATCGCATTTTGTTGGGGTGTTATAGGTGAAGAGAATTCTTGATGAATCTCATGTTCTTCACAGAACCTTGTCATGCTATCAGACAAAAATTCAGTCCCACGGTCACTTTTGATTGTGACCACAGAGCTGTTGAACTCATTCTTAATTTGCTTGACAAACTTAGTGAAGATATCAAAGGTTTCATACTTTCTCCTTAAGAAGAATACCAAAGAAAACCTGGAAAAGTCATCAACCACCACAAGGGTGTAGACCTTCCTACCAAGACTATGAATTGGCATAGGACCAAACAAGTCCATATACAGGAGGTATAGGCACCTCATAGAATCATTGTTCCTAATACCCTTGAAGTAAGCTTTTGTCTGCATGTCCTTTTGACAAGCCTATCAAATTCCCTCCATGGAGCACTTCACATTGGGACCATTCCTAACTAGCTCTTGACTGAAGAGCTTGCCAATAGTCTTGTAATTTACATGGGCTAGCCATTTGTGCCATAGGACACAATAAGAGGCTTTCTCATTTGCTACTAGACAGATAGGAGAATCTTTATCTAAACATAGAAAATTTATGCAATAAACATTTCCACTCCGAGTGCATGTCAAGATTACCTCTTAGTCACTTGACCTCCTAATTAGGCACTCATCCTTGTGGAATACAATAATATAGCCAAGATCAGAGAGCTAGCTTATGCGTATAAGGTTGTGTTGAAATCCTTCCACATAAGCCACCTTAGTGATGATGACTATTCCATTGGTGATCTTACCATATCCTTTTGTTACCCCTCTATCTGAACCACCAAAGATTACTTCGGGTCCATCTTTTACTACAGTATACTCCTTCAAGTTGCTCCTTGTCCCAGTCATGTGCCTGGAATAACCACTGTCCATGTACCATATAGGGGTATGGCTTGTTGGACTAACCTGTAATATACAATTTACTTAACCTTAGGACCCCAATATCTATTGGGCCCTAGGTTCATATTAGTATGGAACTGAGCATGTCCACCAACAGAATTTCTTACAGGTGGACTGACCCTAGCTCTGGACATATTGGGATTGCGCCAGCTGTCAATGAAAAAATGCCCTATCTTACCACAACACCAACTGTCATGTATATTATATCTTCTCTTCTGTGTAGGCCATGCAGCTTGGTTAGCAGCATCCTTAACCGGAGGAAGATGTGCTACATCAATTTTCTTCTTTCTTTCAGCTAGAATTTCACTGAAGGAAATTCTTCTAGCTAGCTTGTTTGGTCTGCTCTGAGTGATATTAGTAGCAAGCTTCTTTTTAGAGAGCATTCTTTTGATGGCATCAAAAATTCCCAAATCAGCCTGACTGTTAGACTTGCCCTTAGTCTGAGCCTTAGCTGTCAGATTAAAAGCCTTGGCTGTAGCAACAGTTTTGAGTGTTGGAGATGAAGCACCAAAAACAAATGGTCCAGTTTGGGCCATTTGAGTTTTCTCATGGGCAGCCATAAAAGTACTCACCTAGCTAGAGCTTTCATCATGGCAGTGAACATCTTTGTTTACTCCTGAGGAATAACCATTCTCCTAGTCACCACAAGAGCTTTCCCGGTCATACCTGTTAGAAGATAAAAGAAATTTTCTAAAAAGAATGGGAGGCTTAAAGCAATAGGCTGAGCAAGAGCTTGAGCTTTGCTCTTCCTTTTGTAAGGGGAAACTCTTGTGCTTCCCTTGAATCCCAAACCCTTCTTACCCTTTTGAGAGGAGAAGGTGTCTATCAAGGGTAGTACTATACTTGACTTTGAATAGCTAGCCACTATTCTTTTCTCCTTCTCAAGCCCTTCTTCAAGCTCCCTTATGAGATAGTTCTTGTGCATGATGGAGGCTATCTGGATGTCTAAGAGGGACTTCATTTGACTTATTTATTTAGGTTTTTGATCCAGCAGATTAGATATTACAGTCTACTGGGCAACTGCAAGCTTAAGAGATTAAATCTCTTTAACTTGCTTCTTAGATAACCTCTTGACCTTCTTAAAGGCATTCAGAAGTTCTCAATACTTATCAATCAGTTGATTGACATCTCCTTCAGATCCATAATCTTCTTCACCACTGGGTGAAGAGGTTTCTGAATAAGGACTGGTCTCATACTAAGACATAGAAGCAGAGTTGGGTAAAGAATGTTCCTTGCATTGACCAGGCTGATCCTGGCTGCCCTCATCATCTATCATTGTCATCAACAATTTATAGATGTGGGCAGCTTCATCCTCCTCTAATTCATTGTATGATAGTGTTAGAGGGGCCCTGATTCCTATCCTCATTGGAGGATTGACTTCTCCTACTGCAATAGCTTTAACTTTAGCAGTAGCAACAACCAGCCCAATGTAGGCTTCCTCTTCTTTAGACTCAGATGATTATGAGTCTGTCCAACTCTTTTCCTTCTTAGTAATGAAGGACTTATCCTTCTTTTCTTTGAATTGATGTTGCTTCTTCTCCTCGGCCTCCTTCCTCTTCTCTGGGTAGTCAGCTATCATCTGCCCAGGCTTGCTGCAACAGTAACAAACTACTTTTGAAGAGTTATATTTATGAGGTTTTGAACCATACCTGTCAGTCTTGGACTAATTCTTCCTGTGATGAGTGGAATTGGAAGGCCTCTTCTTCCAATGTTTCTTCTTCATCAGCCACTTGAGTTGCCTGGAGAAAACTGCAAAATCCTCATCAGACATGATGCTATCTGATGCTTATGATTCCGAGCTGTCTGTCTCAGCTGATCTTCTTGGAGGAGATGGAATCCTCTCCATGCCCTTCCTTGTTCTTTCTTCTCTGAAGGCCAGGGACTTTTCCTTGGCTTGGGATTTGCTGGTGGACTCCTCCTCTTTCCTGGATGCCAGTTGCATCTCATAGGAGGGTAGCTTTCTAAATAATGTTTGGGGAGGAGTTTCAGCAATGTTGGCCACCTGTCTTATGATACAGATCTTAGTATCCAGTCTCTAGTGAGAGATCTGATAAACTTGTCATTTATTTCATAATTATTGAAGACCTCCCATAGGTCTTCAACTCATTTATGATCCTAAAAAATCTTTCATAGCAGGCAACTATGTTCTCTATCAGATTTTGCCTAAAAGCCGCATACTCTTGGTTGAGCAGAGACTTACTATCATCCCTTACCTCTTCAGTACCCTCTTTGTAGACCATAAGAGTGTACCACTTCTCTTTTGAGGTCTAGCAGTGAACCAAGTTCTGAAAAGTTGAGTTCTCTACTGTACTGGAAATGTTGTTCTGTGCTCTCTTGTCCAAGCCAGCTAAGATGACCTCATTTTTTTATCATTTCAGAGCATGTTTTTTGTGTCTTGATGTTGGCATTTGAGCAGAGAATTTCATAGGAATGAAAGGTCCCTCCCTGACTGTTGCAAAGATCCTTATATCATAGGCTTCCATAAATAGCCTCACCCTCTCTTTCCACATTCCAAAATACTCCTTCCTGTAGATGGGGAGTTTCATGAAACTCAGCTCTCTCTGGCTCTCTCTAAAGCCCATGATCACTTAAGTGTAGCTACCTTTCGAGATCACTCATATTATTAAATCCCTTTTTGAGTAACCTCCTTCTGATACCACTTGAAAGTTCTTCTTTTTAAGGTAGATAGCAACTTAGAGGGGGGGGGGGGGGGGGGTGAATAGGTTTATCTAGGTCTTTTGAGTTCCTTTTTGTTTCTTCTTGAGTTACTTTGTGATTGAATAAATGATAGCTTTTTAAGAACCTGCAAATAGAAAACAATCACAGAAAAGCACAAAAGTATTTTTATAGTGGTTCCTAAAAATTATGGGTATATCAACTCTCCTCCCACCTTGCTGATATTTAGAATCTCAAAGGTGGGGAGAGGGTGAAAGTGAGGTTAAGATCTATCTTCACTCTAGAGGGGGGGGGAATAGAGTATTTTAAAATAATTTACAATTAAAACTGTAAAGCAGAGGAAGACTTAATTTACTTATATGTGTAATGTGCTAGCAGAAAAATAAACACTAAAGCAGTAAGAAAACAGAAACACACAGCACACAGCAAAGCAAAACGCACAGCAAGCCAGATGACACAAGGAGCTACAGTGGTTCCCCAACAACTTGGGTACATCCACTCTTCTACCACCCTATATGGGAATCCACTGCAGGAATAGTTGATCAGGTGTCCTTGGCACCAATGAGCTTTTGATAAGGTGCTCAAAAACCAAAATTAGATTTTTTGATAAGGTGTCTTGCCACCACTGAGTTTTTATAAGGTCTCAGAAACCATCCACAAACTTTTGAAGGGAGTTTTGAGAAACCCTTTTATAGGAGAGAAAGGAAAAAGAAAATAAGTTGAGTTGTTCTCTGTCAACAATTTGAGAGAAGACAAGTGGAAGATGTTGTCAAAGCTACCCCTGAGATCTGTAAGGGTTCAGGAAGATGAACTTTGCTTAGGGTGATAAGCCTTCAGTTGCTTCAGATCTCCAGCAATAGATGATTTCAGAAAATGCTGAAATGTGTGATGTCTAGAGTCCTTGATAATGATGCTTTTTAACACTTGAAGCTTGAAGGAGTAGAAAGGCAGATGATCTCCTTCACAATGATGTTCCTTGTGTTCTTTTAGAATTCTGACTTAGTAATTCTGTGAGTTTTTGTCTTCTGAGTCTATTCTCAGAAGATGAATTCTTGATGATTGAATTTCTTATTCTCTCTTCTATATATCTTTTTCAAATCTTGTCTGTTCTCTCTATTCATAATAATTCTCAAGGTAGTATATCAGATCCTGACTTTAGATGGCCATTACTCAGTCATAAATGACTTCTATAATTGACAACTGTCCTTGGGGAAAGTCCTAAGTAACATTCAAAATATTCTTCCTTGAAACTTGCACCAGATTGCTTGAAACGGCTACATAATCCTTTGTCATAAATGCTGAAAATAAATCTGAATGAATTCAATAACTGTCCTGAATATTAATCCTTAAAACATCGACCTCTCAGAAAAATCGTCGACCTGAGCTCAGCTATCGTCAACCTGAGCTCAGAGATTGGATTTATACTAGAGACAGAAAACGTCGACCGGAGCTCTACGATCGTCGACCTGAGCTCAGCGAATTGGAAACAACTAGAGACAGAGCATCGATCTGAGGTCGAAGATCGTCAACATGAGTTCGACGCCTTATGGAACTGAGCTTAGAGATCGTCGACCTGAGTTTGACGTTTCGTCGACCTGAGCTCGACGAGAATTGTCTTTGTCTCAGCACTTGAATCCTGATCTTTAGAAGGTTTGGAGGGCCGCTTTCAAACCTAAGTACTAACCCTAAGACTCATTCTAATTGACCTATCAGACTATACAGCAAGGTCAAAACAAAATCCTAATCACATAGTGATCCTTAGAAGAATTAGTAATAGGGTGTTCCAACAATCTCCCCCTATTTGGGTTAGGATTACTATTTACAAGATAGAATGTAAAATAACAAGCATACATTAGGATTAAAGAAAACAAAACGGAAACAACAATGCAGATAACATATGTTGAGCATTGTAGAAACACAGTAAGAGTCACAGAATCAGTCAGGAGATAAATATGAGTATCAGCTTACACAAGTTACTCATTGCCCTTCTTGAATAAGATTTCTCTATTGGGATTTAGGGCTTCTTTCTTGGATCTTCTATCATCTTCTGCACCTAAGGAGTTTTGAGATCTTGGCCTTGGAACTACAGCCTCAGGGTGCAGCTTCATATAGTCTTCTGGATTAAAGAATTTCCTTGAAGCATATCTCTCTAATTCTTTCTTTCTATGTTCTGACAAAGTTGTGATGTTGGAAGAATCTCTGCCTTGCTCTTTAGCCTTCTTAATCTGATCCAATGCAGCAAGCTCTTTCATTCTAGATGTCCAAGATAAAGGGTTGTTCTCAGGGTCCTCAAAAGGAACTGGGGGTTCATATCTATTGATTGACTCTAAATCAGTTTGAGGAGCCCTTATGACAACTGTATCTTTGAGCTTATATGGTAAAGGACCTGATGTAGAGTCAATGGGGCATTGTACTTCCCTTTGTTGACTGGAGTATGTTCTATAATATCTTTGCCTTCCTCTATGCTGACCTCTTCTAGACTGATAACCTTTTTGATGTTGTCCTCTGGGTTGATATCTCTGTGAAGGTTGAGAGGAGCTATGCTTTGCAGCAGATGACTGAAAAGCCGAGCCTCCACCAGATCCTGAATATGGAAGAGGAGGAGGAGGAGGAAATTGGGATGATCCTTTTTCATACTTGTCAAGCTTTCTCTTTTTCCTCATGGTCTTAAGCTGGTTCTTAGAGTATTGCATCCATGGTTTAGTGATTTGGCAGTCATGCAGAATGTAATATGGTATATCATTGTCATCTTTGACTTTTGCAGGAGGTACTTTCATCATAGCCTTACTTCTTTCTTTCCTTTTCTTGGTAATGGTGCCAGAAGAATCATCAGAGTAATTGTTGAATTGATTACTATCTGAACTCTGGGGTCAGTCATATAAATAATCAATACTTTTGATATACTCTTCTCTTTGTTTTGACTTCTCAGCAGACAAAATAGGAGCAGCAGCAGGAGGAGAAACTATTGGAGTAGCAGCAAGAGCAGAGACTATTAGAGTAGCAGCAAGAGCAGAGACAGGAACTTCAAAAATAGTAGGTTCTTCTAAGTAAACATCAAGTTCATCAGCAACAGCAGTATCAACAGGAACAACGGACAACATATCAATATTAGCAGATTCTACAACTTCAATAGCAGCAGCAACAGAAACAATAACTTCTTCAGCCTCAAGAGAACTGATATAAGAAGTAATTAAGCTGGGATCACAGACAGCAACTGGCACAATGGCCTTAGTCAGATCTTTAACTTCATGAGCTGGTAAACAACTGAAGTGAAGAGAATCAAAAACTAAAAACAGTGACCTGAGGTCCACTGTTAGATTTGGTGCTGGGGCTGGAACTGAAGCAGCAATAGCAATTTCTTGCAGCAATTCCTCTGAAACAGCAGACACTACCACAACTTCACAGGGCATCTACCCCTGGCTTGATTCAGTGAGAACTAAATCAAGGCACCCCATTGAATGAATTGCCTGAGGAGTAGATAGAGAGGAGAGCCTGTATGTTAACTCCTTGATGGACTGCAGGAGTGGATCCATGGAGGTCTCCAGTAGGGCTACTAGCTTGGGAGCCAGTATCCCATAGAGCTTATCTGCCAGTGCTGAGAGATCCACTTGCTCAAGTGGGACTTGAGTAGAGGTGGAGGAAGAAATGATTGTGGCTGGTAATGGATTGGCTGCAGGATGAGTGGATGGGGGTGGTTGGATGTTGGGTTGAGAGATTGGGATGATGGAGATAGAGGTTATGGGTGTGGAGATGGATGGAGTGAAGGATGGTTGGGTGAGAATCTCATGGAGTAATTGTTGGTATGAGGAAGTGGAGGGAAGCTCAGTAGGTGAGGATGGGGAATCATCTATGAAGGAATCATCCATGATGTTGAAAGATGGAATGTCAAGAGGTGGATAATAATGAAGTGGATGGAATTGTTATTCTGTGGTGGCTGGAGGAGGTGAAGGAGTGGACAGAGGAGTTGAAATTGTAATGGGGGAGGAGATTGATGTTAAGATGGTTGAGGTGGAGATGGTTGGAAAAGGTTGAGAAGAGGAGGAGGCAGGCAATGCTTCATTGAGGGCAGGGGCCAGACGGGAAGAGACTGCAGCAGTCCTTGTGCCTGAAGCAGTAGTAGTCCTGATTGGCTTGACTATCTGCCTGTCCTATTTCCCAAACAGGGCACAGGTCAGCCTCTTTGATGCATTGATGTGCATCCCACTTGATACCAGCAGTTCAGGGCACCTGGAGTGCAGGAATAACCCTATTATCCTCCCAAAGTTTACCAAACTTTTGTTCACTTTCTTCTTAATCAAGTCAAAGAATAGCTCTCCCCAATTCAAATGTTTCTTGTCCACAATTGCTCCCATCAAGCAGAACTGATACCCTTAGATGGTATCATGTGCTGAGTGCTTTGACAACAGCACTTCCCCCACAACATCAGCGAGAAATCTATATTCAATAGATAAGTTCTTTTTCAATAACTTGGTAGTATTAGCGGCAGAATGTCCACTTCTATCTAACATATTCGCAGATTTTTCTCCAGATAACTCAATGGAATCATTTCCAGAACTCAATTGAAACACTTCAGTCAGAAGACTAGGTGTTAGGGATACCTGCGTCCCGGCTATAGTACCAACCAATGTATTCTGATCCAAATTGTTCGCTGTATATACCCATTCTTTAATTTCATCGGCTGTAATCTTCATCCTGGTTGTCATTATTTTAACTAGCTATTTTTCTTTGAATAGGTCCAGAATGTATTTGAAGATTTGATCACTTCCATCAAAGGAGTCCATGTCGATATCAAACCCTATGTCGAACCTCATCTGTGCAAGAGCGGCAACAGACACAGCCATTATGTACCTACAAAGATGAACAAACACGACCAAGTGTAGTAGAGTTTGGAGGGAAAGAAAAAGTTTATAGAGAGTATGAAAGTGCAAAAGAAGAATGACGGCCGAAAGAATGATTTTATATTAGGGTTCGACGCTGGAAAGGAAAGATCATTGAACTCCGTTTGACGATTTGGGCTTCTAATGGAATCTGAAGAGTCTTCAATAACGTCGATCTCCGTTCGATGATAATGGAGAACGTCGATCTCCGATCGACGATCGCTGACCAGAAGAAGATAGCCTAGCGCTGTCTGGAAAACGCTGAACTCCGGTCGACGCTATTGGAAAGCGTCGATCTCCGTTCGACGCTTTTTGGGAAAAATGTCGAGCGCAGTTCAGAGACTAAAAAACCTACAGACACTAGAAAATACAAGTTTTTAGCTTAGTCTTGGTCTGTTTTTAGAGTTTTAAAATCTTGGGATTTATTTTAAACTTCCTCCATCTAACATTCCTAACTGATTTAGGAAGAAGGTATGTTTTTTTCATCGAAAGGTTTGGGGAAAATATCTCCCTTTTGCAAATCAGTTGGGATATATTGAATTTCAATTTTATTTTTCTCAACATTATCTCTTAAGTAGTGATGCCTAATCTCTATATGTTTTGTCCTACAATGGAGGACTGGATTTTGTGCTATAGAAATAGCACTGGTGTTATCACAAAATATTTTTGACCCTTCTAAGTTATAGTCATAGTCTAGGAGCTGGTTTTGAATCCACAAAATCTGTGAGCAACAACTGCTTGCTTCCATATATTCAGCTTCAACAGTTGAAGTGGACACAGAAGTTTGTTTCTTACAGAACTAGGAGACAAGTCTATCACCAAGAAAATGGCAAGTTCCACTAGTGCTGTAACATCCCATTTCCGGCTAGACCCCTAGGAGTCGGTCTATCGTGACAGAACCCTAGAAGCCCAAGAATTGAAGTACATCGACCGAGATTTCGGGTCACGGGTTGGTCACGCCCGTGACCTATGTGTCACGCCCATGACCTAGGGCGTGACTCCTTTGACGATCGTCGATCTCCGTGAGACGATCGTCAAATTTGCAACCCGGGCCTGGCACGCCCGTGACCTATGTGTCACGCCCGTGACCTAGGGCGTGACCCCTTTGACAATCGTCGATCTTAGTTGGACGAGCGTCATGGCCCTGTCATGCCCGTGACCAAGGTATCACTCCCGTGACCAAGGGCGTGACCCCCTTGGGCGATCGTCGATCTCAGCGAGACGATCGTCGAGCGCGAAATTTGCACCTTGACCCTGTCACACCCGTGACCCATGTGTCACGCCCGTGACCTAGGGCGTGACCACCCTTCGACGATCGTCGATCTCAGTTCGACGATCGTCGAACTCAGAATTGGTCACCCGGGCCTGTCACGCCCGTGTCCTACGTGTCACACCCGTGACAAGGGCCGAAACGTCAGCCATACTGGAAATTTATGTAACCCAATTCATAATCAATTCTGATTATGGGAATTTGCAGCAGTAGTAATTGTGGGTCGTTTCCTCCTTTAATTACCTAATAAGAAAGAGAGAGTGAGGTCCAATAGGGAATCTCCACATGGTAAACGCCTCTTCTTATTCCAACGTTCCCTTTCCTCCACCATAACCGAGATACTATTAAGACAGAGAATTCATGGCCATGAATGTTTCATTCTTTTCCCCTCCCCACTGGGAGATCTATAAAAGCCCCCTTGAAGTAAGAGGAGAAGGTTACACGCTCGATCAAACGGATTCAGATTTCATCTCTGGTTGTAGGAGAAGTTCGGGAACGCCACCACCGCGCCATGACAATCCGACGTTCATCTCGTCTTCAAACCGCGAACAAGGTTCTCCTCTACTTCTTCTCTAATGGGTAGATCTTAGGATCATAGAAATGAAGTACGTGCTCAAAGGAGTCGGACCAACCTCATGTTTTCATGGAAAACCATGGAAAAATATTGTCTTGAGTTCGCCGGAAACTGCCACCTCCGGCGTCCAAACCACCGCCGACCGATAGCCATCGCCTCAACGGAGGTGGTGGTGGTGGCTGGCCAGGGAAGTGACCGGACGGCCGGCGACAGATCGCGAAAGAGCTACCGGAAATATGAGTTTTTAGGTGTTCGGGTTTTCGGGTTCTGTCTGGTAGAAGATGAAGAGTAAAATCGTTTTATAATATATAAATTATGTATATGATACATAATGAAAAGATACATTATTTGGGCATATTTTGATGCTGCAAAATGAGGCACTTAGAGGCCGTTTTAGGAAAAATGACCAGTCACGAAAGTTGTAGCCTTTCGAGTTTAGATTAATTTAAAATTGATTTAAACTCATTTGGGTAAGAGGTTTGACCGCAGCACCCGTTTTAGAGGGGGCTGTACCTAGAGTTGGGCAGAAACTAAAATAGATACCCACTCTTCTTCCTTTGTCCAAATGATCTGAAATTTTGGCAGGGGGTTACCCTTAGCCATATCTAAAGGCTCTCCAAAAATGGGAATTTTTGGAGACACTTTGCCTAAAGTTTTTGTTTTAATTTAATAAAGTTAGAGGAAATTATTTATTTGGTCAAATAACCTCCAAACCCTCCCAAATTTTGGTGAGTGGTCCCTTGCTATAAAACCTATCTCTGTACAAAATTTCAACTGATCTGGATGAGTTTTGGATAGGTAGTCACCTATTCTTAACTAGGCAAAAGTGAGGCATTTTTGAGTAAAAAGTGCACGAGAGGTTGGAACGGTCGAATCACCTCAACTAATGCTGATATTTCGACCACTGACTTGGGAGGGTTATTATAACCCCTTGGAGAAAATGGTGTGGTTTAGGGTTGATTTACCCTAGGATCCAAGCTCAAACCCTAAATGGAGGGTTTTGAGGGTTGTGAAGGATATGGGGGCAATTGCTCTCGTATTGTCTTGAAACTCAGGAGAAATGATATTAGCATGATAAGAATCGTCTGGATGGAATCATGGAGAATTTAGAGACAAGTAGATGCCTCAAAACCTTAATCTTAGCTTTAGGGTAAAATACTAATTAAGCACAATCCATCACAAAAATTTATCTAAAGATTGTGAAACTAGGATAGAGTAAGTTTTGAAGTTGGTAGAAGCTATAGAGATTTTACTGGAATTTTATGATGTTTATTTCCAGCACTTCATTTGTAAAGATCATTATAGCACTAATTGATTTTTTAATTATTTGGATCTTTCTGATCACTGAAACCTCATGAAATCTTGGAGGTAAATATTTTAGGAGAGAATGGTTACCCTTGAATTTTTGTATAATTTTTAGTTGAGTAAATCCAGTACTTCCTTCACAAATGTTAAAGTGGGGTTTTATGCTTTGAAAATTAATTACGGATGATATTATTACTGAAAAATTATGAAATTGGGCCAATGCTATTTTTAAGGCTTTATCTGCATATAATAATTTATTTATAATTTTTGGAAGAATATTCTCTGTACTTGGTTCATAAATAATGGAAGATAGTAAATATTGCTAAAATAGTTTTAGTGCACTTTTGATGATAGAAAATTATGATACTTTGGATTTACCCTATTGAGATAACCTACTATTTATTATAAATTTGCTGGACATCTTGCATGAGAATTTAGGGTAGTTCATATTCAAACCGGTAGCCCTTGGAATTTTTGAGGAAATTAATTAAATGCAAGATAGATTAGGAAAATTACCACATTCTGGATTTAGGCTATTTATATCATGATAAGTCTCCAGTAAATAGTTTAGGGCATTTGGATGAGTTTTGGGATCATTGCATAACCGGTTCGACATATAGTCTAGGTTAGTCTACATATAGCAAATTTGTGAATTGCAATAGGACATGATCTGAGAAAGTCGTTGGAGTTAGTCATTTTATCTGGGTGGACAATTGTGGATGATATCACAATAGGATGATATGAAGAGTAGAGAGAAGTAGTGATAGCTAGAGTTAATAGGTGCTCGGGTTCGATGAAAGATCGTCTTTCCCGAAGAGAGGAAGGTTAAAAATCACCCTAGGATAGTCTATCGTAATATGAGAAGGGAATGGGTAAAGGGGATCAACCAATCAAAAATAAGTGCCTTGCGAAAGGGAACGATGTGCTTCAGCTACCATCATAGTTCCTAGTGCCCTTTGAGAGCCCATCACGGGGAATACCGGAGGCAGTCCTAGGTTAACGTAAACTGCAATAACAAACTAACAAGAGTAACTTAGTAATTAGGGTTGCACCTTTCACAAACACTGTTAGCACAGGAAGATTGATGGGAGCTTCGGCTCGGTGGGTTAAGAGACGGACGGAATGGTCCGGGGAGCTTCGGCTCGGTTGGTTAAGAGATGGACGGAATGGTCCGCGGAGCTTCGGCTCGGTTGGTTAAGAGACTGGCGTTTTAGTCCGGGGAGCTTCGGCTCGGTTTTTGTGTGTTTATGATTAAATTTGCATGTGCATAAAAGGAATGAAAATTAAGGTGGTGGGTCTTCGGTATTGGAGGGTCGATGCACCGACGCCAATACACTGACTCGGCAAGTGTAGTTAGCACTTCGCCAACAGAAGTCCGGTGCGCCAGCCGGCATGAGTACGCAGGAGTCCGCTTAGTGAACCAAGCGTTGAGGTGTACGATAGGTCTGACCGGTAGTGTTTTACTGGTTTAGAGGTGGGCGGGGCCCAACCCACCGCTTCCGTCTGCCACTACGGAGGTATCCTGGGAGGTAACGGCTCCGAAAGGGGGAACTAAAGGTCTGTGTGCAAAGAGTCAGGTGTGTGAGTTGCACTTGTATGTTTCATCATACCCACTTGCATGTCATAGCATAATCGATTCAATTAACTCGGACACCTAAAGTATAAGTTGTATACATTAGGACCTGCAAAACGACCCCTTGGTCTATAAGCTTGTGTGGGCAAGTTTATAAATTAAGGTTAAATTCTATATATATGTATATGTTGCAGTTTGATAACCGACACCCCAACGAATAAGTGGTATGGGACACTCTATACGATGGGAGCCTTGCAGAAGATCCCTTGGCTTATGCGCTTTCGCATATAAGTTAAGGTTACTTTTCCTACTTTCTGTTATTAACATATTTATTATAGAATTACTAGATTAGTTCTGCTGCCACCTATTTCTTTCATTAAATATCCACCTTCATGTCCCTTTCTTCCTCTCCGCTCGGTACCTAGGAGCCTTGGGAGAACGGGTAGGGGATGATAGAGATTAGTCTTTATGACTAATGGTTTTCAAACAACATCATTTTAGGGGATCGTGGAGCCCAGTAGGGAGTAGCAGCCCCAGAGACCGGTGCGCTTGGAGATGGCGCAGTCTAGCTCTGGAGTTCATACAGCCGGGACCGTGAGTCTCGGCTTTGAGTAGTTTTGTTTTTGCTTCCGCATGAGCGTTTTGTAGTGAGGACATGATGTACCGGGCATAAGCCCGTATTTTTAGTACTCTGATGTATTATTCCGTGGACACTCCCTTCGTGGAGATTTTATTCTATATATGTTATTTACTTCCAGTGGACTTGCTCTTACTTCAATTATTGTGCTACTTTTCTGTGATCGAATTGGCCGGCAGAATCGGCGCCTGGTGGTGATGACCCTTCAGGACGTGAAGGTGTCACCGCAAAACGACGATTCTGGGCCTAAGACCCCGGGGTTTAAAAAGAATAAAAGGTGGTCTTACAAGTGGTATCAGAGGGATCACATATAAATTGTGTGCCCATATTGGATCACATATAAATTGTCCACGATTAGTAAAGATTGAACGTTTTCTCAGTATGGGTTTTTGTTACGCAGCCTCCAGCACAGCCTACGCCACAAGGTTGAGTACAACAGGCTCAGGATGTTGCACCACCTCCACCGGCCCCTAATCCTTTCCTTCAGTCAGACATGGGACAGACTCTGACTGCCATCCTGGAGGCTTTCAGGGCCCAGCAGGTTCCTGTCCCGCAGCCAAATCCGGGGGCCAACTAGCTGAGCATCTTCCGAGGGCTTTCTCCCCCGTCCTACTTGGGGACATAGTCAGCGGTTCAGACGGAAGAGTGGCTGGATATCATGTATGAGATGTTGACCGGGATACGGTGTCCCTGGGAGAAGAGGGTGGCTCTGGTTGTCTCTTGCCTAGAGTCCCATACCAAGAGGTGGTGGAAGACGCTGTTGGACATAACATTTGCCGATAGGAGGTTGCGGAGGTTACCTGGGAAGAGTTAAGGGCCGCGCTGCTGGAGCATTTTGTTCCGCAGTCGTCCAGGGATGAGTTGGAGGAGCGGTTCTTACAGCTGAAGAAGGGCACCCGGACGGTGGTGGAGTACCATCGGGAGTTAGACCATCTGGCTCGATACGCAGATTCCTACCAGCTGGACAAAGCAGGGTACATCAAAAGGTTCTATAAGGACCTACGGGAGGACTTAAGGGAGGCTTTGTTGTTTGTATCTGACGGGCCTATCTCCCTGAATTTGGAGATGGCAAAAAGGATTGAGGCTGATTGGCACACCACCCGGGGCCGGAAGCGGCCAGCAGAGGATTAGGGAAAGAGAGTCAGAAATGACCAGCGGTGAGGTACTATACCAGAGGGGAGGAGGACAGAGGACTAGCCTCGTCAGGAAGTGAGGCAGGAGCCGAGGGAGCAGGTGATATTGGCCCCTCAACCTCTTCGGATGCAGGAGATGCTGAGACCCAGGGGAATAGCATATCCCCCACCAGAGTGCTTCCTTTGCCATTAGATTGGGCACATCCGGAAGAACTGCCCCAAGAGGGGGGCACCACATCCAGCACCACAGGGTGGCCAACCAGCTCAGAATTACGGAGGCCGAGGACGCGGCCGCGGTCGTGGATACCAGGGGGGAGATCGTAGACAGGAAAGGGAGCAGGTATGTGCCTTGGACCTTTCGCAGCCTCGGAATCCGGAGCAGGTCATAGCAGGTACGTTGCAATGCTTATTTATTTTAATAGAATTTCCCTTTCAGTTGTTAAAACTTAGAACCGCACTAGATAGATTAGCAAGGAAGGAAAAACTCATTATAGAACCCAAAGACATCTAATCACCCCAGGTATAGTCTTCATCAATGGCAAGCCTGCCCGCACGCTGTTCGATACTGGAGCTACTCACTCCTTTGTGTCGGAGACGTTCGTAGAAGGACTGTAACGCGTGGACTGATTAAGGGGCTCAAAGATGAGGGTGCGACTACCGGATGGATCTGAGCTCCTTACCATGGACCACTGCAATATGGAGACAGAAATTGGTGGAAAAGCATTCGAGGCTCCAGCGACGATTTTGAAGCTGACAGACTACGACTTGATCCTGGGCATGGTATGGCTGCACTGGAACCATGCCCATATTGATTGCCAAGCGAAGAGGATCACCGTGAGACACGGGGACTCTTTCATTGTCATCGAAGGTATAAGACATGTCTCTCCTATATTCTTATCTTCGATACAGGCCGTCAAGGCCCATCTACAGGGAGACGAGGTATACCAGGTTCTGTTCGAGATGACCGAGGAGAAGGTTCGGATTGCCAATATACCAGTGGTTTGTGATTACTCCGATGTGTTTCCAGAGAAGCTGCCAGGATTGCCTCCGCACAGGGAGAAGGATTTTTAGATTCAGTTAGTTCCAGAGGCTAAGCCGATATCCAAGGCTCCCTATCGGATGGCCCCGAAGGAGTTGGCGGAGTTTTGGACTAAGTTGCAGGAGTTGGTGGAGGCGGGATTTGTTAGATCGAGTTCCTCGCCATGGGGAGCCTGATGGTCAAAACGCGCAGGTTTCTTTTTATTTTATTTTAAGATGAGTGAGATTTTATTTTATAAAGAAAAAGAAGAGCGTTTTTATTTTGTTAGAAACCATGTTTTAATGAGAGGGAGGCAAGTGCACCTATCACGTGTAGTACAGGATATTCCGTGTGTGGAATATCGGGGTCGTATTGTTCTCGGGGCCGGCTTAGCTATATCTACTCTTTCCCTGAAAGCCTATTATTCTACCGATAATTTTTAGGTTTGATAAAAAAGGAAAAGACAAACATATAAAAAATTGCATAATAATAATAAAGTGCAGAAGGCCGATGAAGAACTCAGCACGACACTATCAAAAAGAGAATTGAACTAAAATAACTTTTAATAAAAAGAGATCATAATTTTCAAATTAATTAAGGCGGAGACTCGGCCGTGGAGGTTCCAAAGGAATGAGCTCACTTATCTCTAGGACTATCACTCACCTGAATGCTAAGACTATTCGACCGATCGTTAGACCAACGAAGGATTCCTCTTAACGCCCGCATTACGTTGATAACCCCGCTATTGGGTGGGGAACCCAATCCGGTAGATTCACGCGCCTCCTCTCTCGAGGGTTAGCGCGACGCTCTCTTTACCCAATGGTGATCGGTCCATACGTGCGGCCTCTCGGCGTTGCGTATGGATAACGGAAATAGAGCCCGCACATCGATATGCGGTCCTACGCGTCGTTAACCCGGGGCAAACCTTAAGAAATTTAATTAAATAGAAAACAGGACCGTTTAATCATTTAAAGCTACTTTATGTGTCCCAATGCTCTTCGATATTGAGGGCTAAGGGCGGTTAGCCACTCATCGGAATGGGGACACTTACACTAGAAAGCGCTAAAGAAAGCGGTAAACGAAAGTAGTAAGAAAGCAGGAAGAAAGCAGTAAATTGCAAGTCCTACCCAAATGAGTAGGACTGAAGAAAGCAGTAAATGCGAATCCTGGCTCAAATGAGTGGGCAGGGGTAAATTAATCTCATACACGCACACACTCTACAGAAATTAAAATCACACACACGCACTCTACAGAAAAGTAAACACACACACACACACAAAGTTTTCCTACTCAAGTGAGTAGGAAGAAAATGAAAGCAGTAAAAAGACAGGTCCCACTCAAACGAGTGGGCGGAAAATGAAAACAGAGCGCCATTTAACTCTTAACGAGTAGGCAAAAATAAATGCATACGCACACACTCTACAAAAATTGAAATAAAGCTGTAAAACTAGCTCATACACGCACGCACACTTGCAAAAATGAGAAAAAGTAAAGTGCTTTAAAAATTAAAACGACTACATTTCTACCGCTAGAATGCGGTAGAAATGCATAAAAAGAAGAAATAAAAATTAACCGGACGAGAAGTTTTGCAAATAAACGCAAAAGTGAAGTTGACGAAAAATTAAAACGAGTACTTTTTCATTCGTATAACTCTGTAAAAGTGCGTAAAAAGTGGAAATAAAGTAAAAAGAACGAAAAGTTTAACGTCCTAAAAAGAAAATCTAAGTTAGCGAAAAATGAAAACCACTTTGAAAACGCTTTTACAGGTTTATAGGAATGCATGAAAAGCTAATAAAATCCTAGTCTAATAAAACTAAGGTGCATAAAGAACAAACGGCCGGCATAACGGCTAGAAAATGCGATAAAATCCTAAACTAAGCGAGTTATAAAAGTTATGAAATGAAAACATAAAATGAAAAGCACAAAAGTAGAACGAAAAATTACTTAAGTTCGACGCATTCAAATAGATTCCAAACAACATAAGAGAGAAAAAAAACTAACATTGTATTAATGAAAAAGAGGTTACAAGGAAAGCTAAAACAAACATCCTAAACTAAGCTAAGAGAGAGAGAGGGGGATAAATTTCCCTTACATAGCATGGAATCCAAATGGGCAGCACCTCCCCTAGGCAAAGTGGACCAAAAAAGTGGACAGAAATCTCATACAGCAGCTGGCCTTTTATAGGCAAAATTTCGGGTTGGTCACGCCCGTGACTAGGGCGTGACAGGGGGGCGTGTCACTACTTTTCATGAGCTGATCGGGTGATTTGACTGGAAAGTTGACTTCGGCTGAAAACGTGGCGGTCACGCCCCAGGTCACGGGCGTGATGCTGGGCGTGTCGGGGAGGTGGATCTGGGGATTTGACGGGAGCCTTGACTTCGGGGCGGTCCACGTGGCGGACACGGGCGTGACACAAATGTCACGGGTGTGTAAGGGGGGCGTGACTTGGACAGCTGGCATCCTGATGTCGGCAGCGTTGACTGTTTGACTAATCATTGAGTGTCGGCATCGACACGGGCGTGACCGGTCTTGGACACGGGCGTGACTTATGGCGTTGAGCGAGGAATAGTGAAATCGTTGATGATAGTTTAACTTTCAAGACAGCCTAAACACCTAGAGGGAGGGTGAATAGGTTCTACTTATTTATGAAAACTTCTAGGCAGAAATCAATTTAATGGCTAACACAATAATCACAGCAATCACAGAAAATAAAACATCACAAATTGCACAATGTTTTATAGTGGTTCCCCAAGGTCTGGGTACATCCACTTTCCCCCTTCACCTATCTAGCAGTATGCTAGATTCGGCCAAACTTCCACTAATCTCAGATCAACAGATCCAACAACTCAGAACCCAACTGGTTCCTACAACTCAAGCACAACAGCCCTACCTCAGCCTTGCCCTAAGGCCTACAACTCAGAGAAGACCCTTCTCCTACACTCAGGCAAACAGCCCTACCACTCAAAGTTCAACACTCCTACACTCAGCCTTTATAACACAGGCTTACAACTCAGATCTGTGTAAACAGATCCTACAAAAATATAGAAAAGATTATTTAACTGTCTTGCCTAAATTGAGAGAGAAAAGGCCAAGACAATTCTTGATCAGTTGATGAAATCAACTGTATCTGAGCTTTCTTCAAAGCTTCTTGAATATGAACTTAGCTGAGTTGATTTCCAAACAGCTTCTTGAGAATCCACTGGTGGTTTCTTTCTTCTTCTTCAAATTCTGGCTTGATCTCTCTCTATCCAGCACTTTGAATGATTCTTCTGAATTCTGATTAGAACTCTTCTTTGATCTATCCTTAGATAGTCTTCTTAGATCTTCTGGAGAAGATCTTCTTAAGTGCCTAGCACTTTCTTGAAATGAATTGGATTGTAATCCTTCTCAACTTTTTGATTCTCATCAATGTTTTCCAAAAGTTACTTTCTCCTTCTGAATCTGTCTATTTATAGACTTTCTTCACGGTAACCGGCTGATCCGGTTTCTAACCGTTTTCTGACAAGTCTGACAGCTTCAGTTAACCGGTGGCAACCCACAGCTGTCAAGTCTTCAAACAAGTCCTGTGCCTTAGTCTTGAACCACAAGTTGTCGAGACAGTCTGTCAGAAAGTGTCGAGACCATCTGTCTATCTATGTCGACACAATTGACTTTGGTGTCGATACAGTCTTCAGTGATGTCGACTAAGTTGCCTTTGAGTCGACACAGCTTCTTCTGAAAATAACTTGGTCTTGACTCTTCAGTGTGTCGACACAGGTCCTGTGTGTCGACACAGTTGTTGTAGAATCATAACTTAGTAAGTGTCGACTTAGCCTTCAGGTGTCGACACAGTCTTCTTTTAACTCTGCTATAATGTGTCGACTCAATCACAATGTGTCGACACATTCTGCTGGTGTAGACAAACTTGAGGTCGACTATATTCTTCTGTGTCGACACATCCTGCTGGTGTCGACAAACTTGAGGTCGACTATATTCTTCTGTGTCGACACAAATTCCCAGTGTTGTGTCGACTTATTTCTTCTATGTGTCGACACATCCTTCTCTGTGTCGACACTTGGACTTAGAATTTTTCTGCATACTTTATTAATTCTTCACCTGCACATGTCAACTCAAAACAACATCAAATACACCTTGATGTATATCATTGAGCTAAGTTGGGCTTCTTCAAATCAGGTACACATTTTCCAATGTACCCAACAATCTCCCCCTATTTGGAGAAGTCATAACCCAATAGCCAATGATATACACCATTTATACAAAGTATAAACTGATGATAAATGACATAACAGGAATACTTAATATAAACAAAACATAAAAACAATCCATCATAGAATGAACATTATATGATGCCAAACAACATTTTGTTTATAACTTGATAATGTTTGAATACAGAGAATTACATTTAATGATTTAATCAAAACATTACAAAATACTTTGAAAGAACTAAAAAACGAAGACTGATCAGGCTCTTTAATGACAATCCCTTTGCCAGATAGAACTTGAGCCTTCACAGGAGCTTCAGAATCTTCAGCTGGCTTCTTGCCTTTTAGATCAGCCTTCTTCTTTGCTTCTTCCTTGAGCCTTTTCCTTTCAAAATAATGAAAGGGCTTTGGAAAATATTTGCTTGGCTCCTGAGCATCTGTAGGCAGCCTACCCAGCTTGGCTTTTCTTCTAAACTGTACAATGGCCTCTTGCCTGGCTTCATACTTCTGCCATTCCATCTCATTGTACCACTTGCCTCTTTCCTGCACTTGGTCTTTGACAGCCTTCCATGCAGTGAGTATTATATTTCTGGAAGTAGGACTCCACTGCTCAAAGTCTGGCTTAAGTTCAGCCTGCTCTCTAAACCTTTTCTTACATAGAAGAGCATCTTGCTGGTCTTTCAAAGTAGCCTCAGGCTTATGAACCTTCCCAATAACAATATTAGTAACCTCCTTTGGAGGACTATACATCCCTTGAACCTGCTAATCAATCATATCAAAATCTGGAGGGGGGTAAATGACTTGGGCAACCTCAGGTTGATTGCCTTCAAGTAGACTTGTTTGTATTCCTGACTCAGCCACCATAGCATCATCACACAATGGGGGATATCCTAATGTGGCTCGAATACTATTGGTCACCCATTTGGAGTGCTCTGAGCCTGCATGAACTAGCATCCTCTCCCCCTTTATGGCTTCTCTAGAAACATGATCTCTGAGATCTTCCTTTTGAAATCTGATTTGGCCATCCAGATAATTGACACCCTCTTTAAAAAATGGTTTTAACTTTTGAAGCTTTTCAGATATTTCTTTTTGAGAGGTAGTGATTGCAGTCTTAACAGAAGCAATAGCAGCTTGAAAGTTCTTATCAAATTCTTCCATTTTTTTGTTTTATCTGCAGGCAGGCCTGGAACAATCTTTTTCAATTCCTCTATTATCTCATGATGAGATTCAGTTAAATTATCATTCATTCTTAACTGATTTTCCAAGAGATAGCTTTGCTTCAGGACAACATCATCTACCTTTTTAGTAATAGCCTCCTGTTGTTGAGCTAGATAAACCACAGCATGGCCTCCCTTTTGGAAGCAATCTGTCATTTCTTTCTTATGCATGTTGACTTGAAACTGTGAAAGTGCAGGATAAGATCAATCCTAACTCTAGAGGGGGGTGAATAGAGTTATTTAAAATAATTTTGCAAATAAAAACTTGTGTGCAGAGAAAGTTTGACTTTACTTAGTGTAAGGTGCTATAGCAAATAATCAGAGTAAAAAGAAATTCACAGCACAAAGCAAAACACAAAGAAACAAGCAATCCAGACGACACAAGGAGCTATAGTGGTTCCCCAAATCTGGGTACATCCACTCTTCTATCACCCTTGATAGGAATCCACTTCAAGATGAGTTGATCAGGTGTCTTGATCACCAGAGAGTTTTTGATCAGGTTCTCACAAACCAAAGGAGCTGATTTTGACCAGGTTTCAGCAAAACCAAAAGTAACTTTTGAAGGGAGTTAAAACCCTGTACAGAAAGAAAAAGAAAAAGGGATGAGGTTGTCTTCTCTATCAACAAGCAGAGAGAAGCAAAAGTGGATCTGTAGTTGTTGTCAAAGCTCCCCCTGAGATCAAGAAGAAGTTCAGGAAGGAGAGCTCTGCACAAGGGTGACAGGTCTTCAAAGATCTGATTTGCTCCAGCAAGAGATGATCCAAGAAGGTTGGATGGTTGTGTCTGAAGCAATCAGAATTCCTGTGAGTGAGCTTTCAAAACAATATCACAGAGAGAGAGAGCAGCTGAAGTCCTGTATATGTTCTTCTCTGTATTCTGTATATTCTCTGTATATCTGAAAAATGAAAGAATGAATAATATAACTTAGTCTTCTTCTTCCTTTTCTTTGATAGCCGTTGGAAGTCAGCATTACTTGCTTTCCTTAAATGTCCATGCCTCAAAGGAAATGACAGGCAGACATTCCTTAGAAAATTCCTTGAGCCATGCACCAGATATGCTGTAACGGCCAATAAATCTTCAGCATTAATTGTCTGGCAGAAGGAATTTGAATTCCTATTCAAAACTGACGGGAGTCTGGAAAGCGTCGAGCTCACAATAAAACGTTGATCTGAGCACGACACATGTCGGCCAGAGAGTGTTTTCTGTAAGCAGAACTAGGTTCGACGGAACGTCGAGCTGAGGTCGACTCCACGTCGAGCAGAGGTCGACTCCACGTCGAGCTGAGGTCGACTCTGCGTCGAGCTGAGATCGACTCTGCGTCGAGCAGAGGTCGACTCTACGTCGAGCTGAAGTCGACTATGCGTCGAGCTGAAGATTACTCTAACTAGCCTATGTGACCTTTATAACAACAAGGAGGTCACAACACAAAATCCCTATAGAAGTATAGTCATCCTGGTCCAAATGGTAATAGGGTGTTCCAACAATCTCCCCCTATTTGGATTAGGATTACTATTTACATGAATTTAGGGATTCAAAGAAAGATAAAGCAGATACAATACACTACAATACAACCAGACATGTCAGAATAAAAAGCAGCATATATAACATTATATAGCAGCGCAAATGTTCAAATGTCCTGAGTCCAGCATATAGAAAGAATTAAAGCATCTTACTTTACTTTCCCTTTGGGGCTTTGTCTTGATCACTCTTCTTGAAGATGATTTCTCTGTTTGGATTTGAAGCTTCCTTTTTAGATCTGTAATCATCAGCTGCACCTAAAGACTTTTGATCTCTTGCACTGGGTGGTACAGCTGCAGGATGGAGTTGCATATATCTGTCTGAATCAAAGAATTTCTTAGAATTATATTTCTCCAATTCCTCTTTTCTTTGGTCTGACATTGTACTGATATGAGAGGTGTCCAGACCTTTTTCTCTAGCTTTATTAATCTCATTTAAAGCAGCCATTTCTGTCATTCTAGCTTTCCAGTAGGCAGGAGTTTTAGTGGGATCTTCAAAAGGTACTGCTGGTTCAAATCTGTTAGAGGAGAGTTCTTGAGAGGTAGTTGGGGTGAGGTCAGCTCTAGGTCTATAAGGATAGGGACCAGAGGTTGGATCAATGGCTCTTCCCCTTTGATAAGGTTGAGAACCTGATCTTCCTCTGGACTGCCTGCCTCTATAGTTTCCTCTTTGCTGACCTCCCCTTTGCTGACTGTCTCCTTGATATCTTCTTGCTTGATATGTCTTTCCATGTAGAGCTGAAGGGGCTGGATTGGATGATAGACAAGCACCTGCACCTGCATCTGGAGGAGGTGGAGGTGGAGGCTGATGGACAGGTTTGGTTGGTCCTTCATTGAATTTTCTTTTCTGTTTCATTGCTTTTCTCTGATTTTGGGAGTACTGCATCCATGGCTCTGTGATTTCACAATTGTATTTGATATAGTAGGGAATGTCATGGTCTGTAGCTCTGGCAATTGGTACTCTTTTCATGGCTTTTGATCTAGCTTTCCTCTTCCTTGCAATAGTTGCAGAGGAGTCATCAGAACCTGTAGCAAACTCATCTTCTGAACTTTGAGATTCTTCATATGGATCTATGTACTTCCTTTTAGAGATAGGAAAACTGATGGAGTCTGGAGCTGCTGAGGAGGAAACTGAAGGAAGATCTGCTGTCAGTGGGGAGGAGGAGTCTACCACTGCAGGAGAGGGCACAGCCTCAGGAGCCATAGAGACTAAAGAGGCTGGTTCCTGAAGGGCTTGGGAGACATGGGTCTCAACTGCATCAGGTGTCTCAATCGCTTCACCTGAAGTTTCAACAGCTGCTAACATTTCAATTTCATCATTAGCAGGAGCCACTGCTACCACTGCTACATCAGGGATCTTCTGAAAAGGGACAATAGCCCTAGACAGATCTTCTTGAAGCAGTTCTAAATTAGGAGGAGGAGCCTCAGGTGCCATGGAAAGGTCTTCTTGAATCTGAGCTGGAGGGGAGAAGCTCTGGACAGAAGCTGCCAAACACTGAAGGTCTAAGGCACTGCTGATGAGCTGAATTGAAGCTGGAGGAGGAGCCTCAGATACTATCTGAACTTCTGCAACTGATACTGTCTCTGAACATGTCTGAACAAACTGAACTGATGAAGGATGCAGCTCTTCTTCTGCAGACATCTCCCACTGCCTAGAATCAGTGGCAGCTGACTCTAGGCCCCCAGAAGAAGGGCATGCCAGATGAGAGGAGAGGGAGGAGACAGAGTCAGAGAGAGTTCTCAGGGAAAGGAGGAGAGGAGCCAGCTTGGCATCCAAGAGGGAGGAGAGCCTAGGGGACAGAAGGTCAAAAATCTGATTGGCCAAGGGCAGGAGAGCTATTTGCTCAAGTGGGACTTGAGTAGAGGTAGAGGGAGTAGCAGAAAATGTAAATGGGGAAGATGTTGAGGGTGGTGCAGACAAGGGAGGTGTAACTGGTTCATGGATGGAGTAAAAGAGTAGCTCTGAAAAAGTTGATGAATGGTGAAAGTCATGTGGAGAGGAGGTAGAGGCATCCATGAAGGAGTCTTCATGCATGTCAAAAGAAAAGAGATCCTCATGAGGGGTGGAATCCAAGCGTATGGGAAGGAAAGTAGTGTGAGGTGGAAGGGAGGAGGCAATGGTAGAGATGGAGGAAGGTAGAGGTTGAGTGGATGAGAGGATTATGGTTGATGGGATGAAGGTGGATGGGAGGGAGAGAGAGGGAGATGGCAAAATCCCGGCTTCTGGACCAGTGGACTGAGGGAGAGTGACCTCTACAGTCCTGGTGTCTGCAGAAGACTTCATTGCTGCTGCTGCCCTGGGATTCACAATTCTTCTGTCCCACTTGCCAATTAGGGCACATGTGAGCCTCTTGGAAGCATTGATGTGCTTCTTGGAGGACACAAGCAGTTGGGGGCAGCAATGGTTGAGAATCAACCCAAGAACTCTTCCAAAGTGGACAGAGTTTTTATCCAATTTTTTCTTAATCATTTCAAACACAATCAATCCCCAGTTGGGATGTTTCTTATCCATAAGTGCAGCCATAAGGCAGAACTGATGCCTAGTAATTGCATCATGTGCAGTCCTCTTTGCACAGATCACTTTGCCTGTAATGTCTGCTAATAACCTATATTCAATAGCTAGGTTAACTTTGAGGAGTTTAGAGGGGTTACCAGCAGCATGCCCCATCCTTTCCAGCATCAAGGCATACTCTTCCACAGATAGTTCTATGCCATCATCTCCAGCAGCAAAGTTGAAAACTTCTGAAATGATTTGAGGTGAGATGGCTACCTCATTTCCTGAAACTTTCCCAGTCAATGTATTGTTATCTGAGATAACTGCTGTAAGACTCCACTCCTTGATTTCTGACTCTGGGAGAGGGATCCTGGTTGACATAAAGTTAACCAGTTGTTGCTCCTTGAAGAGGTCCAGTATATCCAGAAAGTATTGTGGAGATCCATCAAAAGAGTCGAAGTCGATATCGAATCCAGAATCGAACTTCATGGCCGCCAGAGCTCCTGCTGTGATTGCCATTTTCCTGCAAAAAGAATACCTTCCAAGATCAAGAGTAAAGTATTTGGAGGGAGAAAGCTTGAGCAGAAAGATATGAAAGCGCAACTGCGAACGACGATGAAAAAATGATTTTATACTTAGGGTTCGACGCAGAAAAGGAAAGAACGTCGAGCTCAGTTCGACGCTCTAAGGCTCTAGGAGAACTGAAACGACTCAACAGCGTCCAGCTTAGGTC
Source organism: Platanthera zijinensis (assembly GCA_039513925.1). NCBI lineage: Eukaryota > Viridiplantae > Streptophyta > Magnoliopsida > Asparagales > Orchidaceae > Platanthera > Platanthera zijinensis. The sequence continues at coordinate 137,238,338 of CM077078.1, read as the reverse complement.
GACGTTCGACGCTTTGGCTGAAGCTATACGTCGAGCTTAGGTCGACGTTTAACGAAGACGTCGACCGGGGAGAGAGAAACTCAAGAAGCCAGGGAGCTGTGAACTTATTTCGACGCTAGAAGTCGAGTTCGATGTTCGACGCTTTGGAGTTCGACGGATCGTCGATCTCAGTTCGACGCAGCGTCGAGCTTAGTTCAGAGCTCAGAACAACCACTCAGACAGGAAATTTTAAAATGAAATTTTTCTTATTCATGTTAATTATGGGTTTCAAAATCTTGGAGTTTTATTTTATGCTGTCTCCATCTAGCATTCCCAACAAATTGAGGAAAAAGAAGTGTTTCTTTTCATCCAAGGGCTTGGTGAAAATATCTCCTCTCTGTAGTTCAGTGGAAATGTATTCTAGTGTAATTTTCTTCTTTTCTACATTATCCCTTAAGAAGTGATGTCTGATCTCTATGTGCTTGGTCCTACTATGGAGAACTGGATTTTGAGCAATTGATATTGCACTGGTATTATCACAAAAGATTTTAGACATCTCTAAGTTGTAGCCATAGTCTAGGAGCTGGTTTTGAATCCACAAAATCTGTGAGCAACAACTGCCTGCAGCCATGTACTCAGCTTCAGCAGTTGATGTGGACACAGAAGTTTGTTTCTTACAGAACCAGGAGACAAGTCTATCACCAAGGAATTGACAAGTTCCACTGGTGCTTTTCCTGTCTACTCTACATCCAGCATAATCAGAATCTGAAAATCCAGTTAGATCAAATCCTGAGTCATGTGGATACCAGAGACCTAGATTAGGACAACTTTTTACATACCTAAGAATCCTCTTAACTAATGTGAGGTGGGACTCTCTAGGGCTTACTTGGAATCTAGCACAAATGCATGTGGCAAACATTATATCTGGTCTAGTAGCTGTTAGATAAAGTAATGAGCCAATGATTGCTCTATAGCTTGTCTGATCAACTGGTTTTCCAGATTCATCAGCATCTAAAACAGCATTTGTAGGCATAGGTGTTTTCATAGAGGATGCTTCAGACATTCCAAATTTCTTAACCAGTTCTCTTGCATACTTGGTTTGAGAAATGAAAATGCCATCCACATGTTGTTTAACTTGCAATCCAAGAAAGAAAGCAAGCTCACCCATGCTACTCATTTCAAACTTTGAGTGCATAAGTTGTGAGAACTTTTTGCATAAGTTTGAATCTGTAGACCCAAATATGATATCGTCTACATAAACTTGTACTAGTAGGGTATGGGACCTATGGGTTCTAACAAAAAGAGTTTGGTCTACTCTACCCCTTTTAAAATCATTTTCCAACAAAAAACAAGCTAAGGTCTCATACCATGCTCTAGGAGCTTGCTTGAGACCATATAAAGCTTTATGCAGTTTAAAAACATGATCAGGAGAGGTTGGAGAGATAAAACCTGGAGGTTGCTTTACATAAACCTCTTCCTTGATGTCTCCATTGAGAAAGGCACTCTTGACATCCATCTGATATACCTTGAATCTCTTGTGAGCTGCATATGCAAGGAAGATTCTTATGGCCTCCAACCATGCAACTGGTGCAAAGGTTTGGTCATAATCAATTCCTTCTTCTTGGCAATATCCTTGTGCTACAAGTCTTGCCTTATTTCTCACAATTATTCCTTGATCATCCAACTTGTTCCTGAATACCCATTTGGTTCCAATAATTTGCTGGTTCCTTGGTCTTGGTACTAATTCCCAAACTTTATTCCTTTCAAATTGATTCAACTCTTCCTGCATTGCAATGATCCAGTTTGGATCTTGCTCTGCATCTTGTATGGTTTGAGGCTCAATTTGAGAAAGAAAGCAGGTGTGCATAATATTTTGATTAACTTGATTCCTTGTTTGCACACCCATTGAGATATCTCCAATTACTTGTGAGATTGGGTGATCTCTTGTTGTTGCAAGATCAACAAGGGGTGTTGATGATGCACCAACCTGTGTTGTTATTTCCTCTTGGGGAACAACAACTGGTTCTTCACTTTGTTGGCCTTTTGACCTTTCCAGAACCTGAGATTCCTCTTCATTGTCACAAAGTTCAGTGTCTTGTTGAATTGTTGAAGGTAATGAATCTTTTTCTGTGATGGTAAGCTGCTTCAGATTTTCTGAGATTGAATGTTCCTGCAAATTGTTTATGGTAGAAGTCTCCTTCTCCTTATAAAACATGTTAGTTTCATCAAATGTAACATGCATGGATTCTTCAATTTTATTTGAGCACTTGTTAAAAACCCTATAAGCCTTGCTAGTCATGGAGTATCCCAGAAACACTCCTTCATCAGCTTTGGCTTCAAATTTAGCTAGGTATTTCTTGTCATTATTGTGAATGAAGCAAATGCAATCAAAAATTTTGAAGTAATTTACTTTAGGTTTCTTCCCTTTGAGTAACTCATAGGGAGTCTTACCCTTTAGTTTATGTATCAGGCTTCTATTCAAAACATAGTTGGAGGTGTTCACAGCCTCTGCCCAAAAGGTTAGAGGAAGGTGAGCATCTGTCAACAATATTGTGGCAGATTCAAAAAGGGTTCTGTTTTTCCTTTCAACTACCCCATTTTGTTGAGGAGTTCTTGGAGCTGAGAAAGTGTGCCTGATACCTTCATTCTGGCAGAACTCTAGCATAAGAAGAGAATCAAACTCTGTCCCATGATCACTTCTGATCAGGGCAATGTGAGTATTGAACTCAATCTGTATGCCCTTGAGAAAATCTGTCAAAATCTTGAAGTTATCAGACTTCTTCCTCAGAAAGAACACCCAAGTGAATCTTGAGAAGTCATCTACAACTACTAAAGCATAAGATTTCCCTCCTAGGCTTTGTACATTAATTGGTCCAAAAAGGTCCATGTGCAATAAGTACAAAATTCTAGGTGAGTCACTCTTATTAAGTGACTTGAAACTGTTTTTAGTTTGCTTGCCTAATTGATAGGCCTTGCAAAGTCCTTCCTTCTTGTAGGGACCAGAAGGTAGTCCTCTAACAAGGTTGTCTTTGGATAACTTAGCAATGGTTCTAAGGTTCACATGTCCTAGTCTTTTATTCCAAAGTTCATTAGGTTTGCTAAGGGAGTTAAATAAACATATATCTACTTTAGATGAATTGAAATCAACTAGGTATATGTTATCTTGTCTATTACCAATTAAAACAATGTTGTTATTTAATGCAATATTGCATGCTGAGTTGGTAAACCAAACCTGATAACCAGCATCACATAGCTGGCTGATACTGATTAAGTTGTGCTTTAGTCCTTCCACATAGGCCACTTTCTTGAAAGTAATTGACCCTATCTTGACTTGGCCATAGCCTTTTGTTTGTCCAAAGTTTGAATCTCCAAAGATTACTTTGGGTCCATGTTTAGCTTTGAAGGACACAAGGTTCTCCTTATTGCCAGTCATGTGCTTTGAGCACCCACTATCCAAGTACCACTGCTGGTTCTCAATTGGATATGTCTTTATCTGCACATACAACAAATCAATTGTTTTTGACCCAGTTTACCTTGGGCCTTTCTTGATATCCTTTAAATTCTGAAATAAAAGACATCTCAGGTTGACTCTTATAGCCTACAGGATGATATCTCCTAGGAGGTATTATCCATTCAGCATAAGGGTTAAAATGATGAGATGTGGAGCTAGAATTAAATTTTGAATTAACCCCTGAGAACTGACTTTTGCTCTGAGCTTGGCTTGACGCACGTCGAGCTTCGGTCGACGGACTCTGGTGAGTGCGTCGAGCTCCATTCGACGGCGAAGGCTTGCTTTGTTCAGAGGGTAGAAGGCGTCGACCTGAGTTCGACGTTTTCTTGCGATTACGTCGAGCTCTGGTCGACGTCCGTCGAGCTTCGTTCGACGCTTCTTGTCCAGTTTTCTGGGTTAAGTCAGCATTCTTCCTAGCCACTATCAAGACTCCTTTACCTTTGTCACTGGTAAATTTGATTGGAGTTGTCAGCACTAAGGGTTGGCTGGATGAAGCACCCAAGCCCAGTGTACCATTCAATCTTGAGTTCACTGTACTTGTGATGTCCATTAATTTGATACTTCTCCCATTAAGGGTTTCTTCAAATTGTTTGGCCTTAGATAGCTCACCTTTCAGTGAAGCTATCTCCTCCCCACACTGCTTCAACTCTTCTAAGAGTCTAAGATTATCTGAGTTAATGGATTTGCATTCAATTAATTGTTCTCTGAGAGTTTTAATCAACTTTTGAGATTCAATCAAGTCAATGCACATAGATTTGAACTCAGATTTAAATTCATCAGAGGTAAAATCAAATGAGTCTATTACCTGATCCTCAGTGAGTTCCTGATCAGATAGGTAGTCAGCATCAGGCTCTGAATCAGTGTTCTTTTGAGATGCACTGATGGCCATCATGCAGAATCCTTTTTCTTCTGCATCATCCTCATCATCACTAGAGCTGGATGATGAATCAGACTCATCAGAGTCACTCCAGGATTCAGCCACAAATCCTTTTCTGGTGTGCTTGCTGTTGCTAGAGGAAGGCTTGTCATGGTATTTCCTTGACTCCTTATCCTTCCTTTTATCTTTTCTTTCCTTCTTGTCCCTTCTGTCTTTATCTTGATTTTTTGGACAGTTGGGGAAAATGTGTCCTGGTTTCCTGCAGCCAAAGCAGATAATATCTTTATTAGTAGATCTGTCTTACCTTGGCTTGTCTTTGTCTTTGGATGACCATCTTCTGAAGTTCCTTTTATTCAGCTTATTGAACCTTTTGACCAGTAGGCTCATAAGCTCTTCATTTCCCAACACCTTTTCTTTAGGTTCTTCTTCCTGTGCTTTGAAGGCAATGGTTTTCTCAACCTTTTCTGTTGGTGTGGATGTCTTCTGCTCTTCTTCTCTCTTCTTAATGAATTGCTCATAACTCTTGAGCTTTCCTAGAAGAGCTTCTGTGGATAACTCACAGACATTTCTTCCATCTTTAATTGACCAGATTCTTGAGTCCCAAGAGCTAGGGAAACAAGTCAGTATCTTGTCATTTATCTCAGTGAGAGATATGTCCTTCTCTAGTGATCTAAGCTCACTGATGATTAGGCTCAGTCTGTTGTACATGTCAGCAACTGACTCAGACTCTGCCTTTTTGAAGTTCTCATACTGGGTGATGAGGTAGGATCTCCTATCCTTTCTTTCATCTGCAGAACATGATACAATTTCTGACAGTTTTTCCCAGATCTCTTTAGCAGTATTGCAATCAGCTACTTTCTGGAAAATGTCATCTGACATGGTTTGAGCCAAAATGTTCATGGCTTTAGCATCTGCTGCCTTCCACTTCTTTATGTCAGCATCAGTTCCTGAAGGAGGAGGAACAGCTGATGTACTTGTTCCTGTGGGAGGTCTTGGACAATCTGTCAACACAGAATTAAAAATGTCTTCATCAAAAGAGTTCATGTAAAGTCTAATCCTTGCCTTCCATAGTGCAAACTTAGAGAGATTGCACATAGGAGGTCTGGTGCTAGCAAAGTCCTTGTTTTGTGCCATGAGTTTTAAAGATAAGTAAAACTAAGGAAAATAACCCTTTGAGAGAAATGATCTTATCAGGGATCTTTTGATCCAGGTGTTAGCCTGTATGAATGATCAACCTCCCTCTGATACCAATTGAAAGTGCAGGATAAGATCAATCCTAACTCTAGAGGGGGGTGAATAGAGTTATTTAAAATAATTTTGCAAATAAAAACTTGTGTGCAGAGAAAGTTTGACTTTACTTAGTGTAAGGTGCTATAGCAAATAATCAGAGTAAAAAAAAATTCACAGCACAAAGCAAAACACAAAGAAACAAGCAATCCAGACGACACAAGGAGCTATAGTGGTTCCCCAAATCTGGGTACATCCACTCTTCTATCACCCTTGATAGGAATCCACTTCAAGATGAGTTGATCAGGTGTCTTGATCACCAGAGAGTTTTTGATCAGGTTCTCACAAACCAAAGGAGCTGATTTTGACCAGGTTTCAGCAAAACCAAAAGTAACTTTTGAAGGGAGTTAAAACCCTGTACAGAAAGAAAAAGAAAAAGGGATGAGGTTGTCTTCTCTATCAACAAGCAGAGAGAAGCAAAAGTGGATCTGTAGTTATTGTCAAACCTCCCCCTGAGATCAAGAAGAAGTTCAGGAAGGAGAGCTCTGCACAAGGGTGACAGGTCTTCAAAGATCTGATTTGCTCCAGCAAGAGATGATCCAAGAAGGTTGGATGGTTGTGTTTGAAGCAATCAGAATTCCTGTGAGTGAGCTTTCAAAACAATATCACAGAGAGAGAGAGCAGCTGAAGTCCTGTATATGTTCTTCTCTGTATTCTATATATTCTCTGTATATCTGAAAAATGAAAGAATGAATAATATAACTGAGTCTTCTTCTTCCTTTTCTTTGATAGCCATTAGAAGTCAGCATTAATTGCTTTCCTTAAATGTCCATGCCTCAAAGGAAATGACAGGCAGACATTCCTTAGAAAATTCCTTGAGCCATGCACTAGATATGCTGTAACGGCCAATAATTCTTCAGCATTAATTGTCTGGCAGAAGGAATTTGAATTCTTATTCAAAACTGACGGGAGTCTGGAAAGCGTCGAGCTCACAATAAAACGTCGATCTGAGCACGACACATGTCGGCCAGAGAGTGTTTTCTGTAAGCAGAACTAGGTTCGACGGAACGTCGAGCTGAGGTCGACTCCACGTCGAGCTGAGGTCGACTCCACGTCGAGCTGAGGTCGACTCTGCGTCGAGCTGAGATCGACTCTGCGTCGAGCAGAGGTCGACTCTACGTCGAGCTGAAGTCGACTATGCGTCGAGCTGAAGATTACTCTAACTAGCCTATGTGACCTTTATAACAACAAGGAGGTCACAACACAAAATCCCTATAGAAGTATAGTCATCCTGGTCCAAATGGTAATAGGGTGTTCCAACAAACTGGATGGACTTTATATCCTGAGCTAAGTCAAACTGAAGTGACTTGCTATTTTCATCAACATACTTTTCCAGAGTCATTCTTTGTTCATCCAATTTCACATGTAGATCTACCATAAACTTGTTATGATCAAAGGCAGGAGATACTTGTTGAGGTGTTGTCTGTAAAGCCTGCTTATAATTCTTGCTTCTTCTCTTAAATACAACAAGTTTTCTTTTCTTGGCCATCCTGGCTTCTTCAGTTTCAGTATCAGACGAAGTATCTAGGTGAACTCTTTCTTGAGGAGGATGAAGTGTATCTGTCCCAGTGACCTGTTGCTCAGTCTCAACATCCACTGGCTCCCCCTCAACCTGTGGCTCAACTTCAGCTTCCTGATCAATTTCCATACCTATGGACTTCTCAATTTCTGGTCCTCCTCCTACTTTATCAGTAGTAGTATCAGCATCAGGGAATAACTCCTCCAGAGTAAATTCCAGTTGAGCTGTATCTTCTGCAGTAGTTAAATCTTGAGATAAGTCTAACTGTGCTTCCTCTTGCACTTGTACTGACAACAGCTTCTCCTGTACTCGTTCAGTAATTGTAGTATCTAGAGTAGGAGTGGACACTAGCTCCCCCTGAACCTGTGCAGTAATAAGAATATGAGCAATGTCTTTTATAGTAAAATACATTAGCTCCCCCTACACTTGTAACTGATCAGGAGTAGATACATTTTGAGCAGGAGAGTGAACTGGCTCCCCCTGCATCTGTGCAGGTGTTGACACTTGCTGGACTATAGTTGAGTCAGGCTGTTCTTCAACCTGTGTCCTGAGTGGGTCTTCTTGTTGTTGTTCAGTTTCTTGAGTTTGAGAAGGGGATTTCACAGGGGTGTCTGGCCTGCTCTCTTCAGGCACATCCTTAGACAGCACCCTATCCCACCTAGAGAACAGTCTCATATCCATCCTTCTCATATGATTGATCTTAGTCCCTGGCAGTTGCTGCATCACTTCAGGAATCACTCCAGTGAGATATAAGCTCATGATTCTAGCCATGTTGGGCTTCTTGATTCCTTCTTTGATCTTGTCAAAGAGTACTCCTGACCAATCAGTAGGAATTGTAAAAACAATCCTTGTCATAAGGCTGAACATATAGGTAGAAATCCTATCATGTCCACCTGTCTTGCAGAGGATCACTTTCCCAACAATTTCAGACAAGAACTTCCCTTGCTGATTCATACCCTTCCTGTTGAATGCAGCTCCAATCTTCATGCTCGAGTCCAGTCCACACCATTGAAGGGCTTCCCTTGTCTTAGAACTAGGAACTTCCTCTTCATTCTCAACTACTTGTAATTGAAAGATCTTTCTTAAACTTCTTGGAGTAATCTTCACCTTAGTCCCTTGAACATTGGACTTAATCTTTAGGCCATTTGAGTGGACTGATGAAGAGATAAAGAACTCGTGCACCTCCTTCTTCTAGATTTTAGTCGGTTCTGAGATTACAAATTCTAACCCTGACTCGGAGAGGAGGGTGATAACCCCTTGAACATCTGGCAGCGCATCTGCAAAGGCCTGGCGCACCAACTCATACCCTTTATTGACGTTGTCTTCAATCCTTGGCGCCATCGATTCGTCGAGAAAGCTTGAGAGAAGAGAGAAAGATAGACTGTCGACACAAGGTTTTAGTCTCGAAAACCTTGGAAGCGTGTCGACAGAAAGAGTTTTTGACCTATTTATACCTTCTGTTGAAAGAAGTTCAAAAGGCGCCAAAAACAGACTAAATGTGTCGACACAGACAGAATGTGTCGACACAAACTTCTATTGTCTCGACATTACTTCAGAAATTCTGTGTCGACTCTAAGGATAAGTGTCGACACATATTCTATAAGTGTCGACACCATTATCCTGGTTGAGTCGACATTACATTTCTGGTTAAGTCGACAATATAACTCTTAAGTGTCGACACATATTCTCTGTGTCGACACAATATTTCTGATTTGTCGACATTATTTCTCTGAGTCGACACATAATTACTGAATGTGTCGACACATTCTTACTTAGCCAATTTCTGTTGGTTCAACACCACTTGTAAGTGTTACTTCAATGTGTCCTTTTTTAACACTTAATTATGTTGTTATTACTTTAACTTACTTACATACCACTTCAATTGCATTGTTAATGATTTTGTTAATACATTAATCAATGGTTAATATACCTAATTCAATTTGAATTTATTGAATTTGGTTTCATCTAAAGGCTTAGTAAATACATCTGCTATTTGATAATCTGTTTTTACAAATTCCAATGAGATGTCTCCTTTTTCTACATGTTCTCTAAGAAAATGGTATTTGATTTCTATATGCTTAGTTCTACTATGAGAAACTGGATTATTAGCAATAGAAATAGCACTCTTAGAATCACATAAAAGGGGTGTTCTACTTACCTGAATACCATAATCCTTAAGCTGATGCTGCATCCACAATAGCTGTGCACAGCAGCTTCCAGCAGCAACATACTCTGACTCAGCTGTGGAAATTGCCACACTGGTCTGCTTCTTACTACTCCATGATATTAGTCTTCCTCCCAGGAATTGACAAGTACCTGTAGTACTTTTCCTATCCTCTCTACATCCTGCAAAATCTGTATCTGAATAGCCTGTTAGTAGAAAATCTCTATTCCTAGGGTACCAAAGGCCTAGATTAGGAGTGCCCTTTAGATATCTCAGAATTCTTTTGACTGCAGTATAATGAGATTCTTTAGGGCAGGCTTGGTACCTAGCACAGACACATGTTGCATACATAATGTCTGGTCTACTAGCAGTGAGATATAGTAGAGACCCAACTATTCCTCTATACAATGATTCATCAACATGTTTACCTACCTCATCTTTGCATATAAGCATACTTGTTCCCATAGGAGTTCTCATGGTGGAGGATGACTCCATACCATATTTCTTAATTAATTCTTTGGTGAACTTAGACTGGGATATGGACAATCCATCATCAGTCTGTCTTACTTGGAGTCCCAAGAAGAACTTAAGTTCTCCCATACTGCTCATCTCAAACTTCCCTTGCATAAGTTTGGCAAACTTTTTACAAAGGTTGTTTTCAGTAGATCCAAAGATTATGTCATCAACATAGATCTGAACTAAGATGATCTTACCTTTGGATTCCCTAAGGAATAGAGTTTTGTCTATCTTTCCTCTTGAGAATTTATTCTCAATGAGGAAGGTAGACAGGGTTTCATACCAAGCCCTTGGAGCTTGTTTTAACCCATACAAAGCTTTCCTAAGCTTATACACAGAATCAGGTTTAAGAGGATCTACAAAACCTGATGGCTGCTCTACATATACTTCTTCTTTAAGATCACCATTCAGAAATGCTGACTTCACATCCATCTGGTATACTTTGAAGTCTTGGTAGGCTGCATAGGCAAGGAACATTCTGATTTCCTCCAGCCTTGCTACTGGAGCAAAGGTTTGATCAAAGTCGATCCCTTCTTCCTGCCTGTATCCTTTTGCAACTAACCTTGCTTTATTCTTCACTATTATCCCACTTTCATCTAGCTTGTTCCTATAGATCCACTTAGTGCCAATTATGTTGTGGCCTCTTGGTTTAGGAACAAGCTCCCAGACTTTGCACCTTCTGAATTGATTCAGCTCCTCTTGCATAGCATCAATCCAGAGCTGGTCTTGGATAGCTTCTTCAAACTTCTTAGGTTCCATTTGAGACAAGAAACTTGAATGCAAAACTGTGCTTTGATTTCTGCTTCTAGTTTGCACTCCTTGTCTTGGATCACCAATTATCTGATCAGCAGGATGATCTCTTAGATATCTTATAGCTGGAGGAAGATTCCCTTCAGGTTGAGCATCTCCAGCTTCTTCATTCTGCTGAACCTCTTGGTTTTCATCAGCTTCCATTATCTCTTGTACTCCCCCTGGACAGCAGCCTTCATTTTCCAATGCTCCATCTTCCTTTGAAGCTTCAGCAATGGAGAGCTTGTCCATCCTCTTGCGTATACCTGTTGAGTCATTTGATCTACAAGACAACTCACAATTGATTAATCTTGTTTCATCAAATACAACATGCATAGATTCTTCAACAACTTGAGTAGTTAAGTTGAAGACTCTATAGGCCTTACTATTTGTGTTGTACCCAAAAAATATCCCATCCTGGGATTTGGCAGCAAACTTAGTCAAATATGACTTGCCATTGTTAAGTATATAGCACTTGCAAGCAAAGATCCTAAAATAGGATAGATTTGGTTTTCTGCCTTTCACAATCTCATAGGGAGTCTTTCTGTGGCTTTTGGTGATAGAAGCCCTATTGATGACATGACAAGCAGTGTTAACTGCCTCAGCCCAAAAATATTCTGGGAGAGAGGTGTCACTCAATAGAGTTCTACCAGCTTCAATTAATGTTCTATTCTTTCTTTCAGCAATTCCATTTTGCTGAGGTGTTCTAGGTGAGGAGAACTCTTGGAAAATCCCAAAGTCTTTACACAAGTTTGTTATGCTTTCAGATTGAAACTCAGTACCATGGTCACTTCTGATTTTGACCACTGTACTATTCAGTTCATTCTGAATTTGCTTTACAAAATTAAGTAATACACTTGGGGTTTCAGATTTTTGTCTCAGAAAGAACACCCATGTAAATCTAGAATAGTCATCTACAACCACAAAAGTGTAGACCTTCCTACCTGGACTATGAACTGGCATAGGACCAAAAAGATCCATATGCAAGAGGTATAAGCACCTCACAGAATCCTTGTTTTCAAGGCTTTGAAAGGAGGATTTTGTCTGCTTTCCCTTTTGACAAGCTGAGCATATCCCTTCCTTTATACACTTAATTTGAGGTCCATTCCTCACTAGCTCTTTGCTAAAGAGTTGGCCAATTGTCTTGTAGTTTAGATGAGCCAATCTCTTGTGCCACTTAACACAATGAGAAGCATTGTCATCAGCTACAAGACAGATGGGAGAAGCCTTATTCTCACATTCAAAATTAAGACAATATATATTTCTCTTCCTATACCCAGTCAATATGATCTTTTGATCACTTGACCTCTTGATATGACATCCATCTTTAACAAATGAAATGTCATATCCTAAATCACTTAGCTGGCTTATGCTTATTAGATTATGTTTCAAACCTTTTACATAAGCCACTTGAGTGATAGTAATTAGGTTAGAAGAAATGTTACCAAACCCTTTGATAACTCCTTTTTCAGATCCACCAAAGATCACTTTAGGTCCATCTTTGACAGATGAATACTCCTTCAGCAGCCCCTTTGTTCCAGTCATGTGCCTGGAACAACCACTATCCAAGTACCATATAGGGGCATGGTTACTTGGATTCACCTGCAATACAGAATTACTTACCCTTAGAACCCAAGTAAGTCTTGGGTCCTTGGTTCAGGTTAGCATTAATAAAGCTATCATAACCTCTTCTAACAGGTAAACTCTTATTCTTTATAACACTTGTGTTATACCAGCAGTCTAATGCAAAATGGCCTCTCTTGCCACAGCACCAACATTCAAACTTATTGTATCTAGATCTAGTTACATCCTTGTCAGAAGAATTTCTGTTCATTGTTGGTGCTGTTGCAACTTCACCTACTGATTTCTTAAAACCATTGGGTTTATGACCATAGGTAGGCCTGCTTGCATTTACACCCTTATTCTTCAAAACATTAGTCTTAATATGACCTTGAATGTCTTCATGATCATATTTGTTAGAAGGCACTTTCACCTTACTAAACTTTATGGGGACTGAAAGGTTTAGTGGCTGAATAGGAGCTTTGCCTTTCCTCTTGAATCTGCCAGCCCTGGAGTTACCTTTAAATCCTAATCCAGCCTTACCCTTTTGAGTGACAAATTCATCTATCAAGGGTAAGACAGATTTTGGCTTAGAGTAACTAGCCACTAAATCCCTTTCAATTCTAAGTCTGGCCTCCAGACTCTTCACTTGATCATTAGTATAATTAATTGTGCCCATCTGAATAATAGTTATATTCTTCAGCTTGGCAATTTCATTTAATTTTTGATCAATAACTTTTTCTAACTCAGTTGTAGCAAACCTTAGTTCAGCAATTTCTTGAGCCTGAGATTTAACCAGGTTCTTGCTTTTCTTAAGGGCCTGCAACAGGTCCCCATACTTGTCTATCAATTGATAGACATCTCCTTCAGATTCAGATACATCTACATCTGTTGATGCAGATGAAGCTGATTCTTCACTTGTACAACAAACAGATGTAATAGAAGGACATTGTACCTTATTATGACCAGACTGATTCTGGCATATGTCCTCTTCTGATCCTGCCATCAGCCCCATACACTGCTGATCCTTTTGTTCATTGATGGAGTCTAGCAACTGCAGAAACTCCTCTTCTTCAGATGCAGCATATAGTCCAATATATGTTTCAGCTTCAGATTCTGACTCTGAAGTTGACTGGTCTGATAGACTCTTATCTTTCTTTGCTACAAAGGATTTCTCCTTCTTGCCTTTCTAATAAGTCTTCTTCTTTTCTGAAGATTCCTTTCTCTTGTCAGGACAATCAGCCACTACATGTCCAGGCCTATTGCAACAATAACAGACAATCTTTGAAGTAATGGCTTTGCTGGGCTTTGATCTGCTCTTCTCTTTCCTTGATGACCTTTTCTTCTTATAATAGTCATCAACTTGCTGTGATGGGGAAGGCCTAGACTTCCACTGCTTCTTCTTCAAGAACCTCTGGAATTGTCTTGTGAATGCAGCAAAATCTGCATTTGAATCACAGCTTTCAGAACCCTTGTTTGAACTTTCAGAACTATCTTCTGTAACTTCCTTAGGAGGAGATGGTGATATCCTCCTATTCTTTCTAGTGGCTTCTGCATTGAATGCCACAGTCTTTTCTCTATGCTCTCCTCTTGAGTTTCTTTCCTCCTCCTTCCTCACCATAAGTTGCATTTCATAGGATAGCAACTTTCCAAACAGGGTTGGAGGAGATATCTCTGCCAATTTAGCCACTTCTCTTATGACACAGATCTTTGTATCCCAATCCTTTGATAAGGATCTTAAGAATTTGTCATTCAGTTCATAGGTACTGAAGACTCTTCCATAAGATATTAGCTCATTCAAAATTCTATAGAATTTCTTATAGCACTCAGTTATGCTATCAGATTTTCCTTGTCTAAAGCTTTCATACTCCTGATTTAGCATAGACTTCCTGTCCAGCCTTACTTCTTCAGATCCCTCCATGTAGACAATCAATGTGTCCCACATCTCCTTGGAGGTCTTGCAGTGAATCAGATTCTAAAATATTGAATAATCTATGGCACTAACAATGATGTTCTGTGCCCTTTTGTCCATGGTTGCCAAGATGATTTCATCCTTGGTCATTTCTGAATAAGTCTTTGGTATTTGGATATTTGCATTCACAGCTGAAATCTTCTTTGGGATAAAGGGCCCTTCCTGAACTGTGATATAAATCCTTGGGTCAGATGCCTCCATAAACAATCTGACTCTTTCTTTCCAGATCCCAAAGATTTCCTTCCTGCATATGGGTAATTTCATAGACCCTAGCTCCTTATGATTCTCTCCAGAACCCATCTTCTTGAATCTTGAATCTGCCTTTCAGATCTACCTCAGACTGTTAAGTCCTTTTTGAGGAACCTCCCTCTGATACCACTTGATAGTTTAACTTTCAAGACAGCCTAAACACCTAGAGGGGGGGGGGGGGTGAATAGGTTCTACTTATTTATGAAAACTTCTAGGCAGAAATCAATTTAATGGCTAACACAATAATCACAGCAATCACAGAAAATAAAACATCACAGATTGCACAATGTTTTATAGTGGTTCCCCAAGGTCTGGGTACATCCACTTTCCCCCTTCACCTATCTAGCAGTATGCTAGATTCGGCCAAACTTCCACTAATCTCAGATCAACAGATCCTACAACTCAGAACCCAACTGGTTCCTACAACTCAGGCACAACAGCCCTACCTCAGCCTTGCCCCAAGGCCTACAACTCAGAGAAGACCCTTCTCCTACACTCAGGCAAACAGCCCTACCACTCAGAGTTCAACACTCCTACACTCAGCCTTTATAACACAGGCTTACAACTCAGATCTGTGTAAACAGATCCTACAGAAATATAGAAAAGATTATTTAACTGTCTTGCCTAAATTGAGAGAGAAAAGGCCAAGATAATTCTTGATCAGCTGATGAAATCAACTGTATCTGAGCTTTCTTCAAAGCTTCTTGAATATGAACTTAGCTGAGTTGATTTCCAAACAGCTTCTTGAGAATCCACTGGTAGTTTCTTTCTTCTTCTTCAAATTCTGGCTTGATCTCTCTCTATCCAGCACTTTGAATGATTCTTCTGAATTCTGATTAGAACTCTTCTTTGATCTATCCTTAGATAGTCTTCTTAGATCTTCTAGAGAAGATCTTCTTAAGTGCCTAGTACTTTCTTGAAATGAATTGGATTGTAATCCTTCTCAACTTTTTGATTCTCATCAATGTTTTCCAAAAGTTACTTTCTCCTTCTGAATCTGTCTATTTATAGACTTTCTTCACGGTAACCGGCTGATCCGGTTTCTAACCGTTTTCTGACAAGTCTGACAGCTTCAGTTAACCGGTGGCAACCCACAGCTGTCAAGTCTTCAAACAAGTCCTGTGCCTTAGTCTTGAACCACAAGTTGTCGAGACAGTCTGTCAGAAAGTGTCGAGACCATCTGTCTATCTGTGTCGACACAATTGACTTTGGTGTCGACACAGTCTTCAGTGATGTCGACTAAGTTGCCTTTGAGTCGACACAGCTTCTTCTGAAAATAACTTGGTCTTGACTCTTCAGTGTGTCGACACAGGTCCTGTGTGTCGACACAGTTGTTGTAGAATCATAACTTAGTAAGTGTCGACTTAGCCTTCAGGTGTCGACACAGTCTTCTTTTAACTCTGCTATAATGTGTCGACTCAATCACAATGTGTCGACACATTCTGCTGGTGTAAACAAACTTGAGGTCGACTATATTCTTCTGTGTCGACACATCCTGCTGGTGTCGACAAACTTGAGGTCGACTATATTCTTCTGTGTCGACACAAATTCCCAGCGTTGTGTCGATTTATTTCTTCTATGTGTCGACACTTGGACTTAGAATTTTTCTGCATACTTCATTAATTCTTCACCTGCACATGTCAACTCAAAACAACATCAAATACACCTTGATGTATATCATTGAGCTAAGTTGGGCTTCTTCAAATCAGGTACACATTTTCTAATGTACCCAACAGTTGAGTTTCTACTAGCTGATGGCGTTGGGTGCCTGACACGCCTGTGTCGGGCATGGTCACGGGCGTGACAGGCCAAAAATTCAGTTTTTCTGAAAAATTTCAGAAAACAAAAATAAATTAAGTTAGTATAAACTTTACAAAAAAGAAGCATTTTATTAAAGAAAATAAACTAAAACAAGACAAAAATAAAGTAAAATAACATAATTAAAATACAAAAATATAGGTATATTTACAACTCGTCAAATACCCTAATACTTAAGCTTTTGCTATTCTAGAGCAAAAGTTGGAGATGAACCTATAAGGAATTAAAAAGAATCCTAAATTTAACTACCGCTTGATTTAATTGTACGAAAGATCGAAGTAAATTTCCGGGGTTTCGGAATTAAATCCTAAATTATGAGAATGTTATAAATAGAGGAACCGTTTCAAAAATACTTCTAAACGAGAAAAATAGAAAGCGAAAATTATTTTGTTAGTTTAACAAAAATGGATTTGAATTATCGAAAAAAAAACTTTAACTAAAAAGAAATTGATAGGAAATAATTCAATTTAAAAATTATGCTCTCAAAAAGTTTTAGATTAATTCTAGAATCATGAAAAATGGATGTGGATTGGCCGTTATGAAGAGGGCTTTGATTTTTGAGGTGAGGTAATTTTTTCTTGAACCTCCACATTTTTTTCTTTTTGGATTATTAGGAAAATGAAATCTTATTTTCCTAACATTTTTTTTCTTTCTTCATAAATATAAATAAACCCAATGTATATGTAAAGGAGTAATGAATTTTATCCTCTTACTCCGTAACATATAATCTTTTTTATTATTGGGTGCCTATGTTTGCGGGACGAAATCTTATCCCCATTGACATAAGATCTTTTTAAGGGTGAGTGGGGAATCATACCAAGTAAGGCATGAAAAAAGTGGAAGAGATTTTTTTTCTAAAATAAAACTAGAGTTTAATAAAAAAATTTGAGAGCAACCTCTTTAATTTAGACGTTCCTATGTTTCTAAATGCGTAAGTGGAAATACTAAAAATCCATTAATGTTATTTTCTAACATAAAAACGTGGTTTTATTCAAAAAAATTAGAAGTGAAAATGTGAAAAACAAGTTCCCTATAATAAGAAAAAGACATAAAAAATTCTTTAAAATCTTAACCCCAGAAATTTAAATCTATCGAGCTATAATTAATAAACGAATAGTAAATAAAGAATTAATTAAAATCCGCTTATAAATAAACTCGAAACAATTATTTTGGAGAGCACGGAGGTTAAGAAATGAGGTATTCGAATTATTTAATTTGAGCTAAATTTTTTTGATTTTTATGAGTTTTTCTAAAAATTTTTCATATTTTGGGGTTATTATCATTTTTTGGAATTTTTTAAAGGTTATGCAAATTTTTTGAGTTTTTTGAGTTATACAAATATTTTGAAATTTTTTTTTGTGATTTATAGAAATATTTACAAGAAAAGAGAGAGAATTTTTATAAGATAGGAAAGAGAAGTGGAAAGAGACGAGAATATTTACAAAATATTTACAAACTAGAAAAAGGATCGCCCGCGAACAGACTCTTATTTGTGGTTGGTTCGATGAGTCGAACGTCGCGGAGCGATGTTTCATTTTTTTGGGGGGTTTTAAATTTTTATAAATAAAAACATGAAATTTTTTTGAGTTTTAAATTTTTGCAATTTTTTGTTGTTTTTTTGTTAAGTGTAGGAAATAAAATGACAGAAAATAGGAAACACCCCCATACTTAAGCCAAACATTGTCCCCAATGTTGCACTAAGTAGGAGGAACCGGATATATATAAAAAAGAATGCTAAGCAGTTATGTACAAAAATTAAAAACAGGGGTTTAGGAATCTTCCCTAAACCGCGTTCGGGGAAGCCCGTTAAATTATTAACCTTGCAAAAATTAAAGTAAAAGCAGAAAAAAAAACAGAAAAATGAAAATTATAAGTTCGGCGAAATATGTGCGGGTGATAGGGTGGGCGAGGGCAAGTGAGTGTGATAAATGTGCGATCCCCTAGCACTCACAATAGTGAAGCGAGCCGAAATGACAAAATAAATATATAATTTTTTAGTTTTTGGTGTTTTTAGTTTTTTTTTTTTGATTTTTTATTTTTAAGTTTAATTTTTTTTTTTTAAAATAAAGGATAAGAAAATAAAATGAAAATATTATAAAGGCATAAATAAAAAAGGAATATATATATATATATTAATTTTTTTTGAATTTTGAATTTTTGGATGAAAAAAGATAATAAAAAAAAATTTCCTCAATTTTTTTTGATTTTAAGTTGTTTTTTTTTTGTAAATTTTTAAGTTTTATAAGTTTTTAAGTGCATTTTTTTTGTTTTTTAAGTTTTTAATTTTTTAAGTTTTTAGTTTTTTGATTTTTTTAAAAGTTTTAAGTTTTCTGATTTTGATTTTTTTTTAGTTTTAAAGTTTTTATTTTTTTTTATTTTTAGATTTTTTTAAAAGTATTTATTATTAATATTGATATTGATATTATTATTATTATAAATATAATTTTTGTTTTGTTGATCAACTTGTTTTTTTTATTATATAAGTAGAAATAAAGGGTAAAATTAACAGGTTTCAGGAATTCAAAATAGTAAGTCGAAAAACTCCCCGGCAACGGCGCCAAAAACTTGATGGTCAAAACGCCTAGGTTTCTTTTTATTTTATTTTAAGATGAGTGAGATTTTATTTTATAAAGAAAAAGAAGAGCGTTTTTATTTTGTTAGAAACCGAGTTTTAACGAGAGGGAGGCAAGTGCACCTATCGCGTGTAGTACAGGATATTCCGTGTGTGGAATATCGGGGTCGTATTGTTCTCGAGGCCGGCTTAGCTATATCTACTCTTTCCCTGAAAGCCTATTATTCTACCGATAATTTTTAGGTTTTATAAAAAAGGAAATGACAAACATATAAAAAATTGCATAATAATAAAAAAGTGCAGAAGGCCGATGAAGAACTCAGTGCGACGCTATCAAAAAGAGAATTGAATTAAAATAACTTTTAATAAAAAGAGATCATAATTTTCAAATTAATTAAGGCGGAGACTCGGCCGTGGAGGTTCCAAAGGAATGAGCTCACTTATCTCTTGGACTATCGCTCACCTGAACGGTAAGACTATTCGACCGATCGTTAGACCGACGAAGGATTTCTCTTAACGCTCGCATTACGCTGAGAACCCCGCTATTGGGTGGGGAACCCAATCCGGTAGAGTCACGCTCCTCCTCTCTCGAGGGTTAGCGCGACGCTCTCTTTACCCAAGGGTAATCGGTCCATACGCGCGGCCTCTCGGCGTTGCGTATGGATAACGAAAATAGAGCCCGCACATCGATATGCGGTCCTACGCATCGTTAACCCGGGGCAAACCTAAAGAAATTTAATTAAATAGAAAACAGGACCTTTAATTATTTAAAGCTACTTTATCTGTCCCAATGCTCTTCGATATTGAGGGCTAAGGGCAGTTAACCACTCATCGGAATGGGGACACTTACACTAGAAAGCGCTAAAGAAAGCGGTAAACGAAAGCAGGAAGAAAGCAGTAAATTGCAAGTCCTACCCAAATGAGTAGGACTGAAGAAAGCAGTAAATGCGAATCCTGGCTCAAATGAGTGGGCAGGGGTAAATTAATCTCATACACGCACACACTCTACAGAAATTAAAATGTCACACACGCACTCTACAGAAAAGTAAACACACACACACACACACAAAGTTTTCCTACTCAAGCGAGTAGGAAGAAAATGAAAGCAGTAAAAAGACAGGTCCCACTCAAACGAGTGGGAGGAAAATTAAAGCAGAGCGCCATTTAACTCTTAACGAGTAGGCGGAAATAAATGCATACACACACACTCTACAAAAATTGAAATAAAGCTGTAAAACTAGCTCATACACGCACGCACACTTGCAAAAATGAGAAAAAGTAAAGTGCTCTAAAAATTAAAACGACTACATTTCTACCGCTAGAATGCGGTAGAAATGCATAAAAAGAAGAAATAAAAATTAATCGGACGAGAAGTTTTACAAATAAATGCAAAAGTGAAGTTGACGAAAAATTAAAACGAGTACTTTTTCATTCGTATAACTCCGCAAAAGTGCGTAAAAAGTGGAAATAAAGTAAAAAGAACGAAAAGTTTAACGTCCTAAAAAGAAAATCTAAGTTAGCGAAAAATGAAAACCACTTTGAAAACACTTTTACAGGTTTATAGGAATGCATGAAAAGCTAATAAAATCCTAGTCTAATAAAACTAAGGTGCATAAAGAACAAACGGCCGGCATAACGGCTAGAAAATGCGATAAAATCCTAAACTAAGCGAGTTAAAAAAGTTATGAAATGAAAACATAAAATGAAAAGCACAAAAGTAGAATGAAAAATTACTTAAGTTCGACGCATTCAAATGGATTCCAAACAACATAAGAGAGAAAAAAAACTAACATTGTATTAATGAAAAAGAGGTTACAAGGAAAGCTAAAACAAACATCCTAAACTAAGCTAAGAGAGAGAGAGGGGGATAAATTTCCCTTACATAGCATGGAATCCAAATGGGCAGCACCTCCCCTAGGCAAAGTGGACCAAAAAAGTGGACAGAAATCTCATACAGCAGCTGTCCTTTTTTAGGCAAAATTTCGGGTTGGTAACGCCCGTGACTAGGGCGTGACAGGGGGGCGTGTCACTACTGTTCATGAGCTGATCGGGTGATTTGACTGGAAAGTTAACTTCGGCTGAAAACGTGGCGGTCCAGCCCCAGGTCACGGGTGTGACGCTGGGCGTGTCGGGGAGGTGGATCTGGGGATTTGACGGGAGCCTTGACTTCGGGGCGGTCCACGTGGCGGACACGGGCGTGACACAAATGTCACGGGCGTGTAAGGGGGGCGTGACTTGGACAACTGCCATCCTGATGTCGGCAGCGTTGACTGTTTGACTAATCGTTGAGTGTCGGCATCGACACGGGCGTGACCGGTCTTGGACACGGGCGTGACTTATGGCGTTGAGCGAGGAAGAGTGAAATCATTGAGTTTCTACTGGCTGATGGCGTTGGGTTCCTGACACGCCCGTGTCGGGCATGGTCACAGGCGTGACAGGCCAAAAATTCAGTTTTTCTGAAAAATTTCAGAAAACAAAAATAAATTAAGTTAGTATAAAATTTACAAAAAAGAAGCATTTTATTAAAGAAAATAAACTAAAACAAGACAAAAATAAAGTAAAATGACATAATTAAAATACAAAAATATAGGTATATTTACAACTCATCAAATACCCCAATACTTAAGCTTTTGCTATTCCAGAGCAAAAGTTGGAGATGAACCTATAATGAATTAAAAAGAATCCTAAATTTAACTACCGCTTGATTTAATTGTACGAAAGATCGAAGTAAATTTCCGGGGTTTCGGAATTAAATCCTAAATTATGAAAATGTTATAAATAGAGGAACCGTTTCAAAAATACTTCTAAACGAGAAAAATAAAAAGCGAAAATTATTTTGTTAGTTTAACAAAAATGGATTTGAATTATTGAAAAAAAAACCTTAGCAAAAAAGAAATTGATAGGAAATAATTCAATTTAAAAATTATGCTTTCAAAAAGTTTTAGATTAATTCTAGAATCATGAAAAATGGATAAGTGGATTGGCGGTTATGAAGAGGGCTTTGATTTTTAAGGTGAGGTAATTTTTTCTTGAACCTCCACATTTTTTTATTTTTGGATTATTAGGAAAATGAAATCTTATTTTCCTAACATTTTTTTCTTTCTTCATAAATATAAATAAACCCAATGTATATGTATAGGAGTAATGAATTTTATCCTCTTACTCCGTAACATATAATATTTTTTATTATTGGGTGCCTATGTTTGCGGGACGAAATCTTATCCCCATTGACATAAGATCTTTTTAAGGGTGAGTGGGGAATCATACCAAGTAAGGCATGAAAAAAAGTGGAAGAGATTTTTTTTCTAAAATAAAACTATAGTTTAATAAAAAATTTTGAGAGCAACCTCTTTAATTTAGACGTTCCTATGTTTCTAAATGCGTAAGTGGAAATACTAAAAATCCATTAATGTTATTTTCTAACATAAAAACGTGCTTTTATTCAAATAAATTAGAAGTGAAAATGAGAAAAACAAGTTCCCTATAATAAGAAAAAGACATAAAAAATTCTTTAAAATCTTAACCCCAGAAATTTAAATCTATCGAGCTACAACTAATAAACGAATAGTAAATAAAGAATTAATTAAAATCCGCTTATAAATAAACTCGAAATAATTATTTTGGAGAGTAAGGAGGTTAAGAAATGAGGTATTCGAATTATTTAATTTGAGCTAAATTTTTTTGATTTTTATGAGTATTTCTAAATTTTTTTCATATTTTGGGGTTATTATCATTTTTTGGAATTTTTTAAAGGTTATGCAAATTTTTTGAGTTTTTAGAATTATACAAATTTTTTGAATTTTTTTTTTTGATTTATAGAAATATTTACAAGAAAAGAGAGAGAATTTTTACAAGATAGGAAAGAGAAGTGGAAAGAGACGAGAATATTTACAAAATATTTACAAACTAGAAAAAGGATCGCCCGCGAACAGACTCTTATTTGTGGTTGGTTCGATGAGTCGAACGTCGCGGTGCGATGTTTCAATTTTTTTTGGGTTTTAAATTTTTATAAATAAAAACATGAAATTTTTTTGAGTTTTAAATTTTTGCAATTTTTTGTTGTTTTTTTGTTAAGTGCAGGAAATAAAATGATAGAAAATAGGAAACACCCTCATACTTAAGCCCAACATTGTCTCCAATGTTGCACTAAGTAGGAGGAACCAGATATATATAAAAAAGAATGCTAAGCAGTTATGTACAAAAATTAAAAACAGGGGTTTAGAAATCTTCCCTAAACCGCGTTCGGGGAAGCCCGTTAAATTATTGACCCTGCAAAAATTAAAGTAAAAGCAGAAAAAAAAATAAAACAGAAAAATGAAAATTATAAGTTCGGCGAAAAATGTGCGGGTGATAGGGGGGGCGAGGGCAAGTGAGTGTGATAAATGTGCGATCCCCTAGCACTCACAACAAAGAAGCGCGCCGAAACGACAAAATAAATATATAATTTTTTTTTTTGGTGTTTTTAGTTTTTTTTTTTAGTTTTTTTTTTGATTTTTTATTTTTAAGTTTAAGTTTTTTTTTTTGAAAATAAAGGATAAGACAATAAAATGAAAATATTATAAAGGCATAAATAAAAAAGGAATATATATATATATATATATTAAATTTTTTTGAATTTTGAATTTTTGGATGAAAAAAGATAATAAAAAAAAAATTTCATCAATTTTTTTTGATTTTAAGTTGTTTTATTTTGTAAATTTTTAAGTTTTATAAGTTTTTAAGAGTTTTTTTTTGTTTTTTAAGTTTTTAATTTTTTAAGTTTTTAGTTTTTTGATTTTTTTTTAAGTTTTAAGTTTTCTGATTTTGATTTTTTTTTTGTTTTAAAGTTTTTAGTTTTTTTTTTATTTTTAGATTTTTTTTTTAAGTATTTATTATTAATATTGATATTGATATTATTATTATTATAAATATAATTTTTGTTTTGTTGATCAACTTGTTTTTTTATTATATAAGTAGAAATAAAGGGTAAAATTAACATGTTTCAGGAATTCAAAATAGTAAGTCGAAAAACTCCCCGGCAACGGCGCCAAAAACTTGATCGTCAAAACGCGCAGGTTTCTTTTTATTTTATTTTAAGATGAGTGAGATTTTATTTTATAAAGAAAAAGAAGAGCGTTTTTATTTCGTTAGAAACCGAGTTTTAACGAGAGGGAGGCAAGTGCACCTATCGCGTGTAGTATAGGATATTCCGTATGTGGAATATCGGGGTCGTATTGTTCTCGGGGCCGGCTTAGCTATATCTACTCTTTCCCTGAAAGCCTATTATTCTACCGATAATTTTTAGGTTTGATAAAAAAGGAAATGATAAACATATAAAAAATTGCATAATAATAATAAAGTGCAGAAGGCCGATGAAGAACTCAGCGCGACGCTATCAAAAAGAGAATTGAACTAAAATAACTTTTAATAAAAAGAGATCATAATTTTCAAATTAATTAAGGCGGAGACTCGGCCGTGGAGGTTCCAAAGGAATGAGCTCACTTATCTCTAGGACTATTGCTCACCTGAACGCTAAGACTATTCGACCGATCGTTAGACCGACGAAGGATTCCTCTTAACGGCCGCATTACGCTGAGAACCCCGCTATTGGGTGGAGAACCCAATCCGGTAGAGTCACGCGCCTCCTCTCTCGAGGGTTAGCGCGACGCTCTCTTTACCCAAGGGTGATCGGTCCATACGTGCGGCCTCTCGGCGTTGCGTATGGATAACGAAAATAGAGCCCGCACATCGATATGCGGTCCTACGCGTCGTTAACCCGGGGCAAACCTTAAGAAATTTAATTAAATAGAAAACAGGACCTTTAATTATTTAAAGCTACTTTATCTGTCCCAATGCTCTTCGATATTGAGGGCTAAGGGCGGTTAGCCACTCATCGGAATAGGGACACTTACACTAGAAAGCGCTAAAGAAAGCGGTAAACGAAAGCAGTAAGAAAGCAGGAAGAAAGCAGTAAATTGCAAGTCCTACCCAAATGAGTGGGACTGAAGAAAGCAGTAAATGCGAATCCCGGCACAAATGAGTGGGCAGGGGTAAATTAATCTCATACACGCACACACTCTACAGAAATTAAAATCACACACACGCACTCTACAGAAAAGTAAACACACACACACACACACACAAAGTTTTCCTACTCAAGTGAGTAGGAAGAAAATGAAAGCAGTAAAAAGACAGGTCCCACTCAAACGAGTGGGCGGAAAATGAAAGCAGAGCGCCATTTAACTCTTAACGAGTAGGCGGAAATAAATGCATACGCACACACTATACAAAAATTGAAATAAAGCTGTATAACTAGCTCATACACGCACGCACACATGCAAAAATGAGAAAAAGTAAAGTGCTCTAAAAATTAAAACGACTACATTTCTACCGCTAGAATGCGGTAGAAATGCATAAAAAGAAGAAATAAAAATTAATCGGACGAGAAGTTTTCCAAATAAACGCAAAAGTGAAGTTGACGAAAAATTAAAACGAGTACTTTTTCATTTGTATAACTCCGCAAAAGTGCGTAAAAAGTGGAAATAAAGTAAAAAGAACGGAAAGTTTAACGTCCTAAAAAGAAAATCTAAGTTAGCGAAAAATGAAAACCACTTTGAAAATGCTTTTATAGGTTTATAGGAATGCATGAAAAGCTAATAAAATCCTAGTCTAATAAAACTAAGGTGCATAAAGAACAAACAGCCGGCATAACGGCTAGAAAATGCGATAAAATCCTAAACTAAGCAAGTTATAAAAGTTATGAAATGAAAACATAAAATGAAAAGCACAAAAGTAGAATGAAAAATTACTTAAGTTCGACGCATTCAAATGGATTCCAAACAACATAAGAGAGAAAAAAAATAACATTGTATTAATGAAAAAGAGGTTACAAGGAAAGCTAAAACAAACATCCTAAACTAAGCTAAGAGAGAGAGAGGGGGATAAATTTCCCTTACATAGCATGGAATCCAAATGGGCAGCACCTCCCCTAGGCAAAGTGGACCAAAAAAGTGGACAGAAATCTCATACAGCAGCTGGCCTTTTATAGGCAAAATTTCGGGTTGGTCACGTCCGTGACTAGGGCGTGACAGGGGGGCGTGTCGCTACTGTTCATGAGCTGATCGGGTGATTTGACTGGAAAGTTAACTTCGGCTGAAAATGTGGCGGTCACGCCCCAGGTCACGGGTGTGACGCTGGGTGTGTCGGGGAGGTGGATCTGGGGATTTGACAGGAGCCTTGACTTCGGGGCGGTCCATGTGGCGGACACGGGCGTGACACAAATGTCACGGGCGTGTAAGGGGGGCGTGACTTGGACACCTGCCATCCTGATGTCGGCAGCGTTGACTGTTTGACTAATCGTTGAGTGTCGGCATCGACACGGGCAAGACCGGTCTTGGACACGGGCGTGACTTATGGCGTTGAGCGAGGAAGAGTGAAATCGTTGAGTTTCTACTGGCTGATGGCGTTGGGTGCCTGACACGCCTGTGTCGGGCACGGTCACGGGCGTGACAGGCCAAAAATTCAGTTTTTCTGAAAAATTTCAGAAAACAAAAATAAATTAAGTTAGTATAAAATTTACAAAAAAGAAGTATTTTATTAAATAAAATAAACTAAAACAAGACAAAAATAAAGTAAAATGACATAATTAAAATACAAAAATATAGGTATATTTACAACTCATCAAATACCCCAATACTTAAGCTTTTGCTATTCCAGAGCAAATGTTGGAGATGAACCTATAATGAATTAAAAAGAATCCTAAATTTAACTACCGCTTGATTTAATTGTACGAAAGATCGAAGTAAATTTCCGGGGTTTCGGAATTAAATCCTAAATTATGAAAATGTTATAAATAGAGGAACCGTTTCAAAAATACTTCTAAACGAGAAAAATAAAAAGCGAAAATTATTTTGTTAGTTTAACAAAAATGGATTTGAATTATCGAAAAAAAAACTTTAGCAAAAAAGAAATTGATAGGAAATAATTCAATTTAAAAATTATGCTTTCAAAAAGTTTTAGATTAATTCTAGAATCATGAAAAATGGATAAGTGGATTGGCGGTTATGAAGAGGGCTTTGATTTTTGAGGTGAGGTAATTTTTTCTTGAACCTCCACATTTTTTTATTTTTGGATTATTAGGAAAATGAAATCTTATTTTCCTAACATTTTTTTCTTTCTTCATAAATATAAATAAACCCAATGTATATGTATAGGAGTAATGAATTTTATCCTCTTACTCCGTAACATATAATCTTTTTTATTATTGGGTGCCTATGTTTGCGGGACGAAATCTTATCCCCATTAACATAAGATCTTTTTAAGGGTGAGTGGTGTTGAAACCGGAAAACCGGTCTCTTGTGGAGTTCGACCCTTGGGGAAGGGGTGGTCGCGCACCTACTTCACTCCTGTAAGAAAACGACAAAGAAAAGAAGAGACAAGGACTAGACCAAGGGCCCGGCGTGGAGGTCCCACCACACACCCGGAAGATCTCAGAGCGCTTCCCCTCCTTAGCCAAATGCCGGGCTAAGGTACCTCAGAAAGCGCTAGTAGGCCGGGGAATCAGTAAAAACGTGCCTTCTGAGGTACCCCTTGGGTCCTATTTATAGGAAAAGATGGCCTGCCAATATACAACCTTCACTGTTTTCGAGGACTGCAGGCAGACCAAAAGGGGCCACACAGTAAAAGTGTGCCATGGCCAAGATGCGAGCTGGACCTGAGGGGGCACTCGCTCGGCAAGGGGTCCGACTCGCCTCGCCCTGGGCCTAGGCGGGCACGGACTCGGCGGACTGTGCTCGGCTAGCGCTGGGCTTGGCTAGACTATTGCCTAGCTCGGGCTCGGCACGACGATCGCCGAGCTCGGACTCGGCACGGAGATCGTCGAGCTTGGCTCGACTATCGTCGAGCCCTGTTTCCGCACCCGAGCTCGGTCTCGGCATGCCGGACTTCGTTCGGCCATCGCCGAGCTTAGCTTGACTATTGCCGAGCTCAGGCTCGGCAAGCTGGGTCCAAGTTGATCTGAGCCGGCCGGTTCAACCCCTGTCGACCACTCGCGGGATACGGGGTTGTACATAATCCCCGCTCTTTGCGAGGTTGGGACAAGCTCGGAAAGAAACATCCAACCCCATGGGATCCGGCGAGTGCGACAGGGGGGAAAAAGGAATCTTCTGGTAGGCCCCACAGTTAGCTATATATATGTACCCCTGCGCATCTGGCTGACCTTTGCCCTTCCCCAAATTCTGACAAGATGCCGCTCCCCAAGGAAGTCTTAGAGCGACTCGCACGCTCCCGCGAGGAGATCGCTGCCCAGGCCGCGGGGCTGACCAACCTTGAAGCCCCTGCCCGCCGTTTTGCCGATTTCAGCTCGGCCAAGCGGGCGAAGCCCCTTCCCCCGGGGGCCGAACCCATCCTGGCCGACTTTACTGCCGCCTTGGGGAACGGGGCCGGTTCCTCCAACCAGCCAGTTCTTGGCTCCTCCACTAAAAACCTCGTGGAATTGTCTTCCGACCGGGAGTACAGCGGCGAAGCGTCCACCCCTCGGACCAAAAGTGCTCCTGTCAACTCGCCACGGCAGGATCCCGAGGTTAAGGAGCCGGGCTCGCGAGAACTGGCGTCGCCGAGTCGTCTCCCTTCCCGGCAACCCTCCCCTGGTTCCCTGGTCGTGGGGAGGGGCGCCGGGATTATCCCCGTTCCCGGCTACCAACTCGCTCCTCAAGAACTGCTGGGGCGTGGCAAGGACCTGCGCCACTTCTCTCCTCGCGCCCACCCGGAGGAGCCAGGCTCGCGCGGTAAGTTTCCGGCATTGCTCTTCTGTTCCGTGGATTTTTGCTTTTCTGACCGTCTTTCAATTCTTCACCCAGAATTTCCCGGGCGGACGGAGGACGGCGAGTCCGTGGATCGACCTCCTTACTCGCCCCTCCCTTCTCCAAGCGCCCTGGACGCCTTCCTGGACTCCGAGGTGGGCAGCCCTGAACGCGCAAGACGGGAGCGGAAGGTTCTCAAGAAGCTGGTGCGCGAGCTCCACGACCTGCGGAAGGACAACAACAGGCTGCAGTGGGAGTGCTCGCGTCTCGCGGACGGTGCTGGAGTCAGCCTGGCGTTCGAGGAGGCGTCTTCCCTGGTGCTGATGGACGAAATCGACGAGAACCTGCGGGTGATAAATAGGAACATGGGGCGGCTTCGCGAACTTCATGCACGGCGGCCTGCGACGGCGGGCCGGCGAGACCGGGGAGAATGAAACGGCTCTTCTGTCAGTCGGCTGGTACTCGCCCCCGCCCTCGCATGGTCCTCGCGCCCCTATTTGTATTTTTCCTTTTATTTACTCTGAATGGTCTGCATGTAATAATCTTGGAACAATTTTTTAACTACTTTGTATATGTAGACGCTTTTTCAATATTTTGGCGGGTCTTTTCGAATTCCCCCTTCGGGGGCCTGGTTGGCTCGCAGGACTTGCGAGGAGAGGATGGCGAGGTGGCGCGGCGAGATCGGACCGATCGGCCGACTCGCCCTCTCTCTCGCCCTTCTTTACCTTCTTCTATAAATAGACCTTCTCACCTACCCCCGAGGCACGCTTTTATTGCTTTCGAGTCCTTGCCTCGCTTCTGTCTTCCCGAGCTCGTGCTTTTCTTTTCCCCTGCGACGATGGTCAAGACCAACCCTGATGCGGACGGTCGGTCTAAGTGCGCCCAGCACTTCGTGGATCATTGCTTTTTCGAGGGGCACATCACAGAGGAGGAGCTCGTCGAGTTCACGGCGGCGTTCGTCCCCCCCGGCTTCCAGGCTCGCAGGCCCGCCGAGCATGAAGCCATCAACTCCTTCCCGGAGGGCGAGCTCGCCTTTCCCATCTCGCACTTCGAGGTGGGACTGCGCCTCACCCTCTGGCCAGAAATCCGCCAGATCCTGAAGTACTACGGTGCGGTGCCTGCGCAGCTGAACTCCAACGCCATTGCTATGATGGTGGCGTTCGCCTGCTTCCTCCGCCGGGAACGAATTGAGTTCAACCTCGCGGTGTTCCGCAAGTTGTTCTCTTACAAGGCTACCCCCGACGGGGTCGCCTACTTCAGCGGGTCCTTCATCAAGGTTCGCGAGCTGGCGAACAAGAATCACAACTGGATGACCCGGCTCGTCTTCATCAAGGGCGAGCTCGGCAACATCCCCTTTCGCCCCCTGCAGAAGAGCGAGGACACATACCGTCCTCCTTCCCTGTCCGGTAGCGACGCCGACCTCCACAAGTTCTTTCTCCACAAGGACTTCGAGGTCGCTTTCCTTCGCCGCGGCCTTGACTTGCTTCAGCCCGTTCTCCCCGGCGAAGGTATATCTCGCTCAGCCCTCTCGCGGACTTTATCGAGGTGGATCTCATGTAATTTTTTCCCTCCCTCTTTTTTTTGGCTAAGTCTTTCTCTGCAGGGGAACGGGTTCTGCCGGAGCATCCGCCGTTCGCCGACCCGGGGATATTCTCAGACCCTCTGGAGCTGGCCCGGGCGGCGGCACTGGCTTGTCGCGAGGAGCAACCGCGAGTCCAACCCCCCGGCAAGAAGCGCTCGGAGTCCGGGGGGTCGAGCTCGCGCCCCGATTCTTCGCTCCCCAAGAAGAAGAGGGCGAAGGTGGTCTCGCGCGGACGGCTGCACCTTCCCTCGTCTCCCGCCAAGTTCATGAGCTCGCCGGAGGCTCTGTCCGACGAGCCGCCCTTGAGTCCGCTGAAAGAAGCCTCCTCCCCCCGAAAGGGGAAGAAGAAGAGCGGGCCGTCCTCCGATTCTACCGGGGAGGACACTGTCCGCGAGCCCAGTCTGCCGAAGGATCACCCCAACTTCGGCAAGGGGTGCAAGAGCAAAGATGCGGCTGGCGAGCCCATCTTGAAGTGGGACGAGGGGGCTCACCGAGTTTCCGTCTCCACTCGCGCCCCCTCCTGGGGAGCTCGCCGGCCGCCCACCGCCCATGCCTTCGCTTTCGGCTTCGGCCTCTACAGCCGCGACAGCGCCGAGTCGTACAAGAAGCTTACCCCCAGTCAGCTCGGCTACGAGGGGATGCAGGCCCACCTGCGGGCCTTCGAGCTCCATCACATGATGGTCCGCCGCGGCTTCCAGCTCAGCAACGCCCTGCTGACTGCCGAGCAGGAGCGCGACCTGGCGAAGGAGAGCGCGGTCGACGCGGAAAGGCGGTTCGGCCTCGCGGACGCTCTACTCGCGAAGTCTGTCGGCGGCCTGGTAATCACTGGATACCTCTATTTACCTTGCTTAAGATTATTCCTGCGCGTGTTCTGAACTTTTAATCTTACAGGACGCCGAAGCCACTAACGCGATGCGAGACGAGATAGCTCAGTTGCGGGCTCAGCTCGCTGAGCGGGAAGCCCAGCTCGCCGATCAGAAGACATATTCCCAGGAGCAGGAGGCTGTTGCCGCCCGGCTGGGGGCGGAGGTGGAGGAATTGAAAGAGAAGAATAAGGGGCTCCTGGGAGAGGTCCTTCGCCAAGCCGACGCTCTCCTTCCCCCGGACGCCAGCGAGCCGGCCTTCCCCTTCAAGAGGCCTCGGGTGTTTGGCGAGGCTGACGTCGCGGAGCGGCTGCGAGTCAACTCCGTCGAGGCTGCCGAGTGTCTTCTACAGGCCATGAGGGGGACGGGGATCTTGGCGGAAGGCTGCGAGGAGGTCACCGTCCGGGAGCTCCTGCCAACCCTGTTCCCGCCCAGCCCGCTCAGCGAGAAGAAAGATAGCTTTGACTCGCTCTTTGCTGGGGTGAGGGAGAAGGACGCTCGGCTCGGTGACGAGGAGGACCGCCATTCGAGGGGGGAGGGCGAGAGTTAACTTTGTTTTCTTTTCTCTGTTTTTTTTTGTACCCTGCCGAGGCGGGCCTTGTAAACCTGTAATGATAAATCAAAGATATTTTTGCACAATTTTGCTATCTTCTTTTTGAGCTCACTTGCGATGTTATACCCGCGCGCTAGGTAGAGCGACCTCGCCTGTAGAATGTCTTGAGTTAGGACCAGCCCCCGCGGTGCTCGCGGCGAATCCCTAGGACACGTGCTCGCGCCATGTCCTACTCGCGCCTCACCTTCCCCTGAGTCTGGGACAGGACCAGGGCTTCCTTAGTAGCGAGCTGGAGAGTGAGAGGAGGGGGGGGGGTAGGATATTCCGAGCTCGCCGTCTTAACTGGCGAGCTCGCGCCCTGGTATTTTCCTCGGGCCAACTCCCAGTCTCAACTCCAGGGTCGTAGCGATGTCCATCGAGACTCAGCCGTGCCAGCTAGGTGGGAGCCTGGCAGGGGAGTGACGAGACCTAACCCCAGAGCGAGAAGACTTAGAAACTTTTGCCTCTCCCGGGTGCTACCACCGGGCCAGTCAGCTAGGTGAGAGCCTGAGGGCGGGTGTTGAACATCCTCCGGGCTCAGCCCCATGGGTCATAGCGATGTCCATCGAGACTCGGTCGTGCCAGCTAGGTGGGAGCCTGGCAGGGGAGTGACGAGACCTAACCCCAGAGCGAGAAGACTTAGAAACTTTTGCCTCTCCCGGGTGCTACCACCGGGCCAGTCAGCTAGGTGAGAGCCTGAGGGCGGGTGTTGAACATCCTCCGGGCTCAGCCCCAGGGTCATAGCGATGTCCATCGAGACTCGGCCGTGCCAGCTAGGTGGGAGCCTGGCAGGGGAGTGACGAGACCTAACCCCAGAGCGAGAAGACTTAGAAACTTTTGCCTCTCCCGGGTGCTACCACCGGGTCAGTCAGCTAGGTAGGAGCCTGAGGGCGGGTGTTGAACATCCTCCGGGCTCAGCCCCAGGGTCATAGCGATGTCCATCGAGACTCGGCCGTGCCAGCTAGGTGGGAGCCTGGCAGGGGAGTGACGAGACCTAACCCCAGAGCGAGAAGACTTAGAAACTTTTGCCTCTCCCGGGTGCTACCACCGGGCCAGTCAGCTAGGTAGGAGCCTGAGGGCGGGTGTTGAACATCCTCCGGGCTCAGCCCCAGGGTCATAGCGATGTCCATCGAGACTCGGCCGTGCCAGCTAGGTGGGAGCCTGGCAGGGGAGTGACGAGACCTAACCCTAGAGCGAGAAGACTTAGAAACTTTTGCCTCTCCCGGGTGCTACCACCGGGCCAGTCAGCTAGGTAGGAGCCTGAGGGCGGGTGTTGAACATCCTCCGGGCTCAGCCCCAGGGTCATAGCGATGTCCATCGAGACTCGGCCGTGCAAGCTAGGTGGGAGCCTGGCAGGGGAGTGACGAGACCTAACCCCAGAGCGAGAAGACTTAGAAACTTTTGCCCCTTGGGGGTTTAAGCTGAGAGCCCCTTTACCCCCACTATTTTGACAGAGCATAAAATACGACAATGAGATTTGTTTTCATTCTTAAAGCCGAGATATTTACAATATTTTCAAGGGTAGAAACGTTTCAGATCATCGCCACTCCAAGTGTGGCTGAGGGTGTCCCCTCTTATATCTTGGAGGCGATATCCCCCCGATTTCAAGACCTCCTGCACAATGTAGGGGCCCTCCCAATTGGGGTGGAGTTTTCCCACAGCGGCTGATCTTCCTGCTGCGTCCACCTTTTTCAAGGCAAGGTCCCCTTCCGCGAACTGCTTGACACGGACGTGCTTGTCGAAATACTTGGCCATCCTTCGCTTGGCCTCTTCCTGCCTGATGACGGACAAGTCGCGTAGTTCTTCCACCATATCAAGGGAGAGTCGAAGCTCCTCCTCATTCTCTGACCTCCATTCTTCCCTTCCGGTCCCTGCCTCGACGACCCGAGGCGTCTGGACCTCGAATTCGATAGGTAGAACGGCCTCGCAACCGTGAGAGAGTTTGAAAGGTGTCTCCCATGTGGCCGTATTGGGGGTGGTCCTCAAGGCCCAGAGGACTGATGGAAGCTGTTCCACCCAACTTCCCATCAAATTCTCCACTTTCTTTTTTAAGAGGTTCACTATGATTTTGTTGGCCGCTTCCACCTGCCCGTTGCTCCTGGGGTGATGGACAGAAGCAAACCGAAGGTCAATCCCTAGTTGCTCGCAGAAACGAATGAACTCCGCGCTGGCAAACTGAGGTCCGTTGTCCATGACGATAGCTTGTGGCAGCCCATGCCTGCAGATGATCTCTCCCCAGATGAAGTTCCTGACTACCTGAGAGGTCACCTTGGCTAGAGCCTTCACCTCCATCCACTTAGAAAAATAATCAATCATGACCAACAAAAACCTCCTCTGCTCGCTGGCCTGGGGGAAAGGTCCTACGAGGTCCAGCCCCCATATGGCGAAGGGCCACGGTGCCATGATGCTTCTTAACCTCTGAGCCGGCTGGAGCTGGAGCGGGGCATATAGTTGACACTTATGACATTTTTTCGCGAATTCGGCTGCATCCTGACCGAGGGTGGACCAGAAGTACCCTTGCCTGACGATCCTCCCTTCCAGGGTCCGACTCCCCGAATGACTCCCACATTCACCGGAATGGACTTCCTCCAAAATTTTGTGCACCTCTCTTTCGGCCACGCAACGGGCCAACATCCCTGAGAGGGTTTTGCGGTACAACTGTCCCTCACGTAGGAGGTAGTATGCCGCCTTGTGCTTGAGCCCTCTTCGGTCCATCCCCTCCGGGTATTCTCCGGTGGACAAGAAGATGACGAAGGGATCCATCCATGAGGGGTGCTGTTCTACTTCCATTAGCTCCCCCTCCTCGATGGAAGGTCGGAAGAGATCCGTAATGGTGCCTCCCATCCGGGGACCGTGCTTTGCTAGCTGGTCGACTGGCTCGTTTTCCCCTCTTGGCACGTGCTTGATTGAGAAGGTCTGGAAGGTCCCAATGACTCCCCTTACCTTCATCAAATAGAGCTGCAGGGTGGGCTCCCTTGCCTCAAACTCCCCCTTGATCTGGGAAGCCACCACCATGGAGTCAGTGAGGACCTCCACGTCATGCACCCCCAAGTCTCTTGCCAGGCGCAGACCTGCGATTACAGCTTCGTATTCGGCTTGGTTGTTGGTGATAGGAAAGTGCACTACCACGGTCTGCTCGATCTTTATCCCTTGGGGGCTTTCTAAGATGACCCCAATCCCTAAAGAATGCTTCCCCGAGGCACCGTCCACCCTGACTTTCCAGGGGAGGGGGCGAGTGAGTCTCTCCTCCGCCACCTCGACCACATACTCTGCCAGGAAGTCAGCCATAGCTTGGGCCTTGATTGAGAGTCGAGGGACGAAGGAGATGTCGAACTCGCTCAGTTCCACCGACCATTTGGCCAACCTACCTGAATGCTCTACCCCCTTGAAGATGTTGCGCAGGGGGTGGTCGGTCACTACTCGAATTGAGTGTGCCTGGAAATAAGGCCGAAGCCTTCGGGCTGAGATGATTAAGGCGAAGGCCAGTTTTTCCAGGATGGGGTAACGGAGCTCGGCCCTCTTCAATATCTGACTCACATAATAGACGGGGAGTTGCCTCTTTCCTTCTTCCCGAACCAAAACCGAACTCAAGGCTTCAGCCCCGACCCCCAGATATAGGAATAAGTCTTCCCCCTCCTTGGGCCCTTGGAGCAGGGGGGCCTGAGTCAGCTGTTTCTTTAAAGCCTGGAATGCCTCCTCGCACTCCGAGGTCCATTCAAACCTGCGACCCCCTCTCAAAGTTTTGAAAAACGAGGAGCACCTCTCTCCGGCCCGGGAGAGGAATCTACTCAGCCCTGCCAACTTCCCTGTCAGTTGCTGTACTTCCTTGGTGTTTTGTGGCGACCTTAGCTCCAAGATTGCCCTTACCTTATCTGGATTAGGTTCTACCCCAGCGGGGGTGAGAAGATGCCCTAGGAACTTTCCCCGGCTTGCCCCGAAGACACACTTCAAGGGGTTCAACCTCATCTTAAACTTGCGGAGAGTGGCGAAAGTTTCTTCCAAGTCCTGGATGTGGGAGTCGACATCCAAGCTCTTGACCATGAGATCATCCACGTACACTTCGAGATTCCTCCCCTTCTGCTCTCGAAAGACCCTATCCATCATTTTTTGATAGGTAGCCCCTGCATTCTTTAGCCCAAAGGGCATCATTTTGTAACTATAACATCCGTCCCCCGTGATGAACGAGACGTCTTTGACGTCAGGGGGGTGCATCCTGATTTGGTGATAACCTGAAAAAGCATCCAGAAAACTCATTACAGGGAAACCGACGGCCGAGTCAACCAGCGCGTCGATCCGAGGCAAGGGATAACAATCTTTCGGGCATGATTTATTAAGAAGAGAAAAGTCGATACACATCCTCCACCGGCCGTCTCCTTTTTTAACCATTACAACGTTGGAGACCCAGCCGGGGTATTGGATTTTGGATATGAAGCCAGCCTCGAGGAGCTTGGCGACTTCCTCTCTGATTGGCTCGGCGAGCTTGTCCGTGATGGATCTCTTTTTCTGCTGAATGGGGGGAGCCTCCGGGTCCAGGTTGAGGCGGTGGCAGGCCACGTCGGGGTCGATCCCTGGCATCTCCACGGCGCTCCAGGCGAAGATGTCCACGTTCCTCTGGATGCACTCAAGCATCCTACCTTGAGCTTCCGGGGTCAGGCCTCCGCTGACGCGGACCTTCTCCACCCTGCCTCCAATGGTGAGGACCTCCATCTCCTCCACCTCTTCCGCTGCCTCCAGACGGGACTGCTCCTCCCATTCCTCGATACCTCCCCTTCCGGGGGCGAGGACTTCTTCCTCAGCCTCCTCGACGGCCATGGCTTCGGCCGACCCCCGAGTCTCTTCCGCGACCTCCCCCCGAGCGCGGCACTCCGCCTCCATTTCTTTGTCAGCTTCCTGCTCCTCCTCCAGCCTCCGCCCCATCTCCTCGGCCCCCTCCAACCAAGAGATGGAGTTTACCGCCGAGACGTAGCACTCCCTTGCCTCCTTAGGGTCTCCTCGAACTCGGATCTGGACCCCCTCGACGTTGAGCTTTAGACACTGGTGGAAGGACGAGGGGACGCAGCGGAAGGCGCTGATGAGGGGTCTCCCGAAGATGGCGCTGTAACTGCTAGGGGCGTCCACGATAACAAACTTGCAGTTGCGCGACTGCCCCCCTAGAGTGACATGGAGTCCCACTCCTCCCTCGACTTCTTTCCTCTCCCCTGAAAAGCCGAACAGAGGCCCGTCCGAGGCCAACACCCTCCTGGCCTCTACCTTCATCGCATCAAACGCCTTCTTGAAGATGACGTTGACCGAACTCCCATTGTCCACGAGGATCCGAGAGACAGTGAAATCCTCGATGGCTGTCTGGATAACCAGCGCATCGCAGAAGGGGTCCTCGTGACCCGGCAAGTCCTCTCTGGAGAAGGTGATTTTCTCCTCCGGGGGAGGGGATTGGGATGTGGAGCCAACGCTCCTCCGGTACATAGTGTGGAGGCTTGACTTACGGGAGGCCTCGATCCCGGCCCCCCCGTGGATCGCTCCGATCCTTCCCCGGGTGCCCACATCAGCCCGGTCTTCACACCGATCCCCCTCCTCCCGAGGCCGGATCTCCTCTATCCGAACTTCCTGATGGTCTTGTTGTTGCTGTTCCCTTCTCCCCCTCATCTCGAGGAACTCCGGGCACGTGGATGTGAGGTGCCCCTCTTCCTGATGAAAGTCACAATAGGGCAGGTCCACCCTGACCTCCCTCCTTCTCCTCGGCTGTCCTCTCCTCCTCCCCCTCATGGCAATCGCCATTGCCTCCTCCTGGTCGGGGAGAGGGGGTCTCTGACCCTGCCTACCCCCCTGGGGGTTGTACTGCCCTCGGCCACCCTGGCGGTTATCTCCTCCCTGATAACCCCTTCGTGGTGCCTGGTCTTGCCACTCGGGCCTCCATCCCAGACGGTGGGTCTGCTCCGGACGCACCCACCTGGGTTGCGGCTGCTGCTGCGGCTGCTCCCTCTGTCGAGGTTCAGCCCTCCTCTCCTCCTGAATTCGGCCACCCCTTGGCCTTTCCTCTTCCACGGCCCACTTGGCCAACCTTCGCGCGAACTCTGGATGTGCTGCCTCCATTTCGGCCTCCCTGGCTGCCCTCTCTAGAAGCACCTCAAAAGACACTGGAGGTGACCTCTTCAGTTCCATTGCGAAGAACCCGGACTGGAGACCCAGGGTGAAGGCCACCATCATGGTGTGTCCTGGCATCTCCTGAACTTGGGACAGTTCCTCTTGGAACCTGTCCAGGTAGCTCCCCAGGGTCTCTCCCACCCTCTGCTTGATGCGGAACAAAGACTCCGCCTCCCTCTTCCTCTTCTTAGAAGTGGTGAATCTCAGCATGAAACCCCGTCGCAGATCCTCGAAGCAGTAGATGGACCCGGTCGGGAGCTGGTGGAACCACTCTCTCGCCTTTTCCCTGAGGGTGATGGCGAAGAGTCGGCACTTGAAGCCGTCTGACATCTGTCGAATGGAGACCATGTCCTCGAACCACTGGATGTGGTGGACCGGGTCTCCTCTCCCGGAGTAGTAAGTCATCTCCGGCTCGCGAAACCCCTCGGGAACGGGGGCTGAAGAAACGAACTCGCTGAAGGGGCTCCCCCCCTCAGCCGGGCGAGTCGGGAACTCCCTCCCTGCCGTCTCGCCGAAGTGGTACTCGGCGGCCGAGCCGGGGAACAGAACTCGCCCCTGGAACTCGCGCTCGCCCCTCTCGGCGGGCTCCTTCCCTGGTCGCCTGAGCGGGGCGTCGTCGCCGAGTGCGGGAACGGCGACCACCGGGACAGCCGGTGTCGCACTCTCAGCTCGCATGCCGAGGGCGGTCCTGACGAGCCCGAGGATCTCCTCTCTGAGCTCCGCCGGCATGCTCGCCGCTGGGGGTGGGGGAGGGGGTGGCGAGTTGCCCCTGCCTGATCCTTGTCCCTCATCTCCAGTCATCGGGCCTGTAGGAGGTTTTCTCTGCTGACCACTCTCCACGCTCACCGCACCAAAATGTTGAAACCGGAAAACTGGTCTCTTGTGGAGTTCGACCCTTGGGGAAGGGGTGGCCGCACACCTACTTCACTCCTGTAAGAAAACGACAAAGAAAAGAAGAGACAAGGACTAGACCAAGGGCCCGGCGTGGAGGTCCCACCACACACCCGGAAGATCTCAGAGCGCTTCCCCTCCTTAGCCAAATGCCGGGCTAAGGTACCTCAGAAAGCGCTAGTAGGCCGGGGAATCAGTAAAAACGTGCCTTCTGAGGTACCCCTTGGGTCCTATTTATAGGAAAAGATGGCCTGCCAATATACAACCTTCACTGTTTTCGAGGACTGCAGGCAGACCAAAAGGGGCCACACAGTAAAAGTGTGCCATGGCCAAGATGCGAGCTGGACCTGAGGGGGCACTCGCTCGGCAAGGGGTCCGAATCGCCTCGCCCTGGGCCTAGGCGGGCACGGACTCGGCGGACTGTGCTCGGCTAGCGCTGGGCTTGGCTAGACTATTGCCGAGCTCGGGCTCGGCACGACGATCGCCGAGCTCGGACTCGGCACGGAGATCGTCGAGCTTGGCTCGACTATCGTCGAGCCCTGTTTCCGCACCCGAGCTCGGTCTCGGCATGCCGGACTTCGTTCGGCCATCGCCGAGCTTAGCTCGACTATTGCCGAGCTCGGGCTCGGCAAGCTGGGTCCAAGTTGATCTGAGCCGGCCGGTTCAACCCCTGTCGACCACTCGCGGGATACGGGGTTGTACAAGTGGGGAATCATACCAAGTAAGGCATGAAAAAAGTGGAAGAGATTTTTTTTCTAAAATAAAACTATAGTTTAATAAAAAAATTTGAGAGCAACCTCTTTAATTTAGACGTTCCTATGTTTCTAAATGCGTAAGTGGAAATACTAAAAATCCATTAATGTTATTTTCTAACATAAAAACGTGCTTTTATTCAAAAAAATTAGAAGTGAAAATGAGAAAAACAAGTTCCCTATAATAAGAAAAAGACATAAAAAATTCTTTAAAATCTTAACCCCAGAAATTTAAATCTATCGAGCTACAACTAATAAACGAATAGTAAATAAAGAATTAATTAAAATCCGCTTATAAATAAACTCGAAATAATTATTTTGGAGAGTAAGGAGGTTAAGAAATGAGGTATTCGAATTATTTAATTTGAGCTAAATTTTTTTGATTTTTATGAGTTTTTCT
The DNA here is from genome assembly GCA_039513925.1 of Platanthera zijinensis. Classification (NCBI taxonomy): domain Eukaryota; kingdom Viridiplantae; phylum Streptophyta; class Magnoliopsida; order Asparagales; family Orchidaceae; genus Platanthera; species Platanthera zijinensis. The sequence continues at coordinate 137,198,525 of CM077078.1, read as the reverse complement.
AAATTTTTTTCATATTTTGGGGTTATTATCATTTTTGGAATTTTTTAAAGGTTATGCAAATTTTTTGAGTTTTTAGAATTATACAAATTTTTTGAAATTTTTTTTTTGATTTATAGAAATATTTACAAGAAAAGAGAGAGAATTTTTACAAGATAGGAAAGAGAAGTGGAAAGAGACGAGAATATTTACAAAATATTTACAAACTAGAAAAAGGATCGCCCGCGTACAGACTCTTATTTGTGGTTGGTTCGATGAGTCGAACGTCGCGGAGCGATGTTTCATTTTTTTTTGGGGTTTTAAATTTTTATAAATAAAAACATGAAATTTTTTTGAGTTTTAAATTTTTGCAATTTTTTGTTGTTTTTTTGTTAAGTGCAGGAAATAAAATGACAGAAAATAGGAAACACCCTCATACTTAAGCCCAACATTGTCCCCAATGTTGCACTAAGTAGGAGGAACCAGATATATATAAAAAAGAATGCTAAGCAGTTATGTACAAAAATTAAAAACAGGGGTTTAGAAATCTTCCCTAAACCGCGTTCGGGGAAGCCCGTTAAATTATTGACCCTGCAAAAATTAAAGTAAAAGCAGAAAAAAAAATAAAACAGAAAAATGAAAATTATAAGTTCGGCGAAAAATGTGCGGGTGATAGGGGGGCGAGGGTAAGTGAGTGTGATAAATGTGCGATCCCCTAGCACTCACAATAGTGAAGCGCGCCGAAACGACAAAATAAATATATAATTTTTATTTTTTGGTGTTTTTAGTTTTTTTTTTTTAGTTTTTTTTTGATTTTTTATTTTTAAGTTTAAGTTTTTTTTTTTGAAAATAAAGGATAAAAAAATAAAATGAAAATATTATAAAGGCATAAATAAAAAAGGAATATATATATATATATATATATATTTTTTAATTTTTTTTGAATTTTGAATTTTTGGATGAAAAAAGATAATAAAAAAAAATTTTCATCAATTTTTTTTGATTTTAAGTTGTTTTATTTTGTAAATTTTTAAGTTTTATAAGTTTTTAAGTGTTTTTTTTTGTTTTTTAAGTTTTTAATTTTTTAAGTTTTTAGTTTTTTGATTTTTTTTTAAGTTTTAAGTTTTCTGATTTTGATTTTTTTTTTGTTTTAAAGTTTTTAGTTTTTTTTTTATTTTTAGATTTTTTTTAAGTATTTATTATTAATATTGATATTGATATTATTATTATTATAAATATAATTTTTGTTTTGTTGATCAACTTGTTTTTTTTATTATATAAGTAGAAATAAAGGGTAAAATTAACAGGTTTCAGGAATTCAAAATAGTAAGTCGAAAAACTCCCCGGCAACGGCGCCAAAAACTTGATCGTCAAAACGCGTAGGTTTCTTTTTATTTTATTTTAAGATGAGTGAGATTTTATTTTATAAAGAAAAAGAAGAGCGTTTTTATTTTGTTAGAAACCGAGTTTTAACGAGAGGGAGGCAAGTGCACCTATCGCGTGTAGTATAGGATATTCCGTGTGTGGAATATCGGGGTCGTATTGTTCTCGGGGCCGGATTAGCTATATCTACTCTTTCCCTGAAAGCCTATTATTCTACCGATAATTTTTAGGTTTGATAAAAAAGGAAATGACAAACATATAAAAAATTGCATAATAATAATAAAGTGCAGAAGGCCGATGAAGAACTCAGCGCGACGCTATCAAAAAGAGAATTGAACTAAAATAACTTTTAATAAAAAGAGATCATAATTTTCAAATTAATTAAGGCGGAGACTCGGCCGTGGAGGTTCCAAAGGAATGAGCTCACTTATCTCTAGGACTATTGCTCACCTGAACGCTAAGACTATTCGACCGATCGTTAGACCGACGAAGGATTCCTCTTAACGTCCGCATTACGCTGAGAACCCTGCTATTGGGTGAAGAACCCAATCCGGTAGAGTCACGCGCCTCCTCTCTCGAGGGTTAGCGCGACGCTCTCTTTACCCAAGGGTGATCGGTCCATACGTGCGGCCTCTCGGCGTTGCGTATGGATAACGAAAATAGAGCCCGCACATCGATATGCGGTCCTACGCGTCATTAACCCGGGGCAAACCTTAAGAAATTTAATTAAATAGAAAACAGGACCTTTAATTATTTAAAGCTACTTTATCTGTCCCAATGCTCTTCGATATTGAGGGCTAAGGGCGGTTAGCCACTCATCGGAATAGGGACACTTACACTAGAAAGCGCTAAAGATAGCGGTAAACGAAAGCAGTAAGAAAGCAGGAAGAAAGCAGTAAATTGCAAGTCCTACCCAAATGAGTAGGACTGAAGAAAGCAGTAAATGCGAATCCCGGCACAAATGAGTGGGCAGGGGTAAATTAATCTCATACACGCATACACTCTACAGAAATTAAAATCACACACACGCACTCTACAGAAAAGTAAACACACACACACACACACACAAAGTTTTCCTACTCAAGTGAGTAGGAAGAAAATGAAAGCAGTAAAAAGACAGGTCCAACTCAAACGAGTGGGCGGAAAATGAAAGCAGAGCGCCATTTAACTCTTAACGAGTAGGCGGAAATAAATGCATACGCACACACTCTACAAAAATTGAAATAAAACTGTATAACTAGCTCATACATGCACGCACACTTGCAAAAATGAGAAAAAGTAAAGTGCTCTAAAAATTAAAACGACTACATTTCTACCGCTAGAATGCGGTAGAAATGCATAAAAGAAGAAATAAAAATTAACCGGACGAGAGGTTTTCCAAATAAACGCAAAAGTGAAGTTGACGAAAAATTAAAACGAGTACTTTTTCATTTGTATAACTCCGCAAAAGTGCGTAAAAAGTGGAAATAAAGTAAAAAGAACGGAAAGTTTAACGTCCTAAAAAGAAAATCTAAGTTAGCGAAAAATGAAAACCACTTTGAAAACGCTTTTACAGGTTTATAGGAATGCATGAAAAGCTAATAAAATCCTAGTCTAATAAAACTAAGGTGCATAAAGAACAAACAGCCGGCATAACGGCTAGAAAATGCGATAAAATCCTAAACTAAGCGAGTTATAAAAGTTATGAAATGAAAACATAAAATGAAAAGCACAAAAGTAGAACGAAAAATTACTTAAGTTCGACGCATTCAAATGGATTCCAAACAACATAAGAGAGAAAAAAACTAACATTGTATTAATGAAAAAGAGGTTACAAGGAAAGCTAAAACAAACATCCTAAACTAAGCTAAGAGAGAGAGAGGGGGATAAATTTCCCTTATATAGCATGGAATCCAAATGGGCAGCACCTCCCCTAGGCAAAGTGGACCAAAAAGTGGACAGAAATCTCATACAGCAGCTGGCCTTTTATAGGCAAAATTTCGGGTTGGTCACGGCCGTGACTAGGGCGTGACAGGGGGGCGTGTCGCTACTGTTCATAAGCTGATCGGGTGATTTGACTGGAAAGTTGACTTTAACTGAAAACGTGGCGGTCACGCCCCAGGTCACGGGCGTGACGCTGGGCGTGTCGGGGAGGTGGATCTGGGGATTTGACGGGAGCCTTGACTTCGGGGCGGTCCACGTGGCGAACACGGGCGTGACACAAATGTCACAGGCGTATAAGGGGGCGTGACTTGGACAGCTGGCATCCTGATGTCGGCAGCGTTGACTGTTTGACTAATCGTTGAGTGTCGGCATCGACACGGGCGTGACCGGTCTTGGACACGGGCGTGACTTATGGCGTTGAGCGAGGAATAGTGAAATCGTTGAGTTTCTCTTGGCTGATGGCGTTGGGTGCCTGACACGCCCGTGTCGGGCATGGTCACGGGGGTGACAGGCCAAAAATTCAGTTTTTCTGAAAAATTTCAGAAAACAAAAATAAATTAAGTTAGTATAAAATTTACAAAAAAGAAGCATTTTATTAAAGAAAATAAACTAAAAAAAGACAAAAATAAAGTAAAATGACATAATTAAAATACAAAAATATAGCTATATTTACAACTCATCAGAGCCCCGGTCCTATTCGTGAAGAAGAAGGACGGGACACTTCACCTGTGCATCGATTTTCGAGCACAGAACAGGCTGACCGTCCGGAATACCTATCCGCTCCCACAGATAGACGAATTGTTCGACCAACTGGAGGGAGCCCATTATTTCTCGAAGCTGGACTTGAGGTCAGGATACTACCAGCTGCGGATCCAGGAGGAGGATATCCCGAAGACAGCCTTCAGTAATAGATATGGCCTGTATGAGTTCACTGTGATGCCCTTCAGGCTCACAAATGCACCGTCGGCGTTCATGAGCCTCATGAACTGTGTTTTTGAGGCTTACTTGGATTTGTTCATTATAGTATTCATAGACGACATCCTGATCTACTCTAGGACGGAGGAGGAGCATACTCGGCATCTGGCACTGACTCTAGAGAGGTTGCGGGAGCATCGCCTTTACGCGAAATTCAGCAAGTGTCAGTTTTGGTTGAAGGAGGTGGCTAGACTTGCCGGTTATTACCAGAAGTTTGTGGAGGGGTTCTCTCAAATTGCCCTCCCCCTCACATCTTTGGCAAAGAAGGAGGCACCTTTTGTTTGGACCCCGCAGTGCCAGGCGGCTTTCCAGGAGCTGAAGGACAGACTCATCTCAGCCCCTATTCTGGCCCTTCCATTTGGAAAGGAAGGATTCCAGGTGTATACCGACACATCATACCAGGGGATGGGAGCGGTGCAGATGCAGAACGGACACGTCATAGCATATGCCTCCCGCCAGCTAAAGACCAATGAGAAGAACTACCCGGTGCACGACCTTGAGATGGGAGCGGTCATTTTTGCTCTGAAGGTCTGGCACCATTATCTTAATGGAGTCCACTACGACATCTACTCCGACCACAAGAACCTGAAATACGTAGACACGCAGAAGGAGCTAAATATCAGGCAAAGGCACTGGGTGGAGTTCTTAGCAGACTATAGGTATGAGATGCACTACCATCCAAGGAAGGCAAACGTGGTGGCTGATGCGTTGAGTCGGAGAGATGCCACTTCCGAAGCGGGGCCCCAGGTTAAGTCCATGGAGCTAGTCTAGTCATTCAGAGATATGCAGATATCCCTAGTGTCCGAGGATGATCCAGAGCTGTATATGGAGTATTTGGCATCGATGGTGACCATAGATGATATTCGGGATCGTATTCGGGATGGACAGAGGACAGATGCATGGGCAGAGCCTATATTCCGAGCCTTGGAGGAGGGTTCGACAAGAGATTATTCCCTGAGAGATGGATTGCTACATTTCAGAGGCAGAGTATATATACCCGCATGAGGCCAGATCCGAGAGGATATTATGACGGAGGCGCATTGCAGCCGGTACTCTGTGCACCCGAGGATCACAAAGATGACTGCTGATTTGAAGAATATGATGTTCTAGCCAGGGATGAAGAAGGACATTATGTATTTCGTGACCCATTGCGAGGCATGTCAGTTGGTGAAGGCGGAGTGTAGGAACCCCGTAGGACTGTTGCAGCCACTCTCGGTGCCGGAGTGGAAGTTTGATGATATAGCTATGGATTTTATACATGGGCTTCCCCGGTCTCGGATAGGGAATGACTCGATCTGGGTGATTGTTGATCGGTTGACGAAGGTGGCCCGCTTTATACTAATCAGGAAGGATGTCTCGGTGGGAGTGCTGGCACGGAAGTTCATGGAGCAGTATATCCGATACCATGGCATGCCCAGGACGATAGTATCGGAACGCGATGGACGGTTTACATTCAGGGAGTGGCGGTCAGTGCAGGCATATCTGGGCACCCGATTGACTTTTAGCACGACCTTCCACCCTCAGACGGACGGGCAGACAGAGCGCACCAACAGGACATTGGAGGATCTACTACGACTATGTATACTGGACTGAGGGGAGCCATGGGAGAAGATGTTGTCGTTGGTTGAGTTCTCCTATAACAATAGCTACCAGTCCAGCATCAGGATGGCTCTTTATGAAGCCTTGTATGGAAGAAAATGTAGGACCCTGCTTTCTTGGGTTCAGGACGAGGATCTGAAGGTGTTGGGATCAGATTTTGTTGAAGACACCGAGGCACAGGTGAGACTGATCAGAGATTGGATGTTGGAGGCGCAGAGCAGACAGGCTAAATACTATGACGGCCGGCATCGTCAGGTGGAGTTTCAGGTAGGGGACCGAGTGTTCTTGAAGATCCGGTCCATGCACGGAGTCTCACGGGTGCGCGGTTGGAGGAAGAAGCTCAGCCCTAGGTATATGGGCCCTTACCGGATCCTGGAGCAGATCGGGCCCCTAGCCTACAGGCTAGAGTTGCCACCAGAGCTGGCAGCTCTACACGACATCTTCCATATTTCTTCGCTGCTCCAGGCTCTACTACCCCCGGAGCAATAGATTTTGACCACTGAAGGGCCGGTAGCTTCAGACCGATCTGTTCACTTGGAGCCGGTTCGGATCGACGACAGAGGAGTACGGATCTTGCGCCGCAAGAAGATCCCCTTTATCAAGGTTCTGTGGAGAAACCACGGTCAGGAGGAGCACACCTGGGAACCGCAGGACCTGATGAGGCAAAAATACCCGGAGTTGTTCAGTCAGGTATACATCACCACCACTCAGTATACTATAAATTACCTTCTTGTATTGAACCGGTAGGACTAGGTAAGGGAAATCGAGAACCTAGGCTTGCGCAGGAAAGTAGGGGCTAATCTTTGGTTTATTGGGGAGATTGACTTCGTTTATCAAACAAGTAGTCGCTTGTACCCAATAGAAAAACCGTATGGGATGTTACAAGTTTAATTTATTTCGGTAGGAATCCTCGTAGGCTCAACCTCAATTTCGGGGACGAAAATTTTGTTTTGTTTATTGGGATTTGTAACATCCCATTTCCGGCTAGACCAGTAGGAGTCGGTATGTCGTGACAGAACCCTAGAAGCCCAAGAATTGAAGTACATCGACCGAGATTTTGGGTCACGGGTTGGTCACGCCCGTGACCTATGTATCCCGCCCGTGACCTAGGGTGTGACTCCTTTAACGATCGTCGATCTCCGTGAGACGATCGTCAAATTTGCAACCCGGGCCTGTCACGGCCGTGACCTATGTGTCACGCCCATGACCTAGGGCGTGACCCCTTCGACGATCGTTGATCTCAGCGAGACGATCGTCGAAGTGCAGAATTTGCGTCATAGCCCTGTCACGCCCGTGACCCAGGTGTCACGCCCGTGACCAAGGGCGTGACCCCCTTCGGCGATCATCGATCTCAGCGAGACGATTGCCAAGCGCGGAATTTGCACCTTGCCCCTGTCACGCACGTGACCCATGTGTCACGCCCGTGACCTAGGGCGTGACCACTCTTCGACGATCGTCGATCTCAGTTCGATGATCGTCGAACTCAAAATTGGCCACCCGGGCCTGTCACGCCCGTGTCCTACGTGTCACGCCCGTGACAAGGGCCGAAACGTCAGCCAGACTTGAAATTTCTGTAACCCAATTCATAATCATCGTATTATGGGAATTTGCAGCAGTAGTAATTGTGGGCCATTTCCTCCTTTAATTACTTAATAAGAAAGAGAGAGTGAGGTCCAATATGGAATCGCCACCTGGTAAATGCCTCTTCTTATTCCAACGTTCCCTTTCCTCCACCATAACCGAGATACTATTAAGACAGAGAATTCATGGCCATGAATGTTTCATTCTTTTCCCCTCCCCATTGGGAGATCTATAAAAGCCGCCTTGGAGCAAGAGGAGAAGGTTACACGCTCGATTAAATGGATTCAGATTTTATCTCTTGCTGTAGGAGAAGTTCGGGAATGCCACCACCGCGCCATGACAATCCGACGTTCATCTCGTCTTCAAACCGCGAACAAGGTTCTCCTCTACTTCTTCTCTTATGGGTATATCTTAGGATTTTAGAAATGAAGTACGTGGTCAAAGGAGCCGGACCAACCTCGTGTTTTCATGGAAAAAACATGGAAAAATATTGTCTCGAGTTCGCCGGAAACCGCCACCTCCGGCGGCCAAACCATCGCCGATCGATAGCCATCGCCTCAACGGAGGTGGTGGTGGTGGTGGCTGGCCAGGGAAGTGACCGTACAGCCGGTGACAGATCGCGAAAGATCTATCGGAAATATGAGTTTTTTGGTGTTCTGGTTTTCGGGTTCTATTTGGTAGAAGATGAACAGTAAAATCGTTTTATAATATATAAATTGTGTATATGATACATAATGAAAAGATACATTATTTGGGCATGTTTTGATGCTGCAAAACGAGGCACTTAGAGGACGTTTTAGGAAAAATGACCAGTCACAAAAGTTGTAGCCTTTCGAGTCTAAAATTAATTTAAAATTGATTTCAACTCATTTGGGTAAGAGGTTTGACCGCAGCACCCGTTTTAGAGGGGGTTGTGCCTAGAGTTGGGCAGAAACTAAAATAGATGCCCACTCTTCATCCTTTGTCCAAATGACCTGAAATTTTGGCAGGCGGTTACCCTTAGCCATATCTAGAGGCTGTCCAAAAATGGGAATTTTTGGAGACACTTTGCCTAAAGTTTTTGTTTTAATTTAATAAAGTTAGAGGAAATTATTTATTTGGTCAAATAACCTCTAAACCCTCCCAAATTTTGGTGAGTTATCGTTGGCTATAAAACCTAGCTCTGTACAAAATTTCAACTGATCTGGATGAGTTTTGGATAGGGAGTCACCTATTCTTAACTAGGCAAAAGTGAGGCATTTTTGAGTAAAAAGTGCACGAAAGGTTGGAACGGTCGAATCACCTCAACTAATGCTGATATTTTGACCACTGACATGGGAGGGTTATTATAACCCACTTGGAGAAAATGGTGTGGTTTAGGATTGATTTACCCTAAGATCCAAGCTCAAACCCTAAATGGAGTGTTTAGAGGGTTGTGAAGGATATGGGGGCAATTGCTCTCGTATTGCCTTGAAACTCAGAAGAAATGATATTAGCATGATAAGAATCATCTAGATGGAATCTTGGAGAATTTGGAGACAAGTAGATTCCTCAAAACCTTAATCTTAGCTTTAGGGTAAAATACTAATTAAGCACAATCCATCACAAAACTTTATTTAAGGACTGTGAAACTAGGATAGAGTAAGTTTTGGAGTGGGTAGAAGTTATAGAGATTTTATTGGAATTTTATGATGTTTATTTCCAGCACTTCATTTGTAAAGTTTATTATAGCCCTAATTGATGTTTTAATTGTTTGGATCTTTCTGATCAATGAAACGTCATAAAATCTTGGAAGTAAATATTTTAGGACTGAATGGTTACCTTTGAATTTTTGTATAATTTTTAGTTGAGTAAATCCAGTACTTCCTTCACGAATGTTAAAGAGGGGTTTTATGCTTTGAAAATTAATTAGGGATTATATTATTACTGAACAATTATGAAATTGGGCCAATGCTATTTTTAAGGCTTTATCTGCATATTATAATTTATTTATAATTTTTGGAAGAATATTCTCTGTACTTGATTCATAAATAATGGAAGATAGTAAATATTGCTAAAATAGTTTTAGTGCCCTTTTGATGATAGAAAATTATGATACTTTGGATTTACTCTATTGAGATAACCTACTATTTATTATAAATTTGTTGGACATCTTGCATGAGAATTTAGGGTTGTTCATGTTCAAACCGGTAGCCCTTGAAATTTTTGAGTAAATTAATTAAATGCCAGATAAATTAGGAAAATTACCACATTCTGGATTTAGGCTATTTATATCATGATAAGTCTCCAGTAAATAGTTTAGGGCATTTGGATGAGTTTTGGGATCATTGCATAACTGGTTCGACATATAGTCTAGGTTGGTCTGCATATAGCAAATTTGTGAATTGCAATAGGACATGATCTGAGAAAGTCGTTGGAGTTAGTCATTTTTTCTGGGTGGACAATTGTGGATGATATCACAATAGTATGATATGAAGAGTAGAGAGAAGTAGTGATAGCTAGAGTTAAGAGGTGCTCGGGTTCGACGAAAGATCGTCTTTGCCGAAGAGAGAAAGGTTAAAAATCACCCTTGGATAGTCTATCGTAATATGAGAAGGGAATGGGTAAAGGGGATCAACAAATAACAATAAGTGCCTTGCGAAAGGGAACGATGGGCTTCAGCTACCATCATAGTTTTTAGTGCCCTTTGAGAGCCCTTCACGGGGAATACCGGGGGGAGTCCTGGGTTAACGTAAACTGCAATAACAAACTAACAAGAGTAACTTAGTAATTAGGGTTGCACCTTTCACAAATACTGTTAGCACAGGAAGATTAATGGGAGCTTCGGCTCAGTGGGTTAAGAGACGGATGGAATGGTCCGGGGAGCTTCGGCTCGGTTGGTTAAGAGACGGACGGAATGGTCCGGGGAGCTTCGTCTCGGTTGGTTAAGAGACTGACGTTTTAGTCCGGGGAGCTTCGGCTCAGTTTTTGTATGTTTACGATTAAATTTGTATGTGCATAAAAGGAATGAAAATTAAGCTGGTGGGTCTTCGGTATTGGAGGGTCGATGCACCGACGCTAATACGCTGACTCGGCAAGTGTGGTTAGCACTTCGCCAACAGAAGTCCGGTGATCCAGCCGGTAAGAGTACGCAGGAGTCCGCTTAGTGCACGAAGCGTTGAGGCGTATGATAGGTCTGACCGGTAGTTCTTTACTAGTTTAGAGGTGGGCGAGGCCCAACCAACCGCTTCCGTCTGCCACTACGGAGGTATCCTGGGAGGTAATGGCTCCGAAAGGGGGAACTAAAGGGCTGTGTGCACAGAGTCGGGTGTGTGAGTTGAACTTGCATGTTTCATCATACCCACTTGCATGTCATAGCATAATCGATTCATTTAACCCTGACAACTAAAGTATAAGTGGTATGGGATGCTTATATATTAGGACCTGCAAAACCACCTCTGGGTCTATTAGCTTGTGTGGGAAAGTTTATAAATTAAGGTTAAATTATATATATATTTATATATGCTGCTGTTTGATAACCGACACCCCAACGTATAATTGGTATGAGACACTCTATACGATGGGAGCCTTGCAGAAGATCCCTTGGCTTATGCGCTTTCGCACATAAGTTAAGGTTACTTTTCCTACTTTCTGTTATAGACATATTTATTATAGAATTCTAGATTAGTTCCGCTGCCACCTGTTTTTTCATTAAATCTCCACCTTCATGTCCTTCCTTTTCTTCCTCTCCGCTCGGTACCTAGGAGCCATGGGGGAAGGGGTAGGGGATGATAGGGCTTAGTCTTTATGACTAACGGTTTTCGAACCGCATCATTTTAGGGGATCGTGGAGCCAAGCAGGGAGGAGCAGACATAGAGACCGATGCGCTTGGAGATGGGGCAGTCTAGCTCTGGAGTTCATACAGCCGGGACCGTTAGTCTCGGCCTTGAGTAGTTTTGTTTTTCCTTCCGCATGAGCGTTTTGTAGTGAGGACATGATGTACCAGGCATAAGCCCGTATTTTTAGTACTCTGATGTATTATTCCGTGAACACTCCCTTCGTGGAGATTTTATTCTATATATGTGATTTACTTTCAGTGGACTTGCTCTTATTTCAATTATTGTGCTACCTTTCTGTCATCGAATTGGTCGGCAGAATCGGTGCCTTGTGGTGATGAACCTTCAGGACGTGAAGGTGTCACCGCAAAACGGTGATTCTGGGCCTAAGACCCCGGGGTTTAAAAAGAAAAAAAAGGGGGTCTTACAAGTGGTACCAGAGGAAGATAGTAACTTAAAAAAATGATGGTAGCTGAAGCCCATCATTCTAGTAAAAAAGGGGGTCATTACTATCTTCCTTTAATTATTTATAAGAAAGAGAGAGTGAGGTCCTACATTTTCTTCCATACAAGGCTTCATAAGGCGCCATCCTGATGCTGGACTGGTAGCTATTGTTATTGGAGAACTCGACCAACGGCAACATCTTCTCCCATGGCTCCCCTCGGTCCAGTATACACAGTCGTAGTAGATCCTCCAACGTCCTGTTGGTGCGCTCTGTCTGCCCGTCCGTCTGAGGGTTGAATGTCGTGCTAAAAGTCAATCGGGTGCCCAGATATTCCTGTACTGACCGCCACTCCCTGGATGTAAACCGTCCATCATGGTCCGACACTATCGTCCTGGGCACGCCATGGTATCGGATATACTGCTCCACGAACTTCCGTACCAGCACTCCCACCGAGTCATCCTTCCTGATTGGTATAAAGCGGGCCACCTTCGTCAACCGATCAACACTAACCCAGATCGAGTCATTCCCTGTCCGAGACCGTGGAAGCCAATGTATAAAATCCATAGCTATATCATCAAACTTCCACTCCCGCACCGGGAGTAGCTGCAACAGTCCTGCGGGGTTCCTGCACTCCGTCTTCACCAACTGACATGCCTCGCAATGGGTCACGAAGTACATAATGTCCTTCTTCATCCCTGGCCAGAACATCATCTTCTTCAAATCAGCAGTCATCTTTGTGATCCCGGGTGCACAGAATACCGGCTGCAATTCGCCTCCATCATAATATCCTCTCGGATCTGGCCTCCTGCGGGTATATATACTCTGCCTCTAAAATGTAGCAATCCATCTCTCAGGGAATAATCTCCTGTCGAACCCTCTTCCAAAGCTCGGAATATCGGCTCTGCCCATGCATCTGTCCTCTGTCCGTCCCGAATACGATCCCGAATATCATCTATGGCCACCATCGATGCCAGATACTCCCTATACAGCTCTGGATCATCCTCGGACACTAGGGATATCTGCATATCTCTGAATGACCGGACTAGCTCCATGGATATAACCTGGGGCCTGGCTTCGAAAGTGTCCGCTCTCCAACTCAATGCGTCGGCCACCACGTTTGCCTTCCCTGGATGGTAGTGCATCTCATATTGATAGTCTGCTAAGAACTCCACCTAGCGCCTTTGCCCGATATTTAGCTCCTTCTGCGTGTCCACGTATTTCAGGTTCTTATGCTCGGAGTAGATGTCACAGTGGACGCCATAAAGATAATGGTGCCAGACCTTCAGAGCAAAAACGACCGCTCCCATCTCAAGGTCGTGCACCGGTTAGTTCTTCTCATGGGTCTTCAGCTGGCGGGAGGCATATGCTATAACGTGTCCGTTCTGCATCAGCACCGATCCCATCCCCTGGTATGATGCGTCGGTATACACCTGGAATCCTTCCTTTTTAGATGGAAGGGCAGAATAGGGGCTAAGATGAGTCAGTCCTTCAGCTCCTAGAAAGCCGCCTGGCACTGCGGGGTCCAAACGAAAGGTGCCTCCTTCTTTGTCAAAGATGTGAGGGGGAGGGCAATTTGAGAGAACCCCTCAACGAACTTCCGGTAATAACCGGCAAGTCCCAAGAAACATCGTACATCGGTGGCTGTCTTTAACTGCGGCCAATCTCGAACCGCCTGAATCTTTGCCGGATCCACTGCCAACCCTGCTCTGCTGATAATGTGGCCTAGGAAAGCCACCTCCTTCAACCAAAACTAACACTTGCTGAATTTCGCGTAAAGGCGATGCTCCCGCAATCTCTCCAGAGTCAGTGCCACATGCCGAGTGTGCTCCTCCTCCGTCCTAGAGTAGATCAGGATGTCGTCTATGAATACTATGATGAACACATCCAAGTAAGCCTCGAAAACCCGATTCATGAGGCTCATGAACGCCGACGGTGCATTCGTGTGCCCGAAGGGCATCACAGTGAACTCAAACAGGCCATATCTGTTACTAAAGGCCGTCTTCGGGATATCCTCCTCCTGGATCCGCAGCTGGTAGTATCCTGACCTCAAGTTCAGCTTCGAGAAATAATGGGCTCCCTCCAGTTGGTCAAACAATTCGTCTATCCGTGGGAGCGGATAGGTATTCCGGACGGTCATCCTATTTAGTGCTCGATAATCGATGCAAAGGCGAAGTGTCCCATCCTTCTTCTTCACGAATAGGACCGGGGCTCCCCATGGCGAGGAACTCGGTCTAACAAATCCCTCCTCCACCAACTCCTGCAATTGAGTCTGAAACTCCGCCAACTCCTTCGGGGCCATCCGATAGGGAGCCCTGGATATCGGCTTAGCCCCTAGCACCAACTGAATCTTAAAATCCTTCTCCCTGTGCGGAGGCAATCCTGTCAGCTTCTCTTAAAACACATCGGCGTAATCACAAACCACCGGTATATTGGCAATCCGATCCTTCTCCTCGGTCATCTCGAACAGAACCTGGTATACCTCGTCTCCCTGTAGATGGGCCTTGACAGCCTGTACCGAAGATAAGAATATACGAGAGACAGGTCTTATACCTTCGATGATAATGAAAGAGTCCCCGTGTCTCACGGTGATCCTCTTCGCTTGGCAATCAATCTGGGCATGGTTCCAGTGCAGCCATACCATTCCCAGGATCTAGTCGTAGTCTGTCAGCTTCAAAATCGTCGCTGGAGCCTCGAATGCTTTTCCACCAATTTCATCCTCCATATTACAGTGGTCCATGGTAAGGAGCTCTGATCTATCTGGTAGTCGCACCCTCATCTTCAAGCCCATGAATCGCTCCACGCCTTCCAGTCCTTCTACGAACATCTCCGACACAAAGGAGTGAGTAGGTCCAGTATCGAATAGCGTGCGGGCAGGCTTGCCACTGATGAAGACTATACCTGGGGTGATTAGATGTCTTAGGGTTCTATAATGAGTTTTTCCTTCCTTGCTAATCTATCTAGTGCGGTTCTAAGTTTTAACAAATGAAAGGGAAATTCTATGAAAATAAAGAAGCATTGCAGTGTACCTGCTATGACCTGCTCCGGATTCCGAGGCTGCACAAGGACCAAGGCATATACCTGCTCCCTTTCCTGTCTATGATCTCCCCCTAGTATCCACGACCGCGGCCGCATCCTCGGCCTTCGTAATGCTGAGCTAGTGGGCCACCCTATGGTGCTGGAGGTAGTGCCCCCCTCATGGGGCAGTTCCTCCGGATGTGCCCAATCTGATGACAAAGGAAGCACTCTGGTGGGGGATACGACATTCCCCTGGGTCTCGGCATCTCCTGCATCCGAAGAGGTTGAGGGGCCAATATTACCTTTTCCCTCGGCTCCTGCCTCACTTCCTGACGAGGTTGGTCCTTTGTCCTCCTCCACTCTGGTATAGCACCTCGCCACTGGTCATTTCAGACTCTCCGTCCCTGATCCTCTGCAGGCCGCTTCCGGCCCCGGGTGGTGTGCCAATCAGCCTTAATTCTTTTTGCCATCTCCAAAATCTGGGAGATAGGCCCGTCAGATACAAACAACAAAGCCTCCCTCAAGTCCTCCCGCAGGCCCTTATAGAACCTCCTGATGTACCCTGCTTCGTCCAGCTGGTAGGAATCTGCGTATCGAGCCAGATGGTCGAACTCCCGATGGTACTCCACCACCGTCCGGGTGCCCTGCTTCAGTTGTAAGAACCGCTCCTCCAACTCATCCCTGGCCGACTGCGGAACGAAATGCTCCAGCAGCGTGGCCCTGAAATCTTCCCAAGTAACCTCCGCAACCTCCCTATCAGCAAATGTCGTGTCCAACAACGTATTCCACAACCTCTTGGCATGGGACTCCAGGCAAGAGACAACCAGAGCCACCCTCTCCTCCAAGGGACACCGTATCCCGGTCAACATCTCGTACATGATATCCAGCCACTCTTCCGTCCGAATCACCGACTCTGTCCCCAAGTAGGACGAGGGAGAAAGACCTCGGAAGATGCTCAGCCAGTTGGCCCCCGGATTTGGCTGCGGGATAGGAACCTGCTGGGCCCTGAAAGCCTCCAGGATGGCAGTCAGAGTCTGTCCTATGTCTGACTGAAGGAAAGGAGTGGGGACCGGTGGAGGTGGAGCAACATCCTGAGCCTATTGAACTCCACCTTGTGGTGTAGGCTGTGTTGGAGGCTGCGTAACAAAAACCCATACTTAGAAAACGTTCAATCTTTAATAAAAGTGGACAATTTATATGTGATCCCCATATGGGCACACCACGCTTCCGCTGCGGACCATTCCGTCCGTCTCTTAACCAACCGAGCCGAAGCTCCCCGGACCATTCCGTACGCCTCTTAACCCACCGAGCCGAAGCTCCCATCAATCTTCCTGTGCTAACAGTGTTTGTGAAAGGTGCAACCCTAATTAGTAAGTTACTCTTATCAATTTTTTATTGCAGTTTACGTTAACCCAGGACTGCCCCCGATATTCCCCGTGAAGGGCTCTCAAAGGGCACTAGGAACTATGATGGTAGCTTAAGCCCATCATTCCCTTTCACAAGGCACTTATTGTTATTGGTTGATCCTCTTTACCCATTCCCTTCTCATATTACGATAGACTATCCTAGGGTGATTTTTAACCTTCCCCTCTTCGGGAAAGACGATCTTTCGTCGAACCCAAGCACCTCTTAACTCTAGCTATCACTACTTCTCTCTACTCTTCATATCATCCTATTGTGATATCATCCACAATTGTCCACCCAGACAAAATGACAAACTCCAACGACTTTCTCAGATCATGTCCTATTGCAATTCACAAATTTGCTATATGCAGACCAACCTAGACTATATGTCGAACCGGTTATGCAATGATCCCAAAACTCATCCAAATGCCCTAAACTATTTACTGGAGACTTATCATGATATAAATAGCCTAAATCCAGAATATGGTAATTTTCCTAATTTATCTTCCATTTAATTAATTTCCTCAAAAATTCTAAGGGCTACCAGTTTGAACATGAACTACCCTAAGTTCTCATGCAAGATGTCCAGAAAATTTATAATAAATAGTAGGTTATCTCAATAGGGTAAATCCAAAGTATCATAATTTTCTATTATCAAAAGGGCACTAAAACTATTTTAGCAATATTTACTATCTTCCATTATTTATGAACTAAGTACAGAGAATATTCTTCCAAAAATTATAAATAAATTATAATATGCAGATAAAGCCTTAAAAATAGCATTGGCCCAATTTTATAATTTTTCAGTAATAATATCATCCCTAATTAATTTTCAAAGCATAAAACCCGTCTTTAACATTTGTGAAGGAAGTACTGGATTTACTAAACTAAAAATTATACAAAACTTCAAGGGTAACCATTCTGTCCTAAAATATTTACTTCCAAGATTTCATGAGGTTTCGATGATCAGAAAGATCCAAATAATTAAAACATCAATTAGGGCTATAATAAACTTTACAAAAGAAGTGCTGGAAATAAACATCATAAAATTCCAGTAAAATCTCTATAGCTTCTGCCCACTCCAAAACATACTCTATCCTAGTTTCCCAGTCTTTAGATAAAGTTTTGTGATGAATTGTGCTTATTTAGTATTTTACCCTAAAGCTAAGATTAAGGTTTTGAGGCATCTACTTGTCTCCAAATTCTCCAAGATTCCTTCCAGACGATTCTTATCATGCTAATATCATTTCTTCTGAGTTTCAAGGCAATACAAGAGTAATTGCCGCCATATCCTTCACAACCCTGAAAACCCTCCATTTAGGGTTTGAGCTTGAATCCTAGGGTAAATCAACCCTAAACCACACCATTTTCTCCAAGTGGGTTATAATAACCCTCCCAAGTCAGTGGTCGAAATATCAGCCTCAGTTAGGTGATTTGACCGTTCCAACCTCTCGTGCACTTTTTACTCAAAAATGCCTCACTTTTGCCTAGTTAAGAATAGGTGACTCCCTATCCAAAACTCATCCAGATGAGTTAAAATTTTGTACAGAGCTAGGTTTTATAGCTAGGGACCACTCACCAAAATTTGGGAGGGTTTGGAAGTAATATGACCACATAAATAATTTCTTCTAACTTTATTAAATTAAAACAAAAACTTTAGGCAAAGTGTCTCCAAAAATTCCCATTTTTGGACAGCCTTTAGATATGGCTAAGGGTAACCCCCTGCCCAAATTTCAGGTCATTTGGACAAAGGAAAAAAGAGTGGAAATCTATTTTAGTTTCTGCCCAACTCTAGGCACAGCCCCCTCTAAAACAGGTGTTGCGGTCAAACCGCTTATCCAAATGAGTTGAAATCAATTTTAAATTTATCTAGACTCGAAAGGCTACAACTTTCGTGGCTGGTCATTTTTCCTAAAACGGCATCTAAGTGCCTCGTTTTGCAGCATCAAAACATGCCCAAATAATGTATCTTTTCATTATGTATCATATACATAATTTATATATTATAAAACGATTTTACTGTTCATCTTCTACCAAACAGAACCCGAAAACCAGAACACCGAAAACTCATATTTCCGGTAGCTCTTTCGCTATCCGTCGCCGGCCATCCGGTCACTTCCCTGGCCAGCCACCACCACCACCACCTCCGTTGAGGCGATGGCTATCGGTCAGCGGTGGTTTGGCCGCCGGAGGTGGCGGTTTCCGGTGAACTCAAGACAATATTTTTCCATGGTTTTCCATGAAAACACGAGGTTGGTCCGGCTCCTTTGAGCACGTACTTCATTTCTAAGATCCTAAGATCTATCCATAAGAGAAGAAGTAGAGGAGAACCTTGTTTGCGGTTTGAAGACGAGATGAACGTCGGATTGTCATGACGCGGTGGTGGCATTCCCGAACTTCTCCTACAGCAAGAGATGAAATCTGAATCCGTTTGATCGAGCATGTAACCTTCTCCTCTTGCTCCAAGTGGGCTTTTATAGATCTCCCAATGGGGAGGGGAAAAGAATGAAACATTCATGGCCATGAATTCTCTGTCTTAATAGTATCTCGGTTATGGTAGAGGAAAGGGAACGTTGGAATAAGAAGAGGCGTTTACCAGGTGGCGATTCCCTATTAGACCTCACTCTCTCTTTCTTATTAAGTAATTAAAGGAGGAAACGGCCCACAATTACTAATGCTACAAATTCCCATAATCAGAATTGATTATGAATTAGGTTACAGAAATTTCCAGTCTGGCTGACGTTTCGGCCCTTGTCACGGGCGTGACACGTAGGACATGGGCGTGACAGGCCCGGGTAGCCAATTTTGAGTTCGACGATCGTCGAACTAAGATAGACGATCGTCGAAGGGTGTTCACGCCCTAGGTCACGGGCGTGACATATGGGTCACGGGCGTGACAGGGTCAAGGTGCAAATTCCGCGCTCGGGGATCGTCTCACATAGATCGACGATTGCCGAAGGGGGTCACGCCCTGGGTCCCGGGCATGACAGGGCCATGACGCAAATTCTTGCGCTTCGACGATCGTCCCAATGAGATCGACGATCGTCAAAGTGGTCATGCCCTAGGTCACAGGCGTGACACATAGGGCACGGACGTGACAGGCCCGGGTTTCAAATTCGACGATTGTCTCACGGAGATCGACGATCGTCAAAGGAGTCACGCCCTAGGTCACGGGCGTGACACATAGGTCACGCGCGTGACCAACCCGTGACCCGAAATCTCGTTCGATGTACTTCAATTCTTGGTCTTCTAGGGTTCTGTCACGACAGACCGACTCTTAGGGGTCTAGCCGGAAATAGGATGTTACAAATCCCGATAAACAAAACAAAAATTTCGTCCCCGAAATTGAGGTTGAGCCTACGGGGATTCCTACCGAAATAAATTAAACTTGTAACATCCCATACGGTTTTTTATTGGGTTCAAGCGGCTACTTGCTTGATAAACGAAGTCAATCTCCCTAATAAACAAAAGATTAGCCCCTACTTTCCTGCGCATGCCTAGGTTCTCGATTTCCCTTACCTAGTCCTACCGGTTCAATACAATAAGATAATTTATAGTATACTGAGAGGTGGTGATGTATACCTGACTGAATAACTCCCGGTACTTTTGCCTCATCAGGTCCTGCGGTTCCCAGGTGTGCTCCTCCTGACCGTGGTTTCTCAACAGATCCTTTACTAAGGGGATCTTCTTATGGCGCAAGATCCGTACTCCTCTATCGTCGATCCGAACCGGCTCCAAGTGAACAGATCGGTCTGAAGCTACCGGCCCTTCGGTGGTCAAAATCTGCTGCTCCGGGCGCAGTAGAGCCCTTCTTAGCGAAGACATGTGGAAGACGTCTTGTAGAGCTGCTAGCTCTGGTGGAAACTCTAGCCTGTAGGCTAGGGGCCCGATCCGCTCCAGGATCCGGTAACGGCCCATATACCTAGGGCTGAGCTTCTTCCACCGACCGCGCACCCGTGAGACTCCGTGCATGGGCCGGATCTTCAAGAACACTCGGTCCCCTACCTGAAACTCCACCTGACGATGTCGGGCATCATAGTACTTAGCCTTTCTGCTCTGTGCCTCAAACATCCTATCTCTGATCAGTCTCACCTGTGCCTCGGTGTATTCCACAAAATCCAATCCCAACACCTTCGGATCCTCGTCCTGAACCCAAGAAAGCGGGGTCCTACATTTTCTTCCATACAAGGCTTCATAAGGCGCCATCCTGATGCTGGACTTGTAGCTATTGCTATAGGAGAACCGACCAACGGCAACATCTTCTCCTATGGCTCCCCTCGGTCTAGTATACACAGTCGTAGTAGATCCTCCAATGTCCTGTTGGTGCGCTCAGTCTGCCCGTCCGTCTGAGGGTGGAAGGTCGTGCTAAAAGTCAATCGGGTGCCCAGATATGCCTGCACTGTCCGCCACTCCCTAGATATAAACCGTTCATCGCGGTCCGACATAATCGTCTTGGGCACGCCATGGTATCGGATATACTGCTCCACGAACTTCCGTACCAGCACTCCCACCGAGACATCCTTCCTGATTGGTATAAAGCGGGCCACCTTCGTCAACCGATCAATAATCACCCAGATCGAGTCATTCCCTGTCCGAGAACGGGGAAGCCCATGTATAAAATCCATAGCTATATCATCAAACTTCCACTCCGGCACCGGGAGTGGCTGCAACAGTCCTGCGGGGTTCCTGCACTCCGCCTTCACAAACTGACATGCCTCGCAATGGGTCACGAAGTATATAATGTCCTTCTTCATCCCTGGCCAGAACATCATCTTCTTCAAATCAGCAGTCATCTTTATGATCCCCGGGTGTACAGAGTACCGGCTGCAATGCGCCTCCGTCATAATATCCTCTCGGATCTGACCTCCTGCGGGTATATATACTCTGCCTCTGAAATGTAGCAATCCATCTCTAAGGGAATAATCGTTTGTCGAACCCTCCTCCAAGGCTCGGAATATCGGCTCTGCCCATGCATCTGTCCTCTGTCCGTCCCGAATACGATCCCGAATATCATCTATGGCCACCATCGATGCCAGATACTCCCTATACAGCTCTGGATCATCCTCGGACACTAGGGATATCTGCATATCTCTGAATGACCGGACTAGCTCCATGGACATAACCTGGGGCCCGGCTTCGGAAGTGGTAACTCTCCGACTCAATGCGTCGGCCACCACGTTTGCCTTCCCTAGATGGTAGTGCATCTCATACTGATAGTCTGCTAAGAACTCCACCCAGCGCCTCTGCCTGATATTTAGCTCCTTCTGCGTGTCCACGTATTTCAGGTTCTTGTGGTCGGAGTAGATGTCGCAGTGGACTCCATAAAGATAATGGCGCCAGACCTTCAGAGCAAAAACGACCGCTCCCATCTCAAGGTCATGCACCGGGTAGTTCTTCTCATGGGTCTTCAGCTGGCGAGAGGTATCTGCTATGACGTGTCTGTTCTGCATCAGCACTGCTCCCATCCCCTGGTATGATGCGTCGGTATACACCTGGAATCCTTCCTTTCCAGATGGAAGGGCCAGAATAGGGGCTGAGATGAGTCGTTCCTTCAGCTCCTGGAATGCCGCCTAGTACTGCGGGGTCCAAACGAAAGGTGCCTTCTTCTTTGTCAAATATGTGAGGGGGAGGGCAATTTGAGAGAACCCCTCCACGAACTTCCGGTAATAACCGGCAAGTCCCAAGAAACTTCATAGATCGGTGGCTGTCTTTAACTACGGCCAATCTCGAACCGCCTGAATCTTTGTTGGATCCACTACAAACCCGGCTCCGCTGATAATGTGGCCTAGTAAAGCCACCTCCTTCAACCAAAACTGACACTTGCTGAATTTCGCGTAAAGGCAATGCTCCCGCAACCTCTCCAGAGTTAGTGCTAGATGCCGAGTGTGCTCCTCCTCCGTCCTAGAGTAGATAAGGATGTCATCTATGAATAATATGATGAACACATCCAAGTAAGCCTCGAAAACCCAGTTCATGAGGCTCATGAATGCCGACGGTGCATTCGTGAGCCCGAAGGGCATCACGGTGAACACATACAGTCCATATCTGCTACTGAAGGACGTCTTCGGGATATCTCCTCCTTGATCCGCAGCTGGTAGTATCCTGACCTAAAGTCCAGCTTCGAGAAATAATGGGCTCCCTCCAGTTGGTCGAACAATTGGTCTATCCGTGGGATCGGATAGGTATTCCGGACGGTCAGCCTGTTTAGTGCTCGATAATCGATGCACAGGCGAAGTGTCCCATCCTTCCTCTTCACGAATAGGACCGGCGCTCCCCATGGCGAGGAACTCGATCTAACAAATCCCGCTTCCCCAAACTCCTGCAACTTAGTCCGAAACTCTGCCAACTCCTTCGGGGGACCCCGATAGGGAGCCCTGGATATTGGCTTAGCCCCTGATACCAACTGAATCTGAAAATCCTTCTCCCTGTGCAGAGGAAATCCTGGAAGCTTCTCTGGAAACACATCGGCGTTATCACAAACTACCGGTATATTGGCAATCTGATCCTTCTCCTCGGTCATCTCGAACAGAACCTGGTATACCTCGTCTGACTGCAGATGGGCCTTGACGACCTGTACCGAAGATAAGAATATACGAGAGACAGGTCTTATACCTTCGATGACAATGAAAGAGTCCCCGTGTCTCATGGTGATCCTCTTTGCTTGGAATTAAATCTGGGCATGGTTCCAGTGCAACCTTACCATGCCCAGGATCTAGTCATAGTATGTCAGCTTCAAAATCGTCGCTGGAGCCTCGAATGCTTTTCCACCAATTTCATCATCCATATTGCAGTGGTCCGTGGTAAGGAGCTCAGATCCATCCGGTAGTCACATCCCTACTCTTCGAGCCCGTGAATCGCTCCACGCCTTCCAGTCCTTCTACGAACGTCTCCGACACAAAGGAGTGAGTAGCTCCAGTATCGAACAGCGTGCGGGCAGGCTTGCCACTGATGAAGACTATACCTTGGGTGATTAGATGTGTTAGGGTTCTATAATGAGTTTTTCCTTCCTTGCTAATCTATCTAGTGCGGTTCTAAGTTTTAACAACTGAAAGGGAAATTTTATGAAAATAAAGAAGCATTGCAGCGTACCTGCTATGACCTGCTCTGGATTCCGAGGCTGCGCAAGGTCAAATGCATATACCTGCTCCCTTTCTTGTCTACGATCTCCCCCCTGGTATCCACGACCGCGGCCGCGTCCTCGGCCTTCGTAATGCTGAGCTGGTGGGCCACCCTGTGGTGCTGGAGGTGGTTCCCCACTCATGGGGCAGTTCTTTCAGATGTGCCCAATCTGATGACAAAGGAAGCACTCTGGTGGGGGATATGTCATTCCCCAGGTCTCGGCATCTCCTGCATCCGAAGAGGTTGAGGGGCCAATATCACCTGTTCCCTCGGCTCCTGCCTCACTTCCTGACGAGGCTGGTCCTCTGTCCTCCTCCCCTCTGGTATAGCACCTCGCCGCTGGTCATTTCTGACTCTCCGTCCCTGATCCTCTACTGGCCGCTTCCGGCCCCGGGTGGTGTGCTTAGTCAGCCTCAATCCTTTTTTCCATCTCCAAAATTCGGGATATAGGCCCGTCAGATACAAACAACAAAGCCTCCCTCAAGTCCTCCCGCAGGCCCTTATAGAACCTCTAGATGTACCCTGCTTCGTCCAACTGCTAGGAATCTGCGTATCGAGCCAGATGGTCGAACTCCCAATGGTACTCCACCACCGTCCGGGTGCCCTGCTTCAACTGTAAGAATCGCTCCTCCAACTCATCCCTGGACTACTGCGGAACGAAATGCTCCAGCAGCACGACCCTGAACTCTTCCCAAGTAACCTCCGCAAGCTCCCTATTGGCAAATGTCGTGTCCAATAGCATCTTCCACCACCTCTTGGCATGGTACTCCAGACAAGAGACAACCAGAGCCACCCTCTCCTCCCAGGGACACCGTATCCCGGTCAACATCTCATACATGATATCCAACCACTCTTCCGTCCGAACCGCCGACTCTGTTCCCAAGTAGGATGGGGGAGAAAGCCCTCGGAAGATGCTCAGCCAGTTGGCCCCCGGATTTGGCTGCAGGACAGGAACCTACTAGGCCCTGAAAGCCTCCAGGATGGCAGTCAGAGTCAGTCCCATGTCTGACTGAAGGAAAGGAGTGGGGACCGGTGGAGGTGGTGCAACATCCTAAGCCTGTTGAACTCCACCTTGTGGTGTAGGCTGTGCTGGAGGCTGCGTAACATAAACCCATACTGAGAAAACGTTCAATCTTTAATAAAAGTGGACAATTTATATGTGATCCCCAAATGGGCACACCACTGCTTCCGCTGCTTAGTTTGTCCCCAAACTAAACTCGAGCAGGGGTGACCCAGGGATAGTGGACTGCTACCTTTTTCAGATCGATGTTTCCCTTTGATACCACTTATAAGACCCCCCCCCCCTTTTTTTTTTCTTTTTAAACACCAGGGTCTTAGGCCCAAAATCGTCATTTTGCGGTGACACCTTCACGTCCTGAAGGGTCATCACCACAAGGCGCTAATTCTGCCGGCCAATTCGATCACAGAAAGGTAGCACAATAATTGAAGTAAGAGAAAGTCCACTGAAAGTAAATCACATATATAAAATAAAATCTCCACGAAGGGAGTGTCCACAGAATAATACATCAGAGTACTAAAAATACGGCTTATGCCCAGTACATCATGTCCTCACTACAAAACGCTCATGCGGAAGCAAAAACAAAACTACTCAAGGCCGAGACTCACGGTCCCGGCTGTATGAACTCTAGAGCTAGACTGACCCATCTCCAAGCACACCGGTCTCTGGGGCTGGTCCTCCCTGCTGGGCTCCACGATCCCCTAAAATTATGCGGTTCGAAAACCGTTAGTCATAAAGACTAATCCCTATCATCCCCTACCTCTTACCCCATGTATCCTTGGTACCGAGCGGAGAGGAAGAAAGGGAATGACATGAAGGTGGAGATTTAATGAAAGAAACAGGTGGCAGCGGAACTAATCTAGCAATTCTATAATAAATATGTCAATAACAGAAAGTAGGAAAAGTGACCTTAACTTATGTGCGAAAGCGCATAAGCCAATGGATCTTTTGCAAGGCTCCCATCGTATAGAGTGTCCCATACCACTTATACGTTGGGGTGTCGGTTATCAAACAGCAGCATATATATATATATATATATATATATATATATATATATATATATATATATATATATATATATATATATATATATATATATATATATATATATAATTTAACCTTAATTTATAAACTTGCCCACACAAGCTTATAGACCAAGGGGTCGTTTTGTAGGTCCTAATGTAAAAGTGTCCCATACCACTTATACTTTAGGTGTCAGGGTTAAATGAATCGATTATGCTATGACATGCAAGTGAGTATGATGAAACATGCAAGTGCAACTCACACACCCGACTCTGTGCACACAGACCTTTAGTTCCCCCTTTCGGAGCCGTTACCTCCCAGGATACCTCCGTAGTGGCAGACGGAAGCAGTGGGTTGGACCTCGCCCACCTCTAAACCAGTAAAGCACTACCGGTCAGACCTATCGTACGCCTCAACGCTTGGTGCACTAAGCGGACTCCTACGTACTCTTGCCGGCTGGCGCACCGGACTTCTGTTAGCGAAGTGCTAACCACACAAGCTGAGTCAGCGTATTTGCGTCAGTGCATCGACCCTCCAATACCGAAGATCAACCACCTTAATTTTCATTCCTTTTATGCACATGCAACTTTAATCGTAAACACACAAAAACCGAGCCGAAGCTCCTCGAACTAAAACGTCAGTCTCTTAACCAACTGAGCCGAAGCTCCCCGGACCATTTCGTCCGTCTCTTAACCAACCGAGCTGAAGCTCCCCGACCATTCCGTCCGTCTCTTAACCCACCGAGCTGAAGCTCCCATCAATCTTCCTGTGCTAAAAGTGTTTTTGAAAGGTGCAACCCTAATTACTAAGTTACTCTTGTCAGTTTGTTATTGTAGTTTACGTTAACCCAGGACTGCCCCCGGTATTCCCCATGAAGGGCTCTCAAAGGGCACCTGATTTACTTTAATTTTTTTTAGTTACTATCTTCCTTTTTGCCACCCTGTAGTACAGGCCGTTTCGGCCCTTCTCACGGGCGTGATATGCAGATTCCTACCAGCTGGACGAAGCAGAGTACATAAGGATGTTCTATAAGGGCCTGCGGGAGGACTTGAGGGAGGCTTTGTTGTTTGTATCTGATGGGCCTATCTTCCGGATTTTGGAGATGGCAAAAAGGATTGAGGCATATTGGCACACCACCCATGGTCGGAAGCGGCCAGCAGAGGATCAGGGACGGAGAGTCAGAAATGACCAGCGGTGAGGTACTATACCAGAGGGGAGGAGGACAGAGGACCAGCCTCATCAGGAAGTGAGGCAGGAGTCGAGGGAGCAGGTGATATTGGCCCCTCAACCTCTTTGGATACAGTAGATGCCGAGACCCGGGGGAATGGCATATCCCCCACCAGAGTGCTTCCTTTGTCATCAGATTGGGCACATCCGGAGGAACTGCCCCATGAGGGGGGCACCACCTCCAGCACCACAGGATGGCCCACTAGCTCAGCATTACGGAGGCCGACGACGCGGCCGCAGTCGTGGATTCCAGGGGGGAGATCGTAGACAGGAAAGGGAGTAGGTATATGCCTTAGACCTTGTGCAGCCTCGGAATCCAGAGCAGGTCATAGCAGGTACGCTGCAATGCTTCTTTATTTTCATATAATTTTCCTTTCAGTTGTTAAAACTTAGAACCGGACTAGATAGATTAGCAAGGAAGAAAAAACTCATTATAGAACCCTAAGACATCTAATCACCCTAGGTATAGTCTTCATCAGTGGCAAGCCTGCCCGTACGCTGTTCGATACTTGAGCTACTCACTCCTTTGTGTCGGAGATGTTCGTAGAAGGACTGGAAGGCGTGGAGCGATTCACGGGCTCGAAGATGAGGGTGAGACTACCGGATGGATCTGAGCTCCTTACCACAGACCACTGCAATATGGAGGCAAAAATTTGTGGAAAAGCATTCGAGGCTCCAGCGACGATTTTGAAGCTGACAGACTACGACTTCATCCTGGGCATGGTATGGCTGCACTGGAACCATGCCAAGAATGATTGCCAAGCGAAGAGGATCACCGTGAGACACGACGACTCTTTCATTGTCATCGAAGGTATAAGACCTGTCTCTCGTATATTCTTTTCTTCGGTACAGGTCGTCAAGGCCAATCTATAGGGAGACGAGGTATACCAGGTTCTATTCGAGATGACCGAGGAGAAGGATCGGATTGCCAATATACCGGTGGTTTGTGATTACGCCGATGTGTTTTCAGAGAAGCTGCCACGATTGCCTCCGCACAGGGAGAAGGATTTTCAGATTCAGTTTGTGCCAGGGGCTAAGACGATATCCAGGGCTCCCTATCGGATGGCCTCGAAGGAGTTGGCGGAGTTTCGGACTCAGTTGCAGGAGTTGGTGGAGCCGGGATTTGTTAGACCGAGTTCCTCGCCATGGGGAGCCTCGGTCCTATTCGTGAAGAAGAAGGATGGGACACTTCGCCTGTGCATCGATTATCGAGCACTAAACAGGCTGACCATCCAGAATACCTATCCGCTCCCATGGATAGACGAATTGTTCGACCAACTAGAGGGAGCCCATTATTTCTCGAAGCTTGACTTGAGGTCAGGATACTACCAGCTGCAGATCCAGGAGGAGGATATCCCGAAGACGGCCTTCAGTAGCATATATGGCCTGTATGAGTTCACCGTGATTCCCTTCGGCCTCACGAATGCACCGTCGGCATTCATGAGCCTCTTGAATCGGGTTTTCGAGGCTTACTTGGATGTGTTCGTCATAGTATTCATAGAAGACATCCTGATCTACTCTAGGACGGAGGAGGAGCACACTCGGCATCTGGCACTGACTCTGGAGAGGTTGCGGGAGCATTGCCTTTACGCGAAATTCAGCAAGTGTCAGTTTTGGTTGAAGGAGGTGGCTTTCCTAGGCCACATTATTAGCGGAGATGGGTTGGCAGTGGATCCGGCAAAGATTCCGGCGGTTCGAGATTGGCCGCAGTTAAAGTGTTGGTACCCTAGTTTGGATTTGAGTTCAGTCTTCTCTTTTAGTCTCTTGACCCAAGATTTATCTATGGTCAAAGGTTAGTTGTTTAGTTAGTTTGCTCTACTTATAGAGTTGTCACTTATCCAGATGAAAATTTGGTTAAGTTGTTTTTTGTTCGACTATGGTCGAACGCCGCTCGACTATCGTCTATCGACTGTTCGACGATCGTCTATCAGTTGGTCGACGTTTGTCTGTCAGCAGATCGTCTATCTCTGAGTTAGTTCAACTCTTGTTAGCTCGACGTTTTGTGGAATCTGCCTCGCTGATCGTCGAACCCCAATCGACTTCTTTTGACCAGACAGATTTCTTGATAGTTCAACTATCTGCTTGGATAGTTCAACTATCTGATAGTTCGACTATCTGTTTGATTGGTCGACTATCTGTGTTGTTTGAAAGTTCGACTATCTGTCTTGATAGGTCGACTATCTGTTGTGTTTGATAGTTCGACTATCTGCTTGGACAGTTCAACTATCTGATAGTTCGACTATCTATTTGATAGGTCGACTATATGTTTTGTTTAATAGTTCGACTATCTGTTTGATAGGTCGACTATCTGTTTTGTTTGATAGTTCGACTATCTGTTTGATAGGTCGACTATCTGTTTTGTTTGATAGTTCGACTATCTGGTTGATAGGCCGACTATCTGTTTTGCTTGATAGTTTGACTATCTGTCTTGATAGGTCGACTATCTGATAGCTCGACTATCTGTTCTGATAAGTCGACTATCTGCTGTGGGAGTTCGACTATCTGATTTGATAGTTCGACTATCTGTATCGTTCGACTATCTGTTTGATAGGTCGACGATCTCTGTGCTTCGGTCGACGATCTCCGAGGGTCGTTCGACGTTCTGCTATATGTCTTCAGTAATTTTGTCCTCTTCTATTCTATGATTTATTTCATATTTATTTGGCATATTTTATAAAAGATTATTTCAATAAATTTATGCTATCATTTCTAAGCAATACTTGCTTGCTTCTTTATGCATAAGTTAAGCTTTTCTCTGATAAAGTTGTTTGTCTTATTAGTTGACATATCCTGTTGCTTTATCTGCCATGCTGTCCTTTATAGCCGTTAGACTCAAAAAGTCTTCTCTGGCCGTAAAGAGTTTCTTCTGATGTGACTTTCTCTAGTAGTTTTTTTATCAGATTTATTTGCAGCTTCTTAGAAAGCTTTATCCTCGTATAGGATATCTGTCTGCAGGATTTGTTTTTGCTTTATGCTTTTTGCAGCCCAGATTGCAGATTCCAGAAAAAGACAAAGTTCAAACTCAAATTAGAGCCGTTGAAAAGGCCCATATATAAAGAGCTTCTTTTGAAAGAAATAGATAGACACATATACACACAGATAGATATATACATATATACATATACAAGAAGTTTACTTCAGCAATATAGAGAACTACAACTCTCAGAAATTCATATTCAACTGAGAAGATCAAATCTCTTCAACATTCTTCTTCATTCTGAGTTCATCCTGCTCACAGGAAGACATTCACTCAGTGCCTCAAGAAGAAGAAGAAGAAGAAAGAAAAGCCTGTGAAGAAGAACAATCATTAAACTATCAAGAGTCTTCTTCAAGCTTCTCCTTCAGAACCCCAAGACAGTTCTTTGTCTTAGTTCAGAAGAGTTCCTGCACCCTGAGCAAGACTCCTTCCTAGATATTCTCTAAGCTAGGGGGAGCCTTGATTCTTTAGAGCTTTCTAGCTCTGTGCAATCCACTAGCTTCTCTAATCTGTTTAACAATAGAGAAGAAACTTTAACTCTCTCAACCTCCTATAGAAAGGGTTATTACTCCCTTCAAAAGTGAACCCTTGGTGGCAGGTCACCTGATCAAAAACCTGTGTTGGATTTTGAGCTCCTGATCAAAAGCTCAAAGGGTCTACTTGATCTACCTGAAGCAGATCAGTTGGTGGCAGGGCACCTGAACAAAAACCTGTAGTGGATTCCTACCAGGGTGGTAGAAGAGTGGACGTACCTATTTAGAGGGAACCACTATAAAATTTCTTGTGTCGTCTGTGCTGCTTATTTAATTTATTGCACTGTGGCTGTGAGTAGAAATAACTAGGATTTCTAGTTGCTGTGATAGGACCCAAGCTTAACTGTAATTACAGTTAGCTCTCTTTTGTGCACTACACTTAGTGTTAGACTCTAGGGTTTCAAATATATGTAAACTCATTCCGCAAATTAACTCTAAGGGAGTTGAGTAGGGTGTCGTAATTTTTTAATACTCTATTCACCCCCCTCTAGAGTTATATCTATCCTCACTTTCAATTGGTATCAGAGGGAGGTTGCGGGTTCGAAACCCCGAGGTCGTTTTCGGGGGGGGGGGGGGATTGTTGGGGCTGCGGTCCGGAATCGCCCCTGCGCTGCGGTGCTATGCGGTAATGGCTTAACTGGCTGCCCCATGGATCTGCCCGAGGACCTTTGATATAAAGATTAGTTGCGCCGTCCTCCATCAGTCCGGGCTTTTGGTGCGAGTGGTTGCGCTAAGTACTCTCATAAAGACAACCACCAATGTACGAAGTTTCTTGGTACTTACCGGTTATTACCGGAAGTTCGTGGAGGGGTTCTCTCAAATTGCCCTCCCCCTCACATATTTGACAAAGAAGGAGGCACCTTTCGTTTGGACCCCGCAGTGCCAGGCGGCTTTCCAGGAGCTGAAGGACCGACTCATCTCAGCCCCTATTCTGGCCCTTCCATCTGGAAAGAAAGGATTCAAGGTGTATACCGACGCATCATACCAGGGGATGGGAGCGGTGCTGATGCAGAATGGACACGTCATAGCATATGCCTCCCGCTAGCCGAAGACCCATGAGAAGAACTACCCGGTGCACGACCTTGAGATGGGAGCGGTAGTTTTTGCTCTGAAGGTCTGACGCCATTATCTTTATGGAGTCCACTGCGACATCTACTCCGACCACAAGAACCTGAAATACATGGACATGCAGAAGGAGCTAAATATCAGGCAGAGGCACTGGGTGGAGTTCTTAGCAGACTATCAGTATGAGATGCACTACCATCCAGGGAAGACAAATGTAGTGGCCTATGCGTTGAGTCGGAGAGCTGCCACATCCGAAGCCGGGCCCCATATTATGTCCATGGAGCTAGTCCGGTCATTCAGAGATATGCAGATATCCCTAGTGTCCGAGGATGATCCAGAGCTGTATAGGGAGTATTTGGCATCGATGGTGGCCATAGATGATATTCGGGATCGTATTCAGGACGGACTGAGGAAAGATTCATGGGCAGAGCCGATATTCCGAGCCTTGGAGGAGGGTTCGACAGGAGATTATTCCCTGAGAGATGGATTGCTACATTTCAGAGGCATAGTATATATACCCGCAGGAGCCCAGATCCGAGAGGATATTATGATGGAGGCGCATTGCAGCCGGTACTGTGTGCACCCGAGGATCACAAAGATGACTGTTTATTTGAAGAAGATGATGTTCTGGCCAGGGATGAAGAAGGACATTATGTACTTCGTGACCCATTACGAGGCATGTAAGTTGGTGAAGGCGGAGTGCAGGAACACCGCAGGACTGTTGCAGCAACTCCCGGTGCTGGAGTGGAAGTTTGATGATATAGCTATGGATTTTATACATGGGCTTCCCCGATCTCGGATAGGGAATGACTCGATCTGGGTGATTGTTGATTGGTTGACGAAGGTGGCCCGCTTTATAGTAATCAGGAAGGATGACTCGGTCGGAGTGCTGGTACGGAAGTTTGTGGAGCAGTATATTCGATACCATGGCGTGCCCAGGACGATAGTGTTGGACCGCGATGGATGGTTTACATCCAGGGAGTGGCGGTCAGTGCAGGCATAATTGTTAAAACGTCGGTTCTTATTTAGGTGTGAAAGTGGAGGTTTTTATTTATAAAAAGAAGAGCGTTTTGTTTTTGTTAGAAACCGAGTTTTAACGAGAGGGAGGCAAGTGCACCTAACGCGTGTAGTACAGGATATTCCGGTGTGGAATATCGGGGTCGTATTGTTCTCGGGGTCGGCTTAGCTATATCTACTCTTTCCCTGAAAGCCTATTATTCTACCGAAAATATCTTAGTTTGGTTTAAAAATATAAAAATGCATAATAATAATAAGCATAAAAAGAAAGCAGGAAAAAATGCAGTAAATAAGTGCGGAAGGCCGACGAAGAACTCGGCGCGACGATATCAAAAGAGAATTTGAACTAAAATAACTTTTAATAAAAAGAGATCCTAATTTTCAATTTAATTAAGGCGGAGACGCGGCCGTGGAGGTTCCTTAGATATGAGCTCACCTTGGTCTAGGGATATCGCTCACCTGAACGCTAAGACTATTCGACCGATCGCTAGACCGACGAAGGATTCCTCTTAACGCCCGCATTACGCTAAGAACCCCGCTATTGGGTGGGGAACCCAATCCGGTAGAGTCGCGCGCCTCCTCTCTCGAGGGTTAGCGCGGAGCTCTCTTTACCCAAGGGTGATCGGTCCATATGTGCGGCCTCTCGGCGTTGCGTATGGATAACGGAAATAGTGCCCGCACATCGATATGCGGTCCTACGCGTCGTTAACCCAGGGCAAACCTTAAGAAATTTAATTAAATAGAAAACAGGACCTTTAATTATTTAAAGCTACTTTATCTGTCCCAATGCTCTTCGATATTGAGGGCTAAGGGCGGTTAGCCACTCATCGTAATGGGGACACTTACGCTAGAAAGCAATAAAAGAAAGCTGTAAGAAAGCAGGAAGAAAGCAGTAAATTGCAAGTCCTACCCAAACAAGTAGGACTGAAGAAAGCAGTAAATGCGAATCCCGGCTCAAATGAGTGGGCGGGGGTAAATTAATCTCATACACGCACACACTCTACAGAAATTAAAATCACACACACGCACTCTACAGAAAAGTAAACACACACACACACACACACACAAAGTTATCCTACTTAAGTGAGTAGGAAGAAAATGAAAGCAGTAAAAAGACAAGTCCCACTCAAACGAGTGGGCGGAAAATGAAAGCAGGGTGCCATTTAACTCTTAACGAGTAGGCGGAAATAAATGCATACGCACACACTCTACAGAAATTGAAAATAAAGCAATAAAATCTAACTCATACACGCACGCCCACTTGCAAAAATAAGAAAAAGCAAAGTGACTGAAAAATTAAAACAACTGCATTTCTACCGCTAGAATGCGGTAGAAATGCATAAAAAGTGCAAATAAAAATTAACCGGACAAAAAGTTTTGAAAATTAAAACGAAAAGCTAAGTGCTCGGAAAATTAAAACGACTGCATTTCTACCGCTAAAATGCGGTAGAAATGCATAAAAAGAGAAAATAAAAATTAAACGGAGCGAAAAGTTTTGCAAATAAACGCAAAATGGAAGTTGGCAAAAAATTAAAACAAGTGCATTTCTACCGCTAGAATGCGGTAGAAATGCATAAAAAGTGAAAATAAAAATAAACTAAAGCTAAACGGGTGCGAAAAATGAAAATAAAATGGGCAGCGTAACGGCTAGAAAGTGCGGAAAAAAATCCTAAACTAAACTAAGTTATAAAGCTGAAATATGAAAACATAAAATGAAAAGCACAAAAGTACAACGAAAAATTACTTAAGTTCGACGCATTCAAATGGATTCCAAACAATATAAGGGAGAAAAAACTAACATTGTATTAATAAAAAAGGGTTACAAGGAAAGCTAAAACAAACATCCTAAACTAAGCTAAGAGAGAGAGAGAGGGGGATAAATTTCCCTTACATAGCATGGAATCAAAATGGGCAGCACCTCCCCTAAGCAATTTGGACCAAAAAGGTGGACAGAATTCTCATACAGCAGCTGCCCTTTTATAGGCAAAATTTCGGGTCGGTCGCGCCCTAGGTCACGGGCGTGACAGGGGAGCGTGACAGTACTGTTTATGAGCTGATTGGTGATTTGACTGGAGCTTTGACTTCGGCTGAAAACATGGCGGTCACGCCCCAGGTCACGGGCGTGACTAGGGCGTGACGGGGAGCTGGCTCTGGGGATTTGACGCGAGCTTTGACTTTGGGGCAGCCCACGTGGCGGTCACGGGCGTGACACAATTGTCACGGGCGAGACGTTGGGGCGTGACCCAGACAGCTGGCATCCTGATGTCGGCAGTGTTGACTGTTTGACTAAACGTTGCATGTCGACCTCGACACGGGCGTGACAAGCTTTGACACGGGCGTGACGTTGGGCGTGTCGGGCTCGGAAGAGTGAAATTGTTGATTTTGGCTGGCTGATTGCGTTGAGGGCCTGACACGCCCGTGTCGGGGGGTGACACAGGCGTGACATGGCCGAAAAAATGATTTTCTGGAAAAATTCAGAAAATAAAAAAATCTAAGTTAGAAATAAAAATTTACAAAAAAGAAACAATTTATTGAACAAAACAAACTAAAAAGGAAGAAAATAAAGTAAAACAACAAAATAAATACACTATAAAATGGGTATATTTACAACTCATCAAATACCCCCATACTTAAGCTTTTGCTATTCCAGAGCAAAAGTTGGAGATGAACCTATAAGGAATTAAAAAGAATCCTAAATTTATCTAACGCTTGATTTAATTGTACGAAAGATCGAAGTAAATTTCCGGGGTCTCGGAATTAAATCCTAAATTATGAAAGTGTTAAAAATAGAGGAACTGTTTCAAAAAATACTTCTAAATGGAAAAAAGAAAGCGAAAATTATTTTTGTTTGTTTAACAAAAATGGATTGGAATTATCGAAAAAAACTTTAGCTAAAAAGAAATTGATAGAAAATAATTCAATTTAAAAATTATGCTCTCAAAAAGATTTAAATTAATTCTAGAATCATGAAAAATAGGCTAAGTGGTTTGGCGGATATGAAGAAGGCTTGGATTTTTGAGGCGAGATAATTTTTTCTCGAACCTCCATAATAATAATTTTTTTGAATAATTAGGAAAATGAAATCTTATTTTCCTAACTTATAATTTTTTCTTTCTTTCTTCATAAAAAATAATAAACTCAATGCATATGTATAGGAGTAATGAATTTTATCCTCTTACTCCGTAACATATAATCTTTTTAATTATTGGGTGCCTATGTTTACGGGACGAAATCTTATCCCCATTGACATAAGATCTTTTAAGGGTGAGTGGAGAATCATACTGATTAAGGCATGAAAAAAAGGTGGATGGTTTAGTTTCAAAAAGAAAGCTAGAGTTTAATAAAAAAAAATTCGAGAGCAACCTTTTTAATTTGAACGTTCCTACGTTTCTAAAAGCATATGTAGAAATAATATGAAATCCATGAATGTTATTTTCTAACATAAAAATGTGCTTTTATTCAAAAATCAGAAGTGAAAATGAGAAAGACAAGTTCCCTATAATAAGAAAAAGCCATAAAAATAATCTTTAAAATCTTAACCCCAGAAATTTAAGTCTATCGAGCTACAATTAAAAAATGAATAGTAAATAAAGAATTAATTAAAATTCGCTTATAAATAAACTCGAAACGATTATTTTGGAGAGCAAAGAGGTTAAGAATTAAGGTATTCTAATTATTTATTACAAAATAAATTTTTTTGATTTTTATGAGTTTTTCTAATTTTTTTTAATATTTTGGTGTTTTTAATCATTTTTTTGGAAATTTTTAAAGGTTATGCAAATTTTTTTGAGTTTTTGAGTTATATAAAATTTTTTGATTTTTTTTAATTTTCGTAAATATTTACAAGAGGAGAGAAATTTTACAAGATAGGAAAGAAAAGGGAAAGAGACGAGAATATTTACAAAAATATTTACAAAGTAAAAAAAGGATCGCCCGCGAACAGACTCTTATCTGTGGTTGGTTCGATGAGTCGAACGTCGCGGAGCGATGCATCAATTTATTTGGGGTTTTCATTTATAAATAAAAACATGATAAAAAAAATTTAGTTTTAAATTTTTGTAATTTTTTGGATTTTTGTTACGTGCAGGAAATAAAAGGACAGAAAATAGGAAACACCCCCATACTTAAGTCCAACATTGTCCCCAATGTTGCACTAAGTATGAGGGACAGGATATATATAAAAATCGAAGCAGTATGTACAAAATTTAAAATTAAAAACAGGGGTTTAAAACTCTTCCCTAAATCGCGTTCGGGGAAGCCCGTTAAGTTTGACCCTGCAAAAGTAAAAGTAAAAACAAGAAAAAAAATAAAAC
The DNA here is from genome assembly GCA_039513925.1 of Platanthera zijinensis. NCBI lineage: Eukaryota > Viridiplantae > Streptophyta > Magnoliopsida > Asparagales > Orchidaceae > Platanthera > Platanthera zijinensis. The sequence continues at coordinate 137,162,138 of CM077078.1, read as the reverse complement.
TGAAAAATGGAAAAGATAAGTTCGGCGAAAAGTGTGTGGGTGATAAGGGGCGCGAGGGGTAAGGGAGTGGGATAAATGTGCGACGGATACGCGATCCCCTAGCGCTCACGATTGTGAAGCGCGCCGAAACGACAAAATAAATACTTAATTTAAATTTTTTGTTTTATGAAAATTTTTCTTAGTTTTTTTTTAATTTTTAGATTTTGTTAAGTTTATGTTTTTAGTTTTTGATTTTTTTATAAAGAAAAATAAAATGAAAAAAAAAGAAAATAAGATAAAGGCAAAATAAAATAAAGAAAAAATATATTTTTTGAAATTTTTTTTTTTTTTTTTTTTTGATGAAAAGGAAAAAAAAATATTTCATAATCATTTTTTTTAAGTTTTAAAATTTTTAATTTTTATAAGTTTTTAAGTTTTTAAGTGTTTTTTTTTTAGTTTTAAATTTTTCTGATATATTTTTTTGTTGTTTTAAAGTGTTTAAAATTTTTTTTTTTGATTTTTTTGTTTAAGTATTTATTATTAATATTAATAATGATATTATTATTATTTTTAATAAAAATTTTTTATATATATATATATTAGTAGAAATAAAGGGTAAAATTAATAGGTTTCAGGAATTCAAAATAGTAAGACGAAATTTTCCCCGGCAACGGCGCCAAAAACTTGATGGTTAAAACGCCGACTCTTATTTAGGTGTGAAAGTGGAGGTTTTTATTTATAAAAAGAAGAGCGTTTTGTTTTTGTTAGAAACCGAGTTTTAACGAGAGGGAGGCAAGCGCACATATCGCGTGTAGTACAGGATATTCCGGTGTGGAATATCGGGGTCGTATTGTTCTCGGGGCCGGCTTAGCTATATCTACTCTTTCCCTGAAAGCCTATTATTCTACCGAAAATATCTTAGTTTGGTTTAAAAATATAAAAATGCATAATAATAATATGCATAAAAAGAAAGCAGGAAAAAATGCAGTAAATAAGTGCGGAAGGCCGACGAAGAACTCGGCGCGACGATATCAAAAGAGAATTTGAACTAAAATAACTTTTAATAAAAAGAGATCCTAATTTTCAATTTAATTAAGGCGGAGACTCGGCCGTGGAGGTTCCTTAGATATGAGCTCACCTTGGTCTAGGGATATCGCTCACCTGAACGCTAAGACTATTCGACCGATCGCTAGACCGACGAAGGATTCCTCTTAACGCCCGCATTACGCTAAGAACCCCGCTATTGGGTGGGGAACCAAATCCGGTAGAGTCGCGCGCCTCCTCTCTCGAGGGTTAGCTCGGAGCTCTCTTTACCCAAGGGTGATCGGTCCATACGTGCGGCCTCTCGGCGTTGCGTATGGATAACGGAAATAGTGCCCGCACATCGATATGCGGTCCTACGCGTCGTTAACCTGGGGCAAACCTTAAGAAATTTAATTAAATAGAAAACAGGACCATTAATTATTTAAAGCTACTTTATCTGTCCCAATGCTCTTCGATATTGAGGGCTAAGGGCGGTTAGCCACTCATCGGAATGGGGACACTTACGCTAGAAAGCGATAAAAGAAAGCAGTAAGAAAGCAGGAAGAAAGCAGTAAATTGCAAGTCCTACCCAAACGAGTAGGACTGCAGAAAGCAGTAAATGCGAATCCCGGCTCAAATGAGTGGGCGAGGGTAAATTAATCTCATACACGCACACACTCTACAAAAATTAAAATCACACACACGCACTCTACAGAAAAGTAAACACACACACACACACAAAGTTATCCTACTTAAGTGAGTAGGAAGAAAATGAAAGCAGTAAAAAGACAAGTCCCACTCAAACGAGTGGGCGGAAAATGAAAGCAGGGCGCCATTTAACTCTTAACGAGTAGGCGGAAATAAATGCATACGCACACACTCTACAGAAATTGAAAATAAAGCAATAAAATCTAACTCATACACGCGCGCACACTTGCAAAAATAAGAAAAAGCAAAGTGACTGAAAAATTAAAACAACTGCATTTCTACCGCTAGAATGCGGTATAAATGCATAAAAAGTGCAAATAAAAATTAACCGGACAAAAAGTTTTGAAAATTAAAATGAAAAGCTAAGTGCTCGGAAAATTAAAACGACTGCATTTCTACCGCTAAAATGAGGTAGAAATGCATAAAAAGAGAAAATAAAAATTAAACGGAGCGAAAAGTTTTGCAAATAAACGCAAAATGGAAGTTGGCAAAAAATTAAAACAAGTGCATTTCTACCGCTAGAATGCGGTAGAAATGCATAAAAAGTGAAAATAAAAATAAACTAAAGCTAAACGGGTGCGAAAAATGAAAATAAAATGGGCAGCGTAACGGCTAGAAAGTGCGGGAAAAAATCGTAAACTAAACTAAGTTATAAAGCTGAAATATGAAAACATAAAATGAAAAGCATAAAAGTAGAACGAAAAATTACTTAAGTTCGACGTATTCAAATGGATTCCAAACAATATAAGGGAGAAAAAACTAACATTGTATTAATAAAAAAGGGTTACAAGGAAAGCTAAAACAAACATCCTAAACTAAGCTAAGACAGAGAGAGAGAGGGGGATAAATTTCCCTTACATAGCATGGAATCAAAATGGGCAGCACCTCCCCTAAGCAATTTGGACCAAAAAGGTGGACAGAATTCTCATACAGCAGCTGCCCTTTTATAGGAAAAATTTCGGGTCGGTCACGCCCTAGGTCACGGGCGTGACAGGGGGGCGTGACAGTACTGTTTATGAGCTGATTGGTGATTTGACTGGAGCTTTGACTTCGGCTGAAAACGTGGCGGTCACGCCCCAGGTCACGGGCGTGACTAGGGCGTGACGGGGAGCTGGCTCTGGGAATTTGACGCGCGCTTTAACTTTGGGGCAGCCCACGTGGCGGTCACGGGCGTGATACAATTGTCACGGGCGTGACGTTGGGGCGTGACCCGGACAGCTGGCATCCTGATGTCGGCAGCGTTGACTGTTTGACTAAACGTTGCGTGTCGGCCTCAACACGGGCGTGACAAGCTTTGACATGGGCGTGACGTTGGGCGTGTCGGGCTCGGAAGATTGAAATTGTTGATTTTGTCTGGCTGATTGCGTTGAGGGCCTGATACGCCCGTGTCGGGGGGTGACACGGGCGTGACATGGCCGAAAAAATGATTTTCTGGAAAAATTCAGAAAACAAAAAAATCTAAGTTAGAAATAAAAATTTACAAAAAAAGAAACAATTTATTGAACAAAACAAACTAAAAAGGAAGAAAATAAAGTAAAACAACAAAATAAATATACTATAAAATGGGTATATTTACAACTCATCAAGGCATATATGGGCACCCGATTGACTTTTAGCACGGCCTTCCACCCTAAGACAAACGGGCAGACAGAGTGCACAAACATGACGTTGGAGGATCTACTACGATTGTGTATACTGGACCGAGGGGAGCCATGGGAGAAGATGTTTCCGTTGGTCGAGTTCTCCTATAACAATAGCTACCAGTCCAGCATCAGGATGGCTCCTTATGAAGCCTTGTATGGAAGAAAATGTAGGACCCCGGTTTCTTGGGTTCAGGATGAGGATCCAAATGTATTGGGATCGGATTTTGTTGAAGAAATCGAGGCACATGTGAGACTGATCAGAGATAGGATGTTGGAGGCGCAGAGCAGACAGGCTAAGTACTATGACGCCCGACATCGTCAGGTGGAGTTTCAGGTAGGAGACCGAGTGTTCTTGAAGATTCGGCCCATGCACGGAGTCTCACGGGTGCGCGGTCGGAGGAAGAAGCTCAGCCTTAGGTATATGGGCCCTTACCGGATCCTGGAGCGTATCGGGCCCCTAGCCTCCACGCTAGAGTTGCCACCAGAGCAGGCAGCTCTACACGACGTCTTCCCCATTTCTTCACTGAGAAGGGCTCTACTACGCCCGGAGCAGCAGATTTTGACCACCGAAGGGCCGGTAGCTTCAGACTGATCTGTTCACTTGGAGCCGGTTCGGATCGACGACAGAGGAGTACGGATCTTGCGCCGCAAAAAGATCCCCTTAGTCAAGGTTCTATGGAGAAACAACGGTTAGGAGGAGCACAACTGGGAACCGCAGGACCTGATGAGGCAAAAATACCCGGAGTTGTTCAGTAAGGTATACATCACCACCTCTCAATATACTATAAATTACCTTCTTGTATAGAACCGGTAGGACTAGGTAAGGGAAATCGAGAACCTAGGCATGCGCAGGAAAGTAGGGGCTAATCTTTTGTTTATTGGGAAGAATGACTTCATTTATCAAACAAGTAGTCGCTTGAACCCAATAGAAAAATCGTATGGGATGTTACAAGTTTAATTTATTTCGGTAGGAATCCCCGTAGGCTCAACCTTAACTTCGGGGACAAAATTTTTGTTTTGTTTATTGGGATTTGTAACATCCCATTTCCGGCTAGACCCCTAGGAGTCGGTCTGTCGTGACAGAACCCTAAAAACCCAAGAATTGAAGTACATCGACCGAGATTTCGGGTCACGGGTTGGTCACGACCGTGACCTATGTGTCACGCCTGTTGTTGGGATTTGTCTCCACAATACCTCAGATTTGTAGGAGGTCAGACCTTGAACTAAGATGAATTAAGGTGTATTTGATGCTGTGTTTAAGTTGTATGTGTGCAGGTTCTAATTGCCAAGTGTAGACCAATGTCAGTCTATAATGGGTCACCAAACACAGGACCATACAATGTAATCCCTCATTGTGTGATCCAAAGTGTTGGCCCATGTATAGCCTCTCTATTGGGATACACTTCCTTCATGCACTTGGATTGATGGACAGAAGCATTGGAGCAAATTTCCTCTTAGAATTTTCCTAAGTCCTTTTTACTCGAGTATTTCCTTGTAATACACGAGTAAGTGTTTTCTGATACTCGAGTATATATTCTGATACTCGAGTATATCTTCTGATACTCGAGTAAGTATGTTTATACTCGAGTAAGTGTTTTCTGATACTCGAGTATATATTCTGATACTCGAGTATATCTTCTGATACTCGAGTAAGTATGTTTATACTCGAGTAAGTGTTTTCTGATACTCGAGTATATATTCTGATACTCGAGTATATCTTCTGATACTCGAGTAAGTATGTTTATACTCGAGTAAGTGTTTTCTGATACTCGAGTATATATTCTGATACTCGAGTATATATTCTGATACTCGAGTAAGTATGTTTATACTCGAGTAAGTGTTTCCTGATACTCGAGTATATCTTCTGATACTCGAGTAAGTATGTTCATACTCGAGTAATTGATTTTTGATACTCGAGTAAATTCTTCCATACTCGAGTAATTGACTCTGATATAAACGTTTCTCAGGTATATTTTCTGATACTCGAGTTTAGCCTTTTGATACTCGAGTATATCGTCTTGATACTCGAGTTTAGCCTTTTGATACTCGAGTATATCGTCTTGATACTCGAGTATACTTTTCTATTACTCGAGTATACACTTCTGATACTCGAGTATACCATTTTTGATACTCGAGTAATTCATTCTTCTCCCTGTAATTCTCTCTTTCTATACTCGAGTATACTGCTTCTTGCTACTCGAGTAATCCATCTCTCCATACTCGTGTATATCCTCCATTACTCGAGTATCGCAGTCAACTTCTCCAGAATTATTCTAAGTCCATTTTCATCATAAGTACTTTGAATCTGTCAATTCTGATTGGTCCACGTGTCATCATTAATCAATGTTATGACCGTTGGAACCCACCTATAAATAGGTCTTTTCAGAAATGACTTTTCAAGCGTTATTACAGAAATATTCTTTTTAAGAAAGAGGAATTCCGTGAACCCTAATTTCACGCCGCCGCCATTGCCGTTCACGGAAGAAGAAGAAAAGTTTGGATCGTCACCTTCGTCTTCATCGATCTTCTCTCCAGCGATCCAGAAGAAAGAGAATCACTCGATCTTGCCGAGCCTTGAAGATTCCAGATCTACTTTCTCGATCGAGGTGGTTCTAGATCTCAGATTCGTGGATCTTTCTCTAGTCGTCTTCTACGTTTTCTGATCTAGCCGAAATTCCTAAAGAAGAAGACAGATCCAGATCTGAGATTGTTGTTTTGATTTTTATATTCAAACCAAATTTCATTGTAGGAGATTCTTCTCCGAGACTTGTAGGAAGTTTTGTCTTCCGAGTTTTTTGTAGATCCGTTTTGGGATCGAGATTTGTAGGAACGTGGTTCCGAGGTGTAGGATTGTTTTCAATCCGAGATAGTGGAGTAGCCGAGTCTAGTAATTTGCTAGATCGGTGAGGAAAGTGGACGTACCCAAGATTGGGGAACCACTATAAATCTCTTGTCTTCTGTGATTGCTTGATATTTGCTGTGTTAGTTTTTAATTCCGCATTTGACACGCATTTCACCTATTCACCCCCCTCTAGGTGATTTAGGCTAACAACTTAGACCTCTCAATTGGTATCAGAGGGAGGTTGATCGTTAAAAGGTTAACACCTTGATCTTATCCTTCTAAGTTGTTTTCTGAAAAGTATCAAGCATGAGTAAGACCAAGGATTTTGCTAAACTCCCTATCTGCACCAAGAACAACTTTCCTATGTGGAAGGAAAGAGTAAAGTTCTTCATGGAAGCAGTAGATCCCCGGATCTTCATGATTGTTGAAGAAGGTCCCCACATTCCTATGACTGCATCCACCATAGATCCCACCAAGCAAGTTCCCAAGAAGCTGATGGATCTAGATAAGGATGAGATTGCACTTGTCTCTCTGGACAAGAAAGCCAAAAATATTATAGCAAGTGCAGTGGATGACTCAATGCTGCAAAATCTGATTCATTGCCAGTCTGCCAAGGAGATGTGGCAATCCCTTGTGACTCTAATGGAAGGCACTGAAGAAGTGAGGGATGATCGGAGATCCCTTCTGAATCAAAAGTATGAAGCCTTCCGGCAAGGTCATAAGGAAGCCATAGCTGACACCTTTGAGAACTTCTTCAAGATAGTAAATGGCCTAAGAGTGTATGGCCGTGTCTTCACCAACGGGGAACTCAATGACAAATTCTTAAGATCCCTAACCAAGGAATGGGATAATAAGGTATGTGCCATTCGGGAGTTTGGAAGGTTAGCTGAGACGGACCCGCAGAATCTGTTCGGAAAGCTTATGTCTTACGAGCTGCAAATCAACTCAAGAAAAGCTGAAGAAGAGACAAGCAGGTCTGCATCCAAGGAGAAATCTGTCGCTCTAAAGGCAGATAGCTCAAGGAAGATAAAGGCTAGCTCTCCTGCCCCAGTTCCTGAGGCTGATGAAGAAGAATCATCTGAGCCTAGCTCATCTGGCTCAGAACTATCTGATGGAGAGTTCTCCCTACTCTCAAGGCAGTTCAAGAAATTCTTGAACAAGAAGAAGCAATGGAGAGGCAAGGATGCCTCATATAGAAGATCACGACAGGACAGTGATCATCGGAAGAAAGGCTCAAGTAGCCATGACAGGTATAATCCTAAACCGAACAAACAGATTTCTACTGACATCATTTGTTATTGCTGCAATAAGCCAGGTCACGTCATCGCCGATTGCCCTCACAAAAAGAAAGAGGGTGGAAGAAGAGAGGAAAAGAAATCCTCACACCCCAAGAAGAGGACAGAGAGAAGCCTAGTAGCCAAGAAGAGCAAAACTCTCAGCGACTCTGACTCATCTGAGTCGAGTGAAGAAGAGGAAGCTTACTTTGGGCTCATGGCTCATTCGGATGATGAACAAGTCCCCAGTTTACTGGGGAGGTAAAATCTCACACTCCTCTCTCTGATTCTGAAAATGACAATGAGCAAGAGGGATATTCCTCTGAAGATGAATCTGAACTCATGGGACAGTATAAGGAATTACTCACCGCTTACGAGAAATGTCGTAGAATGGTGAAAAGTCAAGCCAAAGAGATCAATTCTCTACAGGCTAGTGAGAGCAACTTGAGAGAAGAAGTCAATAGGACTAACTCTCTTCAAGAGAACCTAAATGAAGCTATGGAGGAATACAATAAAGCTCTCAAGCACCTTGACCTTAAAGAGGAAATCATCAAAGAACTGGAAAAACAGCTCGAGGCTGAAAAGAAGCTTGTTGAGAGCTTCTCTAAGCCTAAGACAGTTCTTCCAATCGTTGCTGAATTCTCTGCTAAGGCCAAGGGTGCTGGTTTAGGCCACATTGGATCTTCTAGTAAATCCTCTAGGAGAAACAAGGCCAAGAGGAAGAATAAGGCTGCCCGGAAGGCTCTAGCTGAGGAAAAAGGGAAAGCTCCCTTGGAACCTGTTGTGTTCAAGAAAGTTATCTTTCCCACGAACGAACTCGATTATGAGTCCACCTATGGACACTTTTCTAGGCCGATCCCTGAGAAGCCTAAGTCAAGATACCAAGGTTGGACTCGTCCTCGTAACTTTGGCGAGAGTGTCTTCAAGGCACCTTATGAGGAGATTCAGCTTCAAAGCTATGGACCTTATGCTCACGGTCATAATTTCAAAAAGACACCAAAAGTAAAACCCATTGTAGAAAAGCCTATGAAGGAGAAGACCTCATGTAACTGCCATCATCATGAAGTCTCCTCCTCCAAGAGTAAAGCTCCTGCCAGACCGTCATTCCAGAAAGTCAAGCAGGACTACACAAGGCAAAGATACAACAGGTTCAACTGTTGGTGCTGTGGCAGAATTGGTCATTTTGCCAGTGATTGTTGGTTCAATCCTGAAAATGCTGCAACCCCTAAGGTTAGCAACGTGAGAGTGACCACTCATAAGGCTAATACTCGTAGGGGGAGTATTCTAACTCGAGACCAAGGACCCAAACTCGTTTGGGTTCCTAAGGCTAAATGATTGTAATTGCAGGTATGTCCAAAGGCCACCAAAATGCCAATCTGGTACTTGGACAGTGGATGTTCTCGGCATATGACCGGGACGAGGAGCCTACTACAAAATTACACCTCAGTCTGTAACGGACCAAAGGTCATCTTTGGAGGTTCAGATCGAGGAACAACCAAAGGCTATGGTATGATCTCTAACGGTAGCGTATCCTTTTCAAATGTAGCCTATGTTGAAGGATTGGAACACAATCTCATCAGCATAAGCCAACTATGCGACAAAGGATACGTAGTTGAATTTCATGCTGACAAGTGTTTGATAAAGTCGGTTAACAATATGGAAACTATTTTATCAGGCACTCGAAGCAGAAATATTTTCTGTTTAAATTTTATTTGTATAGACTCTTCGACACCAGTGTGTCTTTTGGCAAAAAGTAGTGCATCTCTTGCTGACCAATGGCACAAGAGACTAGCACATATTAATTTCAAAACTATTAATAAATTATTCTCTCAAAACTTAGTGTGTGATGCACCCAAGGTCAAGTGCGTTACGGACAGTCCTTGTCACGCTTGTATCAAAGGCAAGCAAACAAGAAGCTCGTTCAAAAGCATAATAGGCAAGGATTCCAATAGAAGTTTACAGCTTCTTCATATGGACTTGTTTGGTCCACTGCAGGTTAGAAGTTTGGGAGGTAAGGAATATACGTTGGTTATTGTGGATGATTACTCGCGCTTTGCGTGGGTGTTCTTTCTGAAACACAAGTCAGATACCTTCGGTATTTTCACTAATTTTGTGAGGCAGATCCAGAATGAATACAACTGTTCCGTAGTCAAAATCAGAAGTGACAATGGAACGGAATTCAAGTCTGGAGCCATGACAGAATTTTGTGAAAATCAAGGTATCTTTCATGAGTTTTCCTCTCCCCGCACACCACAGGAAAATGGAGTGGCTGAGAGAAGGAACAGAACACTCATAGAGGCTTGTCGGACCATGTTGAGTGATGCCTCACTTCCGGAGTATTTCTGGGCTGAAGCCGTCAACACCGCTTGTCACGTGCAAAATCGAGCACTCATCAACAAAGACCATGATAAGACTCCTTACGAACTTCTAAAAGGCAGGCAACCAACCATTTCATACTTTAGAATCTTTGGTTGTAAGTGCTTCGTACTTAACAATGGCAAGTATCACACTACAAAGTTTAGCGAGAAAAGCTTTGAAGGTATTTTCGTAGGTTATAGTAGCCATAGTAAGGCCTATAGAGTTTTCAATAGAAAAACTCTGGTTGTGGAAGAGTCGATACATCTTGTATTTGATGAGACGAGTCTGTTGCAAAGCAACTCGTCTAGTGTGCCTATTGTAGATGCAGGTACAAAGTTGAAAGAACTCAGCTTGGATGAACCTATTAAAGATAAAGATGAGACGTTCATCAAGATCCCCTCTACAACCACCTTTGGAGAGGGAGATGATCAAGATGAAGAAGACATCCCAGCTGAAGATATAACTCCAGTGGCTGAAGAGATCCCAGATGCAAGGACTTTAGAGTTCAGACACTTGAAGGATCATCCTGTTGACCAAATCATAGGAGATCCTCGGGATGGTGTCAGAACTCATCGAGGTACAACTAACGAGAACTTATACTTAAGCTTTCTCTCACAGGTTGAACCAAAGAAATTTGAGGAAGCCAACTCCGACGCATCCTGGATTCTAGCCATGGAAGAAGAATTAAATCAGTTCAAAAGATGCAAAGTCTGGACACTTGTTCCTAGACCCAAGCATAAGAACGTCATCGGGACAAAGTGGGTCTACCGGAACAAGATGGATGAAGACGGAACAATTATAAAGAATAAAGCCAGACTTGTCGCCAAGGGATATCGTCAAGAGGAAGGGATCGACTTCGACCAAACTTATGCTCCAGTAGCAAGACTGGAGGCAATCAGGTTATTTCTTGCCTACGCTGCACTCAAGGGCTTTACCGTCTATCAAATGGACGTGAAGTCCGCCTTCCTAAATGGTAACATTAAGGAAGAAGTGTACGTAGAGCAACCCCCAGGTTTTGTTGATCCAACCCTTCCTAACTATGTGTATTTATTACAAAAAGCACTATATGGTCTCAAGCAAGCCCCTCGGGCTTGGTATGAGACGCTGTCTACCTTTCTTCTTGAGAACAGGTTCACAAGAGGAAAGATAGACAAGACATTATTTCTTAGGGAAATAAAAGGCAAGATTTTGCTAGTGCAAATCTATGTCGACGACATCATTTTTGGCTCTACAGATAACAACCTCTGCAAGAAGTTTTCTAAACTTATGCAAGGGAAGTTTGAAATGAGCAGTATGGGAGAGCTGAAGTATTTCTTAGGGCTACAAGTGAAACAATCTGAGGATGGAATTTTCATCTCTCAGACCAAGTTCACCAAAGAGCTGCTTAAGAAATTCGGAATGGAGAATGCAACCTCTATGAGGACTCCAATGGCCTCAGCTATGTCTCTGGACAAGGACGAGAAAGGGAAACCTTTTGAGGAAACCAAGTACAGAAGCATAATTGGGTCCTTGCTCTACCTTACCGCAAGCAGGCCAGATATAATGTTCTCGACATGTGTATGTGCTAGATTTCAGGTGAACTCTAAGGAATCTCACTACATCGCTGCAAAGCGAATCTTGAGATACCTCAAAGGAACACCAAATCTTGGCTTATGGTACCCAAGAAGTAATGATAGTGAACTAATTGGATTTTCAGATGCAGATTTTGCAGGAAGCAAAGACGACAGGAAAAGCACCTCCGGGACTTGCCAATTCCTCGGAAGGAGACTCATTTCCTGGAGCAGTAAGAAGCAAAATTGTGTAGCCATCTCAACGGCTGAATCAGAGTACATCTCTGCAGGGAGCTGTTGTGCACAGCTTTTGTGGATCAAGAATCAGTTTGAAGATTACAACATGAAGTTCCAGAACATTCCACTGTTCTGTGATTCTTCCAGCGCAATTGCAATAGCCAACAACCCAGTCTCCCACAGCAGGACCAAGCACATAGAGCTTCGCTACCATTTCATCCGGGAGCATGTGGAAAATGGAGATATAGATCTACAGTATGTCTCCACAGACAGGCAAGTTGCAGATATCTTCACCAAGCCGCTGGATGAGTCCAAGTTTTCATTCTTCAAAACTGAGCTTGGACTGCTTAACAAAGAAGACCAATGATGGACTCAGAAATTTAGAAGAGGTCAGAAATGTTGGATACTCTAAGGTACATTTTTTTTTAGTGGAAATTCCTTCAAGAAATTTGAGACTCGAGAATAGTTACATTTACACGAGTGAAATAGTGAATACTCAAGTAACAAGTCAAATATACTCGAGTAATCAAATCAATACTCGTGTATGCATTCTTTATACTCGAGTATGAAAAGTCTTCAGAATTTAATACTCGTGTATTGAACTTCATATACTCGAGTAATCAGATTGATACTCGAGTATGAATTTCTTATACTCGAGTATGGAAATATCCGTCAAGACTTAATACTCGTGTATACTCAGTACATACTCGAGTATATGTTAAGGATTACTCGTGTATAGTATGACCTAATCGAGTATACTAAATCCAAAACTCGTGTATGCCGTAAACTCCTCTCGTGTAATCGGATTTCTCTGGAATTTTTCAAACTCTCTATTCGCACAACTAAATTGCCGCCTCTTCAGGTATGTCTTTATACTTAATTCGTTTTAAACCTAATTAGAACTATTTATATATATATATTCAAAACGACAAAGTCCTTTCCACTTCTCATTCACTCGAGTAGCCGCCGGCTGTTCGTATTCCCGAAACCCTGTTCTTCGTCTTCCGTCGCCGCAGATTTCCGTCTTCCTCATTGCAGAATCGCTGATGGCTCCTCCCTCCTCCAAGTTTGGAATCGGCTCGGAATTAGTGACTGATGGCATTGAAGATATCTCCGATGATTTCAAGAACCTTCTGATTCTCCTGGACACGGCCGGATTGACCTTCGTTCTTCAAGAACCATGCCGCCTTTTGCTTCCTGATGTTGAAGAGTTCTACAAAAACTTGAAGATTAGACACAATGGTACAGTTCTGAAATCAAAGGTAAGGGGAGTTGATGTTCGGTTAGATAAAACCTCTGTCGCCACTCTGCTTCGGATGCCCGTGGTCGACGAAGAAGATGATTTAGACAAGGCAGATGCCGACCGCACCTCCTTATTCTGTGGTCGAGATCCAGAAGGTGGAGGTGAAACCCTGAACCGCTCTCTGTTCAATCCGGAAGGGAAGTTTCTAGTTGACATCATTGCCAAAATCCTCTGGTGCAAGACTTACTCCATTCGAGATGTATCACAAAATCTTTTTGATGTTATGCAAGCTATTGTCTGCAGGAAGAAGTTTCAGTTTGGAATGATGATACTAGATAAGATCAAAGAAAGCGTCAAACATCCCAGCTTTGCCAGGATTATCTCCCTCCTCCTCCATGAGATCAATCCTACAGTGTTTGACTTCTCTAAAGGGACTCCCCTTCACCACATGAAGAAAGTCTCAATATCATCCATTCAGAGGTATGACCTCAAGATCATGAACCCTGCCCAAGTCTCCAAGGCTGATGCCACCTCAGAGCAACACCAAGCCAACAGTTTCCCTGAAGACAGGATTCCATCTCCTTCTCTACATCAAACTACTGCTACCCATAGTGCATTAGTTGAGGGGGAGCCTGCCTCTTCTCTACCTCAGAATCAGGTCTCTTCACAATCAGTAATACCAGAACAAGAAGAAGTAAGAATTACCACTCCTCCAATCTCTCCTCCTCCAGCAGATATTCAATCAGCAAATCCAGACTCAGAGATTCCAGACTCAGCAGCCCTTCTGTCTACAGCTGAGGATATCAACAAATTCATTAATGAGCTCAGCTCAGATGCCCCTCTCTTCCAGAATGACTCAGCTGCTAAGTCTCCAGTTCAGTCTCCTGCTAGAACCCCAGCTCCTTCTCCTGCTAAATCCCCAGTCCAATCTCCTGAGAGTGAGCCTAGTAAATCAGCTCATATTCTCCTGTCTGATGATGAGATGTCTCCAGATCCTGTGGAGGCACCTCTGAGGACTTTGGATTTCTCCATGCCCTCTCTCCTACCCTCAGAAGAAGATGTTGACACAGTTCCATTCAAGAGAGCAGTCAGCTCAGTGGTGATCTCAGAAATCCCTCCTTGGACTGCTTCTACTTCTGCTTCTGCTCTTGCCCCTGCTGCTTCAGCTCCTGAACAAACCTCAGCTCCCTCCTCTTCAGATATAATAAGCAAGATTGAGCTTATGCTCAAAGAACAGAGAGAATACTTTGATGCCTCTCTGCAATCAGTAACATCCAAGGTCTCTGCTCTTGAAACAGAGATGAGCAGAGGCTTTGCTGAGATTCAAGCAAATACTGATGAGTTAAAAAGGTTGTTCCAAATTGGAGGCAAAGCCATAGACCACACCATTACAAGCATTGGTGAGCTAAGAAATCAGGCTGAGACAGTAGCTCACAACCAGCTCAAGCTAGATGAGAGAGCTGAACTGAATGTTGTGAAAGTGTGTAATGAAGTGGGCACCTTCAAAGATGAAGCCATTGCAAAGCTAAACATAGATATCAGCAAGGGGGAGAAAGTTGTAAAAGAACAAGTGGACAAACTACATGAGCAAGCTCAAATAGCTGTAAAGGAACAAGTTGAAACTCTCTCTAAACAGGCTCAAACTACAGTGGATGGAATTGTAAAGGAAATGAAAGCAGACATTCTCTCTCAACTTCAATCTGTAAAGTTTTATACCTATGATACTGCTGTGTGGCTGCATAACATGAACTTCCCCAATGCTCAGCTCAACCCAGCCATCATTCCTCAGCACCTCAATCCTCTTGAAGAGCAACCCTCTGCAGATGCCCCTGTCCAAGCTACCATTCCAGAAAGTGGTGTGCCAGTCCTCTCTCCTAGACCTGAGGGTGATCTGACTGAGCCTCCTCTCAACTACTCTGACTTGTGGCAAGATGATTTTGTTTCCAGTTCTCAAGGTCCATCTAAAAGGAAAAGAAAGTATGGTGAAGGTGCTTCTGCAAGTCGTTCTGAACCCAGAAGAGATCCAGCAATTGTTCACTCAGAGGTTTGGAGTCCAACCTCCAAATCCCTTATTCTTGATACCCTGAAATTAGTGACAGATCTTGGGGAAAACAGAGACAATCATTACAGCTACTCAGAGTGGAAAGCATATGAAGCTTCACAGATTAAAATCAGACTCCATGACAGAAACTGGGGACACAACAACCCTGCTGCTCCTCCCAGGCCCAGGACTTATTTCCCAAAGCCTTACAGCTACCTGGAGAGGCAACAGCTCAAAAGGGAAAGGATGCACAAGGATGCTCCATCATGAGTGGATCTGAGAAAGTGGAATTGGACTATTTTGTTTATGTGCTTTAAAAACATTTCCTCATATATATATATTTAATTCTGATTATGGCCATATTTTGTTTACTCTGCTTTAGTTAAGCTTATTCTCCTGTTATATGCTTGCTGTTCTTTTACTCTTAAGCAATTCACCTTAGTATAGAGAGTGCTGACATCTACAAATAGGGGGAGATTGTTGGGATTTGTCTCCACAATACCTCAGATTTGTAGGAGGTCAGACCTTGAACTAAGATGAATTAAGGTGTATTTGATGCTGTGTTTAAGTTGTATGTGTGCAGGTTCTAATTGCCAAGTGTAGACCAATGTCAGTCGATAATGGGTCACCAAACACAGGACCATACAATGTAATCCCTCATTGTGTGATCCAAAGTGTTGGCCCATGTATAGCCTCTCTATTGGGATACACTTCCTTCATGCACTTGGATTGATGGACAGAAGCATTGGAGCAAATTTCCTCTTAGAATTTTCCTAAGTCCTTTTTACTCGAGTATTTCCTTGTAATACACGAGTAAGTGTTTTCTGATACTCGAGTATATATTCTGATACTCGAGTATATCTTCTGATACTCGAGTAAGTATGTTTATACTCGAGTAAGTGTTTTCTGATACTCGAGTATATATTCTGATACTCGAGTATATCTTCTGATACTCGAGTAAGTATGTTTATACTCGAGTAAGTGTTTTCTGATACTCGAGTATATATTCTGATACTCGAGTATATCTTCTGATACTCGAGTAAGTATGTTTATACTCGAGTAAGTGTTTTCTGATACTCGAGTATATATTCTGATACTCGAGTATATATTCTGATACTCGAGTAAGTATGTTTATACTCGAGTAAGTGTTTCCTGATACTCGAGTATATCTTCTGATACTCGAGTAAGTATGTTCATACTCGAGTAATTGATTTTTGATACTCGAGTAAATTCTTCCATACTCGAGTAATTGACTCTGATATAAACGTTTCTCAGGTATATTTTCTGATACTCGAGTTTAGCCTTTTGATACTCGAGTATATCGTCTTGATACTCGAGTTTAGCCTTTTGATACTCGAGTATATCGTCTTGATACTCGAGTATACTTTTCTATTACTCGAGTATACACTTTTGATACTCGAGTATACCATTTTTGATACTCGAGTAATTCATTCTTCTCCCCTGTAATTCTCTCTTTCTATACTCGAGTATACTGCTTCTTGCTACTCGAGTAATCCATCTCTCCATACTCGTGTATATCCTCCATTACTCGAGTATCGCAGTCAACTTCTCCAGAATTATTCTAAGTCCATTTTCATCATAAGTACTTTGAATCTGTCAATTCTGATTGGTCCACGTGTCATCATTAATCAATGTTATGACCGTTGGAACCCACCTATAAATAGGTCTTTTCAGAAATGACTTTTCAAGCGTTATTACAGAAATATTCTTTTTAAGAAAGAGGAATTCCGTGAACCCTAATTTCACGCCGCCGCCATTGCCGTTCACGGAAGAAGAAGAAAAGTTTGGATCGCCACCTTCGTCTTCATCGATCTTCTCTCCAGCGATCCAGAAGAAAGAGAATCACTCGATCTTGCCGAGCCTTGAAGATTCCAGATCTACTTTCTCGATCGAGGTGGTTCTAGATCTCAGATTCGTGGATCTTTCTCTAGTCGTCTTCTACGTTTTCTGATCTAGCCGAAATTCCTAAAGAAGAAGACAGATCCAGATCTGAGATTGTTGTTTTGATTTTTATATTCAAACCAAATTTCATTGTAGGAGATTCTTCTCCGAGACTTGTAGGAAGTTTTGTCTTCCGAGTTTTTTGTAGATCCGTTTTGGGATCGAGATTTGTAGGAACGTGGTTCCGAGGTGTAGGATTGTTTTCAATCCGAGATAGTGGAGTAGCCGAGTCTAGTAATTTGCTAGATCGGTGAGGAAAGTGGACGTACCCAAGATTGGGGAACCACTATAAATCTCTTGTCTTCTGTGATTGCTTGATATTTGCTGTGTTAGTTTTTAATTCCGCATTTGACACGCATTTCACCTATTCACCCCCCTCTAGGTGATTTAGGCTAACAACTTAGACCTCTCACCTGTGACCTAGGGCATGACTCCTTTGACGATCGTCGATCTCCGTGAGACGATCGTCGAATTTGCAACCCGGGCCTGTCACGCCCGTGACCTATGTGTCACGCCCGTGACCTAGGGCGTGACCCCTTCGACGATCGTCGATCTCAACGGGACGATCGTCGAAGGGCAGAATTTGTATCATAGCCCTGTCACGCCCGTGACCCAGGTGTCACACCCGTGACCAAGGGCGTGACCCCCTTCGGCGATCGTCGATCTCAGCGAGACGATTGTCGAGCGCGGAATTTGCACCTTAACCCTGTCACGCCCGTGACCCAAGTGTCACGCCCGTGACCTAGGGCGTGACCACCCTTCGACGATCGTCGATCTCAGTTTGACGATCGTCGAACTAAGAATTGGCCACCCGGGCCTATCACGCCCGTGTCCTACGTGTCACGCCCGTGAAAAGGGCCGAATCGTCAGCCCGACTGGAAATTTCTGTAACCCAATTCATAATCAATTCTGATTATGGGAATTTGCAGCAGTAGTAATTGTGGGTCGTTTCCACCTTTAATTACTTAATAATAAAGAGAGAGTGAGGTCCAATAGGGAATCGCCACCTGGTAAACGCCTCTTCTTATTCCAACGTTCCCTTTCCTCCACCATTACCGAGATACTATTAAGACAGAGAATTCATGGCCATGAATGTTTCATTCTTTTCCCCTCCCCATTGGGAGATCTATAAAAGCCCCCTTGGAGCAAGAGGAGAAGTTTACACGCTCGATCAAATGGATTAAGATTTCATCTCTTGCTGTAGGAGAAGTTCGGGAACGCCACCACCGCGCCATGACAATCCGACGTTCATCTCGTCTTCAAACAGCGAACAAGGTTCTCCTCTACTTCTTCTCTTATGGGTAGATCTTAGGATCTTAGAAATGAAGTATGTGCTCAAAGGAGTCGGACCAACCTCGTGTTTTCATGGAAAACTATGGAAAAATATTGTCTTGAGTTCGCCGGAAACCGCCACCTCCCGCGGCCAAACCACCGCCGACCGATAGCCATCGCCTCAACGGAGGTGGTGGTGGTGGTGGCTAGCCAGAGAAGTGACCGGACGGCCGGCGACGGATCACAAAAGAGCTACCGAAAATATGAGTTTTTCGGTGTTCTGGTTTTCGGGTTCTGTTTGTTAGAAGATGAACAGTAAAATCATTTTATAATATATAAATTATGTCACTACAACAAATTGTACTTATAGTAAGGACCTAAATCGTTACAATAAGTACCAAAAATCGTTACAAAAACTATTTGGTAACGAAAAAAACTTTATGTAACGGTCGTCCTCTAAAGCTCGACGCTAATACTTCTTGTAACGAATGTATGCGTGTCGTTACAATAAATTAGTTATAATAGTAAAAAATATTTCGTCGGCCGGCCGCCGACCGGCGACGCCGCCGCCCGCCGCCGCCCGCCCGCCACCGCCCGCCACCGCCCGCCGCCGCCGCCACCCGCCGCCCGCCGCCGCCGCCCGCTGCCCGCCCGCCGCTGCCCGCCGCCGCCCGCCCGCGAGCCTGCGAGCCCATCATATTTCAAAAATTCATTGTGGAATGGGCAATATAAACCCAAAATTGATGTTTTAACTGGCGATGTGGGACTAAAAATGGCCAAACATATTGTGAGAAAAAATTACTATTTGTAACGAAACATTAATGTTGTTACAAATACTTACATTTATAGTAACAAATTAATTTTTATTGTAACAAAATATAAAATATTCGTTACACAAAGTAATTTTTGGTAACAACAGAAAAAATTCGTTACTAAATATAGCTATTAGTAACAAACTGTGTTTTAGCTATATTTCAGTCCTTACAACAGGTGCAGTTTGTTGTAGTGTGTATATGATACATAATGAAAAGATACATTATTTAGGCATGTTTTGATGCTTCAAAACGAGGCAATTAGATGCCGTTTTAGGAAAAATGACCAGTCACGAAAGTTGTATCCTTTCGAGTCTAGATTAATTAAAAATTGATTTCAACCCATTTGGGTAAGCGGTTTGACCGCAGCACCCGTTTTAGAGGGGGCTGTGCCTAGAGTTGGGAAGAAACTAAAATAGATTCCCACTCTTCTTCCTTTGTCCAAATGACCTGAAATTTGGGCAGGGGGTTACCCTTAGCTATATATAGAGGCTGTCCAAAAATGGGAATTTTTGGAGACACTTTGCCTAAAGTTTTTGATTTAAGTTAATAAAGTTAGAGGAAATTATTTATGTTGTCAAATAACCTCCAAACCCTCCCAAATTTTGGTGAGTGGTCCCTGGCTATAAAACCTAGCTCTGTACAAAATTTCAACTCATCTGGATGAGTTTCGGATAGGTAGTCACCTATTCTTAACTAGGCAAAAGTGAGGCATTTTTGAGTAAAAAGTGCACGAGAGGTTGGAATGGTCGAATCACCTAACTGAGGCTGATATTTCGACCACTGACTTGGGAGGGTTATTATAACCCACTTGGAGAAAATGGTGTGGTTTAGGGTTGATTTACCCTAGGATTCAAGCTCAAACCCTAAATGGAGGGTTTTGAGGGTTGTAAAGGATATGGGGGCAATTACTCTTGTATTGCCTTGAAACTCAGAAGAAATGATATTAGCATGATAAGAATCGTCTGGAAGGAATATTGGAGAATTTGGAGACAAGTAGATGCCTCAAAACCTTAATCTTAGCTTTAGGGTAAAATACTAATTAAGCACAATCCGTCACAAAACTTTATCTAAAGACTGTGAAACTAGGATAGAGTAAGTTTTGGAGTGGGCAGAAGCTATAGAGATTTTACTGGAATTTTATGATGTTTATTTCCAGCACTTCATTTGTAAAGTTTATTATAGCCCTAATTGATGTTTTAATTATTTGGATCTTTCTGATCACTGAAACCTCATGAAATCTTGGAAGTAAATATTTTAGTACAGAATGGTTACCCTTGAATTTTTGTATAATTTTTAATTGAGAAAATCCAGTACTTCCTTCACAAATGTTAAAGACGGGTTTTATGCTTTGAAAATTAATTAGGGATGTTATTATTACTGAAAAATTATGAAATTGGGCCAATGCTATTTTTAAGGCTTTATATGCATATTATAATTTATTTATAATTTTTGGAAGAATATTCTCTGTACTTGGTTCATAAATAATGGAAGATAGTAAATATTGCTAAAATAGTTTTAGTGCCCTTTTGATGATAGAAAATTATGATACTTTGGATTTACCCTATTGAGATAACCTACTATATATTATAAAACGATTTTACAGTTCATCTTCTACTAAATAGAACCCGAAATTCAGAACACCGAAAAACTCATATTTCTGGTAGCTCTTTCGCGATCCGTCGCCGGCCGTCCGGTCACTTCCCTGGCCAGCCACCACCACCACCACCTTCATTAAGGCGATGTCTATCGGTCGGCGGTGGTTTGGCCGCCAGAGGTGGCGGTTTCCAGCGAACTCAAGACAATATTTTTCCATTGTTTTCCATGAAAACACGAGGTTGGTCCGGCTCCTTTGAGCACGTACATCATTTCTAAGATCCTAAGATCTACTGATAGTTTTACTTTCAAGATAACCTAAACACCTAGAGGGGGGGGGGTGAATAGGTTCTAATTTCTTGTTTATACTTCTAGGCATAATTCAATTACAAAATAAAACAACTAGCACAGCATTCACAGACAACTAAGCATCACAGATTGCACAATGTTTTATAGTGGTTCCCCAAGGTCTGGGTACATCCACTTTCCCCCTTCACCTATCTAGCAGTATGCTAGATTCGGCCAAACTTCCACTATTCTCAGATCCTCATATCCTACAGCTCAGAACCTGGATAGGTTCTTACAACTCAGGCTCAACAGCCCTACCTCAGCCTTGCCTCAAGGCCTACCACTCAGAGAATAACCTTCTCCTACACTCAGGCAAATAGCCCTACCACTCAGAGATCACCTCTCCTACACTCAGCCTTTATAATACAGGCTTACAACTCAGATCTGTGTAAACAGATCCTACAGAAATTTAGAAAGATATTTTATTGTCTTGCCTTTGTTGAGAGAGAAGAGGACAAGACACTTCTTGATCAGCTGATGAAATCAACTGAATCTGAGCTTTCTTCAAAGCTTCTTGAATCTGAACTTAGCTGAGTTGATTTCCAAACAGCTCCTTGAGAAACCACAGATGGCTTCCTTCTTCTTCTTCAAGATGACTGGATCCCTCTCTATCCAACACCTTTTCTGATACTTCAGACTTCTTCTTAGATTTTCTGATGAAGATCTTCTTTTGAGCTTAGCACTTTCTTGAATTGAAACTTCAATAGGATCGTAATCCTTTTGTTTCTTCTTCTTAGATCTTCTCCTGTTATCTTTCTTAACTCTTTATTTCCTTCTGAATATGTCTATTTATAGACTTTCTTCATGGTAACCGGCTGATCCGGTTTCTAACTTATTTCTGACAGGTCTGACAGCTTCAGTTAAACGGTGGCAACTCACAGCTGTCAAGTCTTCAAACAGTTCCTGTACCTTAGCGTTGGACAGCAAAATGTCGAGACAGTCTGTTAGAAAGTGTCGAGACCAATCTGTCTATCTGTGTCGACACAAGTGACTTTGGTGTCGACACAGTCTTTGATGATGTCGACTAAGTTGCCTTTAAGTCGACACAGCTTCTTCAGAAAATAACTTGGTCTAGACTCTGCAGTGTGTCGACACAAGTCCTGTGTGTCGACACAGTTGTTGTAGATTCAGAACTCAGTATGTGTCGACTCAGCCTTCAGGTGTCGACACATCAATCTTCAATTCTGCCAAAATGCGTCGACTCAGTCTTCTGGTGTCGACACAAGCATAGTCGACTTCTGCCAATATGTGTCGACTCAATCTCAAGGTGTCGACACATTCACCCAGTGTCGACATAGTAGAGGTCGACTATCTTCTTCTGTGAGTCGACTATCTTTCTCTGGTCGACTATCTTTCACTAGTCGACTATCTTCCACTAGTCGACTATCTTTCTCTGGTCGACTATCTTCTTCTGTGTCGACACTGCTTCCCAGTGCTGAGGTCGACGATTTCCTTTATGTGTCGACACTGCTTCCCAGTGTCGACATAAATGTGGTCGACCATCTTTCTCTGTGTCGACACTGATTTTCTGAAGTGTCGACACAAATATTCTGAAGTGTCGACACAATTTCTTCAGGTGTCGACATGTGGACTTAGAATATTTTTCTGCATTCTTTAATACTTCTTCACCTGCACATGTCAACTCAAAACAACATCAAATACACCTTTATGTATATCATTGAGCTAAGTTGGGCTTCTTCAAATTAGGTACACATTTTCCAATGTACCCAACAATCTCCCCCTATTTGGAGAAGTCATAACCCTATAGCCAATGATATACACCATTTATAAAAAATAAAGTATGTATTGATGAAATATGACATAACAGGAATACTTAATATAAACAAAATAAAAACCATCCAACACAGAATGAGCATTATATGATACCAAACAACATTTTATTTATAACTTGATAATGTTTGAATACAGAGATTTACATCTAATGATTTAATCAAAACATTACAAAATACTTTGAAAGAACTAAGAATTAAGACTGATCAGGCTCTTTTATGATAATCCCTTTGCCAGATAGAACTTGAGCCTTCACAGGAGCTTCAGAATCTTCAGCTGGCTTCTTGCCTTTTAGATCAGCCTTCTTCTTTGCTTCTTCCTTGAGCCTTTGCCTTTCAAAATAATGAAAGGGTTTGGGAAGTACTTGCTTGGCTCCTGAGCATCTGGAGGCAGCCTACCCATCTTGGCTTTTCTTCTAAACTGTACTATGGCCTCTTGCCTGGCTTCATACTTCTGCCATTCCATCTCATTGTACCACTTGCCTCTTTCCTGCACTTGGTCTTTGACAGCCTTCCATGCAGTGAGTATAATATTTCTCGAAGTAGGAATCCACTGCTCAAAGTCTGGCTTAAGTTCAGCCTGCTCTCTAAATCTTTTCTTAGATAGTAGAGCATCTTGCTGGTCTTTCAAAGTAGCCTCAGGCTTATCAACCTTCCCAATAACAACATTAGTAACCTCCTTTGGAGGACTATACATTCCTTGAACTTGCTGATCAATCATATCATAATCTGGACGAGGGTAAATGACTTGGGCAACCTCAGGTTGATTGCCTTCAAGTAGACTTGTTTGTATTCCCGACTCAGCCACCATAGCATCATCACACAATGGTGGATATCCCAATGTGGCTCGAATACTATTGGTCACCCATTTGGTGTGCTCTGAGCCTGCATGAACTAACATCCTCTCCCCCTTTATGGCTTCTCTAGTAACATGATTTCTGAGATCTTCCTTCTGAAATCTGATTTGGCCATCCAGATAATTCACACCCTCTTTAAAAATAGTTTTAACTTTAGAAGCTTGTCAGATATTTCCTTTTGAGAGGTAGTGATAGCAGTTTTAACAGAATTAATAGCAGCTTGAAAGTTCTTATCAAATTCTTCCATTTCCTTTGCTCTAGCTGCAGGCAGGCCTGGAACAATCTTTTTCAATTCCTCAATGATCTCATGATGAGATTCAGTTAAATTGTCATTCATCCTTAGCTGATTTTCCAAGACATAGCTTTGCTTTAAAGCAATATCATCCACCTTAGGGATGATATACTGCTGTTGTTTTGCCAAATATACCACAGCATTGCCTCCCTTATGGAAGCAATCTGCCATCTCCTTCTTATGCATATTGACCTCAAACCTAATAGATTTTATATCTTGAGCTAAGTCAAATTGCAGGGACTTGTTGTTTTCATCAACATATTTTTCAATAGCCACTCTGTGTTCATCCAATTTCACTTGTAAATCGATCAAAAACTTGTTATAATCAAAGTCAGAAGGAGTCTGATGTGCTGTAGACTATAGAGCTTGCTTATAGCTCTTGCTCCTTCTCTGGAAGACCATAAGTTTTCTCTTCTTAGCCACCCTGGCTTCTTCATTCTCAGAATCAGAAGTAGTATCAATTTGTACTCTTTCTTTGGGAGGAGGAGGAACAGCTGCTTCAGTGCCATGTTGTACAGTCTCCACATGCACAGGCTCCCCCTCAATTTCTTGCTCCACTTCCATTTCATCAGTAATTATTTCATTATCTGGAAATAACTCTTCTAGAGTATATTCCTTTTGGGCTGGAACATCTGCAGTATTCAAATTTGGAGATATATCAATTTGAGCATCGTCTTGCACTTGCTCAGACATCTTCTCCCCCTATACTTGTTCAGTATTGGTGATGTCTTGGGCAGGTGAGGACACTTGTTTTCCCTGGACCTGTGCAGAAATAGAAATATTAGAGATGTCTTTTGTAGGAAAATTCACCAGCTCCCCCTGCACCTGTACCTGGTCATGAGTAGATACAGTCTGTGTAGGTGAATAAACTTGCTGAGCTTGTATTCTTACTTCTTCTTCTTGAATTGCAGGTATTGTGGCATCCTGAACTTCTGTAGAAGCAGGCTGATCTTCAACCTCTTGACTTACTTGTTCTTCTTGTGGGTGCTCAGTACTGGTAGCATGACCTGGGGATTTCTCAGGTGAATCCTGCCTTTCAACTTCAGGCATCTCTTTGGTCAGCACCCTATCCCATCTGGAGAACAATCTCATGTCCATCCTTCTCATGTGATTAATTTTTGTTCCATATTGTTGTTGCATAACATCAGGAATCTCCTTACTTAGGTATATACTCATTATTCTAGCCAGATTTGGCTTCTTGATTCATTCTTTAATCTTTTCAAAAATTACAGTTGACCAATCTGTTGGAATTGTAAACACAATCCTGGTCATTAGGCTGAACATATAAGCGAAAATCCTATCATGTCCACCTGGCTTGCACAGAATAACCTTTCCAACCACCTCAGACAGAAACTTGCCCTGTTGATTCATTCCTTTCCTATTGAAAGCAGCTCCAATCTTCATGGTGGAATCCAATCCACACCATTGAAGAGCTTCTCTTAATTTAGAAGCAGGGACATCCTCTTCATTCTCTATTATAGGTAAGTGTAGAATTGTTCTTAACTTACTTGGTGTAATTTCCACTAGTGACCCATGAACTGTTGATTTTATCTCATGACTTTCAGAGACTACAGATGCAGAAGTATAGAACTCATGCACCTCTTTCTTCCATATCTTAGATGGTTCGGAGACCAGAAATTCTAATCCTGAGTCGGAGAGTAGAGAAATAACCCCGAGAACATCTGGAGGGGCAGCAGCAAAGGCCTGGCGCACCAACTCATATCCTTCATTCACATTATCTTCAATCTTTGGCGCCATTGATCAGTCGAGAAAGCTTGAAAGATGAGAGAAAGAGAGAGAGAGAATGTCGACACAGGGTTTCGAAAACCTTGTAAGCGTGTCGACAAAATGAGTTTTTGACCTATTTATACCTTCTGTTTAAAGAAGATCAAAAGACGCCAAAACCAGACTATAAGTGTCGACACAGATGGAATGTGTCGACACAAGCTTCTATTGACTCGACATTAAGTCCGTCTATTATGTGTCGACACCAATTTGCAGTTATGTCGACACTAGAGATATATAGAAGAGCATCAGAAATTCTGTGTCGACTCTTAGTATAAGTGTCGACACAAAATTTGTAAGTGTCGACACCACTATCCTAGTGAAGTCGACACTACATTCCTGGATAAGTCGACAATAAGATTCTTAAGTGTCGACACATATTTTCTGTGTCGACAGAATATCTCTGACTTGTCGACATTACAACCCTGAGTCGACACAATATTACTGAATGTGTCGACACCATCTTACTTAGCCAATTTCTGTTTGTTCATCACAACTTATAAGTACTACAGAGTACTTGATACTACTTCAATGTGTCTTTATATCACTTGAATGTCTTGTTACCACTTCAACTTAATTGTTGATGATATTGTAATTACACTAATCAATGGTTAACATACCTAATTCAATTTTGAATTTATTGAATTTGGTCTCATCTATTTGATAATCTGTTTTCACAAATTCCAATGAAATGTCTTCTTTTTCTACATGTTCTTTAAGAAAATGGTATTTTATTTCTATATGCTTAGTTTTACTATGAGAAACAGAATTATTAGCAATAGAAATTGCACTCTTAGAATCACACAAAAGAGGTGTTCTACTTACTTGAATACCATAATCCTTAAGCTGATGCTGCATCCATAATAGCTGTGCACAACAGCTTCCAGCAGTAACATACTCAGACTAAGCTGTGGAAATTGCCACACTGGTCTGCTTCTTACTACTCCATGATATTAGTCTTCCTCCCAGGAATTGACAAGTACCTGTAGTACTCTTCCTATCCTCTCTACATCCTGCAAAATCTGCATCTGAATAGCCTGTTAGTTGAAAATCTCTATTCCTAGGGTACCAAAGACCTAGATTAGGTGTGCCCTTAAGATATCTCAGAATCCTTTTGACTGTAGTATAATGAGATTCTTTAGGGCAGGCTTGGTACCTAGCACAGACACATGTAGCATACATAATATCTGGTCTACTAGCAGTGAGATATAGTAGTGAGCCAACTATTCCTCTATACAAAGTCTCATCAACAGGTTTACCTGCATCATCTTTGCATATAAGCATACTTGTTCCCATAGGAGTTCTCATGGTAGAGGATGGCTCCATACCATATTTCTTAATCAATTCTTTGGTGAACTTAGACTGGGATATGGACAAGCCATCATCAGTCTGTCTTACTTGGAGTCCCAAGAAGAATTTCAGTTCCCCCATACTGCTCATCTCAAACTTCCCTTGCATAAGTTTGGCATACTTTTTACAAAGGTTGTTTTCAGTAGATCCAAAGATTATGTCATCAACATAGATCTGAACTAAGATGATCTTGCCTTTGGATTCCCTAAGGAATAGAGTTTTGTCAATTTTTCCTCTTGAGAATTTATTCTCAATAAGGAAAGTAGACAGGGTTTCATACCAAGCCCTTGGGGCTTGCTTTAACCCATACAGAGCTTTCCTAAGCTTATAAACAAAATCCAGTTTAAGAGGATCTACAAAACCTGATGGCTGCTCTACATATACTTCTTCTTTAAGATCACCATTCAGAAATGCTGACTTCACATCCATCTGGTATACTTTGAAGTCTTGATAGGCTGCATAGGCAAGGAATATTCTGATTGCCTCCAACCTTGCTACTGGAGCAAAGGTTTGATCAAAGTCAATCCCTTCTTCCTGCCTGTATCCTTTTGCAACCAATCTTTCTTTATTCTTTACTATTATTTCACTTTCATCTAGCTTGTTCCTATATATCCATTTTGTGCCAATTATGTTGTGGCCTCTTGGTTTAGGAACAAGCTCCCAGACATTGCACCTTCTGAATTGATTCAGCTCCTCTTGCATAGCATCAATCCAGTGCTGGTCTTGGATAGCTTCTTCAAACTTCTTAGGCTCCATTTGTGACAGGAAACTTGAATGTAGAACTGTGTTTTGATTTCTGCTTCTAGTTTGCACCCCCTGTCTTGGATCACCTATTATCTGATCAGCTGGATGATCTCTCAAATGTCTTGTA
This sequence comes from Platanthera zijinensis, assembly GCA_039513925.1. NCBI lineage: Eukaryota > Viridiplantae > Streptophyta > Magnoliopsida > Asparagales > Orchidaceae > Platanthera > Platanthera zijinensis. Next base: position 137,134,305 of record CM077078.1, on the reverse strand, counting down.
GCTGGAGGAAGATTCCCTTCTGGTTGAACATCTCCAGCTCCTTCATTTAGCTGAATCTCTTGGTTTTCATCAGCTTCTATTGTGTCTTGTTCTCCCCCTGGACAGAAGCCTTCAATTTCCAATGCCCATTTTCCTTTGATCCTTCAGTAATGGAGAGCTTGTCCATACTTTTGCTTATACCTGTTGAGTCATTTGATCTACAAGACAACTCACAGTTGATTAATCTTGTTTCATCAAACACAACATGCACAGATTCTTCAACAACTTGAGTAGTCAAGTTGAAGACTCTATAGGCCTTACTATTAGTGCTGTAACCAACAAATATCCCATCCTGGGATTTGGCAGCAAACTTAGTCAAATATGACTTGCCATTGTTAAGTATATAACACTTGCAACCAAAGATCCTAAAGTAAGATAGATTTGGTTTTCTGCCTTTCACAATCTCATAGGGAGTCATTTTGTGGCTTTTGGTGATAGTAGCCCTATTGATTACATGACAAGCAGTGTTAACTGCCTCAGCCCAAAAATATTCTGGGAGAGAGGTGTCACTCAACAGAGTTCTACCTGCTTCAATTAATGTTCTATTCTTTCTTTCAGCAATTCCATTTTGCTGAGGTGTTCTAGGTGAGGAGAACTCTTGGAAAATCCCAAAGTCTTTACACAAGTTTGTTATGCTTTCAGATTGAAACTCAGTACCATGGTCACTTCTGATTTTGACCACTGTACTATTCAGTTAATTCTGAATTTGCTTTACAAAATTAAGTAATACACTTGGGGTTTCAGATTTTTGTCTCAGAAAGAACACCCATGTAAATCTTGAATAGTCATCTACAACCACAAAAGTGTAGACTTTCCTACCTAGACTGTGAACTGGCATAGAACCAAAAAGATCAATATGCAAGAGGTATAAGCACCTCACAGAATCCTTGTTTTCAAGGCTTTGAAAGGAGGATTTTGTCTGCTTGCCCTTTTGACAAGCTGAGCATATCCCTTCCTTTATACACTTAACTTGAGGTCCATTCCTTACTAACTCTTTGCTAAAGAGTTGGCCAATTGTCTTGTAGTTTAGACGAGCTAATCTCTTGTGCCACTTAACACAATGAGAGGCATTGTCATCAGTTACAAGACAGATGGGAGAAGCCTTATTCTCACATTCAAAATTAAGACAATATACATTTCTCTTCCTATACCCAGTCAATATGATCTTTTGATCACTTGACCTTTTGATATGACATCCATCTTTAACAAATGAAATGTCAAATCCTAAATCACTTAGCTGGCTTATGCTTATTAGATTATGTTTCAAACCTTTTACATAAGCCACTTGAGTGATAGTAATTAGGTTAGAAGAAATGTTACCAAACCCTTTGATGACTCCTTTTTCAGATCCACCAAAAATCACTTTAGGTCCATCTTTGACAGATGAATACTCCTTCAGCAGCCCCTTTGTTCCAGTCATGTACCTGGAATAACCACTATCCAAGTACAATATAGGGGCATGGTTACTTGGATTCACCTGCAACACAGAATTACTTACCCTTAGAACCCAAGTAAGTCTTGGGTCCTTGGTTCAGGTTAGCATTAATAAAGCTACCATAACCTCTTCTAACAGGTAGACTATTGTTCTTTATAACACTTGGGTTATACCAGCAGTCTAGTGCAAAATGGCCTCTCTTGCCACAGCACCAACATTCAAACTTATTGTATTTAGATCTAGATACATCCTTGTCAGAAGAATTTCTGTTCATTGTTGGTGCTGCAGCAACTTCACCTGCTGATTTCTTAAAGCCATTGGGTTTATGACCATGGGTATGCCTGCTTGCATTTACACCCTTGTTCTTTAGAACATTAGTCTTAATATGACCTTGAATATCTTCATGATCATATTTGTTAGAAGGCACTTCCACCTTACTAAACTTTATGGGGACTGAAAGATTTAGTGGCTGAACAGGAGCTTTGCCTTTCCTCTTGAATCTGCCAGCCCTGGAGTTACCTTTAAATCCTAATCCAGCCTTACCCTTTTGAGTGACAAATTCATCTATTAAGGGTAAGACAGATTTTGGCTTAGAGTAACTAGCCACTAAATCCATTTCAATTTAAGTCTGGCCTCCAGACTCTTCACTTGATCATTAGTATAATTAATTATGCCCATCTGAATAATAGTTATATTCTTCAGCTTGGCAATTTCATTTAATTTTTGATCAATAACTTTCTCTAACTCAGTTGAAGCAACCCTTAGTTCAGCAATTTCCTGAGCCTGAGATTTAACCAGGTTCTTGCTTTTCTTAAGGGCCTGCAACAAGTCCCCATACTTGTCTATCAATTGATAGACATCTCCTTCAGATTCAGATGCATCTACATCACTTGATGCAGATGTAGCTGATTCTTCACTTGTACAACAAACAGATGTAATAGAAGGACATTGTACCTTATTAGGACCAGACTGATTCTGGCATATGTCCTCTTCTTATCCTGCCATCAGCCCCATACACTGATGATCCTTTTGTTCATTGATGGAGTCTAGCAACTGCAGAAACTCCTCTTCTTCAGATGCAGCATATAGTCCAATATATGCTTCAGCTTCAGATTCTGACTCTGAAGTTGACTGGTCTGTTAGACTCTTATCTTTCTTTGCAACAAAGGATTTCTCCTTCTTGCCTTTCTGATGAGTCTTCTTCTTCTCTGAAGACTCCTTTCTCTTATCAGGACAGTCAGCCACTACATGTCCAGGCCTATTGCAACAATAGCAGACAATCTTTGAAGTAGTGGCTTTGCTGGGCTTTAATCTGCTCTTCTCTTTCCTTGATGACCTTTTCTTCTGATAATAGTCATCAACCTGCTGTGATGTGGAAGGCCTAGACTTCCATTGCTTCTTTTTCAAGAACCTCTAGAATTGCCTTGTGAATGCAGCAAAGTCTGCATCTGAATCACAGCTTTCTGAACCCTTATCTGAATTTTCAGAACTATCTTCTGCAACTTCCTTAGGAGGAGATGGTGATTTCCTCCTATTCTTTCTAGTGGCTTCTGCATTGAATGCCATAGTCTTTTCTCTATGCTCACCTCTTGAGTTCTTTTCCTCCTCCTTCCTCACCATAAGTTGCATTTCATAGGATAGCAACTTTCCAAACAAGGTGGGAGGAGATATCTCTGCCAATTTAGCCACTTCTCTTATGGCACAGATCTTTGTGTCCCAATCCTTTGTTAAGGATCTCAAGAATTTGTCATTCAGTTCATAAGTACTGAAGACTCTTCCATAGGACATAAGCTCATTCACAATTCTATAGAATTTCTTGTAACACTCAGTGATGCTATCAGATTTTCCTTGTCTAAAGCATTCATACTCCTGATTGAGCATAGATTTCCTGTCCTGCCTTACTTCTTCAGATCCCTCCATGTAGACAATCAATGTGTCCCACATCTCTTTGGAGGTCTTGCAGTGAATAAGATTTTGAAATGTTGAATCATCTATGGCACAAACAATAATGTTCTGAGCTCTTTTATCCATGGTTGCGAAGATGATTTCATCCTTGGTCATTTCTGAATAACTCTTTAGAGTTTGGATATTTGCATCAAGAACTGATACCTTCATTGGTATGAAGGGGCCTTCCTGTACTGTGATGTAAATCCTTGGGTTAGATGCCTCCATAAACAATCTGACTCTCTCTTTCCAAATTCCAAAAATTTCTTTCTTGCATATGGGTAATTTCATAGACCCTAGCTCCTTATGATTCTCACCAGAACCCATCTTTTTGAATCTTGATTCTGCCTTTCAGATCTACCTCAGACAGTTAAGTCCTTTCTGAGGAACCTTCCTCTGATACCACTTGATAGTTTTACTTTCAAGATAACCTAAACACCTAGAGGGGTGGGTGAATAGGTTCTAATTTCTTGTTTATACTTCTAGGCAGAATTCAATTACAAAATAAAACAACTAGCACAGCATTCACAAACAACTAAGCATCACAGATTGCACAATGTTTTATAGTGGTTCCCCAAGGTCTGGGTACATCCACTTTCCCCCTTCACCTATCTAGCAGTATGCTAGATTCGGCCAAACTTCCACTATTCTCAGATCCTCAGATCCTACAGCTCAGAACCTGGATAGGTTTTTACAACTCAGGCTCAACAGCCCTACCTCAGCCTTGCCTCAAGGCCTACCACTCAGAGAATAACCTTCTCCTACACTCAGGAAAATAGCCCTACCACTTAGAGATCACCTCTCCTACACTCAGCCTTTATAACACAGGCTTACAACTCAGATCTGTGTAAACAGATCCTACATGAATTTAGAAAAGATATTTTATTGTCTTGCCTTTGTTGAGAGAGAAGAGGACAAGACACTTCTTGATCAGCTGATGAAATCAACTGAATCTGAGCTTTCTTCAAAGCTTCTTGAATCTGAACTTAGCTGGGTTGATTTCCAAACAGCTCCTTGACAAACAACAGATGGCTTCCTTCTTCTTCTTCAAGATGACTGGATCCCTCTCTATCCAACACCTTTTCTGATACTTCAGACTTCTTCTTAGATTTTCTGATGAAGATCTTCTTTTGAGCTTAGCACTTTCTTGAATTGAAACTTCAATAGGATCGTAATCCTTTTGTTTCTTCTTCTTAGATCTTCTCCTGTTATCTTTCTTAACTGTTTATTTCCTTCTGAATATGTCTATTTATAGACTTTCTTCATGGTAACCGGCTGATCCGGTTTCTAACTGATTTCTGACAGGTCTGACAGCTTCAGTTAAACGGTGGCAACTCACAGCTGTCAAGTCTTCAAACAGTTCCTGTACCTTAGCCTTGGACAGCAAAATGTCGAGACAGTCTGTTAGAAAGTATCGAGACCAATCTGTCTATCTGTGTCGACACAAGTGACTTTGGTGTCGACACAGTCTTTGATGATGTCGACTAAGTTGCCTTTAAGTCGACACAGCTTCTTCAGAAAATAACTTGGTCTAGACTCTGCAGTGTATCGACACAAGTCCTGTGTGTCGACACAGTTGTTGTAGATTCAGAACTCAGTATGTGTCGACTCAGCCTTCAGGTGTCGACACATCAATCTTCAATTTTACCAAAATGTGTCGACTCAGTCTTCTGGTGTCGACACAAGCATAGTCGACTTCTGCCAATATGTGTCGACTCAATCTCAAGGTGTCGACACATTCACCCAGTGTCGACACAGTAGAGGTCGACTATCTTCTTCTGTGAGTCGACTATCTTTCTCTGGTCGACTATCTTTCACTAGTCGACTATCTTCCACTAGTCGACTATCTTTCTCTGGTCGACTATCTTCTTCTGTGTCGACACTGCTTCCCAGTGCTGAGGTCGACGATTTCCTTTATGTGTCGACACTGCTTCCTAGTGTCGACATAAATGTGGTCGACCATCTTTCTCTGTGTCGACACTGATTTTCTGAAGTGTCGACACAAATATTCTGAAGTGTCGACACAATTTCTTCAGGTGTCGATATGTGGACTTAGAATATTTTTCTACATTCTTTATTACTTCTTCACCTGCACATGTCAACTCAAAACAACATCAAATACACCTTGATGTATATCATTGAGCTAAGTTGGGCTTCTTCAAATTAGGTACACATTTTCCAATGTACCCAACATCTACCCATAAGAGAAGAAGTAGAGGAGAACCTTGTTCGCGGTTTGAAGACGAGATGAACGCCGGATTGTCATGGAGCAGTGGTGGCGTTCCCGAACTTCTCCTACAGTAAGAGATGAAATCTGAATCCGTTTGATCGAGCGTATAACCTTCTCCTCTTGCTACAAGGGGGCTTTTATAGATCTCCCAATGGGGAGGGGAAAAGAATGAAACATTCATGGCCATGAATTCTCTGTCTTAATTATATCTCGGTTATGGTGCAGGAAAGGGAACGTTGGAATAAGAAGAGGCATTTACCAGGTGGGGATTCCCTCTTGGACCTCACTCTCTCTTTCTTATTAAGTAATTAAAGTAGGAAACGGCCCACAATTACTACTGCTGCAAATTCCCATAATCAGAATTGATTATGAATTGGGTTACAGAAATTTCCAGTCTAGCTGACGTTTCGGCCCTTGTCACGGGCATGACACGTAGGACACGGGCATGACAGGCCCGGGTGGCCAATTCTGAGTTCGACAATCATTCGAACGGCCCACAACTATCGGTTTGAACATGAACTACCCTAAGTTCTCATGCAAGATGTCCATCAAATTTATAATAAATAGTAGGTTATCTCAATAGGGTAAATCCAAAGTATCATAATTTTCTATCATCAAAATGGCACTAAAACTATTTTTTAAGTTACTATCTTCCATTATTAATTACTTAATTAATAATGGAAGATTCCCAGGTGGCGATTCCCTATTGGACCTCACTCTCTCTTTCTTATTAAGTAATTAAAGGAGGAAATGGCCCACAATTACTACTGCTGCAAATTCCCATAATCAAAATTGATTCTGAATTGGGTTACAGAAATTTCCAGTCTGGCTGACGATTCGGCCCTTGTCACGGGAGTGACACGTAGGACACGGGTGTGACACGTAGGACATGGGCGTGACAGGCCCATGACAAAAACCCATAATTATCCTGTCTACTCTACATCCAGCATAATCAGCTTTTGAAAATCAGGTTAATTCAAATCCTGAGTCTTTTGGATACAAGAGACCTAAATTTTGACAACTTTTCACATACCTAAGAATCCTCTTAACTAATGTTAGGTGTGACTCTCCAGGGCTTACTTGGAACCAAGCACATATGCATGTAGCAAACATTATATCAGGTCTACTAGCTGTAAGGTACAATAAAGAGCCAATCATTGCTCTATACGTTGTCTGATCAACATGTTTTCCATGTTCATATGCATCTTTTATAACATTAGTTGGCATTGTTGTTTTTATACATGATGCCTCAGACATACCAAATTTCTTAACCAGTTCTTTTGCATACTTGGTTTGAGAAATAAATATTCCATCAGCATGTTGTTTGACTTGCAATCCTAGAAAGAAGGAAAGCTCACCCATGCTACTCATTTCAAATTTAGAATGCATTAGGTTAGAGAACCTCATGCGCAAATTTGAATTAGTAGACCCAAATATGATATCATCTATATATATTTGTACAAGTAGGGTATGGGACTTATGGGTTCTAATAAAAAGAGTTTGGTATACTCTACCCCTTATAAAATCATTTTTCAGAAGAAAGCATGCTAAGGTCTCATACCATGCTCTAGGAGCTTGCTTGAGACCATATAATGCATTATGCAATTTGAAAACATGGTCAGGATAAGTTGAAGAGATAAAACCTAGAGGTTGTCTAACATAGACTTCTTTTTTGATGTCTCCATTGAGAAATGCACTCTTCACATCCATTTGGTAGACCTTGAATCCTTTGTGAGCTGCATAAGCAAGGAATATTCTTATGGCCTCTAACCTTGCAACTGGAGCAAAGGTATGGTCATAGTCTATTCTTTCTTCTTGAGAATAACCTTGAGCAACTAGCCATGCCTTGTTCCTTATAATAACTCCTTGATCATCCAACTTATTTCTGAACACCCACTTTGTTCCAACAATTGAGTGATCCTTAGGCCTTGGCACTAGTTCCCAAACTTTGTTTCTCTCAAATTGATAAAGTTCCTCTTGCATAACAATGATCCAGTGTGGATCTTGGTCTGCATCTTGAATGGATTGAGGCTCAACTTGAGATAGAAAGCAAGTGTTCATCAGGTTCTGGTTGACCTAATTTCTGGTTTGCACACCAGCTGAGATGTTTCCAATCACTTGGGATATTGGATGATCTCTTGTTGTTACTAAATCAACAGGGGGTGTTGATTGTTCACCAACCTATGTTGTTGTTTCCTCTAGTGGAATTACAACTGGCTCTTCAACATGGTTCACTCCAAGATGTTGAGCATCTTCTTCATCTTCACTGATTTCATCCTTATGTTGGTTAGGTGAATATACTGAATCCTTCTCTACAATATGCAATCTGTCAAAATTTTCTGAAAGAGAGTTTAACTGCAAGGGTTCTATGGTAGAAGTGGACTTCTCCTTATAAAACATGTTAGTCTCATCAAAAGATACATGAACAGATTCTTCAATTTTAAGAGAAGATTTGTTATAAACCCTATATGCTTTACTGATCATGGAGTATCCCAGAAATACTCCTTCATCAGCTTTAGCTTGGAATTTTGCTAAATACTTCTTGTCATTATTCTGAATATAATAAACGCAACCAAAAATTTTGAAATAATCTACTTTAGGTTTCTTCCCTTTGATGAATTCATATGGAGTCTTGCCCTTCAGTTTATATATCAAACTTCTGTTCAACACATGGTTGGAGGTGTTCACTGCCTCTGCCCAAAAGGCTAGAGGAAGGTGAGCATCTATCAACATTGTAGTAGCAGATTCAATTAGGGTTCTATTTTTCCTTTCAGCTACCCCATTTTATTGAGGAGTTCTAGGAGCTGAGAAAGTATACCTCATCCCTTCACTCGGACAGAACTCTTCCATAAGAAGAGAATCAAACTCTGTCCCATGATCACTTCTGATCAGGGCAATGTGAGTATTGAACTCAATCTGTATGCATTTTAGAAAATCTGTCAAACACTTAAAGTTATCAGACTTCTTCCTCAGGAAGAATACCCATGTGGATCTAGAGAAGTCATCTATAATAACTAAAGTGTAAGATTTCCCTCCTAAGCTTTGTACTGTAATGGGTTCAAAAAGATCCATGTGTAACAGATATAAGATCCTAGGTGAATCACTCTTATTAAGTGACTTAAAACTATTTTTAGTTTGCTTGCCTAATTGACAAGCCCTGCAATGTCCTTCCTTATTGTAGGGGCCAGAAGGTAGTCCTCTAACAAGGTTGTCCTTGGATAGCCTATCAATGGTTCTAAGGTTTATATGCCCTAGTCTCTTATGCAAAAGATCATTTGTTTTGCAAACAGAATTAAATAAGCAGATATCTATATTGATTAAAAGGAAATCTACTAGAAAATGTTACCTTTCCTTTTACCTGTTAACACTGTTGTGTTATCCTCTGACTTGATCTTGCATAAGGATTTGTTGAATATCACCTGATAGCCTTCATCACAGAGTTGACTGATGCTGATAAGGTTATGCTTCAGTCCTTTCACATAAGCCACCTTCTTGAATGTGACTTAGCTAATCTGAACAGCACCATATCCTTTTGTTTGACCAAAGTTTGAATCTCCAAATATTACTTTGGGTCCAAGTTTGGTTCTGAAGGATGTTAGATTCTCCTTGCTCCCTGTCATATGCTTTGAGCACCCACTATCTAGATACCATTGTTGGTTCATTGCTGGATAGGTCTTCACCTGCACATAAATAATTTATATGTTTTTGACCCAGTTTACCTTGGGTCTAGATTGATAACCTTTAAACTCAGAAATAAAAGACATCCCGGGCTGACTCTTATATCCTTCAGGATGGTATCTCCTAGGAGGCACTATCCATTCAGTATAAGGGTTGAAGCTTTGGGATGAGGGACTTCTAGGATTGATTTTAGATTTAGCTCTGAAAGAATGTTCAAAGCTCGGAGCTCCGTTCGACGATCGTCGAGCTGAGTTCGATGATCTTGGGTCAGATCATCGAGCTCCGTTCGAAGATCGACTATACCAGAGTTCAGAGTTCAGAAGTCGTCGATCTGAGTTTGACGATCCAGCCTGAGATCGCCGAGCTCTGTTCGACGATCGTCGACCTCTGTTCGACGTTTTCTGTTGAACTTTGTTTTCCTTAGGTAAACCAAGATTCTTCCTAGCTACCTCTACAACACCCTTTCCTTTATCATAAATAAATTTAATTGGGGTGGTTAATACTATAGGTTGGCTGGATTAAGCACCCAAGCCCAGTGTACTGTTGAATCTTGAGTTCACTGTGCTTGTGATGTCCATCAGTCTGATGCTTCTCCCATTAAGGGATTCTTCAAACTTATTTGCCTGGGATAGCTCACTTTTCAGTGAAGCTATCTCCTCCCTACAACATTCTAACTCCTTAGAGAGATGAGGTTATCTGATTTTAAGGTGCTATGTTCAGACAATTGATTTTTGAGAGAGATAATCTCCTTCTCAGAATTTAACAGGTCTAAACAAAGTGCCTTAAACTCAGATCTAAAGTCCTCTGAATCAAAGTCAAAGTAGTCTATTACACGGTCTTCTTCAGTTTAAGTTTCATATTCAGACTCTGACTCTTGTTCTGCATTAGAATTTTGATGGGAGACATTGATAGCCATCATGCAGAATTCCTTTTCTTCAGCATCATCTTCATCATCACTTGAGCTTGTTGAAGCCTTTAATTCTTCTTCACTTTCACTCCAGGTTTCTGCTAAAAATCCCTTCCTTGTATGTTTATTTTTACTGGAGGAGGATTTGTTGTAATTGTTTCCCCTGGAGTCCTTGTCTTTTCTCCTATCTTTCCTGTCCTTCTTGTCCTTATTCTGATTTTTTGGACACTCGGGTACAATATGGCCTGGTTTCCTGCATCCAAAACAGATTATTTCTTTATTATTTGACTTGTCATACCTTGGCTTCTCATGCCCTCTAAATGACCTCTTTCTGAAATCTTTCCTGGCAATCTTATAGAATATTTTGGCTAGCAAGCTCATCAATTCTTCATTGCCCTTGACATTGTCTTCAGGAAGATCTTCTATAGCTTTGAATGCTATTGTCTTCTCCTTCTTGATAGCTGGAGAAGCAACCTTTTGTTTTTCCTCTCTATTCTTGATGAGGAGCTCATAAGATTTGAGCTTGCACAAAAGAGCCTCTGTGGTGATCTCACTTAGGCTTCTAGCATCCTTGATTGTCCAGATCCTTGAGTCCTAAGTGCTAGGGAAGCACATTAGGATCTTGTCATTTAATTCAGTTAGAGAGATCTCCTTGTCCAGTGTTTTTAACTCACTGACTATTAGGCTGAGCCTGTTGTACATGTCAGCCACTGATTCAGTTTCTCCTTTCTTGAAGTTCTCATATTGGCTTATGAGATGGGATCTCCTGTCGTTCCTTTCATCAGCTGATTAGACAATTTCAGATAACTTGTCCCATATCTCTTTTGCTGAACTGCATTCAGACACCTTTTGGAATATCTCATCAGACATAGTCTGAGCAAGGATATTCATAGCCTTTGCATCTGCAACTTTCCATTTCTTTATTTCTGCATCTATTCCTAAAGGAGGTGGAACAACACTTGTACTTGTAATTACTTGGGGTCTTGGACAAACTGTCAAAACAGAATTAAAAATGTCCTCATCAATAGAATTCATGTAAAGCCTAATCCTTGCTTTCTAAAGTGCAAACTTAGAAAAGTTGCACACTTGAGGTCTGGTGCTAGCATAATCTTTGTTTTTTGCCATGGTGTTGTATGAAAATAAATATATTACAAAAATTAATAACCCTCTATAGAAGATTTATCTTATCAAGGATCTTTTGGTTCAGGTTTTAGCCTATTCAACCAATCTGTTGAAGATTCAGTTGTTGACTAACCAACCTGCCTCTGATACCAATTGAAAGTGAGGGTAAGATCTATCTTCACTCTAGAGGGGGGGTGAATAGAGTATTTTAAAATAATTTACAATTAAAACTATAAAGCAGTGGAAGACTTTATTTACTTATATGTGTAATGTGCTAGCAGAAAAGTAAACACTAAAGCAGTAAGAAAATAGAAACACACAGCACACAGCAAAGCAAAAAAGCACAGTAAGCCAGATGACACAAGGAGCTATAGTGGTTCCCCAATAACCTGGGTACATCCACTCTTCTACCACCCTAGGTAGGAATCTACTATAGGAATAGTTGATCAGGTGTCCTGGGCACCAATGAGCTTTTGATAAGGTGCTCAAAAACCAAAACTAGATTTTTTTGATAAGGTGTCTTGCCACCACAGAGTTTTGACAAGGTCTAAGAAACCAGCAACAAAACTTTTGAAGGGAGTTTTGAGAAACCCTTTTACAGGAGAGAAAGGAAAAATAAAATAAGTTGAGTTGTTCTTCTCTGTCAACAATCTGAGAGAAGACAAGTGGAAGATGTTGTCAAAGCTCCCCCTGAGATCTGTATGGGTTCAGGAAGATGAGCTTTGCTTAGGGTGATAGGCCTTCAATTGCTTCAGATCTCTAGCAATAGATGATTTCAGCAGATGCTGAAATGTGTGATGTCTCGAGTCCTTGATAATGAAGCTTTTGAACACTTGAAGCTTGAAGGAGTAGAAAGGCAGATGATCTCCTTCACAATGATGTTCCTTGTGTTCTTTTAGAATTCTGACTCAGTAATTCTGTGAGTTTTTTCTACTGAGTCTATTCTCAGAAGATGAATTCTTGATAATTGAATTTCTTATTCTCTCTTCTGTATATCTTTTTCAAATCTTGTCTGTTCTCTCTATTCAGAATAATTCTCTAGGTAGTATATCAGATTCTGACATTAGATTGTTGTTAGTCATAAATGACTTCCATAATTGATAACTGTCTCTGGGTAATGTCCTAAGTAACATTCCAAATATTATTCCTTGGAACTTGCACCAGATTGCTTGAAACGGCTACATAATCCTTTGTCATAAATGCTGAAAATAAATCTGAATGAATTCCATAACTGTCCTGAATTTGAATCCTTAAAAGGCCGACCTCTCAGAAAAATCGTCGACCTGAGCTCAACTATCGTCGACCTGAGCTCAGAGATTGGATTTATACAAGAGACAGAAAACATCGACCTGAGCTCTACGATCGTCGACCTGAGCTCATCGACTTTGAAAACAACTAGAGACAGAGCGTCGATCTGAGCTCGAAGATCGTCGACCTGAGTTTGTCTCCTTATAGAACTGAGCTTAGAGAACGTCGACCTGAGTTCGACGTTTCGTCGACTTGAGCTCGACGTTTCGTCGACCTGAGCTCGACGAAAATTGTCTTTGTCTCAGCACTTGAATCCTGATCTTTAGAAGGTCTGGAGGGAAGCTTTCAAACCTAAGTACTAACCCTAAGACTCATTCTAATTGACCTATTAGACTATACAGCAAGGTCAAAACAAAATCCTAATCACATAATGATCCTTACCCAAATTATTAATAGGTTGTTCCAACAGAGGGTAAGAGAGAAGAGAAGGTGGATGTGGTGGAAGTTGAAAATATTCTCCGATTCTATATCTGATAAAGGAAAGCGTACCTTATCGTTTATCGTCTAGGATACTAAAGATTCATATCAAGGTCGTATTTCCCTGGGGCGTAATGATTACTTCTACTTCGAGGAGATCGCTATTATTCTATCAATTAATTTTTTCTGTTAATTTACTAAACTAAAAACAAAAATTAAAGTACTAAGCTAGAAAGAAAACTAATTACTTGCAGAAATAAAAAGGGTTAGAGCTAATGATAAAGGGTTAGTACTCAATCTAGAATCACTTTGAAATAGGAAAATCAAAATGAAATAACAACTAGTTCTAAATAAAGTAAAACTACCTTGACCGTGGAGGTTCCCGAAGCATGAACACGCTTCTCTCGAATTCATGCCCACCTGAGTTTAGTAAGGTCCGACCGACTCTCATCGAAATCAGAGGCCTAAAGCTCGTCTTAAGTGGTGAACCCCGCTATTGGATTTCCTTCAATCTAGGAGATTTGGACGTCCGCCTCTCTCAAGGAGTGCATGAAACCCTCTTTATTCTTGGGTGATCGATTCAATCTATGAGCCTCTCGGCTAACTATGATTGAAAACAAAAATGGAAACTATATATCGACAATATAGTCCCACTAAATAAAAACTAAGAGTAAATCAAAAGTGATTACTTTAAGAAGAAAAAGAAGCTAAACCATCATAACTTGATCAACTCATTCTCAGATCATCGCAATCGAGTACAAATGGGGATTAGTTAATAATGGTAATAGGGAAAGAGAGGGGTAAATAATAAAGGTGCATGAAAACTAAAGAGAGAGAATATAGAGAAAGGAAATGCTAACTATAATTTTATTAAAAACAAAAACGATTACAACTAGGAAATGGACGTTACGAGTGCATGAAAATAAGCTAACTACAGCTACAATACTAATAAAAAGATTTTACAAGAAAGGAAAGTGCATTGCATGAAAATAAAAGCTAGAAATGGATGGAGACAGAGAGCAAAACATGGAAATAAAAGCACTAAAACCCTAAGGAATGAACTAGCAACACCACCCTCTCCCCAAAAGTTTGTCTGGAATGCTTGGAATGGCCTACTATTTATAGAGTTTTCCCACGGGTTGGTCACGCCCTAAGTCACGCCCGGGGAGGGCGTGATAGGGGGGCGTGACAGGTATGGAGTTGACCTCAGGCGCTGGATTCTGGAGGGAATGATGATTGATTCTGTACAATGGTGGTCACGCCCTAGGTCACGCCCGTGTAAGGGGGGTGGGGGCGTGACAGGCACATTATGTCAAAATAAGCGGTAGGAAATGCATCAGACGTCGAAAAAATGGGGGACACGCCCTGTGACACGCCCAGGGACGACGTGTTAGGGGGGGCGTGATAGTACTGTTTGGGTGCAGTAGCGGAGAAAGCAATGAATGCGACAGCAGGCTTCGGGATGAGGGTGACACGCCCTATGACACACCCAGGGAGGGCATGTCAGTGGGGCGTGACAGTGGATTTTTTGCGGGAAACTCCATCTGGCAGCTATCAACCTCGGGATCAGGCTACACGCCCTGTGACATGCCCAGGGAGTGCGTGTCTGGGGGGCGTGTTACAGGATTTGTGGCTGAAAACTTGTGGAAACCAGCAAAAACATAAAATAAACATTAGTTTTATTATTTACATAAATAGAAACCTAAAAATACATAAAGAAAGAGATTAAAAATGAAAATAATATATTTTTACCCTAATAAATTAAGCAAAAATATGCATCATCAAATTCCCCCATACTTATTATTTTGCTTGTCCTCAAGCAAAGACTTCGAGTTAGAGAAAATAAAGAGGATTAATTGAAATGTTTAAAAATGCTATAAACGAGTAAGACGAGAATTTAGAGGTAGAGAAATTTTGAAAAAGGACCGAAAATTCCTACTTTAACTTAGCACGGAATTTTATAAATTTTACTAAATATAAAAACAAATCACCCCAAATTTTTACACAATTAAAAATTTATAAAACAATGAGTAAAAAGTGCATTGAGTCACTACTAAAGTCTAAGAGACAAATTAAACCATAGTCAATCAAGACAAAGTTTAATATTTCTATCAAAAACATTAACTCAATCTAGTTTCTCGCTACTATACTAAAAAGTAAACGTAGGAAGCACGAATCACTAGGGCTTTAATTGTAAGACCCCCCTCCCGGAACACAACACACGGCACGAGGGGAGTCTTATGCCCGAAATAGCCGCCTTGCGGTAGCACTAACTCACGGGTTAGCCTTTACCATAAGACGCCTATTCCGCCGGCTACAATCCATATCACAACAATTATGCCAACCCAACCATAACAGAAAAGTAAAGCTAAAAGCAGTTCAGTTCACAGCTAAGTTAAAGTCCAAAAATAGCGGAAGATAACAAGCACAACAGGCTTGTACAAAAGAAACAAGAGTCTAGAAATGTTTTGCCAAACGGCTACATGAAAACACTCACTACTGTCACTAACGGTGCCGATGGCACCACCACCTCAGGTCCTATCATCCGGGCCTGGCTGTCATGCTGCATAGTCCGTTGCCGCTCTACCTGCGGGGTTTCCTCCTAAAAAGGAAGACGTAGCAACCGTTAGTCATAAGACTAAGTGGCTTCACATCCGCTCCCCCGGCGACTCCTCGGCACCGGGCGGAGAAAGGAACACAGGTACAATATATATACATAAGCAAGTAAACAAGCAGGTGATAGTAAGTATGGTGAAGTATAAACTACGCTACACAACTAGCAGTTCTACGAATATCAATAATATATAAATGACAGCAGGTATAATTAATCAGAATAGTAACTTAACTTATAAGAGTGCCCATACAAACTTATAAGTTAAGGATCGGCTTAACAGTATAGTAACTCATCGTATAAGAGTGCCCATACAAACTTATACGATGAGGATCTTGTGTATGCAATGAATGACATGAAATGAATGTTATGCTATGACCGGATCATGCGCACGCACATGCAAGTTGCTATGTCGACACAGACTAGAAGTTCCCACTTTTCGAGCAGGTAGCTAACCTCTCAGGCGTCGTCCGTCGTGGCCAGACGGCGACAGTGGAGCGGGCGTCTCCACTACTAGGTTGTATCACACTACCTATCCTAGGCCCCCGTACGCCTCAACGCTAAGGACACAACAGCGGAGCTCACTTGCGTACTACGGATCAGAAGGGGTCTTGGGTAAATGTGCACCAAGAACACAGCCCAACCTGGCCTTTGATTTCGAACCGGATGGAACCTCGGAAACGCACGAGGTGCAAGCCCAACCGTTCTCATGGCACGGAGGAGATCTCGGGTTATGGACACCAAGTATCTAACCCTACCGCCCAAGGTCTACCCATTGGCTCCCATCGGTGTGACGACTGGCGAACCCGTAGACCTGCCACAATCATTCTCCCAACATCGCGACACGATGAATCGTCGCACATCACATGCCCCAAAACAACTCACTCGATGCTACCCGTAGGGAGACTTCAACTCTAAGCATCGGTTGTTAATAAACCCCTTGGGCTCGGATTACAGTTACAAAATACTCTTCACATAGTGTTCATCATGTTCACGCCCACCTATTCAATGAATTCACCTCAACACTACGCATAATAGATATGTTCAACACCAAATTGTATAAATATATCCTTTACCAATATCAACTCCTAATATCTAGCCTTCCCATCCAATCCATTTCTCTACCATTGCATGGTTATCCCTTATTACACAACCAAATGAGTAACCATACTAAATTATAGTAACAACGGCATTATAGATATATGGGAGCAAGATATCACATGAGCAAATCACAATCATTGCAAGAGTGCTAACATTATAAATTAACAAGTGCATTAACATAGGATAGTCCAATACTAAAACTGGGATTCCCGGAGCTACAGGAATCCGATCACAATGCACAACCCCTCGTTGGAAAGGTATTCGCGAGGGCTACGACTTTCGTGTTGAGTCGATCGCCCAAATCTGGTCGCAGCATACCAGAAATTCTACTCAAATACGTACAGGAAACAGTTTCCTGTACAGGAATTTTCCCGAACGCAGCGGACTCGAACCAGCTTTCCCGTGGCTACAGGTATCGCATGGAAACGAGCGACCACTCGTTGGAAAGGTAATTTCAAGGGCTACGACTTTCGTGTTGAGTCGTTTACCCAGATCTGGCCAGAACACCTCCGAAATAGGCCACGAAGGTCGCCGCGTGCAGAAATCAGATTTCTGCACGCATCTTAAGGCGAGATGAACGGCATCCGTTCATCTTCTTCCTTGCAACGACCTCGCATAAACTTCTCCAGAAATCACACCCAACCTTATTTCTCCTTTCAAAGCCAAACCCCCAACGAAAACCCCTCTCATCCCCACTTTGAATGATGAGAAGGTTGAGGGAGACTAAGCCTAAAACCTAGGTATGGCTTATCCTAAGAACTCTCCTCCTCACCATCAAGACTCTATGGAGTCGATGTCTCTCCTAAAATAACTATAGATCTAGCACCAAGGGAGAGGGGAGGAAGCTCACCTCAAGTCCAGCGGTACCACCATGGCCGGCCATGAGCCTCGCACTCCTTCGCGGCGGCATTGTTTTTTCCCTTGACGGTGGCGGCGTTTTGATTCCTCCAAGGATGGCTCCGGCAAGCTCTTCCTCCTCCTCCAGCCAAGAACCCTCTCAGAAATTTCGGGGCAGAAGAAAGGGGATGAAATGCTAGGGTTTCCCAACTTTTTCCTTTTTATACATCGCAGACACGGGTAGGCACACGGCCGTGTTCCTACCCGTGTTCAGGTGACACGGCCGTGTGGCATGCCGTGTCTAGGGCCGTGTTCCTCCCAGAACCACTTTCTGCCGGGTCAGGGTTGCGGCACACGGGTAGAGACACGACCGTGTCCCGACCCGTGTCCTTGGCACACGGCTAGGGACACGCCCGTGTCCCAACCCGTGTCCTTGGTACACGGCTAGGGACACGCCCGTGTCCCAATACCCGTGTACCTCTCTGACTGGTAAGCCTATTTTTATGAGGCACACGGGTATGGACACGGCCGTGTCCATACCCGTGTCAGCCAAAAATGCTGTTTGGCCTTGTTTTTCTCATTTCCCGCACGTCCGCACCTGTTCACCCACACCCCCATTGGGCTCACCACAGCCCCCTTGACTCAAATACGCAAACAAGGGGCCTAGCGCGAATTGGGACGTTACAAATCCTATAAACAAAATAAAAGATTTCGTCCCCGAAATCAGGGTAAGGCTATGGGAGTGAAACACATAAAAAGGGAACTATGCTTTCAAATAAAATTTTACCTGGAGTAAATAATTCCGGGTAGCGCTCTTGCATCAAATCCCTTGGCTCCCATGTGCACTCTTCCTTCCCGTGATTAGACCATAGCACTTTCACCAAGGGAACACTTTTGCGGCGCAAGGTTCTTGTCTCGTTATCAACGATCCGCACCGGCTCCAGTCGCACAGACCTATCAGACGCCACGGCACCATCCGCCGTGGGGATATAATGTTCAGGCCGCAACAAAGCCTTCCGAAGCGACGATACATGGAACACGTCGTGAAGGTTCTCCAGCTCCGGTGGTAACTCCAATCGATAGGCCAGAGGGCCAATCCTTTCCACTACGACATAGGGCCCAACATACCTTGGGCTGAGCTTCTTGACTCCACGTACCCGCGACACTCCGTGCATCGGTCGAATCTTCAGGAACACTTTATCACCCACTTGAAACTCTACCATACGATGTCTTGCGTTGTAATATTTCGCCTGTCGGCTTTGAGCCTCTAGCATTCGATTCCGGATCAACCTAACCACCGCGTCCGTGTCATCAATATACTCATTTCCCAATGCCTTCGGATCTTCGTCTTGCACCCAGGACAAGGGTGTTCTACACCTCCTTCCATACAAAGCTTCATGAGGTGCCATTCCAATACTAGCTTGATGACTGTTATTATAAGAGAACTCCACGAGAGGTAAGAGCCTCTCCCATGGTTCTCCTTTATCTAGCACACACAACCTCAATAGGTCCTCCAATGTTCGGATGGTTCGTTCAGATTGCCCGTCCGTTTGTGGGTGAAAGGCTGTGCTAAAGGCGAGGCGCGAGCCCAAATAAGCCTGTACAGCCCTCCATTCTCTTGAAGTAAACCGACCATACCGGTCGGAGACGATCGTCTTTGGCACACCATGGTACCGCACAAATTGTTTCACAAAGAGACGCACTAAGACGCCCACTTGCGCCTCCTTCTTCATTGGGATAAATCGGGCTACCTTGGTCAACCGGTCAACTATCACCCACACAGAATCATTCCCCAAGCGCGAGCGAGGTAACCCGTGGACGAAGTCCATGGAGATGTCCTCAAATTTCCATTCGGGGATGGGCAACGACTGTAGCATTCCACCGGGGCTTCGGCACTCTGCCTTCACCATTTGGCAGGCCACACAATGAGTAACAAAGTACTTGACATCCCTCTTCATGCCCGGCCAACACATCGTCTTTCTCAAATCGGTGTACATCTTCGCGATCCCCGGGTGCACCGAGTACTTGGAGCAATGGGCCTCCTTTAGAATATCCTCCCGAATGTTGTCACCTTCGGGGATGTAAAGCCGGCCAAGAAAATGGACGAGGCCGTCTTTTAGGGAGTATTCTTCCGTAGTCCCATCCTCCATTGACTTGAAAGCCGGGGTTAAAGCCGCATCCTTCTTTTGTTCCGTACGGATCCGGTCTCGTATGTTGCAAACTATACTCATCGCGGCCAAATATTCGGTATACTCTTCCGGTTGATTCTTAAAGACCAAAGTGATTTCCATCTCTTGCAGCGTCCGGATTAACTCCATCCTCATCAAGCGGGATTCCGTGCTCGCTTCCGGCGCTTTCCGGCTCAAGGCATCAGCTACGGAATTAACCTTCCCGGGGTGGTAGTTCAAGGTGAAATCATAGTCGCACAAGAACTCCAACCACCGCCGCTGTCAAAAGTTTAACTCCTTTTGGGTGTGAACGTACTTCAGATTTTTGTGATCCGAGTAGATCTCGCAGTGGACGCCGTATAAATAATGCCTCCACATCTTCAAGGCGAATACCACCGCTCCCAACTCTAGATCATGCACCGGGTAGCTGGCTTCATGCTTCTTCAACTGTCTTGAAGCATAAGCGATCACATGCCCATTCTGCATCAACACAGCTCCCATCCCTTGATACGACGCATCCGTGTAAACTTGAAAGCCCTCCTTCCCAGATGGAAGAGCTAGGATGGGTGCAGTCGTCAATCTGTCTTTCAACTCTTGGAATGCAGCTTCGCACTGGGGTGTCCATTCAAATGGCACACCCTTCTTGGTCAGCGTAGTAAGGGGAAGGGCGATCTTCGAGAAGCCTTTCACGAACTTGCGATAGTACCCGGCAAGTCCAAGAAAGCTTCGTATGTCGGCCGCTGACTTCAATGGCGACCACTCCTTCACGGCCCGCACCTTGGCCGGATCTACTGCTAGCCCCGCCCCACTAATCACATGGCCCAAGAACGCGACCTCTCGAAGCCAAAACTCACATTTGCTGAACTTGGCAAACAAAGTGTGCTCCTTTAGTTTCCTCAGCACTAAAGTTAGATGTTCGGCGTGTTCTGCTTCAGTCTTGGAGTAGACTAGGATATCATCGATGAACACGATGACAAAGATGTCCAAATAAGGGCCGAACATCTTATTCATCAAGCTCATAAAGGCGGAAGGGGCGTTTGTGAGCCCAAACGGCATCACGGTGAATTCATACAAACCATATCTCGAACTGAATGCCGTCTTCTGAATGTCATCTTCTTGTATCCTCAGCTGATAATATCCCGAACGCAGATCTAACTTGGAGAACCAATACAATCCCACCAATTGATCGAATAATTCATCAATGCGCGGTAGGGGATAGGTGTTCCGCACTGATGAGTTGTAATTATACCTATATTTTCGTATTTTATTTAAGTCCGTTTCATTTATTTTTTGTCTTTTTATTAGTTTAAATTCAATAAATTGCTTGTTTTTGTAAATATTATTTCTAACTTAGCTTAATTTTTATTCCAGGAAAATTCCAGAAAAAAGTCCAAAAAGTCAGAAAAATCGGCCGACACGCCCGTGTCAATTGGCCGACACGCCCGTGTCACGCCAGCCCGACGATCGCCGACCACAGATGCCAGCTCGACGATCGGCCATCGTCAAACCCAGCCCGACACGCCCGGCGTCACGCCCGTGTCAAATGCCTGTCACGCCCGTGTCGGGGCCGACCCGCAAGCTTGGTCAACATGTCAACTCTGCCGACATCAAACTGCCAGCTCCCCCTGTCACGCCCCCCTGTCACGCCCGTGACTTGGGGCGTGACCGCCACGTTTTCACCCCGAAGTCAAAGCTCCAGTCAAGTCAACCGGTCAGCTCGTGAATAGTGTCGACACGCCCCCCTGTCACGCCCTAGTCACGGGCGTGACCAACCCGAAAAAATGTCTATAAATAACAGCTTCCAGGAAGCTTATTTTGTCCACTTTTTTGACCACTTTGCTTTGGGGAGGTGCTGCCCAATTGGATTTCAAACCTATGTAAGGAGATTTTCTCCCCCTCTCTCTCTCTTAGTTTGTATTAGGGTTTTTAATTTAATAAAATATGAATCTTTTTCTCTCCATTTGTTTGATTAATCCATTTGAATGCGCCTACTTAAGTAATTTTTCGTTCCTCTTTTTGTATTTCTTTTATGTTTTCATTTTTCTTGCTTTCATAACTTAGTTAGATTTAGGGTTTATCGGCTTTTCTAGCCGTTGTGCCGTCCGTCTAGTTTTCATTTCCCGCACCTTTTTTGATTTAGCTTTTCCTCTTTTTCCTATTTTTTTCATTCATAAGGCTTTATAAAAACTCTCCTAAAAGTGCTATTTTCATTTTTCTTTAACTTAGGCTCTTTAGGATTGTAAAACGTTTTGTCCCCTTTTTGTTTTATTTTCACTTTTTAGGAGTTTTTATAAAAATATAGGAATGAAAATATAGTCGTTATAATTTTTCGCTCACTTTGTTTTATCCTTTTAATTTCAAAACTTTTAGTCCGGTATTGTTTTATTTCATCTTTTTATGCATTTCTACCGCATTCTAGCGGTAGAAATGCTGTTGTTTTAATTTTCCGTTAACTTTCATTTTGCGTTTATTTGCAAAACCTTTTAGCTCGGTTAATTTTTATTTTCACTTTTTATGCATTTCTACCGCATTCTAGCGGTAGAAATGCAGTTGTATTAATTTTTCAGCAACTTGGTTTTTCTTAATTTTTGCAAGTGTGCGTGCGTGTATGAGTTAGGTTTTACTGCTTTATTTCATTTCTGTAGAGTGCGTGTGTGTGTATGCATTTATTTCCGCCTACTCGTTAAGAGTTAAATGGCGCCCTGTTTTCATCTTCTTCCTACTCACTTGAGTAGGAAAACTTAGTGTGTGTGCGTGTGTTTACATTTCTGTAGAGTGCGTGTGTGTGTTTTACCTTCAAGTAGAGTGTGTGCGTGTATGAGGTAAATTTACTCCCGCCCACTCATTTGAGCCGGGACTTGCAATTTTATCGCTTTCTTCAATTATGTAGAGTGCGTGCGTGTAGGAGATAATTTTACCGCTTTATTTTATCGCTTTCTTCAATTAAGAAGAGTGTGTGTGTGTGTGCATTTATTTCCGCCTACTCGTTAAGAGTTCAATGGCGTGCTTTTATTTCCCGCCTACTCATTTGAGTAGGCCTTGCTTTATTTAATTTTCTTTATGGTTTTGAAGTGTGCGTGAGTGCCTGCATCAATTAGCTTTCAATTTATCTAATCGCCTTTTTTATGTTTTCTCTTATAAATGTTCAGAACTTAAATTTACACTCACGCTTCACTCAAAAACATAAAGCCGTCCCCATACCGATGAGTGGCTAATTTCTTTTAGCCTTCGGCATCGAAGAGCATTGGGACATAAAAAATGATTTGAAATAATTAAAAAACTTTATTTTTATTTTAATTTAAGGACTTAAGGTTTACCCCGGGTTAACGACGCATAGGACCACATAATCGATGTGTGGGCTCTATTTCCGTTATCCATACGCGACGCCGAGAGGCTGCACGTATGGACCGATCCCCCTTGGGTAAAGAGAACCGCGTACGCCCCCTCGAAAGAGGAGAAACGTAGTTCTGCCGGATTGGGTTCCCCACCCAATAGCGGGGTTCTTAGCGTAATGCGGACGTTAAGGGGAATCCTTCGTCGGACTCACGTTCGGTCGAATAGCCTTAGCGCCCAGGTGAGCGATATCCCTAGACCAAGGTGAGCTCATATTCTTGGAACCTCCACGGCCAAGTGCCTTTTATTAATTTAAAAACAAGGTTTAATAATTGTTGAGAGTTATTTTAGTCTTAATTCGATTCGATGCCGAACGTTAACCCGTCATCGAACTAACTTAGCAAAATTCTGCTTTCTTCCTTTCCGTTTTTATTAAACTAAAAAATCCCACCTTACTAATAGTAAGATAATAGTGTTCCCGGAAGAGTAGATATAATCAACGCGTCCCCGAGAATAATACGACCTCGGTATTTTCCCGAATACCGAGTACTACTTGCGATAGGTGCGCTTGCCTCCTTTCGTTAGAAAACTCGATCTTCTAACCGGTCCGCGGAATCTGACCATTTCGAACCACCCACAGTAGGTCTCTGTTCCGCGGCCATCAAGTTTTTGGCGCCGTTGCCGGGGAATCTTGTTGTTATATTGAATCCGGACTCTATTAATTTTACTTTATTTTCAAATAAAAAATTTTTATACAAAAAAAAAAAAAAAAAAAATCCCCCCCCCCCGTTTTCGTTTTTTTTTGGGTGTATGACCCGTGGACAACCTTCGAGTTCTGAAAATCTTGACTTCGACCCCGAGATCGACCGCTCTCTTGCGCGTATCCGATCTCTCCGTCGAATTCCTTTTTCAGACCCCGTAGAATCTATCGGAGAACCCTCTTCTTCTTCTATGGCCGACCCCCCTAATAATGCCCAACCGGTCGAGCGTACTATGTCTTATTACGCTCGGCCCAATTTGGATGATACGGGGTCGAGTATTGTTCGGCCCGCGGTGGCCAACAATAATTTCGAAATTAAGTCAAGTGTGATTCAGATGATCCAAAATGCCGTGCAGTTCGACGGACAGCCGGATGAGGACCCCAACAATCACTTGTCTAATTTTCTTGAAATTTGCGATACTTTTAAAATTAATGGCGTCACTGATGACGCCATTCGTTTGCGCCTTTTTCCGTTCTCTCTTAAGTCCAAGGCTAAGGCGTGGTTACTCTCCCTCCCGCGGGGATCCATCACGTCCTGGGCGGAGTTGGCCGAGAAATTCCTTACGAAGTATTTTCCGCCCGCCAAAACTGCAAGATTGCGGGCGGACATATCTTCGTTCGTCCAAAACGACTCCGAGTCTCTTTACGAGACTTGGGAACGCTTTAAGGAGTTCCTCCGCCGGTGCCCGCACCACGCTCTGCCAACGTGGTTGCAGGTACAAATTTTTTATAATGGACTGAATAGTCAGACGCGTCAAATGATTGACGCGGCTGCCGGGGGCACTCTGAACAATAAGACCCCCGAGGCCGCCCAGGCCCTTTTCGAGGAAATGGCGGTGAACGCCTACCAGTGGAATGTCCCGCGGGCGCGCCCTAAGCAGGCGGGCATTTTTGAAGTGGATGCCACAGCTCAGTTAGCCCTCCAAGTGGAAAGGTTAACTAAGCAGGTGGCGGAGATGTCTGTTGCCTCCTCCACTCCGCCTTGTTTTCTCCCCCCCTCCAACGTATGCGTAGTCGACGAATTCGTGGACTACATGGGAAATCCGGTGCGTCCCTCATTTCAAAACAACCCTTATAGTAGCCACTATAATCCGGGTTGGAGGAACCATCCGAATTTCTCCTGGAGCAACCCGAACAACGCGCAGCGTCCCCCTCCCCTCCTTTTGCGCCGACGCTTCCTCCTCCCCCTCCTATGAAGCCATCCCCGGTGGAGGAAAATTTTAATCGTTATGTCGCGTCCAACGAGTCTAATATCCGGAACATCACCGGATCGCTAAAAAATTTAGAACTCCAGGTTGGACAGCTGGCGCGACTCATGTCAGAACGCGCCATGGGGGCACTGCCAGGGAACACGGAGCCCAATCCAAGGGAATCCGCCAACGCTATAACCCTCTGTAGCGGTAAGGAGGTGGTCGATCCAAAACGGATCGATCCTCAGGTACAAATTTCACCTCCTTCCCCTCTTCCCTCTTCTTCGTCTACGCAGCCTCTACCAATTTTAAGTGAAAAATCTATTTTAAACAAGGCGTTGCCCTACCCGCATAAATTAGATAAAGAGCGAGTTAATGCGCAATACGAAAAATTTATTTTATTACTTAAACAAATTCACATTAATGTTCCTTTTTGCGAGGCTATCTCGCAAATGCCTAAGTATGCGAAATTTTTAAAAGAACTACTTTCTAATAAACGCAAACTCGAGGATATTTCGCATATATCTCTCAACTCTGTCTGCTCGGCGGCGATTACTAATAAATTGCCCTCAAAACAAAACGACCCGGGACGGTTCTCCATCCCGTGCCTTTTTGGCAATGTGTTAGTAAAGTACGCTTTAGCAGACCTAGGCGCGAGCATTAATTTGATGCCGTTCTCGCTCTTCCTTCGTCTAGGTTTGGGTACTCCTTCTCCTACCAATATGCGCATCCAACTAGCGGATCGCTCGGTTAGGTTCCCCATCGGGGTTGTTGAGGACGTCCTTGTCCGAGTAGACAAGTTCACCTTCCCGGTGGACTTCGTCATCTTGGACATCGAGGAAGACGCCAACGTACCAATAATACTTGGTCGCCCTTTCCTCGCGACCTCACGTGCGTTAATTGATGTAAGTAATGGTCAGCTTCTCCTTCGGGTAGGAGACGACCAAGTTACTTTTTCTATTAACCCCTCTATGGAAGAATCGTCGCCGAGCGACGATTTCTGCTATTCTTTAGATTCCTTTTATGGAGATTGTTCTTCTCCAATTTTCGAGTCCGAATTTTTAAGCGAAAATATTTTTTCTCTCGAAAATTTTTATTGCGATGAGGATGTGTCTTCCGATATGCCTTTTGAACCAATTGGTTCAAAAGACATTAGCTCTAAAACCTCACTAGAAGAACCGCCAACCCTAGACCTCAAACCACTACCTGAATCCCTTAAATACGCCTTTTTGGGGAAAAATGATACACTCCCCGTTATCATTTCTTCGTATTTAAGCGATTCAGAGACCTCCGATTTATTGGAGGTTTTGCTTAAACATCGCCACGCAATTGCGTGGCAAATTTCTGACCTAAAGGGGATTAACCCTTCCTTCTGCACTCACAAAATTTTCTTAAACGATAATTGCCGCACAACCATTCAGCCGCAGCGGCGTCTTAACCCAAACATGAAAGACGTCGTGAAAGCTGAAATAATTAAATTATTAGATGCGGGGATTATTTATCCCATTTCTGATAGTGCATGGGTTAGTCCCATTCATGTCGTGCCCAAGAAGGGCGGTCTAACCGTAGTGGCGAATGAGCACAACGAGCTTGTCCCAACTCGTACTGTTACGGGTTGGCGAGTGGTCATCGATTATCGCAAACTTAATGATGCCACCCGCAAGGACCATTTCCCACTACCGTTCCTTGACCAAATTCTCGAGCGTCTTTCCGGTCATCCTTTTTATTGTTTTCTCGATGGTCTATCGGGGTTTTTCCAAATCCCCATTTCCCCGAGGACCAAGAGAAAACAACTTTTACCTGCCCCTTTGGCACCTTCGCATATCGAAGAATGCCATTTGGCCTCTGCAATGCGCCGGCTACATTCCAACGATGTATGCTAGCGATTTTTGGCGAGCTGGTAGAAGATATTATGGAAATATTTATGGATGACTTTTCTGTATTCGGATGCTCATTCCCGAATTGTCTTCGTAATCTTGATCGTGTCCTCCAGCGATGCAAGGACACGAATCTTGTTTTAAATTGGGAAAAATGTAACTTTATGGTTCGAGGAGGTTTGGTCCTCGGCCATAAGATTTCGATTAAGGGGATAGAGGTCGATAAGGCTAAAGTAGAAATTATTGAAAAACTTCCTCAGCCGACGAACATAAAATCCATTAGGAGTTTCTTAGGCCACGCAGGCTTTTATAGACGTTTTATTCAAGATTTTTCAAAAATAACAAAGCCGCTTACTCACCTCTTGGAAAAGGAATCACCTTTTGTCTTTAGTAGCGACTGCGAGTCTGCATTTAATTTTATAAAACAAAAGCTTATCAATTCTCCAATTCTAGTGGCCCCTAATTGGTCCCTTCCGTTCGAAATCATGTGCGACGCTAGTGATATTGCCTTAGGCGCCGTTCTTGGCCAACGCGTAGAAAAACATTTTCATCCTATTTATTACGCTAGCAAGACGCTCACTTCCGCACAAGTGAATTACACGACGACGGAAAAGGAACTCTTAGCCGTCGTTTTCGCTTTCGATAAGTTTCGCTCGTATCTTACGCTATCTAAAGTTATCGTTTTTACCGATCACTCCGCCCTTAAGTATCTACTAGCCAAAACCGATGCAAAACCCCGCCTTCTTCGATGGGTTCTCCTCCTTCAAGAGTTTGATTTGGAGATCCGGGATAAGAAGGGCGCGGAGAATCTTGCGGCAGACCACCTCTCCCGTTTAGATAATTCCGGTGCGGAAGCGCTCGTCGAATCTGAAATAAATGACAGATTCCCCGAGGAACGTCTTCTCGCCATTCGTTCGTCTTCGTCATCTTCCCCTTGGTTCGCAGATTTTGCGAACTATTTAGTCGCGCGGGTTCTTCCAAAAGAATTTTCAAGTCATCAAAAGAAGAAATTCTTTTCCGACTTGAAAAATTTCTTTTGGGATGACCCGTTTCTTTTTCGTATCTGCGCGGACCAAGCGGTTCGAAGATGCGTCGCGGGAGTGGAGTGCACACAAATATTGAGGCACTGCCACGAGGGTCCAGCCGGGGGGCACTATCAAGCCAACCGGACCGCTAGGAAGGCGCTAGAGGCGGGCTACTTTTGGCCCACTCTCTTCAAAGACGCGCACAATTTTGTGCGCGCATGCGATAGCTGTCAGCGGTCGGGTAACATCTCACGTCGAGACGAGATGCCCCAAAATATGTTTTTAGAATGCGAAGTTTTCGATTTATGGGGATAGATTTTGTAGGCCCCCTACCTCCTTCTTATAAAAATTCGTATATTTTAGTGGCGGTCGACTACGTATCAAGGTGGGCGGAAGCGCAAGCTCTCCCCACCAACGATGCGCGAGTCGTCGTTACATTTCTAAAAAAATTATTTTCTCGCTTCGGCACACCTCGCGCAATTGTTAGTGATAGGGGAACGCATTTCTGTAACACTCTAATGGCTAAGACGTTAGCTAAATACGGAGTCATGCACAAACTTGCCACCCCCTACCACCCGCAAACAAGTGGCCAAGTTGAGGTAGTAAATCGAGAAATAAAACGCATATTGGAAAAAACCGTTTCACTTAATAGGAAAGATTGGTCCCTAAGCTTGACGACGCGTTATGGGCGTATCGTACGGCGTACAAAACCGCTACTGGTTGTACCCCGTTTCGATTAGTCTATGGCAAAGCGTGCCATTTACCCGTAGAATTGGAGCACCGCGCACTTTGGGCATTAAAACTCTTAAACCTCGACTCCAACTTAGCCGCTCAGAATAGAAAACTGCAACTAAACGAGCTCGATGAATGGCGTGCGAACGCTTACGAGAGCAATAAGTTCTATAAGGAGCGTTCTAAGTTTTATCACGATCGAAAAATTAAAACCCCAAAAATCTTTTCTCCGGGCGATCTAGTCCTTCTTTACAATTCACGTCTTAGGCTTTTCCCGGGTAAGCTAAAATCGCGATGGTTCGGCCCCTTCAAGGTTGAAGAGGTTTGGCCATATGGGACCGTACTCGTCTCCCACCCGAAAAAGGCACTTTTAAGGTGAACGGTAATCGGTTAAAGTCTTATATAGCGGGCGACCCTGTGATCAGTAGGAGCGAAACCATAACCCTTCTCCATATATAAACCCGCCACTATAGTCAAGCTACGCGACTATAAACAAAGCGCTCCTGGGAGGCACCCCACGTCTATCTTTTTTTTACGTCTTTATTTATTATGTTTTCTATTTTTCTAATAACTGCAGGGTTTCTAGTGGGCTTCCCCGCGCGCGGATCAGGGACGTTTTCTGCCCCCTCTTTTTCCCTTCTTTGTACATATTCCTGCTATTTTGTTCCTCATGCTTAACATACAACATTGGGGACAATGTTGGATCTAAGTATGGGGGTGTTTTCATATTTTCGTACTTTCTTTTTTTTCATTTACAAAACAAAACAAAACAAAAAAAAAAATTATATAACAAAAAAAAAAAAAAAAAAAAAAAAAAAAATTTCAAAAACAAAAACAAAAAAAATATATATAACACAAAAACACAAAAAAAATTTACTTTTAATTAAAATTTTTGAAGTTTCATTTTTGAAACTTTTACTTATTTTTAGCTTTGTCCGCGAGATCCGGCTCATCGAGCCATCCACATATCGAGTCATCTCGCGGCAGCCTAGTTTATATTTTTGTAAATATTCTTGTAAATATTTTTTGTAAATAAATTTTATAAGTACTCTTTGTAAATATTCTTTCTCTTTCCCCTCTCCCTTTTTCTCTCTCATCCTTGTAAAAATTTTTAATTTCTTCCCAAATTTTTGTAAATAGAATGAAATTTTCATAAAAATACAAAAAAATTCACAAAACTTAAAAAAAAATCCAAAAAATTTTATTCTCGCATTTTTTTTTCTTTTTAGTATGTATATATTAAAGATACAAAAATACAAAAAAAATTACAAAAAAAAAAAAATCAATCAAACATTGGAACGTATGAAACAAATAAATTAAAAAACTATTATGAAACAAATAAATCAAACATTTCATTCTTAAGTTTCTTGCTATCCAATACTTTCGTTTTGAGTTTATTTATATGCGAATTTGATAAATTCTTTGTTCACTATTCGTTTGTTAATTATAGATTGAAAAATCTAAATAGCCGGGGTTAAGTTTTAAAGAATTTATTATACTTTGTTAAAAATAGGGGACTTGCTTTAGGCACTACTTCTAATTTTTCATAGATAGGAG
Source organism: Platanthera zijinensis (assembly GCA_039513925.1). Taxonomy (NCBI): domain Eukaryota; kingdom Viridiplantae; phylum Streptophyta; class Magnoliopsida; order Asparagales; family Orchidaceae; genus Platanthera; species Platanthera zijinensis. The sequence continues at coordinate 137,104,034 of CM077078.1, read as the reverse complement.
CATGTGTACCATGTTAGAAAATAACGACTATAGAATTCAATTATGCTTGCTTTTAGCTTTCTGAAAAATTGGAACGTACAATTTATAAAGGTTGCTCTCAATTATTTTTCAATTAAAAATCTAGTTCTCTTTTCTCCCCTTACTTATCATAACCGACTTGGTATGATAAAATTATTTTCCCAAAAAGAAAAAGATCTTATGTCAATGGGAATAAGATTTCATTCCGTAAACATAGGCACCCAATAAATTAAAAGATTGTACGTTACGGAGTAAGAGGATAAAATTCACTACTCCAACACATATACATTGGGTTATTTTTATGAAGAAAGAAAACATTTTATGTTAAGGAAAATAAGATTTCGTTTTCCTTTAACATCCAAATCAAAAAAAAAATGGAGGTTCGAGAAAAAAAATAACCTCGCCTCAAAATCCAAGCATCTTCATAAACCAACATCAACCCCCCCCCCCCCCTTAGCCATTTTCATGATTCTAGAATTAATTCAAAAATTTTTTGAGAGCATAATTCGTAAATTGCATTATTTCCGATAACACTCCTATAAGCTAAGGTTCGTATAACTCCAAACTATTTTCTGTTAATCTAGCCAATACAATTATTGCTTTCTATTTGATTACATCAAGAAGTCTTTTGGCCAAAACTTTTGCCCTGTTTAAATCATCAAAATAATTTTAGGACTTAACTCTTATACCCCGTATATTTTTATTTGATCTCTCTTATAATTAATTTAGCGGTAGCGGAACTTAGGTTTTTTTACTATTCCTTATAAGTTCACCTCAAACTTTTGCTCTGGAATAGCAAAAGCTTAAGTATGGGGGTGTTTGATGAGTTGTAATTATACCTATATTTTCGTATTTTATTTAAGTCCGTTTCGTTTATTTTTTGTCTTTTTATTAGTTTAAATTCAATAAATTGCTTGTTTTTGTAAATATTATTTCTAACTTAGCTTAATTTTTATTCCAGGAAAATTCCAGAAAAAAGTCCAAAAAGTCAGAAAAATCGGCCGACACGCCCGTGTCAATTGGCCGACACGCCCGTGTCACGCCAGCCCGACGATCGCCGACCACAGATGCCAGCTCGACAATCGGCCATCGTCAAACCCAGCCCGACACGCCCGGCGTCACGCCCGTGTCAAATGCCTGTCACGCCCGTGTCGGGGGCCGACCCGCAAGCTTGGTCAACATGTCAACTCTGCCGACATCAAACTGCCAGCTCCCCCTGTCACGCCCCCTGTCACGCCCGTGACTTGGGGCGTGACCGCCACGTTTTCACCCCGAAGTCAAAGCTCCAGTCAAGTCAACCGGTCAGCTCGTGAATAGTGTCGACACGCCCCCCTGTCACGCCCTAGTCACGGGCGTGACCAACCCGAAAAAATGTCTATAAATAACAGCTTCCAGGAAGCTTATTTTGTCCACTTTTTTGACCACTTTGCTTTGGGGAGGTGCTGCCCAATTGGATTTCAAACCTATGTAAGGAGATTTTCTCCCCCTCTCTCTCTCTTAGTTTGTATTAGGGTTTTTAATTTAATAAAATATGAATCTTTTTCTCTCCATTTGTTTGATTAATCCATTTGAATGCGCCTACTTAAGTAATTTTTCGTTCCTCTTTTTGTATTTCTTTTATGTTTTCATTTTTCTTGCTTTCATAACTTAGTTAGATTTAGGGTTTATCGGCTTTTCTAGCCGTTGTGCCGTCCGTCTAGTTTTCATTTCCCGCACCTTTTTTGATTTAGCTTTTCCTCTTTTTCCTATTTTTTTCATTCATAAGGCTTTATAAAAACTCTCCTAAAAGTGCTATTTTCATTTTTCTTTAACTTAGGCTCTTTAGGATTGTAAAACGTTTTGTCCCCTTTTTGTTTTATTTTCACTTTTTAGGAGTTTTTATAAAAATATAGGAATGAAAATATAGTCGTTATAATTTTTCGCTCACTTTGTTTTATCCTTTTAATTTCAAAACTTTTAGTCCGGTATTGTTTTATTTCATCTTTTTATGCATTTCTACCGCATTCTAGCGGTAGAAATGCTGTTGTTTTAATTTTCCGTTAACTTTCATTTTGCGTTTATTTGCAAAACCTTTTAGCTCGGTTAATTTTTATTTTCACTTTTTATGCATTTCTACCGCATTCTAGCGGTAGAAATGCAGTTGTATTAATTTTTCAGCAACTTGGTTTTTCTTAATTTTTGCAAGTGTGCGTGCGTGTATGAGTTAGGTTTTACTGCTTTATTTCATTTCTGTAGAGTGCGTGTGTGTGTATGCATTTATTTCCGCCTACTCGTTAAGAGTTAAATGGCGCCCTGTTTTCATCTTCTTCCTACTCACTTGAGTAGGAAAACTTAGTGTGTGTGCGTGTGTTTACATTTCTGTAGAGTGCGTGTGTGTGTTTTACCTTCAAGTAGAGTGTGTGCGTGTATGAGGTAAATTTACTCCCGCCCACTCATTTGAGCCGGGACTTGCAATTTTATCGCTTTCTTCAATTATGTAGAGTGCGTGCGTGTAGGAGATAATTTTACCGCTTTATTTATCGCTTTCTTCAATTAAGAAGAGAGTGTGTGTGTGTGCATTTATTTCCGCCTACTCGTTAAGAGTTCAATGGCGTGCTTTTATTTCCCGCCTACTCATTTGAGTAGGCCTTGCTTTATTTAATTTTCTTTATGGTTTTGAAGTGTGCGTGAGTGCCTGCATCAATTAGCTTTCAATTTATCTAATCGCCTTTTTTATGTTTTCTCTTATAAATGTTCAGAACTTAAATTTACACTCACGCTTCACTCAAAAACATAAAGCCGTCCCCATACCGATGAGTGGCTAATTTCTTTTAGCCTTCGGCATCGAAGAGCATTGGGACATAAAAAATGATTTGAAATAATTAAAAAACTTTATTTTTATTTTAATTTAAGGACTTAAGGTTTACCCCGGGTTAACGACGCATAGGACCACATAATCGATGTGTGGGCTCTATTTCCGTTATCCATACGCGACGCCGAGAGGCTGCACGTATGGACCGATCCCCCTTGGGTAAAGAGAACCGCGTACGCCCCCTCGAAAGAGGAGAAACGTAGTTCTGCCGGATTGGGTTCCCCACCCAATAGCGGGGTTCTTAGCGTAATGCGGACGTTAAGGGGAATCCTTCGTCGGACTCACGTTCGGTCGAATAGCCTTAGCGCCCAGGTGAGCGATATCCCTAGACCAAGGTGAGCTCATATTCTTGGAACCTCCACGGCCAAGTGCCTTTTATTAATTTAAAAACAAGGTTTAATAATTGTTGAGAGTTATTTTAGTCTTAATTCGATTCGATGCCGAACGTTAACCCGTCATCGAACTAACTTAGCAAAATTCTGCTTTCTTCCTTTCCGTTTTTATTAAACTAAAAAATCCCACCTTACTAATAGTAAGATAATAGTGTTCCCGGAAGAGTAGATATAATCAACGCGTCCCCGAGAATAATACGACCTCGGTATTTTCCCGAATACCGAGTACTACTTGCGATAGGTGCGCTTGCCTCCTTTCGTTAGAAAACTCGATCTTCTAACCGGTCCGCGGAATCTGACCATTTCGAACCACCCACAGTAGGTCTCTGTTCCGCGGCCATCACGCACCGTTAACCGGTTCAACTCTCGATAATCAATACATAACCGCAAGGTGCCATCCTTCTTTTTGACGAACAAAACGGGCGCTCCCCAAGGCGACGAGCTTGGGCGAACGAACCCTGCTTCCACCAATTCCTGAAGCTGGACTCTAAACTCTGCAAGTTCCTTCGGAGCCATTCGGTATGGAGCTCGCGAGACGGGCTTGGCACCCGGAATTAGCTTGATTTGGAAGTCCACTTCCCTATGCGGGGGTAGTCCTGGCAATTTCTCGGGAAATACCTCGGGAAATTCTCGCACCACCCGCACATCCTTGACCTCTAATGTCAATTTCTTCAACTCGAAGCAAATTACATAGACCTCGTCCCCTTCCATATGAGATTTCATAACTTGGATTGAAGATAATAATTTACGGGGTGCGAATTTAATACCTTGGAAGATGACTTCCGAGTCTCCATGCCTCAACATAACTTGCTTCTCCGCACAATTGATCCTGGCATGGTGCCAGTCCAACCACTTCATGCCCAGGATGAGATCGAACTCCGGGATTCTTAACACTGTAGCCGGAGTTTCAAAGAACTTTCCTCCAATAAGGGTGTCGAAGTCGCAACTTGCTGACGACGTCATCTCAGAGCCGTCCGGAAGGCGCACCCTTTGAGTAATGCCCGTGAAGTGTTGCACTCCCTCCAAGTCCTTCACGAAGTCCTCCGAAATGAACGAGTGAGACGCACCCGTGTCAAATAACGTATAGGCGGGTCTCCCGCTAACCACGACAGTGCCTAGGTTCCAAAAGGGGTAATCACTATTCAGAATAGCGCGTATCATTTGTATCATAAATCTAACAAGTCATATAATATTAAAACAATTTTGCACGTACCGGTGATGACTTCCTGCGGATTTCTCTCCTGAGTCATATCCAATGCGAATACATGCTCCCGTGCATGTCCTTGATTTCTCCCTGGTGGTCCTCTTCCTCGGCCATGCATGTGCCCTCGTCCCCGTGGAGCTACTGGAGGGGAGCAATAGGGGCACCCCCGATCAGTCGTGGGCAAACTCGTCGGACATGCCCCGGTTGGTTGCACTCAAAACATATCATCTCACGTCGGCCCCCAGGTTGTTGATAATATTGCTGCTGCGGTGGTGGTGGTAAAGGTAGTGGTTGCGGAGTTGGGTACTCCACCCGATAGTTCCGGTTGACCCACCGACCGCCTCTGTGGTTTCCCCTTCCTCTGCCATGATCATTCCGCCTTCTATTACTAGGGCCGACTTCAATTACTCCTTCCGCAGGTCTCTTGCCACATCCCATGTGGTCCGCCTCCAGTCTCTTTGCCATGTCAATGATTTCTGCCAGGCTTCCATCGGCTATAAACAAAAGGGCCTGCCTCAGGGGGTCCCTTAACCCTTTGTAGAAGCGCTTCGCGTAGCCTCTATCGTCCAACTCATAGGAATCGGCAAACCTAGCGAGGTGTTGGAACTCCCTCTGGTACTCCGTTACCGAATTCGATCCCTGCTTCAGCTGCAGAAATTTTTCTTCAAGTCCATCCCGAGCAGAAGAAGGGATGAAGTGCCCCAGAAAAGCCTCGGTGAACTCGTTCCAACCGATGTCCGTGTACAACCGCCCTTAGAAGATGGAGCCCATGAGGGACTTCCACCACCTTTTGGCGTGCAGCTCTAGCAGCGTCACTACCAATGTCACCGCCATGCTGTTCGGACATCTTATGCCAGCCATCAATTCCTGCACGGTATCAAGCCATTCCTCGGTGCGCACCGGCGATTCTGTCCCAAGATAGGCAGGAGGGGACCGGGCACGGAAGGTGCTCACCCAGTTGGAGCCTGGCGCCTGTTGTTGCACCGGAGCTTGCTGGGCTTTAAATGCATCCAATATGGCTGACAGCGTTTGTCCCAGTTCCGACTGCTGGAATTGTGAAGGGACGGAAGGGGTAGGAGTGCCCCCAACCGGCTCCACCTGCGCTGGGACCTATACGCAAGGTACAAACTAAGGTCAGGTTGGCTAAAACTAATGTCAAAGTTGGACAACTTAGTGTGAATTACATATGGGCACACCACTGCTTCCGCTAAGTCGGTTTGTCCCCAAACCGACTAATCGAACGGGAGTGGCCCATTGTTACCTGACTGCTGTAGGTGAAGATCGGCTTAGTCTGATACCATTTGTAAGACCCCCCTCCCGGAACACAACACACGGCACGAGGGGAGTCTTATGCCCGAAATAGCCGCCTTGCGGTAGCACTAACTCACGGGTTAGCCTTTACCATAAGACGCCTATTCCGCCGGCTACAATCCATATCACAACAATTATGCCAACCCAACCATAACAGAAAAGTAAAGCTAAAAGCAGTTCAGTTCACAGCTAAGTTAAAGTCCAAAAATAGCGGAAGATAACAAGCACAACAGGCTTGTACAAAAGAAACAAGAGTCTAGAAATGTTTTGCCAAACGACTACATGAAAACACTCACTACTGTCACTGACGGTGCCGATGGCACCACCACCTCAGGTCCTATCATCCGGGCCTGGCTGTCCTGCTGCATAGTCCGTTGCCGCTCTACCTGCGGGGTTTCCTCCTAAAAAGGAAGACGTAGCAACCGTTAGTCATAAGACTAAGTGGCTTCACATCCGCTCCCCCGGCGACTCCTCGGCACCGGGCGGAGAAAGGAACACAGGTACAATATATATACATAAGCAAGTAAACAAGCAGGTGATAGTAAGTATGGTGAAGTATAAACTACGCTACACAACTAGCAGTTCTACGAATATCAATAATATATAAATGACAGCAGGTATAATTAATCAGAATAGTAACTTAACTTATAAGAGTGCCCATACAAACTTATAAGTTAAGGATCGGCTTAACAGTATAGTAACTCATCGTATAAGAGTGCCCATACAAACTTATACGATGAGGATCTTGTGTATGCAATGAATGACATGAAATGAATGTTATGCTATGACCGGATCATGCGCACGCACATGCAAGTTGCTATGTCGACACAGACTAGAAGTTCCCACTTTTCGAGCAGGTAGCTAACCTCTCAGGCGTCGTCCGTCGTGGCCAGACGGCGACAGTGGAGCGGGCGTCTCCACTACTAGGTGGTATCACACTACCTATCCTAGGCCCCCGTACGCCTCAACGCTAAGGACACAACAGCGGAGCTCACTTGCGTACTACGGCTCAGAAGGGGTCTTGGGTAAATGTGCACCAAGAACACAGCCCAACCTGGCCTTTGATTTCGAACCGGATGGAACCTCGGAAACGCACGAGGTGCAAGCCCAACCGTTCTCATGGTACGGAGGAGATCTCGGGTTATGGACACCAAGTATCTAACCCTACCGCCCAAGGTCTACCCATTGGCTCCCATCGGTGTGACGACTGGCGAACCCGTAGACCTGCCACAATCATTCTCCCAACATCGCGACACGATGAATCGTCGCACATCACATGCCCCAAAACAACTCACTCGATGCTACCCGTAGGGAGACTTCAACTCTAAGCATCGATTGTTAATAAACCCCTTGGGCTCGGATTACAGTTACAAAATACTCTTCACATAGTGTTCATCATGTTCACGCCCACCTATTCAATGAATTCACCTCAACACTACGCATAATAGATATGTTCAACACCAAATTGTATAAATATATCCTTTACCAATATCAACTCCTAATATCTAGCATTCCCATCCAATCCATTTCTCTACCATTGCATGGTTATCCCTTATTACACAACCAAATGAGTAACCATACTAAATTATAGTAACAACGGCATTATAGATATATGGGAGCAAGATATCACATGAGCAAATCACAATCATTGCAAGAGTGCTAACATTATAAATTAACAAGTGCATTAACATAGGATAGTCCAATACTAAAACTGGGATTCTCGGAGCTACAGGAATCCGATCACAATGCACAACCCCTCGTTGGAAAGGTATTCGCGAGGGCTACGACTTTCGTGTTGAGTCGATCGCCCAGATCTGGTCGCAGCATACCAGAAATTCTACTCGAATACGTACAGGAAACAGTTTCCTGTACAGGAATTTTCCCGAACGCAGCGGACTCGAACCAGCTTTCCCGTGGCTACAGGTATCGCATGGAAACGAGCAACCACTCGTTGGAAAGGTAATTTCAAGGGCTACGACTTTCGTGTTGAGTCGTTTACCCAGATCTGGCCAGAACACCTCCGAATTTGGCCACGAAGGTCGCCGCGTGCAGAAATCAGATTTCTGCACGCATCTTAAGGCGAGATGAACGGCATCCGTTCATCTTCTTCCTTGCAACGACCTCGCATAAACTTCTCCAGAAATCACACCCAACCTTATTTCTCCTTTCAAAGCCAAACCCCCAACGAAAACCCCTCTCATCCCCACTTTGAATGATGAGAAGGTTGAGGGAGACTAAGCCTAAAACCTAGGCATGGCTTATCCTAAGAACTCTCCTCCTCACCATCAAGACTCTATGGAGTCGATGTCTCTCCTAAAATAACTATAGATCTAGCACCAAGGGAGAGGGGAGGAAGCTCACCTCAAGTCCAGCGGTACCACCATGGCCGGCCATGAGCCTCGCACTCCTTCGCGGCGGCATTGTTTTTCCCTTGACGGTGGCGGCGTTTTGATTCCTCCAAGGATGGCTCCGGCAAGCTCTTCCTCCTCCTCCAGCCAAGAACCCTCTCAGAAATTTCGGGGCAGAAGAAAGGGGATGAAATGCTAGGGTTTCCCAACTTTTTCCTTTTTATACATCGCAGACACGGGTAGGCACACGGCCGTGTTCCTACCCGTGTTCAGGTGACACGGCCGTGTGGCATGCCGTGTCTAGGGCCGTGTTCCTCCCAGAACCACTTTCTACCGGGTCAGGGTTGCGGCACACGGGTAGAGACACGGCCGTGTCCCGACCCGTGTCCTTGGCACACGGCTAGGGACACGCCCGTGTCCCAACCCGTGTCCTTGGTACACGGCTAGGGACACGCCCGTGTCCCAATACCCGTGTACCTCTCTGACTGGTAAGCCTATTTTTATGAGGCACACGGGTATGGACACGGCCGTGTCCATACCCGTGTCAGCCAAAAATGCCGGTTGGCCTTGTTTTTCTCATTTCCCGCACGTCCGCACCTGTTCACCCACACCCCCATTGGGCTCACCACAGCCCCCTTGACTCAAATACGCAAACAAGGGGCCTAGCGCGAATTGGGACGTTACATTAATTAGGCGTACAGTTAGGCTTAGGTTCTTAAGGGTGCGATATTCAAAAAGATAAACACGAGGAGGGGTATTTGCACACTAAAAACAAAAACAAAATGGGCTTTGCCAAAATAAATACACTTTTCTTTTTATTTTATTTTCTTTTACTTTTCTCATCATATATTTTTCTCATTATTTTTATTTTTTCATACTTAAGAATTTCCACTTTTGTAGCAAAAGATAATACAAAGATTTTCCACTAATTTTTTCAAAAAGATGCACATTAGCAATTAAAGCTCAAAAATAAATTCATAGTGTGCATATAGGTAAGCTATTTGGCTGTGGTGAAATAAAAAGTGGGGCTACAAAAAGGAAAGGAAAAGACACAAAAATGGCTAGCAACAATTATTATTAGGTGGGGGTGCAAAGGATCAAACGTTTCAAAAGAAAAGCCTAAATCATTTTCATGCTTCCTAAATCTACTCAAAGTAAAGCTTTGAAATTTCAAAAGAGGATAAGCACAAAAAATAAAAAATAGAAAATTTGCTTTCATGAAAGCAATGATAATAATCGTCTAGACTGTTTTGTGTCTACTACACTTAATAATAATTAACGTTTAAAAATATTTTAATAAGTAAAAATAAAGGATTATTGGTTTTATAAAAGTAAAAGAAGTAAAAGAAAGGCTAAGGAAAAGTGAAGAAAAATTCAAGAAATTTTTCAAAAATAGCATACTACCCTAAATAGGAACACTGCATGAGTCAACATACTACTCGCTAAACATATTTTAACAGAAAATTAATCTAATTTATTCTAACTAAGCAAGAAGACATGAGCTTAAAAAAACAATAAAGTGCAAAGCAGCAGGGTACTAATTAATTTGGCAAAAATTAACTCAATTTAATTTGTAATTTTTTTCAATAAATTTTATATATTTGTTTGGACTTTTCAAATATATATTATAAATATTTTTTTTTTTTTTCTAAAATTTTGATAATTTTTTTTTTATTTTTCTAAAGTAAACTATTAAGGGAACACTCCCCCATACTGAAAGTTAAACATTGTCCCCAATGTTTAAAGTTAAGTATAAATAAAGTTGAGAAAAGAGAGAAAAGAAGAAAAAGAAATGCAAAGAGAAGGAAAAGATGCTCCCCTAGCGCTTGATGCCCAGACATTGAAAAATGTGTCCCCCCATACTTGAGCTAAAGACCGGCTTGAGTCCATGTTGAGAGGCGAGAAGCGGCACAAACACGCTGGAGCTTATTCCTGCACAAAAAAAAGATAAGCAAGGGGTGCCTCCCAAGAGCCCCTTTTATTTAAAACGTCGTTGAGCTCGACGTTCTTGGTTAGCTAAATGGAAAATAAAAAGAGAAATGTAATCGTAGCTCGTGCAAAATGCATTTTGGCTCGAGTGCAAAAACCTTTTTTAAGAAAATAAAAATATTTTTTTTTTATATTGATATTTTCTAAATTATACAAAAGGAAAAAGATTTAGAAAAAAAAAATTTGTTAGTAAAAGAAAATAAACTATTAGAAGGGGAAAAAGAAGAAGATTTAGAAACGAAATTAGAAGGAAAAATAAAAGAAGAAAAGAAAGTGGAATTTTTGCAAGGCGGCAGGACAGAAGAAAAATAAGAAGGCGACGACGGTTGATCACAGGAAAATGTTTGGATAGAAAGATCTGTTTGCCCCACTTGAATATTAATCATTTCCGTAGATTGGGAGCTAACCGGGATATCCGAAAAATCAATCTCCTCGGAAGATCGAACACAAGAAAGTTCGTCTTCCTCGGAAACTTGAAAGAAAATAAGGATATCGGGGAAAAATTCCTCCTCGAGAGGTTGAAGGCACAATAGAATTTCTGAATAATCACCTTCCGCGAGTGATTGAAGGTACTACGGAATATCCCAAGATTCATCATTCAAAAGATAAATAGGAGGAGGAGGGGAAGAAAAATATGCGGCCTCAGAAGCTAAAGCGTCAAAAATCACTTTGAAGTGAGCATTGATGCGTGCATCAAATGCTATAGAATCAAAAAATGACTTCATTTTTGCTAGAATAAAAAACTGGAGGCGCGCAAACTTGTGGAGAAAAATCGGAGAAATCTTGAGATGGAATGGGTTGATGATCACCTTGGCCCCAAGAATGATCAGGGTGTTGCCACCCTGATTAGTTCAAAGTAGGGCTAGGATAAAAATGTCCATTCAAGAAATTTCTGGAAAAATTAAAATCAGAAACATTCGGAGGAGAAGTGTAGGAAGGCGTTTAAAAACCATCGTAACCCCATAAAAAAAAATTTGCGGATGGATCAACTTAGCCAAATTGATTCGATCCGGAAGGGATAAAATCATGGGTGGATGAAGGATATCTTACCCAATACTCCTCGTGAGAGTGACCGAACTCTCCACAATTAAAACAAAAACTAACCATTACAAAAAAAAATCAACCGCAAAAAAGGGGCGAGAGAGAGAGAGATAAAAACAAAACAAAACGATAAAATTAATAGCTATCCTTTTTTCAAAATATCAAAACATTCCCCGGCAACGGCGCCAAAAACATGATATTTAGAATTGCAAAGGTGGAGAGAGTGTTAGAGAGAAGAGAAGGTGGATGTGGTGGAAGTTGAAAATATTCTCCGATTATATATCCGATAAAGGCAAGCGTACCTTATCTTTATAGTATAGGATACGAAAGAATAATATCAAGGTCGTATTTCCCTAGGGCGTAATGATTACTTCTACTTCGAGGAGATCGCTATTATTTTATCAATTAATTTTTTCTATTAATTTACTAAAATAAAAATAGAAATTAAAGAACTAAGCTAGAAAGAAAACTAATTACTTGCAGTAATAAAAAGGGTTAGAGCTAAAGATAAAGGGTAATTACTCAATCTAGAATCACTTTGAAATAGGAAAATAAAAATGAAATAATAAGTAGTTCTAAATAAAGTAAAACTACCTTGACCGTGGAGGTTCCCGAAGCATGAAAAGGCTTCTCTTGAAGTCATGCCCACCTGAGTTTAGGAAGGTCCGACCGACTCTCGTCTAAATCGAAGGCCTAAAGCTCGCCTTAAGTGGTGAACCTCGCTATTGGATTTCACTCCAATCCCGGAGATTTGGATGTTCGCCTCTCTCAAGGGGTGCGTGCAACTCACTTTACTCTTGTATGATCGATTCAATCTACGAGCCTCTCGGCTAACTAAGATTGAAATCCCAAATGGAAACTATATACCGGCAATATAGACCCACTAAATAAAAACCAAGAGTAAATCAAAAGTGATTACTTTAAGAAGAAAAAGAAGCTAAAACATCAAAACTTGATCGACCCATTCTCAGATAATTGTGATCGAGTACAAATGGGGATTAGTTAATCATGGTAATAGGGAAAGAGAGGGGTAAATAATAAAGGTGCATGAAAACTTAAGAGAGAGAATATAGAGAAAGGAAATGCTAGCTACAATTTTATTAAAAACAAAAAGGATTACAACTAGGAAATGAACATTACGAGTGCATGAAAAGAAGCTAACTACTGCTACAATACTAATAAAAAAATATTACAAGAAAGGAAAGTGCATTGCATGAAAATAAAAGCTAGAAATGGATGGAGAGAGAGAGAGAGCAAAACATGAAAATAAAAGCACTAAAACCCTAAGAAATGAACTAGCAGAACCTCCCCTTGTCACAACCCGCATTTTCTCAGCAATAAAATTATATCAGAGTAAGAGAAAATACGTGTCGTGATGCCACGCCATCCTAAAGATAACTGCAGATGCTCAGGCAAGACACCAACCTAAACAAGTTATACAGAATTCATAAGTTATTATGAAAGAAATCATTCAAATTAGATGGCTGTATCCATCGGCATAGTGGATCAACTAGTCCACGAGTAAAATATAGTTATACGCTACGGAAAAAGTACTTTAGTTAAGATGTTTTGACATCATACATGAGGGTAAGCGTCCATGAAGGACAAGTTATGGTATGCAAGACTCTAAGTTTAGTATAGTATAAAGATAGTCTTTACGTTAGTTAAGAAAATAGTTCTTTAGTTTTCGAAATATGACATGTATGAAGTAATAACGGTAAAGGTTTTATAAGTTAAAAATATCTAACATGCACCTTAGCATAAAACAATCTCAAAGAGCAAGTAAAAACCCTTCACAAGGCAAAAATATCAGTTTAAGTCACATACATAGCATCACCGAAGAAACCACCAGTGGGTGTCAACAACCTGACATGAACCCACTGGTGAGTATGTATGTCTATATAGAAGGAAATAAGAAAAGAACTACCTCACAAAGATGAGGGAAAGAACCATCAACAAAATAGCAGGTCACTAACAAGCTCAAAAAGAAAACTAGCCGCTTAATCGGCTATAACCCTGAACCTGAGGCATTCAAATAAAGAACACCTCACCAAGAGAAAAACAAGCAGTAAAGGAGCAATAGATCAAAAGCAATAAACCCAAGGAGGGTGTACCAAACCCTACCAAAGAATGCTGATAAATTCGGCAAAAGGAAGAAAATTTGAAAGCAAAAGTAAAGTACTCAAAAAAAAGAGTAATCAAAGCGCACCAAGTGCGAGAATAACAACATGCTCCGCTAAAACCTGTAGAACAACAAAGCCACAAAATGCCCAAATAATATGGAAAGAGAGGAACTAACAGTCCTAACCTGTGAACCATTAGCAGTGGTAAAACCATGGATCTGGGTTGGTGACCAAAAATAGCCCTCATCCAAACAACCAGATGCAAATACCTCAGGGACCACCGGTGCAACCTTGGGTTCCAACACACCGGCCCAAGCCGAGGCTAAAATGGTGGTGGCCACGGCTCAACACCAAACATCCTATCGAGAGACCAGAGTAACCACCTTCCATGAATCAAAATTCGCCCTTAAAACTAGCTGAAGACATCACCAAAACCCTATAAAAACCCACACTAAGAGACTCGGGAGAAAACTACCAGTCTAAGGGAAAAGCGTCGAGTACACTCGACGCCGCGTCGGGTACACTCAACGCTAAAACACCAAGCGGGAAAAGCATCGAGTTCACTCGATGCTGCGTTGAGTGAGTACCACTCACTCAAAGCCAAAACACTTAGCCGTAAAATGTCTCACTGGACGACGACATTGAGTGAGTCCAGCTCACTCAATGCTGTCAACGCTAAACAGCCAACGGTGTTGAGTTAGTTCACCACACTCAATGCTTTTGACTTAGAACTTAGCAAGGCCGACGATGTTGAGTGAGTTCAGCACACTCAATTCTCTCAACGCTAAATAGCCAACGACGTTGAGTGAGTTCACCACACTCATCACTTTTGACTTAGAAAATTTGCCTTACTAAGCGACGTTGAGTGAGCTCAAATTACTCAACACCAAAAGGCTTAGAAAAATATGACTGCCTAGATGGCGTTGAGTGAGCACACATCACTCGACGCTGTCAATGCTTTTTACTTAGTCTCTATACCGAAAAGCTAGGCGTTGAGTGTGCACAACACACTCAATGCTTTTACACTTTTCCCTAAAACTAAACCTATGCCCTAGGCTAAAACTCAATGCCTGCTCATAAAGAGTTAGAAAATATAATTTCCCACCCAAAATACCTTGCTAGGCTACAGCTTCCCAAAAACCAACCTATTTCCTCTTATTACATGGACAACTGGACATATTATACCCTAACAGCAAGTTAACCGAAGCCAAAACCTACAACCTACTAAGACTAAGCCTAGAAGAGCTATATAGCAGCACAACTCTGGACAAGATTAACGGCAGCCCTAAGTTCTAAGAAGAGAACAAAACAAAATAGCTACCAAAAAAGAAACAGATGAATAAAATCAGATGAACAAGGAATCAGATGATTAAATTCCAGGAACTAGAAATCAGATGAACAACAATTAAACTTTGCAAGGGCAAAGAGCACCACTTGCCTCTACTTTCCAGGAATCGGAAGCTTCTCTCCTCACTCGGCACTGGTAGCAAGATCAGCCACCTAAGAGATGATCTGGAGTTTTTTAGAGGGAAGAAAAGCTAACCCGCAAAACCCTAGCTACCAAGACCAACCTAGAACTTGAAATACTTACCCTATGGAGGTAGATCCGGGCGAGAGCAGTCAAGATCTACCTTCACACAATAAATCTGGGCTCTATCTAGCAGGAAATCGGCGGCCGGAGCTCCAGCTACTCCCGTCGCCCTAGTTCCTTTAGCTTGAAGCTAGCTGGTTGAAGGCTTGGGGAAGAGGAAATGAGGGAAAACTAAAGAATGGCCATATAAATTATCTCTCCACTCAGCTAGATATAATATATAATATTTTATACTCAGCCACTAAACTATTATGCCACTAACCTTAAATAATCAGCCACTGTATTTATACATATATACATATATAAAAAATCAAGCTAACAACACTAAGCCACAAACAAGCCAACAAGCCGGCCACTTATATCATTATACCAGCCATTTAAATAAAATGGCAAAATGACGTGAAAAAGAAATGATCTCGGAATTTGACGAAATTCACACCGTAGCAAAATACCCATGCTACGAAAACAACGGCGAAGTCTAAATCAACATCCGACGAACAAATCTTGGGCTAACACCTCCCGAAGACAAAACACAAGCATTCCAAGAGGGGCTCCACCGAGTCACCAAAATAGACTCCGGCTCACTAGGGAATCTTATAAACAGGCAACAAAACATGCCACTCGGAGAACCTAAAGAGCTAAGACCACACTCTAACAACAAAAAAGGTCGAAAACACGTCAATGTAACGCCAAACAAAGATTAAACAATCATATAAAAACCCGGGGCATTACAGTCACTCCCCCTAAAAAGAAAGTGTTGCCCCGAAACTTTACGCACAACACTTCTACAATATAAGGGAAATAACAAACCAAGAGTTATACAGAAGAATACATACCAACCAAACTCAGGGAAATAGATGAGGGTGAGCCTCCCTCATAGACGACTCTAATTCCCAAGTCGCGCTTTCCACGTTGTGGTTTCTCCACAAAACCTTAACCATTGGAATGATCTTCCTCTATAACACACGATCTTTAGTATCCAAAATGCGAACAAGCATCTCAACATAAGAAAGATTTGGCTCTAACAGAGGCACAAAATTCAAAACATGCACGTCGCTTAGCACACACTTCCACCGTTAGCTTACCTGAAAAACATCGTGCATGCCAGGATAGTTTGCGGACAAATCTAGCATGTAAGCTAATATACCAATCCGCTCAACAAACTTAAACGGTCCAACATACCTTTGGTCGAACTTGCAGTTCTTACAAAACCTCTTGACTCCAACCATCGGGGAAACTTTAAGAAATACCAAGTCCCCTACTACAAACTCTAAATCAGATCTACGCCGATTGGCGTTCTTCTCAGAATGTGCCTGAGCTATCCGAAGCTTCTCTCGAATAGCTACAAAGAAACTTCCATTTCTTCGAGTGCATCTGGACCCAACAAAGATCTCTCGCCAACCACAGTCCAAAAGAGGGGAGTTCTACAACGTTTCCCAAACAGAGCTTCAAAAGGGGCCATTTGCAAGCTTTGTTGATAACTGTTATTATAACCAATCTCCATCAGCCACAAACACTCACCCCACGGTCTTCTATGGTCTAAAATACAACATCTGATAGTATCCTCCACGATCCAGTTTACTCGCTCCGTCTGACCCTTTGTCTGCGGATGATATGTGATATAATATCTCAAATTAGTACACAAACCCTCTTGCAAACTCTTCCAAAAGTGAGACGTAGACCTGGAGTCTCGGTCTGATATAATACTGACTGGGATTCCATGCAACCGGATGACTTCATTCAGATATAGCTCAGCTATCTTCTTCATGGGGTAATCAATCTTATATGGTACGAAGTGAACACACTTCGTCAATCTGGCCACGATAACCCAGACTGAATCATGCCCTCGAGGAGATCTCGGTAAAACTGTGATGAAATCCATCGAAATGCTCTCCCACCTCCAACTCAAAATCTCCAAGGGAGTTAACTTGCCTCCAAGCCTTCCATGATTGGCCTTAACCCGCTTACAATCAGAGCACTTAGATACGAACTTGGCTCTATCACCTTTCATCCCAATCAACTAGGAAATCTTCTTCGACTCTTCATACATCTTAGCAGAACCTGCGTGGTAGGCAACACTGGAACCGTGCGCCTCACTGTAAAATTTAACTAGTAGACTTTCAACATCGGGGATTTAAAATTTGTCATGGTACTTTAAGGTACCCGCGTCATTAATCGAAAAAAATTCCAGCAACTTCCCCTTCTCAATTCTATTATGAAGGTGCAGTACTTCAAGATCATCCTTTTGATGAAACCTCATAAGAGAAATCCATGAAGGCTCGGACACTACCAAACTGCTTTGTGTGTCACTACTTCTCACAGAATAGTCCATTAAAAGAAATCCTTCTATCATCAACTCAGCAGAGAGATTGGAAACTTTCCATGTCTTCCTACTTAGGGCGTCGGCAACTACATTAGCTTTGCCCAGATAGTATCAAATCTCAACCTCAAAATTAGCAACACACCCTAACCATTGCCGCTGGCGCAAATTCAATTCTTTCTGAGTGAAGACATACTTCAACTCTTATGATCGGTGTAAATCTTCCATTGCGCGTCTTACAACAGGTGTCTCCACAACTTTAGCTCATAATTCATGGCTGCGAACTCGAGATCATACATACACACCATCACCCCATTTTTTTTCTTGCATAAGAATGCATCCAAGCCCAACATGAGATGCATCCATAAAGACATCATAATCCATGCCCTCAATAGGCAATGCAAGAAACTGGAGCAGTGCATAACCTATTCTTTAGTTCTTGAAAATCTTCCTCGCCATTCTCGCTCCGAACGAAGGCTGCATTCTCCCGCGTCGACTGAAATCCGCAGTCCATTCCATAACAACAACTATTTTCTCTGGGTCAATTGAATTCCAATTCTTGTTAACCACTTGACCCAGAAACAAACCCTGAGGCAACCAAAACTCGCACTTGCTCAACTTGGCTAACAACTTGTGGTCCCTCAACGCCGATAAGGCTAAATGCAGATGCTAGTCATGCTCCTCAGCATTGCGGGAAGATAACAAAATGTCGTCTATAACCACAACTACGAGTCGGTCCAGAAAATCTTTGAATACTACGATCATTAGATTCATAAAGTCAAGGGGTGCGTTGGTCAAACAAAATGATATCACCAAAAACTAAAAATGTCCAAGCCTGGAACGGAAAGCATTCCGTGGGATACCTGATTCACGAATCCTGAATTGGTGGTAGCCTAAACGAAGATCAATCTTGGACAACTCACTGCTACCACGCTACTTGATCAAACACATCATCGATTCATGGCCTTATAAAACCATTCTCTATCAAATCATCCATCTCACATGGGCCATATGGTACGGGGCCTTAAAAATAAGAGGAGTACCCGTCTCTAGATCTATGACGAACTCCACGTCTCTCTCAGACAGAAGACAAGGAAGATGTGCTGGAAAGACAACTTCAAACTTGCGCACCACAGGGATCTCCTCTAAACGCGACAAACAAACCTTTGTCTCCAACACCGAAACTGATGAGTATAAAAATATACAATTTTATATACTATTAATCATAAAAATTTAGAAATAAAACCTAAGTTTTTATATATAAAACAGATTATTTTTGTTATATTTCATTTTTTATGTTTTTCGAAGTTTTTTTGAATTTTTGCAAGATTTTCGTAGATCACGCCATAGTCACGCCCGTGACCTAGGGCGTGACAACCCTTTTTAATTCCTTTTTGTTTGTTGTTTTACTATACAAGAAAACCCGAAAAAAATGATGGATATGCCCGTGATGTCATCCAACACGCCCGTGACAATTCGACACGTCCGTGTTAGCCAGTTTGCCAGCAAAATACCGCGCTGTCGCCACGGCCCGTGCCGCTGATGAATCAGCTGCCTGACACGCCCGTAACGTAATCAGTCACGCCTGTTATCTGCTCAAATTCTATCCGAAGTTCCAACCAGCTCGACCCCTATCCCAACACGCTGTCAGTCATGTCTGTGACCCTGTCACGCCCTACCCGACACACCCATGTCATGGGGCGTGTCACTTGAATTTTTTTTTCTATAAATAAGAGGGAAGGGCTGAGTAGAATTATTCAAACACCAACAGCTTCCTTAAGAACTTTTAGGACTCCCCAGCTCTCTGACATGGAACAGGTAGTAGCTTTCAAGTATTCAAAAGTTCTGTAATTTGTAATATTTTAGCTTTCTTTTCATCTTTTTAGAAAGTTGTAATAATTTTTTGGACTTTAGAAAATAGACTCTTTCAAATTCAATTCTGAGTACTTTACTGCTTTATTTTTAGTTTTACTTTCCTTTATTTTTTCATACTATCCCGAATTTTAGACGAAGCTCTGCTTATGTCCTGGATTAAGATAGTGTGAAACTTCTTTCAAAATTATTTTCAAAAACCTTATTATTTCATACTATCCCGAATGAAGGGCGAGGTGAAAGACTATGACCTGGATTAAGATAGTGAGAAAGCTCTGCAAAATTTTAGATTTTACTACCCTATCCCAATTGGAAGGTGATGCGAAAGCTTAAGTCCTGGATTAAGATAGATAGGTATATATTATTTTCTATATTTTATACCGCCCCCATCCTGAGAAGAGGCTAAGAACCCTTAGCACTTGGTCAAGATGAGCTATAGGCTTGATATTATTTTCAACTATTTCAACTCTACTTTCCAGATATCCTAACTAGGGTTTTTTGTTAATTGATCATATACCAGGTGAAGAGACACTACGTTTACGTTAACCCATTTTAAATGCAAGCCTCCCCGGTCATACTTTAGAGTCAGTGATGCTACCTAAGGGACCCTCTCGTTAAGTTTGGTAATAAAGAAATAAAGTTGTTCTTTAATAGCTGAATTAATATTCTCTCAAAGTAATTCTGAAATCGAGGACTACCTTCTAAGTCCCTATCTTAATAAAATCACGTATATATATTTTTCTATCTTTTGTTTTTAAATATAAACTCCACTCCGTTCGTTCGATAAAATAATAGTCCATTCTAAAAAGTAGAATAATTAACACCGATCTCAGGAAAAATACGACCTTGATAATTTCTACAAAATACTATACTCCTATGCGATAGGTACTCTTGCCTTAATCCACATGATATAAGTAAGTAAAAAAGAGATAGACTTATATACATAAAAGATTATATAAAACAAAATCTATCTTCTTTAAAACAAACTTTACTTATCAAGTGTTTTGGCTCCAATGCTAGAGACTCGTTTATATGTGTTAATATTTAAAAATAAACGAACGCACTTAATTTTATCTTATCTTTTTCTTGTTATTTAAAAACCTTAGTTTTTATAAAAATAAAACAAACATAACATTCCCTGAATTTAAAACTTTGTTTTTCTAAAACCTAATTTTTTATTAACAAGTTTATTAACCACTAACGAATTCTAACAAAAAAATCTAACCTACTATTTTAACGTATTTTATATAAAACTTTTCTTCTTAAAAAACTAGTTTATAATAAAAACTGCTTTTTATTATAAAACCTGTTTTATATTAAAAAACTTATTATTTTCAGGTTTTAAGTTTTTTCGAGTGTTTGTATTTGTGTGTTTATTTGTTTTTAACTTAGTTTTTTTTAAGTTATTGTTGTTTTTAACTTAGTCTTTTTTAGTGTATGACTCGCAGAACTCCATCTGATTTAACTCTTGAACTTGATCCTGAAATCGATCGCACCTTTCGCAGGCGCTTACGATCTCTGAATCAAGAGCTTGTATTAAATCTGGAAGAGTCCATAGGCACCGCACATATTCAAGAAATGGCAGCAGAGAAACAACAAATGCCAGAGGTGGTCCCCCAAAGGACCATGTCTTATTATGCACGACCTAATTTAGATGACACCGGGTCTAGTATCGTTCGTCCACCAATTGCTAATTATAACTTCGAGATTAAATCGAGTATAATCCAAATGATTCAAAATTCTGTTCAATTGGATGGATTGCCCGACGAAGATCCAAACATGCACTTGTCCAACTTCTTAGAAATATGCGACACATTTAAGATAAATGGCATTACTGATGATGCCATCCATCTTCGCTTATTTCCTTTTTCATTACGAACGAAAGCCAAACAGTGGTTAGGTTCTCTCCCTAGAGGATCTATTACCACTTGGGCTGGAATGACTGAGAAATTCCTCACAAAGTACTTTCCACCGGCAAAAACCGCACGTTTGCGTGTAGAAATTTCTTCCTTTGTGCAAGGCGAGCCCGAGTCACTTTATGAGACTTGGTAACATTTTAAGGAATATTTACGTCGGTGACCACATCACGCACTGCCAACTTCGCTCCAAGTACAAATATTCTATAATGGTTTGAGTATTCAAACCAGAAAATCAATTGATGCTACCGCTGGGTGCACGCTCAATAACAAAACCCCCGAGGCTGTCAAACCCTATTTGAGGAAATGGCCATGAATGCGTAACAGTGGAACGTGCCAAGGTCACGCCCTAAACAAGCTGAGATTTATGAGCTCGATACTTCTTGTACTTTAGCACTCCAAGTAGAAAATTTAACTAAATAATTTGCAGGAATATCTGCTTCCACTGCCACAACTACTTGGAATCCGAAAAATAATGTAATTGATGAAATCAATTATATGGGGAACTCTTATAGACCTTCCTATAATCCTAATATTAACTCAAATAATAAATCTTATAATCCAGGATATAGGAACCATCCTAATTTTTCATGGAGAAACCCCAATAATGCTAAACGCCCTCTGATTGCAAATCCAAGATGATTTGCACCGCAACCCCTACAACCACAAACACCACCACCACAACCACACCAATTTAGGCCAACCCTGATAGAATACATATTTACGAAATATGTCAGTATTAATGAGTCCAATATCCAGAACCTGACTGGATCAATTAAAAACTTAGAAACACAAATTGGACAAATTTCAAAAATGCTATCGGAACGCCAACCTGGTAATTTGCTAGGAAATACGGAACCAAATCCGCGGGATACTGGCCATTCTAGTAACCCACCAAGTTGACAACCCGTCAAACTACGAAGTGGCAGGGAGCTACCACCACCTGTTAGGGTAGAAAAAGAAGCTAAGGTTAGCCTCCCAACACCACTTCCCGTTACGTCTCTGCCTCCTCAACCCCCGTGAATTTCTTCCCCACATGTAGTTTTATCTTATCCATCTAAATTAAAAGATGTGCGAGAAGATGAACAGTATAAAATTTTTCAAAAAATGTTAAAAAAATTAAAATCAATATACCTTTCTGCGAGACAATTACACAGACGAAAAATATTTAAAAGCGTTACTTTCAAGTAAAAAGAAACTTGAAGATATTTCGAGAGTTTTCCTTAACGCCGAATGTTCAGCCGTTTTATTACATAAATTACCCCCAAAATTAAACGATCCGGGACGATTTTCCATCCCGTGTCTCTTCGGTAATCTATTAATAAAAGATGCGTTAGAAGACTTAGGTGCTAGCAGTTATTTAATGCCCTACTTGTTCTTTCAGAAACTAGGATTAAGTAACCCAAGCCCAACTAAAATGAGCATCCAATTAGCAGATCATTCTATTAAATATCCAATAGGGATAGTAGAAGATGTTCTGGTCAAAATAAACAAGTTTATCTTCCCGGTAGACTTTGTTATACTTGGCATAAGGGAAGATGCCGATGTTCCCATAATTCTCGGTCGTCCTTTTCCCACAACCTCTCGCGCAATAATAGATGTAAGTAACGGTAGACTTCTCTTACGAGTAGGAGATGACGAGGTTACTATCGATATAGATCACTCTATGAAAAATTCTTTAATAAATGACAATTCCTGCTATCTTGCGGAAGCCACTTTTGAGGAAAATGGTTTTCCCTATTCTGATTTACTTTCAATAACTATAGAAGAATCGGACTTGGCAGACTTACCCCTTTCACAAGAAATGCCTACCGATGATCCTTTATAACCTTTTATAACACTTCTTGCACATTTAAAATACGTTTTCCTTGAAGCCGAATCTAAACTCCCTATTATCATTTCTGCTGAATTAAACGATAAGAAAACGTCTGAATTAATAGATTTGTTAAAACAACATCGTCATGCATTAGCATGGCAAATTTCTGATATCCAATGACTCAACCCATATTTTTGTACGCATAAAATATTTTTGGAAGATAACCCTCGTAAATCTATCCAGCCCCTATGACGTTTAAATCCTAAGTTGAAGGATGTTGTAAATGCTGAAGTAATGAAATTGTTAGATGCAGGAATTATCTATCCAATCTCAGATAGCACATGGGTTAGTCCCGTACAAGTCGTCCCTAAGAAGGGCGTTATAACGGTAGTGCCAAACGCTAATAATGAACTAATTCCAACACATACTGTTACGGGTTGGAGGATGTTAATCGACTATCGAAAATTAAATGATGCCACCCGTAAAGATCACTTTCCATTACCGTTTATAGATCAAATATTAGAGCGACTCTCGGGTCACTCATATTATTGTTTTCTCGATGGTTATTCAGGGTATTTACAAATTCGTATAGCCCTTGAAGACCAAGAGAAAACTACGTTCACTTGCCCCTTTGGTACATTCGCCTATAGGCGAATGCCGTTTGGACTTTGTAATGTGCCAGCTATATTTCAAATATGTATGCTAGCTGTTTTTGGCAAGTTAGTAGAGGACGTTATGGAAGTATTTATGGATGATTTCTCCGTATTTGTTGACTCATTCCATACGTGTTTAGATAACCTTGCTCGTGTTCTTCAACACTGTGAAGACACGAATTTAGTGTTGAACTGGGAGAAATGTCATTTTATGGTCCGCGAAGGTTTAGTTCTCGGTAATAAAATTTTTTCCCAGGGAATCGAGTTCGATAAGGCCAAAATAGAAATAATTGAAAAACTTCCTCCTCTAACAAATATATAATCTATTCGAAGTTTCTTAGGCCATGCAGGTTTCTATAGACGGTTCATTCAAAATTTTTCTAAAAAAACAAAACCGTTAACTCATTTATTAGAAAAAGAATCCCCATTAATATTCAATAGTGAATGCTTAGTAGCATTAAATATTATTAAAGACAAACTTATCAACTCTCCTATTTTAGTAGCCCCAGACTGGTCCTTTCCTTTTGAGATCATGTGTGATGCGAGTGATTATGCGGTAGGAGCTGTCATAGGACAACGAGTATACAAATATTTTCATCTTATCTATTATGCAAGTAAAGCTTTCACATCCACACAAACCAATTACACGACCACCAAAAAGTAACTACTGGCGATTGTATTCGCATTTGATAAGTTTAGATCTTATATGGCGCTATAGAAGGTTATAGTTTTTACGGATCATTCTGCTTTAAAATATTTACTATCTAAGGCAGACGCAAAACCCCGTTTATTACGTTGGATTCTCTTATTACAAGAATTTGATTTAGAGATCCGAGATAAGAAAGGCACAGAGAATTTAGCAGCCGATCATCTTTCTCGACTAGAGAATGCTGCAATAGATACACTCGTGGAAGCCGATATCGAAGATAAATTCCATGAAGAAAGTCTCCTTGCTCTTGAAAAGGTAACAAACTCTTCTACTCCTTGGTTCGCAGACTTGGCTAACTATTTAGTATCCCGAGTCCTTCCAAACGCTTTTTCAATTCAAGAAAAGAGGAAATTCTTTTCTGACTTGAAAAACTACTTTTGGGAAGACCCGTATGTATTTCGAGTCTGTGCCGACCAAGTAATTAGAAGATGTATTTCAAACGAGGAAAGACTAAAAGTACTACGGAACTGCATCGAAGGACTAACTGGAGGACATTATCAATCCAACTGGACTGTATGTAAAGCCCTAGAAGCAAGATTTTTGGCCTACTTTATTCAAGGGCGCTCAAAAATTGGTAAGCGTTTGCAACCGCTGCCAACGGTCAGATAACATTTCCCGTCGGGACGAAATGCCCCAAAACTTTTACTTAGAATGTGAAATTTTTGATCTGTGGGGCATAGATTTTTTAGGCCCTTTACCTCCTTCTTTTAAAAATTGTTATATCTTAGTACCGGTCGATTACGTTTCACGGTGTGCTGAAGCGCAAGCTTTTCCCACCGCTGACTCGAGAGTCATCGTTAAATTTCTGAAAACCTTATTTTCACGTTTTGGCATGCCTAGGGCTATAGTTAGCGATCAATGTACTCATTTTTGTAACACCCAGATGGATAATGTGTTAGCCAAATATGGAGTTACTCATAAACTCGCTACCCCTTATCACCCCCAAACAAGCGGCCAAGAGGAGGTTGTCAATAGAGAACTAAAGCGCATATTAGAAAAGATTGTAGATACCAATCGAAAATATTGTTCCCTCAAATTAGATGTTGCACTTTGGGTCTACCGAACAACATTCAAAACTGCGATTGGTTGTACACCTTATCGTTTCATATATGGAAAGACATGTCACCTACCTGTAGAATTAGAACATCGCGCATACTGGATGCTAAAATTTCTTTACTTAGATACAAACTTAGCAGCCAAACAACGAAAATTTCAACACAATGATCTTGAGGAATGGCGTGCAAACGCATATGAAAATAATAAATTTTATAAAGAGCGATCTAAGTTTTATCATGATAGGAAAATTAAATTTCAAAAATCTTTTTCACCAGGTGATCTTATCCTACTATATAACTCACACCTTAAATTATTTCCAGGAAAATTAAAATCCCGACGGACCGGACCCTTTATTGTTAAACAAATTTGGCCATATGGGACCGTTCTTATTTCGAACCCTTAACTAGGAACTTTCAAAGTAACGGGCACCGTTTAAAACTATATTTTACTGGGGACCCTTTTCAAAAAGAACCTGAAACCCTAACACTACTCCATAACCTCGAAATATAAATTCACTTGTATATTTCCATCTTTTATGCTTTTGTATATTCTGTACATATTTTTCACTTCATACCTATGCCTAACATAAGTATAGGGGTGCTTTTAGCTGCAATTGTTTTTATCACTTATATATTTTCAATAAAAGCATTGTTTATTTTAGTACTCATCCCAAAATAAGTCAAATTTTTCAAAACCATACTACGTATATATATTCCAAAACTCTGAGTTGATAAAAAATGCAATTTATTCAATTTTCAATTTTACTACTCCTTCTCATAACTAGATAGATATAAATATCCGGAATTAACTTGTAAACCCTACCTTGAAAATTTCATTACAATCAGAGTTATTATTTTAGCAAGCCTGCTTTAACATATCAAAAATACATATATATACAATAGAAGCAAAACATATTATGTTCACCAATCAATTTTAGACTGTAATTATCATTACTTCAATCTTAATAAAATATAGAAAATATCAAACTATTACAATTGCTCTCTAAATCTTTTATCAAAATTATTTTTACAACCCCTTACCTACTATTTCGCTTGGCATGTTTCTTTACGCACGTAAGCATCTAGGAGTATGTGCTCCTAGAAAAGAAAAGATCTTATGTTCATGGGAATAAAAACATTCCGTAAACATAGGCATCCAATAAATGTTAAAAGACCATATGAAATGGAGTATGTGCTCCTAAACATATGCATTGGATTAATTCAAGTTCAATTCTGCAAAGTTTTTTTTTCTATTTTGGAAAATATTTTCCTAAAATAGTTGTAACAATGCATGAATATGAAAAAAAGGTGAGAGGATAAAATTCATCATGAATGTCGACCTAGTGTCAACAACCTTCACCTATGGGGGGGATAGGAGACTTGCAGCGTATTTGCGGAATTAAAATTGTACCTGCAGAATCAAAACAAACCACACAGCACAGAAAATAACACAGGAAATTTATAGTGGTTCCCCGATTTGGGTACGTCCACTTTCCCCCTTCGACCTATCTCCCAATCCAGGGACGACTCGGTCACTTCACCAACAGGATTGAAATCCAATCCTTGCACTATCGGAAGAAACCCTTCCACACGTAGGAGTCAACACTCCCACAACACAGGTTGCACCCAACCCTACAACTAGGAACCAAATGTTCCTTTACAATGAAAAGAAATTGAAGTGTATAAGAAATACAAACAACTTGAAGATCTAGGTGTCCCTTTTCGTTACACTACTTGTTCTTGTAGGCAACGAAAAGTCCACAACCCTTGATCTTTCTTGGAGAAAATCTCTCCGAGACCGGCGACGGCAAAGGGCGGCGGCAAGGCTCTAGGTGTTGGCGGCGGCAACTGAAAATAGCAGCGATGCACTGGAGATTCAATCTTCTTAGCGAAGTCGGCAAGGTCTTCCAACGGTCACACTAGGATCAATCATCTCGATCGATTCGTACGGGGATGGATTTCCCTATCTCAAATCAAGAGACAAAAGATCTCTGGTTAGACACGTGAGACGCTGTGCACGACTTGGATTCTATCACCAGGGATCTGGAGAAGACCGAGATCGGCTGCGGTGACTACTGCACGAGCGGCGGCGAAGATGATCGGCGGAGCGGTTTGCGATTTTAGGGTTAATCGGCGGCTCGGCTTTCGTTTTCTCTGTTCGTACTTTACTGTACACAAGTACCTGTGTATTTATACAATAGGTCATGGAGATGACCGTTGTGGGCCCCACCAAAGCAAAGACCAAAGTCCGGTTCAAATAGCTGCAGGTAATATGGACCGGTCCAGGAATTCGGAAAAATCGCCCAAGGCAAAATCGGCGAGAATCGTAGGTGATTCTCGACGAATCGGCGAGAATCACTTACGATTCCCGCCGAATTCTACTTGGCGAATTCTGGCTGCACAGGTTATAGAGGCTGGGGAGAATCGGCGGGAATCACATTTGATTCTCGCCGAATCGCCGATAATGCAAAGTCTTTCTCGACGAATCAGCGAGAATCACTTAGTGATTCTCGACGATTCTGCCTTAGAGAATTTTCTGACTGCGTCGAGACAGCCGGCCCAACCTGGCGAGAATCATCTAGTGATTCTCGACGAATCGGCGAGAATCACTTAGTGATTCTCGACGATTTACACTTAGACAATTCTCGTCTTATAACCCATGAGCTGGTCTTTGGCCCATCCTTGCTCCTTGTCTGCTCTTGCTTTATCATAACCCTGTACTTGAAATTAAGTACACCCCAATGGAGAGAGTACACGTAGGCCAACATACTGATCTGCTCAACGAGGGATTACGTCGCGCAGACCCGTGTATATTGACCCACTGCACCCTGACATTGGTGTGTACTTAGCGTGGAATAACTGCAAGCAAAACTTAAAAGATTTCATCAAAAACATTGTCTATTTACCTTAGCTTGTACAGGGGCTTCTTCAAATCAGGTACATTGTGGATACAATACCCAACAATCTCCCCCTATTTGAAGAAGCCTAAACCCTACAAGCTAAGGTGAATAGAGCATATAGGAATGAAAATCATAAACTTAAAATTGAGTTGAGAGAGATATTCATTACCAATTTCTTGAGAGCAAACTTGGAGCCACCTTAGCCTTAGCCGAGAGGGTAATCTCCCCATTTTCGGCTTCTACAAACCGGGGACTGAAGCACGTGACACCATGCTCCCCCTCAGTTCTTGTACCTTTGCTTTCACTAAATTCCTAGCAGAGGCTCCCCTAGACGCATGAGCCTTGAGCTTCTGTAGTCTTCATTCCTCGTAGTTTAGCATCCCCAATTCAGTTTTGAACATACAGAACTTGGCCTCGTCAAGGGGCTTTGTGAAAATGTCTGCAATCTGCTTGTCAGTGGGAACATAGCAGAGAGAGATGTCCTTGTTCTCCACGTGCTCCCGAATGAAATGGTAACGCACTTCAATATGCTTCGTTCTGCTATGCGATACCGGATTGTTGGCAAAAGCAATTGCACTAGAGGAGTCGCAGTACATCGGTACTTCCTTGAACTGAAGATCATAGTCTGCTAACTGATTTCTGATCCAAAGGAGTTGTGCGCAATAGCTGCCAGCCGAGATGTACTCAGACTCTGCTGTGGAGGTTGCTACACAGTTCTGCTTCTTGCTATTCCATGAGATGAGCCTTCTTCCGAGGAATTGACACGTCCCGGATGTGCTTTTCCTGTCATCCCTACTCCCTGCAAAATTAGCATCTGAAAAACCTATTAGCTCGACATCATTGTTTCTCGGGTACCATAAGCCAAGATTAGGGGTACCTTTAAGGTATCTTAGAATTCGCTTTGCAGCGACATAGTGAGATTCCTTAGTGTTCACCTAATATCTGGCACAGACATATGTGGAGAACATGATATCCGGTCTACTGGTAGTAAGGTAGAGCAGGGATCCAATGATGCTTCTGTATTGGGTTTCATCGAAAGATTTACCTTTCTCATCCTTATCTAGAGACATAGTGGATCCCATTGGAGTCCTCATAGAGGTTGCATTCTCCATTCCGAATTTCTTGAGGAGTTCATTTGTGAACTTCGTCTGAGAGATGAAGATTCCATCCTCAGACTGTTTCACTTGAAGTCCCAAGAAATACTTTAGCTTTCCCATACTGCTCATTTCAAACTTTCCTTGCATAAGTTTAGAGAACTTTTTGCAAAGATTGTTGTCCGTTAAGCCGAATATAATGTCATCGACATAGATTTGCACCAGCAAGATCTTGTCTTTGACTTCCCTGAGAAATAATGTCTTGTCTATTATTCCTCTAGAGAACTTGTTCTCAAGAAGAAAACTAGACAATGTCTCATACCAAGCTCGAGGAGCTTGTTTTAAGCCATATAGCGCTTTATTAAGAAAATATACAAGATTAGGATAAGTAGGATTGACAAAACCTGGAGGTTGAGCGACGTATACTTCCTCTTTTAAGTCTCCATTCAAGAAAGCCGATTTCACGTCCATCTGATAGACTGTGAATCCTTTGTGAGAGTCATAGGCTAGGAATAGCCGGATTGCCTCGAGCCGTGCAACTGGTGCAAACGTCTGGTCGAAGTCAATCCCCTCCTCCTGTCTATATCCTTGAGCCACCAGTCTGGCTTTGTTCTTGATGATGACTCCATGTTCATCCAGCTTGTTTCTGAAGATCCACATGGTGCCAATCACATTCTGCTTTTGTGGTCTGGGAACCAGCGTCCAAACGTTGCATCATTTGAATTGATGCAATTCATCTTGCATGGCCAAAATCCATGTAGCATCTTTGTTCGCCTCGTCGAACTTCTTTGGCTCAACCTGTGACAGGAAGCTAAAATGCAAAATCTCGTTAATGGTACCTCTTCGAGTTCTGACCCCGTCACGAGGATCTCCGATGATCTGATCTCTAGGATGATCCCTCACATGTCTGAGCTCAAGAAGTCTGGCGTCAGGAGCTTCAACTACTTCTTGGGCATCTCCTTCTTCTACGGGATTTGCTCCATTTTGATCTTCAACTTCTCCGATCGGCGTTGATGTGGAGACTTTGACGTATTTTGGAGTTGCATCTTTCTTGGGCTCATCCAGTTGTAACTTTTCGAGTCTGGCACCTGCATCTTCAGGAAGACAACTAGAAGTCTTGCAATTAAGCAGACTTCCTTCATCAAATACAACATTTATTGATTCCTCTACCACTAGGGTTTTCTTGTTGAAAACTCTATAAGCCCGGCTATGGCTACTATAGCCCATGAATATGCCTTCGAAGCATTTTTAACCAAACTTAGTACGAGGGTACTTCCCATTATTCAGTACATAACATTTGCAGCCAAAGATCCTCAGATAGGACATGGTTGGTTTCTTGCCTTTCAGTAGCTCATAAGGAGTCTTACGATGGCTCTTGTTGATCAACGCCCGGTTTTGTACATGACAAGCCGTATTGACAGCCTCGGCCCAGAAGTATTCTGGGAGAGAAGCGTCATTCAACATTGTTGTGCACGCCTCAATCAGTGTTCTATTCCTCCTCTCCGCCACTCCATTTTGTTAGGAGTGCGAGGGGAGGAGAACTCATGAAAGATACCAAGTTCTTCACAGAACTCTGTCATAGCCCCAGACTCAAACTCTGTTCCGTGGTCACTTCTTATTTTGACCACTGAGCAGTTAAGTTCGTTCTGTATCTGCTTGACAAAACTGGTGAAGATGTCAAACGTATCAGACTTGCGCTTTAAAAAGAACACCCACATAAACTGAGAGTGATCATCTACAATCACTAGCGTATACGACTTCCCTCCTAAGCTATGAACATGCATAGGACCAAACAAGTCCATGTGCAGAAGATAAAGACATTTGGAGGAATCTTTGTCTGGGATGCCCTTAAAGGTAGCCCGAGTCTGCTTGCCCATCTGACATGCATGACATGGACTATCTTTAATGCACTTAATAATGGGAGCATCCCTTACTAAGTCTTTGGAAAACAGCATATTAATTGTCTTGTAATTAATGTGTGCCAATCTCTTGTGCCATTGTTCACAAAGAGATGCACTGCCTTTTGCAACGAGGCATACTGGGGTAGAAGAATCTAAACTAAGAAAATCTAAACAGAAAATATTTCTGCTCCTAATGCCAGTTAATACAGTCTCCGAAGAATCACATGATATTATCAGGCATTTATCCTTGCAGAACTTAACGTCATATCCTTTATCACATAACTGGCTTACGCTGATCAGGTTATAATTTAATCCTTCAACATAAGCTACGTTAGTGATAGAGAGTATACAGCTGGAAATCGTACCGTAACCTCTGGTGACTCCCCGATCAGATCCCCCAAATATGAGTTTGGGTCCATTCTCGACTGGAGAGTACTCCCGCAGCAGGATTCTTGTCCCGGTCATGTGACGGGAGCATCCACTGTCCAAATACCAAATGGTAGTTTTGTTGGCCTTTGGACATTCCTACAAAACAGAATTAATTTACCTTAGGAACCCAATCGAACTTGGGTCCTAGATTCCTTGTTAGCATACTCCCCATCGATTGGTTAGCCCTACGAGTGGTCGGCCTCGCATTGCTAACATAAGGAGTCTCGTTATACCTTGGATTAAACCAACAATCCATGGCAAAGTGACCAACTTTGCCACACCAACACTCAAATCTATTGTACCTCTTCCTAGGCTCCTGCCTCACCCTGGGAATGGTGGGCACAGCTGGGGCCTTGGAACTGGAGGTGGAGGCATCATAGTGATTGCAATCACATGATTTCTTCACCTTCTGTTCCTTCAGTATAACAGGCTTGGCTTTTGGTGCCTGCTTTCTATTATGGCCGCTAGAGAATTGACCATAATTTCCCAAGTGGATTTCCTCATAAGGTGCCTTGAAGACACTCTCACTGAAGTTACGGGGAAAGGTCCACCCATCATACCGGCTCTTCGGCTTTGCAACCGAGGGCCTGAAGTGATGGCCGTATGTTTACTCAAAGTCATGTTGGTTACAGGGAAAGCTAGGCTTTCTGAACTCAACAGGGCTATGTGGGGCCTTTCCTTTCTCAGCAGCAGAGGCTTTCTTGGCAGCCTTATTCTTCCTCTTGTTCCTGTTTCTCCTGGATGAGGAGCTAGGTGCCCCTACATGCCCCAAGCCAGCTCCTTTGGCCTGAGCAGAGAAGGTATCAACTAATGGAAGAACAATTTTTCGCATAGAGGAGCTCTTGACGATCTTCCTTTCTACCGCAAGTAGTTCTTCCAACTTGTCGACTTCCTCCTACTTAAGATCAAGGAGCTTAAGAGACTCTGAATGCTTTGAAGTCAGGTCCAAGTGCTCCTGTCGGAGGGAGATCAAACTGGTGATCTCTTCCCTCAGGGATACACTCTCACCTTTAAGGAATTTGACTTCCTTTTTCTCAGCCTTCTGACTCTTTCGACATTCCACGAAAGTAGTGAGCAGAAGCTCATATTTCTCGAGGAGCTCAGCTTCACGGGCCGAAGGGCTATCCTCAGGGTCATCATCCTGAGACTCAGGATCAGAGTCAGAGTCGGAGAGAGGGGTGTGAGCTTTTACCTTCCCAGTAAATGGGGGGCAATCTCCTTCCGAGTCACAGCGACCCATTAGCCCAAAGTAGGCTTCCTCGTCATCGCTGGTGTCTGATGCGTCAGATTCACTCAGCGTCTTTGGCTTCATCGCGATGTAACTCCTCTCCTTCTTCTTATCTTTTGAGGACCTGTGCTCCTCTCCCTTTCCCTTTTCCCTCTTGCCTTGATGGCAGTCGGCCACGACGTGTCCTGGCTTGTTGCAACCAAAGCAAATAATGTCAGATGAGCGGTGTTTGTTCGGTTTGGAAACATACCTGTCAGAAGAATAGTTCTTCTTCTGATTCCTTGAAGAGGAGCCGTTTCTCTTTCTCTGATTCCTCAGCTTGAGGAACTTCTTGAATTCCCGTGTAATAAGGGATAAGTCTTCCTCAGACAATTCTGAGCCAGAGGAGCTTGGCTCAGAGTCTTCCTCTTCATCCTTCTTCCACGCACGGGAAGAGGCTGCACCCTTGCCCTTTCTGGAATGAATCGCTTTCAGGTCCACCGTCTTTTCCTTGGCCGCGGCTTTCTCTGCTTCCTCTTCAGCCTTCCTTGTGTTCAACTGAAGCTCATAGGACATGATCTTCCCGAACAGAATATGAGGGTCGGTTTCCGCAAGTTTGCCAAACTCGCGGATGGCGTAGATCTTTGTGTCCCATTCCTTAGTGAGGGATCTAAGGAACTTATCATTGAGCTCACCGTCAGTGAACACTCTTCCGTATCCTTTGAGTGCATTGACAATCTTGAGGAAGTTTTCGAAGGTAACTCCGATCTCCTCCTTGGGCCCTTACCTGAAGGCCTCATATTTCTGATTGAGGAGGGATCTCCGATCGTCCCTCACTTCATCCGTGCCCTCCATTAATACAATCAGGTAGCTCCAGAGATCCTTGGCTGTCCTACAGTTGTAGAAGTTCTGCATCATAGAGTCGTCAACTGCGCTTACCAGGATGTTCTGAGCTTTCTTGTCGAGTCCGAACAGCACCATTTCGTCCTTGTCCATTTCCGAAAGTTTCTTGGGCACTTTCTTGGTAGGATCAATGGTGGAGGCTTTAGTGAGAATGTAAGGTCCCTCCTCCACAATCATGAAGAGCCGGGGGTCGACTACTTCCATGTAGAATATCATTCTTTCCTTCCAGATAGGAAAGTTCAGTCTGGTGCACACTGGGATTTTGCCGGAGTGCTTGAGTCCGTCCATGGAGGATATCGGTCTTCTTCTTGACACTGGTGGCAGGATTCTACTCAAGGTGTGAACCTTTTTGATGAGTAACCTCCCTCGGATACCAATTGAAAGTCCACCTAATGTCAACTATCTTCACCTATAGGGGGGGATAAGTGACTTGCAGCGTATTTGCGGAATTAAAATTGTACCTACAGAATCAAAATAAACCACACAGCACAGAAAATAACACAGGCAATTTATAGTGGTTCCCCGATTTGGGTACGTCCACTTTCCCCCTTCGACCTATCTCCCAATCTAGGGACGACTCGGTCAATTCACCAACAGGATTGAAATCCAATCCTTGCACTATCGGAAGGAACCCTTCCACACGTAGGAGTCAACACTCCCACAACACAGGTTGCACGCAACCCTACAACTAGGAACCAAATGTTCCTTTACAATGAAAAAGATATTGAAGTGTATAAGAAATACAAACAACTTGAAGATCTAGGTGTCCCTTTTCGTTAGACTACTTGTTCTTGTAGGCAACGAAAAGTCCACAACCCTTGATCTTTCATGGAGAAAATCTCTCCGAGACCGGCGGCGGCAAGGCTCTCGGTGTTGGCGGCGGCAACTGAAAACAGCAGCGATGCACTGGAGCTTCAATCTTCTTAGCGAAGTCGGCAAGGTCTTCCAACGGTCACACTATGATCAATCGTCTCGATCGATTCGGACGGGGATGGATTTCCCTATCTAAAATCAAGAGACAAAAGATCTCTGGTTAGACGCGTGAGACGCTGTGCACGACTTGGCTTCTATCACCGGGGATCTGGAGAAGATCGAGATCGGCTGCGGTGACTACTGCACGAGCGGCGGCGAAGATGATCATCGGAGCGGTTCGCGATTTTAGGGTTAGTCGGCGGCTCGGCTTTCGTTTTCTCTGTTCGTACTTTACTGTACACAAGTACCTGTGTATTTATACAATAGGTCATGGAGATGACCGTTGTGGGCCCCACCAAAGCAAAGACTAAAGTCCGGTTCAAATAGCTGCAGGTAACATGGACCGGTCCAGGAATTCGGAAAAATCGCCCAAGGCAAAATCGGCGAGAATCGTAGGTGATTCTCGACGAATCGGCGAGAATCATTTACGATTCTCGCCGAATTCTACTTGGCGAATTCTGGCTGCACAGGTTATAGAGGCCGGGGAGAATCGGCGGGAATCACATTTGATTCTCGCCGAATCGTCGAGAATGCAAAGTCATTCTCGACGAAACAGCGAGAATCACTTAGTGATTCTTGACGATTCTGCCTTAAAGAATTTTCTGACTACGTCGAGACAGCCGGCCAAACCTGGCGAGAATCATCTAGTGATTCTCGACGACTCGTCGAGAATCACTAGTGATTCTCGACGAATCGGCGAGAATCACTTAGTGATTCTAGACGATTTACACCTAGACGATTCTCGTCTTACAACCCGTGAGTTGGTCTTTGGCTCATCCTTGCTCCTTGTCTGCTCTTGCTTTATCATAGCCCTGTACTTGAAATTAAGTACACCCCAATGGAGAGAGTACACGTATGCCAACACACTGATCTGCTCAACGAGGGATTACGTCGCGCAGACCCGTGTATATTAACCCACTGCACCCTGACATTGGTGTGTACTTAGCGTGGAATAACTGCAAGCACAACTTAAAAGATTTCATCAAACACATTGTCTATTTACCTTAGCTTGTACAGTGGCTTCTTCAAATCAGGTACATTGTGGATACAATACCCAACACATCACCTCCTACATTCAAAGCCTCTGTATGGGCAAAACCACCAAGTTCATATCCCCTAAAACCACTACAAAATTAAATAAATTTTGCTTAAAGTTTTGAGAGAGCATAATGAATAGGTTGTAATTTTTCAACATATCTGATGCAAGATATAGTAGTCATAAAGTCATTCTATCTTTGTTATATCTGATTTTAATATTTGCTAACTATTTGTTTTCAAAAACTTTTTATGGCTATAAATTATAACTCTCGTATCAATGATATATATATACGATAACATTTAACTCTTTATCCACCGAATGTTTATACCCGTTTTATGTTGAAGAAATAAATTGATAGTAAAAAGAAAATTTCATAACTTGTAAATATACTCAACTCTATATTTGCTCTGGAATACAAAAATCTAAGTATGGGGGTATTTGATGAGTATAAAAATATATAATTTTGTATACTATTAATAATAAAAATTTAGAAACAAAACAAAAGTTTTTATATATAAAACTAATTATTTTTGTTATATTTCATTTTTTATGTTTTTCTTAGTTTTTCTGAATTTTTGCAATATTTTCTTAGGTCACGCACATAGTCACGCCCGTGACCTAGAGCGTGATAACCCTTTTTAATTCATTTTTGTTTGCTGTTTTGCTGTATAAGAAAACCCGAAAAAAACGATGGACACGCCCGTAACATCATCCAACATGCCCGTGATAATTCGACACGCCCGTGTTAGCAAGTTTTCCAGTAAAATACCGCGCTGTCACCACGACCCGTTCCGCTTGATGAATCAGCTGGGTGACACGCCCGTGATGTCATCAGCCATGCCCGTGACCTGCTCAAATTCTATCCGAAGTTCCAACCAGCTCGACACTTATCCCAACACGTTGAAAGTCATGCCCGTGACCCTGTCATACCCTACCCGACACGCCCGTGTCAGGGGGCATGTCACTTGAAATATTTTTCTATAAATAGGAGGGCAGGGCTGAGTAGAATTATTCGAAGACCAGCAACTTCCTTAAGAACTGTTAGGACTCCCCAACTCTCTAACAAGGAACTAGTAGTAGCTTTCAAGTATTCAAATGTTCTGTAAGTTGAAATATTTTAGCTTTCTTTTCAGCTTTTTAGAAAGTTGTAATAATTTTTCGGACTTTATAAAATAGACTCTTTCAAATTCAATTCTGAGTACTTTACTGCTTTATTTTTAGTTTTACTTTCCTTTATTTTTTCATACTATCCCGAATGAAAGGCGAAGCTCTGCTTATGTCCTAAATTAAGATAGTTTGAAACTGCTTTCAAAATTATTTTCAAAAACCTTATTATTTCATACTTTCCCGAATGAAGGGCGAGGCGAAAGCCTATGACCTGGATTAAGATAGTGCGAAAGCTCTGCAAAATTTTCGATTTTACTACCCTGTCCCAATTGAAAGGCGATGTGAAAGCTTAAGTCCTGGATTAAGATAGATAGGTAGATATTATTTTTTGTACTTTATACCGCCCCCATCCTGAGAGGAGGCTAAGAACCCTTAGTACTTGGTCAAGATGAGCTCTGTGCTGGATATTATTTTCAACTATTTCAACTCTACTTTCTAATTATCCTAACTAGGGTTTTCTGTTAATTGATCATATACTAGGTGAAGAGACAGTACGTTTACGTTAACCCGTTTTAAACGCAAGCCTCCCCGGTCGTACTTTCGAGTCAGTGATGCTACAAATGGGACCCTCTCGTTAAGTTAGGTAATAAAGAAATAAAGTTGTTCTTTAATAGCTGAATTAATATTCTCTCAAAGTAATTCTGAAATCGAGGAGTACCTTCTAAGTCCCTATCTTAATAAAATCACGTATATTTATTTTTCTATCTTTTTTTTAAAATATAAACTCCACTCTATTCGTTCGATAAAATAATAGACCGTTCTAAAAAGTAGAATAATTAACACCTATCCCAGGAAAATACGACCTTGATATTTTCTACAAAATACTATACTCCTATGCGATAGGTACTCTTGCCTTAATCCACAGGATATAAGTAAGTAAAAAAGAGATAGACTTATATACGTAAAAGATTATATAAAACCAAATCTATCTCCTTAAAAACAAACTTTACTTATCAGAAACCAACTAGCAAAACATCCGGAATCTAAAAGCTTCCGAGCATATACTGCAAAAATAGCCGGGGAGACCTGGCACTGATAATTCTACTGTATCAAATCGGCAAAAACTAGGAAGTCATATATAGACTCGCACAATCTTAAATACTTTGGCCCCACAATACCCAACCACCAAAGGGAAACTCGACACGAAGCTCGTTTGCCATAAGATCGAGGGCCAAATGAGGGTCCTAGCCCCAAACGAGTGGGTAGTACCGGAAATCTTCCTAAACAATTGGTCACGCATTCAAGGAAGCGAATACTAAAACTATAAATACCACTAATAATAAGACTAGATGAGTACTTAACCTGATATTACATGGGTAGAAGTCTGAGCTTCTTCTAATGATAACACATTCAGCTTTCCTTTTCCTTTGTCCAATTACTGCGGCGGTGACAAAGCCCGAGGTGGGACTGGCTGAAGAACGGACTGGGGTTGCGGGCACTTTGTCTTAACATGCCCATTTTGTCCATTCTGAAAGCAAACCTTATCCTTTCCCCTGCAATGGGCAACATCATGCCCTATCCGCTTACATGCAAAATAGACTAAATCTTTCCTAGAAGCACCTTTTATCGCATGAATATGCTCTTTCTTCTGAGCTCCAATTCTATGGTAACATCTTTCAAAAGGGTGGCCCGGTCGGCCACAAAAACTACACACTTCCTTACTCCTCTTTCTTGAAGCAGCACCAGATAAATGGGTGTTCTTACCCTTATCGGACTTCCTCTTGTCCTTCCTTAGTATCATGCCTCGATCCTTAACATATCCCACAAACTCAACTTTAAGGGAAACTTCCACTATCCTCTAATTTGTTTCGAATTGGAAAGTATTGGTGTAATGCTGAATGTCATTTGGGAGGAAATCAAAGAAACCATTGACTCTACACTCTTCAGTAGCTAACAATCAAGAAGCAATCGTATTCAATTTGTTGATCTCGCTCTCATTCTCCACCACTATGAGGGTTTCCTCATTAGGCTGTCATCCTAAGTTGGAAGACAAAAATGCCTGCAACTGCGCTTGCATCACTACAATCTGGCCTGACAGGGTCTCCATGCTCTTGCATAGTTCTATCATAACTACCTCATCCTGCACACCTGACGACTCGCCCTCAAGCTGGGGAGTCAAACTTATTGCCTCACGCGTAAGCGACATTCTAATTAAACAATAAACTGCTAATCTAAACCTAGCTTAACGGCTAGAACTCAAACGACACAGTACGTAAAAAACATACTTAAGTATTAGCTTCAACTGCTAACTTGCTCTGGGATTTTTTCCAATAATGATTTTATGCTTAACCTAGGATGATTCACCATCATCACAATAACTCATGTGCTTAGACCATTAATGCATGAATTTATATTCCTTTTGAGTCAAAGCCATGTGTGTACATATGTCATCATGAAAATCTTTTGCTTGGCATGTTGTGCTTATACTATGTTATGCAAAGCATATTGTGTTATGCATTCTAAAAAGGCCTTAATGAATGTTATGAGGGACGTACACATGAAAATGTTATGCATCCCATACTACATAACAATTCATGCAACAAAAAGAGAAAACGTGCTAATGGGCATTCATATGGTGAGGTTATGTATCCCATACTACATAACCCTCACATGTTGCCACCTATGGTGGATCCATATACAAACATATATTTTGCATCCCATACTACATAATATGCCCCGTATACTTCTTGTCATGCTTATGAGTGTAGTGTTCATGATTCAGCCAAGATGTACTGATGATACATCGGTATGTGTATGATATGATACTAAACAACTAACACAAAACAAGGGAAGGTTGACCGACCATTTGTCAAGCAACCTCCCTCTGATACCAACTGTCATAACCCACATTTTCTCATCAATAAAATTATATCAGAGTAATAGAAAATATGTGTCGTGATGCCACGCCATGTATGGGATAACTGCAGACGCTCAGGCAAGGCACCAACCTAAACAAGTTATACATAATTCATAAGTTATTATGAAGGAAATCATTAAAAATAGATGGTCGTATCCCTCGGCGTAGTGGATCAACTAGTCCACGAGTAAAATATAGTTATATACTACGGAAAAATACTTTAGTTAAGATGGTTTGACATCCTACATGAGCGTAAGCGTCAACGAAGGACAACTCATGGTATGCAAGACTATAAGTTTAGTATAGTATGAAGATAGTCTTTACATTAGTTTAGAAAATAGTTCATTAGTTTTAGAAATATGAAATGTATGACGTAATATCGGTAGGGGTTTTATAATTTAAAAATATCTAACATGCACCCTAGCACAAAATAATCCCAGGGAGCAAGTAAAAACCCTTCACAAGGTAAAAATAGTAGTTTAAGTCACATACTTAACATCGCCAAGGAAAAACACCAGTGGGCATAAACAACCTGACACGAACCCACTGGTGAGTATGGATGTCTATACAGAAGGAAATAAGAAAAGAACTACCTCATAAAGATGAGGGAAAGAACCCTCAACAAAACAACAGGTCACTAACAAGCTCTAAACGAAAACTAGCCGCTTAATCGACTACAACCCTACACTTGAGGCATTCAAAGAAAGAACACCTCAGCAAGAGAAAAACAAGCAGTAAAGGAGCAGTAGATCATAAGCAATAAAACCAAGGAGGGTGTACCATACCCTACAAAAGAATGCTGATAAATTCGGCAAAAGGAAGAAAATTTGACATCAAAAGTAAAGTACTCAAAAAAAGAGTAATCAAAGCGCACCAAGTGCGAGAATAACAACATGCTCCGCTAAAACCTGCAGAACAACTGATAGAGAAAATCGTATTCTCCAATCTATACTCGATTAAGGCAAGTACTATTACTCACAACGACTCTATTATCCTAGCGAACGATTAATGGTTTCAAAAATAAAAATAAACTAAGTTAAAAAGAAATAAACTATTATGAGAAAAGTGTGCGCGATCGACGATTCACTTTGAAATAAAATAACGAAATAATTTAGTTTAGCATTTGTAATTCTATTAAGACCGTGACGGATCCGATATTAGGATGTAATCTCGCTAGAGCATTAAATCCCCTAACTTGTAGACGTTCTGACCGAAATCTCTTTACAAGTCAAAATGGCCTAAAGTTGCATTATTGAAGTGACCCGCACTATTGGATTTGACTCCAATCCGGAGGATTTACGTCATCCTATCTCTAGGGGTGCGTTCAACTCCTTCCTTCCTTGAGTGATCTTTCATATTCACGAGCCTCTCGGCCACTCGAATATGAGATCGGATGCCTACTACCGTATACCGGAATACGGAGTCGACACAAAATAATTCAAGGAAGGATCAAAATAGAAAAATACAAAATGCAAACATAAAAAGAAAGATACGTTATTTCATTGCAAAGATCATCGCGATCGGGCACAAAATAAATTTAGCTACGCATGATTGAGAAGGAAATGAGAAAAAGAGAAAAAGAAAAAGATTTCATTGCTTAAATAAGGAGAAGTACACTAAAATTATAACAAGACAAAATTAATCTACCAAAAGAAAGAGATTACAATAAAAACTACAATAAGGAAATAAGAAAATAACTCTCACTTGCTCTCTACAAAATCTCTCTCAAAAACTAAACTAAAATTACTTAACTACTTCACTCTAAAAAACTACTTCAAAACTACTTCAAAACTACTTGCACTCTAAAAATTACCTCCCATAAACAAAGGGGGAGGGGTTCCTTTTATAGGAGAGGGAGAACATTCTAGATGGAAATGAAGAGGGGGAAACCAAGGGGGTGGCCGGCCATGTGGATGGAAGGAGGTTCATGCATGGCTTTAATGAGGGGAGAGAGAATGGCTACATGCATTGCATTATATTTAATGGAAGTGAAATGGAAAATATAAAATAAAGAGAGGGGGGATGAATGGAAGTGTGTAGAAGGAAATAATAAAGGGGAGAGAGATGAATGAGGTGGAGAAGGATGCAAGCATGAAATATATTAAATGATGGAGAGAGAGAAGAAGAAGGTGGCAAGATGCATGCATGCATGTGGAAATAATGAGGAGGAAAAATAATAAAGGGAGAGAGAGAGAGATGAATGTGGCCGGCCACATGTAAAAATGCATGAGTGTGTGGGCTCGGGTTTGGGCTTTGTGAAGGGCTGCTCCATGGTGGGCTCGGGTACGGGCTACATGCACTTGGAGGATTGGTAGGCTTCACTTGTAGGCTC
Organism: Platanthera zijinensis; assembly: GCA_039513925.1. Taxonomy (NCBI): domain Eukaryota; kingdom Viridiplantae; phylum Streptophyta; class Magnoliopsida; order Asparagales; family Orchidaceae; genus Platanthera; species Platanthera zijinensis. The sequence continues at coordinate 137,062,024 of CM077078.1, read as the reverse complement.
GGGTTAGACAAGGGCTGCTCCAAGTTGGGCTTGAATGAGGCTCGGGTAGGAGGCTTGGCTGCACCAAATGGAAGTGGGCTGCATCAAATGGAAGTGGGCCGGCCACCTACAAAAAGAAATAAAACATACATTAGAAACTTTATAACATGATAATATAAAACATAAAATAAAAGTGAAAAATAAAAACTAACATAACATTAATTATAATAAACTTAACAAACATAACACATAAAATATTTATAACTTAAAATTAGACAAACATGAAACATAATACATAACAAGTATAATAATATAATAAAACTATATATTTTTATATAATAACATAAAATAAAATTGCGACAAAATAGTAAAACTATAATAAAACTAGTAATTTTAATATATTATATAAAGATATTAAAACATGAAATAACAAGCATAAATTATAAATAAACTAAGGTAATTAAGCTACTAAATTACTCCAAAAACGATGACTAAAACTAGTCATCAAACTCCCCCATGCTTAGGCTTTTGCTATTCCAGAGCAAAAGGAAGAGAAATATTTATAAGACATTAAATAATTTGCAATTAAACTAAAAATTTATTAACATCAACATCTAGCAAAAAATAAAATTTAGGGATTTAAGAATCAAGTCCTAAATTATGAAATTAAAATGGAAAGAGAGAAGAATTTAGCCAGAAATTCTCTAATAAATTAACTAGCATTCAAAATTGAGTAAAGTGCAAACAAAGTTAGATTGGGATTATAAAAACCATGACTTAAAAGAAACTTAAGGAAGAAGACAACCTACTACTTATGCTCTCCACATATTTTAATTTAAAAACTAAGACAATGATATTGGCTAAGGGGTTTGGGAAGGAAATTAAACATGAAGAGGTCTTTGATTGGAGGTGATGAATTTTATCCTCTCACCCCACTCATTTTTTTGTTTTTTTTAAATAATATATGTAATACCAGAAAATGATAGACTAACATCCTATCACTTCCCGGGACATATATGAACTTTTTAATTCCTCTCTTCATTTTATTTTTGGGTTGCATATGTTTACCAAGGAATAATGAATTTTATCCTCTTATTCCCATGACATATGATCTAACAATAAAAGAAAAAAAATGAGAATTGGGTAAAGATAGGAGTTAAACAAGATTTTAGAAAATAAACTAAAATACTAGAGAGCAACTACTAGTAGATTGAGATTTCCTAAGAATCTAAAAGCATGAAGTAATAATACTAAAAATCCAAAATTGTTTAGCCAAATTACTACAAAATTAAAACTATTTAAAATAAAAGAGAAAAGGTGCTAAATAAATTACTCTAAGCAAATTAAACCATAAGATGATTCTCAAAACAAAATCACTAAAAGTTAATTTTAACTAAATATGATGAAATAAAGATTAGCAAATAAATGCTTATAAACTAACTCAAACTAAAGTTCTAAAAATAACAAAAAGCTAAGCATGAGATTTATTATATTTTGATTTTTTGACATTTTTCATTTTTTTGGGTTTTGAAATATTATCTTTTTTTGGAATTTTTGATTTTTCTAATTTTTTTTTGTTTTTTTTGGTTTTGATAAGGCTTAAATAAAAGCATTACTAAAAAGAACTTAATAAAACTAAAACATTTTTTTTTTTGAAAAGAAAGAAAACAACAAAAACCTCCCCCATGCTTAAACCTTTCATTGCCCTCAATGAAAAATAAAAATAAGAAAGAAAAAGGAGGAAGAAAGGGGAGGGGGGATACAATAAAGTAAAGAAAAAAAGAAAATGACTTCCCCGGAGTCGTAAGGCCGATTGCAAATATCGCTCCCCCATGCTTAAGCTGGACACCGGCTCAGGGCTAAGGAAGAGATGAAATGATGGAGCCAAACGAACCGCCGGAGGTTTTATTCCTGCAAAACAAAATAAACAAAAAAGAAAGAAATAAAAAGGATAAGCAAGGGGTGCCTCCCAAGAGCGCTCTCTGTTTAACGTCGGTCGAGCCCGACGTTATTTGTTAGCTAAATGGAAAATAAAAACTGAAATGAAGTGGTAACTCCCTAAGTATGCGCTTAGGAGAGTAAACTAAAAAAAAAGAAAAATTGAAGAATCGCACCGACATGCGGTGGAAACTTCAAGAGAATGACGTTCAAAAATGAACTGACGGAGTTATAGAAGAACTCCGCCGTATGTATAATGGGAAAGAATGGGTCGTCAAAAGTAGAAGAATAAAAAGAAGAAGAAATAGAAAGAGGAATAAAAGAAGTTGAAAAAGAATTTTCATCAAAGGAAATTTCACAAGGAGAAGGAGAGTCTTGTGAAATTTCGGGAGAAGAAGGAGAAGGAAGAACTAAAGAAGAAATATCTAAAGGACAAGAAGAAGAAGAAGAAGACTCGCTAAAACTAGGAAAATTTCGAACAGTTAAATTTGAAAGCATAATGGAATCACCGACGTCTTCGGAATGAGAAATATGAAACGTCTCGTCATCCTAAACGGGTAAGAAGCACACCAGAATATCCATAGAGGTGTCTTCCAAAGGTGGAAGGAAACAATCCGGGATATCCGAATAGTTATCCTCCTCGAGAGGAACAAGACAAGCCGGGATATCCGGTGACTCATTACATGAAGAAATTGGAGGAGACGGAGAAGAAGACGAAGAAAAAGAAGCGGCCTCGCGAGAAAGATAATCTATCATGGTCTTGAAATGCGAACTAATATTATCAATAGAAGTTTGCAATTCAAGATACCCATGATCGATAGAATTAAAATAAAAATTTAGAGGCGCGACGCTTTGCGGGGCAAAATCATAAGAAAAATACGGGTTGCCCATCTCCCAAGTTGGATAAAAATTGGAGTAAGGGTCAAATTGGCCAGTTTGACCCGCTCCAGAAAAATTGAAATCAAAAGAGGGAGGGGCTCCCGATAGACATTCCAAATAGAAGTGGTCGGGCAACCCACAAGAAGCACAAAAATACGACGATTCCATAAAAAAATAAACTGCTACCAAAAAGAAAAAGAAAAACTAATTTTTTTTGATTTGTTTTTTTTTAGATATATATATTTTTTTTTTAAAATCGGTTTTTTTAATGGATTGGCTCTCGAACTTCCCGAGGACTACCCGGTGAAGGGTTCGCCCGGTACTAGGTAAAATGGTGGCGCTTAAAGCCCCTTACCCTTTTCGAGAGATTTTAGGTTGGGTAGAATTTAGATGAGGTGGGTGGATAATAATAATAATAATAATAATAATAATTTTTTTGTTTTTTTTAGTAGAAGTAATAAACTCGGTGCTTTCGTAATATTGCCAAAAATGTCCCCGGCAACGGCGCCAAAAACTTGATAGAGAAAATCATATTCTCCAATCTATACTCGATTAAGGCAAGTACTATTACTCACAACGACTCTATTATCCTACCGAACGATTAATGGTGGTGAGTATTCCCGCCTGTCACGCGGGTGACCCGGGTTCGTTCCCCGGCAACGGCGCCAAAAACTTGATAGAGAAAATCGTATTCTCCAATCTATACTCGATTAAGGCAAGTACTATTACTCACAACGACTCTATTATCCTACCGAACGATTAATGGTTTTAAAAATAAAAATAAACTAAGTTAAAAAGAAATAAACTATTACGAGAAAAGTGTGCGCGATCGACGATTCACTGAAATAAAATAACGAAATAATTTAGTTTAGCATTTGTAATTCTATTACGACCGTGACGGATATGATATTAGGAAGTAATCTCGCTAGAGCATTAAATCCCCTAACTTATAGACGTTCTGACCGAAATCTCTTTACAAGTCAAAATGGCCTAAAGTCGCATTATCGAAGTGACCCATACTATTGGATTTGACTCCAATCCGGAGGATTTACTTCATCCTATCTCTAGGGGTGCGTTCAACTCCTTCCTTCCTTGAGTGATCTTCCATATTCATGAGCCTCTCGGCCACTCGAATATGAGATCGGATGCCTACTACCGTATACCGGAATACAGAGTCGACACAAAATAATTCAAGGAAGGATCAAAATAGAAAAATACAAAATGCAAACATAAAAAGAAAGATACGTTATTTCATTGCAAAGATCATCGCGATCGGGCACAAAATAAAGTTAGCTACGCTTGATTGAGAAGGAAATGAGAAAAAGAGAAAAAGAAAAAGATTTCATTGCTTAAATAAGGAGAAGTACACTAAAATTATAACAAGACAAAATTAATCTACCAAAAGAAAGAGATTACAATAAAAACTACAATAAGGAAATAAGAAAATAACTCTCACTTGCTCTCTACAAAATCTCTCTCAAAAACTAAACTAAAATTACTTAACTACTTCACTCTAAAAAACTACTTCAAAACTACTTCAAAACTACTTGCACTCTAAAAATTACCTCCCATAAACAAAGGGGGAGGGGTTCCTTTTATAGGAGAGGGAGAACATTTTAGATGAAAATGAAGAGGGGGAAACCAAGGGGGTGGCCGGCCATGTGGATGGAAGGACGTTCATGCATGGCTTTAATGAGGGGAGAGAGAATGGCTATATGCATTGCATTATATTTAATGGAAGTGAAATGGAAAATATAAAATAAATAGAGGGGGGATGAATGGAAGTGTGTAGAAGGAAATAATAAAGGGGAGAGAGATGAATGAGGTGGAGAAGGATGCATGCATTAAATATATTAAATGATGGAGAGAGAGAAGAAGAAGGTGGCAAGGTGCATGCATGCATGTGGAAATAATGAGGAGGAAAAATAATAAAGGGAGTGAGAGAGATGAATATGGCCGGCCACATGTAAAAATGCATGAGTGAGTGGGCTCGGGTTTGGGCTTTGTGAAGGGCTGCTCCATGGTGGGCTCGGGTAGGGGCTACATGTACTTGGACGATTGGTGGGCTTCACTTGTAGGCTCGGGTTGGACAAGGGCTGCTCCAAGTTGGGCTTGAATGAGGCTCGGGTAGGAGGCTTGGCTGCACCAAATGGAAGTGGGCTGCATCAAATGGAAGTGGGCCGGCCACCTACAAAAAGAAATAAAACATACATTAGAAACTTTATAACATGATAATATAAAACATAAAATAAAAGTGAAAAATAAAAACTAACATAACATTAATTATAATAAACTTAACAAACATAACACATAAAATATTTATAACTTAAAATTAGACAAACATGAAACATAATACATAACAAGTATAATAATATAATAAAACTATATATTTTTATATAATAACATAAAATAAAATTGCGACAAAATAATAAACTATAATAAAACTAGTAATTTTAATATATTATATAAAGATATTAAAACATGAAATAACAAGCATAAATTATAAATAAACTAAGGTAATTAAGCTACTAAATTACTCCAAAAATGATGACTAAAACTAGTCATCAACAACAAAGCTACAAAATTCCCAAATAATATGGAAAGAGAGGAACTAACAATCCTAACCTGTGAACCATTAGCAGTGGTAAAACCATGGATATGGGTTGGTGTCCAAAAACAGCCCTCATCCAAACAACCAGATCGAAATAACTCAGGGACCACCGGTGCAGCCTTGGGGTCCAACACACCGTCCTAAGCTAGGGCTAAAATTGTGGTGGCTACGGCTCAACAGCAAACATCCCTATCAAGAGAACCAGAGTAACCACCTGCCATGATTCATGATTCAGCCTTAAAACAAGCCGAAAACATCACAAAAATCCTATAAAAATCAACACTAAGAGACTCGCGAGAAAACTACAAGTCTAAGGGAAAAGCGTCAACTACACTCGACGCCGAGTCGGGTACACTCGTCGCCGAGTCGGGTACACTCGTCGCCGAGTTGAGTGAGCACCACTCACTCAAAGCTAAAACACCAAGCGGGAAATGCGTCGAGTTTACTCGATGCCGCGTTGAGTGAGTACCACTCACTCAATGCCAAAACACTTAGCCGCAAAATCTCTCACTAGACGACGACATTGAGTGAGTCCAGCTCACCCAATGCTGTCAACGCTAAACAGCCAATGGCGTTGAGTGAGTTCAGAACACTCAACGCATTTGACTTAGAACTTAACAAGCCCGATGGTGTTGAGTGAGTTCAGCTCACTCAACGCTCTCAACGCTAAATAGCAAACGACGGTGTGTGAGTTCACAATACTCGATGCTTTTGACTTAGAAAATCTGCCTGACTAGACGGCGTTGAGTGTAAGACCACCATTTTTTTTTCTTTTATAACATTGGGGTCTTAGGCCCAGAACCGCCATTTTCTGGTGACACTTTCACACCCGGGAAGGTCATTACTACAAAACGCCGATCCTACCGGCCAAATAGATCTCAACTATAGCAAATAATGAAGCAAGTCCACAGAAATCACATATAGAAAATAATCTCCACGAAGGGAGTGTCCACAGATATAACAAACAAAATACTAAATCTTCGGCTTATGCCTAGTACATCAAGTCCTCACTACATATCACTCATTGCGGAAGCAAACTAAAATAACTACTAGCAATCAGGACTGACGGTCCTTGCCGTCTGAACTCTGGTACTAAACTTCCCGATCTCCAAGCGTGCCGACCTCCGGGGATGCTCCTCCATGTTGGGCTCCCTGGTCCCCTAAAATGATGTGGTTTGAAAACCGTTAGTGTAAAAGAGTAAGTCCTATCATCCCCCACCACTTCCCCCATGGCTCCTAGGCACAAGTGGGGAGAAGAAAAAGGAAGGACATGAAAGTGGTGAATAACAAATAAGCAGATGGCGGCAGAACTAATCTAGCAATTCTAAGGTACATAAGACGGTAATAAGGGTATGAAAAACTTAATAAGAAAGAAACCTTAACTTATGTGAAAATAAATAATCTAAAGGAACTGTTGCACGGCTCTCATCGTATAAAAATTCTCATACTGATTTATACGATAGGGTGTCGGTTTTACTAGTAAGCATAGATATGTAATACTTAATAAAAACCTTAACGTATAAGCACGCTCGCACGAACTTATAAACCAAGGGGTCGTTTCGCAGGGCCTAATGTATAAAGCGTCCCATACCACTTATACATTAGGTGTCGGGTTATATGCAATGATTATGCTATGAAATACATTTATGACATGACGTGAACATGCAAGTGCAACCCACCTACTCGACTCTGTGTACACAGACCTTTAGTTCCACCTTTCTGGAGTTGAACCTCCAAGGATACCTCCGTAGTGGCAAACAGAAGCGGTTGGTTGGGCCTCGCCCACCTCTAAACTGGTAATGGCACTACAAGTCAGACCTATTGTAAGCCTCAACGCTACTGCACTAAGCGGAGCTCCTATGTACAGTTGCCGGTTGGCGCACCGAACTTTATTTGGCCAAGTGCTAAACCACACTTGTCGAGTCAACGTATTGGCATCGGTGCATCGACCCTATAATACCGAAGACCAACCACCTTATACATATGAACATGCAACCTTATGTATCAGCTACCGAGACAAAGCTCCTCGGACCATCCCGTCCATCATAAGCCAACCCGACACAAAGCTCGCCGGGCCATCTTGCCGATCACAAACCATTATCGAGCCAAAGCTCGTCGGGCTAACCTGCCCATCACCAAAACCACTGGGATTACTGCCCGAGTGACCCAAATTATCTCCTTGAGACATCGAGGTGTGAGAAGGTGAAATAATATATTTACTAGTTACTCTTGCATTTCAATTTTGCCTAAGTTTTAGGTTTAGCCCAGGACTGCCCAAGGTATTTCCCGTGAGGGGCTCTCGAGGGAATTAGGAGCTACGATGGGCTGAAGCCCAAAGCTCACTTTCCAAAGGAACTTATTCTTATTGGTTAATACCCGACTCCTAGTCCCTTAACTATTACATTGGATTTAACCCTAGTATTTTTGACACTTCCTCTCTACGGGAAAGACGATCTTTCGTCGATCCCGAGCACCTTCTAACGTTTAGCCAAATCCAACCCTCCACTCATCCAACTTCCAATAAGGAACTCATTTCTTATTTATCCAAACCAGCAAACCACTAACCCCGACTCATGTGCCCAAATTTATAATCCAACATAATTTCTGCAGTTTTACTATATGCAGACCACTAAGTCTATATGACATGTAAAATGGGAGGTACATCAAATAATCAACCAGTACTCCTATAATAGTTATTAGAGGGGTACCTTAGAGGCACAAATCCATAGTTTCACAATTTTCCTTTTTATCTGATAATTTATTTAATTATTCTAGTGACCAAAAATTCCAAGATTGGACATGAAGTACCAATTTCAGATAAGATTTTCAACCAAATTTATTTTATATACAATATGAATATTTAATTTAAGATTCAAAGTCTCTCAATTTTTCAGTAAGGTTTAGGCCTCTATTTCTAATTTCAAATATATCCCACAATAATTCATTTAAAGAGATAAGTAGGACAATATTACTTCCAAAAATTCAGAGAAAATTCAAGGATGATTTTTGATAATACGTTTTGTAGCCTAAACTATTATCGTATTTTATATTTTATATTGTACAAATTATGTCTATTATTAGTTTATTTTTATACTTTTTATGTAAATTTTATTGCCACTAACTTTTTCCTGTCTTTTTGCAGGTTTTCAGAAAAATTGCCAAAATGGCCTGTCACGCCCCCCTGTCACGCCCTCCCTGGGCGTGACCTAGGGCGTGTCACCCGATCCCGAGGACACCTGCTGGAAGGGACAGAAAACGGTCAAAACCGCTGTCACGCCCCCCTGACACGCCCTCCCTGGGTGTGTCACTAGGCGTGACCAGGGGCGTGTCGCCCTCTGCCGCAAAGCTGCCGCCGCATTAAATGCCCTTCCGCCTCAGCACGCAAATAGTACTGTCACGCCCCATGTCACACCCGTGACATGGGCGTGACACCTTCCTTTTTCGGCGACTGACGGATTTCCGACCAATGATTTGGACATGACATGCCTGTCACGCCCCCCTGTCACGGGCGTGACCCAGGGCGTGACCACCGACGTACCGAAGCAATCATCCCTCCCGCCAGAATCCAGAGCCCGAGGTCAAATCCGTACCTGTCACGCCCCTGACACGCCCCCCCTAGGGCGTGTCAGAGGGCGTGACCAACCCGAGAAAAAATCTATAAATTGAGCCCCCCTCCCCCCCATTTCAGCAAGCTTTGGTTGAGTGGGGGAGGTGCTGCCCCTTTGTTTCTTGATCCTTTTTCATGCTTTTTCTCTCTCTCTCTCTCCCCCTCTCTTTGTACTTTTTGGTTAACCCTAGTTTAATCATAGTTTGTGCTAGCTTTTAATGTAATTTTCTTCTTGCTTAGTGCTTAATGTAGGGCTAGAATAGGGTTTAATTTTCATGCACTTGTAACTTTAATTTTCAATAGTGTAACTTGCCCTTTTTATTAATAAAAGTGTTCTTTTTTAGCTTGTGTTCTTCTTATGCTTTTCTACTCATCTTCCCCCCTCCACTCCATTATGATTAACTAATCCTCCTTGTACTCGATCTTGATGATCCGAGGTTAGAGCGATTATGTTATGATGTTTTAATTAATCTTTTCTTTTTAGGTTAGGGCCTTGAATTACTCTTGATTTATCACGGGTCGGAGGTATATTTTCGATATATACTCTCCGCCTTTGCTTTCATTCTGGGCTAGCCGAGAGGCCGAAAGAATGAAGTGAGCATTCAAGAGTAGAGGGAGTTGTACGCACCCCTCGAGAGAGGCAGACGTCCAAATCTCCCGGATTGGAGTAAAATCCAATAGTGGGGTTCACCGCGTAAAGCGAGTTTTAGGCCTCTGATTTAGACGAGAGTCGGTCGGACCTTCCTAAACTCAGTTGGGCACGACTTCGAGAGAAGCGTGTTCAAGCTTTAGGAACCTCCACGGTCAAGGACCCTTATCCTATTAAGTTTAGATTTTTATCGCATTGTCTTAATCATCTTTAGCCGAGGTGAATCTTGATTGGGTGCATTTCCATTTCATATTTTCTACCTTTCGTAGTAATCACCTGTCTTGTGCTCTTTAATTAACTGCAGTAGTTTCCTTTCTAGCTTAGTTGTTTACTTAATAGCCCTCTTAATTGCAGTGTTTCTTTTTCTAGTATAGCTTTACTTTCTCCCCTGCACTTAGACTTTCTAAAACCCTAGTTTTCCATCGATAAGATAATAGCGTTCGTGTGAGTAAGCTTAGCCAACAGTTCCCGGATTTCAATATGACACTTGTGTCCCCTTGCTACAATTCGATAGGTATACTTGCCTCATCGGGTTGCTAGTTCGGTTGCGTTTATTTTCTTCGAACCCTAGCGCGCAACAAGTTTTTGGCGCCGTTGCCGGGGAACCAATTTTCGTTGATATTTTGAAAACACGAACCTATTAATTTTATCTCTTCTCTTTCTCATCCCCTTTCTTTAAAGTTTTAAAAAATAAAAAAAAAATTTAATCACCGCTCTTAATAGAAACCAACCTCACAATTTTTCTACGCCACCTAATTCTCTCGAAAAGGGCAAAGGGCTTTAAGCGCCACTGTCTTGTCTAGTACCTTGCGAACCCTTCACGGGGTAGTCCTTGGGAAGTTCGGGAGTTAATCTATAAAAAAAAAATCTATTTCAAAAAGAAAAAAAATTTTTTATTTAATTTTCTAAATCTAGTTTTTCTTTCTAGTTTATCCTTTTTCTCTTTCTCTTCCTCTTTTCTGTTCTTTTAGTGCATGACCCGCGGGAGTCCGTCGGTTATTTTGGACTTGGACCACGAAATTGAGCGTACTCTTCGGAGAAGATCGCGATTTAAAGGTCCTACTATCCAAGTGCCGGTTGAGGACTCCGAGTCATTTAATACTTTAAGAATGGAAGAACCCAACGTAGATGAGGCCGTGCAAAGGACTATGTCCTATTATGCACGACCAAACCTCGAGGGAACAGAATCGAGTATAGTCCGCCCTACTATAGCAAATAATAACTTTGAACTAAAGCCTAGCATAATTCAAATGGTGCAGCAATATGTGCAATTTGACGGACTTCAAGATGAAGATCCGAACGCACATATAGCTAGCTTTCTTGAAATTTGTGACACCTTCAAGATAAATGGTGTCACAAATGATGCGATCAGGCTAAGACTCTTCCCCTTCTCTCTAAGAACTAAAGCTAAGCAGTGGCTTAACACACTTCCGAAAAATAGCATAACCACTTGGAATGAATTAACTGAAAAATTTTTGGCGAAGTATTTTCCGCCAGCTAAAACTGCAAAACTTAGGAACGACATCTCTGCCTTTGGACAAATAGACTCTGAAACCCTTTACGAAACCTGGGAGAGATTTAAAGAATTATTAAGATGATGCCCACATCACGCGCTGCCTGTATGGTTACAAGTGCAGACATTTTATAACGGGCTAAATTAAAGCACGAAGCAAATGATAGACGCAGCTTCTGGCGGTACTTTAAATCATAAGACCCCGGAAGCCGCTCTTGAGCTTTTTGAGGACATGGCCATGAACACTTATCAGTGGAATGTGCCTAGGTCCCGCCCGAACAAGCCTGCAGGTATCTATGAAGTGGACAACGTCTCCCAGCTCGCTCTGCAAGTAGAAATCCTAAGCAAAAAAAATCACGGAGATGACTGCTGCCTCCGCCCCTCAAGTATGGGAATCTGCAACCCCTACTCCAGAACATTTAGATTATGTTAATAATTTGCCTAGAACTGCTTTTAATAATTTTTCTGCTGCGAATTTTCATCCGCCTGGTTTTAATTTTCCGAATAGTTATAACCCCGCTTTAAGAAATCACCCGAACTTTTCATGGAGTAATCCATCGAATGCGATGCACCCACCTGCGCAAAATGATTTTTCTGCACAACCACCACCACCACCACCACTTCTTCAAAATTACCCAAAACCTCCGAGCTTGGAGGAATTACTTTCTAAATATATCACCACAAATGACGCTACCATAAGAACTTTAACCGGAAGCGTAAAAAGTTTAGAAAATCAGGTAGGACAGCTCGCGAAAATAATTTCTGAGCGACCCGCAGGGTCTCTTCCTTCCAATACCGAACCCAACCCGAGAGAGCAAGCGAAAGCTATAACTCTTCGGAGTGGGAAGCAAGTCTCCGGTATGGTAAGTGAAGAGCCCGAGGCAAGCTCCGCTCCTGCTTTTAAAAATCAAAGCTCCGCTCCCGCTTTTAAAAATCAAAGCTCTGCTCCGCTTCCACCCTCTGCTGAAGAAGTAATCACCCCCACTTTAGAAAATAATCTCACTCCACCACCCATCTTCAAAAATAATTCAACTCCTCCATACCCCTCTGAACTTAATAGACAACGTCAAGATGATCAGTACTCCCGCTTCTTAGAAATCTTCAAACAAATCCACATTAATCTTCCCTTCCACGAGGCTATTTCGCAAATGCCGAAATACGCCAAATATCTTAAAGACCTCCTCACAAACAAGAAGAAGTTAGAGAATCTTTCGCACGTCACGCTTAACGCCGAGTGCTCCGCCGTTTTAACAAACGGTTTGCCGAAGAAAATCAGTGACCCGGGTAGTTTCTCTATCCCGTGTGTCTTCGGTGATCTCTTTGTTAAACACGCGTTAGCCGACTTAGGCGCAAGTATAAACCTGATGCCCTTTTCGTTGTTCAAAAAGTTAGGGATTGGTAGCCTTAACCCCACGCGTATGAGTATCCAGCTAGCCGATAGATCCGTCAAGTACCCGTTAGGAATAGTGGAGGACGTTTTAGTGAAAGTCGACAAGTTCATCTTCCCGGTGGACTTACATTTTGGACATCGAAGAAGACGTCGAGGTTCCCCTGATCCTTGGCCGACCCTTCCTTGCCACCTCCCGAGCCATCATTGACGTAAGCAATGGTAAGCTCTTTCTTCGAGTAGGCGACGACGAAGTCACATTTTCTATCACCCCTTCGATGAAGAACACCTTAGCGAACGATGACTCATGTTTTTTCGTAGACGCCGTGAGTGATGATTCTTCCTACTGCCTCTCCGACTTTGAAAAAGAATTTTCTACTTTTTGCTCCTCTTCTCTTACAACAGAATCACTGCAAGGAAGTGATGAATCTTCTTATTATCTTTCCGACTTTGAAAAAGAGTTTTCTAATTTTTGTTCTTCCTCTTTTCTTACCACTGAATCTGGACAAGAAGCCGTCTTGGCTGCTAGCCCCACCCCTTATTACGTTCCTTATAAAAAAGTTTATGAAGATATTATTTTTGAAAAAGAAAAAATCTCAAAATCCTCTTATGAAGAACACCCTACCCTAGAACTTAAAGAACTTCCCGAACACCTTAAGTATGCTTTCTTAGAAAAAGACTCCAAGTTACCAGTTATCGTTTCGGCCTACCTCACGGATACGCAGAACGATAAACTTCTTCTAGTTCTACGTAAGCATCGCCGGGCTATTGCTTGGCAAATTTCTGATATCAAGGGCATAAGCCCATCTTTCTGTACACATAAAATTTTAATGGAAGATAATTCGCGTAACTCTATCCAACCTCAGCGCCGTATAAACCCGAATATGAAAGAAGTAGTTAAGGGCGAGGTTATGAAACTATTAGACGCAGGAATTATCTACCCTATATCGGACAGTAAGTGGGTTAGCCCCGTTCAGGTAGTTCCAAAAAAGGGAGGGATAACCGTAGTTAGTAATGAGAATAATGAATTAATCCCGACACGGACGGTGACGGGTTGGCGTATGTGCATAGATTACCGTAAGTTAAATGACGCCACCCGTAAGGACCACTTTCCTCTACCGTTTATCGACCAGATTTTAGAACGTCTCTCCGGCCATAGCTTTTATTGTTTTCTCGATGGCCTCTCGGGGTACTTTCAAATACCCATCTCTCCCGAGGACCAAGAGAAAACTACGTTTACTTGTCCCTTCGGCACCTTCGCGTACCGAAGAATGCCGTTTGGATTATGCAATGCGCCGGCTACATTCCAACGATGTATGCTAGCAATATTTGACAAGTACGTAGAAAGCATTATGGAGGTATTCATGGACGATTTCTCCGTGTTCGGCGACTCCTTCGATAGATGTTTAGAAAACCTCGAAAAAGTCTTAGAACGATGCGAAGAAACTAACCTTGCCCTAAATTGGGAAAAATGCCATTTTATGGTGAGGGAAGGGTTAGTTTTGGGTCATAAAATTTCTGCTAAAGGTATTGAGGTAGACGTTGCCAAGATAGAAGTTATTGAGAAGTTGCCGCCACCTACAAACATAAAAGCTATAAGAAGTTTCCTAGGCCACGCTGGTTTTTATCGTCGTTTTATAAAGGACTTCTCCAAGATCACTAAGCCCCTCACCCATCTCTTAGAAAAAGACGCTCCATTCATTTTTGATGACTCTTGTATTTCTGCCTTTGAATTAATTAAAGAAAAGTTAATTAACGCGCCGATTATGATAGCTCCGGTGTGGGACCTTCCTTTCGAGATTATGTGCGATGCGAGTAGTTTTGCGGTGGGAGCCGTATTAGGTCAACGCATATCTAAGAACTTCCACCCCATCTATTACGCTAGTAAAACCCTCACATCTGCACAAGAAAATTACACCACAACCGAGAAGGAGCTCTTAGCCGTAGTATTTGCATTTGATAAATTTCGCCCTTACATTACACTTTCAAAAATCATTGTTTTTACGGACCACTCGGCCCTCAAGTACCTTCTTGCCAAAACGGATGCCAAGCCTCGCTTGATTCGCTGGGTCTTACTCCTCCAGGAGTTTGACTTAGAGATCCGTGATAAGCGAGGAGCCGAGAACTTGGCCGCCGACCATTTATCAAGATTAGATAACCCCTTTATAGAAAAATTAAATGAAAAATCTTTTAATGACTATTTTCCTGATGAGAAGCTGCTTTTAGTTAATACATCTACTTTTCCTTGGTTCGCGCACATCGCCAACTATCTAGTGGCCCGGGTGCTTCCAAAAGAGTTCTCCTCTCAGCAGAAGAAGAAATTCTTTTCTGAGCTGAAGAATTACTTTTGGGAAGACCCGCATCTTTTCAAAATTTGTGCGGATCAAGTGATAAGGAGATGTGTTTCTTTTGATGAAGGAATTGATATTCTAAAACATTTGCATGAAGGTCCGACAGGTGGGCACTATCAAGCTGCTCGCACCGCTCATAAGCTGCTTTGCGCGGGTTTTTACTGGCCTAGCCTGTTTAAAGACGCGCAAGCCTTTGTGAGCAGGTGTGATAGTTGCCAACGGTCGGGCAATATTTCTAATAAAAATGAAATGCCGCAAAATTATTTCTTAGAGTGCGAAATTTTCGACCTCTAGGGAATTGATTTTGTTGGCCCCCTTCCTTCTAGCTTCGGAAACAAATATATTTTAGTTGCTGTTGATTATGTTTCACGATGGGCTGAGGCCCAAGCTCTTCCTACGAACGACTCCCGAGTTGTAGTCACGTTTTTAAAAAAATTATTTTCTAGATTCGGTACGCCACGCGCAATCGTTAGCGATAGGGGTTCCCATTTCTGTAACGCGCAATTTTCAAAAATCCTTACTAAATACGGCGTTACGCATAAACTATCCACTGCCTACCACCCCCAAACTAACGGTCAAGTCGAAGTAGTAAATAGAGAAATAAAAAGAATATTAGAAAAGACTGTTTCAACTTCTAGAAAAGACTGGTCAGCCAAACTTGACGATGCCTTATGGGCCTACCGAACAGCGTACAAAACCGCCCTCGGATGTACGCCGTATCGGCTGGTCTATGGAAAATCATGCCATCTGCCCGTAGAGTTAGAACACCGCGCCTTTTGGGCCTTAAAATTTTTAAACTTCGATCCCCACTCAGTCGGTGACCTTCGAAAATTTCAACTAAATGAACTCGACGAGTGGCGCTCTTATGCTTATGAAAATAATAAACTTTATAAAGAGCGGACGAAGCGTTTACACGATAAACACTTAAGGCACCCTAAAAACTTTAAGCCGGGCGACCAAGTCCTTTTATATAATTCTTGTTTACGATTATTTCCGGGCAAATTAAAATCTCGCTGGTCTGGCCCGTTTTCTGTTTTAGAAGTATTTCCTTATGGAACTGTTTTAATTTCTCACCCTGATAAGGGTAATTTCAAAGTGAATGGTCAGCGTCTTAAACTGTATTTCTCTGGTGATGATGATGTCAGTCCAAACACTATTAAGTTTCTGCTTCACGAACTTTAATCTTGAACTTTTTATTTTTTTTTGCTAAAAACAATTTTATTTCGGGACAACAATATTTTTGGACAATATTATTTTTGATGCGTCGAGCTCAACGACGCTTTAACCAAAGGGCGCTCTTGGGAGGCAACCCAAGTTATCTTTTTCTGTTTTCTTTATTTTACAATTTTTGCCTCGGACGGCTCCGACAAGCTGAAGCTTCTGCGATCGCCTGCTCCAACATTGCTGAATCCATCACAAAGTCCAAAGAAGACATTCGGGGAGCGACATCACTCAGCTTTCGCAGCAAATAAATCCGGGGAAGTACCTGTATTTCAATTCTGTCTTTTCAATTCTGCACTTTATTTTTCTCTCCTTCTCCAATCCCCTTCTTTAGCCATTGAGGACAATGTCTGTTTTAAGCTTGGGGGAGGATTTCCTCCTTCATTTTTGCTTAGTGTAAATAATTTCCTTTTTTGTAAATAGTTCTATAAAAAAAAAATGAATATCTTAAAATTCCAAAAAAGAGAAAAATTTTCCAAAATCCAAAAAAGAGAATATTTCTCAAAATAAAAAAATATATATGTATTTTTGAATAGTTTAGACATTTTGGTATTTCAATAGTACCCCTAGTTTTTAGTTTTGTTTTACTCAAAATCTCCTATAAACAACTTAGTTAATTATAATATTTCTAATCGTCCTTTTTAATTATGTTTCACAAGTAAAATGTTGGCCATGCTGTGTTTCTAATTCGCGGTAGCATGTTAAGGTGAAATATTTTTCTAAAACTCGCATTTCTATTATTGTTTTTTGTTTTTTTTATTTCCTTTACTTTCTCAAAAATTCATCATCCACTATTTTCTTTTTCATTTTTGAATAATTTTTGTAAAGTCAACTTTTGAATAACGTAGTAGATGTGAACGATCCAAGTCACCTATTATTTCTATTTTCGAGTTAATTTCATCAATCTTCTTTTATTATCTAGGACTCGCTTTTTGAAATTTTTCAAACCTTTGTTTTAAATAAATTCAAAAGCGTGAAAATGATTTAGGCCATTTTTGTTTTCGTTTGAGCTTTCCTGCCAACCTAAAAACTTTTACCACTAGTTAGCCGTTTTTGAGCCTTTTTCCGATTTCATTTGATAGCTCCTCTCTTCATTTCAGTTTCACCAAAGCCAAAATTTCCAACCTATCGAATCGCACTAGCCTTTTTGAGTTTCATAAATTATTTTGACGATTTTTGATAGGGTATTTTGTGATTTTTGTGGAGAAAGGTTTTCGAAAAAAAAAGGAAGTATGTTCAAAAGTGATGTTTATTTTTGTTTGGCCAACTCAAAAAGGAAAATAAAAATATTTATGGCCTTTGTTTTGAAAAAAGAAAAAAAAATGAAAAAGAAAAATGAAAAAGAAAAAGAAAAAGAAAAAAAAAAGTGTGTACATATTTTTATGAAAGTTTTTGAAACACTTTGTTTTGGTTTAGTGTGATTTTAAACCTTCACGTTTATCTTTGAATTCCACTCCTAATCATTTTCCTAAACCAAACGTTTCTGTCCTATTTAAGTCCTTTTGATTCACGCTTTTTGTTTTTTATTTAACAACTAAGAAAAGAAAAACAGTAAATCAGTTTTAGTTTTGGATTTAAACCTAGATTTTTGATAATTAAATTGATATAATTATAATGCGTTGCTTGGATCTAGTAACAACTCAATGCGTGTTTTTCATTTTCGTTGCTTTACTTAAGTCCATTTAAAAAATCTCGCTAAAATTTTGGATGATTTGTTTTTATTAAGTAAAGTTTTTAAAAGTTTTACCATACCTAAATAATTGTTTTAGACTTACATTTCACCTTTTCCCTACTAAGAATTTCGCATAGTACTTGTGTAGGCATAATTAGAACTTTTTGATTAGTCCTTTTTATAAATATCTAGTTTTTATATTTTTGCTTGGGGACAAGCAAAGCTTAAGCTTGGGGGAATTTGATAATACGTTTTGTAGCCTAAACTATTATCGTATTTTATATTTTATATTGTACAAATTATGTCTATTATTAGTTTATTTTTATCCTTTTTATGTAAATTTTATTTCCACTAACTTTTTCCTGTCTTTTTGCAGGTTTTCAGAAAAATTGCCAAAATGGCCTGTCACGTCCCCCTGTCACGCCCTCCCTGGGCGTGACCTAGGGCGTGTCACCCGATCCCGAGGACACCTGCTGGAAGGGACAGAAAACGGTCAAAACCGCTGTCACGCCCCCCTGACACGCCCTCCCTGGGCGTGTCACTAGGCGTGACCAGGGGCGTGTCGCCCTCTGCCGCAAAGCTGCCGCCGCATTAAATGCCCTTCCGCCTCAGGACGCAAATAGTACTGTCACGCCCCATGTCACGCCCGTGACATGGGCGTGACACCTTCCTTTTTCGGCGACTAACGGATTTCCGACCAATGATTTGGACATGACATGCCTGTCACGCCCCCCTGTCACGGGCGTGACCCAGGGCGTGACCACCGACGTACCGAAGCAATCATCCCTCCCGCCAGAATCCAGAGCCCGAGGTCAAATCCGTACCTGTCACGCCCCCTGACACGCCCCCCCTAGGGCGTGTCAGAGGGCGTGACCAACCCGAGAAAAAATCTATAAATTGAGCCCCCCTCCCCCCCCATTTCAGCAAGCTTTGGTTGAGTGGGGGAGGTGCTGCCCCTTTGTTTCTTGATCCTTTTTCATGCTTTTTCTCTCTCTCTCTCCCCCTCTCTTTGTACTTTTTGGTTAACCCTAGTTTAATCATAGTTTGTGCTAGCTTTTAATGTAATTTTCTTCTTGCTTAGTGCTTAATGTAGGGCTAGAATAGGGTTTAATTTTCATGCACTTGTAACTTTAATTTTCAATAGTGTAACTTGCCCTTTTTATTAATAAAAGTGTTCTTATTTTAGCTTGTGTTCTTCTTATGCTTTTCTACTCATCTTCCCCCCTCCACTCCATTATGATTAACTAATCCTCCTTGTACTCGATCTTGATGATCCGAGGTTAGAGCGATTATGTTATGATGTTTTAATTAATCTTTTCTTTTTAGGTTAGGGCCTTGAATTACTCTTGATTTATCACGGGTCGGAGGTATATTTTCGATATATACTCTCCGCCTTTGCTTTCATTCTGGGCTAGCCGAGAGGCCGAAAGAATGAAGTGAGCATTCAAGAGTAAAGGGAGTTGTACGCACCCCTCGAGAGAGGCAGACGTCCAAATCTCCCGGATTGGAGTAAAATCCAATAGTGGGGTTCACCGCGTAAAGCGAGTTTTAGGCCTCCAATTTAGACGAGAGTCGGTCGGACCTTCCTAAACTCAGTTGGGCACGACTTCGAGAGAAGCGTGTTCAAGCTTTAGGAACCTCCACGGTCAAGGACCCTTATCCTATTAAGTTTAGATTTTTATCGCATTGTCTTAATCATCTTTAGCCGAGGTGAATCTTGATTGGGTGCATTTCCATTTCATATTTTCTACCTTTCGTAGTAATCACCTGTCTTGTGCTCTTTAATTAACTGCAGTAGTTTCCTTTCTAGCTTAGTTGTTTACTTAATAGCCCTCTTAATTGCAGTGTTTCTTTTTCTAGTATAGCTTTACTTTCTCCCCTGCACTTAGACTTTCTAAAACCCTAGTTTTCCATCGATAAGATAATAGCGTTCGTGTGAGTAAGCTTAGCCAACAGTTCCCGGATTTCAATACGACACTTGTGTCCCCTTGCTACAATTCGATAGGTATACTTGCCTCATCGGGTTGCTAGTTCGGTTGCGTTTATTTTCTTCGAACCCTAGCGCGCAACAATTTTAAGGGCATATAAATGCTCTAGGTTAAATTTCATAATTTATTAACAAGTAATAAAGTCTATAATTGATTTTCTCATAATATTCCAAGTTAATGGATTAACGGACAAGGTTCAACAAATATTCATCTAAAAATTCCAAATAAATTCCATATTAGCATAATGAACTAGGAACACTACTTATCAAGTTTCATAATTTTTTCAACAAGTATTGAGCTCTGTAAGAATTATTTAGTAAGTTCCAAAACTTATGAATTTGTGAATTAGATACCCTAATTATGTATTCAAAAATTCTATTAAAATTCATATATGATCAATATGGTCTAAAACTTTCTCTACCAAATTTTCATGACCTTCCAATGGGTAGTAGGGTCATAATGACTAAATGATTTATTAGGACAATCTCATGAGTTACAAAGGAAGTTCTAAGATTATTATTCAAAAATTCCCAATTAAATTCGCAGAGGTTCAATCTATCCTTTTGACCACTCTAACCAAATTTCATTATATTTCAATGGGTTTCACTAACCTATCCTAGCACTACAATGTTTATGCCCTAAATTAGGGTTATGGTTTTGTGGGGCCTACCCTTTCCCAAATCCCCTAATATCTTCACCAGAGGGTTTTAAATACTATGCCCCAATTTTAACCTCTGTTGAGGTGCTTTGGCCACACAAAGCCCAAGATACAACTTTGGACCAAAATACCCTTGTTAAGGCAAGGCTAGTGTTTTCCTGATTTCAATACAAATCACCTCCAAATGTAATTAAATTTTATCTAGAGCTTTATAATGACCCCATGCACCACACACCAAAATTTTCATGAGTTTGGAGTTCATTTGACCCCAAAATTAATTTACCCTAGAGAAATTAAATTATTTACAAAACTATAGAAAACTTGTTCCCAAAAATTCCCATTTTTGGGCAAGGTCTAGATATGGACTGTCACAACCGCATTTTTTTACAAAGAAAACGGATTATCAGAGTAGGAGAAAACACACGTCATGATGCCACGTTGAGCAGGGGATAACTGCTGACGCTCAGGCAAACCACTAACAACTATAATTTAGGTTCGACATCCTAAAAGAGTGCGTAAGTGTCCCTAGAGGACAACTTATGCTTTGTAGGACCCTACTTTTGACTTATGCTATATATATAGGAAAATGATCTTTTACGTTATTTGGAAAATAGTGATGAGTTTTACAAAACATGCTGGTCATGAGGAATACTTATATTAGTGTTTTTAGGTTTAAAAGTAACTAGCAACCTAGCATAAATCATCCCAAGAGCAAGTAGACAAACTCCAGAAAGGTAGCAGCAAAAAATAACACATCTAGTATCAAGGTAAAACTACCAGTGGGTGCTAACAAACTGACATTAACCCACTGGCAAGTATGTATGTCTGTAAGAAAATAGTAAAACTACCTCACAAGACCAAGGAACTAATCTCCACAGTACGAGAGACCACCAGCAACAACATAGCACAATTAGCCGTCTAATCGACTACTAACCAGAACCCGAGGCATTCAAAGAAGAAAAGAATACCTCAACAAGCTAAACAAGTAAAAAAGAAAGTTGTACGGAAAAGTTAAGTTATAAGGTAAGCAAGAAGAGTAAGCAAACCGAAACAAGAACCACTGTCCAAGGCAAGACAAAAGAAAAAGCACTAAGTGCGAGAAAACAGCAACAACCCTGCCCAAAAATATATCCTGCAGAGTTTACCAGGCTACCATAAGCCCAAACGTTGCAAATTTACAAAGGAAGAAATGTCTATCACCCTAAGCTGTGAGATATGGTAGTAGCAAAAACAACCGAATCCGGGTTGGAGGCAAACTCAGTCCCCCAACCACCATTTCCAAGAAACAAAGCTCAGGGGTCTACATGTGAAAGCACTAGGGACTTCCCATCCCCTTGCCCAGCACGTACTTGGAGCAAGATAAAAGAAAAAGGGTGGCCTTTGCTAAATTACACGTCACCTCCCCCATTAAGAGCTTCAAACCACCACTACTAACCACGACCCATGATTCGGCCCTTTTTGGGAAAAAAAGAAAATATGCGACAAGGAACCTCAAAATAAGGGAATTCACTCGGGGGAGAAAATCAAGGTAAGGGAAAAACATATAGATGACTCAAAACAGCATGGAGTTGAGTGAGCCCACTCACTTAACGCCTAAACAGACGGTGGCATTGAGTGAGCTAGCCTCACTCAATGCCAAAACATCAATGGCGTTGAGTGAGGTTCACTCACTAAACGCCTTCTGCAACACTGGCTATGGCGTTCAGTGAGCTAACCTCACTCAACGCCAAAATAGCTATGGCATTGAGTGAGGTACACTAACTCAACGCCTTCAGCAAAGCATGCTGTGGCGTTGAGTGAGCTAACCTCACTCAATGCCAAAGCAGCTATGGCGTTGAGTGAGGTCCACTCCCTCAACGCCTTAGCACTTAACCGCAAAACCTAATTGTGGCGTTGTGAAAGAGTGATCTATCCTAGAGATTAGAGCAAACACACAGCAAGAATAATAAAGAAAAGGAATAAAGGCAAACCAGACGACACAAGAATTTTATAGTGGTTCCCATAAAGTTGGGTAGTCCACTCTTCTACCACCCTAGGTAGGAATCCACTGCAGGAAGATTTGATCAGGTGTCCTGGGCACCAACGAGCTTTTGATAAGGTGCTCAAAAACCAAACTGGATTTTTTGATGAGGTGTCTTGCCACCACTGAGTTTTGATAAGGTCTCAAAAACCAAGAAGAACTTTTGAAGGGAGTTCAAGAACCCTTTTACAGGAGGGAAGGGAGAGTTGATGTTGTCTTATCTGTTCAACAATCAAAGAGAAGCATAAGTGGATTTTGATGATGTTGTCAAAGCTCCCTCAAAGATTTGCAATTGTTCAGGAAGGAGAGCTTTGCATTGGGTTAGAGGTCTTCAATGAATGACTGCTCTAGCAAATGATGATTTCAGCAAAGACTGAAATGTGAGTTGTCTTGGAGTGTGAATGATGAAGCCTTGATGATGTTGATCTTCTAGTAAGCCTTTAGACTGATGTAGAGTAGTTGTCTCTTCAGGCTTCCTGAAACAGTAGATTTGAGAAGAGAACTGGCTGTACAGGTGATGTTGAGTTCTTCCTGGAACTTTGATTCCTGTACTACTTTCTTCTCTCCACTATTCTCTCTCTTCTTCTTATTATCTTTTTTTGTTCCTCTGTAACTTTGTGTATATAATCTGATAGGAGGCCAATGATAGTTTGAATTCTTGCATTTATTACTACTGCCTCTTAGTTACTCCAACGGCTATAATCTCCTTAACTGCATTCTTGTAACTGTCCTGTAATAAAGCTGTGTTGGAATATGAACAGCTCACTTTGATTGGACCAAGAATATCCTAAAAATCTGCCTGGGAACTTGTGTTCAGAAAGATGGAATAAATCGTTGATCTCAACATGATGATCGTCGATTTGAGCTCAACTATTGTCGATCTGAGCTCAGAGATGTTGGAGCTGGTCTGGGACAGAAAACATCAATTTGAGCTCGACTATCATCGATCTGAGCTCAGAGATGTTGGAGCTGGTCTGGGACAGAAAACGTCGATCTGAGATCGGAGATCGTCGAACGAAGTTCGACGCCTCGTGGACCTGAGCTCAGAGATCATCGATCTCAGCTCGACGCCTGAACTCATCTCTTCGATCTGAGCTCGACGCCTAGGATGAATTCTGAATTCTTCTTTGACTGATTTCTCTTGGCTGATTTCTTCATTCTCAGAGAGCCTATGACATAGCACATCTTATGACCCTTAGCTATACATGATGGGTCTATCTAATAGTCCTAAAGACTTAGTGATCCTGACCCAAATCCAAACTAGGGTGTTTCAACAATCTCCCCATATTTGGGTTAGGATTACTATTTACATAAAAATATTACAATTTAATTTACAAAGCATAAGAAATAAAAAGAGAAGCTTTGCATTGCTGGCTTCTGTTGCCGTTAAAACTGACTGCTGTTGGCTTTACAAAACTCCCCCTATGTTGATGCAGTAACTGTGACTGGAGGAGGCTGGGATGACTTTAAAAATATTATTTTTATTGAGCAATCCAGCTAACTTTTGTAGATGGTACCTGCAGAAGGCTATGGTAGAGATTGATCTCTCCTTGAAAAGGATATGTTAGCAGAAAAATGATATTTGTCCAGCAAATTTTAATAGGATTCAGAATCTAAAAAACAAAGTCTGATATCTTTCTTCCTATAGAATTTCTTTTAATCAGAAGAGATTCAAACTCAGTGCCATGATCACTGCTGACCAATGCAACTAGAGTAGAGGACTCAATCTAGATGAATTTAGAAAAAGATCTATAAGAAATATAAAGTTATCTGACAAAGAATTCTCATACAAAAATCCTAACATAATTATGAACAGGATATCAAAAAGATAGAAGTAGCCCTAAGAAAAGATGTTTCCTAATAAATTTGTTCCAAATGTAAAAAGGATTTGAAAATAATTTAAATAGTTTATCCTTATAATTATAAATCAAATTTATGAAAAGGCAGACTTAGTTCGACGATTTTATATAGAATCGTCGATCTGAGTTCGACGATTTGAACTCATTTCGTTGATTAAAATGTTTCTTTTTTCCTTTGAATATATTCTGAAAACATTCCTCTGAGAAGTTTTATTTCCTCCTCAGGTTTTATTGAATCTTGGCAGTAAAATTGAAGTTCTAAGTTAACTAAACTAAAAACAAAGTTAGATAATACCTGATCCTCTTCGGGTTTTGATTTTCCTTCATGTTTGTTCAGCCTCTAAACTGTTGCAGGAAGTATTGATGGCCATTAAGCAGAATTGGTTGGCCCTTGCTTCATCCTCTTCATCTTCAAATGATGATTAATCATCTGATACATCCCAAATGACATCTAGGGATACTGATTCTCCTTCTTCAAATAAGATGTTGTGGCTTCTTTCTGTTGTTCCATTCACTGGTTCAGAAGCCATTTGATGAAGAGAATCCCATATCCACTTAGTTTTTGAGCATTCAACAACTTCCTTGAAAAAGTCATCAGATAATGACTGTGCTAGGATATTCATGGCTCTAGCATCAGCTAGTCTGGCTCTTTTAGTTGTTGTTGCTGAGGTTGGGAGACCTGTCATAATGGTATAAAATATTTCTTCATCAATATTTTCCAAAAATGACTTAATTCTTGTCTTCCAAAGTGAAAATTTGTTTATGTTTCACTTAGGAGGTCTTGTGCTAGAATATTCCATATTCTTGCTATGTACAAAAACAAAATGATTATTCTAATTAGGATGGATCAAAAGAGATCTTTTGGTTTTGGTGTTAGCCTATATAAACAACCAAACTAGTGAAGATCTAGTTGTTGAATAACCAACCTCCTCTGATACTAATTGAAAGAGTGATCTATCCTAGAGATTAGAGCAAACACACAGCAAGAATAATAAAAAAAAGGAATAAAGGAAAACCAGACGACACAAGAATTTTATAGTGGTTCCCCTAAACTTGGGTAGTCCACTCTTCTACCACCCTAGGTAGGAATCCACTGCAGGAAGAGTTGATCAGGTGTCTTGGGCACCAATGAGCTTTTGATAAGGTGCTCAAAAACCAAACTAGATTTTTTGATCAGGTGTCTTGCCACCACTGAGTTTTGATAAGGTCTCAAAAACCAAGCAGAACTTTTGAAGGGAGTTCAAGAACCCTTTTATAGGAGGGAAGGGAGAGTTGATGTTGTCTTCTCTGTTCAACAATCAAAGAGAAGCATAAGTGGATTTTGATGATGTTGTCAAAGCTCCCTCTGAGATTTGCAATTGTTCAGGAAGGAGAGCTTTGTATAGGGTGATAGGTCTTCAATGAATGACTGCTCCAGCAAATGATGATTTCAGCAAAGGCAGAAATGTGATTTATCTTGGAGTGTGTATGATGAAGCCTTGATGATGTTGATCTTCCAGTAAGCCTTCGTACTAATGTAGAGTAGTTGTCTCTTCAGGCTTCCTGGAATAGTAGATCTGAGATAAGCACTGGCTATACAGGTGATGTTGAGTTCTTCCTAGAACTCTTATTCCTGTAGTACTTTATTCTCTCCACTATTCTCTCTCTTCTTCTTATTCTCTTTTTTTGTTCCTCTGTAACTTTGTTTATATATTCTGATAGGAGGACAATGATCATTTGAATTCTTGCATTTATTACTGCTGCCTCTTTGTTACTCCAACAGCTATAATCTCCATAATTGCATTCTTGTAACTGTCCTGTAATAAAGCTGTGTTGGAATATGAACAGCTCACTTTGATTTGACCAAAAATATCCTGAAAATCTGCATGGTAACTTGTGTTCAGAGAGATGGCATAAATCGTCTATCTCAATAGGATGATCGTCGATCTGAGCTTAACTATCGTCGATCTTAACTCACAGATGTTGGAGCTGGTCTGGGACAAAAAACGTCAATCTGAGCTCGACTATCGTCGATCTGAGCTCAGAGATGTTGGAGCTTATCTGGGATAGAAAACGTCGATCTGAGCTCGGAGATCGTCGAACGGAGTTCGACACCTCGTGGACCTAAGCTCAGAGATCATCGATCTCAGCTCGACGCCTGAGCTCATCTCGTCATTCTGAGCTCGATGCCTAGGATGAATTCTGAATTCTTCTCTGACTGATTTCTCTTGGTTTATTTCTTCATTCTCAGAAAGCCTCTGACATAGCACATCCTATGACCCTTAGCTATACATGATGGGTCTATCTAATAGTCCTAAAGACATAGTGATCCTGACACAAATCCAAACTAGGGTGTTCCAACACGTTGAGTGAGTCCACCTCTCTCAACGCCAAAACAGCTTTGGCGTTGAGTGAGGTCGACTCACTCAACGCCCAAGTTCTTAGTCGCAAAAACAAACTGCGGCGCTGAGTGCGCCCACCATTCTAAACTATAGAACAGCTTTGGCGTTGAGTGAGGTCGACTCACTCAATGCCAAAGTACTTACCCGCAGGAAAGGGCTGCGGCGTTGAGTGAGCTCGCCTCACTCAGCGCTTAGACCTCCATGGCGTTGAGTGAGGCCCACTCTCTAAACGCTATCCGGAAGAGGTCGGCGGGAATGCAGATCGATTCTCACCGAATCGGCGGGAATGCAGATCGATTCTCGCCAAATCGGCGAGAATCACTAATGATTCTCGTCGAAGTCAGCGAGAATCACTTAGTGATTCCCGTCGATTTTGACTTAGAAGAATTTCTCACTCAAGGGCACACTACTTAGCCGCAAAAGAACAGATCAGGGGGCAATGGCGTTGAGTGTGTGCACAACACTAAACGCTAAGTCCCAGCAGACCCGGCGTTGAGTGTGTGCACCACACTCAACGCCAAGTCCATGTAGACCCGGCATTTAGTGTGTGCACCACACTCAACGCTAAGCCCTGAATCCTCCATCGCTAACTCCAACAAGTCTATTCCTGTAGTAATATTAATCTAAAAGCCAAACACGTTTCTAGGGTTATAATGAGGACTAGCACAATTTTCGAGTTAAAGCTTCTGACTCCTACCCCGCTACAGCTACGACATAGGAAAATGCTAACATTACCCTTACTTCCTTCCCTGGCCCGAGAATAAACAAGCTACAGCGAGGGAAAATGAAAAGAGAACATACACGGCTGTTTATGGCAAGGTTCTGTACAGGGAATTTTCTAACAACAAGCTAAGGCATCATCACCGGTTCTTGCACAGGAAAAGAAAGCATCTATTGTATAGGAAAAGAAACTGACTATAGCTAAAGTAATGCTAGGTTGTATCAAATAGGCTAACTGGGCATATTAGAAAACATGAAAACTAAATGGCAAGGGCAAGAGTACCACTTGCCTTGATTTACAGCGGAGCTTGGTCGGCCTCCCTTATCCTCACTCTGTACCAACAGTAGTAATACCTAAAGAAGAAATCTGGAGCTTTAATGGCGGAAACGGACAACCCTAGAAAATCGAGACCCATAGAAACACCACAAAAACTAAATTTATTATCGTAGGAATGAAGGCTTAGGTGAGAGAAATCCAAATCCTCTTTCAGAATCGAATTTCGTCCACAAACGCTCCCGGAATCTGCTTTCCGCGAATAGGCGAAGACTGGTTCGGTCTTTCGGGAAGATGAACAAGAGCGGTTTCCTCTTAAGTCTAAACTATCCTATATATAGCATTCTCTTAATCTTAATTAACTAATCAATTAATTAAGACTAAAAATGACAAGACAAAACTGCCAAGCATCCGCACCCTTTCAGAAAAAAATAATATTTAATATAATATTTATTAAATAGCTTTATTTTTCACAAAAAAACAAAACCACCCGATAACCGAACATCCTCGGAATTCGACAAAATTCGCACCGTAGCTAAATATCCACGCTACGAACACAATGGCGAAGTCGAAATTAACTTTTGACGAACAGAACTCGAGTTATACCCACCCGAAGCAAAAACACAATCATCCCCTGAGAGGCAACACCGGGTCACCCAAAACGACTCGGCTTGTTAGGGAGATTTTATAAATAGGCTACAAAATGGGCCACTCAGTTCTAAGGAGTTAAGACCACACTCCACAGATGACACAGGCCAAGAAAACGCGTCGACGTAATGCCAAGCAAGAATTAAATAATCGCAGAAAAATCAGGGGCGTTACAGTCACTCCCCCTAAAAGAAAGTTTCGTCCCGAAATATTACGCACAACGCCTCAACTATAAAAGGAAAGGTAACAAGCCAAACATTATAAGAAGAAAACAAACCAATCTAATCAGGGAAACATTTGAGGGTGAACCTCCCTCATAGCCGACTCTAACTCCAAAGTCGCGCTTTCCAAACCCTGATTCTTCCATAAAACTTTTACCATCGGGATGGACTTCCTTCGCAGCACCCGATCTTGAGTATCCAAAATGCGGACCGGCACTTCAATAAAAGAGAGGTTAGGCTCCAACTGGGGCACATCATCCAAGACTTGCCCACTACTACGCACACACTTCCACAATTGGCTTACGTGAAATACGTTATGAACACTTGGGAAGTTTGCTGGCAATTCTAACCTATAAGCTGACACGCCAATCCGTTCAACAATCTTAAACGGGCCCACATTCCTCGGGTCCAATTTCCGGTTCTTACCGATCCTCTTAACACCAACCATCGAGGAAACCTTAAGGCACACAAGGTCCCCTACAGAAAACACTATGTCAGACCTACGCGCGACTTCCATCTCCTCGAGCGCATCCGGACCCAACAAGGATCTCTCACCTGCATCAGCCCAAAACAGGGGGGGGGGGTCTGCATCGCCTCCCATACAAACCTTCAAACGGAGCCATATGTAAACTTTCTTGATAATTGTTATTGTATGCAAACTCCATAAGTCGCAATCGCTCATCCCACGGTCCACCGTGGTCTAGAATATAGCATCTGATCATATCCTCAACTATCTGGTTCACCCGCTCCGTCTGCCCATTGGTATGTCGGTGGTAAGCAGTAGAGTACCTCAGATCTGTACCAAAACCCTCCTGCATAATCTGCCAAAAGCGAGAAGTAAACCGGGAGTCTCGATCAGAAATGATGCTAACAGGCACACCATGCAATCTGATGACCTCATTCAAGAACAACTCTGCTATCTTCTTCATCGGATAGTCAATCTTATATGGAACAAAGTGAGCACACTTCGTCAGTCTATCCACTATGACCCAAACATAATCAAATCCCCATGGAGATTTCGGTAAGCCCGTGATGAAGTCCATAGAAATACTTTCCCACTTCCAAGTCGGGATCTCTAGTGGAGTAAACTTTCCACCAGGCCTTCCATGATCGGCCTTCACACGCTTGCAAGTATGGCACTCAGCAACAAATTGGGCTATATCACTCTTCATCCCATACCACCAGGCAATTTGCTTCAAATCACGATACATCTTTGTAGATCCCGGATGGTAGGCAACAATAGATCCATGAGCCTCTCTACATACCATACCCTTGATGTCTCTGACAACGGGGATGCAAAATCTGCCACGGTACTTTAAAGTACCCATATCATCGATGGAAAAATCCGGCAACTCCCCTCTCTCAGTCCCGAGGTATAAGTGCAGAAGGTCCGGATCATCCTTCTAGTGCAACCTTATAAGGGAAATCCAAGAGGGCTCTGTCACTGCCAAACTACTCTGCATGCCACAACATCCCACCGAGATATCCATAAGGAGGAACTCTTCCACTAAACGATCGGTAGGGAGATTAAAGATCTTCCACGTCTTCCGGCTCAGGGCATCAGCCACTATATTGGCCTTGCCTAGATGATACTGGATCTCTACGTCATAATCGGCCACATACTCTAGCCACCGCCGCTGGCACAGATTCAACTCCTTTTGCGTGAACACGTACTTCAGGCTCTTGTGATTAGTGAAGATCTTGAACTGAGCCCCATAAAGTAGATGCCTCCACAGCTTCAACGCATAAATTACCACTGCAAACTCAAGGTCATGCGTAGGGTAATTTCTCTCGTGAGTCTTTAATTTCCTTGACCCATACGCAATCACTTTTCCAACCTGCATCAACACGCAACCAAGGCCAACATGCGAAGCATCCACGTACAAAACATACTCCACACCCTCAGTAGGTAGGGTTAGTACGGGAGCAGAGCACAATCTGTTCTTTAGCGCCAGGAAGGCTTCATCGCACTTCTCGCTCCAAACAAAGGCCGCATTCTTCTGAGTCAACCTGGTCAAAGGTGCAGCTAGGGTAGAGAAACCATCCACTAACCTCCTGTATTAGCCGGCCAACCCTAGGAAGCTTCTGATCTCCTTGGGCCTGCCTGGTCTACTCCAATCCAACACTGCTGCGATCTTTTCCGGGTCGACCGAGATCCCATCCTTGTTCACCACGTGGCCCAGAAACGAGACCTGAGGCAACAAAAATTTGCACTTGCTCAACTTGGCGAATAACTTGTGATTCCTCAACTCTGATAGAACTAAGCGCAGATGCTTCTCATGCTCCTCAGCGCTGCGGGAATAGACCAACACGTCATCGATGAAAACCATAACGAACTTGTCTAGGAAATCCTTAAACACCAAGTTCATCATATCCATAAAAGCTGATGGTGCGTTGGTTAATCAAAATGACATCACCAAGAACTCAAAATGACCATGCCTCAATCTAAACGCAGTTCGTGGAATATTTGCCTTACGGATCCTGAGCTGATGATTGCCAGAACGAAGATCGATATTGCGAGAACACCGTGCTACCACGCAATTGATCAAATAAGTCATCGATCCTCGGCATGGGGTACCTGTTCTTAATAGTGACTTTGTTCAATTCCCTGTAGTCGATGCAAAGCCGCATTGACCCATCCTTCTTCTTTACAAATAAAACAGGAGCACCCCAAGACGACAAACTCTGCCTGATGAACCCTTTTGCCAATAACTCATTTAACTGGTCTCGCAACTACTCTAGCTCACGAGGGGCCATCCGGTACGGCGCCTTAGCAATAGGATGCGTACCCAGTTCCAAATCAATCACAAACTCAACATCCCGATCGGGAGGAAGACCAGGAAGGTCTTCAAGAAAATCATTAGCGAAACCACGAACAACGGGATTCTCTTCTAAGCGCTGTACACTAACAACAGTCTCAACCATCGAGACTAAAAAAGCAAAACAACCCGAAAGATACAACTTTTGAGCACATACCGCAGAAAAGACAGGAGAATCTTGGCACGGATCAGCATACAAGCTTCCCGGCTGACCATTATCCTTGATGAATTCCAAACGCTTCCCTTTGCACTGAATGACCGCATCATAATTAGACAGCCAGTCCATGCCCAGAATAACATCGAAGTCCTCTAGATAAATCATCTTCAAGTCTGCCCTCACAAGAAAATTCCTTAACAAAACAGGGCAATCTATAATGCCCAAATCTGATAACACAGATTCACCAGAAGGGAACTTGACACGGAAGGTATCAAGAACTCGATCTAGAGTTAACCAATGTCACTCCACAAAGGCTCTAGCCACAAATGAGTGGGTAGCGTCGGAGTCGAACAGAACGCGCGCTCAGCGGTTCTTCACCTTAAATTTCCCTATAGGAGTATATACAACTAAGGATCTACAAAAACCCAACTGTAACCATTCTAGTAAATAAAACTTTCAAGCTGGAAAAAGAAATAACTAACCTGAGATGACATGAGTCGAAGCTTGTGCCTCCTCGGAAGAGATCACATTCAGCTTTCCTTTACCCTTGTCCACACGCTGAGGCGGAGGTAGTGCCTGAAGTGGAACTTCATGAATAGCAGGCTGGACTTGAGGACACCTAGACTTGATGTGATCCTTCTGCTCGCACTTATAGCAGATTTTATCCTTGGACCAGCACTGGGCAGCATCATGCCCGGGTCGCTTGCAAACAGAACGGGAAACATCCCTCCTAGGAGCACCCTGAAGCATGAACTTGCTCCTTCTTCTAAGATGCTGCCTTTTTGAAACACCTCTTGATAGGGTGGCCTGACTGACCATAGAAGCTACACACCACCTTGCTCTTCTTTCCAGAAGAAGCACCGGGTACCTGGGGTTTCTTCTCCTCAACAGACTTCCTCTTGTCCTTCCTCATTTGCTGGCCACTGCTCTTTGCGGTCTCGATAGCCTCCACTTTCAGAGCAGCCTCCACTACCCCTGCATAAGTCTCTGATCCATAAGCACTGGTCAACTACTGCACCTCGCTCCTCAAGCCACCAAGGAATCGCTTGACTCGATCAGCCTCAACACTTACTAACCAAGGAGCAAACCGGCTCAACTTGCTGAACTCTATCTCATACTCACCGACCGTGAGTTGCCTTTGCCTCAGGTGGAGGAAGTCATTCATAATACTGTCACGCTTGACCAAAGGCAAGAACTTTCTCTGCAGCATTTCCTTGAATACTTCCCAAGTGCAACCAGCTACCAAGCTCTCCTTTTCTTTAAGCCACCAACTCTTAGCCAAACCCTTGAGCTGATAGATGGCTATCATCACTCTCTGATCATCTGAAATACTGGAGTACGAGAACATCTCCTCCATAGAGAGCAACCAATCGTCTATGACCATTAAATCTGCCCTCCCATCGTAAGTAGGAGGGTTAAGTCTCTGAAACTGTGAGATAAACGCCATCTCCGCTGGCACCACCACTAGAGGTCTCAGGGGTGTAGGAGGAGGAGGAACAGCTAACCCCCCTGTAGGGCCTTGCACTCCATTAGTCTGCCCTGCCATAACTTCCACCAAAGACTAGATCTGGGCTTGCACCTCCACCATCTACCGCTCAAGGAATCGCTACTCTATCACAGGCTCTCGATTATCGCATCATTTTGCGCTCCCGATGACTCACCCTCAGATAGGGGGGTTGATCTAGTCGAAGGGCGTCTTGCCATCCTAAAATCCTAGCAACCTTAGTCAGATCCTAGTATGACAACTACAACTAACCACAAGTACAGACAATACATACGTAAATATGAACTTAAAGCTGCTAAACATTCTCTGGGAGTTTATTTTTATAAGATTTGAAGTTATGCCCTAACCTAGGATGGTTAACCACCACCATACTAACTCTTATGCCTAGATCGGGAATGCATGACTTTATATTATTTTTGACACAAAAACTTATGTGTGTACATATGTCGTCCTGCTAGTCTTTAGCTTGGCACGTTGTGCTTATGCAATGTTATGCTATGCATGTTTGTGCTATGCATTCTAAAAAAGGTCCTAATGCATGTTATGAGCGGCGTACACATAAAAATGTTATGCATCCCATACTGCATAACATCCTCATGCAACGAAAAAGAAAACGAGCTAGTCACAGCCATGTGGTGAGGTTATGCATCCCATACTACATAACCCTAACATGTTGCCCCTATGGTGGATCCATATATGAACACATATTATGAATCCCATACTACATAATATGCCCCGTATACTTAATGTTATGCTATGAGTGTAGTGTTCGTGCTTTTTCCAAGACGTGCTGATGACATATCGGTGTGTTAATGACATGATGCTAAACTGCTAATACAATCAAAAGGAATGGTTGCCCGACTAACTTGTCAAGCAACCTCCCTCTGATTCCAACTGTCACAACCTACATTTTTCTCCGAAGAAAACGGATTATCAGAGTAGGAGAAAACATGCGTCATGATGCCACGTTGAGCAGGGGATAACTGCCGACGCTCAGGCAAACCACTAATAACTATATTTTATGGAAATTCATAAGTTATATGATTAGAAAATCAGTTATACTTTTAAAGGCCGTATCCCTCAACTCGGTGGATCACCTAGTCCACAATTTAAAAACTATACTTATACGCTGCTGAAAATACTTTATTCAGGTTCGACATCCTAAAAAAGTGCGTAAGTGTCCCCAGAGGACAACTTATACTATGTTGGACCCTACTTTTGATTTATGCTATATATATAGGAAAATGATCTTTTACGTTATTTGGAAAATAGTGATGAGTTTTATAAAAGATGTTGATCATGATGAATACTTATAATAGAGTTTTTAGGTTTAAAAGTAACTAGCAACCTAGCATAAATCATCCCAAGAGCAAGTAGACTAACTTTAAAAATGTAGCAGCAGAAAATAACACATCTAGTATCAAGGTAAACCTACTAGTGGGCGCCAACAAACTGACACGAACCCACTGGCAAGTATGTATGTCTATAAGAAAATAGTAAAACTACCTCACAAGACCAAGGAACTAATCTCCAAAGTACGAAAGACCACCAGCAACAACACAGCGCAACTAGCCGCCTAATCGGCTACTATCCAGAACCTGAGGCATTCAAAGAAGAAAAGAATACCTCTGCAAGCTAAATAAGTAAAAAAAAGATGTACGGAAAAGTTCAGTTATAAGGTAAGCACGAAGAGTAAGCAAACCGAAACAAGCACCATTGTCCAAGGAAAGACAAAAGAAAAAGCACTAAGTGCGAGGAAACAGCAACAACCCTGCCCAAAAATAAATCCTACAGAGTTTACCAGGCTACCATGAGCCCAAACGTTGCAAATTTACAAAGGAAGAAATGTTTAACACCCTAAGCTGTGAGATATGGTAGCAGCAAAAACAACGCGGATCCGGGTTGAAGGCAAACTCAGTCCCCCAACCACCATTTCCAAGAAACAAAGCTCAGGGGTCTACATGTGAAAGCACTAGGGACCTCCCATCCCCTTACCCAGCCCGTACCTGGAGCAAGATAAAAGAAAAAGGGTGGGCTTGGCTAAATTACATAATATCTCCCCCATTAAGAGCTTCAAACCACCACTACTAACCACGACCCACGATTCGGCCCTTTTTGGGAAAAGAAAAAGAAAATAGCAGACAAGGAACCAAAAAATCAAGGAATTCACTCGGGGGAGAAAATCAAGGTAAGGGAGAAACGTTGAGATGACTCAACACGGCATGGCGTTGAGTGAGCTCCACTCACTCAACGCCTAAACAGACGGTGGCGTTGAGTGAGCTAGCCTCAGCCAATGCCAAAATAGCAATGGCGTTGAGTGAGGTTCACTCACTCAATGCCTTCTGCAACACTGGCTGTGGTGTTGAGTGAGCTAACCTCACTCAATGCCAAAACAGCTATGGTGTTTAGTGAGGTCCACTCCCTCAACGCCTTCAGCAAAGCAGGTCATGGCGTTGAGTGAGAAAACCTCACTCAACGCCAAAGTAGCTATGGCGTTGATTAAGGTCCACTCCCTCAACGCCTTAGCACTTAACCGCAAAACCCAACTTTTGCGTTGAGTGAGTCCACCTCTCTCAACGCCAAAACATCTTTAGCGTTGAGTGAGGTCGACTCACTCAACGCCCAAGTACTTAGCCGCAAAAACAAACTGCGGCACTGTGTGAGCCAACCATTCTAAACGATAGAATAGCTTTGGCGTTGAGTGAGGTCGACTCACTCAAAGCCAAAGTACTTACCCGCAGGAAAGGGCTGCGACATTTAGTGAGCCCGCCTCACTCAGCGCCTAGACCGCCATGGCGTTAAGTGAGGCCCACTCTCTGAACTCCATTCTGCAGAGGTCGGCAGGAATGCAGATTGATTCTTGCCGAATCGGCGGGAATGCAGATCGATTCTCGCCGAATCGGCGGGAATGCAGATCCATTCTCGCCGAATCGGCGGGAATCACTAACGATTCTCGTCGAAGTCGGCGAGAATCACTTAGTGATTCCCGTCGATTTTTACTTAGAAGAATTTCTCACTCAAGGCAACACTACTTAGCCGTAAAAGAACAGATCAAGGTGCAATGGTGTTGAGTGTGTGCACCACACTCAATGCCAAGTCCCAGCAGACCTGGCGTTGAGCGTGTGCACCACACTCAACGCCAAGTCCAAGGAGACCCGGCGTTGAGTGTGTGCACCACACTCAATGCCAAGCCCTGAATCCTCCATCGCTAACTCCAACAAGTCTATTCCCGTAGTAATATTAATCTAACAGCCAGACACGATTCAGGGGTTATAATGAGGACTAACACAATTTTCGAGTTAAAGCTTCTAACTCATACCCGGCTACAGCTACGGCACAGGAAAATGCTAACCTAACCCTTACTTCCTTCCCCGGCCCGAGAACAAACAAGCTACAGAAAGGTAAAAATTACAGAGAACATACACAGCTGTTTTGGGCACGGTTCTGTACAGGGAATTTTCTAAAAGCAAGCTTAGGCATCATCACCAGTTCTTTCACAGAAAAAGAAAGCCTCTATTGTACAGGAAAGGAAACTGACTATAGCAAAAGCAATGCTCGGTTGTATCAAATAGGCTTACTGGGCATATAAGAAAACAGGAAAACTAAATGGCAAGGGAAAGAGTACCACTTTCCTCGATTTCTAGCGGAGCTTGGTCGGCCTCCCTTATCCTCACTAGGTACAAACAACATCAACACCTAAAGCAGAAATCTAGAGCTTTAATGGCGGAAACGGACAACCCTAGAAAATCGAGACCCCTAGAAACACCATGAAAAATGAATTTCTTACCGTATGAATGAATTTCTAGGCGAGAGCAATCCGAATCCGCTTTCGGAATCGAATTCCATCCACAAACGCTCCCGAAATCGGCGTCCGAAGGGGAGAAGTTCTGGCGGTTTCTCTGCTTTTCGCGAAAAGGAGCAGACTGGTTCGGTCTTTCGGGAAGAAGAACAGGAGCGGTTTCCTCTTAAGTCTAAACTATCTTATATATAGCATCCTCTTAATCATAATTAACTAATCAATTAATTAAGGCTAAAAATGACAAGGCAAAACCGCCAAGCATCTGCACCCTTTCATAAAAAAATAATATCTAATATAATATTTATTAAATAGCTTTATTTTTCACAAAAAAACAAAACGACGCGATAACTGAACATCCTCGGAATTCGACGAAATTCGCACCGTAGCTAAATATCCACGCTACGAACACAACGACGAAGTTGAAATTAACTGTCAACGAATAGAACTCGAGTTATACCCACCCGAAGCAAAAACACAAGCATCCCATGAGAGGCCACACCGGGTCACCCAAAACGACTCGGCTTGCTAGGGAGATCTTATCAATAGGCTACAAAATGGGCCACTCAGTTCTAAGGAGTTAAGACCACACTCCAAAGATAACACAAGCCAAGAAAACGCGTCGACGTAATGCCAAGCAAGAATTAAATAATCGCAGAAAAATCACGTGTGTTACATGGACTAGAGTGACTTCCTTCCAAAATTTCAAGTCATTCGGACCAGAGATGAGGTGTGAGCACCCATTTAAATTTATGCCCAACCATATGTATGACCCCACCAAAATGAGTTTCCTGGTCAAACCAGGCACCCAAATTGGTTCAAACCAATTATGTTTTAAAGTAGACCCACATGGCTACATTTTATGTGTTGACAATTTCCTCTGCAAAATGCTCTAGGTATTTTTAAAAATTAAAAACATTAAATATAAAATCTGTGACATAATTAAATAATCAGAAATTCATATCCTATAGTATGATATCATTCCCTGCACGAATCTTGGCGCACTTTGGACGACATCTGGTAACCTTCTACCTCCAGCAGATGGCCCAAATTCAATACGCATGGGCCATCTTTCAGCCGCTGTTGCCGGCAATCCGGCCACCTCCACAACCGGCCACCACCACCACCACCTTCGTGGAGGTGGTGGCTACCTCCGGGCGGCGGCACAGCCGCTAGGGAGCACTAATCCGGCGAACCCGACAAGCGCAAATCCATGGAAAACCAGGGATTTTTTTGATTTAAATCGGGCTCAATTGAGCTCGAACCTTGGCCCTAAAGATTGTTATGAATTGCCCATGGAAGAAGGAGTGGAGGAGGACCTGTGGGGGTGGCTGTAGCTTTACCGATCATCGGATTGGCTTGGTGGTGGCTGGTGGTGGTCGGGTTCTTACAATAGTACAATGGAACTGCTTGGCTCCTTCACGAAAAGTGTGGGAATTCCTCCTTGGAGTCCAGGGAAGATTTTAAGAGGGAGAGATGAGGTGTTAGGTGGCTGTAGTCTTCATTGCCATTTTTGGCCTTAGTCAATGTTGGCGGCAATGGTAGGTAGGGGGGTTAAACTTGGCTCCAACCAGTCAAGGATTGGCAGGTTGAATTGGGGCTGCATTCCTTGTCCTAAAGCAATGAATGAGAGGTTGGGGAAAGGGGAAGGAGGAGCCCAAAGTCTTCCTCCATTACTTTATCTTACTCTTACATAGGTGGATTTTCTTTCTCCTACACACCAAGCTGAAATTTTACTCTTACCTAACCTAATGGAAGCCCACATGTTCATTTCATCCATCAAGGCAAGGTTAGCCCAAGTTAAATGGGCTTGAGCTTGAGTTAGCCCATTTGGGCTAGCTTGACCTAAACCTTGACTAGGGATAACCTTGGTTAATTTGGTCTTAGAGGTTGCCCTTAATGGGTCCGTGGTGACCCATTGGCCTCCCCTAAGGTCTAGGTGGGGTTGAATTGGCCCTTGGAGGTCACTTGACCCTTAACTAGGGCACTTTGACCACTTTAGGGCTAGAATTGACTTTGGTCAACT
Source organism: Platanthera zijinensis (assembly GCA_039513925.1). Lineage (NCBI taxonomy): Eukaryota > Viridiplantae > Streptophyta > Magnoliopsida > Asparagales > Orchidaceae > Platanthera > Platanthera zijinensis. The sequence continues at coordinate 137,023,146 of CM077078.1, read as the reverse complement.
TAGTCTTTTTGGTTGACCCCAATGGGTCCTTGGTGACCAATTGGCCTCTCACTAGGGTTAGGAAGGTATATGTGGGGTCCACTTGGCTAAGGGACTTCAATTGGCCCTTGTGTAGGTCAGTTTGACCCATTTAGGGTTAGAGTTGACTTTGGTTCTACCGGCCCATCTGTGATGAACTGACCGATCAGGTGCTACCGGCCCATCTGTGGTCGTAATCTGCTGCTCCTGGCATAATAGAGTACTCCTAAGAGAGGATACGTGGAACACGTCGTGCAGACTTTCCAGCTCTGATGGCAGCTCTAGCCTGTATGCCAAGGGACCGATCCGCTCCCAGATCCTATAAGGCCCCATATATCTTAGGCTGAGCTTCATCTTCCGACCACATACCCATGAAACCCCATGCATTGGTCGGATCTTCAAGAACACCTGGTCCCCCACCCGGAACTCTACCTGACGGTGCCGAGCATCATAATACTTAGCCTGTCGGCTCTGTACCTCTAGCATCCTCTCCCGTATCAATCTCACCTGAGCCTCGGTGTCCTCGACAAACTCCGAACGCAAAGCCTTCAGATCCTCATCCTTTATCCATGACAGCGGAGTCCTAAACCTCCGTCCATATAGGGCATCATAAGGAGCCATCCTTATGCTGGACTGGTAGCTGTTTTTATATGAGAACTCGATCAGTGGCAAAAGCTTCTCCCAAGGCTCACCGCGATCAAATATGCAAAGTTGTAGCAAATCCTCCAGAGTTCGGTTGGTGCGTTCCGTCTTCCCATCCGTATGGGGATGAAACGCCGTACTAAATGTTCATCGAGTGCCCAAGTAAGTCTGCACTGATCTCCACTCCCTGGACGTAAACCGTCCATCCTAGTCCGATACAATCGACCTGGGCATGCCATAATAACAGACGAACTGCTCCATGAACTTCCGGACTAACACACCAACCGAGTCATCCTTCATCATTGGAATAAATCTGGCTACCTTTGTCAGTCGGTCGACGATCACCCAGATCGAATCGTTCCCTGTCCCCGATCGGGGAAGCCCATGTATAAAGTCCATGGCAATATCATCGAACTTCCACTCACGTACTGGGAGTGGCTGCAATAATCCTGCGGGGTTTCTGCACTCCGCTTTCATAAACTGGCATGCCTCGCAATGGGTCACAAAGTAGGTGATATCCTTCTTCATGCCTGGCCAATACATGGTCTTCTTCAGGTCTGCAGTAATTTTCAAAATCCCCAGGTGTACTAAATACCGACTGCAATGAGCCTCCATCATGATATCCTCCCGGACCTTGCCTCCCTCTGGTACGTAAACTCATCCTCTGAAACACAATAGTCCATCTCTCTGTGAGTAATCTCTAGCAGTGCCGGCTTCTAATGCCCAAAATATCGGCTCTAGCTGGGCATCCTGTCTCTTCCCATATCTGACTCGGTCTCGAATGTCATCTGTGATAATCAACAATGATAGGTACTCCTGGCACAACTCAGGGTGATCCTCAAACATAAAGGATATTTGCATCTTTTCTAACATCTTGACCAATTCCAAGGCCATCAACTGCGTTCCTGCTCCAGGGTTTGCTGCCTTTCGGCTCAGTGCATCTGCCACCACATTCGCATTCCCTAGGTGGTAGTGCATCTCATTTTGGTAGACTGCTAGAAACTACACCCATCGTCTCTGCCTGATGTTCAGCTCTTTCTGCGTGTCCATTTCTAAGTCATGAACGAGATAGTTCTGCTCATGCTTCTTCAGCTGCCGAGAAGCGTATGCTATCACATTACCATTCTGCATTAGCACTGCACCCATGCCCTGGTAGGAATCATCGGTATAGACCTGCAATCCTTCTTTCCCTGAAGGGAGGGAAAGTATAGGAGCCGAGGTGAGCTGACCCTTCAGCTCCTGAAAAGCCACCTCACATTATGTGGTCCAGACAAAGGGCACCTCGTTCCTTGTTAGGGATGTGAGTGGAAGAGCAATATGAGAAAATCCCTCCACGAACTTCTGGTAGTAAACAGCAAGTCCTAGGAAACTCCGCACATCTGTGGCCGACTTAGGCTGCAGCCAATCCTGAACGGCTTGAATCTTGGCCGGGTCCACTGCCAACCAAGCACCACTGATGATATGGCCTAGAAAAGCCACCTCCCTTAACCAGAACTGACATTTGCTGATCTTTGCATAAAGCCGGTGCTCCCGCAGTCTCTCCAAGGTCAGCGTCAAATGTCGCGAGTGCTCCTCCTCTGTCCTCGAGTAAATCAGGATTCCATCAATAAACACAATGACAAACACATCCAAATATGCCTCGAACACCCGATTCATGAGGCTCATGAATGCCAACGGTGCATTCGTGAGCACGAAGGGCATCACGGTAAACTCGAATATCCCATATTTTCTACTGAAGGCAGTCTTGGGTATGTCCTCCTCCTGGATCCACAGCTGATATAGCCCGACCTCAGATCCAATTTTCAAAAGAAATGGGCACCTTCCAGCTGATCAAACAGCTCATCTATCCTTGGAAGTGGATAGGTATTTCGGACTGTCAGTAGATTTGTGCTCGGTAGTCGATGCACAATCTTAGTGTCCCATCCTTCATTTTGACGAACAAGACCTGTGTAATGTCCCAATTCGCGCTAGGCCCCTCGCACGTGTTCTGAGTCAAGAGACTCAACTCGGGATCGAGGTGCACTGACGCGAGGTGTCAGGTGCATTGAATAAGTGTATGGTTGGGTTCAAGGATATCCCAACCAGTTGCCGAGATGAGGGATCTCAGCCAAGTAAAAATTGACGGGAATGGAGGTTGATGCTCGTCGATCGTCGAGAATGGAGGTTGATACTCACTGATTCGATGGGTATCGGTGGTCGATACCCGTCGGACTCAGAACTGCAGTAGTCTAAGGGAAAATCGTCGAGAATGCCTGACGATTCTCACCGATCGCCGAGAATAACCTGTGATACCCACCGACCGTCGAGTATCGCCAACTGATACTCAACGCACACAACAACAGGATGTCCGATAAAACGGCTAAGGAAAAATCGTCGAGTATCATTGTTGATACTCGACGAATTCGTCGAGAATGACCCGCTAATACTCGCCGATCGACGGGAATCACTGGCTGATTCCCGCCGAATTTGACTTGTGTGTTTTCTGCGCCCAGGCAGATTCACCGGCTTGTACAGGCGGACCGAACCGGACTTCGGGATTCGTGCTGAATGATCCTTGGACCGGTCACTTCAAATGAAACCTAATTTGGGCGGTCCTATTATAGAGTGACACGTGGCGGAAGGGACTTAACCTAACATGTAATATAAAAAGTAGTAAACCAAACCCTAGCCATCGCACCCAATCGTTCTTGCCGAGCCGTCACCGTGCAAAACCGACGGGAGCGGGAGAGAAAGAAATATCGCAGATCGCCGGAGGAAAAGTTCGGATCATTGAAGGAAGGCTTGCTGGATCAAGTTTTGGAGGAGGAGAAATGCCTCTGCCGTGAAGAACGTCTGCACCGAGAGATGCCGCGGAGAAGGGTAACGCGATCCATGGCCGGCAACGGAGGAAACGCCGGAAATGAGGTGAGTTTCCTCCCCTCTCCCTTGGTGCTAGATCTGTAGCTATTCTTAGGCGAGACATCGACTCAAAAGAGTCTTGATGTGTGAGATGAAGCTTTCTAGGAAGGCCATGCTAGAACTTGTGTTCTAAAGCTTAGTCATCTTCAACCTCCCCTCGCTTCAAAGTGATGATAGGGGTGGTCTCGTGAAGAGGAAATGGCTTCAAGAGGGAGAATAAGGGTGGAGGAACTTATGGTTGCGGTTTGGGGAAAATCGCTTGAGGAGGAAGATGAACGGATGTCGTTCACTTTGCTTCAAGATGCGTGCAGAATCTGTGTTCTGCACGCAGCGACCTTCTTGGCTGCTTTTAAGCAAGAAAGGGTCGGATCTGGGCTTTCGACTAAACACGAAAGTCGTAGCCCTCGAAATTACCTTTCCAACGAGCGGTTGCACGTTTCCAGGCAATACCTGTAGCCACAGGAAAGTCCGTTTGAATCCGCTGCGGTTGGGAGTTAATGCCCAGGAAATCTGTATCCTGTACGCAGCAGACTTCGAGTTGGATTTCTGGTATGATGTGACCAGATCTGGTCTTTTGACTAAACACGAAAGTCATAGCACTTGAAATTACCTTTCCAACGAGTGGTTGCACGTTTTCAGGGATACCGGTAGCCACGGGAATCCTCAGTCAAAGTTGCTGACCAGATTACATATAATTCTAGGTGATTACAATATGAACTTGGATTCGATGGAATAGATGTTGCAATCCATCTCGAGGTTGGGTGAATTTTTTTGTGTTAATCACCGAGGTAATGTGAAGGTTGATGTTTGAGGACTTGAATTCCTATGCCGAGATGTGAGTCAAGCCTAATTGAATGAAAGGCTTTGTTATATTTGCTAGTTCACCATTATGCGCATTATATATAACAGGTTGAATTTTTTTGGAAGGGTTTATGAATGATTAAATTATGGCCATGAGGTGTATTGAGTTGATAGAAGGGAATAAGTACTCCAATGCTTAGAGTGTCGTTTCCCTACGGGTAGTATTGTGGAAGTTAACAAGTGCGGTGTTGACCGTCATTAATGGGAATGAGGATGAGTTGGATAAAATTGGACGGTTGGGCTTGGTCTCGGTGTTCACGTCCCGGGGCTACTTCCGTGCCACGTGAACGGTTGGGCTTGGTTCTCGGTGTTCATATCCCGAGGCTCCATCCGTATTTGTTGGATTGTTGGGCTTGGTCCTCGTGCTTTCTCCGAGGCTCGTTCCATGCCATGAATGGTGGAATTGCATGCGGTGTGAGTCGACACGTGGTGTCGTAATCCCGGGTTAAGGATAGTGTGGCAGGTCTACGGGCTCGCCAATCGTCACACCGATGGGAGTTGACAGTTAGACCTTGGGTGGTTGGGCTTGGTCCTCGGTGTTCACGTCCCGAGGCTCCTTCCATTCCAAGTGAACGGTTGGGCTTGGTCCTCGTGCTCATTTCCGAGGCTCCTTCCGTATCACACCATAGGCCAGTCGGGGCTTGGATCTTGGTGCATATTTACCCAAGAGAACCCGCTGAGCCGTAGTACGCATGTGAGCTCCGCTGTCGTGTTCTTAGCGTTGAGGCGTACGGAGGACTAGACCAGGTAGTGTGGAGACCAGCCTAGTAGTGGAGATGCCCGCTCTATTGTCACCGTTTGGCCACGACGGATGATGCCTGAGAGGTTAGCTACCTGCTCGAATAGTGGGAACTATAAGTCTGTGTCAACATAGCGATTGCATGTGCTTGATCATGGGTTAGTCATTGCATTGCATACATAACATTGCACTTCATTACATACACAAGACCCTCATCGTATAAGTTTGTATGGGCACTCTTATACAATGAGTTACTTTCTGCTGAACGACCCTCAAATTATATGCTTGTATGGGCACCCATATAAGTTGAGTTACTTACTGTTCTAGATATATACTCTCTTGCTACTGTAGATTGTAGATTTGTAAAGTAAGACCTTGTTCATTTGTATACTGTTTCTATTGCTATTTATGATATGTACACATACTTCACCTGCTTGTACTACTAATATATATTTATTGTACTTGTTCTTCTCTCCGCCCGGTGCCGAGGAGTCGCCGGGGGAGTGGATGTGAAACCACTTAGTCTTTTTGACTAACGGTTGCTACGTCTTCCTTTTTAGGAGGAAACCCCGCAGGTGGAGCAGCAGGATATGCAGCCGGACAGCCAGGCCAGGACGACAGGGCCTGAGGGGACGGTACCGTCGCTACCATCAGTTACAGTTGTGAGCGAGAGAAACTTATTGTAGCCCTTCGGGGCAATTTTGTTCTCGTACTCTGATATTAGAAGCTTGCTGTAGCTTCTTTATTTATAATATTATGGACATATGCTTGGTGTGGATTTGACTTTCATATTATTATGGTTGGGTTGACATTTATCTGTTGATATTGTTGGTAGCCGGCAGAATAGGCGTCTTGTGGTACAGGCTAGCCTGAGTGCCAGTGTTACCGCAAGGCGGATGTTCTGGGCATAAGACCCCTCTCGTGCCGTGTTTTGTGTTCCGGGAGGGGGGTCTTACAAATCGTATCAGCTTGCTACGATCCTCCAAAACGAAAGTTACTTAACAATGGTACCACCCCCGTTTGATTGGTCAGTTTGGGGACAAGATGACTTAGCGGAAGCAGTGGTGTGCCCATATGTAATTCACACTAAGTTGTCCATCTTTTACCTTAGATTAGCCAACCTAACCCTAGGTTTGTACCTTATGTGTAGATCCCAGCACATGTTGAGCCAGTAAGGGGCACCCCCGCCCCGTCCGTACCTACACAATTCCAACAATCAGAGCTGGGGCAGACGCTCACAGCTATTCTGGACGCCTTTAGGTCCCAATCTCAGCAGACACCTGTAAAACAACAGGGTCCGGGATCTAGTTGGTTAAGCGTTTTCCGAGCTCTCTCCCCTCCCGCTTATATTGGGACAGAGTCGGCAGTGCGTACGGAAGAGTGGCTCGACACTATACAAGTGTTGTTGGCAGGAATAAGATGTCCAAACAACATGGCGGTGACCCTCGTGGTGACACTTTTAGAGCTGCACGCCAAAAGGTGGTGGAAGTCCCTCATGGGCTCCACTTTTCGTGGAAGAGTGTACGCGGACATTAGTTGGAGCGAATTCTCCGAAGACTTCTTAGAGCATTTCATCCCCTCGGCCGCTCGGGATGGTCTGGAAGAGAGATTTTTGCAACTAAAGCAAGGGTCCATGTCGGTGACGGAGTACCAACGGGAGTTTCAGCACCTGGCTAGATTCGCCGACTCCTATGAGCTGGATGATAGAGGGTACGCCAAACGATTCTACAAAGGCTTGCGAGATCCCCTAAGGCAAGCCCTTTTGTTTATAGCGGACTCTAGTCTGGCGGAGATTATTGATATGGCAAAGAGATTGGAAGCGGACCACTTGGGAAGTGGTAAGAGGCCAGCGGAAGGCGTGATGGAAGCAGGCCCCAACAATAGAAGGAGATTTGACAATAAAAGAGGAAGAGGATATCGGAGGGGTGGCGGGTGTTTCCCCCAGAACTTTAGAGAGGAGCGCACGGTTCCATAACCGCCAGCATTACCTCCACCTCCACAGTTTCAGCAACACGGCGGAAGGCAGGAACGGGTGTGCTTTGAATGCAACCAACCGGGCCACATTCGACGCTACTGCCCGCAACTATTTGGAGATGCGCCTTTCGCTCTCCCTCCAGCAGCCCCGCGGGGGAGAGGGTATGTGCGTGGTCGAGGACGAGGACCACGAGGAAGAAACCCCAGACCCGCTCGAGATCAGATGTATGCCCTGGACATGACTCAAGAGCGGAACCCTCAAGAGATGATTACATGTACGATTTGAATTAGTCATTTTGCTTCCATTAATATCCTCTAGTTGCTTAAGATATACTAGACGTCTAGCTTGAGTATTATTAATGACACTTAGGCACCGTGATGGTCGGCGGGAAACCGGCTTATACGTTATTTTACATCGGTGCCTCACATTCATTCGTGTCTGAATACATCATCAAAGATATACACGGAGTGCAATATTTCACTGGTATTGCTCGAAGAGTACGCCTCCCAGACGGATCTGAGATGACGGCAACCGCGAAGTGTGAGTTAGAGACAACCATTGGGGGAAAGACCTTTGATACCCCTGCCATAATTTTGAGAATACCAGAGTTCGACCTCATTCTGGGTATGGCGTGGCTGGATTGGCACCATGCAAGGATCGACTGTGCGGAGAAGCGTATCTATTTGATACATGGGGATACTGATGTAGTCTTCCAAGGTATAAATTTTGCACCACGAATATTGTTATCCTCAATCCAGACCTTGAAAGCTCATATGAGAGGGGATGAAGTCTACATGATACGATTCGAACTAAAAGAGATGAAGCTAGATGTGAAGGATGTGCGGGTAGCACGGGTTAGCCCTGAGGTATTTCCCGAGAAATTGCCAGGGTTACCCCCGCATAGAGAAGTGGATTTTCAGATTAAGCTTGTACCAGGAGCTAAGCCTGTCTCCAGGACCCCTTATCGGATGGCCCCAAAAGAACTTGTGGAGTTTAGAGTGTAATTGCAGGAGTTGGTAGAATCAGGGTTTGTTCGCCCCACCTCGTCGCCTTGGGGAGCCCCTGTTCTATTCGTCAAGAAGAAAGATGGAACCCTGCGTTTATGTATATACTATCGGGAACTCAACCGACTGACAGTACGGAACACCTACCCGTTACCTCGGATCGATGAGTTGTTCGACCAACTGGTGGGAGTGCATTGGTTCTCCAAGCTAGACTTACGCTCGGGGTACTACCAATTGAGAATACAGGAGGATGATATACAGAAAACGGCTTTCAGCTCAAGGTACGGCTTATATGAGTTCACAGTGATGCGGTTTGGACTCACCTATGCCCCATCAGCTTTCATGAGCTTGATGAATAAAGTGTTTGAGCCCTACTTAGATGTCTTCGTCATTGTGTTCATTGATGACATCCTGGTCTACTCGAAGACGGAGAAAGAACATGCCGGACATTTGGCCTTGGTACTGGAGAAGTTAAAGGAGCACGCCCTGTTCGCCAAGTTTAGCAAGTGTGAATTCTGGCTTAGGGAAGTTGCTTTCTTGGGTCATGTAATCAGTGGGGCTGGACTCGCTGTGGATCCGGCCAAGGTGCGTGCCGTAAAGGAGTGGTCACCTTTGAATTCAGCAGCCGATGTGAGGAGTTTTCTTGGACTTGCCGGATACTACCGCAAGTTCGTAAAAGGATTCTCCAAGATTTCCCTCCCGCTTACTTCCTTGACAAAGAAAGGAGTGCCATTTGAGTGGACACCCCAGTGTGAAGCGACATTCCAGGAATTGAAGGATAGACTTACCTCCGCCCCCATCCTTGTCCTTCCGTCTGGGAAGGAAGGATTCCAAGTTTACACGGGCGCGTCTTATCAGGGGTTGGGAGCGGTGTTGATGCAGCACGGGCACGTAATTGCTTATGCTTCAAGACAATTGAAGAAGCATGAAATCAATTACCCGGTGCATGATTTGGAACTAGGAGTGGTGGTGTTCGCCTTGAAGGTATGGAGGCATTATTTATACGGCGTCCACTACGAAATCTTCTAAGATCATAAAAATTTGAAGTACGTCCATACCTAGAAGGAATTGAACTTAAGACAACGGCGGTGGTTAGAGTTTCTATGCGACTATGAGTTCACCTTGAACTACCACCCCGGAAAAGCAAACTCGGTAGCCGATGCGTTGAGTAGGAAAGTACCCGGCTCGAACCCAGAATGTCGATTGATGAGCATGGAGTTGGCACGGATGATCGAGGAGATGGACATCACCTTAATATTTAAAGCTTCTTCGGAATATACGGAGTACCTGTCCAGCATGAGCATAGTTTGTGATATCCGGGACCGGATCCGAGTGGAGCAAGGATTGGATGCGGCTTTGGCCCCGACAATAAAGTTAATCGAACACGGGACTACCGACGAGTACACACTAAAGGACGGCCTCGTCTACTTTCGCGGCCTACTCTACATTCCCAAAGGTGGCAGAATCCGGGAGGATATTTTGAGAGAAGCACATTGCTCTCAATATTCCGTGCACCCAGGAATTTCAAAGATGTACGCCGGCTTACGGAAGACGATGTGTTGGCCAGGGATGAAGAAAGATGTCCGGTACTTTGTCACGCATTGTGAAGCCTGCCAAAGAGTGAAGGCGGAATGTAGGAGCCCCGGTGGCCTATTGCAGTTGTTGCCAATCCCCGAATGGAAGTTCGAGGATATATCCATGGACTTCGTACATGGACTACCTCGCTCCCGCTCAGGGAATGATTCAGTGTGGGTGATCGTTGATCGCCTAACGAAGGTTGCCCGGTTCATTCTATGAAGAAGGAGGCTCATGTGGATGTCTTGGTACGCCTGTTTATGGAACAATTTGTACGGTATCACGGCGTACCCAAGGCGATAGTTTCGGACTGTGATGGTCGTTTCACCTCCAAGGACTGGAAGGCGGTACAGACGTATTTGGGCTCACGTCTTACCTTCAGTACCGCATTTCATCCTCAGACGGATGGACAGTCTGAGAGGACCATCCGAACATTGGAAGATCTGTTGAGGTTGTGTGTGATAGATAGGGGAGATCCGTGGGAAAAACTCTTGCCCTTGGTAGAATTCTCCTATAATAATAGCCATCAAGCTAGTATTGGCATGGCGCCCCATGAAGCCCTATATGGAAGGAGGTGTAGGACCCCCTTGTCTTGGGTGCAAGATGAAGACCCGAAGACTTTGGGAATTGAGTACATAGATGACACTGATGCGGTGGTTAGGCTGATAAGGGATCGCATGTTGGAGGCTCAAAGTCGGCAGGCAAAGTATTACAACGTAAGGCACCGTATGGTGGAATTTCAAGTGGGTGATAAGGTGTTTCTAAAAATCCGGCCGATGCATGGAGTGTCAAGAGTACGAGGAGTGAAGAAACTCAGTCCACGGTATGTTGGGCCCTATGTCATATTGGAAAGGGTTGGCCCTTTGGCCAACCGGCTGGAGCTACCGCCCGAGCTAGAGAATCTCCACGATGTGTTCCATGTATCGTCGCTTCGAAAGGCGCTGTTGCGGCCCGAACAATACATCCCCACAATTGATGGTACTGTGGCGTCTGACAGATCTGTGTGAATGGAGCCGGTGCGGATCGTTGATAATGAGATAAGAACCTTGCGCCACAAAAGTGTCCCCTTGGTAAAAGTGCTATGGTCTAATCATGGAAAAGAGGAATTCACATGGGAGCCAATGGATTTGATGCAAAGACGCTACCCGGAGTTGTTTGCTTCAGGTAATTTTATTTAAAAGCATATTTTGTTTTCTGTATGCTTTACTCCCCACGACCTCAGCCTGATTTCGGGGATGAAATCTTTTTATTTTGTTTATAGGATTTGTAACGTCCCAATTCGCGCTAGGCCCCTCGCATGTGTTCTGAGTCAAGAGACTCAACTCAGGCTCGGGGTGCACTGACACGAGGTGTCAGGTGCATTGAATAAGTGTTGGGTTGGGTTCAAGGATACCCCAACCAGTAGCAGAGATGAGGGATCTTGGCCAAGTAAAAATCGACGGGAATGGAGGTTGATGCTCGTCGATCGTCGAGAATGGAGGTTGATACTCGCCGATTCGACAGGTATCGGTGGTCGATACCCTCCGGACTCAGAACTGCAGTAGGCTAAGGGAAAATCGTCGAGAATGCCTGACGATTCTCACCGATCGCCGAGAATAACCGGTGATACCCAACGACCGTCGAGTATCGCCAACTGATACTCAACGCACACAACGATAGGATGTCCGATAAAACGGCTAAGGGAAAAACGTCGAGTATCATTGTTGATACTCGACGAATTCGTCGAGAATGACCCACTAATACTCGCCGATCGACGGGAATCACTGGCTGATTCCCGCCGAATTTGACTTGTGCATTTTCTGCGCCCAGGCAGATTCACCGGCTTGTACAGGCGGACCGAACCGGACTTCGGGATTCGTGCTGAATGATCCTTGGACCGGTCACTTCAAATGAAACCTAATTTGGGCGGTCCTATTATAGAGTGACACGTGGCGGAAGGGACTTAACCTAACATGTAATATAAAAATGAGTAAACCAAGCCCTAGCCATCGCACCCGATCGTTCTTGCCGAGCCGTCTCCGTGCAAAACCGACGGGAGCGGGAGAGAAAGGAATATCGCAGATCGCCGGAGGAAAAGTTTGGATCGTTGAAGGAAGGCTTGCTGGAGCTAGTTTTGGAGGAGGAGAAACGCCTCTGCCGTGAAGAACGTCAGCACCGAGAGATGCCGCGGAGAAGGGTAATGCGATCCATGGCCGGCAACGGAGGAAACGCCGGAAATGAGTTGAGTTTCCTCCCCTCTCCCTTGGTGCTAGATCTGTAGCTATTCTTAGGCGAGACATCGACTCAAAAGAGTCTTGATGTGTGAGATGAAGCTTTCTAGGAAGGCCATGCTAGAACTTGTGTTCTAAAGCTTAGTCATCTTCAACCTCCCCTCGCTTCAAAGTGATGATAGGGGTGGTCTCGTGAAGAGGAAATGGCTTCAAGAGGGAGAATAAGGGTGGAGTAACTTCTGGTTGCGGTTTGGGGAAAATCGCTTGAGGAGGAAGATGAACGGATGCCGTTCACTTCGATTCAAGATGCGTGCAGAATCTGTGTTCTGCACGCAGCGACCTTCTTGGCTGCTTTTAAGCAAGAAAGGGTCGGATCTGGGCTTTTGACTAAACACGAAAGTCGTAGCCCTCAAAATTACCTTTCCAAAGAACCGTTGCACGTTTCCAGGCGATACCTGTAGCCACGGGAAAGTCTGTTTGAATCCGCTGCGGTTGGGAGTTAATGCCCAGGAAATTTGTATCCTATACGCAGCAGACTTCGAGTTGGATTTCTGGTATGATGTGACTAGATCTGGGCTTTTGACTAAACACAAAAGTCGTAGCCCTTGAAATTACCTTTCCAATGAGTGGTTGCACGTTTTCAGGCAATACCGGTAGCCACGGGAATCCTCAGTCAAAGTTGCTGACCAGATTACATATAATTCTAGGTGATTACAATATGAACTTGGATTCGATGGAATAGATGTTGCAATCCATCTCGAGGTTGGGTGAATTCTTTTGTGTTAATCACCGAGGTAATGTGAAGGTTGATGTTTGAGGACTTGAATTCCTATGCCGAGATGTGAGTCAAGCCTAAGTGAATGAAAGGCTTTGTTATATTTGGTAGTTCACCATTATGCGCATTATATATAACAGGTTGAATTCTTTTGTAAGGGTTTATGAATGAATAAATTATGGCCATGAGTTGTATTGAGTTGATAGAAGGGAATAAGTAATCCAATGCTTAGAGTATCGTCTCCCTACGGGTAGCATTGTGGAAGTTAACAAGTGTGGTGTTGACCGTCACTAATGGGAATGAGGTTGAGTTAGATAAAATTGGACGGTTGGGCTTGGTCCTCGGTGTTCACGTCCCGGGGCTCCTTCTGTGCCACGTGAACGGTTGGGCTTGGTCCTCGGTGTTCACATCCCGAGGATCCATCCCTATTTGTTGGATGGTTGGGCTTGGTCCTCGTGCTTTCTCCGAGGCTCCTTCCATACCATGAATGGTGGAATTGTATGCGGTGTGAGTCAACACGTGGTGTCGTAATCCCGGGTTAAGGATAGTGTGGAAGGTCTACGGGCTCGCCAATCGTCACACCCACGGGAGTTGACAGTTAGACCTTGGGCGGTTGGGCTTGGTCCTCGGTGTTCACGTCCCGAGGCTCCTTCCGTGCCAAGTGAACGGTTGGGCTTGGTCCTCGTGCTCATTTCCGAGGCTCCTTCCGTGTCACACCATAGGCCAGTCGGGGCTAGGATCTTGGTGCATATTTACCCAATAGAACCCGCTGAGCCATAGTACGTATGTGAGCTCCGCTATTGTGTTCTTAGCGTTGAGGCATACGGAGGCCTAGGCCAGGTAGTGTGGAGACCAGCCTAGTAGTGGAGATGCCCGCTCTACTGTCACCGTTTGGCCACGACGGATGATGCCTGAGAGGTTAGCTACCTGCTCGAATAGTGGGAACTATAAGTCTGTGTCGACATAGCGATTGCATGTGCTTGATCATGGGTGTGTCATTGCATTGCATACATAGCATTGCACTTCATTACATACACAAGACCCTCATCGTATAAGTTTGTATGGGCACTCCTATACGATGAGTTACTTTCTGTTGAACGACCCTCAACTTATATGCTTGTATGGGCACCCATATAAGTTGAGTTACTTACTGTTCTAGATATATACTCTCTTGCTACTGTAGATTGTAGATTTGTAAAGTAAGACCTTGTTCATGTGTATACTATTTCTATTGCTATTTATGATATGTATACATACTTCACCTGCTTGTACTACTGATATATATTTATTGTACTTGTTCCTTTTCTCCGCCCGGTGCCGAGGAGTCACCGGGGGAGTGGATGTGAAACCACTTAGTCTTTTTGACTAACGGTTGTTACGTCTTCCTTTTTAGGAGGAAACCCCGCAGGTGGAGCAGCAGGATATGCAGCCGGATAGCCAAGCCAAGACAACAGGGCCTGAGGGGACGGTACCGTTGCTACCGTCAGTTACAGATGTGAGCGAGTGAGACTTATTGTAGCCCTTCGGGGCAATTTTGTTCTCGTACTCTTATATTAGAAGCTTGCTATAGCTTCTTTATTTATAATATTATGGACATATGCTTGGTGTGGATTTGACTTTCATATTATTATGGTTGGGTTGGCATTTATCTGTTGATATTGTTGGTAGCCGGCAGAATAGGCGTCTTGTGGTACAGGCTAGCCTGAGTGCCAGTCTTACCGCAAGGCGGCTGTTCTGGGCATAAGACCCCTCTCGTGCCGTGTTTTGTGTTTCGAGAGAGGGGTCTTACAACCTGGGCTCCACATGGTGAAGAGCTTGGCCGGACAAATCCGGCCTCCACCAGTTCCTAGAGCTGGCTTCGAAACTCTGTCAGCTCCTTCGGGGCCATCCGGTAAGGGGCTCTAGCTGCCAGCTTAGCCCCCGGCACTATCTGTATCCGGAAATCCTGCTCCTGGTGCGGGGGTAACCCAGGAAGCTTCTCTGGAAATATCTCGGCAAAATCACGCACCACCGGGATATTCGAGATGGAACCCTTGGCCTTAGCCATTTCAAACAGCACCTCATAGACTTCCTCCCCTTGCAAGTGGGCCTTAACGACCTGTACAGATGACATCATGAGAGGGGGAATATATCTAATACCTTCGATGATAATGTAGGAATCCCCATGCCTCACAACAATTCTCTTGGACATGTAGTCAATCTAAGCATGGTTCCAGTACAACCATATCATTCCCAGGATCAAATAAAAGACTGGCATCTTCATGATCGTCGCTGGTGCATCAAATATCTTTCCGCCGATCTCCACCTCCATGTTGTAGTGGGCAGAGGTGAACAACTCTGGTCTATTGGGTAATCGTATCCTCATCATCCAACCAGTGAATCGCTCCACGCCTTCCAACCCTTCTACAAAGTCCTTTGATACGAATGAGTGCGAAGCTCCCGTATTGAACAGCGTATAAGCGGGCTTGCCGCTGATGAAAACTATGTTTGGGGGGGGGGGAGTTAAATGTCTTAGAGTTCAGTTATGGTTTTCTTTCCTTGATTATCAATTCTATATTCATAAATTTAAGTGTTCAGGAAAGAAAACTTAAAACTTTCTGCCATACCTGTGATCACTTGCTCTGGGTTCTGGGGTTGATCCAGATCCAGTGCATAAGCTTGCTCCACGCCCTGCCTGCGATCTGCACCCTAGTATCTACGTCCTCGGCCAGGTCCTCGACCTCCAAACTACTGAGCATGCGGGGCAGCCTATGGTGCTGGTTAAGGTGCTCCCCTCATGAGGCTGTTTCTCCGGATGTGCCCCGTTTGATGGAAGTTGTAGCATTCCGGCGGGGGAAATGCCATACAACTGGGTCTCTGTGCCTCCCGCATCTAAAGAGGTTGAGGAGCCACTAACACAGGCTCCCTCGGCTCCTGTCTCACCTCTTGACGAGGCCTGTCCTCTACTCTTCTTCACTCTCTTCCATCAGTGATTCGGCCCCGCCGCTGATCATTCCTGGCTCCCCGGCCCTGGTCCTTCGTTGGCCTCTTCCAACCCCAAGTCGTGTGCCAATCAGCCTCAATCTTGTTGGCCATCTCTAACATCCGAGGTATAGACCCGTCAGATACGAACAAAAGGGCCTCCCTCAACTGCTCCCACAGGCCCTTATAGAACCGCTTTGTGTATCCTGCCTCATTAAGCCGATAGGAGTCCGCAAACCAGGCTAAATGGTTGAACTCCTGATGGTATTCTACAACTGTCTTGTTGCCCTGCTTCAAATGCAGGAACCTCTCCTCCAGCTCATTTCTAGCCGATTGTGGAACAAAATGCTCTTGTAATACGGCCCTGAACTCCACCCAAGTAATTTCTGCAACCTCCATATAAGAAAAAGTCGTATCCAATGACGTCTTCCACCATCGCTTTGCATGAGACTCCAAGCAAGAGACCACCAAAGGCACCCTCTCCTCCCAGGGACACCGTATCCCGGTCAACATCTCGTACATAATGTCCAGCACCTCCTCAATCCTAACAGCTGACTCTGTCCCTAAGTAGGATTGGGGAGAGAGTCCTTGGAAGAAGCTCAGCAAATTGGCCCCCGGGTTTGGCTGCGGAGCCGGAACCTGTTGGGCCCTGAAAGCTTCTAGAATAGCTGTCAGAGTCTGCACCATCTCTGACTATATGAATGGAGTGGGGAGCGGTGGAGGTGGTGCAACATTCAGAGTCTGCTGGACTCCCCCTTGTGGTGTAGGCTGCGCTAGGGGCTGCATAACAAAAGCCAATTATAAGTAATCGCTCCAAACTAACTAAAAGTGGACAATTTCATGTGATCCCCCATATGGGCCCACCACGCTTCCGCTGCACACTCTAACCCTTTTGACTGCCCTCCATGGGTATTTAGTGACCCATTGATCCTACTTTAGGTCTAGGAAGTCCATGGTAGGGTTAGTTGGGCTTTACTTGGGCACACTACCCTTAGTTAGGGCACCTTGCCCAATTTAGGCCTAGAGTGGTTCTAGGTCAACTTGACCACCCTATACCTATCCAATGGACCCCTAGGGCTCTAATGTACCTTACAATGTGTTGATGAGACCATGGTGGGGTCTTGAAGTCTTGTTGAAGCCCCATGGTCATCTTAAACTAGGGTTCAGAAATTTACTATTTGTAGACCACAGTGGTCTCACCTACATTCCTAGGTTCACTTGGCCTTCTTGGGCTTCCTAGGGTTTTGTCAAGACCTAGTCATGACAAAACAACTCCTAGGGGTGTAGTTGTTTGAGTTATGTTACAAATCCCAATATATAAACAAAAAATTTCGTCCTCGAAATTCTAGTTAGGCCCACGGTGTTTCAAATATAGAAAGTTAATTGTAACATCCCGAGAGGTTGTGAGTAATACCTGACCAAAATGCTCCGGGTACCTCTCTCGCATCAAGTCCTGAGGCTCCCATGTGTGCTCCACTTGCCCATGATTCCTCCACAGGACCTTGACAAATGGAACCTTCTTGCGACGTAAGACTCGTATTCCCTTGTCGTCAATCCGGACAGGTTCCAAGTGAACTGACCGATCAAGTGCTACCGGCCCATCTGTGGCCATAATCTGCTGCTCCGGGCATAATTGAGCCCTCCTAAGAGAGGATTTGTAGAACACGTCGTGCAAACTTGCAAGCACTAGTGGCAGCTCCAGCATGTATGCCAAGGGACCGATCCACTCTCGGATCCTATAAGGCCCCATATATCTTGGGCTGAGCTTCTTCTTCCGACCGTGTACCCGTGAAACCACGTGCATTGGTCGGATCTTCAAGAACACCTGGTACCTCACCCGTAACTCCACCTGATGGTGCCGAGCATCGTAATACTTAGCATGTCGGCTTTGTGCCTCTAGCATCCTGTCCCGTATCAATCTCACCTGAGCCTCGGTGTCCTTGACAAACTCCGAACCAAAAGCCTTTAGTTCCTCGTCCTGTATCCATGACAGCAGAGTCCTATACCTCCGTCCGTATAGGGCCTCATAAGGAGTCATCCTTATGCGGGACTGGTAGCTGTTATTATATGAGAACTCGATCAGTGGCAACAACTTCTCCCAAGGCTCACCGCGATCCAATATGCAAAGTAGCAACAAATCCTCCAGAGTCTTGTTGGTCCGTTCCATCTGCCCATCTATCTGGGGATGAAACGCCGTACAAAATGTTAGTCGAGTGCCTAAGAAAGTCTGTACTGATCTCCACTCCCTGGACGTAAACCGTCCATCCCGGTCCAATACAATTGACCTGGATAAGCCATAATAACGGACGAACTGCTCCACGAACTTCTGGACTAACACACCAACCGAGTCATCCTTCCTGATTGGAATAAATCTTGCTACATTCATCAGCCGGTCGACGATAACCCAGATAAAATCGTTCCCTATCCCCGATTGGGGAAGCCCATGTATAAAGTCCATGGCGATATCATCGAACTTCCACTCTAGTACTGGGAGTGGCTATAATAATCCTGCGGGGTTTCTGCACACCGCTTTCACTAACTGGCATGCCTCGCAATGGGTCACGAAGTAGGTGATATCCTTCTTCATGCCTGGCCAGTACATGGTCTTCTTCAGGTCTATAGTCATCTTCAAAATCCTCGGGTGTACTGAATACCGACTACAATGAGCCTTCATCATGATATCCTCCCGGACCTGGCCTCCCTCTGGTACGTAAACTCGTCCTCTGAAACACACTAGGACATCTCTCAGCCCGTAATCTCCAGCAGTGCCGGCTTCTAATGCCCGAAATATCGGCTCTAGCTGGGCATCCTGCCTCTGCCCATCTCTGACTCGGTCTCGAATGTCATCCGTGACAATCAATGACGATAGGTACTCCCGGTACAGCTCAGGGTGATCCTCGGACACAAAGGATATTTGCATCTTTTCTAACATCTGGACAAATTCCAGGGCAATCAACTGCGTTCCTGCTCATGGGTTTGCGACATTTCGGCTCAGTGCATCTGCCACCATATTCGCCTTCCCTTGGTGGTAGTGCATCTCATATTGATAGTCTACTAGAAACTCCACCCATCGTCTCTGTCTGATGTTCAGCTCTTTCTGCGTGTCCACATACCTCAAATTTTTGTGATTAGAGTATATGTCGCAGTGGATACCGTACAGATAGTGTCGCCAGACTTTCAGAGAAAATATGACAGCTCCCATTTTTAAGTCATGAACTGGGTAGTTCTGCTCATGCTTCTTCAACTACTGAGAAGCGTATGCTATCACATGACCATGCTGCATCAGCAATGCACCAATGCCCTGGTAGGAAGCGTCGGTGTAGACCTGGAATCCTTCTTTCCCTGAAGGGAGGGAAAGTATAGGAGCTGAGGTGAGCCGAACCTTCAGCTCCTGAAAAGCCACCCCATACTATGTGGTCCAGACAAAGGGAACCTCCTTCCTTGTCAGGGATGTGAGTGGAAGAGCAATACGAGAAAATCCCTCCATGAACTTCCGGTAGTAACCAACAAGTCCTAGGAAACTCCACACATCTGTGGCAGACTACAGCTGTGGCCAATCCTGAACTGCTTGAATCTTGGCCGGGTCCACTTCCAACAAAGCACCACTGATTACATGGCCTAGAAAAGACACCTCCCTTAACCAGAACTGACATTTGCTGATCTTTACATTAAGCTGGTGCACCCGCAGTCTCTCTAGGGTCAGCATCAGATGTCGCGAGTGCTCCTCCTCTGTCCTCGAGTAAATGAGGATGTCATCAATAAACAGAATGACGAACACATCCAAATATGCCTCGAACACCCGATTCATGAGGCTCATGAATGCCGACGGTGTATTTGTGAGCACGAAGGGCATCACGGTAAACTCGAAGAGCCCATATCTTCTACTGAAGGCAGTCTTGGGTATGTCCTCCTATTGGATCCGCAGCTGATAGTAGACCGAGCTCAGATCCAATTTTGAAAAGAAATGCGCGCATTCCAGCTGGTCAAACAGCTCATCTATCCTTGGCAGTGGATAGGTATTTCGGACTGTCAGTCGATTTAGTGCTCTGTAGTCGATGCACAATCTTAGTATCCCGTCCTTCTTTTTGATGAACAAGACTGTGGCTCCCCATGGTGAAGAGCTTGGCCGGATAAATCCGACCTATATCAGTTCTTGGAGCTGGCTTCGAAACTCTGTCAGCTACTTCAGAGCAATCCGGTAAGGGGCTCTAGCTACCGGCTTAGTCCCCCAGCACTAGCTATATCCGAAAATCCTGCTCCCGATGCGGGGGTAGCCCAGGCAGCTTCTCTGGAAATATGTTGGCAAAATCTCGCACCATCGGGATATCCGAGATGGAAGCCTTGGCCTCAGCCATTTCAAAGAGCACCTCATAGACTTCCTTCCCTTGCAAGTGGGCCTTAACGCCCTTTATGGATGACAGCATGAGAGGGGGAATAGATCTAATACCTTTGATGATGATGTAGGAATCCCCATGCCTTACAGTAATTATCTTAGACATGCAGTCAATCGGAGCATGGTTCCAGTGAAACCATGTGACTCCCAGGATCAAATCAAAGACTGGCATCTTCATGATCGTCGCTGGTGCATCAAATATCTTTTCGCCAATCTCCGCCTCCAAGTTGCAGTGGGTAGAGGTGAACAACTCTGATCTGTCGGGTAATCGTATCCTCATCATCAAACCAATGAATCGTTCCATACCTTCCAGCCCTTCTACAAAGGCCTCTGATACGAATGAGTGCGAAGCACCCGTATCGAACGGCGTATAAGCGGGCTTGCCACTGATGAAAACATTGCCTGGGGGGGGAGTTAAATGTCTTAGAGTCTAGTTATGGTTTTCTTTCCAAGATTATTAATTCTATATTCATAAATTTAAGTGTTCAGGAAATAAAACTTAAAACTTTCTGGTGTACCTGTGATCACTTTCTCTGGGTTCTGGGGTTGAGCTAGATCCAATGCATAAACTTGCTCCATGTCCTGCCTGCAATCTGCACCCTGGTATCCACTTCCTCGGCCATGTCCTCGACCTCCAAACTACTTAGCATACGGGGTAGCCTATGGTGCTGGTAGAGGTGCTCCCCTCAGGGGCAGTTTCTCTGTATGTGCCCTGTCTGATAGCAGTTGTAGCACTCTGGCGGGGGAAATGCCATACCCCCGGGTCTTAGTGCCTCCCGCATCTAAAGAGGCTGAGGAGCCACTATCACCGGCTCCCTTGTCTCCTATCTGGCCTCCTGACGAGGCTAGTCCTCTACTATTCTTCCCTCTCTTCAATCAATTATGCGGCCCCGCTACTGATCATTCCTGGCTCCCCAGCCCTGGTCCTCCGTTGGTCTCTTCTGACTCTGAGTCGTGTGCAAATCAGCCTCAATCCTCTTGGCCATCTCTAACATCCAAGGTATAAGCCCGTTAGATACGAACAAAAGGGCCTCCCACAACTCCTCCCGCAGGACCTTATAGAACCTCTTGGTGTATCCTGCCTCATCAAGCTGATAGGAGTCCGCAAATCGGGCTAAATGGTTGAACTCCCGGTGGTATTCTACCACTGTCTTGTTGCCCTGCTTCAACTACAGGAACCTGTCCTCCAGCTCATCCCTAGCCGATTGTGGAATAAAATGCTCAAGTAATGCGGCCCTGAACTCCACCCAAGTAATTTCTGCAACCTCCATATCAGCAAAGGTGGTATCCAATGACGTCTTCCACCATCGATTGGCATGAGACTCCAAGCAAGAGACCACCAAAGGCACCCTCTCCTCCAAGGGGCACCGTATCCCGGTCAACATCTCGTACATAATGTCCAGACACTCCTCTGTCCGAACAACTGACTCTATCCCTAAGTAGGATGGGGGAGAGAGTCCTCGGAAGATGCTCAGCCAATTGGCCACCGGTTTTGGCTGCGGAGCCGGAACCTGTTGGGCCCTAAAAGCTTCCAGAATAGTTGTCAGAGTCTGCCCCATCTCCGACTGTAGGAATAGACTGGGCACCGGGGGAGGTGGTGCAACATTCTGAGTCTGCTGGACTCCCCCCTGTGGTGTAGGCTGTGCTGGGGGCTGCGTAACAAAAGCCAATTATAAGTAATCACTCCAAACTAACTATAATTGGACAATTTCATGTGATCCCCCATATGGGCCCACCACTGCTTCCGCTGCTTAGTTTTTCCCCAAACTAAACTCGTGCAGGGGTGACCCGGGTATTGTGGACTGCTACTTTGCGATCGAGGTTTTCCACTAATATCACTTGTAAGACCCCAATTTTTTTTCTTTTAAATTACCGGGGTCTTAGACCCAGAACTGCCGCTTTGCGGTGACACCTGTAACACCCAGAAACTCAAAAGAGGGACGGGTGATGTTTTAAGCCCAGTTTGGTTTTTGGAGCAGGTGTCATGGGCATGTCACGGGCGTGTCACGGGCGTGTCACGGGCGTGACACAGGCGTGTTCGGCCTCAGGCCGTGCAGTCGACGCTATGGCGGTCGACGCTAGTCGAGTTGTAGAACACGGCCTAGGACACGGGCGTGTCCCAGGCTGTGTCACTCCAGGGATTCTGCAAGTGTGGTACACGGGCCGTGACACGGGCACAAACACGGGCGTGTCAAATTTGACACGGGCGTGTCTGATGCCGTGTCACAAGGCCGTGTACCTCTCTGACAGCGAAATGGTGGTCGAGTGCACACGGGGGGCGTGACACGGGTCCCGACACGGGCGTGTCGCAGGTGACACGGGCGTGTCGGAGGCCGTGTCAAAGGCCGTGTGCTGGTTTTTCGACTCGATCGAGACGGCGAATGGGTGACATGGCCAGGCACACGGCCGTGTTGCAACCCGTGTTCGGTCCAGATTTTCTAATTTGGGTTCCGATCGTGGCCGTTCGTTCTTTTCTTTGGGAGATCCAACGGTGGGGGGCCTCCCTGGGCGGTTTAAGGCCGGGAATAGGGTTCCAAACCCTCATTCCCCACTTTCTTTTATCTCTCTAAGTTCTAGAGAGAAGGGAGAGCAAGGAGGCCAAGTTCCGGCCGCCGGCGAAGCTTCGGAGGTCCGTTTCGCGAGCGGAGTTCAGATCCGCGAAGGTGGGAGCGTTGCGGTGGTTTTCAACCGAGCAAATCTTCTCCATGGCTAGGAAGAGGGGACGGAAGGTAACGACGCTTCTCCTCTCGGTTTTTAGGATTTAGGATGCATGAATAGCATCCCCTTCCTTTCGTATTTTGAGCACCGAATCTCTCAAATGAGAGGGATTCGTGTAGCCTAGGTTCAAGAGGACCTCCGGGTTGAGTATGCTCATCCCGGCATGCTTTTCATTAGAGATCCGCTCCGTTAGCGGATTAGGCATTGTAGGTGAAGCCGTGGTCGCGATTGTTGGTCCGACCCGGTGATGTTGCATAGCGAGTTTTGGGGTTTCGATAGAAATCCGCAGCGGCAATACGGCGTTGTAGGTATGCGTTTTCCCCCTCATATTTGAGTGAGTACTCGTAGTCGGAACCGGACAAGGTTAGCTCCGCTTTGTGCGGTAGATGGTTTCCTTGGAGCACGGGAAAGACACGGTGCGAGTGGCGATTTGGGTGGGGAAACCTTTGTTTGTGCTGTGCTAAGGCACGGTTATGTTTCCGTGGTCGGCTGGCTATCCCGTGGCACGCAAGTCATGTTGGGAAAGTGTCCCGGCGAGACTAGCCCCTTCTGTGGACTGACGAGAATGTCGAGCGGAGGACAAGCCCGTGCAATGTGGCCATGAGCGGGTGGGGTCCAACAAGGCTTCTTAGAATCGTTCAGTGTGAGACGGAACCCTGACGTGCGAAGTCAGAATGTGCGGGCAAGCCCCGGGGTATATGACCCTTGTGCAGGTGGGGCCTTTGCAAGGTTCCGTGTGACGGCGTGTGTGCCGTTAGGGATATGGTGGTTCGCTTGGGTTTGCTGATTTAAGCCAATGGGGAAACGGAAGTACCCAGTGTTTGATGTTGTGCTAGATGCATACGAACTAGGGTGCCTTGGGTGAAACCCGGGTTGCATTCATGCTGCGTAGTAGGCCCTTTCACCTTGTACAAAACATAGAGAACATGTATGCTGTATGAGACATCCAAGCCTGTTTTACAGCTTTAATATATTTTCTCTTTTGGTATACGAAGTGCTAACTTGCAGGTGGAGTGGTATCCAGGGGTCCGTTAGGGACGGCCGGGAGGAGATGTGTTTGTTACACAGTAGAGGTCAGCCTTTGCTGACCCACGTTACTTCAAATCCTTACAGGGCAAGGATCGCATGTAGGAGCTAGCGCGCCGGGCGAAAAGCCCTAAGCCTCATGAAGTGTTGCTGTGCTTGGTTTCTCCTTTTATGTTTGCTACTTTTGTTATGTTTATGTCCGGCTTGCATGTCGAGGTAGCCTAGGAGTGCTTGGCACATTGATATGTTTTGGACTATTATTCGGTAAGGCCTTAAGGCCATTTGATACTCTATCGTTAGTGGATAACTTCTGTCGGTATGTTCTGTTTCCGCTGTGTTTGTCTGGAGTTTTGAGATTGGGTAGTTTTCATATCATCTTTTAATACTAAAGCTGTGGCGTCCGTATGTTATGGGGCCCCGGCCGGACCCATATTATATGGTCTTTACAGGGGAGGTGTTACAATTTGGTATCAGAGGGAGGTTCGCGTTCCAACGAAAAGTTTCGCGGTCGAAAGTATAAGTCGAGTCGCGTATAAGAAGTTATCCACATAGGAGTATCGCAGGACCATGAGTGTCCTGGTGTTCGAGTCTTGCGATTAAAGACTGATTTGTGTTTTCTTGCTTGTGTTTAGAGTGCAAGCAACGAGGCTGGGACCTCAAGGCCAAAAGAAGAGCTCTCGGCAAGTAGTGCGACTGCGCAAGGTCCGCTAGGGATGGGAGTCACACCGGCCGACTTCTGTCGTATGCTTGCAGAAGCGATGGTGGCGGCCCAAGCTACAGCGACAGCACAGGTAGCAGCTCCCGTTGCTCAGGTAGCAACTCCTGCTTCCCCAGACACGGCAGCGACCGTGCAGGTTGAGGAAGCCAGGCGGGCAGAGCCGCAGGCCGAGAGAGTGGTTGTCGGGCATGGGGACCGGCAAATGAAGTACTTTCTAAGTTTCCACCCTCCAACCTTCAAGGGAACCGGCACACCCACAGATGCAGAGGATTGGTGGGCTAGAATTCAGGATCTTCTGAGGGCAGTAGAGGTGCCAGATGAGAAAAAGGCAGAGTTCGCAGCCTTTATGTTGGAGGGAGATGCCAAGTTATGGTGGGTGAGCCACAGTGGCCGGCAGTTTCTAGGACGCACACCGTCCATCCAGGAGTTTGGTAATGCCTTCCTGAAGAAGTACATACCCGCCTCAACGAGGTTAGCCCTCCAGAGGCAGTTCCTACATCTGGTGCAGCGAGACAAGTCAGTGGATGAGTATGTTCAGGAATTTACTCGCTTGGGTCGTTATGCAGGGACGACCATGGCAGACGATGAAGAGAGGGACAATCTCTTCTACCATGGATTGAGGGAGAATCTAATACAACCCCTCATATCGATGAAACGTGCGGGTTTCAACGAATTGGTGGAGGCGGCCCGAATTTTGGAGAGTGACATGGAGCGATCCCAGCATCGCAATGGTTTCACACCCAAGCAGGGGGAGGAGAAGAAGCCTGCCCAGTCACATGGAAAGGCGGAAGGGAGCCGATGGAAGAAGAAGCCTTCCCCATATAAGTCGGGCGAGAAAAGTAATTGGACGTCCGGAGGGTCACGCTCTAAGGGCCCTCAGACGTGCTATAGTTGTGGCAAGCCGAGCCACATAACAAGATTTTGTACCCAAGGGGGCACTGAGCAAGAGCCAAGGCAGGAGCAAATTGTGCGCTCCGGCCCCAGTGCCGCAGAGAAAGGGAAGATGACGGAGTCGAGTGCTTCTCGGTTTCAACCAGTGCAGCCAAGGGCCTACAACCATGGGCAACAAGAAGCAATCCGTCAACCCGATGTGGTGACAGGTACGAGAGTTCAACCTGCACCTTAGATTCCTGTCTTTCGAGCCTTTATGTTTTTTGCATGTGTGTAGGCTTTGTAATGGTATCTGGGTACCCCGCTAGGGTACTCTTTGATACGGGAGCGTCGCACTCCTTCCTTGCGGAAGGCTTTATCCGGAGGATCGGAGTGGAGTCTTTCTCGACGGACTCCGAGTTGAAAGTGCGCATGCCCAATCGGTCATCTATGACTACTAGGGCTAGAGGCCGGATTTGTTGGAGTCTTGAGGGAGTCGACTTCTTATTGGTAGCAGCGATCTTGCCGTTGTCCGAGTTCGATGTGATTTTGGGGATGGATTGGCTAGTGGAGCAGCGTGCCAGTATCGACTGTTTGTCCAAGGTGGTAACCCTGAGGGGCGCGGGGCAAGCGGAAGTCAAGTTTGAAGGTCTGCATGGAGTGGCCTGTTCCCTAGTTTTGGCACTTCAGTTAGTGCGAGCTGTTAACCAGGGAGGTGTAGCTCTAGTAGCATTGTTGGAGGTTAGCCTCTCCAGGCTGTCTCTAGGAGAAGTGCCCGTGGTGGCGGAGTTTGGAGATGTTTTTCCCGAGGAGTTACCGGGAGCACCTCCTCGGCGGGAGATTGATTTCTCCATCGAGTTGGTGCCCGAGGCTAGACCAGTGTCTCGTCCACCCTTCAGGATGACACCAAAGGAGTTGGCCGAGCTCAAGGTTCAGTTGCAGGAGCTTTTGGAGCAAGGGTATATCAGGCCCAGCTCTTCACCGTGGAGTGCGTCGGTGTTATTCGTAAAGAAGAAGGACGGTAGTATGCGTCTGTGCATAGACTACCGAGAGTTGAACAAATTGACTGTCAAGAATAAGTATCCGATCCCTCGGATAGACGATCTCTTCGACCAGTTGGTGGGGTCGGTAGTGTACTCCAAGTTGGACCTGAAGTCCGGATATTATCAGTTGCGGATTCGTGACGAGGACATACCCAAGACCGCGTTTGGTACGAGGTATGGTCATTTTGAGTTCTCGGTGATGCCGTTTGGGCTAACGAACGCGTCGTCCGTGTTCATGGACTTGATGAACTTAGTGTTTCGCGAATATTTGGACTGGTTCGTAGTCGTCTTTATCGATGACATTTTGGTGTATTCCAAGTCGGAAGCGGAGCACGAGTCGCACTTGCGGACAGTATTGCAAGTATTCAGAGAGAACCAGCTTTATGCGAAGTTCTCCGAGTGCGAGTTCTGGTTGGAGAAAGTGGCATTTCTAGGCCATATGATTAGTGGGGATGGGGTGGCGATGGATCCAACGAAAGTAGAAGCCATCAAGGAGTGTCCAGTTTTGAGGACCGTGGCAGAAGTCCGAAGTTTTCTTGGACTAGCCGGGTACTACCGAAGGTTTGTGGAAAACTTTTCGCGGATAGCTCTACCCCTCACTTCACTAACTCGCAAGGATCAGAAATTTGTATGGACTCAAGAGTGCAACGAGGCGTTTGAAACCCTGAAGGAAAGGCTAATGACGGCGCCGATCCTAAGTCTGCCAAAGGGGACCAAAGGGTTCCGGATTTTCAGCGACGCATTCGGATGCGGTTTAGGGTGCGTGTTGGTGCAGCATGGTAGTGTGATAGCTTTTGGTTCAAGGCAGCTGAAGCCTCATGAGAGAAATTACCCCGTCCATGATTTGGAGTTGGCGGCGGTAATTTTTGCGTTGAAGTTGTGGAGGCACTATATTTATGGTGCAAAGGTGGAGATCTTCACGGACCACAAGAGTCTGAAGTATCTCCTAGATCAGAAGGACCTAAATATGCGGCACCGTAGGTGGGTCGAGTTCCTGGGGGACTACGAGGTGGCGATTCAGTACACGCCAGGGAAAGCCAATGTGGTGGCATATGCTTTGAGTGGGAAATACTCGGGGCAAGGAAATTGGATTGAAGCTCACGATGAGCGGTTAAGGCGGGACTGGGAGTCCCTTGGTTTGGAATGTGTGGCAAGAGGCGAGTCTAGCGTGGCTCGACTAAATTGGATTGAGATGCAGAGTGACTTATGCGATCGTATTCGGGAAGCGACCCGTGTAGATGCGGAGTTCCAACCTTTCGTGGAGGAGGCTCTAAAGGGCGAGGGTAGCTCCTGGGAGATGGTTGATGGGATTCTGAGGAAGGGCGGAAGGATTTGTGTACCGCAGTTCGGCAAGCTCCGCGAGGAGTTGATGTTTGAGGCCCACTTCACTAAGTACTCCATTCACCCGGGTAGTACAAAGATGTACTTGGACTTGAAGAAGTCCTATTGGTGGACTGGGATGAAGCGGGACGTGGCTTTGTGTGTGAGTCGGTGCCAAACATGTGCCTTGGTGAAGGCCGAATGTCAGAAGCCGGGCGGGTTCTGTAAGCCTCTTCCAATCCCCGAATGGAAATTTGATGACATCTCCATGGATTTTGTGCATGGGTTGGCTAGATCGCAGCAGGGTGATGATGCCATTTGGGTGATTGTGGACCGCTTGACCAAAGTGGCACATTTCATCCCAAACTGGAAGGAGGACGGTGTGGAAAAGTTGCTGGAGTTGTACGTCCGCAATATTGTACGACTCCATGGGATTCCGAAGAGTATAGTCAGCGACCGGGATGGACGTTTTACGTCTAAGGATTGGCGGTTGGTGCAGAAGAGCTTGGGCACAAAACTCAAGTTTAGTACGTCTTTTCATCCTCAAACCGATGGGCAAACTGAGAGAACGAACCGTACTTTGGAAGATATGCTAAGGATGTGTACTCTCGACTTCGGCAAGAAGTGGGAGGATCACCTCTTCATGGTAGAGTTTGCGTATAACAATAGTTACCAAGCTAGTATCAAGATGGCACCATACGAAGCTCTGTATGGGAGGCGGTGTCGAACACCGATGTCTTGGACAGAGACGTGAGACACCAAGCTTTTGGGGAAAGAAGTGGTAGACGATGCTAGTGAGTTGGTGCGGACCATCCAAGAGCGTATGAAGGTAGCTCAAGATCGGCAGTCGAAGTTTTACAATGCTCGCCACAGGCATGTGGAATTCGCTGTGGGCGACTGGGTGTATCTTAAGATCAAGCCGTTCAAAGGCGTTTCGCGAATTCGCCGACTCAAGAAGCTGAGTCCGAGATTTTTGGGACCATTCAAGGTCATCGAGCGAGTGGGAGAGGCAGCGTACTGGTTGGTGTTGTCCACAGAGCTAAGTGGATTGCATGACGTTTTTCACGTCTCCGTCCTGCGGAAAGCGTTGTTAGAAGCCAGCGTGGTGATTGAGCCGACGGCGGTGTCGGTAGAGGAAGACTTGGGGACGCGAGTTCGTCCAGTCGGGATAGAAGACTCAGAGGTTCGGCAATTGCGGAACAAGGAGGTCAGACTCGTAAAGGTCCGTTGGGACAACTGTGGTTGCGAGGAGCTCTCATGGGAGCGAGATCAGGCCATGCTAGAGGAGTACCCCGAGCTTTTCTCTTCAGGTACTGTTTAGTTTTGTTTACCTTCCATGTTTTAAATTTCAGGACAAAATTCTTTTAAGGGGGAGAGAGTTGTAACACCCCGAAACTCAAAAGAGGGACGGGTGATGTTTTAAGCCCAGTTTGGTTTTTGGAGCAGGTGTCACGGGCGTGTCACGGGCGTGTCACGGGCGTGACACAGGCGTGTTCGGCCTCGGGCCGTGCGGTCGACGCTGTGGCGGTCGACGCTAGTCGAGTTGTAGAACACGGCCTAGGACACGGGCGTGTCCCAGGCCATGTCACTCCAGGGATTCTGCAAGTGTGGTACACGGGCCGTGACACGGGCACAAACACGGGCGTGTCAAATTTGACACCGGCGTGTCTGATGCCGTGTCACAACGCCGTGTACCTCTCTGACTGCGAAATGGTGGTCGAGTGCACACGGGGGGCGTGACACGGGTCCCGACACGGGCGTGTCGCTGGTGACACGGGCGTGTCAGAGGCCGTGTCAAAGGCCGTGTGCTGGTTTTTCGACTCGATCGAGACGGCGAATGGGTGACACGGCCAGGCACACGGCCGTGTTGCAACCCGTGTTCGGTCCAGATTTTCTAATTTGGGTTCCGATCGTGGTCGTTCGTTCTTTTCTTTGGGAGATCCAACGGTGGGGGGCCTCCCTGGGCGGTTTAAGGCCGGGAATAGGGTTCCAAACCCTCATTCCTCACTTTCTTTTATCTCTTTAAGTTCTAGAGAGAAGGGAGAGCAAGGAGGCCAAGTTCCGGCCGCCGGCGAAGCTTCGGAGGTCCGTTTCGCGAGCGGAGTTCAGATCCGCGAAGGTGGGAGCGTTGCGGTGGTTTTCAACCGAGCAAATCTTCTCCATGGCTAGGAAGAGGGGACGGAAGGTAACGACGCTTCTCCTCTCGGTTTTTAGGATTTAGGATGCATGAATAACATCCCCTTCCTTTCATATTTTGAGCACCGAATCTCTCAAATGAGAGGGATTCGTGTAGCCTAGGTTCAAGAGGACCTCCGGGTTGAGTATGCTCATCCCGGCATGCTTTGCATTAGAGATCCGCTCCGTTAGCGGATTAGGCATTGTGGGTGAAGCCGTGGTCGCGATTGTTGGTCTGACCCGGTGATATTGCATAGCGAGTTTTGGGGTTTCGATAGAAATCCGCAGCGGCAAAACGCCGTTGTAGGTATGCGTTTTCCCCCACATATTTGAGTTAGTACTCGTAGTCGGAACAGGACGAGGTTAGCTCCGCTTTGTGCGGTAGATGGTTTCCTTGGAGCACGGGAAAGACACGGTGCGAGTGGCGATTGGGGTGGGGAAACCTTTGTTTGTGTTGTGCTAAGGCGCGACTATGTCTCCGTGGTCGGCTGGCTATCCCGTGGCACGCAAGTCATGTGGGGAAAGTGTCCCGGCGAGACTAGCCCCTTCTGTGGACTGACGAGAATGTCGAGCGGAGGACAAGCCCGGGCAATGTGTCCATGAGCGGGTGGGGTCCAGCAAGGCTTCTTAGAATCGGTCAGTGTGAGACGGAACCCTGACGTGCGAAGTCAAAATGTGCGGGCAAGCCCCGGGGTATATGACCCTTGTGCGGGTGGGGCCTTTGCAAGGTTCCGTGTGACGGCGTGTGTGCCGTTAGGGACATGGTGGTTCCCCTGGGTTTGCGGCTTTAAGCTAATGGGGAAACGGAAGTACCCAGTGTTTGATGTTGTGCTAGATGCATACGAACTAGGGTGCCTTGGGTGAAACCCGGGTTGCATTCATGCTGCATAGTAGGCCCTTTCACCTTGTACAAAACATAGAGAACATGTATGCTGTATGAGACATCCAAGCCTGTTTTACCGCTTTAATATATTTGCTCTTTTGGTATACGAAGTGCTAACTTACAGGTGGAATGGTACCCCGGGGTCCGTTAGGGACGTCCGGGAGGAGATGTGTTTGTTACACAGTAGAGGTCAGCCTTTGCTGACCCACGTTACTTCAAATCCTTACAGGGCAAAGATCGCATGTAGGAGCTAGCGCGCCGGGCGAAAAGCCCTAAGCCTCATGAAGTGTTGCTGTGCTTGGTTTCTCCTTTTATGTTTGCTACTTTTGTTGTGATTATGTCCGGCTTGCATGCCGAGGAAGCCTAGGAGTGCTTGGCACATTGATATGTTTTGGACTATTATTGTGTAAGGCCTTAAGGCCATTTGATACTCTATCGTTAGTGGATAACTTCTGTCGGTTTGTTCTGTTTCCACTGTGTTTGACTAGAGTTTTGAGATTGGGTAGTTTTCATATCATCATTTAATACTAAAGCTGTGGCGTCCGTATGTTGTGGGGCCTCGGCTGGACCCATATTATATGGTCTTTACAGGGGAGGTGTTACAACACCTTCACACCCCTGAAGGTCATCACTACAAAACGCAGATCCTGCCGACCAAATCGATCTCAAATGTAGCAAATAATGTAGTAAGTCCACAGAAATCACATATAGAAAATAATCTCCACGAAGGGATTATCCACAGATATAACAATCAAAATACTAAATCTTGGGCTTATGCCCAGTACATCAAGTCCTCACTACATATCACTCATTGCGGAAGCAAACTAAAATAACTACTAGCAATCATGAGTCACAGTTCTTTTCGTCTGAACTCCGGTACTAGACTGCCCGATCTCCAAGCATGCCGACCTTCAGGGATGCTCCTCAATGCTGTGCTCCTTGGTCCCCTAAAATGATGTGGTTCGAAAACCGTTAGTCTAAAAGACTAAGTCCTATCATCCCCCACCCCTTCCCTCATGGCTCCTAAGAACCGAGCGGGGAGAAGGAAAGGGAAGGAAATGATAGTGGAGAATAATAAATAAGCAGATGATAGCGGAACTAATGTAGTAGTTCTTAGGTACATAAGACGGTAATAAGGGTATGAAAAACTGAATAAGAAAGTAACCTTAACTTATGTGAAAATACATAAGCTAAGGGATGTCTTGCAGGGCTCCCGTCGTATAAAAAGTCCCATACCGATTTATACAATAGGGTGTCGGTTTTACCAGTAAGCATAGATATGTAATACTGAATAAAAACCTTAACTTATAACCACGCTCGCACGAACTTATAAACCAAGGGGTCGTTTTGCAGGGCCTAATGTATAAAGCATCCCATACCACTTATACATTAGGTGTCACGTTATATGCAATGATTATGATATGAAATATAATTATAAATGATGTGAACATGCAAGTGCAACCCACCCACTCGACTCTGTGTACACAGACCTTTAGTTCCCCCTTTCTAGAGCCGAACCTCCCAGGATACCTCCGTAGTGGTAAACGGAAGAGGTGGATTTGGCCTCGCCCACCTCTAAACTTGTAATATCACTACCAGTAAGACCTATCGTACGCCTCAATGCTGGTGCACTAAGCGGAGCTCCTCCGTACTCTTGCTGTCTAGCGCACCGGACTTTATTTGGCCAAGTGCTAAACCACATTTGTCGAGTTAACCTATTATCATCAGTGCATCGACCCTCCGATACCGAAGAACCACAACCTTATACTTATGCACATGCAACCTTATGTATCATCTACTGAGCCAAAGCTCCCAGGACCATCCCGTTCGTCATAAGCAACAACTGAGACAAAGCTCGCCGCGCCATCCTGCCCATCACAAACCATTATCGAACCAAAGCTCGCCGGGCTAACCTGCACATCACCAAAACCACTGGGCTTACTGCCCGAGTGACCCAACTTATTTCCTCGAGACATCGAGGTGTGAGAAGGTGAAACCATAAATTTACTAGTTACTCTTGCATTTCAATTTTGCTTACGATTCAGGTTTAGCCCAGGACTGCCCAAGGTATTTCCCGTGAAGGGCTCTCGAGGGCATTAGGATCTACGATGGGCGGAAGCCCAAAGGTCTCTTTCGCAAGGCACTTATTCTTATTGGTTAATACCCGACTCCTCATCCCTTAACTATTACGTTGGATCTAACCGTAGTATTTTGACACTTCCTCTCTACGGGAAAGACGATCTTTCGTCGATCCCGAGCACCTTCTAACATTTAGCCAAATCCAACCCTCCACTCATCCAACTTCCAACAAGGAACTCATTTCTTATTTATCCAAACCAGCAAACCACTAACCCTGACTCATGTGCCAAAATTTATACTCCAAGATAATTTCTGCAGTTTTACTATATGCAGACCACTAAGGCTATATGACATGTAAAACGTGAGGTACATCAAATAATCAACCAGTACTCCTATAATAGTTATTGGAGGGCTATTATGACCTTAAAAGCCCAAATCTAGAGTTTTACAATTTTCCTATTTATCTGATAATTTATTTAATTATTCTAGTGACCAAAAATTCCTAGATTGGACATGAAGTACCAATTTCAGAAAAGATACTTTTCCACCAAATTTATTTTATATACAATATGAATATTTAACTTAAGATCCAAAGTCTCTAGATTTTTCAGCAAGGTTTAGGCCCCTATTTCTAATTTCAAATATATCCCACAATAATTCATTTAAAGAGATAAGTAGGACAATATTACTTCCAAAAATTCATAGAAAATTCAAGGATAATTCTAAGGCCATATAAATGCTCTAGGTCAAATTTAATAATTTATTAACAAGTAATAAAGTCAATAATTGATTTTCTCATAATATTCTAAGTTAATGGATTAATGGACAAGGTACAACAAATATTCATCTAAAAATTCCAAATAAATTACATATTAGAATAATGAACTATGAACACTACTTATCAATTTTCATAATTTTTTCAACAAGTATTGAGCTCTGTAAGAATTATTTATCAAGTTCCCAAATTTATGAATTCGCTAAGTAGGTATCCTAATTATGTATTTAAAAATTCTATTAAAATTTATATATGATCAATATGGTCTAAAACTTCCTCTGCGAAATTTTTATGACCTTCCAATGGGAAGTGGGGTCATAATGACCAAATGATTAATTTGGGCAACCTCATGAGTTACAAAGGACGTGCTAAGATTATTGTTCAAAAATTCCCAATTAAATTCTCAGTGGTTCAATCTAGCCTTATGACCACTCTACCCAAATTTCATTATATTTCAATGGGTTTCACTAACCTATCCTAGCACTATAAGGTTTATGGCCTAAACTAGGGTAAGTGTTTGGTGGGGCCTACCCTTTCCCAAATCCCCTAATATCTTCACCAGAGGTTTTAGCTTACCTAGAACCCTCCCCACAAGTTTGCAGGCTCATACAAGGTCTTTTGACCTTATGCCCTTCACAAGGCACAAAATTTCCTTCCGTAGGGTTTGGCCTTAGATACTAGGCCAAATCATTTCCAAACAACCCCATCTTCCATAGGAAGGTGTTAAAAGCCATGCTAAGTCATTGGACCCAATTTCAACCTCTGTTGAGGTGCTTTGGCCACACAAAGCCCAAGGTACAACTTTGGACCAAAATACCTATGTAAAGACAAGGATAGGGTTTGCTTGATTTCAATTCAAACACCCTCCAAATGTATTGAAATTTTATCCAGAGCTTCATAATGATCCTATGCACCACTCACCAAATTTGGACGAGTTTGGAGTTCATTTGACCGCTAAATTAATATAACCCTAGAGAAATTTAATTATTTACAAAACTATATAAAAATTGTTTCCCAAAATTACCATTTTTGGTCATGGTCTAGATATGAACTAGGGTGACTCCCTGACAAAATTTCAAGTCATTTGGACCATAGATGAGGTGTGAGCACCCATTTTAATTTCTGCCCAACCATATGTATAGACCCCACCAAAATGAGTGCCCTGGTCAAACAAAGCACCCAAATTTGTTCAAACCAATTTTGTTTTAACGTAGACCCACAAGGCTACATTTTATGTGTTGACCATTTCCTCTACAAATGCCTATAGGTATTTTTAAAAATTAAAAAACATTAAATATAAAATCTGTGACATAATTAAATAATCAGAAATTCATATCCTATAGTATGATATCATTCCCTGCACGAATCTTGGCACGCTTTGGACGGCATCTGGTCGTCTTCTACCTCCAGCAGGCGGCCTACATTCAATTCGCCTGAACCATCTTCCAGCCGCTGCTGCAGGTAATCCAGCCACCTCCCCGGCCGGCCACCGCCACCACCACCTTCATGGAGGTAGTGGCTACCTTTGGGCGGCCGCACAGCCGCCGGGGAGCACTATTCCGGCGAACCCGAAAAGCACAAATGCATGGAAAACCAGGGATTTTTATGATTTGAATCGGGCTCAATTGAGCCCGTACCCTGGCCCTAAAGATTGCTATGAACTACCCATGGAAAAAGGAGTGGAGGAGGACCTGTGGGGGTGGTTGTAGCCTTGCCGATCACCAGATTGGAATGGTGGTGGATGGAGGTGGTCGGGTTCTTACAACAGTACAGTGCAATTGCTTGGCTCCTTTAGAAAAAGTGTGGGAATTCCTCCTTGGAGTCCAGGGAAGCTTTTAAGAGGGAGAGATGAGGTGTTAGGTGGCTGTAGGCTTCATTTCCATTTTTGGCCTTAGTCAAGGTTGGCGGCCATGGTAGTTAGGGGGTAAAACTTGTCTCCAACTAGTCAAGGATTGGCTGGTTTAATTGGGGCTGCATTCCTTGTCCTAAAGCAATGAATGAGAGGTTGGGGAAAGGGAAAGGAGGAGCCCAAAGTCTTCCTCCATTACTTTCTCTCACTTTCTCTTTTACATAGGTGGCTTTTCTCTCTCCTACACACCAAGCTTAAATTTGACTCTTACCTAACCTAATGGCAGCCCACATGTTCATTTCATCCATCAAGGCAAGGTTAGCCAAGTGAAATGGGCTTGAGCTTTAGTTAGCCCATTTGGGCTCGCTTGACCTAAACATGGACTAGGGTTAACCTTGGTCAATTTGGTCTTTGAGGTTGCCCCTAATGGGTCCTTGGTGACCCATTGGCCTCCCCTAAGGTCTAGGTGGGGTTGACTTAGCCCTTGGAGGTCACTTGACCATTAACTAGGGCACTTTGACCACATTAGGGCTATAGTTGGCTTTGGTCAACTTTGCCTTTTTGGTTGACCCTAATGGGTCCTTGGTGACCCTTTGGCCTCTCACTAGGGTTAGGAAGGTATATGTGGGGTCCACTTGGCTAAGGGACTTCAATTGGCACTTGTGTAGGTCAGTTTGACCCAATAAGGGTTAAGGTTAACTTTGGTCAACTTAACCCTTTTGACTGGCCTACATGGGTCTTTAGTGACCCATTGATCCTACTTTAGGTCTAGGAAGTCCCTGGTAGGGTTAGTTGGGCTTTACTAGGGCACACTACTCCTAGTTAGGGCACCTTTGCCAATTTTGACCTAGAGTGGTTCTAGGTAAACTTGACCACCCTATACCTATCAAATGGACCCCTAGGGCTCTAATGGACCTTACAATGTGTTGATGAGACCATGGTGGGGTCTTGAAGTCTTGGTGAAGCCCATGGTAATATTAAATTAGGGTTTAGAAATTTATTATTTTCAGACCATAGTGTTCTCACCTACATTCCTAGGTTCACTTGGCCTTCTTGGGCTTCCTAGGGTTTTGTCATGACCTAGTCATGACAAAACTACTCCTAGGGGTCTATTTGTTTGAGTGATGTTACATTGTGTGAGCTCAACTCACTCAACACCAAAAGACTTAGAAAAATCTGACTGCCTAGACGGCGTTAAGTGAGCTCACCTCACTCAACGCTGTCAACGCTTTTTACTTAGTCTCCAGACCGAAAAGCTAGGCATTGAGTGTGCACAGCACGCTCAATGCTTTTACACTTAGCCCTAAAACTAAACCTTGGCCCTAGGCTAACACTCAATGCCTGCTCATAGAGAGTTAGCAAATATAATTTCCCACCCAAAATACCCAGCTAAGCTACAGCTTCCCATACACCAGCCTATTTCCTCTTATTACATGGACTAATTGGACATATTCTACCCTAACAGCAGGTTAACCGAAGACAAAACCTACAACCTAATAAGACTAATCCTGGACGAGTTATATAGCAGCCCAACTCTAGATAAGATTAACGACAGCCCTAAGTTCTAAGAAGAGAACAAAACAAAATAGCTACCAAAAAGGAATCAGATGAATAAAATCAGATGAACAAGGAATCAGATGAATACATTCTAGGAATCAGAAATTAGATGAATAATAATTCAACTTGGTAAGGGCAAAGAGCACCACTTTCCTCTACTTTCTAGGAATCGGCAGCAACTCTCCTGACTCGACACCGACAGCAAGATCAGCCACCTAAGAGAAGATTTGGAGCTTTTTAGAGGGAAGACAAGCTAACTCGCAAAACCCTAGCTACCAAGACCAACCAAGAACTTGAAATACTTACCCTAGAGAGGTAGATCCGTGCGAGAACAGTCCATATCTGCCTTCACACAAGTAATTTGGGCTCTATCTAGCAGGAAATCGACGACCGGAGCTCCAGCTACTCCCGTCGCCCTAGTTTCTTCCGCTGGAAGCTAGCTGGATAAAGGCTTGGGGAAGAGGTAATGTGGGAAAGACTAAAGAATGGCCATATAAATTATCTCTCCACTCAACTAGATATAATATACAATATTTTATACTCAGCCACTTAACTAGTCTTCCACTAACCTAAAATAATCAGCCACTGTATATATACTTATATAAAAAATCAAGCTAACAACACTTAGCCACAAACAAGCCAAACAAGACCGGCCACTTATATCATTATATCAACCATTTAAATAAAACGCCAAAACGATGCAAAAAACAAATGATCTCAAAATTCGACGAAATTTGCACTGTAGCTAAATACCCATGCTACAAAAACACAAGCATTTCCGGAGGGGCTCCACTGAGTCACCAAAGTAGACTCCGGCTCGCTAGGGAATCTTGTAAACAAGCCACAAAACAAGCCACCAAAAGAACCTAAAGAGCTAAGACCACGCTCTAACAATAGCAAAGGCCGAAAATGCGTCAATATAACGCCAAACAAATATTAAACAATCATAGAAAAACTGGGGGCGTTACACCCCTCTCCACAAAAGTTGTTCTGGAATGCTTGGAATGGCCTGGTATTAATAGAGTTTTCCCATGGGTTGGTCACACCCTAAGTCACGCCCGGGGTGGGCATGATAGTGGGGCGTGAAAGGTACGGAGTTGACCTCGGGCGCTGGATTTTGGCGAGAATGATGATTGCTTCTGTACGATGGTGGTCACTGTAACATCCCATGTTACTTCTAGGCACCTTAACTTAGATTTGGTTAGGCATGTGGTGATCTAGGGGGAGGTTAGATAGGTTTGACCCTAGATGGTGAGTTGTCACCAGATAGGACCACTACAGGACCAGGTCAGACTAGGTCAATCTTGACTAACTAAGGACCTTAGCCACACCATGACCCCCACCACATTGCCCTAGCCCTAACTACAATCTAAGTAGACCCAAAGTCATGCCCTAGGTCAAAACTTTGACCATTGTTGACCCAGGTCAACTTTAGGCCTAAAATGGTCAAACCCTACACTCTTGGGTCCAATTAGATCAAGTAAGGAATCACCATGTCCCAAGCCATGTTGGGTGATGATTTAGACCTCATGACCACTAGGTGGGGTCAACCCACACACCCATTTGACCAAGTCAACCCTAAAAGTCAAACTTGGTCAACCTTAAGCTTAATTAAGGGTAAATGAAGGCCAAGCCCATTTCCAATGGGCAAAGCCCATTAGCCAAGGACCATGACCAGCCCAAATGACCATTGACAGCCACTATCCCTCTGAATTTGGAGAGAGAAGACATGCACAAGGGTAAAGTGGGAAATTTGGGTGAAGATGAGAGAGAAGGTGTGGTGGAGAAGAGGTGAGGCCATTTGGCCTTCATCTTTTCAGCTCAAGAACTGCTGGCAGACCACCTCAACACTTCTCAATGAGAATTGTTGCATGAGAGCAACCTGGCAGCCATGGTGGGCCAACAAAGTGGCCAAACCGAGCTCAACTAGGAAGTATCTCCCGGTATAAGCTTTCCCAGACCCAACCGACCCAGCCATTAGCTTTAGAAGGCTCTTGAGAGTTGAATTCGAGTGCTGGATCAAAGGAATTGGTGAAGAATCGAGATTTTGGGAAGGAGATCGCCGGAGCACCACTTCCATGGCAAACCGCCGCCATAGCCGCCGTCAAGCCGCCATACAGGTCCGTTTCGCCACCCCTCTTCCCGTACTAGGATCCTAGATCGTTTAGGAGAGAAATCGGGCTCAATTGAGCCCGATGCCATGTGAGATTTCTCGATTTTTCAGAGGATTTTTATACCTCTCGGGATCGCCGGAGCCGCCGTCTCCCGCCGCCTCATCGCCGGCAAATTGTAGCCACCACCACCGTGAAGGTGGTGGCACCGTTGGCCGGCCACGGCGCCACCTCATTCGGCTGGAAATATGCCCGCAAGAAGCTCTAGGAGAAGTCAATCCCAGCCGTTAAACCATCTGGGACGATGATAGGATTCCGTTCATTTAAGCTTAAGATTCGTGCTATTAACTATATAAATGTTATATTATAAAAATCAATAAATGTGTATTATTGTCACACATTTTCAGTCATCTTGCATGTGACATTTAGGGAATATAGAGGCTTCAACTAAGGTTGGAACCTGAATTAAAATTGTAGACGAATGTCTTACCTTTACAATTCCACCCTAAACATGAGTTTTGGTTTAGTGGTCTGGCCTGTAGGTCTTTTCTCCTAGGGCTGGTCCTAGGCTAGGGCAGAAATTAAAAATGAAGCCCATGCCAAACCAGGTGTCTTCATGACCTGAAATTTTGGTCATGTGCATGTTTAGGGCATATCTAGCCCATTCCAAAAATTTGGAATTTTTGAAAAACATTTTCCTATAGTTTTAATCAAAATGTCATAAATTAAATAAATGGAATAAATGGAGTGTTAGGCCTCCAAATGGCCCCAAATTTTGGTGGCAAGTCCTTTGGGACATTGTTAGGCTCTGACAAAAAGTTCAGCCCATTTAGACCTCTGCATGATGGGTTAACCCACTTGCAAGTGTAGGCTAGTATAAGCCTTGGTGTGCCAATAGCAAGTTTTACTATAATGTGAATTTATTCATTATGGAGCTTTTGCAGACCATGAAATTAATTCTAGAGGGCATTTAGGTCAAATGTAGTCCCTCAAAATTTTTATGGGATTTTTGGGATCAAAAATCCCATTATTTGGATTTTTGGAAATTATAGCCTTATTTGTAAATTAAAATGAAAAATTGGAATTAATTATGTAAAAATCTTCAAATTTGTCCCTGTTGTATAGTGGATCATAATTGATTAGGGGTAATTTTAATTTCTCTGTTTGAAGTCTTTTGAAGTAACATAGCATGAATTGACCATTTTACACCTATCCTTTTTGTTTCATAAATCAATACAAATATGGGTCAGAAAAATTTGGGAATATTTCTAGAGGTGTATATAGTATGAGACCACTGAATTATTTATTTCAGAATTTTTGAATGTACCTATAAATTTTAAACCATCATAATGGCATTTTGGTAATTATCCAATATAATGATTTGCAAGTCTATAACTTTGTTAAAGTTGATGAAACTTGGTCAATAGCATTATTTTGATGAATTAGGTTCCCTGTAAATTTATTGGAATTTTTGTCATTAAATTCCATATACTTCATTTGAAAAGTAGTAATTATGATGGCTTATGAAAATTAATATTTAAATACATAAATTTGGGGAGAAATTATGAATTTTGGAAAATAATGATGATTCATCATGATAATGATAAGAAAATTATTTTGCATCATTAGGACTATGCAACAACATACTTCATGTGTTAAACGACCAAGGAAAATATTTGGAGAAAAATAAAATAAATATAAAAATAATAGAGAAAATTATAAAAATTACCATACACATTCTAGATGGTCATACCACCCTAGGATAAATATATGGGGTCTATGGGTCCAAAGATTTGAAAGTTCGATTTCGGGGTGGTACAAGGTCGTGGGGTGCGCATAGTAAAAGTAGGCTGTACAATAGGCCACCAGGAAATGAATCAACAATTGAGTTAGAGTATAAGATCAGAAATATGACCCTGGGTGGCAGATGTTTTCTAGAGATGAGAGTAAAAGTGCAACCTTAGCCTACCCAAGAGGGGGATGATAGAAGACCGTCATTCCTTAACCCTTACTTTAAGTCACTAGGTCACTCCACGTAACAGGAGAGAGTAAAGGGGTTCTGGGTAGACATCAACTAAAGTAAATATCCTTGAGAAAGGGAGCTTTGGGATTCAGCCCAACGTAGCTTCTAGTGCCCCTGAGAGCCCTTCACCGGGAATACCTTGGGCAGTCCTGGGATTAACCTTAAGACTCTAAGTATGATAATCTGTAGGCAAGAGTAGTCTAATAGGTTAAGTGAACTGGACATGTGCTCACTCGTGCCGGGTTGGAGGGACTTGGAGTCTTTTGACTATACACTCACCCGGGCAGGGTTGGAGGTTCTGTAGCACATACTCACCCGCGACGGGTTGGAAAGAGAGTTGGGACTAGTTAGTCCTTCGAGCTGGAGGCTCAATATACTATACTTGCAAGTGCATATACTAGTGGCGGGCCATGCGGTACTGGCCAGCTGTCACACCGACGGCAGTACGGTGGACCAGGCGGGTGCAAGGGTTAGAAGGACTAGTAGGGTGTTTATACTGGAGTCTGGAGGACATTTCCTAATAACGCGCACCCGACCCAACAAGACTGACGGGTCGTCAGCAAAGTGGTACGCAGAGACTCTAGAGTGCACTGGCGGTGTACAGAGGCGTACAAGAGAGGTCTAGGCCTGGTAGTGTGTATACCCGCCTAGAAGGCGGAGACGCCCGCTCCGCTGCTGCCGTAGCCACAGCGGTAGTACCTGAGAGTGATGCTAGCTCTCGAAAAGTGGGAACTAAAGGTCTGTGATCACGGAGTCGTGTGTGTGTGTTGCACTGCATGTTCATAACATTCCCACCATATAGATGCATATCATTAACCTTCATAACAACCTATGACACCTAATGTATAAGTGGTATGGGACGCTTATACATTAGGACCTGCTATACGATCCCTTAGCCTATAAGCTTGAGTGGGCAAGTATAACGCCCCATTTTTTCAGCGATTATTTTTATTCTCGTTGGGCGTTACGATGACGCGTTTCCCTGGCTTGTGCCATTTGTGGAGTGTGGTTTAGCTCCTTAGAACTGAGTGCCCTATTCTGTAGCCTGTTGGCAAGATCTCCCTAGCAAACCGAGTCGTTTTGGGTGACCCGGTGTGGCCTCTCGGGGGGATGTTGGTGTTTGGCTTTATTTGGGTATAACTCGAGTTCTGTTCGTCGAAAATTAATTTCGACTTCGCCGTTGTGTTCGTAGCGTGGGTATTTAGCTACGGTGCGAATTTCGTCGAATTCCGAGGTAGTTCGTTTTTCGCGTCGATTTGGTGCTTTATGTAATTTTGTAATTAATTATATTATTATATAATTATATATATATATATATAGAATGAAAACCCCCGATCCATCATCTTCCCCACTCGAACCGCCGCCCCTGTACGAGAGAAACGGAGAAACCGCCTACCCTTCCCTTCGGACGCCGATTCCCGGAGCGTTTGTGGACGGAATTCGATTCCGAGAGTGGATTCGGATTGCTCTCGTCAAGACCTTCATTCCTACGGTAAGAAATTCGATTTTCGTGGAGTTTTGGGAGGATTGGAATTTTCGGTTTTGGAGCTTTCCGCCATTAATGGCCGAGTGTTTGTTTTAGGTGTTGCGGTCGTTTTGATCCGTGCGAAGAGGAGGAAAGCAGTCCAAAGCTTCGCTGTGATTTGAGGCAAGTGGTATTCTTGCCCTTGCCAAGTTTTTTTTTTATTTTACATGCTGAAATTGAAATCCCGGTTAGCCCAGGTTAGAGGCCTTGTTGTTCTCATTTTCTTGCTAACTATAA
The DNA here is from genome assembly GCA_039513925.1 of Platanthera zijinensis. Classification (NCBI taxonomy): domain Eukaryota; kingdom Viridiplantae; phylum Streptophyta; class Magnoliopsida; order Asparagales; family Orchidaceae; genus Platanthera; species Platanthera zijinensis. Next base: position 136,980,186 of record CM077078.1, on the reverse strand, counting down.
GGCTTAGTTCTTCCTACTGAAACCCCCCCTGTTTTTGTGATGATTGGAATCCAAATTGTCGGAGTGGAGCCGTTGTTTTCCTTTACTCTGATTGTTGCTCTGGTTCGGGTGTAGCCGAGAGGGAGAGTTAGGAGGGGGGGGTGTGGTTGCCGATTTTCGTTAAGGTATTACTCGAATGATTAGGCATAGTTTGTATAGTAGTGGTGCGCGACGTTGGTAGTCTCCTGCTGCTATTGCAGTAGCGTGAGTCGTGTGCGCGTTCTGGTGTCGTTCGGGAAATTCCAAACGGTACAGGTTAGCCACGCACGGTCGTTAACCGTTAAGGCGCACGACCACTGGTCGTGTGCCTCTGTTCGTGCGCGTGTAACTTTCAGTTTCCAAAGTTCTGTCTCGGAGATCGCACGAGCGCTGGCAAGCAGTGCGCACGACCACTGATCGTGCGTCACTGATCGTGCGCTGACGCTAAGTTTTCTAAGGTTTTCCAGGTTCGCTTTGCACGATCATCAGCCGATGAGTGCGCACGACCACTGATCGTGCGTCACTGATCGTGCGCTCTGTATATTTTCTTTTGCTAGGTGAATTTAGCTGGTTTTGAGTGCGGGAGTTTAGATACTCAAGTGGCAGGAAACTACTCGAGTTCTGGATCTTCTTCCTTGGTCGTTCGACTATCGTCGAGCTCCGTATTCTTTAGCGGGTTTGTGGGTAGTGACTTTATTTTGGCGGCGAGTGAGGCTAGCTCGCTCAACGCCAAAGTTTAGGTAGGCACTGAGTGGGTTTCACTCAACGCCTAGTCGTGTTGGTTTATTTCAACACTCTTCCTTTTCCTTGTCTTTCGTTTCCGAGTGGATTTCCAGTTGTATTTCTGGGTTTTCCTTGTCGGCCGTTTTCTTTTTTTCCTAGAGGCCGAATCGTGGGTCGTGGTTAGTAGTGGTGGTTGTAGCTCTTTATGGGGGTGGAGTTGTGTGATATAGCCAAGGCCACCCATGTTTTTCTTGCTCCAGGTACGGGCTGGGCATGTTGGGTGGAAGGTCCCTTGTGTTTTCACGTGTTGACCCTCGAGCTTTTGACTTGGACATGGTGGATTGGGGGACTGCGTTTGCCTTCGATCCGGTTCCTCGTTGTTGTTTTTGCTACTATCACTTCCCACAGTTTAGGGTGTTAGAAGTTTCTTCCTTGGTAGTTTGCAGCACTTTTGGCTCTTGATAGCCTAGTAGGCCCTGCAGGATGTTGTTCCTGGTCTGGGTTGTTGCTGTTTTTCTCGCACGTAGTGCTTTTCTTGTGGTCCTGTTTTGGACAGTTGTGACTCTTTCTACTGCATGTTTTTCTGGTACTTTTCCCCTTTTGGTTGACTCTTTCATGCAGTTTTACTTTGTTTAGTTTGCTGAGGTGTTCTGTTTTCTTTTGGAATGCCTCAGGTTCTGAGCTGTAGCCAGTCTGGTGGCTAGTTGGAGGTGGTGTTGTTGGTGGACTCCCGGACTTTGGAGTTCTGTTTACCTTGTTAGTGAGGTTGTTTTCAGTACTTTCTTACAGACATATATTTGTGGTAGTGGGTTCGTGTCAGGTTGTTGGCGCCCACTGGTAGTTTTTACCTTGTACTAGATATATACTATTGCTGCAACCATTTTCTGGAGATAGTCTACTTGCTCTGAGAAGGTTTTATGCTAGGTTGCTAGTTATTTTTAAACTATAATTATTATTATAAATAAAGCTCATGATCAGCATGTTTTATAAGACGTATTCACTATTTTCCAAATCACGTATAAAGACCGCGTTCTTATATATTATATAAATTAAATTTAGAGTCTTGCATAGCATGAGTGGTTTTCTTGGAACCCTTATGCGCCCCTTAGGATGTTAAACCTAAATAAAGTATTTTTCCGCAGCGTATAAATATAGTTTTTCTTTTGTGGACTAGGTGTTCCACTGAGCCGAGGCATACGGTCTCTAAAATACAACTGATTTTCTAATCATTAATCACATGATTTTCTTTCATTAAGTTGGTAGTTGGTTTTGCCTGAGCGTCAGCAGTTATCCCCTGCTTGACGTGGAATCACGACGCGTGTTTTCTCTTACTCTGATAATTCTTAATTCGGAGAAAATGCGTGTTGTGACAGTTGGTATCAGAGGGAGGTTGCTTGACAAGTTAGTTGAGCAACCTTCCTTTGTTCGCTTATTAGTAGTTCAACATCATATCATTCACACACCGATATGTCATCAGCACGTCTTGGCAAAAGCACGAACACTACACTCATAGCATAACATGAAGTATACGGGGCATATTATGTAGTATGGGATGCATAATATGTGTTCGTATATGGATCCACCATAGGGGCTACATGTGAGGGTTATGTAGTATGGGATGCATAACCTCACCACATGACTGCGACTAGCACATTTCTTTTTCGTTGCATGGAAATGTTATGTAGTATGGGATGCATAACATTTTCATGCGTATGCCGCTCATAACATGCATTAGGGCCTTTTTTTTAGAATGCATAGCACAATCATGCATATCATATCATTGCATAAGCACAACGCGCCGAGCTGAAGATTTGCAGGCTGACATATGTACACACATGAGTTTTCAAATTAACATAAATTCATGCATCCGATCTAGGCACAAGAGTTAGTAAGGTGGTGGTTAACCATCCTAGGTTAGGGCATATCATCTAATTTTTTGTGAAGAAGATAAACTCTCAGAGCAAGTTTAGCAGCTTTAAGTCTATATCTACATATGTATTGTCTGTACTGGTAATCGGTTCTAGTCGTTGGATTTGGATCTGATTTGCGTTGTATTGATTTTTAGGATGGCTAGGCGTCCTGCGACTCGATCGACTCCCCTGTCTGAGGGTGAATCTTCTGGAGCTCAGAATGATGCGGTGATCGAGAGTCTGCGTCAGAGTAGCGAAGCTATTGGCAGGTAGTTGGAGGAGGTGCAAGCCCAGATTCAGTCTTTGGTGGCTGTTGTGGCAGGTCAGGCTCAGGGTGCGCAAGTTCCTGCTGGGGGGTTAGCTGACCTCCTCCTCCTGCACCCTTGAGACCTCCAGTGGTGGTGCCAGCAGAGATGGCCTTCATCTCGCAGTTTCAGAGGCTGAGCCCTCCCACTTATGATGGGAAGGTAGATTTCATGGTGATAGATGACTGGCTGATCTCCATGGAGGAGATGTTCTCGTACTCAGGGATTGCAGATGATCAGAGGGTGATGATAGCCGCCTATCAGCTCAAAGGGTTGGCTAAGAGTTGGTGGCTGAGAGAAAAGGAGAGCTTAGTGGCTGGGTGCTCTTGGGAAGTGTTCAAGGAGATGCAGTTGAGGAAGTTCTTACCCTCGGTCGAGCGTGACCGCCTCATGAATGATTTCCTCTATCTGAAGCAAAGGCAGCTCACGGTGGGTGAGTGTGATATAGAGTTTAGTAAGTTGAGCCGTTTTGCCCCTGGATTGGTCAGCGTTGAGGCTGATCGAGTTAAGCGATTTCTCGGTGGTTTGAGGAGTGAGGTACAGCAGTTGGCCAGTGCTTATGGGACAGTGACTTATGCTGGAGTTGTAGAGGCTGCTCTTAAGGTTGAGGCCATTGAGACGGCGAAGAGCAGAGGCCAGCAGTTGAAGAAGGATAAGAGGAAGTTGGTAGAGGAGAAGAAACCCCTGGTACCCGATGCTGTTTCGGGAAAGAGGAGCAGGGTGGTGTGCAGTTTTTGTGGCCGGTCAGGCCATCCTGTCGAGAGGTGTTTCAAGAAGGCGGCAGCTCAGAAGAAGGAGCAGGTTCATGCGATTCAGGGTGCTCCTAGGATAGATGCCTCCTGTTCTGTTTGTAAGCGATTCGGCCATGATGCGGCCCAGTGTTGGACCATGGATAAAGTCTGCTTTCAGTGTGGGTAGAAGGGACACATCAAGTCGAGGTGTCCTCTGTTTCAGCCAGCTCTTCCTGCAGTTCCGTTACAGGCTTTACCTCCACCTCAGCGTGTGGACAAGGGAAAAGGGAAGCTGAACGTGATTTCTTCCGAGGAGGCTCAGACTTCGACCCAGGTGATCTCAGGTTAGTTGTTTGTTGTTTTTTCTTTCTAGCCTGGTAGTTTAGTTGCTAGATTATTTACGGTACTGTTGTGCTAGTTCCTTAGCTTTGTGCGCTCCTATAGGGAAATTTAAGGTGAAGAACCGCTGGGCGCGTGTTCTGTTTGACTCCGGCACTACCCACTCGTTCGTGACTAGAGCCTTTGTGGAGCGTCATCGGTTGTCTCTAGATCGTGTTCGGGATTCCTTCCGTGTCAAGTTTCCCTCTGGTGAATCTGTGTTGTCAGATTTGGGTATTTTGGATTGCCCGGTTTTGTTGGGGGATTTTCTTGCGAAGGCGGACCTGAAGATGATTGATCTAGAGGACTTCGATGTCATTTTGGGCATGGACTGGCTCTCTCGGTATGATGCGGTCATTCAGTGCAAAGGAAAGCGCTTGGACTTCATCAGGGACCACGGTCAGCCCGGCAGCGTGTATGCTGATCCGTGTCAGGATTCTCCTGTTCTCTCTGCGGTATGTGTTCAGAGATTGTTTCTTTCTGATTGTTGTGTTTGTTTAGTCTCGGCGGTTGGAACCGTTGTTAGCGTGCCACGCTTGGAGGAGATTCCTATTGTTTGTGGTTTCGCCGATGTTTTTCCTGATGATCTTCCTGGTATCCCTCCTGAGCGGGATGTGGAGTTTGTTATTGATTTGGAGCCGGGTACGCGTCCTATAGCTAAGGCGCCGTACCGGATGGCCCCTCGTGAGTTAGAGGAGTTGTGAATTCAGTTAGATGAGTTGTTGGCTAAAGGTTTTATCAGGCAGAGTTCGTCGCCTTGGGGTGCTCCTGTTTTGTTCGTAAAGAAGAAAGATGGGTCGATGCGGCTTTGCATCGACTATAGAGAGTTGAACAAGGTCACTATCAAGAACAGGTACCCTCTGCCGAGGATCGATGATTTATTTGACCAATTGCGTGGTAGCTCAGTGTTCTCCAAGATCGATCTTCGTTCGGGCTATCATCAGCTCAGGATCCGTGAGGCAGATATTCCACGGACTGCGTTTAGGTCGAGGCATGGACACTTTGAGTTTTTGGTGATGTCGTTCGGTTTGACCAATGCACTATCAGCTTTCATGGACATGATGAATCGGGTATTCAAGGATTTCCTAGACAAGTTCGTGGTGGTCTTCATTGATGACGTGTTGGTTTATTCTCGCAGTGCTGAGGAGCATGAGCAGCATTTGCGTTTGGTCCTATCAGAGTTGAGGAACCACAAGTTATTCGCCAAGTTGAGCAAGTGCGAATTTTGGTTGCCTCAGGTTTCTTTTCTAGGCCACGTGGTGAACAAGGATGAGATCTCGGTTGACCCAGAAAAGATTGCAGTAGTGATGGATTGGAGTAGGCCGAATACTCCTAAGGAGATCAGAAGTTTCTTAGGGTTGGCTGGCTATTATAGGAGATTTGTGGAGGGTTTCTCTTCTCTAGCCGCACCTTTGACCAAGCTGACTCAGAAGAATGTGGCTTTTGTTTGGAGCGAGAAGTGCAAAGAAGCTTTCCTGGAGCTAAAGAAGAGATTGTGCACTGCTCCCGTTCTGACCCTTCCTACTGAGGGCGTGGATTATGATGTGTATGTGGATGCTTCGCATATAGGACTGGGATGCGTATTAATGCAGGATGGAAAAGTAATTGCTTATGGGTCAAGGCAGTTGAAGACTCATGAGAAGAATTATCCTACGCATGACCTTGAGTTTGCAGCGGTTATCTATGCGTTGAAGTTGTGGAGGCACTTACTTTATGGGGCTCAGTGCAAGATTTTTACTAACCATAAGAGCCTGAAGTACGTGTTCATGCAGAAAGAGTTGTATCTGCGTCAGCGGCGGTGGCTTGAGTATGTGGCGGATTATGATGTAGAAATCCAGTATCATCCGGGCAAGGCCAATGTGGTGGCCGATGCCCTGAGCCGAAAGACGGGAAAGATCTTTAACCTCTCCACCGATCGGTTAGTTGAGGAGTTCCTCCTTATGGATATTTCAGTGGGATGCTGTAGTTTGCAGAGTAGCTTGTCAGTGGCAGAGCCGTCCTGGATTTCTTTGACCAGACTACACCAGAAGGACGACCCAGATCTGTTGCACTTGTTCATCAGGACAGAGAAGGGAGAGTTGCCAGATTTTGCTATCGATGATGCGGGTACTTTGAAGTACTGCGACAGGTTTTGCATCTCCGCCGTTGGGGATATTAGAAGTATGATTTGCAGTGAGGCTCATGGTTCCAGCGTTGCCTACCATCCAGGATCTACGAAGATGTACCGTGACTTAAGGCAAATTGCCTTGTGGTATGGTATGAAAGGAGATATAGCCCGATTTGTTGCTGAGTGTCACACTTGCAAGCGTGTGAAGGCTGATCATGGAAGGCCTGGTGGCAAGCTGACCCCGTTAGAGATCCCGACTTGGATGTGGGAGAGTATATCTATGGACTTCATTACGGGTTTGCCAAAATCCCCGAGAGGATTTGATTTTGTTTGGGTTATAGTGGATAGATTGACGAAGTGTGCTCACTTCGTGCCATATAAGATTGATTACCCGATGAAGAAGATAGCGGAGTTGTACTTGAATGAAGTCATCCGACTCCACGGTGTGCCGGTTAGCATCATTTCTGATCGAGACTCCCGGTTTACTTCTCGTTTTTGGCATAGTCTGCAGGAGGGTTTGGGTACGGATCTGAGGTATTCTACTGTGTACCACCCTCAGACCAATGGGCAGACGGAGCGGGTCAATCAGATTGTTGAGGATATGATCCGGTGCTATATTTTAGACCACAGTGGAGCGTAGGATGAGCGTCTGCGACTCATGGAATTTGCTTATAATAACAGTTATCAGGAAAGCTTGCAGATGGCTCCGTTCAAAGATTTGTATGGGAGGCGCTGTAGGACTCCGTTGTTTTGGGCTGAGGCTGGTGAGAAGCCTTTGTTGGGTCCAGATGCTCTGGAAGAGATGGAAGTCGCCGTGAAGCTTATTCGGGAGAAGCTTCGTATAGCTCAGGAGAGGTATGAAAAGAACGCCAATCGGCGTAGGTCTGCTTTGGAGTTTTTAGTAGGGGATCATGTATACCTCAAGGTTTCTCCAATGGTTGGTGTAAAGAGATTTGGTAAAAATGGGAAATTCGACCCAAGGTATGTGGGCCCGTTCGAGATTTTGGAGCGGATTGGTGTGTCTGCATATAGATTGGATTTGCCAGCGAACTTCCCTGGTGTTCATAATGTTTTTCATGTTAGCCAATTGCGGAAGTGTGTGCGCAGCAGTGGGCAACTCTTGGATGTTGTGCCCCAGTTGGAGCCCAACCTCTCTTTTGTTGAGGTGCCAGTTCGTATTTTGGATACTCAGGAGCGTGTGCTGCGAAAGAAGTCCATACCGATGGTGAAAGTTCTATGGAAAAATCAGGATTTGGAGAGCGCGACTTGGGAGCTAGAGTCGGCCATGAGGAGGGCGTACCCTCACCTGTTTCACTGATTGATCGGTATGTTTCCCTTGGTAACTTCTGTTTGTTACTTTTCCTTCTTTAGTAGGAGGGTTGTGCGTAAAGTTTCGGGACGAAACATTCTTTTAGGGGGAGTGACTGTAACGCCCCGTTTTTTCAGCGATTATTTTTATTCTCGTTGGGCGTTACGATGACGCGTTTCCATGGCTTGTGCCATTTGTGGAGTGTGGTTTAGCTCCTTAGAACTGAGTGCCCTTATCTGTAGCCTGTTGGCAAGATCTCCCTAGCAAACCGAGTCGTTTTGGGTGACCCGGTGTGGCCTCTCGGGGGGATGTTGGTGTTTGGATTTATTTGGGTATAACTCGAGTTCTGTTCGTCGAAAATTAATATCGACTTCGCCGTTGTGTTCGTAGCGTGGGTATTTAGCTACAGTGCGAATTTCGTCGAATTCCGAGGTAGTTCGGTTTTCGCGTCGATTTGGTGCTTTATGTAATTTTGTAATTAATTATATTATTATATACTTATATATATATATAGAATGAAAACCCCCGATCCATCATCTTCCCCACTCGAACCGCCGCCCCTGTACGAGAGAAACGGAGAAACCGCCTACCCTTCCCTTCGGACGCCGATTCCCGGAGCGTTTGTGGACGGAATTCGATTCCGAGAGTGGATTCGGATTGCTCTCGTCAAGACCTTCATTCCTACGATAAGAAATTCGATTTTCGTGGAGTTTTGGGAGGATTGGAATTTTCGGTTTTGGAGCTTTCCGCCATTAATGGCCGAGTGTTTGTTTTAGGTGTTGCGGCCGTTTTGATCCGTGCGAAGAGGAGGAAAGCAGTCCAAAGCTTCGCTGTGATTTGAGGCAAGTGGTATTCTTGCCCTTGCCAAGTTTTTTTTTGATTTTACTTGCTGAAATTGAAATCCCGGTTAGCCCAGGTTAGAGGCCTTGTTGTTCTCATTTTCTTGCTAACTATAGGGCTTAGTTCTTCCTACTGAAACCCCCCCTATTTTTGTGATGATTGGAATCCAAATTGTCAGCGTGGAGCCGTTGTTTTCCTTTACTCTGATTGTTGCTCTGGTTCGGGTGTAGCCGAGAGGGAGAGTTAGGAGGGGGGTGTGGTTGCCGATTTTCGTTAAGGTATTACTCGAATGATTAGGAATAGTTTGTATAGTAGTGGTGCGCGACGTTGGTAGTCTCCTGCTGCTATTGCAGTGGCATGAGTCGTGTGCGCGTTCCGGTGTCGTTCGGGAAATTCCAAACGGTACAGGTTAGCCGCGCACGGTCGTTAACCGTTAAGGCGCACGACCACTGGTCGTGTGCCTCTGTTCGTGCGCGTGTAACTTTCAGTTTCCAAAGTTCTGTCTCGGAGATCGCACGAGTGATGGCAAGCAGTGCGCACGACCACTGATCGTGCGTCACTGATCGTGCGCTGACGCTAAGTTTTCTCAGGTTTTCCAGGTTCGCTTCGCACGATCATCAGCCGATGAGTGCGCACGACCATTGATCGTGCGTCACTGATCGTGCGCTCTGTATATTTTCTTTTGCTAGGTGAATTTAGCTGGTTTCGAGTGCGGGAGTTTAGATACTCAAGTGGCAGGCAACTACTCGAGTTCTGGATCTTCTGCCTTGGTCATTCGACTATCGTCGAGCTCCGTATTCTTTAGCGGGTTTGTGGGTAATGACTTTATTTTAGCGGCGAGTGAGGCTAGCTCGCTCAACGCCAATGTTTAGGTAGGCACTGAGTGGGTTTCACTCAACGCCTAGTCATGTTGGTTTATTTCAACACTCTTCCTTTTCCTTGTCTTTCGTTTCCGAGTGGATTTCCAGTTGTATTTCTGGGTTTTCCTTGTCGGCCGTTTTCTTTATTTTCCTATAGGCCGAATCGTGGGTCGTGGTTAGTAGTGGTGGTTGTAGCTCTTTATGGGGGTGGAGTTGTGTGATATAGCCAAGGCCACCCATGTTTTTCTTGCTCCAGGTATGGGCTGGGCATGTCGGGTGGAAGGTCCCTTGTGTTTTCACGTATTGACCCTCGAGCTTTTGACTTGGACATGGTGGATTGGGGGACTGCGTTTGCCTTCGATCCGGTTCCTCGTTGTTGTTTTTGCTACTATCACTTCCCACAGTTTAGGGTGTTAGAAGTTTCTTCCTTGGTAGTTTGCAGCACTTTTGGCTCTTGATAGCCTAGTAGGCCCTGCAGGATGTTGTTCCTGGTCTGGGTTGTTGCTGTTTTTCTCGCACGTAGTGCTTTTCTTGTGGTCCTGTTTTGGACAGTTGTGACTCTTTCTACTGCATGTTTTTCTGGTACTTTTCCCCTTTTGGTTGACTCTTTCATGCAGTTTTACTTTGTTTAGCTTGCTGAGGTGTTCTGTTTTCTTTTGGAATGCCTCAGGTTCTGAGCTGTAGCAAGTCTGGTGGCTAGTTGGAGGTGGTGTTGTTGGTGGACTCCCGGACTTTGGATTTCTGTTTACCTTGTTAGTGAGGTTGTTTTCAGTACTTTCTTACAGACATATATTTGTGGTAGTGGGTTCGTGTCAGGTTGTTGGCGCCCACTGGTAGTTTTTACCTTGTACTAGATATATACTATTGCTGCTACCATTTTCTGGAGATAGTCTACTTGCTCTGAGAAGGTTTTATGCTAGGTTGCTAGTTATTTTTAAACTATAATTATTATTATAAATAAAGCTCATGATCAGCATGTTTTATAAGACGTATTCACTATTTTCCAAATCACGTATAAAGACCGCGTTCTTATATATTATATAAATTAAATGTAGAGTCTTGCATAGCATGAGTGGTTCTCTTGGAACCCTTATGCGCCCCTTAGGATGTTAAACCTAAATAAAGTATTTTTCCGCAGCGTATAAATATAGTTTTTCTTTTGTGGACTAGGTGATCCACTGAGCCGAGGGATACGGTCTCTAAAATACAACTGATTTTCTAATCATTAATCACATGATTTTCTTTCATTAAGTTGGTAGTTGGTTTTGCCTGAGCGTCAGCAGTTATCCCCTGCTTGACGTGGCATCACGACGCGTGTTTTCTCTTACTCTGATAATTCTTAATTCGGAGAAAATGCGGGTTGTGACAGCAAGTTTATAGGTTGAGGTTACTTTCCTTTTTATATGTATATTGCTTGTGACACCTGACACCCCATTGTATAAAATGGTATGGGACATTTTATACAATGGGAGCCCTGCAGAAGACCCCTTGCTTATGCGTACCCGTATAAGTGAAGGTTACTTTTCATTACTTACTCGGTTACATATTCTGCTTAGTTCCTGTCACTTGCTCCGCCTTTGTCACCCCTTGTTGTCCTCCGCTTCGTCCTCCCGCACGGTGCCTAGGAGTTGCGGGGCGAGGTGTGGAGGAAACGACTTAGTCTTTTTGACTAATGGTCGGTGACCATACTATTTTTAGGAGCTCGAGGAGATGGACCAGCACGACGAGGAGGCAGGACTTGAGGGGCAGATACCGGCTACTACTACTGGAGCACATGTTCAGGTGCGATGATTTGAGATGGAAGATTCCTCTGCTATTTGTTTGTGAGAGAGAGACATTTTATCATGATGTACTGGGCATAAGCCCTATTTACTTTCATTTTACTATACTCATTGTGGACTGGCATGTGTACTTTCATTTGATATATATATGTGATGTGGCTGTGGACTTCTACTGCGTTTACTCTGTTTCTGTACTTTTATTCTTATATTGGCCGACAGGTTATGATCGTACTAGCCGGCAGAATCGGCGTCTTGCGGTGTCGACTAACCCGTGCGTTAGTGTCACCGTAAGGCTGCGGTTCTGGGCATAAGATCCGGGTTAGCCTCAGAATGGGGAGACAGGATCTTACAAACTGGTATCAGAGGAACAAACAATCATATGAGAACGAAGTCCACAAACTGGTACACCCCGCTTGAGCATTAGTTTGCAGACAAACTATGCAGCGGAAGCAATGGTGTGCCCATGTGTAAAAGCCACATAAAACAATCCATTAAACAATGAGTTAGGCCAATTTTGACATTACCTTACCTTTATGCAGCCCCCACAGGATGCGGTTCCTCCCCCTCCGGCTGTCATTCCGTTCATGCAGACAGAGATGGGGCAAACGCTGACGGCGATCCTGGACGCATTCAGAGCCCAGCAAGCCCCGGTACAGCTGCCCAACCCAGGGTCGAACTGGCTGAGTGCGTTTAAAAGTCTGTCTCCGCCATTGTATCGCGGGACAGAAGATGCTGTGAAGACAGAGGAGTGGTTGGAGACCATTCAGGAGTTACTGGCTGGAATTAGCTGCCCAGTCAGCCAGGCGGTACCACTTGCCACTTCCGCACTAGAAGCCCATGCAAAGGATGGTGGAAGTCTATTCGGGACTCAGTTTATGGGGATAGGGAACTAACAGACATATCCTGGGAAGAATTCAGCGACTCGTTCCTGGACCATTATGTTTCTGTCACAGACCGGGACACATTGGAGGCGAGGTTCCTGAACCTCCAGCAGGGGAGCCGATCAGTGATCGAATATCAGAGAGAGTTCTCCCACCTGGCTAGGTTTGCAGGCTTTCATGAATGGGATGATCGAAAGTATGCTAAAAGATTTTATCATGGCCTCCGGGATTCGTTGAGGCAACCACTGTTGTTTATATCGCATGGTATCACTGCTCAAATCATAGAAATGGCGAAAAAGCTGGAGGCTGACCAGCTAATGGTACAGGGTAGAGGTAAGAGGCCGCTCGAAGGATCGTCTTCCGATGGTAGCAGGACATCCCAAAGGGGGAAGGTTATTGGATATAGGAGGGGTGGGGGACGTCGTCGTCCCAACTACAGGCAGGATCAGGGGCCTCCTCCACCATTGGCTCCCCCACCTATACAGACTCCCGGGCCGATGAGACAGGATGATCGAGGTCATAGGCAGATCACCTGCTATGGTTGCGGCCAACCTGGGCACATCAAGACGCAGTGCCCGCTTCAGGTCCACCCTCTTCCTCCTCCTCCACCTCCAGTGGCCCCTCCAGTTCACCAGGGCCGAGAACGAGGACGAGGCCGGGGCCGAGGCCGAGGACATCACGGCCGAGGCCGAGACCGGGAGCAGGTGTACGCGCTGGACCTCACGGAGCAGAGGAATCCCGAGGAGGTGATTACAGGTACTTTAATTTTGTAAGATTTATAAAATTTCAATTTTTTTTAAGAGTATCTTAGACCTTAAGAGTAATACTATTCTTTGAACTCAAACGATCCCAGGCAGAGTGATGATTAGCGGCAAGCCCGCTTATACCCTCTTCGACACGGGTGCATCACACTCCTTCGTTTCGGACACGTTTATTGAAGGATTAGAAGGAGTGGAGAAGTTTTCCGGCTTGGAAAAGAGAGTGCGACTTCCTGATGGTTCGGAACTTTGAACCGCAGATTGCTGCAATATGGAAGTCGAGATAGGGGCAAGGCGTTCGAAGCTCCGGCAACGGTCTTGAGGCTACCAGACTTTGATCTGATTCTAGGCATGAACTGGCTCCATTGGAACCACGCGCAGATAGATTGTCCCTCGAAGAGGATCACACTCCGACATGGAGATTCTCACGGTACTATCGAAGGTATCCGACCTATCCCCCTTCTTTCATTGTCTTCCATACAGGCTGTCAAGGCCTATGAACAGGGGGAAGAGGTGTACCTCATTTGCTTTGAGATGGAAGTGGTGGAGAGTTCCATAGCTGATATTCCAGTTGCACGAGATTATGCTGATGTCTTTCTGGAGAAGTTACCTGGACTACCACCATCACGGGACTTGGAATTCAGGATTCAGTTGGTGCCAGGGGCGAGACCAGTGTCCCGGGCACCCTACAGAATGGCTCCTAGAGAATTGGCAGAGTTCAGGACTCAGCTACAGGAACTTGTGGAGTCAGGATTTGTGCGGCCAAGTTCGTCGCCGTGGGGAGCACCGGTTTTATTTGTGAAGAAGAAGGATGGATCCATCCGACTGTGTATAGATTACAGGGAATTGAATAGGTTGACGGTTCGGAACACCTACCCATTGCCCCGGATAGACGAGTTATTTGATCAACTTCAGGGAGCCTTCTGGTTCTCTAAGCTCGATTTACGATCCGGCTATTATCAGTTACGTATTCGGGAGGAAGACATACTGAAGACCGTATTCAGCTCACGTTATAGCTTATACGAATTCACGGTCATGCCATTTGGGCTCATGAATGCCCCCTCCGCATTCATGACCCTAATGAACCGTGTATTCGAACCATATCTGGATCGCTTCGTCATTGTGTTCATCGACGATATTTTGGTCTATTCCCGGACGCAGGAAGAACACGCGGAACACCTGGCCCAAGTTTTACAGAGGTTGAGAGAGTTTCAGATGTATGCAAAGTTCTCTAAGTGCCAATTCTGGCTACAGGAGGTGGCTTTTCTGGGTCACGTTATTTATAAGACCCCAACCTCGGAGATGATCGCGTTCGGGCACCATTTTGAGGGTCAAAACGGTGTCGGGTGGAAAAATGGTCAACATGAATTTTGTTCGTCTCGACGAGATCTACAACTTTCATGTTGACCACTTTTCGATTTGAGGTCATCTCAGGGGCACACGGCTAGGCACACGGCCGTGTGCCTACCCGTGTTCAGTGGTCGAATGCATTTTTGTGCAGTCTCGAGTCAGAGAAGGACACGGCCTGAGACACACGGCCGTGTCTCAAGCCGTGTGTGGGGCACACGGCCTCGAACACGGCCATGTCAGGAGCCGTGTCGATCGGCGAATGAGTTACACGGCCAGACACACGGCCGTGTGTCAAGCCGTGTTCGGCCCAGTTTTTGGGATTTTGGATCTAATCTCGGCCGTTCGTTCCCTTGGATCTGGATCCAACGGTGGGGACTGCTCCTGGGGGGTTTTTAGCCGGGATTAGGGTTTTGTATCCCCATTTTCTTTGGTCCACTCTCTCTCTAAGTGTTTAGAGAGAAGGGAGAGCAAGAGGAAGGAGGAGCCCAAGATCCGGCCGCCGGCGGAGCACCGGAGCACCGATTCGCGATCCGAGTCCGGATCCTCGAAGGCAAGGGCGAGGCGAAGCTTTCCATCCGACTACATCTTCATGGCACCGCGGAAAAATGCGAGGGTAACGATCCTCTTCATAGGGCATGTGTAGTCGCCCTTCTTTCTATGCATGGGGAAATCCCCCTCTCGCGAGTGAGCGTTGAGGTGCGGAATCCCTTCGGGTAGATATGTAAAGTCCCCGTTGTTAGAGCCCGGAATCGGAGTACGGGCGTAGGCATTGTGTGTGAAGCCTATTCGGGTTTAACCCGGATCGGTGATGTTTGCATTGCATGGCCGGAGAAGACTCCGCGCCGGTGAATTTAGTTTTCCGAAAATTCTACGCGGTAGATTGCATACAGGGATCCTTGGGGGTTAACCTCGAGGCGCACCCGGAAAGCTTGGGCGGAATCGCATTGCCGCCACGATGTTGCCTTGGAGGGCAAATCGGTACATAACGGGGTTATGTGCGTGTTTTGATCGACTGTGGGAATGAGGAGAAACTTGGCCCGCACCGATGGCTAAATGGCCGTGGTGAAGTGAGCAACGGGCGGGTGGAACTCTACCCATTCCAAGTGGTCTCGGTAGAAGCGACCTAAAGTACATGGGACTTCCCGGGGGGCTGGAAACGAGCCTAGGCTTCGGCCGAAAGGGCTAAATGCTCACGAGTGTTGCCATCCGAGGGATGGTGGTGGAATCGCGGTGTCGGGCTGGGTCCGGACCGGGTTCACCGATTAGTGCCCTGAGAGCACGGAGTGTGCGGCCGTGCGTGCCGACACTTGTGGCGAATAGAATGCTTTATATAATTGCTATGATAGTTTTATATGCAGGGAAGGAGCACCGCCGTCCCGAGAAACGGGACGGGGTCGTTATAATTTGGTCAGCTTTGCTGACCCTTGCCCTTTTGTATTGCCACCTCTTGGGTGGGTTGTTCCTGCAGGTGCTGTTGCGGAGCCAAGCGGCAAATAGCGGGCTAAAGCCCAAGTTGCAGCGCCAGCCCTCGAAGGCTTATTTATTAGCTTTTTCATATTCATGTATGGCCGGCCTGCGTGCCGATGTATGAAAGACGCTATCTTGTTAAGCGAACACTTTTGTAAGGCCTTAAGGCCGTGAACTCTTTTGTGTATGTACTCATTCCTGGGTTGTAGTGGACATTCATGCTCTGTGGTAGGGTTCTTATCTTTTTGCAACTTAATAAAATTGCTTCTGCTAGGTGTTGTGTAGGACACTCTGATTGGTTGTATGGTTTCAACGCGTAACCAACCGGTCTGTCCGTAGTATATGGCGTCGGGCCCCGACCGGACCTACTGTTATATGCTATGCGACGGATAGGGGTGTTACAAATTGGTATCAGACTTCTGGTTTCGGTCAAGCTTAAATGAATTCGTGGACGAATTCACTTTAAGGGGTGGTGAGCACATGGTGTGCGTCATCGTTATAACATGAAAAGAACCCATGAATGTCCACTTAGGAATGAAAATACACATGATTGAGGAACCTGCGTGTTCCTATAATTGCTGCTTGCAGTAATTTTTGGGTCGCTTATCGGTGTTTTGCACGATTTTAGGTGACCAGAAGTGGTGCTGGGCCGTCTGAACGGCCAGGTTCTGAGGCGAGCAGTGCGCCAAGCGATGCGCCTGCAACACCTTTGTCTGCTGAGACCATTAGGTTGGTGGCAGAAGCGGTCATGGCAATGATCAATGCGCAGCCTGCAAGGCAGGTGCAGCAGCCTGCTCCTGCTGTGGAGCAAGTACCGGTTCAGACGGCAGAGCGAAGGAGGGTTGAGCAAGTAGTTTTGGAGCCAGAGTTGCCTAGGAGAGCAACTGAAAGACAACTGAAGCATGTCATGGGCTTTCACCCACCAGTGTTCACGGGGGCAGAAACCCCGACCCAAGCAGAGGATTGGCTCTCAAGGGTCAACAGGGTGATGACTGCGACGCAAACTGAAGAGTGGCAGAAGACCACTATATCGACGTTCCTTTTGGATGGGGACGCAAGACTGTGGTGGGAGGGCCTAGAGCTGCATCAGTTGAGGGGAAGGCCATTGGCCGAAGTCCCGATGGAGGAGTTTGCGAGACTATTTATGGCTCGATACCTCCCCTCGGCGCAGAGGATCGCGCTAGAGAGCGAATTCCAGAAGTTGGCGCAGGGTGATAGCACCGTTGATGAATACCTCCACGAGTTTACTCGGTTGGGGAGATATGCCGGCGCTACCTTTGCAGACGAGGAGCGCAAGACGAGCCGCTTTTATGAAGGGCTAAGGGATGATTTGAGATTGCTACTGTCGGGGCCCAAGACTCAGGGTTTCATGACCCTGGTCAGTTCGGCCCGGTCCTTGGAGAAGGATATGAGAAACGTGCAAGCGAAGAAGGAGAGGGAATCTGGTGGCAAGAGATCAGAGTTCAAGGCGCCGACTACGTCGAAGTCGGGCTACCGCAGATTCTCCAAGAAGTCTAGGACGTCGGGTCCAGCTCCTTCTACAGGTGCCTCGGGGGCAACTACCAATCGAACCCCGGGCGCTTGCTTCACGTGTGGAAAGCCGGGGCACTTTGCCCGTGACTGCTGGAGTGGACGCTCAAAGTCCGAAAGGAAACAAGGAGCTACCTACGAGGAAAAGGGCAAAGCGGTGGAGTCGACCGCGTCCCACTATGCTCCGACTCAGCCTAGAGTCTACAACTTGGGCCAGCAGGAGGCCATCAAGCAAGCGGATGTGGTGACAGGTATGAGTTAATTTATGCAAGTTGACTTGAGAATACTATTACCTATTGCTTGTTAAGCTAATGTCTTTTGCTTAGGCTTTGTGGTGATTAGCGATAGTCCGGCACGAGCACTGTTCGACACTGGTGCTTCGCATTCTTTCTTGTCCGAACAGTTTATATCGCGCATCGGAGTCCCTTCTTCGATGGCAAAGGACAAGCTAGATGTGTTGCTACCAAATGGGTGCTCGATGCGTGCGGACAGAGTGTGCGCCGTGAAGGTTCACATTGGGAGCCAAGAGTTCGACTTGCTGGCATCATTGCTTCCGCTAGTAGAGTTCGATGTTATCATTGGAATGGATTGGCTGTCAGAGCAGAAGGCTTGGATCGATTGCGACCGTAAGGAGGTCAAGCTGGGTGTAGGGCGGGAGACTACTTTTGAGGGGCTTAAGGGGTCGAGCAAGACACTAATGTCTGCTCTTCAGGTGGTGAAGGCGGTTCGTGCTGGTGCAGAGCTGTTCTTTGCGATAGTGGGGGCTGTGGAGCCAAAGTCCCCGTTGGATAGCATCCCCGTGGTTTGCGAATACCCCGATGTGTTCCCGGATAGCCTTCCCGGAGCCCCACCGCAGCGAGAGATTGATTTTACGATCGAGCTCGTGCCGGGTGCCAAACCCGTGTCACGTGCTCCTTATAGATTGGCGCCAAAGGAGATGGCGGAGTTGAAGGTTCAGTTGGAGGAACTGATGGAGCAAGGTTATGTGCGTCCAAGTTCGTCGCCTTGGAGCGCACCGGTCCTCTTCGTTAAAAAGAAGGACGGTAGTATGCGGCTGTGCATCGACTACAGAGAATTGAACAAGTTGACGGAAAAGAATAAGTACCCGATCCCGAGTATTGATGATCTCTTTGATCAGTTAGTCGGATCGTCGGTATACTCCAAGTTGGACTTGAAGTCGGGGTACTATCAGCTGAGGATCAGGGAATGTGATATCCCAAAGACGGCGTTCAGTACGAGGTACGGGCATTTCGAGTTCACGGTCATGCCGTTTGGACTGACGAATGCGCCGTCGGTGTTTATGGATCTGATGAACAGGACGTTCAGAGACTTCCTGGATCGCTTTGTGATCGTCTTTATTGACGATATTTTGGTATACTCGCAGTGTGAAGAAGACCACTTCAAGCATTTGCATTTGGTGTTGGAGACTCTGAGAAGGAATGAGCTTTACGCAAAGTTCTCCAAGTGCGAGTTCTGGTTACCTTCGGTAGCGTTCCTTGGTCATATAGTGAGTGGGGAAGGTATAGCGGTGGATCCGGCGAAGATTGTTGCGATACGGGAGTGGCCTGCGTTATCTTCTGTCGCGGAAGTCCGTAGTTTTCTCGGGCTTGCCGGATATTACAGGCGCTTCGTAGAGAACTTCTCGCGGGTAGCGTTACCTCTCACGAAGTTGACAAGGAAGGATCAGAAATTCTTGTGGACGCAAGAGTGCGTGCAAGCTTTTGAGGAGCTGAAGAGGCGGTTGACCACGGCGCCAGTGCTTAGTTCGCCGAGTGGGACCGAGGGCTTTGAGGTGTATAGCGACGCTTCGGGTAGTGGCTTGGGCTGCGTGTTGTTGCAGCATGGAAGTGTGATCGCGTATGGATCGCGTCAGCTGAAAGTGCATGAAAGGAATTATCCGGTGCACGACTTGGAGTTGGCGGCCGTGATTTTTGCACTCAAGTTGTGGAGGCACTACCTATACGGCGTAAGAGTCGATATATACACCGATCACAAGAGCCTAAAATACTTGTTGGATCAAAAGGACCTTAATATGAGGCAGAGGAGGTGGATGGAGTTCCTGGGGGACTACACCTTCAAGATACATTATGTACCCGGGAAGGGCAACGCAGTTGCGGATGCGCTGAGCCGCAGGGCTCCCGCCCGAGCCAACTGGTTGTCGGTGCATGATGAGCGGCTAGTGCGGGAGTTGGAGGAGCTTGAGATCTGTTGCGTGGACAAGCAGACGAGCGCCAAAGCAATGTTAAACTGGACAGAGGTGCAGTACGACCTGGCTGACCGGGTTCGGCAGGCATTGGAGTTGGATGATTCCATGAAGGAGCTTTTGGAGGCCGCTTTGGATGGGTCAAATTCCCAGTTCTCGGTAGAAGACGGGTTATTAAGGAAGGATCATCGTTTGTGCGTCCCAAGTGGGGGTAACCTCCGGGCGGAGTTGATGTACGAGGCTCATCATACCAAGTACTCAATCCACCCAGGGAGCACGAAGATGTATCGCGATCTCAAGAAGTTGTTTTGGTGGCCGGGGCTTAAGAAAGATGTGGCGTTGTACGTGGCTAAATGCCAAACGTGCGCCTTGGTGAAGGCGGAGTGCCAAAAGCCAGGAGGATTTCTGAAATCCTTGCCTATACCGGAGTGGAAATTCGACGACATATCCATGGACTTTGTGCACGGGTTGCCAAGGTCACAGAAGGGGAACGACGCCATCTGGGTGATCGTAGATCGGCTAACTAAGGTGTCGCATTTCATTCCGCATAGGAAGGATGATCCAGTCGAGAAATTGGCAAAGTTGTACGTTGACAATATTGTTAGGCTGCATGGAGTGCCTCGTAGCATTGTGAGTGATCGCGATGGGCGGTTCACGTCAAATGATTGGAGGTTGGTGCAGCAGATGTTGGGAACAAAGTTAAAGTTCAGCACAGCTTTCCATCCGCAGACGGATGGGCAGACCGAGAGGGTCAATAGAACGATGGAGGACATGCTCCGCATGTGTGTTCTAGACTTCGGGAAGCATTGGGAAGACCACCTTTATTTGGTGGAGTTCGCGTACAACAACAACTACCAAGCAAGCATACAAATGGCGCCCTTCGAGGCCCTGTATGGTAGGAAGTGTCGCACGCCGTTATCGTGGCTTGAAACGGGTGAGGCAAGGTTGTACAAGAAGCAGGAGGTGGAGAGTGCTACCTCGTTAGTGCGGATCATTCGGGAGCGCTTGTTGATCGCTCAGGACCGGCAGGCGAAGTACTACAATGCCAAGCACCGGAACGTGGAGTTCGCGGTGGGCGACTGGGTGTACTTGAAGATCAAGCCGTTCAAGGGTGTCTCACGGATTCGACGCTTGAAAAAGTTGAGTCCGAGATACCTTGGGCCGTTTGAGGTCCTGGAGCGAGTCGGCGAAGCGGCATACCGTTTGAAGCTATCGGTGGAGTTGAGTGGATTACATGATGTGTTCCACATTTCTGTGTTGCGGAAGGCGGTGCAAGAGCCTTCGCAGGTGATCGCGGCTGATCAAGTACCGGTTGAGGAAGGGTTGACAACGAAAGTCAAGCCCATAACTATTGAGGATTTCGAAGTCAAGCGGCTTCGGAACAAAGAAATCAGAATGGTGAAGGTCCGTTGGGATAACTGCGGGCGCGAGGAGCTCTCTTGGGAGCGAGAGCAGACGATGCGCGAGGAGTACCCCGAGTTGTTCCCCTCAGGTACTCGTTATGTTTATTTTGTGTAGTCTCTGTTCTTAATTTCGGGACGAAATTCTCTTAAGGGGGAGGGAGTTGTAAGACCCCAACCTCGGAGATGATCGCGTTCGGGCACCATTTTGAGGGTCAAAACGGTGTCGGGTGGAAAAATGGTCAACATGAATTTTGTTCGTCTCGACGAGATCTACAACTTTCATGTTGACCACTTTTCGATTTGAGGTCATCTCAGGGGCACACGGCTAGGCACACGGCCGTGTGCCTACCCGTGTTCAGTGGTCGAATGCATTTTTGTGCAGTCTCGAGTCAGAGAAGGACACGGCCTGAGACACACGGCCGTGTCTCAAGCCGTGTGTGGGGCACACGGCCTCGAACACGGCCATGTCAGGAGCCGTGTCGATCGGCGAATGAGTTACACGGCCAGACACACGGCCGTGTGTCAAGCCGTGTTCGGCCCAGTTTTTGGGATTTTGGATCTAATCTCGGCCGTTCGTTCCCTTGGATCTGGATCCAACGGTGGGGACTGCTCCTGGGGGGTTTTTAGCCGGGATTAGGGTTTTGTATCCCCATTTTCTTTGGTCCACTCTCTCTCTAAGTGTTTAGAGAGAAGGGAGAGCAAGAGGAAGGAGGAGCCCAAGATCCGGCCGCCGGCGGAGCACCGGAGCACCGATTCGCGATCCGAGTCCGGATCCTCGAAGGCAAGGGCGAGGCGAAGCTTTCCATCCGACTACATCTTCATGGCACCGCGGAAAAATGCGAGGGTAACGATCCTCTTCATAGGGCATGTGTAGTCGCCCTTCTTTCTATGCATGGGGAAATCCCCCTCTCGCGAGTGAGCGTTGAGGTGCGGAATCCCTTCGGGTAGATATGTAAAGTCCCCGTTGTTAGAGCCCGGAATCGGAGTACGGGCGTAGGCATTGTGTGTGAAGCCTATTCGGGTTTAACCCGGATCGGTGATGTTTGCATTGCATGGCCGGAGAAGACTCCGCGCCGGTGAATTTAGTTTTCCGAAAATTCTACGCGGTAGATTGCATACAGGGATCCTTGGGGGTTAACCTCGAGGCGCACCCGGAAAGCTTGGGCGGAATCGCATTGCCGCCACGATGTTGCCTTGGAGGGCAAATCGGTACATAACGGGGTTATGTGCGTGTTTTGATCGACTGTGGGAATGAGGAGAAACTTGGCCCGCACCGATGGCTAAATGGCCGTGGTGAAGTGAGCAACGGGCGGGTGGAACTCTACCCATTCCAAGTGGTCTCGGTAGAAGCGACCTAAAGTACATGGGACTTCCCGGGGGGCTGGAAACGAGCCTAGGCTTCGGCCGAAAGGGCTAAATGCTCACGAGTGTTGCCATCCGAGGGATGGTGGTGGAATCGCGGTGTCGGGCTGGGTCCGGACCGGGTTCACCGATTAGTGCCCTGAGAGCACGGAGTGTGCGGCCGTGCGTGCCGACACTTGTGGCGAATAGAATGCTTTATATAATTGCTATGATAGTTTTATATGCAGGGAAGGAGCACCGCCGTCCCGAGAAACGGGACGGGGTCGTTATAATTTGGTCAGCTTTGCTGACCGTTGCCCTTTTGTATTGCCACCTCTTGGGTGGGTTGTTCCTGCAGGTGCTGTTGCGGAGCCAAGCGGCAAATAGCGGGCTAAAGCCCAAGTTGCAGCGCCAGCCCTCGAAGGCTTATTTATTAGCTTTTTCATATTCATGTATGGCCGGCCTGCGTGCCGATGTATGAAAGACGCTATCTTGTTAAGCGAACACTTTTGTAAGGCCTTAAGGCCGTGAACTCTTTTGTGTATGTACTCATTCCTGGGTTGTAGTGGACATTCATGCTCTGTGGTAGGGTTCTTATCTTTTTGCAACTTAATAAAATTGCTTCCGCTAGGTGTTGTGTAGGACGCTCTGATTGGTTGTATGGTTTCAACGCGTAACCAACCGGTCTGTCCGTAGTATATGGCGTCGGGCCCCGGCCGGACCTACTGTTATATGCTATGCGATGGATAGGGGTGTTACATTATTAGTGGAGCTGGAGTGGCGGTTGATCCAGCTAAGATCGAGGCGGTACGGGATTGGCCACGGCCAAAGACAGCAGCAGACATCCGCAGCTTTCTGGGATTGGCAGGATATTATCGTAAGTTTGTGGAGGGGTTCTCGAGGATAGCCCTCCCCCTCACGTCCTTGACAAAAAAGGATGCGGCCTTTGATTGGACAGAGCAGTGTGAGACAGCGTTTCAGGAGCTCAAGGATCGGCTCACCTCATCCCCCATCCTTGCACTTCCCTCTAGGAGTGAAGGATTCCAGATATATACAGATGACTCCTATCAAGGGATGGGTGCAGTCCTGATGCAACATGGACATGTTATCGCTTATGCTTCGCGACAGCTGAAGAAGCATGAGCATAACTATCCAGTACATGATCTCGAGCTCGGGACCGTGGTCTTTGCCCTCAAGACATGGAGACATTACCTCTACGGGATTCATTGTGATATATATTCCTACCATAAGAATCTCAAGTACATCGACACGCAGAAGGTTCTGAACCTGCGACAGAGGAGGTGGCTTGAGTTCCTCTGCGATTACGACTATAAGATATACTATTACCCGGGGAAGGCGAATACTGTAGCGGATGCTTTGAGCAGGAGAGCCGGCACTTCTGGACCGGAGCCCCGGGTGATGTCTATGGAGCTGCTACGCACGATGGAGGATATGCACATTACCATGGTTTCGGAGGCCGAACCAGTGATCTATCGAGAGTACCTGAACTCTTTGGTCAGCGATGATGATATTTAGAAGCGCTTTCTTACACATCAGAGATTGGATGCTGATTTGGAGCCTATTTTTGGCGCTTTGGAAGGAGGCAAGTATGAAGACTACACGCTGGAGGACGATCTTCTTCGATTTCGTGGTCGGGTGTACATTCCAGCAGGAGGTGGGATCCGGGATGACATCCTCAGAGAGGCACACTACTCCAGATATTCAGTGCATCCCGGCATCACCAAGATGTGGGCTGACTTACGACGGACCATGTACTGGCCAGGAATGAATAGGGAGATCATATACCTTGTGACACACTGCGAGACTTGCCAACGAGTTAAGGCTGAGTACAAGAGCCCAGGCGGTGTATTACAGCCACTGCCAGTCCCAGAATGGAAGTTCGAGGATATTTCCACGGATTTTGTACACGGACTCCCTCGCTCCCATTCTGGGCATGATTCCGTCTTGGTTATTGTGGACAGGTTGACCAAGGTAGCACGGCTTATCCCGATCAGAAAAGATGCCCCAGTTGCTGTGTTGGTGAGGTTGTTTGTAGAGCAGTTCATCCGGTACCACGGCGTTCCCAAGTCTATTGTTTCGGACAGAGACGGCCGCTTCACCTCCAGAGAATGGAGGGCAGTGCATGCTTATTTGGGTTCCAGACTTACCTTTAGCACTGCCTTCCATCCGCAGACCGACGGTCAGACGGAGCGGACGATACGAACTATGGAGGACCTGCTCAGGCTATGTGTATTGGATACTGGGAATCCTTGGGAGAGGCTACTACCACTGATTGAGTTTTCATACAACAACAGCCACCAGGCCAGCATTGGGATGGCTCCTTATGAGGCACTTTATGGGAGGAAGTGCCGGACCCCGCTATCTTGGGTTCAGGATGTGGACACTCGAGCCCTCGGGTCAGATTTTGTGGAAGATACGGAGGCCCAGATTCGCTTGATCAGGGATCGGCTTTTGGAGGCTTAGAGCAGACAGGCAAAATATTATGATGCACGACACCGGAAGGTGGAGTTCCAGGTTGGGGACAGAGTTTTTCTAAAGATTCGACTGGTACATGGTGTTTCTCGGATACGGAGACACAAGAAGCTCAGCCCCCGGTACATGGGACCCTACTTGATTTTGGAGCGTGTGGGCCCCTTGGCCTACCGACTGCAGCTACCTCCGGAGTTGAGCACCCTACATGATGTTTTCCATGTCTCTTCCTTGCGAAGAGCTCTTCTCCGACCTGAGCAGCATATCACCACTACAGCTGGACCGGTAGAGCCTGACCGTTCAGTTAGATTGGAGCCGATCCGGATCGACGATACAGCCGTCCGAGTGTTGCGGAAAAAGAAGGTCCCGCTCGTGAAGGTGTTGTGGTCCAACCATGGACGGGAGGAGCACACCTGGGAGCCTAGGGATCTGATGCTGGAGCGACATCCGGAGCTATTTTCATCAGGTACTTTTTATGTTATCTTTTAAAAGTCCCTTAAAATTTCTACAAATAGAACCCGTAGACCCGAACTTAAATTTCGGGGAAGAAATTATTTGTTTTGTTTATAGGATTTGTAACATCCCATGTTACTTCTAGGCCCCTTAACTTAGATTTGGTTAGGCATGTGGTGAGCTAGGGGGAGGTTAGCTAGGTTTAACCCTAGATGGTGAGTTGTCACCAGATAGGACCACTACAGGACCAGGTCAGACTAGGTCAATCTTGACTAACTAAGGACCTTAGCCACACCATGACCCCCACCACATTGCCCTAACCCTAACTACAATCTAAGTAGACCCAAAGTCATGCCCTAGGTCAACACTTTGACCATAGTTGACCCAGGTCAACTTTAGGCCTAAAATGGTCAAACCCTACACTCTTGGGTCCAATTAGATCAAGTAAGGCATCACCATGTCCCAAGCCATGTTGGGTGATGATTTAGACCTCATGACCACTAGGTGGGGTCAACCCACACACCCATTTGACCAAGTCAACCCTAAAAGTCAAACTTGGTCAACCTTAAGCTTAATTAAGGGTAAATGAAGGCCAAGCCCATTTCCAATGGGCAAAGCCCATGAGCCAAGGACCATGACCAGCCCAAATGACCATTGACAGCCACTACCCCTCTGAATTTGGAGAGAGAAGACATGCACAAGGGTAAAGTGGGAAATTTGGGTGAAGATGAGAGAGGTGTGGTGGAGAAGAGGTGAGGCCATTTGGCCTTCATCTTTTCAGCTCAAGAACTGCTGGCAGACCACCTCAACACTTCTCAATGAGAATTGCTGCATGAGAGCTGTAACGACCCCATCCGTTAAATGACGTATAGTAGAAGGTCCGGCCGGGGCCCCACACTATATGCCACAAACAGACGGTGAGGTCACAGGATAATACCAAACCAAACGAGTCCTAACTCAGAGCATTCTAGCGGAAGCTTATTAAGTGCAAGAACTCATAACAATGAATGTCCACTAATATATAAATCCCATTTATATAAAAGAATAGGAATGTTTACAAGACCACACCGCTCACGGCCTTAAGGCCTTACAAGTTCCTCTTTACAATACATATAATTTCATACATCGGCACGCAGGCCGGCCACACATGAAATCCAACACTTCGCACGGCCTTCAAGGGCCTACCAGCAGCTTGGGCTTTTGCCCGCTCAATCCAACAGCCCGCAACACCTGCATATGGACGTCCACCCCATGGGTGATAAACAAAGCAACGGTCAGCATTCAGCTGACCAATTATAACGACCCCACCCCTTACCCGGGGCAGTGGTTCCTTCCCTGCATAGCAATATCAACATATATATAACATACACACAACATCACAAACGCCGGCCTCAATGCCAGGCGCTCCGTGCACTCAGGGCACCTTTTATGGTTTGTACTTGGTAGGCGGGCATAAGCCTCCAAACCCTTGTTGAAGACCTCACGCACCCGTCTCACTCAGAGGTACGCACCACACCAAAACCCGTGAGCACTATCAGTCGACCTACCCACGTAGTGTAACAAGCCTAGGGAATTCGCCCTGCTGCTTTGCTACCAATCGACCGCTCATCCGATCTTAACATCGCCACTTGGTGGAATGGGCATAAGCCTCCAAACCCCTGTTGAAGACCTCCTGCGCCCACCCACTCAGAGGTGTCCGCACTCCATCATCCAGCGCTTAACAAGCATGCAACCAAAGGAGCTATGCAAAGCATCCTGTACACCAAACACATCGTCCTCACCATCTCCGCAGGTTAAACGATGAATACACGGAGTCTTCTCCGGTTCGCAATATAAACATCACCAATCCCGACATACGTCTGGATGGGCTTCACATAGCATGCCTATTCCGTACTACAGACTTCCGGCTCTAGATGCAGACTCAACTGCTGGAATCACTTACGCGTTTCCATCTCTTGATGAAGGATCCCATGCACATGCAAAACAAAGGGCTTCACCTGCCCAAGGAAGAAAGATCGTTACCCTTGACGATCGCTTCGGCGCCATAGAAAAACTAGCCGGATGGAAATCACCGCAGCGGCCTTGCCTCCGCAACGCTGCACTCGGCTCTCTATTCGGCTCGACGAAGCTCCACCGGCGGCCGGAAAGCTCCTCCTCCTCCTCCTCCAAGCTCTCCTCTCTTTATTCTCTTTAGAGAGAGAAAGGCTAAGTGGAAATGAGATTTCATCTCAATCCACGGCCTTAAAGAGGCTGGAAAAGCTTTGGACCACAAGATCCAATTAGAAGGAAATGAACGGCCGAGATCTGCCCAAAAACCCAATTTTTGGCTGACACGGCCTGTGACACGCCCGTGTCACAGGCCGTGTACCCTTAAGCGGCACACGCGGTTTCGAACCGACTGAACAACACGGGTATCGACACGCCCGTGTCGACCCTGACACGCCCGTGTCATTCTTGAGACACGCCCGTGTCTCCTGCTACACGGCACTCACCGACTTCCAAAACCAGTACACGGGTCAAAACACGGCAGCTGACACGCCCGTGTTCAGCCTGACACGCCCGTGTTCAAGGCCGTGTTCAAGGCTGTGTACGGCTCTGACTCGACTAGGCCAATTTCGAAATTTAATTCGGATACGCCCTGGGACACGCCCGTGTCGAAGGCCGTGTCCCAGGCTCGACGATCGTCGACTCTAAATCGTCGACTAAGCTGAACACGCCCTGAGACACGCCCGTGTCCCAGGCCGTGTACACCCGACACGCCCTGGGACACGCCCGTGTCCCAGGCCGTGTCAAACAGCCTGCTACTCAAAACTGTGTACAAACATATTTTGAGATTCTGGGTTGTTACAACCCTCCCCTCCTTATAGAAATTTCGTCCGGAAATTTAGCGCAACGCACAAGTATCAACACAACCACGCTGTTGCGATACAAACCAAAACGATCCAGGTTTAGAGTTCAGAGGCCACAGCTTGTCTCGCCCCATGGAATCGTACCACCACAACTGTTTGTCACAAACAGAAATACATACATACATACAATAGACAACAAAATAAAGTGCACACTCCACTTTATTTCGGCTTCTCTGCATCTCGCAGAATCCGTTTAGCGGCCTCCATTAAGTCTAAAGCACGGATTTGCTGTTCTGCTTGATTTGAGCTTTGCGGCTCCTGCATCTCAAGAGTGTAAATTCGCGGTTGCGCCCGCGATGCAGACGACTCTGCCACTGCTTTACCCTTCTCGTCATAGGACGCACCTGTCTTTCTTTCACCCCTTGCCGCACTATTCCAGCAAAATCGCGCGATATGCCCTGGCTTCCCACAAATGAAACATGTACGCGGGTCAACCCGTTCTTGCCCAAACGTTGCTCCTGACGCAACATCTGAAGAAGTTTGTTCAGCAGGCCTGAACCGCTTCTTATCACGTTTCCGGATATCTGACTGCTCTGATGGCAGAACTTTGAAGTCGGACTTTTCCACCGCTACGTTCTTCTTCTCCCGTACCCGCTTCAAATCCTTCTCTAGCGCACTAGCGGTATGCACCAATGCTTGGAATCCTTGGTTCACTGAACTCGGGAGAGCCAACCTCAGCTCATCACGCAGCCCTTCATAGAACCTATTTGTCTTCCGCGCCTGGTCCGCAAACGTCGACCCCGCATAACGACCGAGCCTAGTAAACTCATGCAGGTAATCGTCCACGGTCTTATCACCCTGTACCAGACGTTGAAATTCATTTTCCATTACAATTCTCTGCGCCATTGGCAAGTATTTCGCCCAAAATCTAGAGAATTCGTCCATCGATATGTCGCCCAGATCTCTACCGCCCAACTGGTGCAACTCGATCTCATCCCACCAAAGCCTCGCCTCTCCTTCCAGGAGGAAAGTGGCTAACGGGACTTTCTGCTCCTCACTAATCCTGAGCGCAGCCAGGATTCTTTTCACTCTAGAGAGCCAATCCTCGGCCTCTGTTGGAGACGTTGCCCCGACAAACGTAGGCGGATTAAATTCCATAAAGTGCTTAAGTTGCTCGTCCGCTGCTTGCACAGCAACCGGAACCTCAACGTGCTCTTGCCTCGCACCAACCTCAACATGCTCTTGCCTCGCACCAACCTGCACTGGCGCCACAGCGGGCCTCGCTTGCCCAAAAGGTTGTGCCTGAAGCATAGCAAAGATCACCTCCGCAACTAAGCGCACCGTTTCCGCAGAAGGGGGAGGTGTAGGCACCTCAGGTGGTGCCGCACTCTCATCCGAACGCTGGGGCTCCGACTGCCCAGCTCCACTCCTCGTCACCTATAGGTGAACAAGATAGCATTACTTTCCATGGTAATACGGCAAACTCACCGAATAGACACACACACACATTCCTAGTGGACATTCCATAGTTCATTAGCATGACAGCAGGTCGCACAAACACGTGCTCGCCACCCCACAAAAGAATTCGACCACGAATTCGAAAGAGGAAGACCGACAACCTCTGATACCAAAATGTAACGACCCCATCCGTTAAATGACGTATAGTAGAAGGTCCGGCCGGGGCCCCACACTATATGGCACAAACAGACGGTGAGGTCATAGGATAATACCAAACCAAACGAGTCCTAACTCAGAGCATTCTAGCGGAAGCTTATTAAGTGCAAGAACTCATAACAATGAATGTCCACTAATATATAAATCCCATTTATATAAAAGAACAGGAATGTTTACAAGACCACACCGCTCACGGCCTTAAGGCCTTACAAGTTCCTCTTTACAATACATATAATTTCATACATCGGCACGCAGGCCGGCCACACATGAAATCCAACACTTCGCACGGCCTTCAAGGGCCTACCAGCAGCTTGGGCTTTTGCCCGCTCAATCCATCAGCCCGCAACACCTGCATATGGACGTCCACCCCATGGGTGATAAACAAAGCAACGGTCAGCATTCAGCTGACCAATTATAACGACCCCACCCCTTACCCGGGGCAGTGGTTCCTTCCCTGCTTAGCAATATCAACATATATATAACATACACACAATATCACAAACGCCGGTCTCAATGCCAGGCGCTCCGTGCACTCAGGGCACCTTTTATGGTTTGTACTTGGTAGGCGGGCATAAGCCTCCAAACCCTTGTTGAAGACCTCACGCACCCGTCTCACTCAGAGGTACGCACCACACCAAAACCCGTGAGCACTATCAGTCGACCTACCCACGTAGTGTAACAAGCCTAGGGAATTCGCCCTGCTGCTTTGCTACCAATCGACCACTCATCCGATCTTAACATCGCCACTTGGTGGAATGGGCATAAGCCTCCAAACCCCTGTTGAAGACCTCCCGCGCCCACCCACTCAGAGGTGTCCGCACTCCATCATCCAGCTCTTAACAAGCATGCAACCAAAGGAGCTATGCAAAGCATCCTGTACACCAAACACATCGTCCTCACCATCTCCGCAGGTTAAACGATGAATACACGGAGTCTTCTTCGGTTCGCAATATAAACATCACCAATCCCGACATACGTCTGGATGGGCTTCACACAGCATGCCTATGTCGTACTACAGACTTCCGGCTCTAGATGCAGACTCAACTGCTGGAATCACTTACGCGTTTCCATCTCTTGATGGAGGATCCCATGCACATGCAAAACAAAGGGCTTCACCTGCCCAAGGAAGAAAGATCGTTACCCTTGACGATCGCTTCGGCGCCATAGAAAAACTAGCCGGATGGAAATCACCGCAGTGGCCTTGCCTCCGCAACGCTGCACTCGGCTCTCTATTCGGCTCGACGAAGCTGCACCGGCGGCCGGAAAGCTCCTCCTCCTCCTCCTCCAAGCTCTCCTCTCTTTCTTCTCTTTAGAGAGAGAAAGGCTAAGTGGAAATGAGATTTCATCTCAATCCACGGCCTTAAAGAGGCTGGAAAAGCTTTGGACCACAAGATCCAATTAGAAGGAAACGAACGGCCGAGATCTGCCCAAAAACCCAATTTTTGGCTGACACGGCCTGTGACACGCCCGTGTCATAGGCCGTGTACCCTTAAGCGGCACACGCGGTTTCGAACCGACTGAACAACACGGGTATCGACACGCCCGTGTCGACTCTGACACGCCCGTATCATTCTTGAGACACGCCCGTGTCTCCTGCTACACGGCACTCACCGACTTCCAAAACCAGTGCACGGGTCAAAACACGGCAGCTGACACGCCCGTGTTCAGCCTGACACGCCCGTGTTCAAGGCCGTGTTCAAGGCCGTGTACGGCTCTGACTCGACTAGGCCAATTTCGAAATTTAATTCGGACACGCCCTGGGACACGCCCGTGTCGAAGGCCGTGTCCCAGGCTCGACGATCGTCGACTCTAAATCGTCGACTAAGCTGAACACGCCCTGGGACACGCCCGTGTCCCAGGCCGTGTACACCCAACACGCCCTGGGACACGCCCGTGTCCCAGGCCGTGTCAAACAGCCTGCTACTCAAAACTGTGTACAAACATATTTTGAGATTCTGGGGTATTACAAGAGCAACCTGGCAGCCATGGTGGGCCAACAAAGTGGCCAAACCGAGCTCACCTAGGAAGTATTTCCCGGTATAAGCTTTCCCAGACCCAACCGACCCAGACATTAGCTTCAGAAGGCTCTGGAGAGTTGAATTCGAGTGCTGGATCAAAGGAATTGGTGAAGAATCGAGATTTTGGGAAGGAGATCGCCGGAGCACCACTTCCATGGCAAACCGCCGCCACAGCCGCCGTCAAGCCGCCATACAGGTCCGTTTCGCCACCCCTCTTCCCGTACTAGGATCCTAGATCGTTTAGGAGAGAAATCGGGCTCAATTGAGCCCGATGCCATGTGAGATTTCTCGATTTTTCAGAGGATTTTTATACCTCTCGGGATCGCCGGAGCCGCCGTCTCCCGCCGCCTCATCGCCGGCAAATTGTAGCCACCACCACCGTGAAGGTGGTGGCACCGTTGGCCGGCCACGGCGCCGCCTCATTCGGCCGGAAATAGGCCCGCAAGAAGCTCCAGGAGAAGTAAATCCCAGCCGTTAAACCATCTGGGACGATGATAGGATTCCGTCCATTTAAGCTTAAGATTCGTGCTATTAACTATATAAATGTTATATTATAAATATCAATAAATGTGTATTATTGTCACACATTTTCAGTCACCTTGCATATGACATTTAGGGCATATAGAGGCTTCAACTAAGGTTGGAACCTGAATAAAAATTGTAGATGAATGTCTTACCTTTACAATGCCACCCTAAACATGAGTTTTGGTTCAGTGGTCTGGCATGTAGGTCTTTTCTCCTAGGGCTGGTCCTAGGCTAGGGCAGAAATTAAAAATGAAGCCCATGCCAATCCAGGTGTCCTCAGGACCTGAAATTTTGGTCATGTGCATTTTTAGGGCATATCTATCCCCTGCCAAAAATTTGGAATTTTTGGAAAACATTTTCCTATAGTTTTAATCAAAATGTCATAAATTACATAAATGGAATAAATGGAGTGTTAGGCCTTCAAATGGCCCCAAATTTTGGTGGCATTTCCTCTGGGACATTTTTAGTGTCTGACAAAAATATCAGCCCATTTGCACCTCTGCATGATAGGTTAACCCACTTGCAAGTGTAGGCTAGTATTAGCCTTGGTGTGCCAATAGCAAGTTTTACTATAATGTGAATTTATTCATTATGGAGCTTTTGCAGACCATGAAATTAATTCTAGAGGGCATTTAGGTCAAATGTAGTCCCTCAAAATTTTTATGGGATTTTTGGGATCAAAAATCCCATTATTTGGATTTTTGGAAATTATAGCCTTATTTGTAAATTAAAATGAAAAATTGGAATTAATTAGGTAAAAATCTTCAAATTTGTCCCTGTTGTATAGTGGATCATAATTGATTAGGGGTAATTTTAATTTCTCTATTTGAAGTCTTTTGAAGTAACATAGCATGAATTGACCATTTTACCCCTATCTTTTTGTTTCATAAATCAATACAAATATGGGTCAGAAAAATTTGGGAATATTTCTAGAGGTGTATATAGGTATGAGACAACTGAATTATTTATTTCAGAATTTTTGAATGTACCTATAAATTTTAAACCATCATAATGGCATTTTGGTAATTATCCAATATAATGATTTGCAAGTCTATAACTTTGTTAAAGTTAATGAAACTTGGTCAGTAGCATTATTTTGATGAATTAGATTCCCTGTAAATTTATTGGAATTTTTGTGATTAAATTCCATATACTTCATTTGAAAAGTAGTAATTATGATGGCTTATGAAAATTAATATTTAAATACATAAATTTGGGGAGAAATTATGAATTTTGGAAAATAATGATGATTCATCAAGATAATGATAAGAAAATTATTTTGCATCATTAGGACTATGCAACAACATACTTCATGTGTTAAACGACCAAGGAAAATATTTGGAGAAAAATAAAATAAATATAAAAATAATAGAGAAAATTATAAAAATTACCATACACATTCTAGATGGTCATACCACCCTAGGATAAATATATGGGGTCTATGGGTCCAAAGATTTGAAAGTTCGATTTCGGGGTGGTACAAGGTCGTGGGGTGCGCATAGTAAAAGTAGGCTGTACAATAGGCCACCAGGAAATGAATCAACAATTGAGTTAGAGTCTAAGATCGGAAATATGACCCAGGGTGGCAGATGTTTTCTAGAGACGAGAGTAAAAGTGCAACCTTAGCCTACCCAAGAGGGGGATGACAGAAGACCGCCATTCCTTAACCCTTACTTTAAGTCACTAGGTCACTCCACGTAACAGGAGAGAGTAAAAGGGGTTCTGGGTAGACATCAACTAAAGTAAATATCCTTGAGAAAGGGAGCTTTGGGATTCAGCCCATCGTAGCTTCTAGTGCCCCTGAGAGCCCTTCACCGGGAATACCTTGGGCAGTCCTGGGATTAACCTTAAGACTCTAAGTATGATAATCTGTAGGCATGAGTAGTCTAATAGGTTAAGTGAACTGGACATGTGCTCACTCGTGCCGGGTTGGAGGGACTTGGAGTCTTTTGACTATACACTCACCCGGTCAGGGTTGGAGGTTTTGTAGCACATACTCACCCGCGACGGGTTGGAGAGAGAGTTGGGACTGGTTAGTCCTTCGAGCTGGAGGCTCAATATACTATACTTGCATGTGCATATACTAGTGGCAGGCCATGCGGTACTGGCCTGTCGTCACACCTACGGCAGTACGGTGGACCAGGTGGGTGCGAGGGTTAGAAGGACCAGTAGGGTGTTTATACTGGAGTCTGGAGGACATTTCCTAATAACGCGCACCCAGCCCAACAAGACTGACGGGTCGTCAGCAAAGTGGTACGCAGAGACTCTAGAGTGCACTGGCGGTGTACAGAGGTGTACAAGAGAGGTCTAGGCCTGGTAGTGTGTATACCCGCCTAGAAGGCGGAGACGCCCGGTCCGCTGCTGCCGTAGCCACAACGGTAGTACCTGAGAGTGATGCTAGCTCTCGAAAAGTGGGAACTAAAGGTCTGTGATCACGGAGTCGTGTGTGTGTGTTGCACTGCATGTTCATAACATTCCCACCATATAGATGCATATCATTAAGCTTCATAACAACCTATGACACCTAATGTATACGTTGATGTAGGCCCGCTCTTTCGAGCGTTTTGGTGGCCGACAAATTAATACGACGCTCTCGAATAATTCTCACGTTACACTCTTGCATTTAACGTCACAGCGGTTTAATTAATTTTATTACTAAACAATAATTACGGAGGGTTTGCAACACCCTTCAAGATAGTACCAAGGCGATAGGCCAAGGTCCTCTCAAGCGAAAAGAACCCACACGGTTCGATCGAGCGTGTTGTACCAAAAGAGAAACCACCGAAAACAAAAGATTCGAGCAATGGTGGTTCTCTCCCAACAAAATACAAACGAGGGCCGCCACGCCTCACGAACTTAAACGAAAATACGATAAACAAGACAATAACTAAAATAAAATAAACCACGAAAAAATCAAGCGTTACACAAAATGCGCAATTTGCCAAAGCCACGAGATTTATCTAAGGAAGAGAAACACGTTAAGTAGAGATTTTCGTTACCAGACCAGATTGGATGAATCCGGTTACGCTCAACTAGAATCGTTCCTCAACGGCACCACCAGAGATACACTGGAGGGAGAGAAATTCGTCGCCTTCTTCGTGTCACGCTGTATTTGGAAAAGTCCCGGCGGAATCTTCTAAATATGGAAACAAATATCTCCAAATAAGGCAGGAGAGAGAAAAGGTGGTGGATTGAGAAATATTTCAGGAATGAAATATTTCTAGTATGGTAGGCTAAGAGCTTAATTTGGAAGTGATATTTGGATTTAGGACGGGGATGAGGAAGGGGTCGGGCTTGTTGGTGTTGGTGGTTGGCGGCTAATATTTTGTGGTGGAGGGAGGGGCTCGGGTTGTTGGAGTTTGGTGGTGGCCGGTTTTGTGAGAGAGGAGGTGGCGGCTTAGAGGTTGGAGGAGGGGTCGGTTTTGCAAGGGAGTAGAGGAAAGGAAGAAGGAGGGAGGCCGAGATTGAGAGTGGAGGAGAGGTGGCCGGCGGCCAAAGAGGAAGAAGAAGGAGGAGGGTCGAAACTTGCCTTGGAGAGGAGGGGGATTTCAATTCTTGAAATTGGTTTTCTTTTCATTCATTCACTAACTAAAACATGAAGGATACATGCCTATATATAGGCTACACCACTCAATCTCCCTCCAAACAAACTTCAAAATTCAAATTGAACATATGATGGTTATATGCACCCATCATAGTTCATGAAATGAAATAATTAAAATACTACATGATGGTTATACGCACCCATCATTACACATGAAATGGAAATTAAAAACATGAAATTAAATAACATTGCAAAAATAAAACAAAGCATAAAAATTAATTAATAATTAATAATTATTTATTAATAATAATTATTAATTATTATTAATATGTTGGCTTGCGTTCAGGACAGGTATTATGACGATGCTCCACATGAACATCCGTAAGCACGCCATCGCCGTCTTTAAAATGTTGCGGGTCGTCGTCTCCATCAATCGGGTCACCATCATCATCAGAGGGAGGACGCTCCTTGGCGACCTATCGTGGGGAGTCGGCTCCATCAATCGGGTCACCATCATCATCAGAGGGAGGACGCTCCTTGGCGACATATCGTGGGGAGTCAGCTCCATCAATCCTCCCCCTCTTAAAATGACTCATCACTGATGAGTATGCCTGCGAGTACTCATCTGGGAGGTCATCGGCGGGGAAGAAGAACCTGTATGACACAAGGTGGTCTTGGAAGGACCTCAAATATGCATTAGCCAAAAAAGGAAAAAGAATTTCAACAACATCCACCAACATACCTCTGATGGAGACCGAGAAGGAGAACGATCCTATAAAACTATCACCACCCAACCCAATAGAAAACATAGTGGAAAATATATACGGAGAGGTAGACATTTCAAGTGGCATTAAAGCATAAAGCGTAAAATATGTAACGATGAAAATAGGAGCTATGCCCCAATCAGTGGAAAATTTTATTAGAAACGTCATGTCACCATATTTCCGTAAAATCCGTAAAAAGTAGACTAGCCGATTCGTTAATATTTCTAAGGTGCCCGGGGGCATCCGTTCGGCGGTGAGACAAACCAAAACCAAATCTTTCATATAGCGGTGGAAGATTATTTGATACAACATAGCAAGTAATTTAATGGACACATTTAGAAGGATCAAGAAATGAAAAATGCGCCTAATTAAATTAAAACCATGAGGGGAGAACCCATGTGCAACATGAATGGAATTAATAGTAGAAAATAACAGAATTAAGTCAGGTGGCACGGGCTCTTTCAGTTCAAAAATCAAATCAGTGGAGCCTAATGTTATCGTTTTAAATTTGGTATTAAAATTAGATTTAAAAATATCATAATAATAGGCTTTCAGAAAACGCTCGTCACCAACTACGTTCACCCACATCTTTATAAGTAAGTCTAACGGGAAGGCGAGAATAATAAACTTCTCTAAATATAGAGGGCTAAAAATGACGAACTCATCTACTCGAGCTAAGGGTACCGGAGGGAGAGTCGATAGGGTTGACTCTGTAGGGGGAACCAAGTCACACTCAACGTCAAAACATGGATTAAGCGTCCAGGAGAACGCCTCCGGTTGAAAGCCATTAAAATCAAAAGCAAACTCGAATAGTGGATTCGTCCTCACTAAAAACTCATCCTCAGTTAACTTTTCACCACAGAATGAATCCACCAAATCAGCCGACATGTCTTCTAACGCATTAGATATTTTATTCAATTTAGCTTCAGTGATCGTCCCTAAGGTAGGAAAATTTATATCCGATAAAACTTCTAAACTACCTTGGGTCTCAGGCAAAGGAGCTGTCATCAAAGAAAAATCTATCAGGCCCTCAGTGCTACCGTCATCCAAAGATAATATTTCCTCGCGGCGTAAATCTACTACAGCTTCACATTCTATGTCGACCAATTCTTCCCATGAGGTGGGGACATCGTCTAAGTCAGCAATAGGGGATGGGCAAATCGAATCCAGGGGAGTATAAAAATTAGCTCGAATCACAAGCAGCGATGATAACGTCAAAGGACTAACTCCCGGATGTATAACACTAAGCTTATCCCAAACTGAACATCCATCCCAAGGTGACTCTTCCAATACCATAGAAATATCTAATAAGCCTGGCTCAACCTTAATAATGTCGGGTTCTATCAAGTCATCACCTAATTCAGTAACAGGTATGCTCTCAGCTTCGGATGACTCTACCGACTCTACTAAAACGTTTTCTGAATCAGGGTCATCAGAAGACTCCATGACTAAAATATCGTCGAAGGGGATTGGAGATGATTCCTCAGGGGAGAAATCCTCATCCAAATCACTGGGATATCCAGTATCCTCATCATCACTAAAAGCATCAGTGAAACTTGCCTCGTCCTCAGTGACATGCTCAGTCCTAATCACATCCTCAGGTTCAACAGGAGAGTCAGACACTATCGTAAGTGAAGGAAGATTCTCACCTAGCTGATTAACTTCATCATCCAGAGATTCTATATCCACATAGGAATCCTCAGAGGTATCAGTCACTATATCAGAGGGCTTAAATGTCGAAGCTAAAGAAGCAAGCACCCTAATAGTAACCTCTTTCGAGTTCAAATTTTGGGGTCCAAATGGCTTATGTTCCCTATAGGTGGGACAAGACACACTTTGGGTATTACTACCTCTCTGGGGATATGATCTATCCTGAGGCGTAGGGTCACTCCTATAAGCAGATACGGGTCTAGTGCCATAACTATTCGTACTAACGGGTGTGGTGCTATTAGTGCGCAGGTAGGCGGGATCAAATTGATACGAGAGGAGGCTACGCATGTGCGGCCAAGCATAACGATAGCTACCAACACGACGCTCTTCGTTTAACCAAAATAATCGGGCTCGACCAACTAATCGCTCTCGGGCAAAGTTAACCTTCTCGTAGTCATCCCAAAAGTGACAATTAAAATAAAATTCTATACCCTTAAGCCAATCCCTAAAAATTTTAGGACACCCTAAACCGTCATATGTGGGGGGTCCTACTAAACGCGGGAGGATAAGTGTGGGAATGAGTAGCATGTACGTCATAAGCCATCTTAGCGCGAACCAGGGAGAAAATTCACCCGGACTTAGTGCATGTGCAAGGAAAAGGGTACCAGGACAACTTAACTCTAACGAAGATGGAATTGTTCCCGCTTAACCACTAGGGTCTTAAATATGATAAAATAAGGTTTTTGTTGGAAAAATATGAGGATCATTAAAAAATTTTGCCGGATTTTTTTTACTGAGAAAATAAAAATCTAGGCTGCTATTGGCACACCAAATACTAAATTTCAAATTTATTAATAAAAATAAATACTTAATGAAAAATAATTTTTTTTTTGATTTTCTTACTTATAATTAGATGGATAAATTCCAGAAATTTTTAATTTTTAATTTTAAGAAAATTAAAATATTCTTAAGGTCGATATTTGCAGACCAACTATTAAATTTTAAAATAACTTAATAAAAATAATGACTTAATGAAAAATAAAATTTTTTTGATTTCTTATTAAAAATAAGATAGAGAATTTCGAGAATTTTATTTTTTTAGATTTTGAGAAAAATTTTAAATTATGAATTTGGAATTAGAAATTGGAAATTTGAAATTTGGAATTTTGAAATTTGGAATTTGAAATTTGAAATTGGAAATTTTGAATTTAAATTTTAAATTTTGAATTTTGATATTTGAAATTTGAAATTTTGAAATTTGAAATTTGAAATTTGAAATTTGAAATTTTGAAATTTGAAATTTGAAATTTGAAATTTGAAATTTGAAATTTGAATTTTGAAATTTGAAATTTGAAATTTGAAATTTGAGAGGGGTGGATTGCCAATTAGGAAATTGACGAGAACCTCCCTCTGATACCAAATTTATGTAGGCCCGCTCTTTCGAGCGTTTTGGTGGCCGACAAATTAACACGACGCTCTCGAATAATTCTCACGTTACACTCTTGCATTTAACGTCGCAGCGGTTTAATTAATATAATTACTAAACAACAATTACGGAGGGTTCGCAACGCCCTTCAAGATAGTACCAAGGCGATAGGCCAAGGTCCTCTCAAGCGAAAAGAACCCACACGATTCGATCGAGCGTGTTGTACCAAAAGAGAAACCACCGAAAACAAAAGATTCGGGCAATGGGGGTTCTCTCCCAACAAAATACAAACGAGGGCCGCCACGCCTCACGAACTTAAACGAAAATACGATAAACAAGACAATAACTAAAAAAAAATAAACCACGAAAAAAATCAAGCGTTACACAAAATGCGCAATTTGCCAAAGCCACGAGATTTATCTAAGGAAGAGAAACACGTTAAGTAGAGATTTTCGTTACCCAACCAGATTGGATGAATCCGGTTACACTCAACTAGAATCGTTCCTCAACGGCACCACCATAGATACGCTGGAGGGAGAGAAATTCATCGCCTTCTTCGTGTCACGCTGTATTTGGAAAAGTCCCGGCGGAATCTTCTAAATATGGAAACAAATATCTCCAAATAAGGCAGGAGAGAGAAAAGGTGGTGGATTGAGAAATATTTCAGGAATGAAATATTTCTAGTATGGTAGGCTAAGAGCTTAATTTGGAAAGTGATATTTGGATTTAGAACGGGGATGAGGAAGGGGTCGGGCTTGTTGGTGTTGGTGGTTGGCGGCTAATATTTTGTGGTGGAGGGAGGGGCTCGGGTTGTTGGAGTTTGGTGGTGGCCGGTTTTGTGAGAGAGGAGGTGGCGGCTTAGAGGTTGGAGGAGGGGTCGGTTTTGCAAGGGAGTAGAGGAAAGGAAGAAGGAGGGAGGCCGAGATTGAGAGGGGAGGAGAGGTGGCCGGCGGCCAAAGAGGAAGAAGAAGGAGGAGGGTCGAAACTTGCCTTGGAGAGGAGGGGGATTTCAATTCTTGAAATTGGTTTTCTTTTCATTCATTCACTAACTAAAACATGAAGGATACATGCCTATATATAGGCTACACCACTCAATCTCCCTCCAAACAAACTTCAAAATTCAAAATTCAAATTGAACATATGATGGTTATATGCACCCATCATAGTTCAGGAAATGAAATAATTAAAATACTACATGATGGTTATACGCACCCATCATTACACATGAAATGGAAATTAAAAACATGAAATTAAATAACATTGTAAAAATAAAACAAAGCATAAAAATTAATTAATAATTAATAATTATTTATTAATAATAATTATTAATTATTACTAATATGTTGGCTTGCGTTCAGGATGGGTATTATGACGATGCTCCACATGAACATCCGTAAGCACGCCATCGCCGTCTTTAATGTTGCGGGCCGTCGTCTCCATCAATCGGGTCACCATCATCATCAGAGGGAGGACGCTCCTTGGCGCCATATCGTGGGGAGTCGGCTCCATCAATCGGGTCACCATCATCATCAGAGGGAGGACGCTCCTTGGCGACATATGTTGCGCGCTAGGGTTCGAAGAAAATAAACGCAACCGAACTAGCAACCCGATGAGGCAAGTATACCTATCGAATTGTAGCAAGGGGACACAAGTGTCGTATTGAAATCCGGGAACTGTTGGCTAAGCTTACTCACACGAACGCTATTATCTTATCGATGGAAAACTAGGGTTTTAGAAAGTCTAAGTGCAGGGGAGAAAGTAAAGCTATACTAGAAAAAGAAACACTGCAATTAAGAGGGCTATTAAGTAAACAACTAAGCTAGAAAGGAAACTACTGCAGTTAATTAAAGAGCACAAGACAGGTGATTACTACGAAAGGTAGAAAATATGAAATGGAAATGCACCCGATCAAGATTCACCTCGGCTAAAGATGATTAAGACAATGCGATAAAAATCTAAACTTAATAGGATAAGGGTCCTTGACCGTGGAGGTTCCTAAAGCTTGAACACGCTTCTCTCGAAGTCGTGCCCAACTGAGTTTAGGAAGGTCCGACCGACTCTCGTCTAAATCGGAGGCCTAAAACTCGCTTTACGCGGTGAACCCCACTATTGGATTTTACTCCAATCCGGGAGATTTGGACGTCTGCCTCTCTCGAGGGGTGCGTACAACTCCCTTTACTCTTGAATGCTCACTTCATTCTTTCGGCCTCTCGGCTAGCCCAGAATGAAAGCAAAGGCGGAGAGTATATATCGAAAATATACCTCCGACCTGTGATAAATCAAGAGTAATTCAAGGCCCTAACCTAAAAAGAAAAGATTAATTAAAACATCATAACATAATCTCTCTAACCTCGGATCATCAAGATCGAGTACAAGGAGGATTAGTTAATCATAATGGAGTGGAGGGGGGAAGATGAGTAGAAAAGCATAAGAAGAACACAAGCAAAAAAAAAGAACACTTTTATTAATAAAAAGGGCAAGTTACACTATTGAAAATTAAAGTTACAAGTGCATGAAAATTAAACCCTATTCTAGCCCTACATTAAGCACTAAGCAAGAAGAAAATTACATTAAAAGCTAGCACAAACTATGATTAAACTAGGGTTAACCAAAAAGTACAAAGAGAGGGGGAGAGAGAGAGAGAAAGCATGAAAAAGGATCAAGAAACAAAGGGGCAGCACCTCCCCCACTCAACCAAAGCTTGCTGAAATAGGGGGGAGGGGGGCTCAATTTATAGATTTTTTCTCGGGTTGGTCACGCCCTCTGACACGCCCTAGGGGGGGCGTGTCAGGGGGCGTGACAGGTACGGATTTGACCTCGGTCTCTGGATTCTGGCGGGAGGGATGATTGCTTCGGTACGTCGGTGGTCACGCCCTGGGTCACGACCGTGATAGGGGGGCGTGACAGGCATGTCATGTCCAAATCATTGGTCGGAAATCCGTCAGTCGCCGAAAAAGGAAGGTGTCACGCCCATGTCACGGGCGTGACATGGGGCGTGACAGTACTATTTGCGTGCTGAGGCGGAAGGGCATTTAATGCGGCGGCAGCTTTGCGGCAGAGGGCGACACGCCCCTGGTCACGCCTAGTGACACGCCCAGGGAGGGCGTGTCAGGGGGGCGTGACAGCGGTTTTGACCGTTTTCTGTCCCTTCCAGCAGGTGTCCTCGGGATCGGGTGACACGCCCTAGGTCACGCCCAGGGAGGGCGTGACAGGGGGGCATGACAGGCCATTTTGGCAATTTTTCTGAAAACCTGCAAAAAGACAGGAAAAAGTTAGTGGCAATAAAATTTACATAAAAAGGATAAAAATAAACTAATAATAGACATAATTTGTACAATATAAAATATAAAATACGATAATAGTTTAGGCTACAAAACGTATTATCAAATTCCCCCAAGCTTAAGTTTTGCTTGTCCCCAAGCAAAAATATAAAAACTAGATATTTATAAAAAGGACTAATCAAAAAGTTCTAATTATGCCTACACAAGTACTATGCGAAATTCTTAGTAGGGAAAAGGTGAAATGTAAGTCTAAAACAATTATTTAGGTATGGTAAAACTTTTAAAAACTTTACTTAATAAAAACAAATCATCCAAAATTTTAGCGAGATTTTTTAAATGGACTTAAGTAAAGCAACGAAAATGAAAAACACGCATTGAGTTGTTACTAGATCCAAGCAACGCATTATAATTATATCAATTTAATTATCAAAAATCTAGGTTTAAATCCAAAACTAAAACTGATTTACTGTTTTTCTTTTCTTAGTTGTTAAATAAAAAACAAAAAGCGTGAATCAAAAGGACTTAAATAGGACAGAAACGTTTGGTTTAGGAAAATGATTAGGAGTGGAATTCAAAGATAAACGTGAAGGTTTAAAATCACACTAAACCAAAACAAAGAGTTTCAAAAACTTTCATAAAAATATGTACACACATTTTTTTTTCTTTTTCTTTTTCTTTTTCATTTTTCTTTTTCATTTTTTTTTCTTTTTTCAAAACAAAGGCCATAAATATTTTTATTTTCCTTTTTGAGTTGGCCAAACAAAAATAAACATCACTTTTGAACATACTTCCTTTTTTTTTTCGAAAACCTTTCTCCACAAAAATCACAAAATACCCTATCAAAAATCGTCAAAATAATTTATGAAACTCAAAAAGGCTAGTGCGATTCGATAGGTTGGAAATTTTGGCTTTGGTGAAACTGAAATGAAGAGAGGAGCTATCAAATGAAATCGGAAAAAGGCTCAAAAACGGCTAACTAGTGGTAAAAGTTTTTAGGTTGGCAGGAAAGCTCAAACGAAAACAAAAACGGCCTAAATCATTTTCACGCTTTTGAATTTACTTAAAACAAAGGTTTGAAAAATTTCAAAAAGCGAGTCCTAGATAATAAAAGAAGATTGATGAAATTAACACGAAAATAGAAATAATAGGTGACTTGGATCGTTCACATCTACTACGTTATTCAAAAGTTGACTTTACAAAAATTATTCAAAAATGAAAAAGAAAATAGTGGATGATGAATTTTTGAGAAAGTAAAGGAAATAAAAAAACAAAAAACCATAATAGAAATGCGAGTTTTAGAAAAATATTTCACCTTAACATGCTACCGCGAATTAGAAACACAGCATGGCCAACATTTTACTTGTGAAACATAATTAAAAAGGACGATTAGAAATATTATAATTAACTAAGTTGTTTATAGGAGATTTTGAGTAAAACAAAACTAAAAACTAGGGGTACTATTGAAATACCAAAATGTCTAAACTATTCAAAAATACATATATATTTTTTTATTTTGAGAAATATTCTCTTTTTTTGGATTTTGGAAAATTTTTCTCTTTTTTGGAATTTTAAGATATTCATTTTTTTTTTATAGAACTATTTACAAAAAAGGAAATTATTTACACTAAGCAAAAATGAAGGAGGAAATCCTCCCCCAAGCTTAAAACAGACATTGTCCTCAATGGCTAAAGAAGGGGATTGGAGAAGGAGAGAAAAATAAAGTGCAGAATTGAAAAGACAGAATTGAAATACAGGTACTTCCCCGGATTTATTTGCTGCGAAAGCTGAGTGATGTCGCTCCCCGAATGTCTTCTTTGGACTTTGTGATGGATTCAGCAATGTTGGAGCAGGCGATCGCAGAAGCTTCAGCTTGTCGGAGCCGTCCGAGGCAAAAATTGTAAAATAAAGAAAACAGAAAAAGATAACTTG
Organism: Platanthera zijinensis; assembly: GCA_039513925.1. Classification (NCBI taxonomy): domain Eukaryota; kingdom Viridiplantae; phylum Streptophyta; class Magnoliopsida; order Asparagales; family Orchidaceae; genus Platanthera; species Platanthera zijinensis. The sequence goes on along the minus strand of CM077078.1, from coordinate 136,935,688 downwards.
GGTTGCCTCCCAAGAGCGCCCTTTGGTTAAAGCGTCGTTGAGCTCGACGCATCAAAAATAATATTGTCCAAAAATATTGTTATCCCGAAATAAAATTGTTTTTAGTAAAAAAAAAATAAAAAGTTCAAGATTAAAGTTCGTGAAGCAGAAACTTAATAGTGTTTGGACTGACATCATCATCACCTAGAGAAATACAGTTTAAGACGCTGACCATTCACTTTGAAATTACCCTTATCAGGGTGAGAAATTAAAACAGTTCCATAAGGAAATACTTCTAAAACAGAAAACGGGCCAGACCAGCGAGATTTTAATTTGCCCGGAAATAAATCGTAAACGAGAATTATATAAAAGGACTTGGTCGCCCGGCTTAAAGTTTTTAGGGTGCCTTAAGTGTTTATCGTGTAAACGCTTCGTCCGCTCTTTATAAAGTTTATTATTTTCATAAGCATAAGAGCGCCACTCGTCGAGTTCATTTAGTTGAAATTTTCGAAGGTCACCGACTGAGTGGGGATCGAAGTTTAAAAATTTTAAGGCCCAAAAGGCGCGGTGTTATAACTCTACGGGCAAATGGCACGATTTTCCATAGACCAGCCGATACGGCGTACATCCGAGGGCGGTTTTGTACGCTGTTCGGTAGGCCCATAAGGCATCGTCAAGTTTGGCTGACCAGTCTTTTCTAGAAGTTGAAACAGTCTTTTCTAATATTCTTTTTATTTCTCTATTTACTACTTCGACTTGACCGTTAGTTTGGGGGTGGTAGGCAGTGGATAGTTTATGCATAACGCCGTATTTAGTAAGGATTTTTGAAAATTGCGCGTTACAGAAATGGGAACCCCTATCGCTAACGATTGCGCGTGGCGTACCGAATCTAGAAAATAATTTTTTTAAAAACGTGACTACAACTCGGGAGTCGTTCGTAGGAAGAGCTTGGGCCTCAGCCCATCGTGAAACATAATCAACAGCAACTAAAATATATTTGTTTCCGAAGCTAGAAGGAAGGGGGCCAACAAAATCAATTCCCCAGAGGTCGAAAATTTCGCACTCTAAGAAATAATTTTGCGGCATTTCATTTTTATTAGAAATATTGCCCGACCGTTGGCAACTATCACACCTGCTCACAAAGGCTTGCGCGTCTTTAAACAGGCTAGGCCAGTAAAAACCCGCGCAAAGCACTTTATGAGCGGTGCGAGCAGCTTGATAGTGCCCACCTGTCGGACCTTCATGCAAATGTTTTAGAATATCAATTCCTTCATCAAAAGAAACACATCTCCTTATCACTTGATCCGCACAAATTTTGAAAAGATGCGGGTCTTCCCAAAAGTAGTTCTTCAGCTCAGAAAAGAATTTCTTCTTCTGCTGAGAGGAGAACTCTTTTGGGAGCACCCGGGCCACTAGATAGTTGGCGATGTGCGCGAACCAAGGAGAAGTAGATGTATTAACTAAAAGCAGCTTCTCATCAGGAAAATAGTCATTAAAAGATTTTTCATTTAATTTTTCTATAAAGGGGTTATCTAATCTTGATAAATGGTCGGCGGCCAAGTTCTCGGCTCCTCGCTTATCACAGATCTCTAAGTCAAACTCCTGGAGGAGTAAGACCCAGCGAATCAAGCGAGGCTTGGCATCCGTTTTGGCAAGAAGGTACTTGAGGGCCGAGTGGTCCGTAAAAACAATGATTTTTGAAAGTGTAATGTAAGGGCGAAATTTATCAAATGCAAATACTACGGCTAAGAGCTCCTTCTCGGTTGTGGTGTAATTTTCTTGTGCAGATGTGAGGGTTTTACTAGCGTAATAGATGGGGTGGAAGTTCTTAGATATGCGTTGACCTAATACGGCTCCCACTGCAAAACTACTCGCATCGCACATAATCTCGAAAGGAAGGTCCCACACCGGAGCTATCATAATCGGCGCGTTAATTAACTTTTCTTTAATTAATTCAAAGGCAGAAATACAAGAGTCATCAAAAATGAATGGAGCGTCTTTTTCTAAGAGATGGGTGAGGGGCTTAGTGATCTTGGAGAAGTCCTTTATAAAACGACGATAAAAACCAGCGTGGCCTAGGAAACTTCTTATAGCTTTTATGTTTGTAGGTGGCGGCAACTTCTCAATAACTTCTATCTTGGCAACGTCTACCTCAATACCTTTAGCAGAAATTTTATGACCCAAAACTAACCCTTCCCTCACCATAAAATGGCATTTTTCCCAATTTAGGGCAAGGTTAGTTTCTTCGCATCGTTCTAAGACTTTTTCGAGGTTTTCTAAACATCTATCGAAGGAGTCGCCGAACACGGAGAAATCGTCCATGAATACCTCCATAATGCTTTCTACGTACTTGTCAAATATTGCGAGCATACATCGTTGGAATGTAGCCGGCGCATTGCATAATCCAAACGGCATTCTTCGGTACGCGAAGGTGCCGAAGGGACAAGTAAACGTAGTTTTCTCTTGGTCCTCGGGAGAGATGGGTATTTGAAAGTACCCCGAGAGGCCATCGAGAAAACAATAAAAGCTATGGCCGGAGAGACGTTCTAAAATTTGGTCGATAAACGGTAGAGGAAAGTGGTCCTTACGGGTGGCGTCATTTAACTTACGGTAATCTATGCACATACGCCAACCCGTCACCGTCCGTGTCGGGATTAATTCATTATTCTCATTACTAACTACGGTTATCCCTCCCTTTTTTGGAACTACCTGAACGGGGCTAACCCACTTACTGTCCGATATAGGGTAGATAATTCCTGCGTCTAATAGTTTCATAACCTCGCCCTTAACTACTTCTTTCATATTCGGGTTTATACGGCGCTGAGGTTGGATAGAGTTACGCGAATTATCTTCCATTAAAATTTTATGTGTACAGAAAGATGGGCTTATGCCCTTGATATCAGAAATTTGCCAAGCAATAGCCCGGCGATGCTTACGTAGAACTAGAAGAAGTTTATCGTTCTGCGTATCCGTGAGGTAGGCCGAAACGATAACTGGTAACTTGGAGTCTTTTTCTAAGAAAGCATACTTAAGGTGTTCGGGAAGTTCTTTAAGTTCTAGGGTAGGGGGTTCTTCATAAGAGGATTTTGAGATTTTTTCTTTTTCAAAAATAATATCTTCATAAACTTTTTTATAAGGAACGTAATAAGGGGTGGGGCTAGCAGCCAAGACGGCTTCTTGTACAGATTCAGTGGTAAGAAAAGAGGAAGAACAAAAATCAGAAAACTCTTTTTCAAAGTCGGAAAGATAATAAGAAGATTCATCACTTCCTTGCAGTGATTCTGTTGTAAGAGAAGAGGAGCAAAAAGTAGAAAATTCTTTTTCAAAGTCGGAGAGGCAGTAGGAAGAATCATCACTCACGGCGTCTACGAAAAAACATGAGTCATCGTTCGCTAAGGTGTTCTTCATCGAAGGGGTGATAGAAAATATGACTTCGTCGTCGCCTACTCGAAGAAAGAGCTTACCATTGCTTACGTCAATGATGGCTCGGGAGGTGGCAAGGAAGGGTCAGCCAAGGATCAGGGGAACCTCGACGTCTTCTTCGATGTCCAAAATGACAAAGTCCACCGGGAAGATGAACTTGCCGACTTTCACTAAAACGTCCTCCACTATTCCTAACGGGTACTTGACGGATCTATCGGCTAGCTGGATACTCATACGCGTGGGGTTAAGGCTACCAATCCCTAACTTTTTGAACAACGAAAAGGGCATCAGGTTTATACTTGCGCCTAAGTCGGCTAACGCGTGTTTAACAAAGAGATCACCGAAGACACACGGGATAGAGAAACTACCCGGGTCACTGATTTTCTTCGGCAAACCGTTTGTTAAAACGGCGGAGCACTCGGCGTTAAGCGTGACGTGCGAAAGATTCTCTAACTTCTTCTTGTTTGTGAGGAGGTCTTTAAGATATTTGGCGTATTTCGGCATTTGCGAAATAGCCTCGTGGAAGGGAAGATTAATGTGGATTTGTTTGAAGATTTCTAAGAAGCGGGAGTACTGATCATCTTGACGTTATCTATTAAGTTCAGAGGGGTATGGAGGAGTTGAATTATTTTTGAAGATGGGTGGTGGAGTGAGATTATTTTCTAAAGTGGGGGTGATTACTTCTTCAGCAGAGGGTGGAAGCGGAGCAGAGCTTTGATTTTAAAAGCGGGAGCGGAGCTTTGATTTTTAAAAGCAGGAGCGGAGCTTGCCTCGGGCTCTTCACTTACCATACCGGAGACTTGCTTCCCACTCCGAAGAGTTATAGCTTTCGCTTGCTCTCTCGGGTTGGGTTCGGTATTGGAAGGAAGAGACCCTGCGGGTCGCTCAGAAATTATTTTCGCGAGCTGTCCTACCTGATTTTCTAAACTTTTTACGCTTCCGGTTAAAGTTCTTATGGTAGCGTCATTTGTGGTGATATATTTAGAAAGTAATTCCTCCAAGCTCGGAGGTTTTGGGTAATTTTGAAGAAGTGGTGGTGGTGGTGGTGGTTGTGCAGAAAAATCATTTTGCGCAGGTGGGCGCATCGCATTTGATGGATTACTCCATGAAAAGTTCGGGTGATTTCTTAAAGCGGGGTTATAACTATTCGGAAAATTAAAACCAGGCGGATGAAAATTCGCAGCAGAAAAATTATTAAAAGCAGTTCTAGGCAAATTATTAACATAATCTAAATGTTCTGGAGTAGGGGTTGCAGATTCCCATACCTAAGGGGCGGAGGCAGCAGTCATCTCCGTGATTTTTTTGCTTAGGATTTCTACTTGCAGAGCGAGTTGGGAGACGTTGTCCACTTCATAGATACCTGCAGGCTTGTTCGGGCGGGACCTAGGCACATTCCACTGATAAGTGTTCATGGCCATGTCCTCAAAAAGCTCAAGAGCGGCTTCCGGGGTCTTATGATTTAAAGTACCGCCAGAAGCTGCGTCTATCATTTGCTTCGTGCTTTGATTTAGCCCGTTATAAAATGTCTGCACTTGTAACCATACAGGCAGCGCGTGATGTGGGCATCGTCTTAATAATTCTTTAAATCTCTCCCAGGTTTCGTAAAGGGTTTCAGAGTCTATTTGTCCAAAGGCAGAGATGTCGTTCCTAAGTTTTGCAGTTTTAGCTGGCGGAAAATACTTCGCCAAAAATTTTTCAGTTAATTCATTCCAAGTGGTTATGCTATTTTTCGGAAGTGTGTTAAGCCACTGCTTAGCTTTAGTTCTTAGAGAGAAGGGGAAGAGTCTTAGCCTGATCGCATCATTTGTGACACCATTTATCTTGAAGGTGTCACAAATTTCAAGAAAGCTAGCTATATGTGCGTTCGGATCTTCATCTTGAAGTCCGTCAAATTGCACATATTGCTGCACCATTTGAATTATGCTAGGCTTTAGTTCAAAGTTATTATTTGCTATAGTAGGGCGGACTATACTCGATTCTGTTCCCTCGAGGTTTGGTCGTGCATAATAGGACATAGTCCTTTGCACGGCCTCATCTACGTTGGGTTCTTCCATTCTTAAAGTATTAAATGACTCGGAGTCCTCAACTGGCACTTGGATAGTAGGACCTTGAAATCGCGATCTTCTCCGAAGAGTACGCTCAATTTCGTGGTCCAAGTCAAAAATAACCGACGGACTCCCGCGGGTCATGCACTAAAAGAACAGAAAAGAGGAAGAGAAAGAGAAAAAGGATAAACTAGAAAGAAAAACTAGATTTAGAAAATTAAATAAATTTTTTTTTTTCTTTTTGAAATAGATTTTTTTTTTATTATAAATTAACTCCCGAACTTCCCAAGGACTACCCCGTGAAGGGTTCGCAAGGTACTAGACAAGACAGTGGCGCTTAAAGCCCTTTGCCCTTTTCGAGAGAATTAGGTGGCGTAGAAAAATTGTGAGGTTGGTTTCTATTAAGAGCGGTGATTAAATTTTTTTTTTATTTTTTAAAACTTTAAAGAAAGGGGATGAGAAAGAGAAGAGATAAAATTAATAGGTTCGTGTTTTCAAAATATCAACGGAAATTGGCTCCCCGGCAACGGCGCCAAAAACTTGTTGCGCGCTAGGGTTCGAAGAAAATAAACGCAACCGAACTAGCAACCCAATGAGGCAAGTATACCTATCGAATTATAGCAAGGGGACACAAGTGTCGTATTGAAATCCGGGAACTGTTGGCTAAGCTTACTCACACGAACGCTATTATCTTATCGATGGAAAACTAGGGTTTTAGAAAGTCTAAGTGCAGGGGAGAAAGTAAAGCTATACTAGAAAAAGAAACACTGCAATTAAGAGGGCTATTAAGTAAACAACTAAGCTAGAAAGGAAACTACTGCAGTTAATTAAAGAGCACAAGACAGGTGATTACTACGAAAGGTAGAAAATATGAAATGGAAATGCACCCGATCAAGATTCACCTCGGCTAAAGATGATTAAGACAATGCGATAAAAATCTAAACTTAATAGGATAAGGGTCCTTGACCGTGGAGGTTCCTAAAGCTTGAACACGCTTCTCTCGAAGTCGTGCCCAACTGAGTTTAGGAAGGTCCGACCGACTCTCGTCTAAATCGGAGGCCTAAAACTCGCTTTATGCGGTGAACCCCACTATTGGATTTTACTCCAATCCGGGAGATTTGGACGTCTGCCTCTCTCGAGGGGTGCGTACAACTCCCTTTACTCTTGAATGCTCACTTCATTCTTTCGGCCTCTCGGCTAGCCCAGAATGAAAGCAAAGGCGGAGAGTATATATCGAAAATATACCTCCGACCCGTGATAAATCAAGAGTAATTCAAGGCCCTAACCTAAAAAGAAAAGATTAATTAAAACATCATAACATAATCGCTCTAACCTCGGATCATCAAGATCGAGTACAAGGAGGATTAGTTAATCATAATGGAGTGGAGGGGGGAAGATGAGTAGAAAAGCATAAGAAGAACACAAGCAAAAAAAAGAACACTTTTATTAATAAAAAGGGCAAGTTACACTATTGAAAATTAAAGTTACAAGTGCATGAAAATTAAACCCTATTCTAGCCCTACATTAAGCACTAAGCAAGAAGAAAATTACATTAAAAGCTAGCACAAACTATGATTAAACTAGGGTTAACCAAAAAGTACAAAGAGAGGGGGAGAGAGAGAGAGAGAAAGCATGAAAAAGGATCAAGAAACAAAGGGGCAGCACCTCCCCCACTCAACCAAAGCTTGCTGAAATGGGGGGAGGGGGGCTCAATTTATAGATTTTTTCTCGGGTTGGTCACGCCCTCTGACATGCCCTAGGGGGGGCGTGTCAGGGGGCGTGACAGGTATGGATTTGACCTCGGGCTCTGGATTCTGGCGGGAGGGATGATTGCTTCGGTACGTCGGTGGTCACGCCCTGGGTCACGCCCGTGACAGGGGGGCGTGACAGGCATGTCATGTCCAAATCATTGGTCGGAAATCCGTCAGTCGCCGAAAAAGGAAGGTGTCACGCCCATGTCACGGGCGTGACATGGGGCGTGACAGTACTATTTGCGTGCTGAGGCGGAAGGGCATTTAATGCGGCGGCAGCTTTGCGGCAGAGGGCGACACGCCCCTGGTCACGCCTAGTGACACGCCCAGGGAGGGCGTGTCAGGGGGGCGTGACAGCGGTTTTGACTGTTTTCTGTCCCTTCCAGCAGGTGTCCTCGGGATCGGGTGACACGCCCTAGGTCACGCCCAGGGAGGGCGTGACAGGGGGGCGTGACAGGCCATTTTGGCAATTTTTCTGAAAACCTGCAAAAAGACAGGAAAAAGTTAGTGGCAATAAAATTTACATAAAAAGGATAAAAATAAACTAATAATAGACATAATTTGTACAATATAAAATATAAAATACGATAATAGTTTAGGCTACAAAACGTATTATCAACATATCGTGGGGAGTCAGCTCCATCATAAGTGGTATGGGACGCTTATATATTAGGACCTGCTATACGATCCCTTAGCCTATAAGCTTGAGTGGGCAAGTTTATAGGTTGAGGTTACTTTCCTTTTTATATATATATTGCTTGTGACACCTGACACCCCATTGTATAAAATGGTATGGGACATTTTATACAATGGGAGCCCTGCAGAAGACCCCTTGCTTATGCATACTCGTATAAGTGAAGGTAACTTTTTATTACTTACTTGGTTACATATTCTGCTTAGTTCTTGTCACCTGCTCCGTCTTTGTCACCCCTTGTTGTCCTCCGCTTCGTCCTCCTGCACGGTGCCTAGGAGTTGCGAGGCGAGGTGTGGAGGAAACGACTTAGTCTTTTTGACTAATGGTCGGTGACCATACTATTTTTAGGAGCTCGAGGAGATGGACCAGCACGACGAGGAGGCAGGACTTGAGGGGTAGATACCGGCTACTACTACTGGAGCACATGTTCAGGTGGGATGATTTGAGATGGAAGATTCCGCTGCTATTTGTTAGTGAGAGAGAGACATTTGATCATGATGTACTGGGCATAAGCCCTATTTACTTTCATTTTACTGTACTCATTGTGGACTGGCATGTGTACTTTCATTTGATATATATATGTGATGTGGCTATGGACTTCTACTGCGTTTACTCTGTTTCTGTACTTTTATTCTCATATTGGCCGACAGGTTATGATTGTACTAGCCGGCAGAATCAGCGTCTTGCGGTGTCGACTAACCCGTGCGTTAGTGTCACCGTAAGGCGGCGGTTCTGGGCATAAGATCCGGGTTAGCCTCGGAATGGGGAGACAGGATCTTACAGTCACGCCCTAGTTCAAGCCCATGTAGGGGGGCATGACAGGCATATCATGTCAAAATCAGCGGTCAGAAATCCATCGGACGTCGGAAAAAGGCGGGGCATGCCCCGTGACATGCCCAGGGAGGGCGTGTCAGGGGGGCCTTATAGTACTATTTGTATGCAGTAGCGGAGAAAGCATTGAATTCGGCGGTAGGCTTCGGGATGAGGGTGACTCGCCCTGTGACACGCCTAGAGGGAGGGCGTGTCCAGGGGGCATGATAGTGGATTTTTGGTGGGAAACTACATGTGGCAGCTATCAACCTTAGGATCAGGCTAGACACCCTGTGATATGCTAGGGAGGGCGTGTAAGGGGGGCGTGTCAGATGATTTGTGGCTGAAAACTTGTGGAAACTTGCAAAAATAGAAAATAAACATTAGTTTTAGTATTTAGATAAAAAGAAACCTAAAAATATATAAAGAAAGATATTTAAAACGAAAATAATATATTTTTACCATAATACAATAAGCTAAAATATGCATCATCACTTGCTAACTTCTTATTAGTCAAGACACTTCTCCAAAACAATGCTCCATGAAGCTTAGAACTCAGATCCCTCAGGATCTCTCAGTCTCCACCAAGACTTACACCTCAGCCATAAGGGCCTACACTCAGTGATACAAGTATCACCTACCTCAGGAAATTAAGCCCTACCTCTCAAGCTCTGGAGGATAGCCCTACCTCAGAGCAAAATTTCTCCAATAACTCATAGAGATTCACTCTCCTACAGCTCAGGCAATATTTCCCTACTTCTCAGTGAGTAAATCTCATTTACCACAGATCCCAGCAGGATCCTGCACTCAGAGAGCAGCCCTCTCCTACAGCTCGGGCAAATTTGCCCTACTTTTGGACCAAGTGCCTACTGCTCAGATCTAGAATTATCCTACAACAAGAATTAACTTAATTAACTTCAACACGGAGAAATTTATCAGTGTAAACTACTATAGCAGAGAAATTTATATTCTAACTATCCTCTCAGTAGAGAAAAATTTTGTTGGAGGAACTCAGAAGCTGACTTCTAAACTTATTGTAGAAGACTAAAGTTCTATTGATCTTGAGTCTTAAAGCAACTCACTGAACCTGCCTAAGGGTGAAGGTTCTTCTTTCTTCAGAGCTATTTCTAATTCAACTTTGGCAGATGGAGACTACACAACTATCTGAACTTTTCTTGCTGGAGAGCTTCAAGCTTTTTTCATGCAGTATTGGCGAAGAAGATGAAGTCGGCTACTATCCATTTTGAATGGACAATGCCATAAAAGTTATCTTGTGTCTTGGCCTATCTCATCCTTTTATAGTTCGCCGATCAATGGCTCTTAGACATCAATGGGCCCCACCTGCAGCTTCCAGCTTTGCCTTGCTTTAACGAAAGAAGACGTACAGTAGCTTCTCGGTAGAGTTTGTCGTGTTCTATAGCTTCTCTGTACTTGATTTTAACTTATTTGACTTTGTCGATTTTGCCTATGTTAGCACCTGTGGACTTAGAAAAAATCGAGCATCAGTAGAATAGGCGTTGATTGAATGAGCTTCACTCAACGCTAAAACACTTAGACATAAATCTGTCTATCAAGGCGCTGACAGCATTGAGTGAGCAAGCTCCACTCAATGCTTTTTGCCTTAACCAATTCTATATCATTTCTTCATGTCTGGCGTTGAGATCATTGAGTGAGCAAACCTCACTCAATGCTTTGTTCCTTAGCCTATGTCTTACGTGATTTAGGCATTGAGAGCGTTGAGTGAGCACACCTCACTCAATGCTTTTCTCCTTAGCCAATTTTCTGTCTCTACAGCATCTTAGGCATTGAGAGCGTTGAGTGAGCATGCCTCACTAAATGTTTTTTGCCTTAGCATTTTTTCTGCCTCTGCGGTATCATAGGCGTTGAGAGCGTTGAGTGAGCACGACTCACTAAATGCTTTTGGCCTTAGAAAAATTTCTTTGTTTAAAAACACTGGCTTTGACTGACTGAGTGTTACTCTACACTTATGAGGCTATGACTTTGAGTGAATGACCTTTAGTCAACGCCTGTGGACTTAGCCACTTTTTTACCACTCAAACCTTAGGCTTTGACTATCTCAGCCTTCCTCACTCAACTCTGAACTGAGTTCGACAAATGCTGAACTGAGTTCAACGAACGGTGAGCCCAGCTCGACGAACTCTGAACTTAGTTCAACTCATAGATTTTTTGCTGTATAGCATTGAGTGTGTCTTCATCACTCAATGCCAAAGTACTCTGAACTGAGTTTGACTAATGCTGAACTGAGTTCGACGAACGGTGAGCCCAGCTCAATGAACTCTGAACTTAGTTAAACTCACAGTTTTTTTATTGTATGGCGTTGAGTGTGTCTTCATCACTCAATGCCAAAGTACTTAGCAATATTTCTGCCTATAGTTGTATGGTATTGAGTGAGTCAACTCCACTCAATGCCTGTGTACTTAGGAAAATTCCTACGTTTCTAGCATCTTCACTTTGTGACCACCTGTCATATCACTGTCAATTACAACTATATGTATATCTTTGACAACTATATATATATCATTGACAAGATTGAATTCCTCAAATCAAGAACATTGTTGGCAATGGACCCAACACTTATCTTTTACAAATGAAAATTTTGTCTTTTTTCAATTATTTTTGCCTTTTCTTTCACTATGAGTAGCTAATCTCTTTCTTAGTACTTGATTAGTTAGTATCCGGATTAAGATTAAATTATAATATATTGTCTCTAATTTTTTGAATTTTTTGTTTCGATTTATTTCCTATTAAAATTTGATTGAAGATTTATCTTTCTAAAATATAAATTTCGCTATCAAATTTTGTAGTCTAGTAGGTCGAGAGGCTCATGGATGTTTTAGATCTTTTGTAAATAAAGAGTTCGTTGTATTTTCTTTAAGAATTGAAAATATCATTTCTTTTGGAGTCGGGCTTAACGTTCATGCAATTTTTGTTTATTTAAAATATTTAGAGATTATGTTTGAAGTATTATTAAAATTAGGCGATAGTTGTCTCTAGCTATTTTCTATCATATTTTTCATTTCTCCAATAGAAATGGAATTTTAAAAATTAGAACGCATCTTTTTTAATTTGTTTCCCGTGAACACCCAATCAAGTGCAAAGTCTTCTTAAATTGTGAATTTCTCTTTCGTAATTTCTTCGTATTTGTAGTTTTATATTTCAAAAAAATAAAACCAACTTTCATTCAGTGGGATAAAAGTAATGGCTTGAGTAGTAGAATTAGATAGCCCTGTACTTAAATACAACCTTGATACTATGATTTGATAGGTGCACTTACCTTTTCGAGTTGATAGTAAAATCACCATCAAGTTTTTGGTGTCATTGCCGGGGACACATATTGTCCATATTAATAAAATTCCTTCGCTATTTCTTCCACACAAAAATAAATCTATAATCTACCCATTTGATTTTTTTCTACCCCATCTAAATTATCTCGAAAAGTCCAAGGTTGGCTTTAATTCAACCATTTTTCCTAGTACCACTGTGAGTTCCTTCACCTGGTACTCCTCGGAAAGTTTGACAGTCAATCCGTAAAAAAACACAAGCATTCCCGGAGGGGCTCCACTAAGTCAATAAAATAGACTCTGGCTCGCTAGGGAATCTTGTAAACAGGCCACAAAAAAGCCACCAAAAGAACCTAAAGAGCTAGGAACACTCTCTAACAACAACAAAGGTCGAAAACGCATCAACGTAACGCTAAACAAAGATTAAACAATCACAGAAAAACCGGGGGCGTTACACCCCTCTCCCCAAAGTTGGTCTGGAATGCTTGCAATGGCCTGGTATTTATAGAGTTTTCCCACAGGTGGGTCACACCCTAGCTCACGCCCGGGAGGGCATGATAGTGGGGCGTGACAGGTATGGAGTTGACCTCGGGCGCTGGATTCTGGCGGGAATGATGATTGCTTCTGTACGATGGTGGTCACGCCCTAGGTCAAGCCCGTGTATGGGGTGCGTGACAGGCACATCATGTCAAAATCAGCAGTCGGAAATCCATCGGACGTCGGAAAAAGGCGGGGCATGCCTTGTGACACGCCCAGGGAGGGCGTGTCAGGGGGCGTAACATTACTATTTGCAAGTAGTAGCGGAGAAAGCAATGAATGCGGCGGCAGGCTTCGGGATGAGGGTGACTCGCCCTGTGACACGCCCAGGGAGGGTGTGTCCAGGGGGCATTATAGTGGATTTTTGGCGGGAAACTCCATCTGGCAGCTATCAACCTCGGGATCAGGGTACACGCCCTGTGATATGCCAGGGAAGGCGTGTGAGGGGGCATGTCAGAGGATTTGTGGCTAAAAACTTGTGGAAACTTGCAAAAATAGAAAATTAACATTAGTTATATTATTTACATAAAAAGAAACCAAAAAATTCATAAAGAAAGAGATTTAAAACGAAAAATAATATATTTTTACCCTAATACAATATGCTAAAATATGCATCATCACTTGCTAACTTCCTGTTAGTCAAGACACTTCTCCAAAACAATGCTCCAATAAGCTTAGAACTCAGATCCCTCAGGATCTCTCAGTCTCCTCCAAGACTTACACCTCAGGTACAAGGGCCTACACTCAGTGATACAAGTATAACCTACCTCAGGAAATTAAGCACTACCTCTCAAGCTATGGAGGATAGCCCTACCTCAGAGCAAACTTTCTCCTATAACTCATAGAGATTCACTCTCCTACAACTCAAGCAATATTGCCCTACTTCTCAGTGAGTAAAACTCACTTACCTCAGATCCCAGCAGGATCCTACACTCAGAGAGGAGCCCTCTCCTACAGCTTGGGCAAATTTTCCCTACTTCAGGACCAAGTGCCTACAACTCAGATCTAGAATGATCCTACAATAATAATTAACATAATTAACTTTGACACGGAGAAATTTCTCAGTGTAAACTACTAGAGCAGAGAAATTTCTTCTCTAACTCTCCTCTCAGCAGAGAAAAAGTTTGTTGGAGGAACTCCGAAGCTGACTTCTAAACTTGTTGTAGAAGACTAAAGTTCTGTTGATCTTGAGTCTTAAAGCAGCTCACTGAACCTGCCTAAGGGTGAAGGTTCTTCTTTCTTCAGAACTATTTCTAATTCTGCTTTGGCAGATGGAGACTACACAACTATCTTAACTTTTCTTGCTGGAGAGCTTCAAGTTTTTTTCATGCAGTATTGGCGAAGAAGATGAAGTCGGCTGCTGTCCTTTTTGAATGGACAATGCCATAAAAGATATCTTTTGTCTTGGCCTATCGCATCCTTTTGTAGTTCGCCGATCAATGTCTCTTAGACATCAATGGGCCACACCTGTAACTTCCAGTTTTTCCTTGCTTTAATGAAAGAAGACATACAGTAGCTTCTCGGTAGAGTTTGTCGTGTTCTATAGCTTCTCTGTAGTTGATTTGAACTTAATTGACTTTGTCGATTTTGCTGATGTCAACACCTATGGACTTAGCAGAAATCGAGCATCAGTAAAATAGGCATTGATTGAATGAGCTTCACTCAATGCCAAAACACATAGACATAAATCTGTCTATCTAGGCGCTGACAGCATTGAGTGAGCAAGCGCCACTCAATACTTTTTGCCTTAACCAATTCTATAACATTTGTACATGCCTGGCTTTGAGAGTGTTTAGTGAGCACACCTCACTCAACGCCTTGTGCCTTAGCCTATGCCTTATGTGATTTAGGCATTGAGAGCGTTGAGTGAGCACACCTCACTCAACGCTTTTTTCCTTAACCAATTTTCTGTCTCTGCAGCATCTTAGGCATTGAGAGCATTGAGTGAGCATGCCTTAATAAATGCTTTTTTCCTTAGCCTATTTTCTGCCTCTGCGGAATCTTAGGCGTTGAGAGCGTTGAGTGAGCATGACTCACTCAATGCTTTTTGCCTTAGACAAATTTCTGTGTTTAAAAACAATGGCTTTGACTGACTGAGTGTTACTCTACAATTATGAGGCTATGACATTGAGTGAATGACCTTCAGTAAACGGCTTTGAACTTAGCCACTTTTTTGCCTCTAAAACCTTAGGCTTTGACTATCTCAGCCTCCCTCACTCAACTCTGAACTGAGTTCGATAAATGCTGAACTGAGTTCGATGAACGGTGAGCCCAGCTCGATGAACTCTAAACTTAGTTCAACTCACAGCTTTTTTGATGTATGGCGTTGAGTGTGTCTTCATCACTCAATGCCAAAGTACTCTGAACTGAGTTTGACTATTGCTGAACTGAGTTTGACGAACGGTGAGCCCAGCTCGATGAACTCTGAACTTAGTTAAACTCATAGTTTTTTTATTATATGGCGTTAAGTGTGTCTTCATCACTCAATGCCAAAGTACTTAGCAATATTTCTGCCTATAACAGTATGGTATTTAGTGAGTCAACTCCACTCAATGCCTGTGTACTTAGGCAAATTCCTACCTTTATAGCATCTTCACTTTGTGACCACCTGTCACATCACTATCAATTACAACTATATGTATATCATTGACAACTATATGTATATCATTGACAAGATTGAATTTCTCAAATCAAGAACATTGTTGGCAATGGACCCAACACTTATCTTTTACAAATGAAAATTTTGTCTTCTTTTTCAATTATTTTTGCCTTTTCTTTCACTATGAGTAGCTAATCTCTTTCTTAGTACTTGATTAGTTAGTATCAGGATTAAGATTAAATTATAATATATAGTCTCTAATTTTTTGAATTTTTTGTTTCGATTTATTTCCTATTAAAATTTGATTGAAGATTTATATTTCTAAAATATATATTTCGCTATCCAATTTTGTATTCTAGTAGGCCGAGAGGCTCATGGATGTTTTAGATCTTTTGTAAATAAAGAGTTCATTGTATTTTCTTTGAGAATTGTAAATATCGTTGTTTTTGGAGTCGGGCTTAACGTTCATGCAATTTTTGTTTATTTAAAATATTAAGAGATTATGTTTGAAGTATTATTAAAATTAGGCGATAGTTGTCTCTAGCGATTTTCTATCATATTTTTCAATTCTCCAATAGAAATGGAATTTTAAGAATAAGAACGCATCTTTTTTAATTTGTTTCCCATGAACACCCAATCAAGTGCAAAGTCATCTTAAATTGTGAATTTCTCTTTCGTAATTTCTTCGTATTTGTAGTTTTATATTTCAAAAAAAATAAAACCAACTTTCATTCAGTGGGATAATAGTAACGGCTTGAGTAGTAGAAATAGATAGCCCCCTACTTAAATACAAGCTTAATACTATGATTTGATAGGTGCACTTGCCTTTTTTAGTTGATAGTAAAATCACCATCAAGTTTTTGGTGTCGTTGTCGGGGACACATATTGTCAATATTAAGAAAATTCCTTCGCTATTACTTCCACACAAAAAAAATCTATAATCTACCCATGGGATTTGTTTCTACCCAACCTAAATTTTCTCGAAAAGGCCAAGGTTGGCTTGAATTCAACCATTTTTCCTAGAACCACTGTGAGTTCCTTCACCTGGTACTCCTCGGAAAGTTTGACAGTCAATCCGTAGAAAAACCAAAATTTCAAAAAAAAGTGAATTTTATTTTTATTTCATCCGTAAGTTCTCTCTTTTCTTTTATTTTTTGGCTCTCTCACTTTTTTCTTTCTAATGATTTCCCGAGCGAATCGGTCCGAACTTGTTGACTTGGACTAAGAGATTGAGCGCACTCTTCGGAGATAGTCGTGATTTCAAGGCCCAACCATCCAAGATGTGGTTGAGTATTCAGAGTCGGATTCTAATTTTGAAATGGGAGACCCCAACCCAGATGATGTCCAGCAATGGACCATGTCCTAATATGATCGGCCTAACCTGGAGGGTACAGAGTCAAGTGTTGTTCGCCCTATTATAGCAAATAATAAATATTTGAACTTAAGACTAACATCATCCAAATTGTGTAGTAATATGTGCAGTTCGACGGATTACAAGATGAAGACCCGAACTTGCATATTGCAAGCTTTAATGAAATCTTTAATACTTTTAAGATAAATGGTGTGAATGATGATGCGATTAGATTAAGTATTTTTCCATTTTCCAAAAGGATTAAAGCTAAAAAGTCGTTGAGTTCTCTTCCTAGAGGTTCTATCAACACTTGGGCTAAATAAACGAAAAAGTTTTTATCAAAATATTTTCCGGCCGCTAAAACTGCAAAATTAAGAAATAATATTTCTTCTTTTAGTCAAATCAATTCTGAAACGTTTTAAGATACATGGGAACGATTTAATGAATTATTAAGACGATTCCCTCATCATGCACTGCTTGTATGGTTACAAATGCAGCCATTTTATAATAGGCTATATTAAACGACCAAGCAAATGATAGATGTCTCTTCAGGTGATACTATAAAACATAAAACTCCGGAAGTCGCTCTTGAGCTTTTCGAGGACAAAGAAATGAACACTTATCTGTGGAAAATTTTCAAAAACCTCCCACCATAGAGGAAATATTTTCAAAATATATTAATGTGAATGATGCAATGATTCGTAATTTAACAGGAATAAAAATCTTAAAAATCAATTCGGGCAGCTCGCCAAAATCATATCCAAGAGACAGCCTGGGACTCATCACGCTAATACTGAGCCTAATCCGAGAGAGCAAGCGAAATCTATACCTCTTTGGATAAGAAAAGAATTATCCGATCCATCCATTTATGAAGAGCCCGAGGGGACTATAGCCCATATTTTAAGTAAACCACCTCTTCTAAATAATGTTGTCATGATGCGCTAGCGGTAAGACTACCGTTCACGGCCAAGTAATAATAATGGGGAGTAGAATCCCCATGTATCGATCTCTCGTGGAGTGCAAGTAGGGAGCATGAGTTTTTGCATTTTGAGAAACGAGTGCAAGTGTTAAGTGAACAAGGGGGTTTGTTTTGGATATCCTACACTATAACAATATAAAACCAACGCGGGTCGCCTTAACCGTATCGCCCAGGTGAATCACTCCGAAGAGTTATATCGGAAGCAAATGAACAAGTGAGGGTTTAAAACACCTCTTCTCAGCACACACTTCTAGCAAAGGCTGGAATGGCCCAAACACACTTTATACTAGCGCAAAGATAAAGCTTTCTAACACATATAATGCTCAGGAAATCACCAAACAAACACACATCGAAATCTTGAGCAAAAAAAGGTTATGAAACTACAATATTGCTAGCAGGAGTTAAGCAGAAAGAAATCAAGAAAATGGAAAAGAAATTACAACCAAAACAAAGAAGCTTTCCAAGGTTCTATGCCAGAAACTAGGGGTGTCAACCCTCGTCCGTGCTTGGTCTTCGAAAGGAGTCCAGGATCTGAGAGGAGCTGTCACTTCCTCCTTCAAACCTATCTTCATTTTGTTGAGGTTGTGGAGTCGGATGGAAGCTAGCGGGCTGCAAAAAGTATCTTGAACCGGAGCTTGGATGGTAGAAATGGCAACGGAGGCCTAAGGCAAAGCTTTTGCAAGCTCAATGGAGTGGAGTGGGTGGCCGGATCTTCCCTCCAAGGAAGAGTGAGAAAAAAGGGGCTGAAGCTTTGTTTTCCCGCTCAAGGGAGCAGAAAAGGAAGGGTGGATGAACTATCCCCGTCATTGGAAAAATCTGCATATTGTATAGTAAATCATCAGAAAACTTGCCTCGCACAGTTTGACGTACGACCGTGCGTGAGCCGTGCGATATTCGCGTGAAAAAAATAACCTGAGAAGATGAAGCGTTGACCCGTGCATATTACCCGCGCACGGGCGATTCCGCCCGTGCGTGAAGGAAATTGCACGGGTAATGACAGAATAAGGGAAAGCAGGCAAAACAGTGGAACCGTGCTTTATACTCGGGCACGGGCGCTTCCGCCTGTGCGTGAAGGAAAACACACGATTAACCACAGATCGGTGCTAAAATGAAATGTACAGGACAACCGTGCGTTATCTTCTCGCACGGTTATGGTGAAACCGTGCGTTTAATCGTGCATTTACATTCATCGAGTTCCACTTGACGCCATCAAATGCACGACCACTAAGAAACCGTACGCTAAGGAAACGCATGACCGTGCGTTTTCCTCAATTCATAATTCTTAAATGGGAAAAACAACCACCTGTAAGAAATTACAGCTAAACAATGGGGCAACCTCTAACAAAATAGAATTGCAGTAAAACTACTGGAATGATCCTTGGGGAGCACTACGTGCATACCCCCAACAATCAAATGCGTAATTACACACCCGAGGGCTAGAAAAGCACACAACACATGAAACACATAAGGAAAGAAATAACAGTGAAAACTACGCAATAGTGATGTGCAAAGGCATGAAAACCAGCCCAGATGAGCCCGCAAATCCCTATATAAATGGGACTCATCACACCCCCATACTTAAATATTTGCTCGTCCCAAGCAAATCATCTCTCTATGAAGTCGAAAATAGATAGTTGGCTCAGAAATTTCAGAATAATGTAAAGCGAGAAATCACATATTCATGGGCGTAGAAAATATAATAGATAAAATTATTACTTATGCTACTAAGCTAATAAATTTCGACAAAGGTAAATATATATTGCAACCACTCAAAAATAGAATGATGGAGAATCGTTCTGTCCTAAGTAGGAAGAAAGTAGGCAGACCACTCAGTTGAGCATTGCCAAAGATCGGGGTCGAGATAACCTCCAAAGGAATCCACCAAGGTCGGGAACCATACGTTTGCCCGTCTACACTCTCTCCACGACGCTAGTCAGACTCAAACATGAATCAGTAGGGAATGTAGGATAGATAGGGCTTTGGTGAAGGCGGGGTATATAAAGGGTAAACAAGACGGATACGCACATCCAAAATGAGACCGCCCGAAAACACTCACAGCTATAAACAATGGCAAACACGTGCGACGCGCCACTAGACTTGGATTTTTCTATAGTGCGTGCACGCCAATCACGATTACAAAACCAACAAAAATTCATAACTTAATGGCAACATAAATATTCAAGCTATTAACAACTGGGAAATCTCGTTTCATCTATTTATTTCTTTTTTCTTTATTCTAAAAAAAATCAAATAGCCGCAACTAAATACGAAAACCCGACAACACCACAAGCTGCACTAATACCACATGACAGCCACACATAACGGATACAAAAGATAATAAACAATAAGGCAAACAAACCAAGCGTTCACATCCGGATGTGCAAGAAGGTGAGGCTATAAGGCTTTGGTAGCGAGGCGTAGGGTTGTCAAAGGAAGGGATAGGCTCAACGGGGATAACAACGGATAGACATCGGGAATGGTACAAGGCTCAAACTAAACAAATGACGGCCCACCTCACACTAACGCTTGAGTAACCCTGCACCAATGCTTCGAGAGTAGCTTAGGGCAAGTTCTTAGTCACCGAAAAAGGTGATCCTTCCTCCCGACTCGAGCAATACGAGGCTATTGGCGGCTACACACATTCCTACTCTACCATTCGATCACTCCCGATCTCGCAATTTTGAGTAGTGCAAACAAACCTTATAAATACAGAAAAGTATAAATTTAGAGCATAAAGAAAAATTGAATCTATACTATTTCTACACCCCCTGAGTACTTGATTTGGAGCACTGCATGAGTTATGAACTACTCTATCCTAAAATCCTATGCCAGCACCGCTATCTAAGAGTTAGCAACAAAGAAACAAATTTAACTTGGGCCGAGCGCGTGCTTAAGTGTGCGCTCGTGCGGTGTAGGTGTGTAATGCAATGAACTACAAAATTCAAATAAAAGCAACTACTGGTATACACGTGTAGTGAAATTGCAACAGTTAAAAATGACAGGCTCTCCCCCAGACATAATCTAGACAATACAGCAAATGATCTTGGAAAGGAAATCAAAAAGAGGTGAGGGAAGACGTTACCCAATGCTTAGAGATGAGCATACTAGAAGTTAGGCGTTTAAACTTGATCAACCAGCCTACGACCCAAGTAAAAATCACCTGCAAAAGCCAATCTCCAACCAAACAAAAAATAGGCAGCACAAGCAAAAAGAAAAATAAGCAAAGAAAGGAAAGCAATAGCCTTGAAACAAGGCTAAAGGCGGCAAACTCGGGTTGTCTCCCATAAGACCTTTTCTTTACCGTCCTTAAGGTGGACCAAATACCTGTATTAGTAGTTATATAGTATTGTTCAGGTAACAAAAGTATAACAAGCAGATAGGAGAAAAAATCCAAAATTAAAAACAACATTTATAACAACACAAACATCAGAAGCAACCAGACAAAGGAGACGACCCCGGTGATCCTCCACTTCTCAGCTAAACGCTGATTTGTGATAATTCTCTCCCGGCATGCGGAATCGGGAAAAGGGGAAAGCTTTAGGGCCCAAAGAAGACAAATTTCCCTTGCCCCTACCCTCCTCCTTACCACATCGGTGAGCAAAACTTTGTGCCTTGTGCAGGACAACTCCTTTCGTCGTAATTCAACCGTAGGAGAATGCTAGGGAGGTAAATTTACACCCGGTATTTTAGCATTCAGATCACCATCCAAAACTGAGGGAATCATTTCCTCACCCGCAGAGGGTGGCAGATTAGCCCACGTCACCTGTTTAAAAGTTTTAAAAATTTTACTTGTTCCAATGACAGTTTTTAATTGACTTTCTGCACGCTCTCAGTAGTCGTGCTCATTCCGCATTCCTTCTTAACTATATCTCGTTCTACACTCAGCAGCTCAGAACTTGGTTTTGCTTTAGCGGGTTTCAGCGACTCCTTCACTTGCATAACTATATCTGGTTCGCTAAGCACCACATCTGCCTTATCAGCACTAGATAGTTTGTCAGATAGCAAATCATTAACTTTCGCAAATTTTCAGATTCACATGGGAATAGAGCGGGAAGTGATTGCGGAGACCGTAATTCATCCTTAGAAGCTAAGGTAATTCCGCAAGCATTAAAACATAGCGTTTCCTCACTGGTATTCAGGAATGGGACCCCCAAAATGTGTCTTGAGTTATTTCCTTCCCGTCCTAGTACCTGAAAGTCGGTGACTATAACAGCCCTGTTAAGTTTCATTTCCACATCTTTAATCACCCAATCCGTTTGGACAACCGAACCATCGACAAGCACAAGTGATTTCTTGATATTATTTTCAACATTTAAATCCAGTTTCACAACATCTTGCAAGGCAAGGATGTTGCATGTAGAACCAGAATCACAAACAGCTACCGTTTCTATTTCATTTATCTCACACTTGACGGCTAGTTCATTATTACTACACTCGCCCACCTCAACAACACTCTTCCCGTGTTACTACACTCGCCCAAGCTGCGTCTCCAAATTCCTCATGGAGGCGGTTTGAGTGGCCATGTTCGACTGGGCCATCTCCACGAACTTCTCCATTATCTCTTCTAAAGCGCTTTTGCGCGTCCCTTGCATGTTTTGATTGTAACCCGCCTGAGGTGGTTGCGGTTGACTACCAGAGGCATGAGCATCAAATTTATGCTGGCCTCCTTGCCATCTTTGACCAGGTGCGTTTTGGTTCCACGAGAAATTCGGGTGATTTCTCGCATTCAGGTTTTAAGCATTGTTATAAGGAGCAACGTGATTTTGATTATTAATAAAATTAACATGTCCTTCAAAACTCATACCTGTCGGATCACTATCATGCTCCCCCGCTGTGCACTCATAAGTGTGGTGCCCAGGGTTCCCACAACCTTGGCACGAGATGTTCAGTACAGGCGCTGGATGTGGGGTAGATCTTGTAAGCATCATTTTTCCTTCCAAGGAAGGATGACAAGGTTCAGCATGTTGCACCACGACATTCACATCGAACAAATTTCTTGCCCCTCTTAAGGCATCCTCCCAGCGGTCCAATAAGTGATGTGGGAGGCCATATCTCTTAGAAGCCTCAGCGCTTCCTTGGGAGCCAAATTAATAATTGTGCCTCCTGCAGCAGCATCGATCATCGCCCAGAGATTGGGTTCAATGGCGAAATAAAATATCTCTACCAAATTCTAGGGCTCACAGCCGTGTTACAGACAACAGCGCTAAAATCGGCAAGCCTCTCTCATGCCTCGGAAAGGGTCTCCTATTCCTGCTGTCAGAACATGGCTATCTCCCTGCACGCATTAACAATCTTATCAACAGGATGAAATTTAGCCAAAAATAAGGAAGACAAGGCTTCCCAAGTTGTAGCAGATCCTGGAGCAATATTATGCAGCCAAGTCTTGGCCCTATCCCGCAACGAGAAAGGGAACAACTTTAACTTCACAACTTCATCATAGATTCCCACATAACGAAAGGTTCCGCATATTTCAAAAAATTCAGCTAAATGTAGCTGAGGATCCCCACTCGGCAGCCCGAAATATCTAGTGTTGTTCCTAATCATATTTAGGATTGTCATCTTGATTTCAAAGTTGTTATTGGAGATTGCTGGCCCAAACCCAGGAAAAACACTCTCCGTCGTTGGGGTAGTGAAATCCCGCATCGTCCTTATTCGAGGTTGGACCACCTCGTGTGCATCAACCACTCTATCTCGCTGACCGTTTCCTCCGCGCACCAGATCATCCATTCTCTCTTCTGCAGCAGCAGCACGTAAACGAGCTCTTCTATCTCTTGCAGTCTCAGTGTCAGCTCCTAAATCTTCAACCCTTTTAGTGGGGTTCAGATCTGTCATAAACTCACAAAACACAAAAAAAATTAAAACGCACTTAATCACCTACAGACTTTTCACAAAAAAATGAAAAACCACACGCAATGGTTGCACTCCCCCGCAACGACGCCAAAAACTTGAAGCGCTAGCGGTAAGACTACCGTTCACGGCCAAGTAATAATATTGAGGAGTTGCATCCCCGAGTATCGATCTCTCGCCGAGTGCAAGTAGAGAGCATGGGTTTTAGCATTTAGAAAAATGAGTGCAAGTGCAAAGTGAACAAGGGGGTTTGTTTTGGATATCCTACACTAAAATAATATAAAACCAGCGCATGTCGCCTTCACCGCATCGCCCGAGTTAATAACTCCGAAAAGTAATAGCGGAAGCGAATGAACGAGCGAGGGTCGAAAACACCTCTTCTCAACGCACACTTCTAGTAAAGGCTATTATGGCCCAAACGCACTTTATACTAGCGCAAAGATAAAGCTTTCTAACACATATAATGCTAAGGAAATCACCAAACAAACACACAGTGAAATCATGAGCAAAACAAGGTTATGAAACTACAATATTGCTTGCAGGAGTTCAACAGAAAGGAAATCAAGAAAATTGAAAAAAAATTACAACCAAAACGTAGAAGCTTTCCAAGGTTCTCGGTCGGAAACTAGGGGTGTCAACCCTCATCCTGCTCGATCTTCGAAAGGAGTCCAGGAACCGAGAGGAGCTTTCACTTCCTCCTTCAAACCTGTCTTCGTTGTGTTGAGGTTATGGAGGCGGATGGAAGCTTGGCGGGCTGTAGCAAGTATCTTGAACCGGAGCTTGGAAGGTAGCATTTGCAATGGAGGCCTAAGGTAAAGCTTTTACAAGAATAATGGAGTGGAGTGGGTGGTCGGATCTTCCCTCTAAGGAAGAGAGAGAAAAAAGGGGTTGAAGCTTCGTTTTCCCGCTCAAGGGAGCAGAAAAGGCGGCCTGGACGAACTATCCCTGTCATTGGCAAAATCTCCATCATATATAGTAAATAATCAGAAAAATGGCCTCGCACGGTTCAACGCATGACCGTGCATGAACCGTGCGATATTCGCGCGAAAAAATAACCTGAGAAGATGAAGAGTTGAACCGTGCGTTTTACCCGCTCACGGGCGATTCCGCCTGTGCGCGAAGGAAATCACACGGGTAACGACAAAATGAAGGAATGCAGGAAAAGCAGTGGAACCGTGCGTTTTGCTCGTGCACGGTCGCTTCCGCCTGTGCGTGAAGGAAAACACACGATTAACCATAGATCGGTGCTAAAATGAAATGTACAGGACAACCGTGCGTTATTTCTCGCACGGTTATGGTGAAACCGTGCATTTAATCGTGCGTTTACATTTGTTGAGTTCCACTTGACGCCTTCAAACGCACGCCCACTATGAAACCGTGCGCTAAGGAAACGCATGACCGTGTATTTTCCTAAATTCAGAATTCTAAAATTGGAAAAGCGACCACCTGTAAGCAATGACAACTAAACAATAGGGAATCCTCAAGCAAAACAGAATAGTAGTAAAACTACTCGAACATTCCCCAGGGAGCACCACGTGCATACCCCCAACAATCTAATGCGCAATTGCGCACCCGAGGGCTAGAAAAGCACAGAACACATGAAATGCATAACGAAAGAAATAACAATGAAAACTACGCAATAGTGATGTGCAAAGGCATGAAAACTAGCCCAGATGAGCCCGCAAATCCCTATATAAACGGGACTCATCATGTCGTTTCGCCTCCCAATTTAAAATTTCTCTTGCTCCTCCTCACTAATTTTTAATTAAATAAAGAAAAGTTAGATGATCAATATCATCGTTTTATGGAAATGTTCAAACAAATCCATATTAATATACTTTTCCATGAAGCGATTTCTCAAATGCCCAAATACGCAATGTATTTAAAGGATCTTCTAATGAATAAAAAGAAATAAGAAAATTTATCACAGGTGATGTTAAATGTTGAGTGCTCCGTGGTTTTAACAAATAATTTACCAAAAAAAATTATCCGGGTAGCTTTTCGATTCCGTACATTTTTGGTGACTTATTTATGAAACATGCATTAGCTTGTCTCTGAGCGAGAATCAAGTCGATGCCTTTCTATCTTTTTAAGAAGCTAGGTTTGGGCACTATGAGCCTAACTAGGATGAGTATACAACTCGTGGATAGGTCTATTAAGTATTCGTTAGGGATTGTTGAGGATGTGCTAGTAAAGGTTGTCAAGTTTTTCTTCTTTGTAGACTTTGTCATTTTGGATATTGAAGAGGATATCGAGGTTCCCTTAATTATTGGTCGTCCCTTCCTTGCCACCTCCCGAATGATAATAAACGTAAGTAACAGAAAGCTTTTTCTTCAAGTAGGAAATGATTAGTTCACTTTTTCTATTACTCCATCAATGAAAAATACTTTATCAAATAATGATTCATGTTTCTTTTTGGAAGTTTCTAATGGCGAGCCTCCTATTTCTTTTAAAAAAAATTTCCTGAAAAAGGTTTTTCTTCTTTTTTTGAACTCCCTCATGATCATTCACCTTACACGGTTATGACCGTGAGTAGTATTTCTAAATTAAAGTTGTATAAAGAAATTACCTTTGAAAAAGAAAAAGTTTTAAAATCTTCATACGAGGACTACCTACTTTAGAACTTAAGTAATTACCTGAACACGTCAAATATGTTTTTCTTGAAAAAAATTCTAAATTACTAATTATACTCTCTGCCTTTTTATCTGAATTAGAAAATGTTAAATTACTAACGGTTTTATGAAATCACGGTCGAGTTATATCTTTGAAAATTTTAGATATTTAAGGCATAATCCCATCTTTTTGCACTCATAAAGTTCTTTTGAAAGAAAGCTCTCGCAACTTTATATAACCTCAGTGTCATTTAAACCCAAATATGAAAGATGTGGTTAAAGGTGAGGCTCTTAAATTATTAGATGCATGTATTATCTATCTAATCTCGGATAGCAAGTGGGTGTGTTTGATTCAGGTAGTGTTGGCCCATTGATCATAATGTCACAGATTTGAAGAAGGCCTGTAAGACAATTGTATACATAGAATTGTATTTGATGCATGCTCTAAGTTCTATGTATGCAGGTTGATCTTTGTTCACTGTTTAAACAGGTTGTCTAAGAAACAATGATAGGTGGACACAAGACAGATGATGATAAGGAAGAAATCTACCTTAGTCCAGATGTTTGAGTGAAGGTAGTTCACTAAATGCTTGATGGATTTAAGCATTGAGTAAAGCCTAGGAAGTCAAAGCCTCAGCTTTCCCAAAGCATAAATCTGGTTAATTCCAGAAGCATTGAGTGAAGTAAATTCATTCAATTCCTAGAGCCAGAAGCATTTAGTAAAGCTCAAACAGTCAAAGACAGAGAGAAGCTGACAAGAATTCTGGCTAAGTATATAAGCATTGAGTGAAGGCAGTTCACTTAATGCCTAGAAGAGAAAGCATTAACAGAACAAAGTTTAGTCAGAGCCGCATGGTTGATTGACTTGGAAATCTATCTGAGGACACATGCGTTGAGTGAAGACAACACACTCAATGCCAATTCAACAAAAAATATGTCTATGATAGAAGTATTGAGTGAAGGCAGTTTAATCAAGGCCTCTCCAATAAAACAGGCAAAGACAGAAAGTGTTGAGTGAAGACAACACACTCAACGCCTTAATATATAGAAAATCAATTAAGTTCATATTTGTTGAGTGATGAAGGCTCACTCAATGCCTAGTTAGTTAGACTACAATTATCAATATTCGTTGAGTGATGAATGATCACTCAACGCTCAGTGTTGCAGAATTCTGCCTAAGTGTTTTTGCATTGAGTGATAAGTCTTCACTCAATACCTATGCAGAATTATCTGTATTTGGCTTAGTCCACAGGTGTTGAGTCATGTTGACATTAACTTGAATTCAAATGTTGTGGTGACAGAACAGTAGATGACAAATGGCGCCCTTGCCTGTTGTACATCAATTAATGCAAAAGAGAAGTTGCAACTACCAACTCCAGGTGGTCCCACTACTCAAAGAGCCGGTGGATGGAGGGATACAAAAGTGGTATTTTGAGAAAGAAGAAATCAAATTATAGAAATCCAGAGCTTTATCTTCTTCCTCTCAACAAAGTTGCGGAGCTTGAAGAAATTACTTTTATTATTGATATGAAAGTTCAAGATAGTTTGTTGTTGTCATTCAAACCTTCATCCGCAAGATCAGGAAGTCATCTTTATGAGTTAGAAGTTGGAACAGAGCAAGCCTTATCTATAGTTACTCCACAACTCAAGCAGAACTTCTTGAAGATCCATCCTTGGAGTTGTGAAGAGGATAGGACTGAGTCATCTCAGTTAAGGAAGAGGCAGACTCAGAGATTATTTCTTTATAGTCAATTAACATCAACAAACAACATTTCTTTATGTAGGATCTTAACTAATCTCAGTCTAAGACTAAATTATAAAGGATGAGGTAGGATCTTTTCTGTAGATCTTAGTTTTAGGGCCTTTGTGCCTGAGTTGACGGATTCTTGTTGAGAATCTGAGTTATAGGAGAGTTTCTCTCTGGGGTAGGATCAAGTGGTCGATTTAAGTATAGGGATAACCTCCTAGACTGAGTGTAGGACTTTGAGTTTAAGTCTGAGGTAGGTGTTCTGGAGCAGATCATTGAGTTGTTGGAGAATAATTCTATGAGTGTAGGGCCTTATGACTGAGGTAGGACTTGGAGGAGTCTTAGGGATCCTAAGGGATTTGTGTTGTAAGCTCTCATTGAGCTTAGTTTGAAGAAGTTGGCCTTGTCTAACACACTGTTAGAAAGGTGGGAGGGACAGTGGATGTACCCATACCTTGGAGAACCACTATAAATATCTTGTGTGTTGTTGTATGATCTTGAAAGCTAATCTAAATCTAAATCACAACTCACCTAAGTAAAAGATTATCAAAAAAGACATATAAAACCTATTCCCCCTCCCCTCTAAGTTCTTATCTACTCTTGAAAACAAAGTCTTTCAAGTGGTATCAGAGGGAGGTTGCTCAAAAAGGACTTAAGAGTCTGAACTTATCTCCAGGAGTATCTTAAGTATATTCTTTATGGGTTCAGGAGAGAACCATAAAGATCTGGGCTCAATAAAGCTTCCAATCTGTAGGAAAGAGAGCTTTGGGATTTAGAAGGAAAGAGTTAGATTGTTTATGGAAGCATCTGACCCTAAAATCTTCATAATAGTACAAGAATGACCATTCATCCTCATGAAGGTCTCAGTTCTGGATGCCAATGTCCAAACACCTAAGAAGTATTTTGAGATTACCAAGGATGAGTTCATCCTGGCTACTATGGACA
Organism: Platanthera zijinensis; assembly: GCA_039513925.1. Taxonomy (NCBI): domain Eukaryota; kingdom Viridiplantae; phylum Streptophyta; class Magnoliopsida; order Asparagales; family Orchidaceae; genus Platanthera; species Platanthera zijinensis. Next base: position 136,907,067 of record CM077078.1, on the reverse strand, counting down.
AGAGGGCACATAATATTATTATAAGTGCCATTAATGATTATATATTCCAAAATCTTGTCCACTGCAAAACTTCTAAGGAAATGTGGGATACCAAGATTGTATACATAGAAGGCACTGAATAAGTTAGGGATGACTGGAAATCCCTACTCAATCAGGAATATAAGGCTTTTAGGCAGAGAAAGAAGTACAACATAGCTGATTGTTATGAAAAGTTCTTCAGAGTAGTGAATGAGTTGAGGACCTATAGGAGGGTCTTCAGTAATTATAAGCTGTGAAAGTCTTTAATTCCATGGTAGTGAATCACCTAGAGGGGGGGGGGTGAATAGGTTTTTGGTCTTTTATAATTTTCCCTCTATATGGTGTTGTGGGTGAGTTATATATTGCTTCCAAGATAATAACACAAAGCACACATAAGGTTGATAGTGGTTCCCTAGATTATGGGTACATCCACTTTACCTACAACCTTTCTAACAGTGTGTTATACAAGGCACTTCTCCAAAACTAGGCTCCTAAGATCTTACAACATAGATCCCGCATGATCTCTCAGTCTCCTCCAAGACCTATAGCTTGGGCATAAAGTCATACCTCAAAGCAAACTTACTCTTACAACTCAGTGATCAAAAGATCTCCTACCTCAGACTTGAACACAAGTCCTACAGCTCATGATATGGAGGTTATCCCTATAACTCAGAAAGGAGGACTCTCCTACAACTCTGGCACACGGACCTACCTCAGATCCAATATTGGATACTACAATCTTAGGGTCAACAGCCCTACCTCGGAGATAATGACTCTCCTACCTCACGCAAAACTGTCATATACTCAGGCAAACAACCCTACACTCAGATCCACATAGGGATCCTACCTCAGCCTTTATAAATCAGGCTTATAACTCAGATCCAAAAGTATCCTACAGGAAGAGTAGTATGTTATTGTACTTGATTTGACACCAGATAACTTTCTCTATGCCTGCCTCTTGAGATGAGTTTACCTCAACCCTATCTTCTTCTCAGCTGTAAGTGAATGATCTTCAATAAGTTGGAGCTTGTGTTGGAAGTAACTAAAAAACTTGTTTCTGAACTTGTTGAGGAAGACTGAAATTTGACAGTTCTTATATTCTTCAATCATCTAACCTAGACCTGTAGAAACCTGAAAGCTCTGCTCCTTCTTATTTATCAGAACCTTATCTGAACTTGTTATAGAAGAACATATTGTTATAGCTAACTTGAAAGAACTTTTAGATCAGCTGATTTAACTTCAAGCTTTGAGCTCGGTAATAATGGCAAGGAAGAAGAAGCTCAGCCGCAACTGTTCGAAATGAGAAAACTCTAAAAGATAAGTTATGTCTCCCGATCATGCTCCTTTTTTCTTCTGTCAATTAACAGCTATTTGAACAATAGGGACCACCTGTAGTTGTTAGCAACAACTTTCTTTGATAGAAGTAGACATACAATAGGCTTCAAGCACCATTTGTCATTTCCTGTAGCTTTCCCAAAAAGAATTTGAACTATGTTGACTTTTGCTGACGTCAGCATCTGTGGATTTAGCCAAATTCTTAGATACAATCCATACATTGAGTGTGTTGAGTGAATGGCCTTCACTCAATGAATCTGGACTTAGTTAAATTCTCTGCACCACAAGGCATTGAGTGCGTTAAGTGACCAGGTTTCACTCAACGAATCTGGACTTAGCCAAATTATTTGTCATGCTTAGGAATTGAGTGCATTGAGTGAATCTTCATCACTCAATGCCTCTAGACTTGGCCAAATTCTTCTTTACTGCCAAGCATTGAGTGCATTTACTGAATCTTAATCACATAATGCCCCTAGACTTAGCTATAACTTTCTTTATCTTCTAGGCATTGAGAGAATTGAGTGAGCGTTCATTACTCAACACTTTTGTCCTTAGCCGCTTCTCTGAAGTTTGCTAGCTTGCTGAGGCATTGAGTGCGTTGCGTGAGCTATCCTCACTCAATACTTCTGGACTTGGACAGATTTTACTTTCTATCTCTTTCCTTAGGCTTTGACTAATTGTTCCTCTATCAACAATTATTGCTTTGGCGTTGAGTGAGCTGTCCTCACTCAACAATTCGGTACTTAGCCAGATTTCTTGATAGAATCTTCCACTACTTGAGCTTATCTCAACGCTTCTTGGTATATTGCGTTGAGTGAGCTGTCTTTACTCAACGCTTGTGGCCTTAGTCAATTTTTCAGCTTGCAAATACTGACGTTTTGATAGTCTCAGCTTTACTCGATGCTTTTTTTTATATGGAGTTGAGTGAACTGCCTCACTCAATGCTTGTGGACTTAGTCGCAGAATTACTTTGCAGACTTCTGGGCTTTGACTGTCCACACCATACTAAGAACTTTTTGGCATCTGTCGTTGAGTGAACTGGCTTCAGTCAATGTCTGTGGACTTAAGCGATTTTTAGCCTTTTCAACATCATTCTTTGACATCTGGCTTTGAGTGAACTGGCTTCACTCAATGCCTGTGGACTTTTATAGATTTCTGTCTCTCCACATCTCTACCTTGTGACCACCTATCACAACCACTTAGAATACCTGTCCCATCAATTTTATAAGGACCAACCTGCATGCATGAACTTGAACATATATCAAATACAACTATGTGTATATAATTGACTTTTTTGACTCTTATAAATCTGGGACCTTATGGACAATGGACCCAACAGATGAATGACAAGTTCCAAAGGTCTCTAAATAGAGACTGGGACACAAAGATCTGTGTCATTAGGGAAGTGGCCAAGCTAGCTGAAACTCCTCACACATTGTTTGGGAAGATTCTCTCCTATGAGATGCAACTATCTGCAAGGAAGGAAGAGGAGACCACTATCAGATCCAAAGCAAAGGATAAGATAGTGGCCTTCAAGGCTGATAGCTCTAAAGAGAGAAAGGAGAGGATTTATTCTCCCCCAAGAAGTCCTACTAAATTAGATAGCTCTGAGTCAAGTTCATCTGACAATAATATGTCAGATAGAGAATTTGTTTCCTTCTCAAGGTAGTTCCAGAAGAAGATAAAGAGAAAGACTTGGAAGAACAAACCTTCCTCCTCTTCACACAATAAGAGGGATCACCATAGGTCTGAAAAGAAGTTATCCAAAGGAGACAGGTATGATTCAAAACCTAGTAAACATAGTTCTTCTAAAATTATTTGTTATTATTGTTACAAGCCTGGGAATATCATAACTTATTGCCCAGTCAAAAGAAAAGAAACAAGTAATAAGGAGCATCATGTAACACCTCCGTCCGTAATATTAAATATAATTGAGGGTCCGGTCGAGGCCCCACACCATATTCTACAAACAGGCGGTGGGATTATAGGTTAATATCAAGAACTACTCGAATCCTAACTTAGAGTATTCTAGCGGAAGCTTTAGGGTTGCATGAACTCATATCAAATGAGTGTCAACTATATATAAACCAGACCATTTATATATATAACTGGAATGTCACTTTCAAATACAAAAAAGTTATGGCCTTAAGGCCTTATAGTTAAACTTCACAGGTGTGGATTACAAACATCGGCACGTAGGCTGGGCACACATGAAAATAGTAAAACTTTTCCATTTGGCCTTTGAGGGCCAGCATAGCAGTAGGGGCTTCAACCCGCAATTTCCCGCTCGGCTCTCCAAAACCTGTATAGATATAATCCACCACGAGGGTGGAAAACAAGACAACGATCAGCATTCAGCTGACCAATTTATAGTGACCCTACCCCTTTCCCAGGGCAGTGGTATTCCTTCCCTACAGGCATAGTATTTCCACAAGTAGATATATCGCAAAAACGTGCACTCACGCACAGTTCAATATATCACAAATTTCGGCCGCACGACCCGACGCTCTGTGCACTTAGGGCACATTATAGGTGTATTGGAAAACAAGGGTCCCACCACCGTTCAGAGGTCCTAGACATAACGGAAAGTTTGAGCTTTTTATTCTTAAGGGCGCGCAAGCCTAAGACTCTCATTATGCGCTCCAATGACACCAATAACTTCGGCCTACCAATTAGTCAGGCATAATGTAGGTACAGTTCAGCCTTGCCCGTTGCTCAAATCATTAATCGACACGGGTCAGCTTTCCCCCTATTCGTTCGACTCACTGGCCTTTAAGAGCTCGCAGCTCACAATAGCCACATTATACTCCAAGGACTGGATTCACAATAGGATTTCAGGGAGCTATCACCGACGACAACCACTATTGTCGGGCGTTAGCTACAGATTTTAACTTATGTCCCCAACTTCAATCATAACTAGACTAACGATACAGAAAACCCTACAGTAACCTGCAGTGCCAGAAAACTGTTCTTTTACACAACAATTAGCTCTCCAAGAGCTATCGCCGTTGGCGATACTCACTACTTCCCGATGACATCCAACTCGTCTTAAACCGTGGATTTCTATGGCATTTTCCTGTAATTCAACTCAGTACCCCGCAAACACCGTATATTACTCATTTATACTCAGAGTCTTGTCTGGCCTGCAAAATAAACATCACCAATCCAGACCACCCTGTCTAGATGGGATTTATACAACATACCTGTTTCGTGCTACACATTTCCAGATCTACAAGCAAGACTCATTGGGGATTCCATGAATCAACCCAAAGGAATTCCCTCGATTCTCCACCTTTTGGTGGGTGATTCCATGCATATGCCAAAAGAAGGACTTCAGTTGTCTAAGAACGAAGATCGTTACCCTTGTAGTTTATTTAGGAGCCATAGCGTTAGCGTTCTACTCGGTTAGAAATAAGCACGTTGCTTTCCTCTTCACGGATCTAGTATCGGATCTTGATTCCAAGAACAAGTACACCTTGGATCGATCTACACAAGAGCTACTGGACTTTTTCTCCTCTTCCTTCTCCTGAACTAAGCAAGAGAGTGTGTGAGAGAAAATGAGAATGAATTCTCATGTCCATCCTTTATCTGAAAGCTACCACTATGCGGTAACTCCTACCACCGCGCGGTATTATAGGCGGTGACCGTTTTGACCAACCGACGCCTATATCTAGAGCTATTGCCCCGTTATAACTCCCTAGCGCAACGCGCTAGCACAATGTGAGTGGTCTTGCCAATGTCGTTAAGTGTTACCGCGTCGCGCTAGCTTCCTACCTCCAGGCGGTAAAAACCCGAGCCTTTGGTCTTTTAATCCACTAAGCTATCGTAGGTGAAAGGGTTATCGCCAAGCGGTAACCTTCAATGATCACTTCTCATTTTTGGGTTATTACAACCCTCCCCTCCTTATTGAAATTTCGTCCCAAAATTTTACGTATATATAAGGAAAACCAGTAATTAATATGTTAAAACATATTTCCTTTCACAGAACACTGATATAACATCATTTTATAAATAACTCGGGATATTCTGTGCGCATGGTTTGCTCTCACTCCCATTTCTGCTCTTCACGACCATTGTTGTCCCAACGGACCTTGACCATCCCGATTGTTTGTTTTGCAGTTGCTTGACCTTTGAATCCTCGATCCGAATGGGCCGAACTTTCTTCGTCAGCCGACCATTGACTGGTACTTGATCGTCCATAACCATTTGAGCTGGCTCTTTCACAGCTTTTTGTAACACCGATATGTGAAACACATCGTGTAAACAACTTAACTTTGCAAATTGAGATAACCGATAGGCAGCTTCTCCAACTCGCTCAACCACTTCAAACGTACCAAGATATCGCAGATTCAACTTTTTCAAGCATCGGATCCTAGATACACCTTTGAAGGGCTTGATACTTAAATATACCAAATCGCAAACAGAAAACTCCACGTTTCGGTGCTTGACAATGCAGTAATTCACTTGCCTATCTTGGGCTATCTGTAGGTTCTCTCTTATAGTGCGTATGGTCGAATTTGCATATTCGACCTCCTTACTCTTATATACCTAACGGTGTACGATACTGAGCTTCAAAGGGATCCATTTATATGCTAGCTTGATAGCAATTATTGTAGACAAACTTACTCTTTGAGATTGTTTTCCTACATTTTTCTAATTTTAGGGCGCACATAAGGAGCGTGTCCTCCATAGTTCTGTTAGTCCTTTCGATCTAACCATCCATTTGAGGATGAAAGGCCGTACTGAACTTTTTAGTCTAGATCCCAACCACTGATTGATTTGTCTCCAATCATTTGTAATAAAGTTCCTATTTCGGTCACCAATGATGCTCCGGTCACACCATGCAATTGTACTTGGTCGTCTACTCACAACATAACCAACTTTCCACGAAATTATCCTTTTATTCGATATGAAGGGAAATTTTTTTTCAATCGGTCAACGATCACCCACTCGGCATCATTTCCGCTCTGTGATCTTGGCAGTCTGTGTACGAATTTCACAGAGATAACTAACATCGTGATCCAAGACACGCAAGGGTCCACCTTTAACACATGTGATTGTTTACCTCAATTACCTCACAAGTCCCTCACTACTACCCGTAGAGAGTTAACATAACTCTAAGTTGTTGACTACATCATTCATCCCCTCAATATTAAGAATAAGGTTTAACTCATCTCATGGCCATAGGATATAACTCATCCAACACTTTCTCTAGAATTAAACATGTGCACATTTATTATAAAGTTTTAATCATCTCAAATAGAACTCATTTTATAAACCTTGAAATCTTCATGACATATACAACTCCCAAATTTTTTAAACATTCAAAGTGGTGATCACAATATCATCAGTTATTTACAATCCAATCACCGGGTAATCAATTCATAAACATGGTAATCCTCAATTACTAAGACATCACGACTAAACACCACTATTTACTAAAATCAAATTTCATGATGTGACAATCCACCAATAATTACAAGAAACACCAAACTAGAATGGTATCTTCAAGGGCTACAACTTCCGCATTGAGCCTAGGGACTAAATCCAAATCAATCACACCCTAAGTCAGATTTTAGTCCAGCCGTGTACACTTAGATAGAAGGCATCCTGCAAACATGTTATTACAATGCATCAACTTTGGCTGAATATTCCCGGAGGTAAAGAACTCCTATAAAAACGTGTAACCATCCATTAGAAAGGTCATTCTGAGGGCTAATACCTTCGAGTGGAGTCCCAAGACTTGAATAAGGCTGGATCGTAGCTAAAAACAGACTAGAAGTCTGCTACGCAAAGAAAATTGATTTCTGTACAACACCTTTCACGCATCTTAAAGAGGGATGAAATGCATCAGTTCATCTTCTTCCTCCAACCATCACATAAAACACAACCATCATCTTTCTACCCATTTCTTTCTCCTTTGGGTACCATTCTTCACGAGATCAAGTCTGCCATCATCGTAATGAAGAGAGGAGATGATTGATGATTATCATACGTTGACCGGCGCCCTAAAACGAAGTTCTAATGTGGTCCTTTCATAGGAAAATCTCCATTAAACTACCAAATCGGACTCTCTTGAGTCGATATCTCTCCTACACTTCGGAACTAAAGATCTAGCACCAAAGAGGTGGGTAGGAAGCTCACTTGATTTCTAACCATGGATCGTTTCCTCCTCCTTGGCGGCATGAAGACGTAGACCTTGGGCTCTCATTATTCTCTGTGAAGGCTCGGTTCGTGAGGAAGAAGACTGGAGTTAAGTCTTAGATACCGTTAATAAAGTAGAGGCCAGTTGGATCTAGGGTTTCCCAATCCAAGAGATACCGCCGCACGGTATTGCTACCACCGCGCAACAATTCTAGCGCCATGTGGTACCTCTAAATGCACCACTCAGAAGCCGCCACCTGGCCAAATATCATCGCGCGATACTATTTATACCGCCGCACAGTAGCTCACATAGAACTATGTCAAAATATTACCGCCAGTGGTAATGCTACCGCTGGGCAATTGCTCACAGAGGACTTTTCCTATACCCCGCTCGACCACCGTCGGGCGGTATCCCGCTACTACCGCGTGATAGTATCTTGACGATCGTCGAATACACTCGAGGCTTGTCGAATCCAGCCGACGCACTTGACATCACAATCTCTAGCGGTAACTAATTATCGTCGTGCGGTAGCAGCTCAACGATCGTCAAGAGGAATCGTGGACACTTGATGACTGCTACCACTAAGCGGTATCTCGCTACCGTAGTATGGTAGAAACTTGACATCTAGCATTGAGTCAGCACTTGCTCGGGTCGAGTGCAAGAAAGCCCTCTAGTACACCCAGAGCCCGAGTCAACTCTCTTTACTCAAAAATGTAGAACGCATCAGGACGTTACATCCTACTCCTACAAAACCTTTTGGTAGGGGTAGTCTGTACTTTGTTACATTTAATGATCATTTTTTAAGATATACTTGGTTATACTTACTCAAAGAATGTTCTGAAATTTTGTCTATTTTCACTATGTTCTATAGTGAGGTGTGTACTTAGTTTTATGTTTCCATTAAGTGCTTCACACTGATAATGTCAAAGAGTACCATAGTCATCAATTTTCCGTCTTTTGTATGCATCATAGTATTATACATCAAACTAGTTGCCCGTACACCTCTCAACAGAATAATGTTGTTGAATGCAAGAACCGACATCTCCTTTATATAGATCACACTCTTCTCACTCAAATGAGTGTTGCTCTATCATTTTAGGTTCATGCCATTATTATTTTTTATTACCTTATCAACTGAGTTCATTCTCAGGTTCTCAACGACAAGATTCCTTTCTCCATTTTGTATCCTAAAGCAACGCCATATAGTTTCCCTCCACGTGTCTTTGAATGCACAATGTTTTTTCACTCTCCTTTTCCTACGCATGACCAACTCTCTCCTCACTCAGTTAAGTACAATTTTCTAGGCTATTGTCTGCCACAAAAAGGATATCGGTTCTATGACCCTCTTCATATGGAAATAATATGTTTTCGTGGATGTTACTTTATTTGAGGATGCTCCTTACTTTTCTCTCACCTCTACTCTCCTATCTTTTGATGAATCCACTTCTCTACCTATTGTCTCTAAACCTCTACCTGACCTTGTGTCTCTTCTATTGGGTTTTGCTATACGTCACAATAGTTGTGTGCAACAGAAATGGAACAAGAAAATCTAAAATAGTTCGGATCTAGTGATGAACATAGATCAAGAAGTAAAATCATTTAAAAGAAAATTTACCGTTGCGGGATTGAGTCACTACTCAACCAAGATGCTCCGGAGAAATCAAACGAACGACAATGGTCCAAGAAATCTGTTTATCACTAGAGGTTGGAGTTCTGAGTGCAGAATAATGTCCATGACTCTACTGATGATCCACACGATGGGAGAACCCTTAGACTCTTATCACACAAGATCTAGGTTAGAAGAATGCACTCTCCGTCTTCACAAACTGCTAGGTTTACTCTAGAAGAGGCGAAAGCGATGAATATGACGCCTTGGAAACACTTTCTAGCGACGTACAAAGATGTCGGACGGTCGGTGGCGAGATCGGCGTTCATGGCCTTGGCGGAACTGTTCTATCGGGAGGAAGAAGAAGCTGACTTGCGATTGGGTCAAAATATTTCGTAACTTACAGGAAGCACATACTCGGTTTACTATATATATCATATATATACTGAGTTCCGAGTCAACCGATACCACCAGACCAGGCCAAACTGAACTTAAGGAATTAAACCGAATGAAATGGAATTCATCGAGTATTCACGTCGATAATCGACGATTCAACATTTGACTTAATTAAGCATCGAGTGCAATAAACGCACTCTGCTCCATACTCGTCGAATCAACATTCTACTCGACAAAGTGTTGAGTAAACTCAACGCACATAGCGCCAGCGATAGACAAGTCGAATCAACATTTGACTCAACAAATCGTCGAGTGAACTCAACTCTCTCAACACCTCAATGAATCAACACTTGATTCGTTGAAGCGTTCAGTGGACTCAATGCACTCAACTCCTGACTCGACGAATCACCAATTGACTTAACAAATCATCGAGTGGTCTCCACGCACTCAACACTTAAGTCGACGAATAGACACTTGACTCGACAAATTGTCGAATGGTCTCGACACACTCAACGCCTGGATGTGCTTGGTCTCAACACACTCAACTCCTGCCAGTCCTTGGTCCTTCAATCATTGTACAACCCCATATTCACTTGGTTGGACCAAGATGCCCCAAGGACCTGGATTGGGCTAGCTTTGGGCTTAAAATGGGATCAAATAAGAAACCGGGTGGGAGGGTTCTCGCTGGGAGTAGGCGGGGAGGCTCTCACCCAATTGTCAAGTAGCTCTAGTTCATCGAGCTCAATTGGTCGAGCCGAGAATGTTATTCATTGAACGCAAATTTGTCGGTCCAATCCTTTTACTCAACCTATCTTCATCGATCAGGAGGGAAGGCTACCGCCCTTCGCAGGCGAATGGGCTCGTGTCTCGAGCCACAAAAGTCCATTCGGCCCTCTGTTGGAACCCTAGTTCTGATTTGGGCAAGGATCATTATTAGGAAAATTAGATTGACCCAAAATGTATAGTCATGGGTCATAGGATTATTTCCAGGTTTGCTCATTCAGATAAATTCCAGAGAAGTTAAGATTTGAAGTTAAGAAAATTGTTGGAAAAAAATCTCTTAACTCGATTCAAAGATCTCTGAGTGAAGAACAACGATCTATGAGCTCAACTCAAAGAAAGTTGTAAAACTCAGATGCAGTTCAAAATCTTCTAACTCAGCTCAATGATCTCCGAGCTGAGTTCAACGATCTCCGAACCCAGTTTGAAGAAGCTTTATAATTCAGTTTGGCGATTTCCTGTGCCATTTTTCAGATAGATTTATTTACAGCTGGCAGATTTAATTAAGGCTTAACTGCAAGCATTTATAGCTCTCAGATTTAATGTGATATATTCTTATCAAATATAATCATTTGAATGACAGTATAAAATATGGCTTACTACAGAGATTAAACGCCAATTGATTTCTCTAGGCAGATTCCATTCTCGGGAATTGATTTAGCCATTCCAAGATAGAAAGAATTCAAATATTTTGAATTCTTCAGCCATTAAATATACAGATATTATATCTTACAGAGAATAAGAAGAGTAATACAGCACTCGACATAATAGAAGAGATAGAGAGAGAAAATTCAAGAAGGATTTTTCTCTCACAAAAGAAGAACTCAGCTACAAGTTTTCTTATAGCAAATCAACTTCATCTTCTTCATCTGCTCCAGGCTTTCAAGAGATAATCAATCGATATCAGTGTAAAAGCTTGTTGGAGAGCAACATCAACTTGAAGTCCTATACCCTGAAGCAAAGCTTGCACTCCTGAACTATTCTACATCTTAGGGGGAGCTTTGACATCATCAACAATCCACTAGTCTTCTCATTTGCTTTGAGAAAGAGAAGATTGCCATCTATTTTTCTTTAACCTCATTTGTACAGGGTTATTACTCCCTTCAAAAGTGAACTCTTTGGTGACAGGGCACCTGATCAAAAACCTAATTGTTTTTAGGCACCTGATCAAAAGCCTTAAGGGTTTCTAGATCTACCTGAAAGAGATCTTGGGGTGGCAGGGCACCTAATCAAAAACCTGTACTGGATTCCTACCAGGGTGGTAGAAGAGTGGGCATACCTAGGTTGATTGGGGAACCACTATAAGTTCTTGTGTTGTCTGGTTGCCATTTTCTTTTTGTTCTTGCTGTAGCTGTGCTAGTTAGGACTGTTTTATTTCTCTTTAATAAATTTTCATTCTGCAATTTTTATTTACTACAAAAGTTCAAATAGTTTTTAGGTATACTCTATTCACCCCCCCCCCCCCTCTAGAGTATTCCAGATCTAACACCTCACTTTCAATTGGTATCAGAGCAAGGTTTTCTCTTAGTTATTCAGGCTAACACCTAAACCAAAACGATCTGATAGATCTTATTTTTCTTAAGAGTCTATCATGGCACAAAATTAAGAGTTTTCAAGCACAAGACCTCCTATGTGCAATCTAGATAAGATTGCACTATGGAAGGCAAGGATTAGGTTTTTTATGAACTCTATTGATGAAGAAATTTTAAATTCTATCTTGACAGGTCCTTATCAACCATTGGAAACAACAAGAATGAATGTTGTTCCATCATCTCAATGGACAGAAGCCTAGAAAAGGCTAAAGATTGCTGATGCAAGATCAATGAAAATTCTTGCTCAATCAATGTCTGATGACATTTTTAAGGAAGTTGCTGAATGCACCTTAACAAAGGACATCTGGGACTCCCACATAGCAATGGCTGCTGGATCAGCAAAAGAAAGAACATGTAAAGCTGAATCTTGGAGTGACTCTGAAGCTTCATCCTGTACAACTGAGGATGAAGAAGAGACAAAAGCAATAGAATTCTGCCTGATGGAAATCAATGCATCATGCAGTAGCCATGATGAAGAATTTTAATCTGATGAAGAATCAGTAACAGAATCAAAAGAGGATCGGGTTATTTCTTCCTTTGATTCCTCTTCAGAACATTTTAAAGAACACTTTAAACTTTACGTAATGATTTGATTCTATCTGGGAAGGAAATAAAACTTCTTAGAGAAAAAGTAATTAATTTATCTTCTGAAAACATTCAACTCAAAGAAGACTTAACAATTACTTCAAAAAACTTAGTTTCATTAGAATCAGTTAAAGGCAAAGAAAAAATAATAGATTTAGAAAAAATAACTGATTTTTTTACCAAAACAAACTAAAAATATTAAGAAAATTTTTGTTCAAAATAAGTCGTCGAACCAAGATCGACGATCTCAGTATTACTCGTCGAATGGCGATCGACGATCTCTGAACCCAGAGGTTGGGTTTAACTACTCATCAAAATGGGATCGACGATATCATCACTTTTTGTCGAGCAGAGATCGATGATCGTGGAACACAAATAGTAGTCATTATTACTCTGTGAACCGAGATTGATGAGATCAATATTTGTCATCGAACACAGATCGACGATCCCAACATAAATCATCAAACTCAGAATTTCAAAACAGAAATTTTTATCCTTTTGAAAATTATAATCAAACTCAAAATTTTGTCAATCCTTTTACCCAAAGGTTCATCTCTCCTAGGAAATTTCATCCATTAGGTTACAAAGATCAACCTAAATATTCTTTTATTTCTGATTATTATGAAAAAGAATTAGTACCCAAGGTAATCTGGGTCCAAAACTTGTAACCTCTTATTTCAAGAAAAGACACTTTAGAGCAAGGGTAGCTATATAGGGGGAGACTATTTTAGAAGTTACAGTAGCAACAGTTTCAATTATTCAGTAATCTGGGGGATGATATCAAGGAGTTTGTTGGAACCATGTTTCAGATATGCTGAAATGAACTCAGTTAAAGACAAGCAACAGAACAGCTGCGTAGCCCTTTAGAAGTTTTTATTCTCATTTTTATTTCGAATAATTGTTGCTCTTTTTTAAGAACTCATTTTAAACTTGCTTTATATTTTTATGTGAATAATTTCCTCACAAAAATAGGGGGAGATTGTTGGAACCCTAGTTCTAATTTGGGCAAGGATAACTATTAGGAATATTAGATTAACCCAAAATGTATAGTAATGGGTCATAGGATTATTTCCTGGTTTGCTAAATCAGAAAAATTCCAGAGAAGTTTAGATTTGAAGTTCAAAAAATTGCAGGAAGAAAATCTCTGAACTCAGTTCAAAGATATCTGAGCAGAGATCAACGATCTCTGAGCTCAACTCAAAGAAAACTGTAAAACTGAAATGCAGTTCAAAATCTTTGAACTCAGCTCAACGATCTCCGAGCTGAGTTCAACGATCTCTGAACCCAGTTTGAAGAAGCTTTAAAATTCAGATTAGCGATTTCCTGTGCCGTTTTTCAGACATATTTATTTACAGCTAACAGATTTAATTAAGGCTTAACTGCAGGCATTTATAGCTCTAAGATTTAATGTTATATATTCTTATCAAATATATCCGTTTGAATGACAGTATAAAACATGGCTTAGTATAGAGATTAAATGCCAATTGATTTCTCAAGGCAGATTCCATTCTCGTGATTTGATTTAACCATTCCAAGATAGAAAGAATTCAAATGTTTTGAATTCTTCAGGCATTAAATATATATATATTATATCTTATAGAGAATAAGAAGAGTAATACAACACTCGACAGAATTGAAGAGATAGAGAGAGAAAATTCAAGAAGGCTTTTTCTCTCACAAAAGAAGAACTCAGCTACATGTTTTCTTACATCAAATCTACTTCATCTTCTTCATCTGATCCAGGCTTTCAAGAGACAATAAATCACTATCAGTCTAAAAGCTTGTTGGAGAGCAGAATCAACTTGAAGTCCTATACTTTGAAGCAAAGCTTCCACTCCTGAACTATTCTACATCTTAGGGGGAGCTTTGACATCATAAACAATCCACTAGTCTTCTCATTTGCTTTGAGAAAGAGAAGACTGCCATCTATTTTTATTTAACCTCTCTTGTACATGGTTATTACTCCCTTCAAAAGTGAACTCTTTGGTGATAGGGCACCTGATCAAAAACCTATTGGTTTTTAAGCACCTGATAAAAAGCCTAAACGGTTTCTAGATCTACCTGAAAGAGATCTTGTGGTGGCAGGGCACCTGATCAAAAACCTTTATTAGATTCCTACCAGGGTGGTATAAGAGTGGACGTACCCAAGTTGATTGGGCAACCACTATAATCCTTGTGTCGTCTGTGTGCTTGCTTTTCCTTCTTTATCTTTTTGCTATGACCATTTATAATAACTCTAGTTTAGAAGAAGGTTAAGATATATCACATTACTTTCACCCTCGATGTTGAATGATGTCTCCCACTCAGGGCCCCTTCATTCTTTTGGTTCCCGCTCTGGGTGGAAGGGTAGGCTCGCGCTTAGAGTGAGTAGGGTTCCCACAGAGCTTAGTAGGAAGAGCTTCTGTCATATGGGACCCAGAATTGGAATTACTTAAATACTCTTGTGTCTGTATTTAGCTCCTTAGAACAACAAAGTTTGGCTACTAGAAGACTAGCCTAGATGCATTTTAGTAATTTTAGGGCAACAAAAGTACAATTTTTGCATATCAGATATTGAAGATCTATAAATAGACCCATGGAGTTCTTCAGAAGGCAGGCTTTCATAATTTCTCAAGTCTTTGGTGTTTTCTGAGATACTCCAGGCCCAACAATTTTCTTTGGAGGGGAAGCGCTCAGAGAGCTTACGGGTTAGAGAAGGGACCTCCCAGCTGAGGCTTTGTGTTAGTTCCTAGTTTTTTATTACTAGTCAGGGGTCTAGGCTTGGGAGAAGTAGGTGCTAGTTAATCCACAAGGTCCGAACTCTCGTTGAGGCCATTTTTTGCTTCAACATTTCTAGTTTGGTGAGCGTGGACTGTAGCGGGTACAATAAAATCTCAAGCTGAGTCTCATGGCTGGAGATTAAGGTGAAGGAGATTGATTGGGAGGTTTCCCCCACGAGGAACCGGGGTGACTCTAGGAATATTGGAGGACTTCAGGCGGGAAGTCTTATAACCAATCCACCTGGCCTTCTCGGTAAGGAGCGAATGGGCCATGCCTCAGGTCCCGGTGGTTGTCGGCCCCGTCTTTGGCTGAGAACGCTTCTGGGAAGCATCCCGGGAAGGAGATTCTGGCAGAGGTTGCCCAGAGGGATCTCACCGGGAAGGAGCTATTCCCCTGCCATGCCAGCACCGGCAGGGCTAGCGAGCCGAGGAAACGGGAGTAATATTCTTGGCATGCTGTGGGCGGGAGCCCCTTTTGTGAGATTATCATCTCGGCTCCTATTCCAGGCAGGTTCTAGGAGCCAGACATGTCATACTACACAGGAAGGGACGACCGCATGTAGCATGTGCAGTGGTTCGAAAATTCCATCTCTGTCAGGCAAATGTCAGATGCCTTCAAGTGTAGGCTCTTCGCCATCACATTGAAGGAGAAGGCGAGGGACTGGTTCCACTAGTTTCCTACAAGTTCAATCTACTGCTTTGAAGATTTGCATCGAGGGTTCTTGTTAAGGTTCTCGACATACAAGAAGAGGAAGAAGTCAGCGGAGTGCATATTTGTTGTAAAGCAGAAGCCGGAGGAGACGTGGGGATGCTATATGGATATGTTCTAGGAGGAGATTCTGCAGGTCCAGGAGATGCCCTGGTACACCATGATGCTCGCCTTCACCATTGTGTTGATGTCATGCTTTTTCAGTATAGAGTTTAAAATAGTTCCCCGCTCTCCTTCGAAGAAATGATGGAGAGGGCGGCAATGGAGATCGAGATCAAGGCGACCAATGTAGCGTTTATAAATAAACTGGCCAAGTTGGCGGAGGAGGAGGTGAAAGAGCCTAGAGCCGGGAGGCTGAGAGAGCATAAGGAGCAAAGGGAAGAGAGGAGAAGCGAAGAGATGAGAAGGGAAGAACCCATAGGTAAGAGGCATCAGGACAGCCGCAGGGGTGGGGGTGCAGGGTGTAACATCACATTTCCTATTAGACCCCTTTACTTAGATTGGGTTAGGACATGTTGTGGGGGCATGAGCTTAGGCTAGGTTTGAACCATGTAGTTAGGGTGTAGCCACATGGGCCCCACTATAGGGCCCAAGTTAACCAAAGTTAAACTAGCCCAAAATGGGGTCTTAGCTACACATTGGCCCCACCACTATACCCCTAACCCTAATAACAATCTAAGTGAACCATAAGCCATGTCATTGGGTCACCTATTTACCCAAGTTGACCCAAGTTTACCCTAACCCTAATTTGGTCAAACCCATACCTAAAGGCCCAATTAGTCAAAATATGGCACCACTATGGCCCAACCAAAGCTGGATTGTACCATTGGGTCCATGACTATCACGTGGGGCCAGCCCACTAATCATGTTGACCAAGTCAATGTAAAAATTCAACAAGTCAACTTAGGGCTTAAAGAGAGGATATGATATGAGCCAAGCCCATTCCTTATAAACTAAGCCGATGGCTCAAGGCCCATGACCAGCCCAAGTGGTCAATGACATCTCTAACCCTCTAAAATAGGAGATAGAATACATGCATGGGGGGGGGGGTAACTTAGGAATTTTGGGAAAATATGGAGACAGAAGAGAGGGAAAGAGGGGATGAAGGCCATGTGGCCCTCCTCCCTCTACTTAAGCTCTTGCCTGAGCTTCCAAGGCACTTTTCAGCAGGATTGAGGGGCAAGTGGACACATGGCAGCCATACGGAGCTTCCAAAGTGAAAGTGGAGGATAAGATCAGTCTGACTCTAAAGGGGGGGGGGTGAATAGAGTTTGTTAAAATAATTTTTCAAAATAAAACTTTGCAGAGGAAGAGTTAAGTTAATATAGCATGTGTATTGTGCTGCAGCAATAAAACAGAAGTAATAAAAAAAAGAAAACAAAAGATTCACAGCACACAGCAATGAATACACACAAGAAACCAAACACAAGAAGCTATAGTGGTTCCCCAATCAACCTGGGTACATCCACTCTTCTACCACCCTTGGTAGGAATCAACTCAGGATGAGTTGATCAGGTGTTCTGGCACCAATGAGCTTTTGATAAGGTGCTTAAAAACCAAATCTAGATTTTTTTGATAAGGTGTCTTGCCACCACTGAGTTTTGACAAGGCTCTCAGAACTAGATTCAGAACTTTTAAAGGGAGTTTTGATAACCCTTTTATAGCAGGAAAAGAAAAAGGAAGAGGTGAAGTTGTCTTCTGTGTCTCAATCACTGAGAGAAGACAGAGTGGATTGATTGTGTTGTCAAAGCTCCCCCTGAGATGTAGATGGTTCAGGAGTGAGAGCTTTGCTAGGGTGATAGGCCTTCAGAAGCTTCAGATCTCCAGCAGAAGATGATTTTAGTAGGGGCTGAAATATGAATAGTTTGGAGTCTTTAATGTTGAAGCTATGAACACTTTTCAGTATGCTAATTTTCAAATAAAACTCTTCAGGATTGATCACTTGATTTTTCACTGAGTTGATCTCTCTATCTGTGTATGTCTGTATTGAGTGTTTGTGTGTAATGAGTGAGTTCTATTTCTCTTAATCTGCTGTTGTGTATATTATTCACTGATGATCCTCTGTCCAAGATAGCCATTTGCAGTCATAAATGTCTTCCATAAATATTTTGTCTTCTGGAGGAAAGTCCAATAAACATTCTCTGAGAAATACCTTGAAACTTGCTCCAGAATAAATGAAAACAGCTAACAAATCTCTTGAAATAAATGCTGAGAGAATTTGAAAAACATTCCAAAAGCTGACTCAATTTGAATCCTCAAAGTCATCGATCTCTCAGAAAAACGTCGATCTGAGCTCTACGATCGTTGAACTGAGCTCAGAGATTGGATTGAACATCAGACAGAAAACGTCAAACTGAGCTCGAAGATCGTCGACCTTAGCTCAGTGACATGAAGAATAAGTGAGGATAGATCGTCGATCTGAGCTCGAAGATCGTCGACCGAAGCTCAGTGACTTGGAATCAAGCTGAAGATAAATCGTCGATCTGAGCTCGAAGATCGTCGACCTGAGATCGACGACTTAGCAGAGTTGAGCTCAGAGATCGTCGAACGGAGTTCGATGTTTCGTCGACCTAAGCTCGACGATAATTGTCTTTGTCTCAGCTCTAAGTCTTGATCCTTGAATGGTTCTGGGGGTAGCTTCAAACCTAAGTTCTAAGCCCTAGACTCATTCTAACTTGACCTTTTCAACTATACATCTAGGTCAAACTGATTTCCTAAATACATAGTGATCCTTGCCCAAATTAGTAATAGGGTGTTCCAACAATCTCGCCCTATTTGGGTTAGGATTACTATTTACAGGACTCAGTAAAAAAATACAAAAGCAAATACAGAAAAGCAAAATATTAAAGCAATAGAGCAGAACATGCAGCATAGCAGCATTCAGATAGAATATCAGCAAGTGTTTTAAAATGAATGTACTGTCTGCTTATAGAGATCACTTCTTTTCACTTCC
This sequence comes from Platanthera zijinensis, assembly GCA_039513925.1. Taxonomy (NCBI): domain Eukaryota; kingdom Viridiplantae; phylum Streptophyta; class Magnoliopsida; order Asparagales; family Orchidaceae; genus Platanthera; species Platanthera zijinensis. The sequence continues at coordinate 136,888,189 of CM077078.1, read as the reverse complement.
TTTCTTAAATAAGATTTCCCTGTTGGGATTGAGAGCCTCTTTCTTTGACCTTCTATCATCATCTGCACCTAAGGAGATTTGAGATCTTGGCATGGGAACCACAGCCTCAGGATGCAGTTTCATGTAATCCACTAGGTCAAAGAACTTCCTTGAAGCATATCTTTCCAGTTCTGCCTTCCTTTGCTCTGACAAGGTAGTGATGTTGGAAGTGTCTTTTCCTTGCTCTCTGGCCTTCTTCAACTGATCTAAGGCAGCAAGTTCTTTCATCCTAGCAGTCCATGATAAAGGATTATTCTCTGGATCTTACAAAGGGATTGCAGGTTCATATCTATTAACAGTTGCTGAAGCACTAGAAGTCCTTGTTTCAACAGTTTCTCTGAGTTTATAAGCGAAAGGACATTGAGTTGAGTCCATATGTCTTTGTCCTTCCCTTTGTTATCTTTATTGAATCCTGTGTTCTCTCTGATTACCTCTGTATTGTCCCCTTCTGGACTGATAACCTCTTTGATATTGCCCTCTAGGATGATATCTCTGTGAAGATTGGGAGGAGCTTTGCTTTGGAGCAAAGGTTTGAGAAGCTGACCCTCCACCTGATCCTGAATCTAGAGGAGGAGGAGGAGGCTGAAATTGGGATGAAACTTTCTCATACTTATCCAACTTTCTTCTTTTCCTCATGGCCTTTAGCTGGTTTTTAGAATACTGCATCCAAGAATCAGTTATCTGGAAATCATGTACAATATAATAGGGTATGTCATTAACATCCTTGGCCTTTGCAGGAGGGACCTTCATCATGGACTTACTTCAAGCTTTCCTTTTCCTAGCAATAGTGCTAGCAGAGTCATCAGATTCTGTATTGAATTGATCACTTTCAGAACTTTGTGGTCGGTCATACAAATCATCTATACTTTTGATGTATTTCTCTTGTTGTTTCAATTGTTCAGGAGTCAAACCAGGAGAAGCAGCAGCAACAGATACACAACCTATTGAAGCAGCAACAAGAGCAGAAGGAATTGGAGCAACAGATTCTTCCAGATAAGTAGCAAGATCTTTATCAGCAACAGCATGAGCATCAGCAGACAGCATTTCAAAGTCAGTAGTTCCAACAGATATAACAGCAGTACAAATAGAAGCAACAACATCCTCAGCCTTAAACGAGTTGACATATGATGCAATCAAGCTGGGATCACATTCTAAAATAGGCACAATGGCCTTAGTAAGATCTTCAACTTGCTGATCTGGTAAATATCTTCTGTGAAGAGAATCAAAAGCACTCAACAGTGACCTGAGGTCCACTGTATACACTAGAACTGGAGCAGCAGCAGACACTTCATCAGCTTCATGAGGCATCTCCCCCTGCCTGGATTCAGTAAGAACTTGATCAAGGCACCCAGATGAAGGGATTGCCTGAGAAGAGAGGAAAGAAAAGAGCCTATCAGACAACTCTTGAACATGTTTCAGAAGTGGAGCCATTGTGGTCTCCAACAATGAGGATAGCCTGGGGGCTAGCAGCTCATACAACCTGTCTGCCAGTACAGGAATATCTACATGCTCAAGATGGGCTTGAGTAGAGGTAAGAGTTGATGTTGCTGGCATAATGGTGGATAGTGTGGTGGTAGGAGGTATAGGGATGGATGGTTGAGATATTGGGATTGTGGAGATAGATGATTTGGGTGTGGAGATGGATGGTGAGAAAGATGGTTGAGCAAGGATGTCATGGAGGAGCTGTTGGTATGAGGAGGATGATGGAGGCTCAAGAGGTGAGGAGGGGGAATTATCCATGAAGGAGTCATCCCAAATATTGAAAGATGGATAGAAGAATCAATGGGTGGATAGTAGTACAGAGGGTGAAATGGTTCTGAGGTGGTGGCTAGAGGAGATGAAATAGGTAATGAAATTGTGATGGGGGAGGAGATGGCTGATTGGATGATTTATGAGGAAGGTAAGGCAGAAACAATTAGAGGTGGAGAAGGAGGAGCAGAGGAGAAAGCAGGCAAATCTTTTGTTAGGTCAGAGACCTGAGGGGAAGTGACTGTAGTAGTCCTTGTGCTAGAAGCAGATGGTGCTGCAGCAGCCCTGTTGGGGTTGATAATCTGCCTGTCCCACTTCCTGAAAAGGGAACAGGTGATCCTTTTGGATGCATTGATGTGCATCCCATTTGAAACCAGTATTTCAGGGCACCTGGAATGCAGGAAAACCCCTAGAATCCTCCCAAAAAAGACACATTTTTTGTTAATTTCCTTCTTGATCAAGTCAAAGAAGATAGTTCCCCAACCCCGATGTTTCTTGTCAACTATTGCTCCCATTAAATAGAGTTGATACCTTGAGATGGTATCATGAGCTGAGTGCTTTGCCAGAAGCACTTTTCCCACAACATCAGCCAAAAATTGAAATTCAATTGATACACTCTTTTTCAACAGCTTATTAGGGTGTACAGCAGAGTGACCCATTCTATCTAACATGGAATCAAATTCTTCTCCAGACAAATTAATAGAGTCATCTCCAGTACTTAAAGTGAATACTTCTGTCAAAAGAATAGGGGACAATGGTACCTGAGTCCCGTTGATCGTGCCAACTATTGTATTTTCATTCTCATTTATTGCAGTAAAAACCCATTCCTTTATTTTATTTGCCGCAATCTTTATTCTATTGGTCATAAACTGAACTAACTGCTGTTCTCAGAAAAGATTCAGAATATCTTTGAACCTCTTATTGTTGGCATCGAAGGAGTTCATATCTATGTCAAAACCTGTCTCAAATTTCATTTTGGAAAGAGCAGCAACCGACATCGCCATTTGTACCTGCAAAGATTGAACAAACCCGACCAAGTGTAGAGGGTTTGGAGGGAAAGAGAAAAATTTGTAGAGAGTATGAAAGCGTAAAAGATGAACGGCGGCCGAAGAAATGATTTTATATTAGGGTTCGACGCCGGAAAGGAAGAATCGTTGAACTCTATTCGACGATTTGGGCTTCTAATGGAATACGAAGAGGTTTCAATGTCGTCGATCTCTGTTCGACGACATTGATGAGCGTCGAGCTCTGCTCGATGACTGCTTAACAGAAAGAAGGATAGCTTAAAGCTATCAGGTGGCGCTGAACTCAGGTAGATGTTTTGGGAAAATGTCGATCTCAGTTCGACGATTTCTGGGGAAAATGTCAAGCGCAGTTCAAAGACAGAACCTATCCTACAGACACAGAAAGAAAAGAGTTTTTAGCCAAATCTTGGTCTGTTTTTAGCTATTAAGATCTTGGAATTTATTTTAGTCTTCCTCCATCTAACATGCCAAACTGATTTAGGAAGAATGTATGTTTCTTTTCATCCAAGGGTTTGGTGAAAATATCTCCCCTTTGCAAATCAGTTGGGATATATTGATGTTCAATTTTATTTTTCTAAACATTATCCCTTAGAAAATGATGCCTAATTTCTATGTGTTTTGTCCTACTATGGTGGACTGGATTTTGTGCAATGGAAATAAGACTGGTGTTGTCACAAAATATTTTAGACTTCTCTAAGTTGTAACCATAATCTAGGAGTTGATTTTGTATCCACAAGATTTGTGAACAACAACTACCTGCAGCCATATATTCAGCTTCAGCAGTTGAAGTTGACACAAATGTTTGTTTCTTACAAAACCATGAGATAAGTCTATAACCAAGAAACTGACAAGTTCCACTTGTGCTTTTCCTGTCTATTCTGTATCCAGCATAATCAGCATCTGAAAATCCAGTTATGTCAAATGCTGAATCTTTTGGATACCAAAGACCTAGATTTGGATAGCTTTTAACATACCTAAGAATCCTCTTTACTAAAGTTAAGTGTGACTCTCTACGGCTAAATTGGAATCTGGCACATATACATGTAGCAAACATTATATCAGGCCTACTAGCTGTAAGGTACAATAAAGAGCCAATCATTACTCTATATGTTGTCTGATAAACTGGTTTCCCATGTTCATCAGCATCTAATACAGCATTGCTAGGCATGAGTGTTTTCATACATGATGCATCAGACATACAATATTTCTTAACCAGCTCTTTTGCATATTTGGTTTGAGAAATAAATATGCCTTCAGCATGTTGTTTGACTTGCAATCCTAAGAAGAAGGATAGCTCACCCATGCTACTCATTTCAAATTTCGAGTGCATCAGCTTGGAAAACTTTTTGCACAAGTTTGAATCAGTAGAACCAAAGATGATGTCATCTACATATATTTGTACTAGTAGGGTATGGGACTTATGGGTTCTAATAAAAAGAGTTTGGTCTACTCTCCCCCTAATAAAATTATTTTCCAGAAGAAAGCATGCTAGGGTCTCATACCATGCTCTATGAGCTCGCTTTAGACCATATAATGCTTTATGCAGTTTGAAAACATAATCAGGATGAGTTGGAGAGACAAAACCTGGGGGTTGTCTGACATAAACTTCTTCTTTGATCTCCCCATTGAGAAAAGCACTCTTCACATCCATTTGGTAGACTTGGAATCCCTTGTGAGCAGCATAAGCCAGGAAGATTCTTATGGCCTCTAACCTTGCAACTGGTGCAAAGTTCTGGTCATAGTCTATCCCCTCTCCTTGAGAATATCCTTGAGCAACTAGCCTTGCCTTGTTCCTTACAATAATTCCTTGATCATCCAATTTGTTTTTGAACACTCATTTTGTTCCAACAATGGAATGATCCTTTGGCTTAGGCACTAGTTCCCAAACTTTGTTTCTTTCAATTTATGCAACTCCTCTTGCATTGCAATGATCCAGTGTGGATCTTGCTCTGCATCTTGAATGGATTGAGGTTCAATTTGAGAGAGAAAGCAAGTGTGCATCAGGTTTTGGTTGACCTGATTTCTGGTTTGCACACCAGCTGAGATGTTTCCAATCACTTGGGAGATTGGATGATCTCTTGATGTTACTAAATCAACAGGGGTTGTTGATTATTCACCAACCTGTGTTGTTATTTCCTCTAGTGGAACAGCAACTGGCTATTCAAGAAGATTTTCTTCCAGATGTTGAGCAGCTTCTTCATCTTCACTATTTTCATCCTTTTGAGTAACTTGAAATCTGTCCAAGTCTTTAGCTAGAGAATGTACCTGCAAATGTTCTATGGTAGAAGTATTCTTCTCCTTGAAAGATATATTAGTTTCATCAAAGGAAATATGGACAGATTCTTCTATTTTTTGAGTAGTTTTATTATAAACCCTATAAGCTTTACTGATCATGGAGTATCCCAGAAACACTCCTTCATCAGCTTTTGCTTGAAATTTTGCTAAATATCTCTTGTCATTGTTGTGAATATAACAAATGCAACTAAAATTTTTGAAGTCATCTACTTTAGGTTTCTTTCCTTTGAGTAATTCATAGGGAGTCTTTCCCTTCAGTTTATGTATCAAACTTCTATTCAGTATATAGTTGGAGGTGTTCACTACCTCAGCCCAAAAGGATAGAGGAAGGTGAGCATTTGACAACAATGTAGTTGCAAATTCAATTAGGGTTCTATTTTTCCTTTCTGCTACCCCATTTTGTTGAGAAGTTCTAGGAGCTGAGAATGTATGTCTGATCCCTTCACTCTGACAAAACTCTTGCATAAGAAGAGAATCAAACTCTGTCCCATGATCACTTTTGATCAGGGAAATATGAGTATTGAACTCACTCTGTATACATTTGAGAAAGTCTGTCAAACACTTAAAGTTATCAGACTTCTTCCTCAGAAAGAACACCCATGTGAATCTTGAGAAGTCATCTACAACCACTAAAGTGTAGGATTTCCCTCCTAGGCTTTGTACTGTAATGGGTCCAAAAAGATCCATGTGTAATAGATACAAAATCCTAGGTGAATCACTCTTGTTAAGTGACTTAAAACTATTTTTAGTTTGCTTGCCTAATTGACAAGCCTTGCAAAGTCCTTCCTTCTTGTAGGGGCCAGAAGGTAGTCCTCTAATAAGGTTGTCCTTGGATAGCCTAGCAATGGTTCTAAGGTTAATATGTCCTAGTCTCTTATGCAATAGTATATTAGGTCTGGATATGGAATTGAACAGGCAAATATCTACTTTAGATGAATGAAAATCTACTAAGAAATTGTTACCTTTTCTATTACCTGTCAATACAGTTGTGTTGTCTTCTGACTTGACCATGCATATAGATTTGTTGAAAGTCACTTGATATCCTTCATCATATAGTTGACTGATACTTATCAAGTTGTCCTTGAGTCCTTCAACATAAGCTACTTTCTTGAAGGTGACTGTTCCAATTTGGACTGCACCATATCCTTTTGTTGTTTAAAAGTTTGAATCACCAAAAATTACTTTGGGTCCAAGCTTGGCTTTAAAGGATGTGAAGTTGTCCTTGTTCCCTGTCATGTGCTTTGAGCACCGACTATCACGATACCATTGCTGGTTTGATGTTGGATATGTCTTCACCTGTACATACAAGAATTTACATATTTTTGACCCAGTTTATCTTGGGCCTAGGTTGATATCCTTTAAATTCAGAAATGAAAGACATCCTAGGTTGACTCTTATAACCTTCAAGATGGTATCTCCTATGAGGTACTATCCATTCAGTATAGGGGTTGAAACCTTGGGATGTAGGACTTCTAGGATTGAATCTAGATGTACCTTTGAAAGTTTGTTCAAAGCTCTGAGCTCCGTTCGACGATTGTCGAGCTGAGGTCGACGATCTTGGGTTAGATCGTCGAGCTCTATTCGAAGATCGATTTTCCTGGAGTTCAGAGTTAAGGTGTCGTCGAGCTAAGTTCGACGCTTTTTATTGGATCTTCGAGTGCCGTTCGACGATCGTCGAGCTCTATTCGACGCATTCTATTGAACTATAACTTTCTTTGGCAAATCTGCATTCTTCCTAGCTACCTCTACAACTTCCTTCCCTATATCAGAGATAAATTTTATTGGAGTTGTCAGAACTATAGGCTGGCTTGATGAAGCTCCCAAGCCCAGTGTACTATTAAGTCTAAAGTTCACTGTGCTTGTGATATCCATCAGTTTTATGCTTCTCCCATTAAGGGATTCTTCAAACTGCTTGGCCTTGGATAGTTCACTTTTCAGTGAAGCTATCTGCTCCCTATAGCATTCTAACTCTTCAGAGAGTTTGAGGTTCTCTGTTTTTAAAGTGCTATACTCAGATAGTTGTTTTTTGAGGGAAACGATTTCCTTCTCAGACTCTAATAGATCTAGGCATAGACTTTAAACTCATGTTTAAAGTCCTCAGAACTGAAATCAAATGAATTGATTACTTGGTCTTCTTCTAGTTGAATTTCTGAGTCTGACTGTGACTCTTCTGCTTCTGAATCTGTTTGAGAGGCATTCATAGCCATCATGCAAAATTCCTTTTCTTCAGCATCATCCTCATCATCACTGGAGCTGGATGAAGCTTCAGAATCCTCTTCAGTTTTACACCATTTCTTAGCAATAAATCCCTTCCTTATATGTTTGTTCTTGCTGGATGAGGGTTTGTCTGAGCTGTTCTTCTTAAAGTCTTTCTCCATTCTTCTTTCTCTTCTATCTTTCTTGTCCTTGTTTTTGTTTTCTGGACAGTCAAGCACAATATGGCATGGTTTCCTGCAACCAAAACATATAATTTCTTTGTTGTTATTTTATTTATCATACCTTGGCTTATCATGTCCCTTGTATGATCTCTTTCTGAAGTCTTTTCTGGCCATTTTGTAGAATCTTTTGGCCAATAAGCTTAGTAGCTCCTCATTGTCTGTGACCTTTTCTTCAGGCAGGTCCTCAACAGCTTTGAAGGCTATTGTCTTTTCTTTCCTTGTGGCTGGTGAGGAAGCCTTCTGTTCTTCTTCTTTATTTTTATTGAGCAGCTCATAAGATTTGAGCTTTCCCAGGAGAGCTTCAGTGGTAATCTCATTTAGACTTCTAGCATCTTTGATTGGCCATATTCTTGAATCCCAAGTGCTGGGTAAACACATTAGGATTTTGTAATTCAGCTCAGTCAATGAGATTTCTTTATCCAGAGTCTTTAACTCATTGACCATCAGACTTAATCTGTTGTACATGTCTGCTACTGACTCTGCTTCTCCTTTCTTGAAGTTCTCATATTGGGATATGTGATGGGATCTTCTATCTTTTCTCTCATCAGCAGATCCTGAGACAATCTCAGAAAGTTTGTCCCAAATTCCTTTGGCAGAGTTGATTCAGCTACCTTCTAAAATATCTCATCAGACATTATCTGAGCTAAGATATTCATGGCCTTGGCATCTCCAGTCTTCCACTTCTTTATTTCAGCATTTGTTCCTGAAGGAGGTGGAACAACATTTGTACTTGAGCTTGCTGGTGGACTTGGGCACACTATCAAAACAGAATTAAATATGTCTTCATCAATAGAATTCATGTAAAGTCTAATCCTTGCTTTCAAAAGTGCAAACTTGGATAGATTGCACACTGGAGGCTTAGTGCTTGCATAATCTTTGTTCTGTGCCATGTCTTTATATAAAATTAAATATAATGAAAATAACCCTCTTAAAAGATTGATCTTATCAAGGATCTTTTGGTTCAGGTGTTAGCCTGTATGAACAACCAACCTCCCTCTGATACCAATTGAAAGTGGAGGATAAGATCAGTCTGACTCTAGAGGGGGGTGAATAGAGTTTGTTAAAATAATTATTCAAAATAAAACTTTGCAGAGGAAGAGTTAAGTTAATATAGCATGTGTATTGTGCTGCAGCAATAAAACAGAAGTAATAATAAAAAGAAAACAAAAGATTCACAGCACACAGCAAAGAATACACACAAGCAACCAAACACAAGAAGCTATAGTGGTTCCCCAATCAACCTGAGTACATCCACTCTTCTACCACTCTTTGTAGGAATCCACTCAGGATGAGTTGATCAGGTGTCCTGGCACCAATGAGCTTTTGATAAGGTGCTCAAAAACCAAATCTAGATTTTTTGATAAGATGTCTTCCCACCACTGAGTTTTGACAAGGCTCTCAGAACCAGATTCAGAACTTTTGAAGGGAGTTTTGATAACCCTTTTACAGAAGGAAAAGAAAAAGGAAGAGGTGAAGTTGTCTTCTCTATCTCAATCACTGAGAGAAGACTGAGTGGATTGATTGTGTTGTCAAAGCTCCCCCTGAGATGTAGAGTGTTCAGGAGTGAGAGCTTTGCTAGGGTGATAGGCCTTCAGAAGCTTCAGATCTCTAGCAGAAGATGATTTCAGCAGGGGCTGAAATATGAGTAGTTTGGAGTCTTTGATGTTGAATCTATGAACACTTTTCAGTATGCTAATTGTCAAATAAAACTCTTCAGGATTGATCACTTGATTTTTCACTGAGTTGATCTCTCTATCTGTGTATGTCTGTATTGAGTGTTTGTGTGTAATGAGTAAGTTCTGTTTCTCTTGATCTGTTGTTGTGTATATTATTCTCTGATGATCCTCTGTCCAAGATAGCCGTTAGCAGTCATAAATGTCTTCCATAAATATTTTGTCTTCTGGAGGAAAGTCTAATAAACATTCTCTGAGAAATCCCTTGAAACTTGCTCCAGAATAAATGAAAATGGCTAACAAATCTCTTTAAATAAATGCTGAGTGAATTTGAAAAACATTCCAAAAGCTGACTCAATTTGAATCCTCAAAGTCATCGATCTTTAAGAAAAACGTCAATCTGAGCTCTACGATCGTTGAACTGAGCTCAGAGATTGGATTGAAAATCAGACAGAAAACATCGAACTGAGCTCGAAGATCGTCGACCTGAGCTCAGCGACCTGAAGAATAAGTGAGGATAGATCATTGATCTGAGCTCGAAGATCGTCGACCGGAGCTCAGTGACTTGGAAACAAGCTGAAGATAGATCGTCGATCTGAGCTCGAAGATCGTCGACCTGAGATCGACGACTTAACAGAGTTGAGCTCAGAGATCGTCGAACGGAGTTCGACGTTTCGTCGACCTAAGCTCGATGATAATTGTCTTTGTCTCAGCTCTAAGTCTTGATCCTTGAATGGTCCTGGGGGCAGCTTCAAATCTAATTTCTAAGCCCTAGACTCATTCTAACTTGACCATTTCAACTATACATCTAAGTCAAATTGATTTCCTAAAAACATAGTGATCCCTGCCAAAATTAGTAATAGGGTGTTCCAACAAAAAGTTCATGGTCAACCACCCCTTAATAAAACTACTTACCCAGCCACTCCATGCCAAATCTAAGCCCACCATCAACTTCAGGAGGTTAAAATGAGTAAATTTCGACTACTGTAGCAAAGCTTTTGCTGGTTAAACGGAGAATCAGACTAGATCGCCGGAGCAAGGCTCGTCCATGGCTAATCGCCACCACACTCACCGCCAAGCCCGAATGTAGGTTCGTTTCGCCTCACCTCACCCCGTGCTAGGTTTCATGATCAACTAGGCAAGACATCGGTCTTAATTTAGCCCGATACAATGTGACCCATGAGTTAAAATGCTGATCTTTTCTTCTTGCTCGGGATCACTGGAAGAGCCGCCTCCGGAAGCCTAACAACGGAGGTGGTGGCAATAATCGCTGGAGGTGGTGTCGGGCCAGATGGCCAGAATAAGCCAGAAAACTCGGCCTAGGGAGATTAAATCCTGGCCGTTGGCTGATTGGGGATAATGTCTAGGAGCCGTCAGATCTGATGAATTAATTTGATATTCCATTATATTATAAACAATATTATTATTATCACACTTTTACAGTGCTCTTGAATGCTGATTTTAGGCCTGTCAGAGGCACATTTAGAGATAGCTATAAACATTAAAAATGTAGGCCTTGACCTTACCTTTAAAATGACACCCTAAACTTAGGATTTCGTATTGTAGACCTCCTTGTAGGACCATTCTACCATGACTAGTCCTAGGCTAGGGCAGATTTAAAATAAATGCCCAAGCCAAACCATAAGTCCTCATGACCTAAAATTTTGGTCAAGCTTGGGATAAAGGTAAATATAGACCGTGACAAAAAATGGGAATTTTTGGTCAGACTTTTGCTATAGTAATTGGTGAAAAACTAATAATTAAATTAAGTATATTTATGGAGATTTATGACTCCAAATGCCCCCAAATTTTTTTGGCATGTCCATTAGTTCAATATGAAACCATGGTTAAATTTCAGGTCATTTTGACCTCTGCATGTTTTGGAAATCCCACATGCATTATATAGTTATGTTCAAATTAGGGGTGCCTATAGTAAAAATAGGAAAATGGGGATTTAGCCCATTTGGATCATTGCATGTCCATGAAAATTTGAAAAGTGGCTTATAGGGATGGAATATACGTCCCTTGGAAAGTTTGGGATTTTTGGAATCAAAAATCCCATTAATTAGAATTATTGGAAAATATGCCTTGATAGGAAATAAATTTGGATCTAGGGCATATGAATTTATTAAATTCTAAAATTTTGACACAAGCTTTAGTAGGACATAGATCACCTTTGGAAAAATTTAGGGGACTCTTAGGTGATGTTAGCTTGGATTTTAAGTAGAATTTACCATTTTGCCCATTACGGAAATTAATTAAAAATAAGGGAAATTATTGTTTAAATATTATGGAAAAATTTACAGTATCTTATTTATGTGATTAAAGCCCTGTAAAATTATTTGAGAATATTTGGATGTCTTTATATGCTGAAAACCTTAATAATGGCATTTTGGTAATATTGTTCTTTTGGATATAAGTTAGGTCAAATCACTGTTTTGGATTTTTACAATTTTGTATTTAGCTTTATTATATCAACATGGATCCTTAGTAACTTTCCTAGAATTTTTTGTTATATAAATGCTATACTTCATTTGGAAAGTAGTAAATTTATGATTTAATATTAAATGGAATTTAAATGGAATTTCACATGGGAAAATTATGAAACAAGGTAAGAAGTCAAATTTGACCTCCTGGAACATCTGATAAATTTCTTAGATAGGCTGGACCATTATATATATTACCTCATGTGCAAGGCGACCCAGGTCAATCAATTAAAAGAATTAATTTTGCCCCTTAACTCCTTAAAAAATAGTGAAACCTAGGATGGTCAACATCAAACATCTTAGCAAACCATGATAAATAATTAGGGGTAGTTAGACCAAGAGTTAGAGAGACATGTTTTACGGGTCAACACCAAGTCATGGGTGTTCTTAGTATAAGTAGTGATAGTTTTACTTTCAAGACAACCTAAACACCTAGAGGGGGGGTGAATATGTTCTAATTGCTTGTTTATACTTTTAGGCAGAATTCAATCACAAAATTAAAACAACCAGCACAGCAATCACAGAAATTTAATCATCACAGATTGCACAATGTTTTATAGTGGTTCCCCAAGGTTTGGGTACATCCACTTTCCCCCTTCACCTATCTAGCAGTATGCTAGATTCGGCCAAACTTCCACTATTCTCAGATCCTCAGATCCTACAGCTCAGAACCTGGATAGGTTCCTACAACTCAGGCACAACAGCCCTACCTTAGTCTAGCCACAAGGCCTACAACTCAGAGAAGAACCTTCTCCTACACTCAGGCAAACAGCCCTACCACTCAGAGATCAACTCTCCTACACTCAGCCTTTATATCACAGGCTTACAACTCAGATCTGTGTAAAACAGATCCTACAGAAATTTAGAAAAGAAGTTTTAATGTCTTGCCTTTGTTGAGAGAGAAGAGGACAAGACAATTCTTGATCAGCTGATGAAATCAACTGAATCTGAGCTTTCTTCAAAGCTTCTTGAATCTGAACTTAGCTGAGTTGATTTCCAAACAGCTTCTTGAGAAACCACTGATGGCTTCCTTCTTCTTCTTCAAAAATGGGTGGATCCCTCTCTATCCAATACCTTTGATGATACTTCTGAATTCTTGTTATAACTCTTCTTAGATCGATCCTGAGATCGTCTTCTTAGATTTTCTGATGAAGATCTTCTTTTGTGTATTACTCCTTCTTGATTTGATTTCTCAATTTGATTGCCAAGGTTCAATCTATTTTCTTCTCTCTGAATCTGTCTATTTATAGACCTTCTTAATGGTAACCGGCTGATCCGGTTTATAACTGTCTTCTGACAAGTCTGACAACATCAGTTAACTGGCTGCAACCCACAGCTGTCAAGTCTTCAAACAGATCCTGTCCCTTAGTCTTGGTCAGCAAGGTGTTGAGACAGACTGTCAGGAAGTGTCGAGACCAACTGTCTATATGTGTCGACACAAGTAACTTTAGTGTCGACACAGCCTTTGATGATGTCGACAAGTTTGCCTTTAAGTCGACATAGCTTCTTCAGAACTTTATTTTGAGAATGAGTCGACACAGAGAATTTATGTCGACTCAACACTTCATCTTTCTTTAGAAAATAACTTGGTCTTGACTTTGCAGTGTGTCGACACAAGTACTGTGTGTCGACACAGTTGTTGTAGATTCAGAACTCAGTATGTGTCGACACTGCCTTCAGGTGTCGACACATCAATTGTTGACTCTGCCAAAATGTGTCGACTTAGTCTTTTGGTGTCGACACAAGTATTGTCAACTTCTGCCAAAAATGTGTGTCGACTCTGTCTCATTGTGTCGACACAGCCTCCCAGTGTCGACACAAATGTGGTCGACTATCTCCTTCTGTGTCGAGGTCGACTATCTTTTAGTTAGTCGACACTGCTTCCCAGTGTCGACATAAATGTGGTCGACTATCTTCCTGTGAGTCGACACTGCTTCCCAGTATCAACACAAATGTGGTCGACTATCTTTCTCTGTGTCGACACAGCTTCCTTCATGTGTCGACACAAATATTCTGAAGTGTCAACACTATTTCTTCAGGTGTCGACACATGGACTTAGAATATTTTTCAGCATTCTTTAACACTTCTTCACCTGCACATGTCAACTCAAAACAACATCAAATACACCTTGATGTATATCATTGAGCTAAGTTGGACTTCTTCAAATCAGGTACACATTTTCCAATGTACCCAATAATCTCCCCCTATTTGGAGAAGTCATAACCCTTAGAGCCAATGATATACACCATTTATATAAAAAAAATGTTGATGTATGACATTACAGGAATACTTTATAAACAAAACATTAACAATTCAACACAGAGTGAACATGAATATGTGATTCCAAACAAAATTTTGTTTATAACTTGGTAATGTTTGATTACAGTTGTTTACATTGAAAGATTAAACACAACATTACAAAACACATTTGAAAAAACTTAAAACTAAGACTGATCAGGCTCTTTTATGACAATTCCTTTGCCAGATTGGATTTGAGCCTTCACAGGAGCTTCAACAACTTCAGCTGGCTTCTTGCCTTTTAGCTCAACTTTCTTCTGTGCTTCTTCCTTGAGCCTTTGCCTTTCAAAGTAATGAAAGGGCTTTGGAAAGTACTTGCTTGGCTCCTGAGCATCTGGTGGCAGCCTTCCCATCTTGGCTTTTCTCCTGAACTGTACTATGGATTCCGGCCTAGCTTCAAATATTTGCCATTCTATTTCATTATACCACTTTCCTCTTTCATGTTCTTTGTCCTTTACAGCATTCCATGCAGTTAGTAAAATATTTCTTGACATAGGGCTCCACTGCTCAAAATCTGGCTTAAGTTCAGCCTGCTCTCTAAATCTCTTCTTGGATAGTAGAGCATCTTGCTGTTCTTTCAAATTGGCCTCAGGCTTATCCACTTTCTCAATAACAACCCTGTTAACCTCCTTTGGAGGGCTATACATATCTTGAACTTGCTGATCAATCATATCAAAATCTGGAGGAGGGTAAATGACTTCGGCAACCTCAGGTTGATTGCCTTCAAGTAGACCTGTTTGGATTCCTGACTCAGCCACCATAGCATCATCACACAAAGGTGGATATCCCAATGTGGCTCGAATACTATTGGTCACCCATTTGGTGTGCTCTGAGCCAGCATGAACTAACAACCTCGCCCCCTTTATGGCTTCTCTGGTAATATGATCTCTTAGATCTTCCTTCTGAAATCTGATCTGGCCATCCAGATAATTCACACCCTCTTTAAAAAATGGTTTTAACTTTTGAAGCTTGTCTGATATGTCCTTTTGAGAGGTAGTGATAGCAGTTTTAACTGATTCAATAGCATCTTGAAGTTTCTTATCAAATTCTTCCATCTCCTTTGCTCTAGCTTCAGTCAGCCCTGGAGTAGTCTTTTTCAATGCATCAATAATTTCTTGATGAGATTCAGTTAAATTGTCATTCATCCTCAGCTGATTCTCCAAAACATAACTTTGCTTTACAACAATATCAACCACTTTAGGGATGATGGACTGCTGTTGTTTAGCCAAATACACCACAGCATTACCTCCCTTATGGAAGCAATCTGTCATCTCCTTCTTATGCATATTGACTTCAAATCGAATTGACTTTATATCCTGAGCCAAGTCAAATTGAAGGGACTTATTTCTCTCATCAACATATTTTTCAACTGCCAATCTATGTTCATCTAGCTTTACTTGCAAATCAACCATAAACTTGTTATAATTAAAATCAAAATGGGATTGTTGAGTTGTAGTCTGTAGAGCCAGCTTATAACCTTTGCTCCTTCTCTTGAAGACAACAAGTTTTCTCTTCTTAGCCATTCTGGCTTCTTGAGTCTCAGATTCAGATGAACTATCAATTTGAACTCTTTCTTGAGGAGGTGGATGAATATCTATCTCAGTGCCATGTTGTTCAGCCTCAACATGCACAGACTCCTCCTCAACTACTTGCTCCTTCTCAATTTCTATCTCCATGTCAAGGGCCTTCTCAATATCTTGCCCCTCTTCTACTCTATCAGTAGCAATATCAACATTAGGAAATAACTCATCTAGAGTATATTCCTTCTGAGCTTGAACATAAGATGTATCAATTGGATCTTTTATATTCAGATCTTTGGAGATATCAATTTGTACTGCCTCTTGCACTGGGTCTAACATCTTCTCCCCCTGTACTTATTCAGTATTGGTAATGTCCTGGGCAGGTGAGTATACTTGATCCCCCTGCACCTGTGCAGAAATTGAAATATTAGAAATGTCTTTTATAAGAAAATACACCAGCTCCCCCTGCAACTGTACCTGGTTAGGAGTAGATTCATTTTGGGCAGGAGAATGAGCATGCTCCCCCTGCATCTGTGCAGGTATAGTGTCTTGCTGGGCTGGAGTAGATGCAGGGTGATCTTCATCCTGCTTCCTCTCTTGTTCTTCTTGAAGCTGCTCAGTATCTTGAGCATGAGAAGAGGATTTCACTGGGGTGTCCTGCCTGCTCTCATCATACACATCCTTAGAAAGCACCCTATCCCACCTAGAAAACAATCTCATGTCCATCTTTCTCATGTGATTGATCTTTGTTCCATGCAGGTGTTGCATTACCTCAGGGATCACTCCATTCAGATATAAACTCATAATTCTAGCCAGATTTGGCTTCTTTATTCCTTCCTTGATCTTTGCAAAGATTACAGCTGACCAATCAGTTGGAATTGTAAACACAATTCTGGTCATTAGGCAGAACATATAGGCCGAAATCCTATCATGTCCCCCTGGTTTGCACAGAATCACCTTGCCAACTACTTCAGACAAAAACTTCCCTTGCTGATTCATCCCTTTCCTATTGAACACAGCTCCAATTTTCAGGGTGGGATCCAATCCGCACAATTGGATAGCCTCCCTTGACTTAGAAGCAGGGACTTCTTCTTCATTCTCAATTATTGGTAAATGTAGAATCTTCCTTAGACTTCTTGGGGTAATCTTCACTGGAGACCCATGAACAGTGGACTTGATCTTGAAAATATCTGAACCTATTGATGCAGAGTTAAAGAATTCATGCACCTCCTTCTTCCATATCTTAGAAGGTTCAGATACTAAAAACTCTAATCCGGATTCGGAAATAAGAGTGATAACTCGCTGAACATCTGTCGGAGCTTCGGCAAAGGCATTCCTTACCAACTCATAACCTTCATTGACGTTGTCTTCAATCTTCGGTGCCATTGTTCAGGTGAGAAATCTTGAGAGAAGAGAGAGAGAGAGAGAGAGAAAGTTAACACAGGGTTTCAGTCTCGAAAACCTTGTAAGCGTGTCGACTGAATAAGTTCTTGACCTATTTATACCTTCTATTGAAAGAAGATCAAAAGGCGGGCAAAAACAGTCTATATGTGTCGACACAGATGGAATGTGTCGACACAAACTTCTATTGTCTCGACAACAAATCTGTCTACTATGTGTCGACACCAATTGTGGATATGTCGACACCTGAGAGATATAGTAGAGTATCTGAAAATCTGTGTCGACTCTTAGGATAAGTGTCGACACAAAATTTGTAAGTGTCGACATCACTCTTCTGGTGAAGTCGACACTATATTCCTGGATAAGTCGACAATTTAATTCTTAAGTGTCGACACATATTCTCTGTGTCGACATAATATTTCTGACTTGTCGACATTACTTCACTGAGTCGACACATTATCACTGAATGTGTCGACACTATTTTACTTAGCCAATTTCTGTTTCTGTCAACACTACTTGAGACCATTTGATAATCTAATATATTATTTGGAAGTTTGTTGATAATCTAATCAATGGTCAGCATGCCTAATTCAATTTTAAATTTATTGAATTTTGTTTCATCCAGAGGCTTAGTGAATACATCTGCTATTTGATAATCTGTTTTAACAAATTCCAATGTGATGTCTTCTTTTTCTACATGATCTCTAAGAAAATGGTATTTAATTTTTATATGCTTAGTTCTATTATGAGAAACATGATTATTAGCAATAGAAATTGCACTCTTAGAATCACACAAAAGAGGTGTTCTACTTACTTGAATACCATAATCTTTAAGCTGATGCTGTATCCACAATAGTTGTGCACAGCAGCTGCCAGCAGCAACATATTCTGACTCAGCTGTAGATATAGCCATACTGGTCTGCTTCTTACTACTCCAAGATATCAATCTTCCTCCCAAGAATTGACAAGTACCTGTTGTACTCTTCCTATCCTCTCTACAGCCTGCAAAGTCTGCATCTGAATAACCTGTTAGTAGAAAATCTCTATTCCTAGGGTACCAAAGGCCTAGATTAGTTGTGCCCTTAAGATATCTCAGAATCCTTTTGACTGCAGTATAATGAGACTCTTTAGGACAGGCTTGGTACCTAGCACAGACACATGTAGCATACATAATATCTGGTCTTTTAGCTGTGAGATATAGTAGAGAACCAACTATTCCTCTATACAAAGTCTCATCAACAGGTTTACCTGCATCATCTTTGCATATAGGCATACTTGTTCCCATAGGAGTTCTCATGATGGAGGATGACTCCATACCATACTTCTTAATTAATTCTTTGGTAAACTTTGACTGGGATATGGACAAGCCATCATCAGTCTGTCTTACTTGGAGTCCCAAGAAGAACTTCAGTTCCCCCATACTGCTCATCTCAAACCTCCCTTGCATAAGTTTGGCAAACTTTTTACAAAGGTTGTTTTCAGTAGATCCAAAGATTATGTCATCAACATAGATCTGAACTAAGATGATCTTTCCTTTGGATTCCCTAAGGAATAGAGTTTTGTCTATTTTTCCTCTTGAGAATTTATTCTCATTAAGGAAAGTAGACAGGGTTTCATACCAAGCCCTTGGGGCTTGCTTTAACCCATACAAAGCTTTTCTAAGCTTATAAACATAATCAGGTTTAAGAGGATCTACAAAACCTGATGGCTGCTCTACATATACTTCTTCTTAAAGATCACCATTCAGAAATGCTGACTTCACATCCATCTGGTATACCTTGAAGTCTTGATAGGCTGCATAGGCAAGAAACATTCTTATTGCCTCCAGCCTTGCTACTGGGGCAAAGGTTTGATCAAAGTCAATCCCTTCTTCCTGCCTGTATCCTTTAGCAACCAATCTTGCTTTATTTTTCACTATTACTCCACTCTCATCCAACTTGTTCCTTTAGATCCATTTTGTCCCAATTATATTGTGGCCTCTTGGTTTAGGAACAAGCTCCCAGACATTGCACCTTCTGAATTGATTCAGCTCCTCTTGTATAGCATCAGTCCAGTGCTGGTCTTGGATGGCTTCTTCAAACTTCTTAGGCTCTATTTGTGACAGGAAACTTGAATGCAGAACTGTGCTTTGACTTCTGCTTCTAGTCTGCACTCCCTGTCTTGGATAACCTATTATCTGATCTGCTGGATGGTCTCTTAAATGTCTTGTAGCTGGAGGAAGATTCCCTTCTGGTTGAACATCTCCAGCTCCTTCATTATTCTGAACCTCTTGGTTTTCTTCATCTTCTATAGAATCTTGTACTCCCCCTAGACAATAGCCTTCATTTTCCAATACTCCATCTTCCCTTGAAGCTTCAGCAATGGAGAGCTTGTCCATTCTTTTGCTTATACCTGTTGAGTCATTTGATCTACAAGACAACTCACAGTTGATTAATCTTGTTTCATCAAACACAACATGCACAGATTCTTCAACAACTTGAGTAGTCAAGTTGAAGATTCTATAGGCCTTACTATTTGTGCTGTACCGAACAAATATCCCATCATGGGATTTGGCAGCAAACTTAGTCAAATATGACTTACCATTGTTAAGTATATAACATTTGCAACCAAAGATTCTGAAGTAGGATAGATTTGGTTTTCTACCTTTCATAATCTCATAGGGAGTCTTTTTGTGGCTCTTGGTGATAGAAGCCCTATTGATCACATGACAAGCAGTGTTTACTGCCTCATCCCAGAAATATTCTGGTAGAGAGGTGTCACTCAATAGAGTTCTACCAGCTTCAATTAATGTTCTATTCTTTCTTTCAGCAATTCCATTTTGCTGAGGTGTTCTTGGTGAGGAGAACTCTTGGAAAATCCCAAAGTCTTCACATAACTTTGTCATGCTTTAAGATTGAAACTCAGTACCATGGTCACTTCTGATTTTGACCACTGTACTATTCAGTTCATTCTAAATTTGCTTTACAAAATTAAGTAAGACACTTGGGGTTTCAGATTTCTGTCTCGGAAAGAACACCCATGTAAATCTAGAATAATCATCTATAACCACAAAAGTGTAGATCTTCCTACCTAGACTATGAACTGGCATATGACCAAAAAGATCCATATGCAAGAGGTATAAGCACCTCACAGAATCCTTGTTTTCAAGGCTTTGAAAGGAGGATTTTGTCTGCTTGCCCTTTTGACAAGCTGAGCATATCCCTTCCTTCATACACTTAACTTGAGGACCATTCCTCACTAACTCTTTGATAAAGAGTTGGCCAATTGTCTTGTAGTTAAGATGAGCCAATCTCTTGTGCCACTTAACACAATGAGAAGCATTGTCATCAGCTACAAGACAGATGGGAGAAGCCTTATTCTCACATACAAAATTAAGACAATATACATTTCTCTTCCTATACCCAGTCAAAATGATCTCTTGATCACTTGACCTTTTGATATGACATCCATCCTTAACAAATAAATTGTCATATCCTAAATCACTCAGCAGGCTTATGCTTATTAGATTATATTTCAAACCTTCTACATAAGCCACTTGGGTGATAGTAATTAGGTTAGAAGAAATGTTACCAAACCCTTTGATGACTCATTTTTCAGATCCACCAAAGATCACTTTAGGTCCATCTTTGACAGATGAATACTCCTTCAACAGCCCCTTTGTTCCATTCATGTGCCTGGAACAACCACTATCCAAGTACCATATAGGGGCATGGCTACTTGGATACACCTACAACACAGATTTACTTTCCCTTAGAACCCAAGCAAGTCTTGGGTCCTTGGTTCAGGTTAGCATTAACAAAGCTACCATTATCTCTTCTAACAGGTAGACTATTGTTCTTTCTAACACTTGTGTTATACCAGCAGTCTATTGCAAAATGGCCTCTCTTGCCACAACACCAACATTCAAACTTGTTGTATCTAGATCTAGATACTTCCTTGACAAAAGAATTTCTGTCCATTGCTGCTGCTGTAGCAGCTTTACCCACTGATTTTTTATAACCATTGGGTTTATGAACATGGGTAGGACTGTTGGCATTTACACCTTTGTTTTTCAGAACATTAGTCTTAATATGACCATGAATATTTTCATGATCATATTGATTAGAAGGCACTTGCACCTTTCTAAACTTAATAGGGACTGAAAAGTTCAGTGGCTTGACAGGAGCTTTGCCTTTCCTCTTGAAACGGCCAGCCCTGGAGTTACCTTTGAATCCTAATCCTGCCTTACCCTTTTGATTCACAAATTCATCAATCAAGGGTAAGACAGACTTTGGCTTAGAGTAACTAGCCACTAAATCTTTTTCTATTCTTAGTCTGGCCTCCAGACTCTTCACTTGATCATTGGTATAATTAATTGTGCCCATCTGAATAATAGTTATATTCTTCAGCTTGGCAATTTCATTTAACTTTTGATCAATTACTTTCTCTAACTCAGTTGCAGCTACCCTTAGTTCAGCAATTTCATGAGCCTGAGATTTAACCAGGTTCTTGCTTTTCTTAAGGGCCTGCAACAAGTCCCCATACTTATCTATCAATTGATAGACATCTCCTTCAGATTTAGATGCATCTACATCACTTGATGCAGATGTAGCTGATTCTGTACTTGTACTACAAACAGATTTCATAGAAGGAAATTGTACCTTATTAGGACCAGACTGATTCTGGCATATGTCCTCTTCTGATCCTGCCATCAGTCCCATGCACTGATGATCCTCTTGTTCATTGATGGAGTCTAGCAACTGCAGAAACTCCTCTTCTTCAGATACAGCATATAGTCCAATATATGCTTCTGCTTCAGATTCTGACTCTGAAGTTGACTGATCTGTTAGGCTCTTATCCTTCTTTGCAACAATGGATTTCTCCTTCTTGCCCTTTTGATGAGTCTTCTTCTTGTCTGAAGACTCCTTTCTCTTATCAGGACAGTCAGCCACTACATGTCCAGGCCTATTGCAACAATAACAGACAATCTTTGAAGTAGTGGCTTTGTTGGGCTTTGATCTGCTCTTTTCTTTCCTTGATGACTTTTTCTTCTGATAATAGTCATCAACTTGCTGTGAAGTGGAGGGCTTAGACTTCCACTGTTTCTTCTTCAAGAACCTTTGGAATTGCCTTGTGAATGCAGCAAAGTCTGCATCTGAATCACAGCTTTCTGAACCCTGATCATCTGAATTTTCAGAACTGACTTCTGCAATTTCCTTAGGAGGGGATGGTGATATCCTCCTATTCTTTCTGGTGGCTTCTGCATTGAATGCCACAGTCTTTTCTCTATGCTCTCCTCTTGAATTCTTTTCCTCCTCTTTCCTCACCAAAAGTTGCATTTCATAGGATAACATCTTTCCAAACAAGGTGGGAGGAGAGATCTCTGCCAATTTAGCCACTTCTCTTATGGCACAGATCTTTGTGTCCCAATCCTTTGTTAAGGATCTCAAGAATTTGTCATTCAGTTCATAAGTACTGAAGACTCTTCCATAGGACATTAGCTCATTCACAATTCTATAGAATTTCTTATAGCACTCAGTTATGCTATCAGATTTTCCTTGTCTAAAACTTTCATATTCCTGATTGAGCATAGATTTCCTGTCCTGCCTTACTTCTTATGATCCCTCCATGTAGACAATCAATGTGTCCCACATTTCTTTGGAGGTCTTGCAGTGAATTAGATTCTGAAATGTTGAATAATCTATGGCACTTACAATAATGTTCTGTGCTATTTTATCCATGGTTGCCAAAATGATTTCATCCTTGGTCATTTCAGAATAACTCTTTGGAGTTTGGTTATTTGCATCAAGCTCTGATACTATCTTTGGAATGAAGGGGTCTTCCTGTACAGTGATGTAAATCCTTGGGTCAGATGCCTCCATAAACAACCTGACTCTTTCATTCCAAATTCCAAAGATTTCCTTCTTGCATATGGGTAATTTCATAGACCCTAGCTCCATATGATTCTCTCCAGAACCCATCTTCTTGAATCTTGATTCTGCCTTTCAGATCTACCTCAGACTGTTAAGTCCTTTTTGAGGAACCTGCCTCTGATACCACTTGATAGTTTTACTTTCAAGACAACCTAAACACCTAGAGGGGAGGGGGGGTGAATAGGTTCTAATTGCTTGTTTATACTTTTAGGCAGAATTCAATCACAAAATTAAAACAACCAGCACAACAATCACAGAAATTTAATCATCACAGATTGCACAATGTTTTATAGTGGTTCCCCAAGGTTTGGGTACATCCACTTTCCCCCTTCACATATCTAGCAGTATACTAGATTCGGCCAAACCTCCACTATTCTCAGATCCTCAGATCCTACAGCTCAGAACCTGGATAGGTTCCTACAACTCAGGAACAACATCCCTACCTCAGCCTAGCCACAAGGCCTACAACTCAGAGAAGAACCTTCTCCTACACTCAGGCAAACAGCCATACCACTCAGAGATCAACTCTCCTACACTCAGCCTTTATATCACAGGCTTACAACTCAGATCTGTGTAAAATAGATCCTACAGAAATTTAGAAAAGAAGTTTTAATGTCTTGCCTTTGTTGAGAGAGAAGAGGACAAGACAATTCTTGAACAGCTGATGAAATCAACTGAATCTGAGCTTTCTTCAAAGCTTCTTTAATCTGAACTTAGCTGAGTTGATTTCCAAATAGCTTCTTGAGAAACCACTGATGGATTCCTTCTTCTTCTTCAAAAATGGGTGGATCCCTCTCTATCCAACACCTTTGATGATACTTCTGAATTCTTGTTAGAACTCTTCTTAGATCGATCCTGAGATCGTCTTCTTAGATCTTCTAATGAAGATCTTCTTTTGTGTATTACTCCTTCTTGATTTGATTTCTCAATTTGATTGCCAAGGTTCAATCTGTTTTCTTCTCTCTGAATCTGTCTATTTATAGACCTTCTTAATGATAACCGGCTGATCTGGTTTATAACTATCTTCTGACAAGTCTGACAACATCAGTTAACTGGCTGCAACCCACAGCTGTCAAGTCTTCAAATAGATCCTGTGCCTTAGTCTTGGTCAGCAAGGTGTTGAGACAGACTGTCAGGAAGTGTCGAGACCAACTGTCTATATGTGTCGACACAAGTAACTTTGGTGTCGACACAGCCTTTGATGATGTCGACAAGTTTGCCTTTAAGTCGACACAGCTTCTTTAGAACTTTATTTTGAGAATGTGTTGACACAGAGAATTTATGTCGACTCAACACTTCATCTTTCTTCAGAAAATAACTTGGTCTTGACTTTGCAGTGTGTCGACACAAGTCCTGTGTGTCGACACAGTTGTTGTAGATTTAGAACTCAGTATGTGTCGACACTGCCTTCAGGTGTCGACACATCAATTGTTGACTCTGCCAAAATGTGTCGACTTAGTCTTCTGGTGTCGACACAAGTATTGTCAACTTCTGCCAAAAATATGTGTCGACTCTGTCTCATTGTGTCGACACAGCCTCCCAGTGTCGACACAAATGTGGTCGACTATCTCCTTTTGTGTCGAGGTCGACTATCTTTTAGTTAGTCGATACTGCTTCCTAGTGTCGACATAAATGTGGTCGACTATCTTCCTGTGAGTCGACACTGCTTCCCAGTGTCGACACAAATGTGGTCGACTATCTTTCTCTGTGTCGACACAGCTTCCTTCAAGTGTCGACACAAATATTCTGAAGTGTCAACACTGTTTCTTCAGGTGTCGACACATGGACATAGAATATTTTTCTGCATTCTTTAACACTTCTTCACCTGCACATGTCAACTCAAAACAACATCAAATACACCTTGATGTATATCATTGAGCTAACTTGGACTTCTTCAAATCAGGTACACATTTTCCAATGTACCCAACAAGTAACACATAATAGTGGGACCCACAGGGGATAAGGTTGTCAGTTGAGATGGAGTCTATGTTGGAAAGATAAACCCTGGTTCGTGTCCAATATGTCACTTCTTGATAACGAGTGGTAGAGTGCAAAATCCCAAGGATAGTAACTAAAATGGAGATCGACGGAAGATCGCCGCTCTCCCAATAAGATCCTAAGTTATTAGGTTTGTCCCAGAGTAACAACGATAGTTTGGTATGGATTGGGGGTATACATTAATAAAAGTAAACATCCTTGCGAAAGGGAACATTGGGCTTCAGACCATTATAGTTTCTTGTGCCCCTGAGAGCCCTTCACCGGGCATGCCCTGGGCAGTCCTGCGATTAACCATAAATTTCTAGGTATATCAAATACTACACAAGAGTAGTCTAATAGGCTAAGAGAATATTATTACAATATCACCCGTGAAGGGTGTGAGGGTTTTCAGGACATTTATTCCTGTGAGCTGGATGCTCGAGTGTTTGACATTAGGATGAGTTTGGTCCTATGAGCTGGAGACTAGGATTGAGATTCCTTGCATGTGCATAGAAACAAAACTAGTGGCGGGTCTTGTGGTACTGGGCATATCGTCACTCCGAAGGCAGTACTATGACTCTAGTAAGGTGCGATGTTTGAGGGGCCAGTAGGTTTTTTATTCCACAATCTGATGGACAATCCCCGGAAACGCACACCCGACCAAAATGTCTGGCAGTTGGCCAGCATTAGTACGCAGAGACTCTAGAGTGCACCTAAGATGTGTACAAAGGCGTACAAAGGGTCTGGGCTTGATAGTGTGTATACCCTCCTAGGAAGCGGAAGCGCCCATTCGGATGCTTTCATAGCCACAACGGTGATACCAGAGAGTGATGCTAGCTCCATAAATTGGTAACTAAAGGTCTGTGATCACAGACTCGTGTGTGTCAGTTGCACTTATATGAATCATAAAATGCATGCATAGCATACATTCATAACTAGGGCATACGCACCATAGATCCTTATCATATAAATTAGTATGGGCTCTTTTATATGATAAGTTATATTTGGAAAACTTAACTTATAAGTATGTATGCGCATTCATATAAGTTAAGATACTGCTGTGATGGTAGCTTAGTAGTAGCATATTCTACTTGCTGTTCTTTACTTGTTTAGTTACAGCACCATAATTACTTTCTGTACAGTTCTTCATTCTTTACATGTGCTATATATATAGAACTACTAGAGTAGAAATAGATAGATTACTATATATACTTGGTTGTATAACTCCACTTTCACATGCTTTTTTTTATAAACCTTGTTGTCCTATGCTTCGTCCTCCCGCTTTGTGCCTAGGAGTTGCGGGGGCGAGGTGTGGAGGAAATGACTTAGTCTTTATGACTAACGGTCGGTTGTGACCAAATTATTTTAGTGGCTCGAGTAGTTTGAGTACCAGCATGAATAGCAAGACAAGTTGGCAGGACGTGAGGAGCTGATACCACCACCACTTACTACTACTACAACCCGCCGTCAGGTGGGATGACTTTACTGATGATAGATTAGCTTCTGCATGTTGTAATTCTGAGAGAGAGACATTCGATATCATGTACAGGGCATAAGCCCTTTCTCTTTTTGTTTACTCATTTTGGACTCTTTTGTAATTTCATTTTTATTATAAATGATAGTGTTATGAATTGTGGACTAGCTGTTATATACTCTGCTTTTATACTTCTATTTCTCGATTGGCCGAACAGGTTATATGATCGTACTAGCCGATAGGATCGACGTCTTGCGGTGTCAACTAACTTGTGGGTTAGTGTCACCATACAGCGGCAGTTCTAGGCATAAGACCAAGAGCCTCCTTTGTAAGGGGAGGGTGTTGGGTATTGCATCCACAATAACCCAGATTTACATGAAGTCACCCTTGAACTAAGATGAATAAAATTGTATTTGATATCCTTGTTCTAGTTGAATGTTTCCAGATTCTCAGTGCTAAGTGTAGACCAATGTTAGTCTACAGTGGGTCAGGAACACAGGACCATTTAGTGTAATCCCTCACTGGGTAATCCAAAGTGTTGACTTATGTGTAGACTCTCAATTGGGATACACTTTATGTTCAAACATTGGGAGCAAAGGATGGAGATTGGGCCAGATGGAAATTTTCTCTAAATTTCTTGAAAAACTTTCTAAGTCCAATTTTCGAGAAGCTAGGACTCTACTTCTCGAGAAGTCAGGATAGTTCAAGAATTTCTCTATGTTAAGTTCTCGATAAGTCAGTAAAGTTTTCGAGAGGTCTTCTATAAGTTCTAGAGAAGTCAATTTAGTTCTCGAGAAGTATTCCCTTGGTTCTCGAGAAGTTCAGAAACAAAATTTCTCTAAGATCAAGTTCTCGAGAAGTCATCTATTATTTCTCGAGAAGTAAATTAGTTATCGAGAACTATACTCTGGTGTTCTCTAGAAGTCCAACCCTTTCTAAAGAGATTAGTTTTCGAGAAGTCTCTACAGTTCTCGAAAACACAGTTCATAGATCTCGAGAACTATAATCACTTCTCGAGAACTAAGTCAGATTTTTTTCAAAAAATTTCTTCTAAGTCCAAAACGGCCGGAATTTCAAATAGCTCAACAGGATTTGTCCACGTGTCATCATTAATGATATTTCCAACCGTTAAGAGATATACTATATAAGGTCTTGTCACTAAGACATAACCCTAGGAAGGATTAAGATAAATTATTGAGCGGATCTCGTACTTTCCAAAAAGCTCTGGTTGGGCCGATCTCTTCTAAAGCTCGACGTCTTGAAGCCGCCACCACCGCTCTCATCAAGATCGATCCTCACCCTTTCGATCTATAAGATCTTCTGATTTAGGAAACGTTCTTTCTTCCTTAATAGAGTAGATTCAAGAATTTCGAAGGTCATATCTACCAGTCTTCTTCAACAATTCTGAAAGGGCCGCAACTTCAAGAAGAAGACCTAAAGACTTATTTCTTGCAGATCTGAGAAAGTCTATGCTTATATCTTCATATCTATTTGTAAATCATGTAGGATATTATTCTCCGAGTGTAGGAGCGTTGTTCTCCGAGTGGTATGAAGTTTTTATCTTCCGAGTGTAGATCCGTTTGGATCGAGTTTGGTAGGAACGTGGTTCTGAGGTGTAGGATTGGTTTGCAATCCGAGATAGTAGAGTAGCTAAGTCTAGTTATTTGCTAGATCGGTGAGGAATGTGGACGTACCAAAGATTGGGGAACCACTATAAATCTCTTGTGTCCTTCTATGGTTGCTGTATTGCTTGTGCTAGGTCGCTAAATTTTTTATTCCACATTAGACGAACATCTCACCTATTCACCTGCCTCTAGGTGATTTAGGTAGACAACTTACAACTTTCAATTAGTATCATAGGGAGGTTGATCGTTAAAAGGTAAACACCTTGATCTAATCCTTCCCAAGTTGTCTTTAGAGAAGTATCAAGTATGAGTAAGACCAAGGATTTTGCCAAGCTCCCTATATGCATAAAGAAAAATTTTCCTATGTGGAAGGAAAGAGTTAAACTCTTCATGGAAGCAGTAGACCCTCAGATTTTCATGATTATTGAAGAAGGTCCGTATGTTCCTACGATTGCATCTACAATAGATCCAACCAGACAAGTCCCAAAGAAGTTGATGGACTTCGATAAGGACGAGATTGCATTGGTCTCCCTGGACAAGAAAGCTAAAAATATTATAGCAAGTGCAGTCGATGACTCGATGCTGCAAAATCTGATTCATTGCCAGTCTGCCAAGGAGATGTGGCAATCCTTGGTGACTCTAATGGAAGGCACTGAAGAAGTTTGGGATGATCGGAGATCCCTTCTAAATCAGAAGTATGAAGCCTTCAGACAAGGTCACAAGGAAGCCATAGCTGATACCTTTGAGAACTTCTTCAAGATAGTTAATGGCCTAAGAGTTTATGGCCGAGTCTTCACAAATGGGGAACTGAATGACAAATTCTTAAGATCCCTGACCAAGTAATGGGATAATAAGGTATGCGCCATTCGGGAGTTCAGAAGGTTTGTCGAGACGGACCCGTAGAATCTATTCGGAAAGCTTATGTCTTACGAGCTCCAAATAAACTCCAAAAAAGCTGAAGAAGAGATAAACAGGTCTGCATCCAAGGAGAAGTCTGTCGCTCTGAAGGCAGATAGCTCAAGGAAGACAAAGGCTAGATCTCCTGCCCTAGCTCCTGAAGCTGATGAAGAAGAATCATCTGAGCCAAGCTCCTCTGGCTCAGAGCTATCTGATGGAGAGTTCTCTATACTCTCAAGGCATTTCAAAAAATTCTTGAACCAGAAGAAGGAATGGAGATGCAAGGATGCCTCCTATAGAAGATCACAAAATGATGGTGATCGCCACAGAAAAGGCTCATGCAGCCACGACAGGTATGGTTCTAAATCGAATAAACATTATTCGACTGACATTGTTTGTTATTGCTGTAATAAGCTAGGTCACGTCATTGCGGATTGCCCCCCTAAGAAGAAAGAGGGTGGCAAAAGAGAAGAGAAGAAGTCCTACAGTAAAAAGAGGACAGAAACCAACCTGTTGGCCAAGAAGGGCAAAACCCTCAGTGACTCCGACTCATCTGAGTCGAGTGTAGAAGAGGAATAAGCCTACTTTGGGCTAATGGCTCTTACTGATGATGAACAAGTCCCCCCAGTTCACTGGGGAGGTAAAATTTTACAGCCCTCTTTTAGAATCTAATGATGATGATGAGCAAGAGGACTATCCCTCTGAGGATGAATCTGATCTCATGGGAAAGTATAAGGAGTTAGTCGAGGCTTACGATAAATGTCGCCGAGTCGTGAAAACTCAAGCTAAAGAGATAAAGTCCCTAAAGGCCACAGAGAGCGCCTTTAGATAAGAAGTCTCAAAGACTGACTCTCTTAAGGAAGACTTTAATAAATCTATTGAAGAATATAACAAGGCTTATGAGCACCTTGACCTTAAGGAGAAAGTCATCAAGGAGTTGGAAGAACAACTCTCGGCTGAAAATAAACTTGTAGAAGGTTTCTCTAAGCCTAAGACTGTACTTCATCTGATTGTTAAATTCTCAGCTAAGGGCAAGGGTGCTGGTCTAGGCCACAAAGGTGATCCTAGTAAATCCCTTAGGAGAAGGAAGGCCAAGAGAAAGAATAAGGATGTCAAGAAGGACTTGGCCGAGGAAAAAGGAAAAGCTCCTTTGGAGCCAGTCTGGTTCAAGAAAGTTATCTTTCCTGCAAACGAATTCGACTTTGAGTCCACCTATGGACACTTCACTAGGCCGATCCCAGAGAAGCCTAAGTCAAGGTACCAAGGTTGGACTCGCCCTCGTGACTTTGGCGAGAGTGTCTTCAAGGCACCTTATGAAGAGATTCAACTTCAGAGCTATGGACCTTATGCTCATGGTCATAACATCAAGAAGGCACCAAAGGTAAAACCTGTTGTGGAAAAGCCTATGAAGGAGAAGACTTCATGTAGCTGCCATCATCATGAAGCTTCTTCCTCCAAGGATGCTACCCCTGTTGGACCTCCTCTCAAGAAGGTGAAGCAGGAGATCATAAGGTAGAGATACAACAGATTCAACTGTTGGTGCTGTGGTAGAGTTGGTCACTTTGCCATAGATTGTTGGTTCAATCCTAAAAATACTGCAACTCCTCAAGTTAGCAACATGAGAATGATCACTCATGAGGCTAATACTCGTAGGGGGAGTATTCTAACTCGATACCAAGGACCCAAACGTGTTTGGGTTCTTAAGGCTAAGTGATTATAATTGCAGGTACGTCCAAAGGCCATTAAAATGCCAATCTGGTATTTGGACAGTGGATGTTCTCGGCATATGACCGGGACAAGGACCCTACTCCAGAACTTTTCACCGGTGTTGAACAAACCAAAGGTCATCTTTGGAGGTTCAGACCAAGGAATTACCAAAGGCAACGGTATGATTACTAACGGTAACGTATCCTTTTCGGATGTAGCCTATATTGAAGGATTGGAACACAATCTCATCAGCATAAGCCAACTATGCGACAAAGGATACGTGGTTGAATTCCATGCTGACAAGTGTTTGATAAAATCGGTTGACAACATGGAAACTATTTTATCAGGCACTCCAAGCAGAAATATTTTCTGTTTAAACTTCATTTGTATTGACTCCTCTACACCAGTATGTCTTTTAGCAAAAAGTAGTGCATCTCTTGCTGAACAATGACACAAGATACTAACACATATTAATTTCAAAATTATAAATAAACTATTCTCTCAAAACATAGTACGTGATGCCCCTAATGTCAAGTGCGTTAAGGACAGCCCTTGTCATGCCTGTATAAAAGGCAAGCAAACAAGGAGTTCATTTAAAAGCATTATAGGCAAGGATTCTGATAGAAGCTTACAGCTTCTTCATATGGACTTGTTCGGTCCACTACAAGTTAGAAGTTTGGGAGGTATGGAATATACGTTGGTTATTGTGGATGATTACTCGTGCTTTGCGTGGGTGTTCTTTCTGAAACACAAGTCAGATACCTTCAATATTTTCACTAATTTTATTAGGCAAGTCCAGAATGAATACAACTGCTCCGTAGTCAAAATCAGAAGTGACAATGGAACGTAATTCTAGTCTGGGGCCATGACAGAATACTGTGAAAGTCAAGGTATCTTTCATGAGTTTTCCTCTCCTTGCACTCCACAACAAAATGGAGTAGCTGAGAGAAGGAACAGAACACTCATAGAGGCTTGCTGGACTATGTTGAGTGATGCATCACTTTTAGAGTACTTTTGGGCTGAAGCCGTCAACACCGCTTTTCACGTGCAAAATCGAGCACTCATCAACAAGAACCATGATAAGACTCCTTACGATCTTCTAAAAGACAGGAAACCAACCATTTCATATTTTAGAATCTTTCGCTGTAAGTGCTTCGTACTTAACAATGGCAAGTATCACACTACAAAGTTTAGCGAGAAAAGCTTTGAAGGTATTTTTGTAGGTTATAGTAGCCATAGTAAGACCTAAAGAGTATTTAATAGAAAAACTCTGGTGGTAGAAGAATCGATACACATTGTATTTGATGAGACGAGTTTGCTGCAAAGCAACTCTTCTAGTGTGCTCATTGAAAATGCAGGTACAAACATAAAGGAACTCATCTTGGATGAACCTATTGAAGATAAAGATGAAATATTCATCAATATCACCTCTACAACCTCGATTGGAGAGGTAGTTGATCAAGATGAAGAATTCATCGTAGTTTAAGATGCAACTCCAGTGGCTGAGGAGATCCCAGATGCAAGGACTCTAGAGCTCAGACACCTAAAGGACCATACCTTGGATCAGATCATAGGAGATCCCCGAGATGGTGTCAGAACTCGTCGAGGTACAACTAACGAGAATTTATTCTTAAGTTTTCTATCACAGGTTGAACCTAAGAAGTTCGAGGATGCAAACACGGATGCATCCTGGATACTAGCCATGGAAGAAGAGTTAAATCAGTTCAAACGCTGCAAAGTTTGGAAACTTGTTCCTAGACCCAAGAGTTAGAACGTCATCGGGACAAAATGGGTCTACCAGAACAAGATGGACAAAGAAGGAACTATTATAAATAACAAAGCCAGACTCATTGCCAAGGGCTATCGTCAAGAAGAGGGAATCGACTTCGATCAAACATATGCTCCAGTGGCAAGACTGGAGGCGATCAGGTTATTCCTTGTTTATGCTGTACTTAAGGGCTTTACCGTCTATCAGATGGATGTAAAATCCGTCTTCCTGAATGGTGACATAAAGGAAGAAGTGTATGTAGAGCAACCGTTAGGTTTTGTTGACTCAACTTTTCCTAATCATGTTTATTTACTGCAAAAAGCTTTATATGGTCTTAAACAAGCTCCTCGAGCTTGGTATGCGACGCTGTCTAGCTTTCTTCTTGAGAACAAGTTCACAAGAGGAAAGATATACAAGACATTATTTCTTAGGGAAATAAATGGCAAGATTTTGCTAGTGCAAATCTATGTCGATGACATTATTTTTGACTCTACGGATAACAACCTCTACAAAAAGTTTTCTAAACTTATGTAAGGGAAGTTTGAAATGAGAAGTACGGGAGAGCTGAAGTATTTCTTAGGGCTTCAGGTGAAACAATCTGAGGATGGAATCTTCATCTCACAGACCAAGTTCACCAAATAGCTACTTAAGACATTCAGAATGTAGAATGCAACCTCTATGAGGACTCCAATGGCCTCAGCTATGTCTCTGGACAAGGATGAGAAAAGGAAACCTTTTGATGAAACCAAGTACAGAAGCATAATTGGGTCCTTGCTCTACCATATCGCAAGTAGACCAGATATAATGTTCTCAACATGTGTATGCGCTAGATTCCAGGTGAACTCTAAGTAATCTCACTATATTGCTGCGAAGCAAATCTTGAGATACCTTAAAGGTACACCAAATCTTGGCTTATGGTACCCAAGAAATAATGATAGTGAACTTATTGGATTTTCAGATGCAGATTTTGTAGGAAGCAAAGAGAACAGGAAAAGCACTTCTGGGACTTGCCAATTCCTAGGAAGAAGGCTTATCTCTTGGAGCAGCAAAAAGCAAAACTGTGTCGCAATCTCAACGGCCGAGTCAGAATACATTTCTGCCGGTAGTTGTTATGAACCGTTGCTTTGGCTAAAGATCCAGCTAGAGGATTACAATATGAAGGTCAAGGACATTCCTTTGTTCTGTTACTCCTCCAGCGCGATCGCAATCGCAAACAACCCAGTCTCTCACAGCCGGACAAATCACATTGAGCTGAGATACCACTTCATCCAGGAGCATGTGGAGTAAGGGGATGTGGATCTGAAGTATATGCCATCAGATCGGCAGGTTGCAGATATTTTCACAAAGCCGCTGGACGAGACCAAGTTCAATTTGTTCAAAACTGAACTTCAGTTACTGAACAAGGAGGATTAGACTAAAGTGATCAGTTCAAAGACTCAAGAATCGAGGATACTCATAAAAGGTTAGAATTTACCTAGTGGAAGGCAGTTCTCGAAAACCTACTTCACTTCTCGAAAAGTAAAAGTCATTTCTCGAAAAACCTATGTACATTTCTCGAGAGGCAGAAATTAGCTCTCGAAAAGTATCTTAAGTTCTCGAGAAATACTTAAACTTCTCGAAAAGTCCATCGTAAGTTCTCGAGAAGTCAGCCTATCTCTCTAGAACTCTGAAATCAAGTTCTCGAGAACTTTCTTACTTCTCGAAAACTGTTGGCCACTTCTCGAAAAGTATAACCTACCTTTCGATAGCTGGCCCGTCCTTCTGCCGGTACTTCATAACTCAATTATTTCGCAAAATTCTTGATTTATGCCCTAACCTAAGACTTATTAGGCATAAAATTAACATTACTAGGAAAATATATATATCTATAATAATTTAGAATCCTAAATAAATCGCCATTTCAAACATTCCTCTCAAAACTCTTAATCTTCCGCCGAACGAAAGCTCCGTCTCAGCCGCTATTCCTCGCTCCGTTCGTTGCCACTGTGGGTGTCAATGGCACACAATTCAAAGATTTGCAGTGACAGCGAACTCGTCGTCGAAGGACAGGCCGACATTTCTGACGATTTCCAGAACTTGCTGATTCTTCTGGAAACGGCCGGATTGATGTTCGTTCTCTCTGAGCCCGTCAAGATAGTATCTCCAGATGTCGAAGAATTTTTAAGGAATGCTAAGGTAAGGAGGAAAGGAACAGTTTTGAAGACAAAATTTAAAGGGATCAAAATCAAGCTTGACAAGCACAGGATTTCCAAGTTTCTAAAAATGCCTATTGTTGATGAGGAGGATGATGATGCATATTTTAGCTTAATTTATTAGGGTAAAAATATGTTATTTTCATTTTAAATCCCTTTCTCTATGTTACTTTATGCTTCTTTTTATGTAAATATTATAAATAATAATTATTTTTTGTTTTTGCAGGTTTCAACAAGTTTGCGGACAAAAATGCCTTGTCACGCCCACCTGTCACGCCCTCCCCGGGCGTGACCTAGGGCGTGTCACCTGTTCCCAAGGAACCCAGCCGCAAGAGCGAGTTTCCCGCCAAAAATACCCTGTCACGCCCCACGGACACGCCCACCCCGGGCGTGTCCACAGGAATGACACGGGGCGTGTCGCCCTCTGCCCGAAGTCTGCCGCCTTCTTCAATGCATTCTACAACACTGCACGCAATAGTACTGTGATGCCCCATGCCACGGGCGTGACCTGGGGCGTGACTGCCCAAATTCCGACGTCTGATGAACCTACGACTGCTGACTTTGAATTGACATGCCTGTCACGCCCCACTGTCACGGGCTTGACCTAGGGCGTGACCACCATCGTACCAAAATAATCATCATTCCCGCCAGAATTCAGCTCTCGAGGTCAACATAGTACTGTCACGTCCCCTAACACGCCCCCCTAGGGCGTGTCGCCGGGCGTGACCAACCCATGGGAAAAATCTATAAATACAGGACCCCCCTTCCATTTCAGCAACTTTTGGGGGGAGGGGGAGGTGCTGCCCCTCTATTTCTTGGCCCCTCTTATGCTTTCTCTCTCTCTCCCTCTCTCTCTCTCTCTCTCTTATTTTGTAATTATTTTCTTAACCTAGCTTAGTGTTTTGCTTTTAGCTCTTGCATTTCATCTGAGTAGCTTATTGTAGGGCTAGAATAGGTTTTACTTTGATGCACCTGTAATTTCCATTTCGTAGCTGTAGCTCTCATTTTCATTAATAAAAGTGCTCCTTTCTTATTCCTGTATTTTTATGCTCTACTACTCATCCCCCCTCCTCCATTCCATTATGATTAACTAATCCTCCTTGTACTCGATCTTGATGATCCGAGGTTAGAGAGATTAAGTTATGATGTTTTAATTAACCTTTTCTTTTTAGGTTCTGGATCTTGAATTACTTTTGATTAATCACGGGTTGGAGGTATATTATCGATATATACTCTCCACCTTTGCTTTCATTCTGGGCTAGCTGAGAGGCCGATAGAATGAACTGAGCATTCAAGAGTAAAGGGAGTTGTACGTACCCCTCGAGAGAGGCAGACGTCCAAATCTCCCGGATTAGAGTAAAATCCAATAGAGGGATTCACCGCGTAAAGCGAGCTTTAGGCCTCCGATTTAGACGAGAGTCGGTCGGACCTTCTTAAACTCAGTTGGGCACGACTTCGAGAGAAGCGTGTTCAAGCTTTAGGAACCTCCACGGTCAAGGACTTTTACCCTATTAAGCTTAGGTTTATTTATCGTCTTTTTAATCGTCTCCTGCTGAAGTGATTCTTGATCGAGTGCGCCTCTTTATTATTAGCTCTAACTCTTTTTATCCTGCAAGTAGTTTAGTTTTCATTTTATTTTAGTGCTTTAATTCCTGTTTTTTAGTTTAATATTTAATAAAAATATCATTTGATAAAATAATAGTGAACGCCTTTGAGTAGAAGTAGTCATTACGCCCCAGGGAAATACGACCTTGATACTAATCTTTAGTATCCTATATTATAACCGATAAGGTACGCTTGCCTTTATCGGATATAGAATCGGAGAATATTCTCAACCACCACATCTACTTGTGAATTTTTGTATCAAGTTTTTGGCGCCGTTGCCGGGGACTGTTTTGATATTTTGAAAAAAGGATAGCTATTAATTTTATCGTTTTGTTTTCTTTTCCTTCTCTCGCCCCTCCTTCGCGGTTGATTTACTTTTTTTAAATGGTTAATCTTTGTTTTAATTATGGAGAGTTCGGTCACTCTCGCGAGGAGTGTTGGGTAAGGTATCCTTCATCCTCCTATGATTTTATCCCTTTCAGATCGAATCAATTTGGCCAAATTGATCCGTCCGCGAATTTTTTTTCATGGGGTTACGATGGTTTTCAAACGCCTTCCTACCCTTCTCCTCCGTATTTTTCTGATTTTAATTCTTACAGAAATTTCTTGAATGGACATTTAGATCCTAGCCCTACTTTGAACTACTCAGGGTGGCAACACCCTGATCATTTTTGGGGCCAAGGTGATCATCAATCCATTCCATCTCAAGATTTTTCCGCTTTTTCTCCGCAAGTTTGCGCACCTCCCGTTTTTGATTCTAGCGAAAATGAAGTCATTTTTGATGGTGTAGCATTTGATGCACGCATCAATGCTCACTTCAAAGTGATTTTTGACGCTTTGGCTGCTGAGGCCCATCTTTTTCTTCCCCTCCTCCAATTTATCTTTCGAATGATGAATCTTTGGATATTCCGCAGTGCCTTCAGTCACTTGCGGAAGCCGATTATTTAGAAATTCCATTGTGCCTTCAACCTCTCGAGGAGGAAATTTCCCCCGATATTCCAATTTTTTTTCAAGTTTCCGAGGAAGACGAACTTTCTTGTGTTCGATCTTCTGAAGAAATTGATTTTTCGGATATCCCGGTTTGCTCCCAA
This sequence comes from Platanthera zijinensis, assembly GCA_039513925.1. Lineage (NCBI taxonomy): Eukaryota > Viridiplantae > Streptophyta > Magnoliopsida > Asparagales > Orchidaceae > Platanthera > Platanthera zijinensis. Next base: position 136,851,017 of record CM077078.1, on the reverse strand, counting down.
TCTACCGAAATGATTGCCATTCAGGTGGAACAACCAGATTTTTCTATCCAACCATTCCCTTGTAATCAACCGCCGTCGCCTTCTTCTTTTTCTTCTCTTCCCCCTCCTTGCGAAAATTCTATTTTATTTTCTTGTTTTATTTTTCCTTCTAGTTTAGTTTCTACTTCTTCTTCGCCCCCTTCTAATAGTATAGTTTATTTTTCTAGTTTTTTTTTCTTTTTCTAAATCTTCTTGTTTTTTTTTATTTAAAAAATAAAAAATTACAAAAAAAATTTTTATTTACTTAAAAAATGTTTTGGCACTCGCGCCAAAACGCGTTTTGCACGAGCTGCCATTACATTTCTCTTTTTATTTTCCTTTTAGCTAACAAAAAAACGTCGAGCTCAACGACGTTTTAAACAAAGAGCGCTCTTGGGAGGCACCCCTTGCTTATCTTTTTCTTTTTTTGTTTTTCCGTTTTTTTATTTTTTGTTTTGTGCAGGAATAAGCTCCCGCGTGTTTGTGCAGCTTATCGCCTCGCAACTTGGACTGAAGTCGATCTTTAGCTCAAGTTTGGGGGATGCAATTTCAAACGTCTGGGCATAAAACGCTAGGGAAGCATCTTTTCCCTCTCTTTGCATTTTTTTTCTCTTCTCTTTTCTCTCTCTTCTCGCTCTCTTTATACTTAACTTTAAACATTGGGGACAATGTTTAACTTTAAGTATGGGGGAGTGTTCCCTTAATATTTTACTTTAGAAAAAAAAATTGTATATATAATATTTTAAAAAAAAAATCCAAAAAAAAAATATATAAATATTTTTGAAAAAAGAAACCCAAATTAAATTGAGTTAAGTTTTGCCAAATCAATTAGTACCCCACTACTTTGCTTTTTATTGTTTTTTTTCAAGCTCATGTCTACTTGCTTAGTTAGAATAAATTTGATTAACTTTATGTTTAAATATGTTTAGCGAGTAGTATGTTGACTCATGCAGTGTTCCTATTTAGGGTAGTATGCTATTTTTGAAAATTTTTTAATTTTTCTTTACTTTTCCATAGCCTTTCTTTTATTTCGTTTACTTTTATAAAACCCATCATCCCTTATTTTTCATTATTAAAATCTTTTTAAACGTTAATTTGTATTAAGTGTAGTAGACACAAACCGGTCTAGACGGTTATTATCATTATTTTCATGAAAGCAAATTCTCTATTTTTTATTTTTTTGTGCTTATACTCTTTTGAAATTTCAAAGCTTTACTTTGAGTAGATTTAGGAAGCATGAAAATGATTTAGGCATTTCTTTTGTAACGCTTGAGCCTTTGCACCTCGCCTAACAATAACCATTGCTAGCCATTTTTGTGCCTTTTCCTTTCCTTTTTGTAGCCCCACTTTTTATTTCACCACGGCCAAATAGCCTACCTACATGCACACATTAAAATTATTTTTGAGCTTTAATTGCAAATGTGCATCTTTTTGAAAAAATTAGTGGAAAAATCTTTGTGTTATCTTTTGCTACAAAAGTGAAAAGTTTTGAGTATAAAAAAAAATGAAAAAAAATGATGAAAATTATTGAGAAAAAAAAGTAAAAGAAAAGAAAAGAAAAGTATTTATTTTGGCTAGTTTTATTTTGGCAAAGCTCATTTTCTTTTTGTTTTAAGTGTGCAAATATCCCTCGTGTTTATCTTTTTGAATATCACACCCTTAAAAACCTAAGCCTAATTATACGCCTAATTAAAGCCCGAATGATTCATGCTTTCTACGTTTACTTTTTAGTATAGTAGCGAGAAACTAGATTGAGTAAGTATTTTTGATAGAAATATTGAATTTTGTCTTGATTGACTATGATTTTAATTTGTCTCTTAGGCTTTAGTAGTGACTCAATGCACTTTTTACTCGTTACTTTATTAAGTTTTAATTCTCTAAAAATTTGGGATGATTTGTTTTTATATTTAGTAAAATTTATAAAATTCTGTGCTAAGTTAAAGTAGGAATTTTCGGTTCTTTTTCAAAAAATTTCTCAACCTCTAAATTCCCGTCTTACTTGTTTATAGCATTTTTAAAATTTTCAATTGATCCTCTTTATTTTCTCTAACTCGTAGTCTTTGCTTGAGGACAAGCAAAATAATAAGTATGGGGGAATTTGATGATGCATATTTTAGCTTAATTTATTAGGGTAAAAATATGTTATTTTCGTTTTAAATCCCTCTCTATGTTATTTTATGCTTCTTTTACGTAAATATTATAAATAATAATTATTTTTTGTTTTTGCAGGATTCAACAAGTTTGCGACCAAAAATGCCTTGTCACGCCCACCTGTCACGCCCTCCCCGGGCGTGACCTAGGGCGTGTCACCTGTTCCCAAGGAACACAGCCGCAAGAGCGAGTTTCCCGCAAAAAATCCCCTGTCACGCCCCACTTACACGCCCACCCCAGGCGTGTCCACGGGCGTGACACGGGGCGTGTCACCCTCTCCCCGAAGTCTGCCGCCTTCTTCAATGCATTCTACAACGCTGCACGTAACAGTACTGTCATGCCCCATGTAACGGGCGTGACCTGGGGCGTGACTGCCCCAATTCCGACGTCTGTCTGATGGACCTGCGACTACTGACTTTGACTTGACACGCCTGTCACACCCCACTGTCAGGGGCGTGACCTAGGGCGTGACCACCATCGTACCGAAATAATCATCATTCCCGCCAGAATTCAGCTCCCGAGGTCAACATTGTACTGTCACGCCCCCTGACACGCCCCCCCTATGGCGTGTCGCCGGGCGTGACCAACCCGTGGGAAAAATCTATAAATACAGGACCCCCCTTCCATTTCAGCAACTTTTGGTGAGAGGGGGAGGTGCTGACCCTCTATTTCTTGGCCCCTCTTATGCTTTCTCTCTCTCTCTCCCTCTCACTCTCTCTCTTATTTTGTAATTATTTTCTTTACTTAGCTTAGTGTTTTGCTTTTAGCTCTTGCATTTCTTCTGAGTAGCTTGTTGTAGGACTAGAATAGGTTTTACTTTGATGCACCTGTAATTTCCATTTCGTAGCTGTAGCTCTCTTTTTCATTAATAAAAGTGCTCCTTTTTTATTCCTGTATTTTTATGCTCTACTACTCATCCCCCCTCCTCCACTCCATTATTATTAACTAATCATCCTTGTACTCGATCTTGATGATCCGAGGTTAGAGCGATTAAGTTATGATGTTTTAATTAACCTTTTCTTTTTAGGTTCCGGACCTTGAATTAAATTTTATTAATCACGGGTTGGAGGTATATTATCGATATATACTCTCCACCTTTGCTTTCATTCTGGGCTAGCCGAGAGGCCGATAGAATGAAGTGAGCATTCAAGAGTAAAGGGAGTTGTACGTACCCCTCGAGAGAGGCAGACGTCCAAATCTCCCGGATTGGAGTAAAATCCAATAGAGGGGTTCATCGCGTAAAGCGAGCTTTAGGCCTCCGATTTAGACAAGAGTCGGTCGGACCTTCTTAAACTCAGTTGGGCACGACTTCGAGAGAAGCGTGTTCAAGCTTTAGGAACCTCCACGGTCAAGGACTTTTACCCTATTAAGCTTAGGTTTATTTATCGTCTTTTTAATCGTCTCCTGCTGAAGTGATACTTGATCGAGTGTGCCTCTTTATTATTAGCTCTAACTCTTTTTATCCTGCAAGTAGTTTAGTTTTCTTTTTATTTTAGTGCTTTAATTCCTATTTTTTAGTTTAACATTTAATTTAAATATCATTTGATAAAATAATAGCGAACGCCTTTGAGTAGAAGTAGTCATTACGCCCCCGGGAAATATGACCTTGATACTAATCTTTAGTATCCTATACTATAACCGATAAGGTACGCTTGCCTTTATCGGATATAGAATCGGAGAATATTCTCAACCACCACATCCACTTTCCCCTCTCTAACCCTCTCTCCGCATTTGCAAATTTTTGTAACAGAGGACGACTTAACTTCAGAAGATTATGCCAGAACCTATTCTTTCTGTAGAATTCCTGAGGAATACATCTCCATAAGGAGAAATCTTCTAAATTATGTAGGGAAACTTCTTGCAGATATTTTTTGAAAAATACTATGGTGCATAATAGGGTCAGTCAGTTTTATTTCTCATGACTTGTTTGGAGTAATGACAACTGTAGTCTGTCGAAAGAAATTTCAGTTTGGAATGATGGTATTTGAGATGATCAGAGACAGTATCCAAGAACCCAAATTTGCCAGGATAATCTCTTTACTGCTGAGTGAGATTGATCCAATCACCTTCAAACACTCCAAGGGTACCCCAGTTAATCACCTGAAAAAGATCTTCATCACCTCTGAGAGGACTTAGCGCAACCACTCGCACCAAAAGCCCGGACTGATGGAGGACGGTGCAACTAATCTTTATATCAAAGGTCCTCGGGCGGATCCACGGGGCAGCCAGTTAAGCCATTACCGCATATCATCACAGCGCGGAGGCGATTCCGGACCGCAGCCCCAACAATGCCCCCCGGAAACGACCCCGGGGTTTGGAACCCGCGACCCCCTCTGATACCACTTGAGAGGACTTAGCGCAACCACTCGCATTAAAAGCCCGGACTGATGGAGGATGACGCAACTAATCTTTATATCAAAGGTCCTTGGGCGGATCCACGGGGCAGCCATCTAAGCCATTACCGCATAGCACTGCAGCACGGGGGCGATTCCGGACCGCAGCCCCAACAACCTCCATCTAGAGGTGGGAGCTAAACTAAAGAACCCAAGACAGTTAGCTAAGGATGTTTGAGCTTCTGTCTCAGATGTCAGGACCCCATCTCCTCCTCTACATCATGCTAATGAACCATCTGGTGCAGCAGCTGAGGGGGAGCCTGCACACTCTGCCCTAGTTATCAGAATTCCTTCTTCTCCTTCTCCAATATCTTTCCCAGTCAGAAGCCCCATGACAAACTCTCAAGTTCCAACCCAGTCAGATCTTCCAGCACAAGATATACTCAAAAACACCAATGAGGCTATAGATAAGATGATAAAGGAACTCTCTTCAAAAAAACCTCTTTCCCCCCTCCCAAAAGATCTCCCAGAAGACCCATACAAAGAACCATCACCCCAAGGTACTCCAGCTCCTTCTCCCTCTCCTAGAAAAGATTCAACTGCACCAGACACCATCCTTTTGTCAAAACAGGATGAGCAAGCTCCTGAGGAGGTGGAAGCCCCTCTTAAGAATCTTGACTTCTCTTTTCCCAAGTTTGTTGGTGAAGAATAAGATGTATCATTCAAAACTGTAAGAGCCAAGAGCTCTGTTGTCATAGAAGAACTTCCTCCATGGCAAGCTACCACTGTATCTGCCACCCCTACTACTACTGCTTTCTAAGGTGCCCTCCAGTTCCTACTATTTCCATCACTCCTACTCCTGCTGCTGCTGCTGTTATAGTCAACTCAGATATTCTGTCAAGTATTGAAGAAATGCTAGCTGCATAGATGAAACATTTTGATGAATCACTTCAGACTGTTCAGAAATAGGTAACTGCCCTGGAAAAAGAAATGAGCAGAGGTTTTGCTGAGATCCAAGCCAACACTAACCTACTGAAAGAATTGTTCAGAATTGGGGGAAAAGCAATAGATCACACAATTACCAGTATTGGTCAAGTAATAGAACAATCTGTCACTCTAGCAAACAATCAGATCCAATTAGACAAGAGAGATGAAGAAAATGTCATGAAGGTATGCACTAAAGTTGGTACATTCAAGGAAGATGCGATAGAAAACCTATCTATAGAAATCAGAAAGGGGGAGAGCATAGTAAAAGAACAAGGTTAAAAGCTTACAACTGATGCCAAAACTCTTTGGACTGAAAAAGTAACTGAGATCAATAAAAGTGTTTTAGAACAGATTCAATCAGTCAAATTCCATACTTATGATACAGCTGTATGGATGCATAATCAAATCTTTCTAGATTTTCAGGCAGACCCCAATCTGATTCCTCATCATTTAAACCCTCTTGCTGAAGGTGAGTCAAGCCAATTGCCTCAACCTCAATTTCCTATATTCTCTCCCAGGCCAGAAGATCAGGAACCTCTTCCAGCTTCCTATTCCCATGTTTGGGATGATGTGATTCCTAAAGATCTACCAGAGGTTTGCATTCCCAAGAAAAGGAAGTATGGGGAATGTTCTTCTGCAAGTAGATCGGTTCCCAAGCAAGAAGAAGAGAAGAGAAAAGCTCAAGAATTTGCTGAAGTTTGGAGCCCAACTTCCAAAGCTCTAATTCTTGAAACTCTTAAACTTGTCATGGAATTTAATGAGAATAGACATCTGCACAACAATTTAGTTGAGTGGGAGTTATATGAAAAATCCATGACCAAAAGGATAATTTATGACAGAAAATATGGAAAGAATAATCCTAAAGCTCCTCCCAAGCCTCCATGGTACTATCTAAAGCCTTTCAGTTATCAGAGGAGGTAGCAGGATAAGCATGACATGCAACAAAAAGAAAATGATGATTCATGATGTTGTGGTGTTGAGAAATGTTGAGGAAATAGATGTTGACTAATTTTAAAACATTGTTGATATATATAACATTTCCTAGTTTTGCTTAATTATGCTTTTTAATAATCTGTCTATGCATTTATTCTTACTTTTCTTCCTTCATGTTCTTTATTTATTATAATAATTCACCTTAGTGTAGAGGGTTCTGACTTCTACAAATAAGGGGAGATTGTTGGGTATTGCATCCACAAAAACCCAGATTTGCATGAAGTCACCCTTGAATAAGATGAATAAAGTTGTATTTGATATCCTTGTTCTAGTTGAATGTTTGCAGATTCTCAGTGTTAAGTGTAGACCAATATCAGTCTACAGTGGGTCAGGAACAAAGGACCATTCAGTGTAATCCCTCACTGGGTGATCCAAAGTGTTGACTAATGTGTAGCCTCTCAATTGGGATACACTTTATGTTCAAACATTGGGAGCAAAAGATGGAGATAGGGCCAGAAGGAAATTTTCTCTAAAGTTCTTGAAAAACATTCTAAGTCAAGTTCTCGAGAAGCTCAGAATCTACTTCTCGAGAAGTCAGGACAGTTCAATAATTTCTCTAATTTAAGTTCTCGAGAAGTCAGTAAAGTTTTCGAGAAGTCTTCTATAAGTTCTCGAGAAGTCAAGTTAGTTCTCGAGAAGTATTCCATTGGTTCTCGAGAAGTTCAAAAACAAAATTTCTCTAAGCTCAAGTTCTCGAGAAGTCATCTATTATTTCTCGAGAAGTAAATTAGTTCTCAAGAATTATATACTTGTGTTCTCAGGAAGTTCAACCCTTTCAAAAGAGATTAGTTTTCAAGAAGTCTCTACAGTTCTCGAAAAATCAATTTATAGTTCTCGAGAACTATAATCACTTCTCGATAACTAAGTCAGATTTTTTTTCAGAAAATTTCTTCTAAGTCAAGAACGGCCGGAATTTCAAATAGCCCAACAGGATTGGTCCACGTGTCATCATTAATGATATTTCCAACCGTTAAGAGATATCCTATATAAGGTGTTGTCACTAAGACATAACCCTAAGAAGGATTAAGAGAAATTATTGAGCGGATCTCGTACTTTCCAAAAAGCTCTGGTTCGGCCGATCTCTTCTAAAGCTTGATGTCTTGAAGTGTTGGGTACATTGGAAAATGTGTACCTGATTTGAAGATGCCTAACTTAGCTTAATGATATACATCAAGGTGTATTTGATGTTGTTTTAAGTTGACATGTGCAGGTGAAGAAGTATTAAAGAATACAGGAAATTATTCTAAGTCCATGTGTCGCCATCTGAAGAAACTGGGTCGACACTTCAGAATAATTGTGTCGACACTTGAAGGAAGCTGTGTCGACACAGAGATAGATAGTCGACCACATTTGTGTCGACACTGGGAAGCAGTGTCGACTCACAGAAAGATAGTCGACCACATTTGTGTCGACACTGGGAAGCAGTGTCGACTCACAGAAAGATAGTCGACCACATTTGTGTCGATACTGGGAAGTAGTGTCGACTCACAGAAAGATAGTCGACCTCAACTATGTCGACACCTGAAGGCAGAGTCGACACATACTGAGTTCGGAATCTACAATAACTGTGTCGACACACATGACTTGTGTCGACACACTGCAAAGTCAAGACCAAGTTATTTTCTGAAGAAAGATGAAGTGTTGAGTCGACACAAATTCTCTGTGTCGACTCATTCTCAAGATGAAGTTCTGAAGAAGCAGTGTCGACTTAAAGGCAAACTAGTCGACATCATCAAAGGCTGTGTCGACACCAAAGTCACTTGTGTCGACACATATAGACAGTTGGTCTCGACACTTTCTGACAGTCTGTCTCAACACTTTGCTGTCCAAGACTAAGGCACAGGATCTGTTTGAATACTTGACAGCTGTGGGTTATGATAGGTTAACTGAAGCTGTCAGACTTGTCAGAAGTCAGTTAGAAACCGGATCTGCCGGTTACCATGAAGAAGATCTATAAATAGATAGATTCAGAAGAAGAAAAGGATATACAAGAGGAAATTAATTTTTAATCAACACATCAGTTAAGAGACAAGTCCTCTCTTCAATAAAGTGCAAGGCATTAAAGAAGATGTTCATCAGAAGATCTAAGAAGATGATCTCAGGATCAGTCTAAGTAGAGTTCTTTCAAGAATTCAGAAGTATCATCAAAGGTGTTGGATAGAGAGGGATCCCGCCACTTGAAGAAGAAGAAGGAAGCCATCATTGGTTTCTCAAGAAGCTGTTTGGAAATCAACTCAGCTAAGTTCAGATTCAAGAAGCTTTGAAGAAAGCTCAGATTCAGTTGATTTCATCAGCTGATCAAGAATTGTCTTGTTCTTTTCTCTCTCAACAAAGGCAAGAAATTAAAAACTTCTTTTCTAATTTCTGTAGGATCTGTCAATACAGATCTGAGTTGTAAGCCTGTGTTATAAAGGCTGAGTGTAGGAGAGTTGATCTCTGAGTGGTAGGGCTGTTTGCCTGAGTGTAGGAGAAGGTTCTTCTCTAAGTTGTAGGCTTTGTGATAAGGCTGAGGTAGGGCTGTTGAGCCCTAGTTATAGGAACCTTTTTAGGTTCTGAGCTGTAGGATCTGTGGATCTGAGTAAAGAAGAAGTTTGGTCGAATCTAGCATACTACTAGATAGGTGAAGGGGGAAAGTGGATGTACCCAGACCTTGGGGAACCACTATAAAACAGTGTGCAATCTGTGATGGTTAAATTTCTATGACTGCTGTGCTGTGTGTTTTAATTCTGTAATTGAATTCTGCCAAAAAGTGTTAACAAGCATTAGAACCTATTCAACCCCCCCCCCCCCTCTAGGTGTTTAGGTTGTCTTGAAAGTAAAAATATCAAGTGGTATCAGAGGGAGGTTACTCAAAAAGGACTTAAAAGTCTGAGGTAGATCTGAAAGCCAGAATCAAGATTCAAGAAGATGGGTTCTGGAGAAAATCACAAGGAGTTTGGGTCAATGAAGTTACCCATCTGCAGGAAGGAAATCTTTGGAATTTGGAAAGAAAGAGTCAGATTGTTCATGGAAGCATCTGACCCAAGGATATACATCACAGTTCAGGAAGGACCCTTCATTCCAATGAAGGTATCAGTTCTTGATGCTAATATTCAAACTCCAACGAGTTATTCGAAAATGACCAAGGATGAAATCATTTTGGCAACCATGGACATGAGAGCTCAGAATATTATTGTGAGTGCCATAGATGATTCTACATTTCAGAATCTGATTCACTGCAAGACCTCCAAAGAAATGTGGGACACCTTGATTATCTACATGGAGGGATTTGAAGAAGTAAGACAGGATAGGAAGTCTATGCTCAACCAGGAATATGAAAGTTTTAGACAAGGAAAAATTGATTGCATAACTGAATGCTATAAGAAATTCTATAGAATTGTGAATGAGTTAAAGTCCTATGGAAGAGTCTTCAGTACCTATGAACTGAATGACAAATTCTTAAGATCCTTGACAAAGGATTGGGACACAAAGATCTGTGCAATAAGAGAAGTGGCTAAACTGGCAGAGATTTCTCCTCCAACCTTGTTTGGAAAGTTGCTATCCTATGAAATGCAACTTATGGTGAGGAAGGAGGAGGAAAAGAATTCAAAAGGAGAGCATAGAGAGAAGACAGTGGCCTTCAAGGCAGAAGCCACTAAAAAGAATAGGAGGATATCATCATCTCCTCCTAAGGAAGTTGTAGAAGTTAGTTCTGAAAATTCAGATAATCAGGGTTTAGAAAGCTGTGAGTCAGATGCAGATTTTACTGCATTTATAAGGCAATTCCAGAGATTTTTAAAGAAGAAGCAGTGGAAGTCTAGGCCCTCCTCATCACAGCAAGTTGATGACTATTATCAGAAGAAAAAGTCATCAAGGAAAGAGAAGAGCAGAACAAAGCCCAGCAAGGTCACTACTTCAAAGATTGTCTGCTATTGTTGCAGTAGGCCTGGACATGTAGTGGCTGACTGTCCTGATAAGAGAAAGGAGTCATCAGACAAGAAGAAGACTTATCAAAAGGGCAAGAAGGAAAAATCCTTTGTTGGAAAGAAGGAAAAGAGCCTAACAGGTCAATCAACTTCAGAATCAGAATCTGAAGCTGAAGCATATATTGGACTATATGCTGCTACTGAAGAAGAGGAGTTCATACAATTGCTAGACTCCATCTATGAACAAGAAGATCATCAGTGCATAGGACTGATGGCAGGATTAGAAGAAGACATGTGCCAGAATCAGTCTGGTCCTAGTAAGGTACTATGTCCTTCAATAATATCTATTTGTAGTACAAGTGCAGAATCAGCTACATCTGCATCAAGTGATGTAGATGCATCTGAATCTAAAGGAGATGTCTATCAATTGATAGATAAGTATGGGGACTTGTTGCAGGCCCTTAAGAAAAGCAAGAACCTGGTTAAATCTCAGGCTCAGGAAATTGCTGATCTAAGGGTAGCTGCAACTGAGTTTGAAAAAGTAATTGATCAGAAGTTAAATGAAATTGCCAAACTGAAGAATATAACTATTATTCAGATGGGCACAATCAATTATACCAATGATCAAGTGAAGAGTCTGGAGGCCAGACTAAGAATAGAAAAGGAGTTAGTGGCTAGTTACTCTAATCCAAAGTCTGTCTTACCCTTGATAGATGAATTTGTGACTCAAAAGGGTAAGGCAGGATTAGGATTCAAAGGTAACCCCAGGGCAGCCCAATTCAAGAGGAAAGGCAAAGCTCCTGTTAAGCCACTGAGCCTTTCAGTCCCTATAAAGTTTAGAAAAGTGCAAGTGCCTTCTAACCAATATGATCATGAAGATATACATGGTCATTTTAAGACTAATGTTCTGATAAAGAAGGGTGTAAATGCCAACAGGCCTATCCATGTTCATAAACCCAATGGTTATAAGAAATCAGTGGGTGAAGCTGCTGCAGCACCAGCAATGGACATAAATTCTTCTGTCAAGGGTGTATCTAGATTTAGATACAATAAGTTTGAATGTTGGTGCTGTGGCAAGAGAGGCCATTTTGCATTAGACTGCTGGCATAACACAAGTGTTAGAAAGAACAATAGTCTACCTGTTAGAAGAGATAATGGTAGCTTTGTTAATGCTAACCTGAACCAAGGACCTAAGACTTACTTGGGTTCTAAGGGTAAGTAAATCTGTGTTGCAGGAAAGTCCAAATGGCCATGCCCCTATATGGCACTTGGACAGTGGGTTCCAGGCACATGACTGGAAAAAAGGGGCTGCTGAAGGAGTATACATCTATCAAAGATGGACCCAAAGTGATCTTTGGTGGATCTGAAAAAGGAATCATCAAAGGGTTTGGTAACATTTCTGCTAACCTAATTACTATCACCCAAGTGGCTTATGTAAAAGGTTTGAAACACAATCTAATAAGCATAAGCCAGCTGAGTGATTTAGGATATGACATTTCATTTGTTAAGAATGGATGACATATCAAAAGGTCAAGTGCTCAAAAGATCATATTGACTGGGTATAGGAAGAGAAATGTCTATTGTCTTAATTTTGTATGTGAGAACAAGGCTTCTTCCATCTGTCTTATAGCTGATGATAATGCTTCTCATTTTGTCAAGTGGCACAAGAGATTGGCTCATCTTAACTACAAGACAATTGGCCAACTCTTTAGCAAAGAGTTAGTGAGGAATGGTCCTCAAGTTAAGTGTATAAAGGAAGAAATATGCTCAGCTTGTCAAAAGGGCAAGCAGACAAAATCCTCCTTTTAAAGCCTTGAAAACAAGGATTCTGTGAGGTGCCTATACCTCTTACATATGGATCTTTTTGGTCCTATGCCAGTTCATAGTCTAGGTAGGAAGGTCTATACATTTGTGGTGGTAGATGACTATTCTAGATTTACATGGGTGTTCTTTCTGAGACAGAAATAAGAAACCCCAAGTGTATTACTTAGTTTTGTAAAGCAAATTCAGAATAAACTGAATAGTACAGTGGTCAAAATCATAAGTGACCATGGTACTGAGTTTCAATCTGAAAGCATGACAAAATTATGTGAAGACTTTGGGATTTTCCAAGAGTTCTCCTCACCTAGAACACCACAGCAAAATGACATTGCTGAAAGAAAGAATAGAACATTAATTGAAGCTGGCAGAACTCTATTGAGTGACACCTCTCTCCCAAAATATTTCTGGGCTGAGGTAGTTAACACTGCATGTCATGTGATCAATAGGGCTTCTATCACCAAGAACCACAAAAAGACTCCCTATGAGATTATGAAAGGTAGAAAACCAAATCTATCCTACTTCAGGATCTTTGGTTGTAAATGCTATGTACTTAACAATGGAAAGTCATACCTAACTAAGTTTGCTGCCAAATCCCAAGATGGGATATTTGTTGGGTACAGCATAAATAGTAAGGCCTATAGAATCTACAACTTGACTACTCAAGTTGTTGAAGAATCTGTACATGTTGTGTTTGATGAAACAAGATTAATCAACTGTGAGTTGTCTTGTAGATCAAATGATTCAACAGGTATAAGCAAAAGAATGGACAAGCTCTCCATTGCTGAAGCATCAAAGGAAGATGGAGCATTGGAAATTGAAGGCTACTGTCCAGGGGGAGTACAAGACTCAATAGAAGCTGATGAAAACCAAGAGATTCAGCATGAAGAAGGAGCTGGAGATTTTCAACCAAAAAGGAATCTTCCTCCAGCTACAAAACATTTAAGAGATCATCCAGCTGATCAGATTATAGGTGATCCAAGACAGGGAGTGCAGACTAGAAGCAGAAATCAAAGCACAGACCTGCATTCAAGTTTCCTATCTCAAATGGAGCCTAAGAAGTTTGAAGAAGCCATCCAAGACCAGCACTGGATTGATGCTATGCAAGAGGAGCTGAATCAAGTCAGAAGGTGCAATGTTTGGGAGCTTGTTCCTAAACCAATAGGCCACAACATAATTGGCACAAAGTGGATTTATAGGAACAAATTGGATGTGAGTGGAATAATAGTGAAGAATAAAGCAAGATTGTTTGCAAAAGGATACAGGCAGGAAGAAGGGATTGACTTTGATCAAACCTTTGCCCCAGTAGCAAGGCTGGAGGTAATCAGAATGTTCCTTGCCTATGCAGTCTATCAAGACTTCATAGCGTACCAGATGGATGTGAAATCAGCATTCCTAAATGGTGATTTAAAAGAGGAAGTCTATGTAGAGCAGCCATCAGGTTTTGTAGATCCTCTTAAACCTGATTATGTCTATAAGCTTAGGAAAGCTTTGTATGGGTTAAAGCAAGCCCCAAGGGCTTTATGAAACCCTGTCTACTTTCCTTATTGAGAATAAATTCTCAAGAGGAAAAATAGACAAAACTCTATTCCTTAGGGAATCCAAAGGTAAGATCATCTTAGTTCAGATCTATGTTGATGACATAATCTTTGGATCTACTGAAAACAACCTTTGTAAAAAGTTTGCCAAACTTATGCAAGGGAAGTTTGAGATGAGCAGTATGGGGGAACTTAAGTTCTTCTTGGGACTCCAAGTAAGACAGACTTATAATGGCCTGTCCATATCCCAGTCTAAGTTCACCAAAGAATTAATTAAGAAGTATGGTATGGAGTCATCCTCCACTATGAGAACTCCTATGGGAACAAGTATGCTTATATGCAAAGAAGATGTAGGTAAACCTGTTGATGAATCTTTGTATAGAGAAATAGTTGGCTCTCTACTATATCTCACTACTAGTAGACCAGATATTTTATATGCTACATGTGTCTGTGCTAGGTACCAAGCCTGCCCTAAAGAATCTCATTATACTGCAATCAAAAGGATTCTGAGATATCTTAAGGGCACACCTAATCTAGGCCTTTGGTACCCTAGGAATAAAGATTTTCTACTAACAGGTTATTCAGATGCAGACTTTGCAGGGTGTAGAGAGGACAGAAAGAGTACAATAGGTACTTGTAAATTCTTGGGAGGAAGATTGATTTCATGGAGTAGTAAAAAGTAGACCAGTATGGCAATATCCACAGCTGAGTCAGAATATGTTGCTGCTGACAGCTACTGTGCACAGCTATTGTGGATACAACATCAGTTGAAAGACTATGGTATTCAAGTAAGTTGAACACCTTTATTGTGTGATTCTAAAAGTGCTATTTCTATTGCTAATAATCCTGTTTCTCACAGTAGAACTAAGCATATAGAAATTAAATACCATTTTCTTAGAGAGCATGTAGAAAGAGAAGACATCTCATTGGAATTTGTTAAAATAGATTGTCAAATACCAGATATATTTACTAAGCCACTAGATGAAACAAAATTCAATAAATTTAAAATTGAATTAAGCATGCTGACCATTGATTAGTTTATCAACAAACTTACAAGTGATATTAGATTATCAAGTGGTATAGACAAAAACAGAAATTGGCTAAGTAAAATAGTGTTGACACATTCAGTGATAATGTGTCGACTCAGTGAAGTCATGTCGACTAGTCAAAGAATATGTGTCGACACAGAGAATTTGTGTCGACACTTAAGAATCATATAGTCGACTCATCCAGGAATGTAGTGTCGACTTCACCAGAATAGTGGTGTCGACACTTACAGATTTTGTGTCGACACTTATCCTAGGAGTTGACTTATAATTTCTTATGCTCTACTATGTCTCTCAGGTGTCGACATATCCACAATTGGTGTCAACACATAGTAGACAGACTTGCTGTCAAGACAATAGAAGTTTGTGTCGACACACTCCATCTGTATCGACACATATAAACTGTTTTTGCCCGACTTTTGATCTTCTTTCCCTAGAAGGTATAAATAGGTCAAGAACTTATTCTGTCGACACGCTTACAAGGTTTTGGATACTGAAACCCCTGTCGACAATCTCTCTCTCTCTTCTCTCTCAAGATTTCTCGTCTGATCAATGGCACCAAAGGTTGCAGATAACGTCAACGAAGGATATGAGGTGGTGCGCAATGCCTTTGCGGATGCCCCGACAGATGTTCAAAGGGTTGTCACTCTAATTTCTGAATCTGGATTAGAATTTCTAGTTTCTGAAACATCAAAGATCTGGAAGAAGGAGGTGATTGAATTCTTTACCTCTGCATCAGTGGATTCAGCTGGTCTCAAGATAAAATCCACTGTTCATGGGACTAAGGTGAAACTGACACCAAGAAATTTAAGAAAAACACTTCAATTATCAAATATTGAGAATGAAGAAGAGGTTCCAGCCTCTAAGACCAGGGAGGCTCTCCAATGGTGTGGATGGGATCCAACCCTGAAGATTGGAGCAGCTATCAACAGGAAGGGCATGAATCAATAAGGCAAGTTTCTGTCAGAAGTAGTTGGGAAGGTAATTTTGTGCAAACTAGGTGGACATGATAGGATTTCATCCTATATGTTCAGCCTAATGACCAGAATTGTGTTTACAATTCCAATTGACTGGTCAGCTGTAGTATTTGATAAGATCAAGGAAGGAATCAAGAAGCCAAATCTGGCTAGTATTGTGAGTTTATACCTGACTGGGGTGATCCTTGAGGTTATGCAACAACTGCCTGGGACAAAGATTAATCACATGAGGAAAATGGATATAAGATTATTTTCAAGGTGGGATAGGGTGCTGTCTAAAGATGTGCCTGATAAGAATAGGAAGGACACCCCTGAGAGATCCCCTGCACATGATCTAGGCACTGCCCAGCATCCAGAAGTGCAAGTGAGAAAGCAGGTTGAACATCAGCTGAGTCTACTCAAGTTCAGAAATCAACCATTCCTGCACAGATGCAGGGGGAGCATGCTCACTCTCCTGTCCAGAATGTATCTACTCCTGACCAGGTACAGGTACAGGGAGAGCAAGTGTATTTTCCTGCCATGGACATTACTAATATTTCTATTCCTGCACAGGTGCAGGGGGAGCAAGGGTATTCACCTGCCCAGGATATTCCAAATACTGAACAAGTGCAGGGGGAGCAGATGTCTGAATCAGTGCAGGAGAAAAAACAAATTGATTTATCAAAAGATTTGAATATTGCAGATATGGATGATTCAACATCTGTTCAAGCTCAGAAGGAATCCACTCTAGATGAGTTATTTCCTAATGTTGAAATTGCCACTGATAGAGTAGAAGAGGAGCAAGACAATGAGAAGACACTAGACATGGAGATAGAGCAAGAAGCTAAGAAGGAACAAGGAGTTGAGGAGGAGCAAGTAGTTGAGGGGGAGCCTGTGAATGTTGAGGCTAAGCAACATGTCACTGAAACTAATATTCCTCCTACTCCACCTGAAAGAGTTCAAATAGAAAGTTCATCAGACTCTCAGACTGAAGAAGTCAGAATGGCTAAGAAGAGAAAGCTCATAGTCTTCAAGAGAAGGAGCAAAAGTTATAAGAAGACACTCCAAACTTCAACTCACCAATCTCCATTTGAATTTAACTACAACAAGTTTATGGTAGATTTGCAAGTTAAGTTGGATGAGCAGAGATTAGCAATGGAGAAGTATGTTGATGAGAGCAATAAATCCCTTCAATTTGACATGGCTCAAGATATTAAGTCTATTAGATTTGAAGTAAATATGAATAAGAAGGAGATGACAGATTGCTTCCATAAGGGAGGTAATGCTGTAGTGTTTTTGGCTAAACAACAACAGTCTATCCTCACTAAAGTGGATGATATTGCTTTAAAGAAAGGTTATGTTTTGGAGAATCAACTGAGGATGAATGATAATTTGGCTGAATCTCACCATGAAATTCTTGAAGAGTTCAAAAAAGCTACTACAGAGATGACTGAAGCAAGAGCAAAAGAGATGGAAGCTTTTGATCAGAAACTAAAGGAGGCTATAGCTTCAGTTCAATCTGCCATCACTACATCTCAGAAGGAAATATCTGCCAAACTTCAAAAATTGAAACCATATTTTAAAGAAGGTGTGAATTATCTAGATGGCCAGATCAGATTTCAGAAGGATGATCTAAGAGATCATATTACCAGAGAAGTCATAAAGGGGGAGAGGTTGTTAGTTCATGCTGGCTCAGAGCACACCAAATGGGTGACAAATAGTATTCGAGCCACATTGGGATATCCACCTTTGTGTGATGATGATATGGTGGCTGAGTTAGGAATTCAAACAGGTCTACTTGAAGGCAATCAACCTGAGATTGCCCAAGTCATTTACCCTCCTCCTCATTTTGATATGATTAATCAGCAAGTTCAGGATATGTATAGTCCTCCAAAGGAGGTTACCAAGGTTGTTATTGAAAAAGTTGATAAGCCTGATGCCAACTTGAAAGAACAGTAAGATGCTCTACTATCCAAGAAAAGATTTAGAGAGCAGGCTGAACTTAAGCCAGATTTTGAGCAGTGGAGCCCTACTTCAAGAAATATTATACAAACTGCATGGAAGGCTGTAAAGGACAAAGTACATGAAAGAGGAAAGTGGTATAATGAAATGGAATGGCAAAAGTATGAAGCTAGGCAGGAAGCCATAGTACAGTTCAGGAGAAAAGCCAAGCTGGGAAGGCTGCCACCAGATGCTCAGGAGCCGAGCAAGTACTTTCCAAAGCCCTTTCATTACTTTGAAAGGCAAAGGCTAAAGGAAGAAGCTCAGAAGAAATCTGAGCTAAAAGGCAAGAAGCCTACTGAAGTTGCTGAAGCTCCTGTGAAGGCTCAAATCCAATCTGGCAAAGGAATTATTATAAGAGAGCCTGATCAGTCTTAGTTCTAAGTTCTTTCAGATGTTTTGTAATGTTTTGATCATTCAATGTAAACATCTTTAATCAAACATTATCAAGTTATAAACAAAATTTGGTTTGGAATCATATATTCATGTTCACTCTGTGATGAATTGTTAATATTTTGTTTATATAAAATATTCCTGTAATGTCATACATCATCATATTATTTTTGTTATAAATTGTGTATATCATTAACTAAAAGGGTTATGACTTCTCCAAATAGGGGGAGATTGTTGGGTACATTGGAAAATGTGTACCTGATTTGAAGAAGCCTAACTTAGCTTAATGATATACATCAAGGTGTATTTGATATTGTTTTAAGTTGACATGTGCAGGTGAAAAAGTATTAAAGAATACAGGAAATTATTCTAAGTCCATATGTTGCCATCTTAAGAAACTGGGTCGACACTTCAGAATAATTGTGTCGACACTTGAAGGAAGCTGTGTCGACACAGAGAAAGATAGTCAACCACATATGTCTTGACACTGGGAAGCAGTGTCGACTCACAGAAAGATAGTCGACCACATTTGTGTCGACACTGGGAAGCAGTGTCGACTCACAGAAAGATAGTCGACCACATTTGTGTCGACACTGGGAAGCAGTGTCGACTCACAGAAAGATAGTCGACCTCAACTATGTCGACACCTGAAGGCAGAGTCGACACATACTGAGTTCTGAATCTACAACAACTGTGTCGACACACAGGACTTATGTCGACACACTACAAAGTCAATACCAAGTTATTTTATGAAAAAAGATGAAGTGTTGAGTCGACACAAATTCTCTGTGTCGACTCATTCTCAAGATGAAGTTCTGAAGAAGCAGTGTCGACTTAAAGGCAAACTAGTCGACATCATCAAAGGCTGTGTCGACACCAAAGTCATTTGTGTCGACACATATAGACAGTTGGTCTCGACACTTTCTGACAGTCTGTCTGAACACTTTGTTATCCAAGACAAAGGCACAGGATCTGTTTGAATACTTGACGGCTGTGGGTTATGACAGGTTAACTGAAGCTGTCAGACTTGTTAGAAGTCAGTTAGAAACCGGATCAGCCGGTTACCATGAAGAAGATCTATAAATAGACAGATTCAGAAGAAGAAAAGGATATACAAGAGGAAATTAATTCTTAATCAACACATCAGTTAAGAGACAAGTCCTCTCTTCAAGAAAGTGCAAGGCATTAAAGAAGATCTTCATCAGAAGATCTAAGAAGACGATCTCAGGATCAGTCTAAGTAGAGTTCTTTCAAGAATTCAGAAGTATCATCAAAGGTGTTGGATAGAGAGGGATCCAACCACTTGAAGAAGAAGAAGGAAGCCATCATTGGTTTCTCAAGAAGCTGTTTGGAAATCAACTCAGCTAAGTTCAGATTCAAGAAGCTTTGAAGAAAGCTCAGATTCAGTTGATTTCATCAGCTGATCAAGAATTGTCTTGTTCTTTTCTCTCTCAACAAAGGCAAGACATTAAAAACTTCTTTTCTAATTTCTGTAGGATCTGTCAATACAGATCTGAGTTGTAAGCCTGTGTTATAAAGGCTGAGTGTAGGAGAGTTGATCTCTGAGTGGTAGGGCTGTTTTCCTGAGTGTAGGAGAAGGTTCTTCTCTGAGTTGTAGGCTTTGTGATAAGGCTGAGGTAGGGCTGTTGAGCCTGAGTTGTAGGAACCTTTTCAGGTTCTGAGATGTAGGATCTGTGGATCTGAGTAAAGAGGAAGTTTGGCTGAATCTAGCATACTGCTAGATAGGTGAAGGGGGAAAGTGGATATACCCAGACCTTGGGGAACCACTATAAAGCAGTGTGCAATCTGTGATGGTTAAATTTCTGTTACTACTGTGCTGTGTGTTTTAATTCTGTAATTGAATTCTTCCAAAAAGTGTTAACAAGCATTAGAACCTATTCACCCCCCCCCCCTCTAGGTGTTTAGGTTGTCTTTAAAGTAAAACTATCAAGAAGCCGCTGCCATAGCTCTCGTCAAGATCGATCCTCATCCATTCGATCTAGAAGATCTATTGATTCAGGAAACGTTCTTTCTTCCTTTATCGAGTAGATTCAAGAATTTCTCAGGTCAGATCTACTAGTCTTCTTCAACAATTCTGAAAGGGCCGCAACTTCAAGAAGGAGACCTAAAGACTTTTTTCTTGCAGATCTGAGAAAGTTTATGCTTGTATTTTCATATCTATTTGTAAATCGTGTAGGAGATTATTCTCCGAGTGTAGGAGCATTGTGCTCCGAGTGGTAGGAAGTTTGTATCTTCTGAGTGTAGATCCGTTTGGATCGAGTTTTGTAGGAACGTGGTTCCGAGGTGTAGGATTGGTTTGCAATCCGAGATAGTGGAGTAGCCGAGTCTAGTGATTTGCTAGATCGGTGAGGAAAGTGGATGTACCCAAGATCGGGGAACCACTTTAAATCTCTTGTGTCCTTCAATAGTTGCTTGATTGCTTGTGCTAGGTCGGTAAATTTTTTATTCTGCATTAGACGTACATCTCACCTATTCACCCCCCTCTAGGTGATTTAGGTAGAAAACTTACAACTTTCAAAGGGGTCTTACAAACCGGTATCACTTGAACAAACGATCATAAGAGAAGAATTCCACAACACTGGGTCACCCCGCTCGAGCTTTAGTTTGCAGACAAACTATGCAGCGGAAGGAATGGTGTGCCCATGCGTAAAAAAGTCACATAATACAGTCCACCTAAGCAATGAGTTGGGCCAATTCTAATATAAACCTTACCTTTATGCAGCCTCTGCAGGTAAACGTACCAGAGAATGTTGTCCCTCCCCCTCCGTTTGCCATTCCTTTTCGGCAGACGGAGATGGGACAGACTTCTGATCTTTCCTCGTCAACGTGGTCAGAGTCAAAGCAATCCATGAGAAGTTTTCCACAAACTGTCTGTAATAGCCGGCCAGTCAAAGGAAGCTCCTGACCTCGGCCACTGAATACATCACTGGCCACTCTCATATGACACTTATCTTTGATGAATACACTGCTATGCCCTCTCCACTTACCACATGGCCCAGAAAAGCCACTGACGATAGCCAGAACTCACACTTTGAGAACTTGGCATAGAGCTTATTCCTCTGCAGGGTATACAATACCAACCGTAAATGGTTTGCATGATCATATTCCGACTAAGAGTACACTAAGATATCATCGATGAATACAATTACGAACAAATCCAAGTACTCTCGGAATGTTCGGTGCATGAGATCCATGAATACCGAAGGCGCATTACATAAGCCAAACGGTATTACCATGACCTCATATAGACCGTAGCGTGTCCCAAATGCTGTCTTGGGAATGTCACCTTCCCGAATCCGCAATTGGTAAAATCCCGATTTCAAATCCAACTTGGAATAGACGGTTGATCCCACTAGCTGATCAAACAAGTCATCTATCCGTGGAATCAGATACTTGTTTTTCTCCGTCAGCTTATTCAACTCACGAGAGTCAATCCATAACCATAAACTACCATCTTTATTTTTCACAAATAGAACAGGCGCGCTCCAAGGTGACATACTTGGGTGTATATATCCCTTTTCTAGCAACTCTTGTAATGGGACTTTCAATTCAGCCCTTTCCTTTGGCACGATGCGCTATGGCGAGCGGCCCACAGGTTACGCACCTAGAACGAACGCAATAGAGTAGTCGATCTCCTGTGAACTTCATCACTCATAAAGGTCATTAGGAAACACATATGTATAAACCGACGACATAATAAAAGGGTCACTCAACCCGCCTTCAGCCTACAGACCGCTAGAAGCATGAAGACTCGCTTCAATCATGACCGAACAAGCTTGATAACTTAGCGAGCATACAAGCACTCTTGGTCCCTCGTTCAGCACAGATGGTCCTACGGTCTGCGATAAACTCAAAACAACCTCAACCCATATGCATTATTTCCACCACAGCCAAGCCATTTCACTAGTATCTCTGATACCTAGATAAATACATAGTATGGAACAAGCCGTAAACCAACGTTTTGATTTTTCATCACAACATAGTTATACATATACAAAACAAGTTTTGGAGCCAGCATTACAAACGCGGATATGTACAATACATAGTTATAATTATTTATGTACAGTCCGTTCTTTCTCTTCTTGTTTCATCTCGTCTAATGGCCAACTCTGCAGTCTCGGGCTTTATGTCCTTTAACACACGAGTAGCAAATTGGTGGAGTTTGCCCTGCCACTGCTCCAGCCTTTGCTTTCTTTGTCCTTGGCGCATTACTATAGCAGTCTCGGGCAATATGTCCTACGTCTCCACACAAAAAACAATTATGCCTTTCCTTTGTTCCCATGGTGGTAGAAGAGGTCGAATCCCGCATATGTCTGTTCTTCTTCCACTTACGAGAACTTGATGTTGGCATCTTTGTAACGGTGGGCACACTGGCACTGTACCTTGCCCGGAACTGATTTAAGTCCATCTCCAAAGACCGAGCTATCGTGACCAAGGCACAAAAGCCAAGTAATGTTGGATCCACCAATAGACTTCGTAGTTCCTTGCACAGACCATTATAAAATCTATTTCTCTTCGTCTCCTCACTTTCAACCACACACTCTGCATGTTGTCTCAGTGCCACAAATGCATTAAAGTACTCCTCGACCGTATATGGTTCTTGGATTAGACGCATATTCAACGGCGGGGCTGATGCTCTTTCCCTTGCCATCTGTTCAGGCACACCAACCGGCATGAGAGACACCATCAGAACAGAGGGTTATGCATATCCCTCGTGGCGGGCATTGATCATTGCAAAGACCACATCAGTTATCAATCAGACCATCACTATCGAAAGAGGGAGTGTTTGCACTGCAGTTAGCTCCTTAATCCCCATTGTATGTTAGGGTTCTTGCTGTCCCTCATTACTGTTAGTCGCCTACAAGCGTGAAACACACGAGTAAGCAACTAAAATATTGCACAAAGTAGAAGCAGGAACACACAAGGACCCCAAAGTGAACACACATGAGCGCCCTCGTACAAGAAATAACAACAATTAGGAAAGCCCAGGTTCCTCAAACATGTGTATTTGCATTCCTTAGTGGACATTCAAGAGTTCATTAATGTTACAACGATTCGCACTAACACGTGCTCAGCACCCCACAAAAGAATTCGACCACGAATTTGAAAGAGGAAGACCGAGATAAGATGATACCAAAATGTAACGACCCCATCCGTTATATGATGTATAGTAGAAGGTCCGGTCGGGCCCCCATAATATATGCCACAAACAGACGGTGAGGTCACAAGTTAATACCATAATACCATCACATCTTAACTCAGAGCATGCTAGCAGAATAATTTAACAATAATTTGAACTCAAACTAGTAATGTCCACTAAATATATAAACCATAGTTATATACAACCTCTTGAAGGAAGGTACAGCAAATACACATAGGTTGTCCTTAAGGCCTTACAGATTCTCTTTTCACAGTATAGATTGCATACATCGACGCACAGGCCAGCCATACATAAATAAAACACAACACATTTTGCTTAGCCTTCAAGGGCTAGCAGAAATAGTAGCAGCATAAGCAGCAGGTACTTCAGCCCTTAATTTTCCACTTGGCTCTCCAGCACCTGCACAGAGACAGACCACTAAGAAGGTGGCAAATAAGGCAACGGTCATCTTTCAGCTGACCAATTTATAACAATCCTACCCCTTTCCCGGGGCAGTGGCATTCCTTCCCTGCAAGGCAATGCATCGATAGATATAGCATATCTTGTGCTCTCACGCACAATCAATCCATCACAACCATCAGCCACCGGGCCCAACGATCCGTGCACTCAGGGAATATTCTTGGTCCATCGGCAAACCGGGGTCACACCACCATTTCAATGGTAATGAGCATTTATTCTTGGTGGCGTGCATGCCTAAGACTCTCATTATACCGCTGACGAAAGCTCAATGCCTTGACGCTCTCTTGTACAGATGACATAATTCCTATCCGGATCAACCACCCCCTGTTGCTTAAGTCGTCTTGCCATCACCGAGTACAATGTACTCGAGGCTATAACTAAAGGCACGGGTTGTTTTCACCTTTCTTGTTCGGTAAGAAGCATTTTAAGAGCTCGCAGCTCACAATAGCCATAATGTCCGCCAAGGACTGGCTTCACAATCAGAAAGGGGAGTTAATGCCAGCGTCCTTTACGGTTGCTTGGCAGGTTAAGCAGAACTCTGTATCTGTACCCAAACTCAACCCAAACCCTGCAGTTCCTGTAGTGCCAGAAAAACTAGTCTTTCATAGGAAACATCACAAGTATTACAAGGGTGTTTTCCTTGAATTCCTCATTCAGGTACTTCCTGATACTTCCCTTCACAGGCATAACCCATTGACTCCACAAAAACATGTTTATATACGGAGTCTTATCCGGTGCACAATATACAACATCACCAATCAAGACCAACCTGTCCATATGGGCTTCGCACAGCATGCCTATCCCGTACTACACATTTCTGGGTCTCAATGCAGACTATTAAACCACTAGGAACACTTACTCTTCCCACCTTTTGGTGGAGGATCCCATGCTCATGCAGAAAGGAGGAATTCACTTGTCCAAGAAGGAAGATCGTTACCCTTGACGATATTTTGGCGCCATAGAAACTCTAGCTGGTTGGAAAGCAACGCAGCGGCTTGCCTCCACAAAACTGGCCTCGGATCTCGAATTGGAACTCGGGAGCTCCACCAGTGTCTTGATATTCTCCTCCATCTCCTTCCTCCTCTCCCGTCTCTCTTCTCTTTTAGAAAGAGAATAACAAATGCAGGAATGAAACTTTCCTTCAACTCCTTGACTTAACCCAGCAGGGAGAAGCCTGAGCCATTGGATCTAGGATGAAGGAAACGAACGACCACAAATCTCCACAAAAGTCTATTTTTTGGCTGACACGGCCTGGGACACGCCCGTTTCACAGGACGTGTACTGCAAGCGGTACAAGAACCGACTTATCCAGAAAAGAACACGGGCTGATACACTCCCGTGTTAAGCCCCTAACATGCCTGTGTCAGTAAATATACGCTTGTGTTGAGGGGCGTGTCCCTCAAACAACACAGGATAAACATTCCCGAGAAGAACACGGCTAGGGCACACACCCATGTCCTTTGCCAAGTGCCAAACACCCCCCTGTGACACGCCCATGTAACAGGCCGTATGCCACACTAACCACTACCCAATTACCCAGCCAAGAAGGACACAGCCTCAGATACGCTCGTGTCCCTGGCCGTGTCACCTCTCGATGATCATCGACTGTCCTGTGTCGAGAACTTGACTCGACACACACAGTGAAGGACACACATGTGTCCTAGGCCGTGGGCTGCTGGACACGCTCTGGGACACGCCTGTGTCCCAGGCCGTGTCAGTAAGCCTGAACTCTAATTTTGAATTTGGGGTTTTACAGATGTCCAGGAGCCGTTAGATTTGATGAATTAATTTGATATTCCATTATATTATAAACACTATTATTATTGTCACACTTTTATAGTGTTCTTGCATGCTTATTTTAGGCCTTTTAGATGCTTATTCAGAAATAGCTATCAACATAAAAAATGTAGGCCTTGACTTTACCTTTAAAATGACACCCTAAACATAGGATTTGGTATAGTAGAACTCCTTGTAGGACCATACTACCATGACTGGTCCTATGTTAGGGCAGATTTTAAATTAAATGCCCAAGCCAAACCATAAGTCATCATGACCTAAAATTTTTGTCAGGCATGTCTTAAGGTTAAATCTAGGCCTTGACCAAAAATGGGAATTTCTGGTCAGAAGTTTGCTATAGTATTTGGTGAAATACTAATAATTAAATAAGTATATTTATGGAGATATATGAGTCCAAATGCCCCCAAATTTTGCTGGCATGTCATTAGGTCAATATAAAACCGTGGTAAAAATTTCAGGTAATTTTGAACTCTGCATGTTTGGGAAGTCCCACATGCATGATATAGGTATGCCAAAATTTGGGGTTCCTATAGTAAAAATAGGAAAATTGGGATTTAGCCCATTTGGACCATTGCATGTCCATGAAACTTTGGACACTGGCTTATGTTGATGGAATATACCTCCCATGGAATTTTTGGGATTTTAGGAATAAAAATTCCCATTAATCTGAATTATTGGAAAATATGCCGAGATAAGAAATTAATTTGGATATAGGGCATATGAATTTATTAAATTCAAAAATTTTGTCGCAAGCTTTATTAGAACATAGGTCACCTCTGTAAATATTTAGGGGACTGTTAGGTGATGTTAACTTGTATTTTAAGTAGGATTTACCATTTTGCCCATTATAAAAATTAATTTAAAATAATGGAAATTATTTTTTAAATATTATGGAAAATTACAGTAGCTTATTTCTGTAATTAAATCCCTGTTAAATTATTTGAGAATATTTGGATGTCTCTATAAGCTAAAAACCTTAATAATAGAATTTTGGTAATATTGTTCATTTGGATTTAAGTTAGGTCAAATCACACTTTTTGATTTTGAAATTCTGTATTTAGTTTTATTATATCAACATGGATACTCAGTAATTTTCCTACAATTTCAAATTATATAAATACAATACTTCATTTGAAAAGTAGTCAATTTATGATTTAATTTTAAATTGAAATTAAATTTAATTTCACATAGGAAAATTATGAAACTTGGTAAGAAGAAAAATTTGAACTCATGGAACATCTGATAAATTTCTTAGGTAGGTTGGACCATTATATATAATACCTCATGTGCAAGGCGACCCAGGTCACTCAATTAAAAGAATTTATTTAGACCCTTAACTCCTTAAAAAAAATAGTGAAACCTAGGATGGTCAACATCATACATCTTAGCAAACCTTGATAAATAATTAGGGGCTGTTAGCCTAAAAGTTGGGGAGACACGTCATACGGGTCAACACTAAGTCATGGGTACGCTTAGTATAAGTAGCACATAATAGTGGGACCCACAGGGGATAAGGTTATTAGTTGAGATGGAGTCTATGTTGGAAAGAAAAAACCCATGTTCGTGTCCAATATGTCACTTCTTGATAACGAGTGGTAGAGTTCAAAATCCCAAGGATAGTGACTAAAATGGAGGTCGGTGGAAGACCGCCGCTCACCCAATAACATCCTAAGTTTTTAGGTTTGTCCCAGAGTAACAACGAGAGTTTGGTATGGATCATGGGTAGACATTAATAAAAGTAAATCCTTAAGAAAGGGAACTTTGGGCTTCAGCCCATCATAGATTCTAGAGCCCTCGAGAGCCCTTCAACGAGCATTCCCTGGGCAGTCCTGGGATTAACTCTAAATTGCTAAGTATAACGATTACTACACAAGAGTAGTCTAATAGGCTAAGAGAATGTTGTTATAATCTCATCCGTCAAGGGTTGGAGGGTTTTAAGGACAGTTAGTCCTGCGAACTGGATGCTCGTGAGTTTTACATCAGGATGGGTTTGGTCCTGTGAGCTGGAGACTCGGGTTAAGATACCTTGCATGTGTATACAAACAAAACTAGTGGAGGGTCATACGGTACTTGGCCATTCGTCACACCGATGGCAGTACAGTGACTCTGGTGAGGTCTGAGATTTTAGGGGACAGTAGGTTGTTTATACTGCGGTCTGATGGACAAACCCCGAAAACTCACGACCGACAAAAATTCTGGCAGTTGGCCAGCTTTAGTACGCAGAGACTCTAGAGTGCACCTACGACGTGTATAGAGGCGTACGAAGGGTCTGGGCTTGGTAGTGTTTATACCCTCCTAGGAAGCGGAAGGGCCCATTCCGCTACTGCCATTGCCATAACGGTGGTACGAGAGAGTGTTATTAGCTCCAAAAAGTGGGAACTAATGGTCTGTGATCACAGAATCGTGTGTGTGAGTTTCACTTGTATGAGTCATAAAATGCATGCATAACATACATTCATAACTAGGGCATACACACCATTGATCATTATCATATAAATTAGTATGAGCTCTTTTATATGATAAGTTATATTTTGAAACCTTTACTTATAAGTTTGAATGGGCATTCATATAAGTTAAGGTACTTCTGTGATGGTAGTTTAGTAGTAGCATATTCTACTTGTCATTCTTTACTTGTTTACTTACAACACCTTACTTACTTTTTGTACAGTTCTTCATACTTTACATGTGATATATATATTGAACTGCTAGAGTAAAAATAGATTGATTACTATATATACTTGGTAGTATAGCTCCACTATAACCTTTTTATTTTTATACCCATTATTATCCTCCGCAACGTCATCCCGCTCGGTGCCTAGGAGTTGTGGGGGCGAGGTGTTGAGGAAACGACTTAATCTTTATGACTAAGGGTCAGTTCTGACCAAATCATTTTAGGGGCTCGAGGAGATGGAGTACCAGGACGACCAGTAGGACGAGATGGCAGGACGTGAGGAGCTGATACCACCACGACTTACTACTACTACCGTAGCCCGTCGTCAGGTGGGATGACTTTATTGATAATAGATTAGCTTCTTTAGGTTGTCATTCAGAGAGAGAGAGAGAGAGAGATTTGATATCATGTACAGGCCATAAGCCCTTTCTCTTTTTGTGTACTCATTTTGGACTCATTTATACTTTGATTTTTATTATAAATGATAGTGTTGTGACTTGTGGACTAGCTGTTATATACTCTACTTTTATAGTTCTATTTCTCGATTGGCCGAACATGTTATATGATCGTACTAGCCAACAGGATCGGCGTATTGCGGTGTCTACAAATGCGTGAGTTAGTGTCACGGTAAGGCAGCGGTTCTGGGCATAAGAAGGGGAGCCACCTTTGTAAGGGGTGGGGTCTTACACAGGGAGCCAAACAATCGATTGGGCTGGAGGCCCCAAGAAAGTAACCCCAAGGGTCAGGGGAGATGTTAGAATGGTGGAGACAAATTCCACAAGCAAAGGAGGTTCAAACAGCCGGCCTGGAGGCAAGGGCAGAGGGTTCCCCTCCCTCCATAGCAGGAGGCCATGAAGATTGTTAGGGGAAGAGGAGGAAGGAGAGGAGCTCGGGGAGGAGCAAGGAGGAGAGATGGTCGGGTTGAGTTGCCCTTTTGTGACTTCCGCCAGGATGTGGTCATGTAACCACCACCTACCTAGAGTTCTTTGAGATGAGAGAGGCCAGGGGGCAAGTCAAGCAGCAGCCGTCGATGAGGATTGAAGAGATTCAGCCAAGAGGAGGAGAGGATAGATGCGAAAACCGTATTGATTTGGGGGTCCGTATAGGGATTGGGGTGATACATGGGGGAGTGGGGATCAAAGTTACCCGAAATTGGAGATTCATGACCATATATCGAAGGAGTGTCGCCTAGACCTCCTAGACCCCCCTAGGAGGACGAAAGGATCAGCTTCTCGTCGAAGGATATTCCAGACTATGAAGACCCGTTCTATGATGCCATGGTGATCCAGACAGCGGTAGAAAATTTCACGGTCTTCCAGATCTTGGTAGAAAATGGGAGCTCCGTAAATGTGATATTTAAGAATTCCTTCGACGAGATGAAGGTGGAGGCTCGGTGGGTTCTAGCCTCGAATGGACCGTAGATTGTCGGGGGAGCGGAAAGAAGTTGAAGGAGAGGTAGGGCTGCATGTGACGTTGGGGGGGGGGGGGGTTCGAGGAACTGTAGGTTTGTCATAGTTGACGCTCCAGCAACTATAACACAATCTTTTTGCGGCCTCTTATAAGTGCATTTCATTACTTCCCCTCCTCGTTTCGTTAGTGCCTAAAGTTTAGCAGCGGAGGAGTGTAGGTCTGGATTAGGGGAAATTTGAAGGTGGTGAGTCACTACGTGACTGCAGTAAATAACATATCCTTGATGGAGGAGGCGGAGGAGCTGGAGAAGGAGATGGCCATGAAGGGGAAAGATATAGGGGAAGGAGAGATGGGCCTAGGTGAGGCTGGTGAGAAGTCTTAAGAGGAGGTTGAGGAGAGATAAGAGATGGGCCTATGTGAGGCTATTGAGAAGGCTGAAGTGGAGGTTGAGGAGAGAGGAGAGATGGGCCTAGGTGAGGCTGGTGAGAAGGCTGAAGAGGAGGTTAAGGAGAGAGGGGTGATGAGCCTAGGTAAGGTTGGAGAGAAGAATGCAGGGGAGCAAGGGGTAGAGGAGGAAGCTGGGGGAGAGACCAAGAGGGGTGAAGAAGCAGAGTTGTGTGGGGAAGGCCTGTTGGAGGCGATGGAGGTTGAGAGGGCAAAAGGGGAGGAGGAGTCTATAGAGTAGAAGGAAGGAGCTGGCAGGGAACAATCCCGGCTAGAGCTGGCTAAGGAAGTCATGTAGCTAGAGGTCATCAGCAGGACAGGGAAGACAGAGAGGATAAGGATCAGTGGGGGCTTGCGCCCAGAACTCCAGGCAAGTATGTCGGAGTGCATCGAAAAGAATTTTGATATCTTTACTTGGGGCGCGGCGGACATGCCGGGCATTGACGATAATGTTGCTTGCCACCGCCTGAACCTGGATCCATAGACGCGTCCCATTTTCCAGAAGATGAGGACCATCGCCACTAAGCTGGAGGATCCCATCCGCAAGGAGGTTGAGAAGCTTCTCAATACAGGTTTTATCTTGAAGATCCAAAACCCATGCTGGGTCTCCAATGTGGTAATGGTAATGAAGGGTGGTGGGAAGTGACACATGTGTTTAGACTTTTCTTTATTAAATAAATCATGCCCTAAGGATTGCTACCCCCTGTCTCGGATCGACGTGCTGGTAGAATCAGCCGTCGATTTTTTTATTATGAGTTTTTTTGATGCTTTTTCAGGTTATCACCAGATCTTCATGTATACCCCCGACATCAAGGTTGTCTCCTTCATAACAAGGGAGGGGTGTTTCAGCTATAAAATGATGCCCTTCGAGCTAAAGAAAGTGGGGGCTTCGTACCAGGGAATGATGGATCGTGTGTTTAAAAATCAGAGGGGTAGAAAATTGGATGTCTATATGGATGACCTCATGGTGCAGAGCAGGGATGCGGGTTTGCACCTACTTAACCAAGAGGATACGATCGCGACCCTGCAAAAGTTCAAGATGAGGCTAAACAGCCAGAAGTGTGTCTTCAGGGCAAGCCTAGGAAAGTTCATCGGACACCTTCTATCCCCGGCGGGGGTCGAGCCAAACCCGAATAAGGTGAATTCCATCGTAGAATTGGAATCACCTCGCAACTCCAAGGAGGTTCAGTGCTCGGTGGGTAAGTTGGCTGGGCTGAGTCGTTTTCTCTCCCGTGCCCGGGAGAAGTACTCACTCTTCTTAAAAATGCTTCGGGGGAACAAACAGTTTGAGTTGAAAGAGGAATGTGAGGATGCTTTCCGGCACTAAAGGCTCAACTATCCCACGCACCCGTCTTGTAGAGACCAAAGAAAGGGGACAATCTAGCCTTGTACCTTGGGGTAGGAGCAGAGGCAGTGAGCTCCATTTTGGTAAGGGAAGAGGGGAGGAAATAGTTACCAATCTACTATGTTAGTAGGTTCTTGAAGAAGGCTGAGCTATGATGCGTGTAAATTCGGCAAGCGTCCCGGTCACACAATTAATAAAGTTTGGGAATGAATCCCCGAGTGTCGGTCTCTTGAGGAATGCAATTAGCGTAGAACAACGAAAGATCCGAAATTATCATTATGAGAGTTAATTAAATAAAGGAAAAATAAAGGGCTTTGAAGGTTGTTTTGCAAACAAATAAACTAAAGCGAACTATGTGGGTCACAATCACCGCTTCACAAGGCGAGATGGATGTAACGGCCGCGATGCCGTACGTCGGTGAGGCGAATGGACAGTGAGCCAGCGAATGAGGTGTTCAGTGCGGAGTGCAATCAAATACAACAAAGGAACGGAGTGAAGTGAGAAGGGGCAAGGCGCATCAAATCACAAATCTCACAAGCAAGATTAAACAACAATAATCTAATTAAAACAACTAGAAATCGAAGTTCATTACAAGCTTAAGTCATTTTATATAATAAGAGAGATGGAGAAAGACTAAACCAAGAAAGTGAAGATCCACCGCGGTTGTTGGCTGGAGGTGCGGGTTGTCAATCCGCTTCCATGCGCAGTCCGAGAAGGCTTCCGGGACCAACGAGCTGTCACCTAGAGGGACTTTAAGTCCATTCTCTAGGTTGTCTTCATCATCTTCCTCGGTAGAAAGCTCGGAGAAGAGGTCTTTAATGGCCGGGAGGATCACCGGAGGATGCGGAATGCTTTAGAATCGCCGGAAAATGACCTCCCAATGGTAGGGATGAAAGTTGAGATCAATGGAGCTCCTGGGATGCGGAATGGCGAAGTGGCGGCAAGATCGGTCCAGGGTCCGTTGACCTAATTCCGGAACAGGCCGATTTATAGAAGCAGAGTTAAATAGCGCGTACAACCACTGGCGCATGAGTAGTGATCGTGCGCGGTATAGTAGGTGACCGTTTGATATGGCGGCAGAACTTGCACAAAATAGGGCATGACTGCGCACGATTGGCAACGCACGAGCAGTAATCGTGCACGGTATAGCTGGTGACCGTGCGATATGGCGGGGCAGAACTTTCACAGGAGAAGCCAGACTGCGCACGACCGATGATCGTGCGCCAAAGAGATCGATGGTCGTGCATGGGTACAAACGCACGACCATTGACTCCTTTGCCAAAAAAAATGGTGAAATCCTTGTCTCAGACGCCCACACGATCCCCGAACCTGTAGGAAAACTGGACGGGTAGTCGATCATGGAAGTCACAGATATCAATTAAATGCACAGCAAGAGGGAAATACACACACGCACAGAAATAGGCTAATAAAGTGCACAAGATGTGGAATGTCGTAGCGAACAAAAAGGAATGCTAATGGCACTAAATGTTAGTGCAAAGTCATGAAATGAAGCCTAGGTGAGTCCAGAATTCGGTATGAAATGGGGACTCATCACACCCCCAGACTTAACCATTTGCACGTCCCGGGAAAATAATCATCATGAACTCTAAAATAGCTAGCTGACGAAGTAATTTCAATTTAAAGTAGAACGAGAAATCGAAAACTCAAGTGTATACAAAATATAATAGAAGAAATTTTTAAATATACGATGAAATTTATAACTTTCGACAAACGTAAATAGATATTGTCACTACTCAAAAGTTGAATGCCGGAGAATCACTCGGTCATGTGTAGGAAGAAAATAGGCAAGTCGCTTTGCTAAGCATTGCCAAAGATTGGGCTCGTGATAACCTCCAAAGGAATCCACCAATGTCGGGGACCATAGGCTTGCCCGTTTGCACACTCTCTACGACACTCGTTTGACTCTAGCGTGAGTCCGTAGGACTTCGGGTAATAATGGGGCTTGGGTTACGGTGAGGAAAATAAGGATAAACAAATTGGGTAATGCACCAAACCCAAATGAGCTAACGAACAAAAAATAGAAATCGCTAACCACCAAAAAAATGCAGGTGCACCACACCCCAAGACTTACTTTTACAAATGGGTGTTTGCACCGCCTACTCCAAACAACAATCCCATCTCAAAAAGATTTTTCATTTAAACTTTTTATTATTTCTTTTCTTTTCCTCTGTTTTTTTCTTTTTATAGATTTTTCTGTTAAGCTCGCACATTCTTATTTTACAAAATCAGCAGATTTTCTATTGGGCACATCCACATATAACAAAAATGAATCACCACATAACATCCCAACATAAATTGTAAACTACTAATGCACGAATTGGGCGTGCGACTAGGATCGGCTATAAGGCTTTGGCGAATATAGTGGAGCTGAATCAAAAGGAAGGGTAGGCACAAAGGGGCTAGCGAGGACGACGTTAGGAAAGGTTACAAAGCTCAACTGGGCCAACATGATGGCCTACATCACTCTCACGCTAGACTAACAATGCACCAATGCTTCGATAGTAGCTTGGGGCAAGTTCTTAGCCACTGAGAGAAATGATCCGTCCTCCCGACTCGAGAAATACAAAGCTAGAGACGCCTACACACATTCCTACTCTACCGATAGATTGCTCTGGATTCAC
The DNA here is from genome assembly GCA_039513925.1 of Platanthera zijinensis. NCBI lineage: Eukaryota > Viridiplantae > Streptophyta > Magnoliopsida > Asparagales > Orchidaceae > Platanthera > Platanthera zijinensis. Next base: position 136,816,928 of record CM077078.1, on the reverse strand, counting down.
AATTTTGAGTAGGACAAACATGATTTATGAGTGTAGAAAAAATATAAATTTACAAGCATAAAGAAAAATTAAACCTATACAATTTCTACACCACGTGAGTACTCGATTAGGAGCACTTCACGAGTTTTGAACTACTCCGAATTAAAATCAAAAGTCAGCACCGCCATTTTAAAATTGACAAAAATGACAACATTGACTCGAGCCGCGCGCGTGGTTAAGTGCGCGCTCGTGTGGGTGACAAGGTGTGTGCAGCATGATTCTACAATAATGAAGCATAAAATAAAACTACTGACATGCTATCAATGTGCTCGTGGAGTGCATAAACGGCTCTTCCCCCCAGACTAGAATGAAAGCATAGACAAAAATGTAAATAGACATCTAAAATAAAAAGAGGGCTGAGGAGAAAGGGTACCTATGCTCCAAAGAATGAGCATACCAGAAGGCGGAGGTTGTTGCATCACACAAAAGTATGCTGGACCTGCGAATTAGGTTGAACCGAAGAAAAGACAAATAACAGAAAATAAAATAGAAGATCAAAGTAAAAAGCACAAAAAAGAGGGACCAAAAAGGTCCAAGCTTGGGTTGTCTCCCGAATAGCCCTTTTGTTTACCGTCCTTAAGGTGGACCAAATACCTGTATTAGCAGTTTATATCTTGTTCTTGCAGGAATAAAAGAGTTTCAGAAAAATAAAGCACAACAACAAAAAGTTCCCAATAAAACAAGCAAGCACAAAGAATAGGGAATTACGGAAAAGGGGAGAGCAATCAGCTAAATGCGTACTTGTGATAAGTCTCACTAGTGGGGCGCGAGGGAATAGCAGAGTGTCGTTTTACATTGGGAGAAAGGGCTTTCCCTTTACTCCGAATGTGCAATTACTCGCGCCGGAGGGCAGCATAACGCTCATCGCGTACACGCTTGGCCTTCCTCAGCTTCTCCACCGTGGGAGATTTCTAAAGATTACAGTCCATGGTGGGTCCTATTTTTGCGGTTGGCGGCTTCATTTCCGGTACCAAAACGTCAACCGGATCAGCCCAAGCTACTGATCGCTGGACAAAGCTTGAAACAATATTATACAATTCATTCTCTAGGGATTTCTCCCGAATAGAACTAGTTTTGCCATGCTCAAAAATTGACACGATGGGAAACGGGAAGGTAGCCATTTCATCAGTGCACTCGGTCTCTTCTTTGAACTTTTTCTCATTGTTCTCGATCATCTCCGTAGAAAGTCCTTCCTTAATCATCTCTTCCGTATGAGCATCCCTCACCAAGGAGAGTTCTAAACCAATCTTGATATCTGCAGCACTTTGGAAATTGTTTTTATGGAGAAGAGGGTCATGTACAGAAGTGATATCCAAGGTTGAAGCAACAACCGACCAAGTTACGCATCCTTTGGCGAAATCAAGAGATGTGCCGCTAGCCTTCAGGAACGGAACCCCCAATATAGGAATAGAATTGTTTTCCTTGGGTCCCAAAACCTTGAAATCAGTGGTTAAGCACTTCCCATTAACCTCGATTTCAACTTCTCGTACACCTCCCTCAGTGTCAACCAAAATACCATTTGCCAATATTAGCGACTTCCGGTTTGCTGGATCAACATGCAGGTTCATCTTCGCAACATCCTGCATGGTGAGGATGTTGCTAGACGCTCCAGAATCGCACAATGCATTAGTTTCAATATTATTAATTTTACAAGCTACAACAAGCTCGTGAGTTTTTTTTCAAATTTTCCTCCCCAAGGCTTTTTCCTTTCTCATAGGGGTTTTTCTCAGTGTTGCTCGGTAAAGTGCCTTGGGTCCGCTCAGAGACCATTTGGGCCAATTGGCCCAATTGTGCCTCTAGCTTACGCATTGAGGCCGCTCGGTTCGTCATGTTAGTCTGGGAGACCTCAACAAACTTTTCAAACATTTCAGCTAAAGAATTTGCTTTTATAGCAGGGGCCCTTGGGGGTAATTCGGTTGAGGCGGCCGCGGTTGGCTTCCGGAGGCATACACATCATTTTGATGCTGCCCCGGCTGCCATCTTTTGCCATGTGCGTTTTGATTCCAAGAAAAATTTGTATGATTTCTCACCCCCGGATTGTACGTTTTCCCATAAGGTGCTCCCCTATTTTGATTTGCAATAAAGTTAATTGATTCATTAAGGAAAGTAGTTTCAACACGTACCTCGCCTGCTAGGCATTTGAAGCTGTGGTGGTCGGAACCTCCACAACCCTGGCATGAGATTGCCATAACTGGAGCAGCAGCGGCGGCGGGCTTGGATGCTTCCAGAGCAAAAACTCTACTAGTACCTCGTGGAAAATTCCTTCCTGCAGTCCAATATGCGCTGTGGATGGCAGTATCCTGCAAAATTCTCAATGCATCATCAGACAAAAGATTCATTATCGTTCAACCAGAGGCGACATCAATAATAGATCAGTGTTGTGGTTCAATAGAGAAATAGAAGCTTTCAACGAGATTCCAAGTTTGGAATCCGTGGTTTGGACACTTCCTCAGCAACTCGTTGAAGCGTTCCCACACCTCAGTTAGGCTTTCTTGATCATTTTGCCGAAAGTTGGCAATCGCACGCCGTATACTCACAATCCAGTCCACCAGATGGAACTTGGCTAAGAATTTCGTTGTCAATGCCTCCCAAGTGGTGGCTGCTCCAGGCGGAAGAGAGTGGAGCAATGTCTTGGCTTTGTCCCTGAGGGAAAAGGGGAAAAGACGGATCTTGATTGTATCATCGGGGATCCCAGCATAGCGAAACGTGGCGAAGATCTCGAAAAATTAAGCCAAGAGAAGATGGGCGTCTTCGGTGGCCAATCCGGAGAAATGTGCGTTGTTCCGGATTATGTTCAGAATGGCTGGTTTGATCTCAAATTGCTGATATGTGATCGCCGGTCCGAAGCCGGGGTAAATATTCCCTACGGTCGGTGTGGTGTAGTCCCTCATGGTGCGAACCTGGGGCGGGTTTACTTCATTCTCATCGCTGTTTCGGTCACCATGAAGGATCTCGCCAACACGGTTTCCGGCATTAATGTTTAGCTGGTCCCCCATTGGGACTGGATTGATGGCAGCAGCACGTCTTTGTGCACGAAGAGTTCGTTCAATCTCATGGTCGTAAGCTACAAGATCTCTTGCAGTGCGTCCTTGCATTCACTGCGGCAACTACACAAAGAAATAGCGGTCAAAAAACACTAACTCTTACAGCAATACTTTCAAATGTCATGGTCGTTCTACAGTTGCATTCCCAGGCAACGGCGCAAAAAACTTGATGCGTGTAAATTCGGCAAGCGCATCGATCGCACAAGTAATAAAGTTTGGGAATGAATCCCCGAGTGTCGGTCTCTTGAGGAATGCAATCAGCGTAGAACAACGAACGATCTGAAATTATCGTTATGAGAGTTAATTAAATAAAGGAAAAATATAGGGCTTTTAAGGTGGTTTTGCAAACAAATAAACTAAAGCGAACTATGCGGGTCACAATCACCGCTTCACAAGGCGAGATGGATGTAACGGACGCGATGCCGTACTTCGGTGAGGCGAATAGACGGTGAGCCAGTGAATGAGGTGTTTAGTGCGGAGTGCAATCAAATGCAATAAAGGAACGGAGTGAAGTGAGGTGGGGCGAGGCACATCAAATCACAAATCTCACAAGCAAGATTAAACAACAATAATCTAATTAAACAACTAGTAATCGAAGTTCATTACAAGATTAAGTCATTTCATACAACAAGAGAGATGGAGAAAGACTAAACCAATAATGTGAAGATCCACCGCGGTTGTTGGCCGGAGGTGCGGGTTGTCATTCTGCTTCCACGCACAGTCCGAGGAGGCTTCCGGGACCGACGAGCTGTCATCTTGAGGGCCTTTAAGTCCGTTCTCTAGGTTGTCTTCATCATCTTTCTCGCTAGAAAGCTTGGAGAAGAGGTCTTTAATGGCCGGGAGGATCACCGGAGGATGCGGAATGCTTTAGAATTGCCGGAAAATGACCTCCCAATGGTAGGGATGAAGGTGGAGATCGATGGAGCTCTTGGAATATGGAACGGCGAAGTGGCGGCAAGATCGGTCCAGGGTCCGTTGCCCTAATTCACAGAACAAGCGGATTTATAGAAGCAGAGTTAAATAGCGCGCACGACCACTGGCGCACGACCAGTGATCTTGCGCGGTATAGCAGGGACCATGTGATATGGCGGCAGAACTTGCACAAAAGAGGGCATGACTGCGCACGACTGGCAACGCACAAGCAGTGATCGTGCGCGGTATAGCTGGTGACCGTGCGATATGGCGGGGCAGAACTTTCACAGGAGAAGCCAAACTATGCAAGACCGAAGATCGTTCGCCAAAGAGGTCGATGGTCGTGCGTGGGTAAAAATGCACGACCATTGACTCTTTTGCCAAAAAATGGTGAAAGCCCTTTCCCGGACGCCCACACGATCCCCGAATCTGCAGGAAAACTGGACGGGTTGTCGATCATGGCAGTCACAGATATCAATAAAATGCACAGCAAGAGGGAAATACACACACGCACAGAAATAGGCTAATAAAATGCAGAAGACGTGGAATGTCGTAGCGAACCAAAAGGAATGCTAATGGCGCTAAATGGTAGTGAAAAGTCATGAAATGAAGCCTAGATGAGTCCAGAATTTAGTATGAAATGGGGACTCATCAAGCTACGCTATCCTATCCTAGAGAAGTTGGCCTTTTCTCTGATCATTTCGGCCAGGAAGCTCGGGCCCTATTTCAAAGCTCACTCAATTAAGGTGTGACCGACCACCCACTGTGGAAGATCTTTGAAGGGGTGGAACACTCAGAGCGGTTGGCCAAGTGGTCCATTGAGCTCAGCGAGTTTGATGTCTCCTTCGTGCCAAGGCTCTTCATCCATGCACACGCAGTGGCTGACTTCTTGGTCGATTATGTCATTGAGCTGGAAGGGGAGGAAGCACTGCCAAGGGAAGCATGGAAGATGTTTGTTGACGGAGCCACGGGGAAAAATTCCATTGGGGGAGGGATAGCGTTGGTTAGACCTAAAGGTGTCACGATAGAGCAAGCAGTGGTGCTGCACTTCCCGGTCACAAACAATCAGGCAGAGTATGAGGCCTTCATAGCTTGGTTGCGATTGGCTAATGATCTCGGGGTACATGGCGTAAAAGTGTTCACAGATTCATTAGAGGTTACATCGCAGATCAGGGGTGAATATTAAAATCGGGAGCCCACCATCTAGAAGTACTTGTTGAAAGTTAGGATGATCATCGATGGGTTCCGAGCATTCTCAATTCAACACGTCCCTAGGGAAGAGAATGAAGCAGCATACCAATTGGCCAAGTTTGGGCCGTGGGAGGCGGGGGGGGGGGAACCTTGACCGAGCTATTTCATCCAACAATCGAGGAGGGGGAGTTGATGGAAGTGGATCGACGACCCTCGTGGGTGGATCCCTTCGTGACCTTCTTCACCACGGGCAACCTCCCCGAGGGGGTTAAGGAAACAAAGGGCTTTTATCATAAAGCATCTCACTATCTTATGCATGAAGGGGCATTACATCGGAAAATGCTATCGGGCCTTTTGGCATGATGTGTGCCGTAGGAAGGGATCCCAAGAATTTTGGAAGAAGTGCACTCCGAAGAGTATTGTTGCGCGCTAGGGTTCGAAGAAAATAAACGCAACCGAACTAGCAACCCGATGAGGCAAGTATACCTATCGAATTGTAGCAAGGGGACACAAGTGTCATATTGAAATCCGGGAACTGTTGGCTAAGCTTACTCACACGAACGCTATTATCTTATCGACGGAAAAACTAGGGTTTTAGAAAATCTAAGTGCAGGGGAGAAAGTAAAGCTATACTAGAAAGAGAAACACTGCAATTAAGTAAAGCTGTTAAGTAAAGAACTATGCTAGAAAGGAAACTACTGCAGTTAATTAAAGAGCACAAGATAGGAGATTACTACTAAAGGAAGAAAATATGAAATGGAAATGCACCAGATCAAGATTTCACTCGGCTAAAGACGATTAAGAAAATGCGATAAAAATCTAAACTTAATAGGATAAGGGTCATTGACCGTGGAGGTTCCTAAATCTTGAACACGCTTCTCTCGAAGTCGTGCCCAACTGAGTTTAGGAAGGTCCGACCGACTCTCGTCTAAATCGGAGGCCTAAAACTCGCTTTAACGCGGTGAACCCCATTATTGGATTTTACTCCAATCCGGGAGATTTGGACGTCTGCCTCTCTCGAGGGGTGCGTACAACTCCCTTTACTCTTGAATGCTCACTTCATTCTTTCGGCCTCTCGGCTAGCCCAGAATGAAAGCAAAGGCGGAGAGTATATATCGAAAATATACCCCCAACCCGTGATTAATCAAGAGTAATTCAAGGCCCTAACCTAAAAAGAAAAGATTGATTAAAACATCATAACATAATCGCTCTAACCTCGGATCATCAAGATCGAGTACAAGGAGGATTAGTTAATCATAATGGAGTGGAGGGGGGGGGGGAGATGAGTAGAAAAGCATAAGAAGAACACAAGCTAAAGGAAGAACAATTTTATTAATGAAAAAGGGCAAGTTACACTAATGAAAATAAAATTACAAGTGCATGAAAATTAAATCCTATTCTAGCCCTACAAGTAGCACTAAGCAAGAGCAAAAATTACAAAGAAAAGCTAAGACAAACTACAATTAAGCTAGGGTTAAACAAAAATTACAAAGAGAGGGGGAGAGAGAGAGAGAAAGCATGTAAAAGGATCAAGAAACAAAGGGGCAGCACCTCCCCCACTCAACCAAAGCTTGCTGAAATGGAGAGGGGGAGCTCTATTTATAGATTTTTTTCTCGGGTTGGTCACGCCCTCCGACACGCCCTAGGGGAGGCGTGTCAGGGGGCGTGACAGGTACGGATTTGACCTCGGGCTCTGGATTCTGGCGGGAGGGATGATTGCTTCGGTACGTCTGTGGTCACGCCCTAGGTCACGCCCGTGACAGGGGGGCGTGACAGGCACATCATGTCCAAATCATTGGTCGGAAATCCGTCAGTCACCGAAAAAGGAGGGTGTCACGCCCATGTCACGGGCGTGACATGGGGCGTGACAGTACTATTTGCGTGCTGAGGCGGAACGACATTTAATGCGGCGGCAGCTTTGCGGCAGAGGGCGACATGCCCATGGTCACGCCTGGTGACACGCCCGGGGAGGGCGTGTCAGGGGGGAGTGACAACGGTTTTTGACCGTTTTCTGTCCCCTCCAACAGGTGTCCTCAGGATAGGGTGACACGCCCTAGGTCACGCCAAGGGAGGGCGTGACAGGGGGGTGTGACAGGTCATTTTGGCAATTTTTCTGGAAACCTGCAAAAAGACAGGAAAAAGTTAGTGGCAATAAAATTTACATAAAAAGGATAAAAATAAACTAATAATAGACATAATTTGTATAATATAAAATATAAAATACGATAATAGTTTAGGCTACAAAACGTATTATCAAGTATGGCAGCCATTCAGGGGGTAGAACATTGGATGCAAGGGTGATCAGGCAAGGATACTTCTAGCCCACCCTGAGGAAGGATGCAGTAGAGTTTGCGAGGAGGTGCTAAAATTGTCAGCTTTACACCCCCTCCAACTCCAACCCGCTCAACGGCTTCGAAGCATAACGATGACATGGCCTTTTTCCATTTGGGGGATGAACCTAGTCGGGTCGTTTCCTCCGGCGAGTAGGCAGAGAAGGTTCCTCCTGGTTATGATCGACTACTTCTCAAAGTGGTTGGAGGTCAAGGCATTCGCCAAGGTAACCTCCCAGTTCATCAGGAACTTTATTTGCGGAGAGATCATCTGTAGGCACGGGTTGCCTCAGGCCATTATAACGGACAATGGGCCGTAGTTCGCAAGCGAGGAGTTCATCAGCTTCTGCACTCAGTTGGGTATCGAACTCAGGTTTGCCTCCATCCACCAACCATAGAGAAACGACCAGGTGGATTTGGTGAACAAAATCATAGTTACCCTGCTCAAGAAGAAGGTAGAGAACTTATGGGGGAGTTTCATGGAGCAACTTCCCTCGATGTTATGGTCTCTGCAAACAATGCCAAACACAGCCACTGGCGAGACCCCCTTCAAAATCTGGCATAGGTGTGAGGCGGATATACCCATGGATTTCTAGGTCCAATCCCCACGGGTGGCAGCCGCAAGAAAAGGAGACGGGGCATGGAGGGAAGGAAATGAGGAGCTACGACTCTCATTGGACATGGTAGAGGAACTTTGCGATGTGGCCACCATCAGGCAAGAGGAGGTCAAGCGACGGATGGAAAAGTACTTTTACAAGCACGTATGGATCAAGCAATACGCTAAAAGAGATCTAGTACTAAAGAAAGTTGATGCGGTCAGAAGATCTGCCACCATGGGTAAACTCAACCCAAATTGGTAGGGGCCTTACATTGTTGAAAAGTCCTAGGGTCGACGATACAACCTCCAGAATATGGAAGGGGTATCCATGAGTAAGGCATGGAGTGGCGATGACCTGAAGCATTTTAATCCTTAGCATGGGTAAGATTGTATGTTTTAGTTTGATAGTTATTCTACAGATCATTTCTTCACATGTTATGGAGTGTTAATTGTTTCAGACGACACCGAGTAGGCCCGCTGTAAAGAATCCCATCAAGCTGCAAGGGTCGTAGGATCGCTCATTGGCTTAAGAAGAGATTGTGAAAATTTGTAGGATCCCGAAAGGCTCCCGCTGCTCGGGATCTCATTTGCTAGAAGGGCTAGAGGGTTCACTCAGCCACGGGTAGACCCACTGTCCAGGCTCTCAATAGCTGGTAGGTCTATAGGCTCGCTTGGGGGAAGGTAAGACCCCGAGAGGATCTCGCTTCTCAGGCTCACATTAGTTAGAAGGGTTGGAAGGCACACTCAGCCCTGGGTAGACCCGCTGTCAAGGCTCTCACTAGCAGGCAGGTCCGTAGGATCGCCATGGGGGAAAGGAAAAGGTGATGGAAATTTGTAAGACCCCGAGAGGATCCCGCTGCTTAGTCTCTCATTAGCTGGTAGGGCTGGAAGGCGCACTCATCCCCGGGTAGACCCACTGTCTAGGCTTTCACTAGCTTGAAATTCCGTAGGCTCGCTTGGGGGTTAAGGGAAGACCCCGAGATGATTCCGCTGCTCAGGCTCTCTTTTTCTAGCAAGGCTGGAAGGCGCACTCAACCCCGGGTAGACCCACTATCCAGGCTCTCACTAGCTGGCAGGTTCGTAGGCTCGTGTGGGGGGTAAGGGAAGACCACGAGAGGATCGCGTTTCTCAGGATCTCATTAGCTGGCAGGGCTGGAAAGTACACTCAGCCCTGGGTAGACCAACTATCCAGGCTCTCACTAGCTGGCAGGTCCGTAGGCTCGCTTGCGGGGAAAGGAAAAGGATATGGAAATTTGTAAGGCCTCGAGAGGATCCCGCAGATCAGGCTCTCATTAGCTGGCAGGGCTAGAAGGCGCACTCGACCCCGGGTAGACCCGTTGTCCAGGCTGTTACTAGCTGGCAGGTCCGTAGACTTGCCTAGGTGTAAAGGAAGACCATGAGATGATCCCGCTTCTCAGTCTCTCATTAGCTGGCAGGGCTAGAGGCGCACTCTATCCCGGGTAAACTGGTTGTCCAGATTCTCACTAGCTGGCAGGTCCATAGGCTTGCCTGGGGGGAAAGGAAAAGGAGATGGAAATTTGTAAGACCCCGAGAGGATCCCTCTACTCAGGCTCTCATTAGATGGAAGGGATGGAAGACGCACTCAGGTCCGGGTAGACCCGCTGTTCAGGCTCTCACTAGCTGGCAGGTCCGTAGGCTCGCCTGGGGGTAACGGAAGACCCTGAGAGGATCCCGCTGCTAAGTCTCTCATTAGCTGGCAGGGATGGAAGGCGCACTCGGCCCCGGGTAGCCCCGCTATCCAGGCTCTCACTCGCTGGCAGGTCTGTATGCTCGCTTGGGGGGTAAGGGAATACCCCGAGATGATCCCGCTGCTCAGGCTCTCATTAGCTGGCAGGGCTGGAATGCACACTCGGCCCTGGGCAGATCTGCTGTCAAGGCTCTTACTAGCTCGCAGGTTTGTAGGCTCGCCTGGGGGGAAAGGAAAAGGAGATGGAAATTTGTAAGACCCCGAGAGGATCCGGCTGCTCAGGCTCTCATTAGCTGGCAGGGCTTGAAGGCACACTCGACCCCAGGTAGACCCGCTGTCAATGATTTCACTAGTTGGCAGGTTCGTAGGTTTTCCTCGGGGTAAGGGAAGACCCCGAGAGGATCCCGCTGCTCAGGCTCTCCTTAGCAGGCAGGGCTGGAAGGCGCACTCGGCCTTGGGTAGACCCGCTATCTAGGCTCTCACTAGCTGGCAGGTTCGTAGGCTCGCATGGGGGGAAAGGAAAAGGAGATGGAAATTTGTAACACCCCAAGGGGATCCCGCTGCTAATTCTCTCATTAGCTGGCAAGGCTGGAAGGCGCACTCGACCCCAGGTAAATCCGGTTTTCAGTCTCTTATTAGCTAGCAGGTTCGTAGGCTCTCTTGGGGGGAAAGGAAAGGGAGAAAATCTTATGGTATCTTACAAGACCCCAAGTAGACCCGCTGTCAGGCTTTCACTAGCTGACAGGGCAGTGAGATCTCTTGGGGGGTGAAGGAAAAAGGGGATTTTTGGTTAAGTGATCCCAGTTAGACCCGATGACTAGGCTCACTCCAAGCAAACAGGGATGTTAAAATCATGATGGAGTCACGAAACTCTTAATAACAAGTTTCCAAATAGTTAACACCAAGTACTAAGTAAAGATGGGATAACCTAGACCCCTCTTGGCAGGTCTCTCGGAATAACCCTCGCGGCAGGGGTCCCGGCAGGGCTCTCGGTAGAAGTCCTAGCAGGGGTCCCTACAGGGCTCTCAACATAACTCTGTCGACTGGGCTCTTGGCATAGCCCTTCTGCCTAGAATCCTATCAAGCACCTCTCGAAAGGGTTCCCGGCATGGACTCTTTTGGAAAGACTCTCGATAGGTCGCTTCTGGCAGGTTTTACTTGGCCAACTCTTCGAACAGGTGACTGTCATCACCTAAGATCCTAGTGTTAGCACAAAAGGTAATAAACATTCCAGTGAAATGGCAGATCTTCTGAAATAACATGAAAGTGATAGCATCGGTTAGGGAATCTCGCCCCTTACAAAAGTTACAAAAAATAAGTTTATGAGTTTACAAAAATAAAGTTAAGTTTACACTGAAGAAACAAAGTATGGAGGCTATTGGGCGGGCTTGCTGGAGATCTCGTCGGAGGTCTTGCTAGAGGTCCCGCTGGAGATTCCACTGGGGGAGTAGCCGAAGGACTCGCCGGGTGAGCTACCGCCAGATTAGTCGTTCAAGACAAGCTTTATCTCATCATTGATTGGAGAATTGTCCTCTCCCGCAGGCTTAGGGATGGGCTCAAACAACCAGGGCAAGATCCCTCGCGCATAGAGGGTCTCGCCTCCTTCATTCAAAAGCGCCGACTCCCGCAATACCTCGATAACCTTCTTGGCAGTGGCTTGCATGTTCTTCTGAACTATCACGTTGATCTCGTACGCAAAATAATGACGACACTCGACACTCTCCTCCAGTGACGGTCGGGCCCGGGCTAGGGCCAGGGCCTCCTCCAAGCACTTCACAACAGCCTACAACAGCTGATTCTCGCACTCGATGCTGACCACCCTCGCGCGAGATAGCTCGGCTTGCGCGAAATCCTATGGGACGGTCCGGTTAAGTGAAAAATATATATATATTAAGAGGACGAGAAATATTGAAGGGTCCCGCTTGCCTCAGCAGCCAGACAAGAGGAGAGAAGTTATTGGGAGGCCGTCAAGTCGGCCTTTAGGGAGACCACTTCGGCCGCGGCCGCATCCTTTGACTTGAGCATATCGTCGAGGTTGCGCTCGATGGTAAGAGTGCAACGCCCAGCCATGTACGAGAGCTGGATTGCCAAAAGATGGGCCTGGGCGGTGTCGTATACAAGGGCCCGGGTGGTCGTCCGATCGAGCATGTCGGCTTCCTGCCGAGTTTAAAGTCCGTAGCCCAGCGCGAAGGCATCACCGGTTCTTGGGTCCCTCTACCTCCACGATGGGAGAAGTGTGGAAAACACAATGCGGTTGGTGGTATTGTCCCACTATATCAAGGGCTGGCTCTCCGCATCCAGGTAACTCTCGCCGAATCAAAAAATTCTGGTGCCCTTTCGGCACCGGCTTGAGTGAAGTCTCGGCAAGGGTCTCCGTGGCAGGCCGAGCGGAACTCGTCTTGCCTGCAACTGATGGGATCTCGGCGGAAGCTAGCGCAATGGATTTTCCCTTATCCGCTGCTGAAAGCTTTTATTTTTTGAGTGGGGTGGTAGGGGGGAGCACTGCTTCCGCTTCCGAACACTTGGTGCGGAAGAGGATCTCGGCTCCTCCTGACAAGTAGCGGCGACAGACTTTGCTAGAGCCAAGGGGTCGACGACTGCCCTAGTCTTGTAAAAAGGTTGGTGGATTGGGATTTCTCGTTCACTTGCGAGACCCCTAGCTAAGTAACCCTGCTTCTCAAAACAAAAAAAGGGATGCGAGTATAAACGAAAATAATACCTTCTTTGGGAGGAACAGTAAGGATAGAATCCATGTCTCACCTAAGGAATGGGACATCAAAAATATTAGTCCCGAAGAATTCGACGAGGGCGCCCTCTCGCCCACCGAGAGCCGGAGGCTTGTAGCTCGCATCATCGTACTTAACTGGCGTGAGCGTAATGTTTCTAAAGTCACCAGAGATAAAAACGAATCTCTGTCCCCAATAGTGGTTCTTATTGGTGAGACTACTCATCTTCACCAATAGACATGAGAAGAAGACTACCCCTCCTTTCGTGTGGAAGTTGAACATCTTCCGGAAGATGGGCTTACTGAACTTGATCCTTTCCGCCTGCATGTAGAAGATGAATGCCACCAGATTTGCGACGGAGTTTGGGTTGAGCTGGTCCGTCACCACCCCAAAGTACCGAAGGGCCTAGCAAACTCCCGACAAGAGGGGGAGGCAAAAGCCCACCTCAAAGTGCTCTAGGGGAATGGATAGCTCCCCGGCCTGCATGAGGTTAACTCTATCGCTGTTCCCGAGGTTCCGTGCTATGAACCAGGTGGGGATGAAGTTGGAAACAATCATGTCAAACTCCTTCAGGGTCAAGCGGCAAGGAGGGAAATCATGTTTAAGGAAGGTTTGCGCACACTTGGATCGGCCATCGCCCTCACCAGAAATTTTGAAGAGAAGGTGAGAGGGGAAAAGAAATTGGGGCGGCGAGAGCCTTTACACTGCAGAGAGTGGCGAGAGTAGTCGGGATAAGGACAAAGGCTTGGAATCAGAGAAGTGAATGCAAAGAAGTAAATGTGGTAGGTGGATCAGCCTATTTATAGAAGATTCGGTAATTATGAATTTTTTACTAAATGCGGCGGAGGTATGGTCAGCAAGTAAACTCATCATGGTGTTCTAACTCCTCGATTTCCATCCTGCCTCTTCGACTCTCCTTAGACCTTCGGGAAGCGAGAACCTCCAGGGAGGGCCCGAGAGAAGGAAAACGCTCACGGCGTGCGAGAAGTGTTGCACAGGGCTCAAAGGTTAAGCATTCAAAAAGCATTAGATGTGAAAGCATAAAACACAGACAGAAAAAGCACAGGCATAGAGGGCCTCTCGCTAGGCGAGAGTGGTGAAATAGCAATGATAACAAATTATAAATATTTTTACTCTCGTGAGGTGCAAAGGCTACAAAGTGGGAAGGGTAGGCTAAGGGTGTGGGTAAATGAGAAGCTAGCCCTACACGGCTCAGTATAGCTCCCATAAGCAACGACCCAGTCCTCGCCTTATAGACCTCGGAGGCACTCGTTGATCAAAGAAGGCCATCAGGGCAGTCGGCCCCTAGTTTGCAAGGCGGAGCTAATCTCAAAAACCCACAACGTATCTTCCAGGGGAGGTCTTAGTAGAAAGAATGTCCTGGGATTCCGCCCAGCCAATAAGGTAGGTGTAGTCCCGCATGACGATTGCTACCTGCCGCTCCATCATATCATAGATTCTCTTCACCTCCGCTGAGTAGGATTGCTGCTGCCATACGAGCTTCGATAGGACTGCGACAATCCTCTTCCTCCGCACCTTGCCCCTCTCGGAGGCCTTGAGAAAGTCCTCCATCTGGCCATAGGAGGGGAGGGGTGAATCTTCCCCTTCTACTTTTTATTCTTCTTCATCTTCACCTACTTTACCTTCCGCCTCCTGCTCCTTCTGACCTGGAGGATGGATTTTGGTCAGAACGGGATGGGAGCGAAAGAAAAGCGGGAAGGTTCTCGCATACCTGAAGAACGATAGATACCCTCCCCTGATGGCTGGTGAGAAGGGTAAGGCTGGCTCTTTGAACTTTTTATAAAGTACATATGGAGCGGATTGCCCCATCCCAAACGAAACGTCCTGCGCTCTAGGGTCTCGGTCTCGCCCAGTGGGGCAAGAATGATGCCCTCTCTCGCCGAGGGCTGGGATCCCAGTACAGGAATAGATGTCTCTAAGACGGCCCCTCCGGAGGGGAGGGTGGGATCGGGGGCCAGATTGGTAGGATCTTTTAGAGGAGAAATCCTGGGCCCCTGACCAATGAGGTTCAAGTTCCCAAGAACAAGCCCTGCGAGAAGCATGGTTAGTGGAAGGTAAAACCAGATCATTTAAAGCGGAAGCCACATCAGGAAAAGGACAAAATACCAGTAGTGCTTGGGAGATCGGTCGGGGTGGTCGAAGGGGTAGCACCAGAGATGTACGACGGATACTCATTCAAAAGCCGGGTCGCCTCTGTATCCGCTAGTAGAAAGTTAGCGACGCCTTTGGTCACCGTACCCTGCAAGAAGAGTGATACGTCAGTACGCAACCTCGTTCCAATTCTTCAACAGTTCATGCTAATGGGTAAGGCAAGAAAAATACCTCCGACAGGGAAGAGGGGATCTCATCGTGGTTTGGAGTCGGGGTAGGCGAGGTTTGGTTCACTTTTTAAAGGTCTTGCTTGATTAACTTATCCTTCTTCTTCTTTGGGCAGGAGCTCTCACCGGCTGACCTCTCGCAAGCTGACTTCACGCCAGCTGGACACTTGTCCACCAGCCAAGGGACAACTTTTGGGTAGTTGCCGTGAGCCCGTGCATGGGTCGCCGCAAGGAGGGCTTGAAGTTCTTCTGAGGGGTTTTTCGATGCATTTGGTACGCATTTTCATGGCCTTGCAGAGGCCCAAATAGAGGCCCAAGCAGAGAGTAATGATGATAGGGATGGCCTGAGAGACAAACTCAGTGGTGTATTTATAAGACAAAGGTGGAGTCTGCAGAAAGATTCCCTGCCAGTTCAGCAAGAACCCACCAAATATTAGGGGTTAGACATGTCTTTCCAAGCACGGGGATAGCTCGCAAAGAGAATGGATTGTATACAGACCCATATTTGCTTGGTGGGACCAAGACGCCCCAAGGACCCGGATTGTTCTAGCTTTGGGCTTTAACTGGGATCAAATAAGAAACCGAGTGGGAGGGTTCTCGCCTGGAGTAGGAGAGAAGGCTCTCACCCAGGGGTCAAGTAGCGCAAGTTCATCGAGATCGATTGGTCAAGCTGAGAATGTTATTCGTCGAATGCAAATTTGTCGGGCGAAGCCTTTGACTAAAACTATCTTCGTCGAGCAGGCGGGAAGGCTCCTGCCCCGGGAAGATGAAATGGCTCCTGTCTAGAGCCAGGGAAGCCCATTCGGCCATCGGTGTTGAAGGATGTCTCCCACTCAGTGCCCCTTCAGTCTTTTAGTTCCCGCTCAAGGTGGATGGGTAGGCTCGCGCTCAGAGTGAGCAGGGTTCCCATAGAGCTCAGTAGGAAGAGCTTCCGCCACATGGGACCCAGACCTGAAATTACCTAAATACCCCAGGGTCTTCATTTAGCTCATCAGAACAGCGGAGTTTGGTTATTGGAAGACTTGCCCAGGGGCATTTAGTAATTTTTAGGCAGCAAAAGTACTCTTTTTGAAGACCAGATATTGAAGATCTATAAATTGACCCATGGAGTTCTTCAGAAGGCAGGCTATCATAATTTCTCAAGTATTTGGTTCTTTTTGAGGTACACCAGGCCCAGCAATTAGCTTTGGAGGGGAAGCACTCAGAGAGCTTCAGGGTTAGAGAAGGGACCTCCCATCTGTGGCTTAGGGTCAATTCCTAGTTCTTCGTTACTAGTCAGGGGTCTAGGCTTGGGAGAAGTAGGTTCTAGCTACTCCGCAAGGTCCGAACTATCGTTGAGGCCATTGTTGGCTTCAACACTCATCACATAAGTAAGACCACCATAATCCAATCTTCCAAATTTTGCAAACGCTTTTATGTGAGGCCCGGATAGGCTCGTACTGCGTTGGCAGTGAGACTACCTGCTTGATCACTTCCAGATCACCATGATAATACCAATAGTCTCCCACTAGATCTTTAAAGTATCAAACAAAAGTTTCACAAATAATGAGTGGCATCTAGCAATTCATCATTGCTCCCCAAGCAATAAGAGTTTAAAACTCAGAGGCCATTATGACTAATGTAATAGTGTTATCATGTCCCTTCGTCCCTTACATCCAGATAAAACTAGAGGTATAGACCTTTTCACCCTCATCATTGTTCAATCCTAGTTTCTTGATCTCGAATGGGATTCCAGAAATCAGTGAGTCCAATATCATATATTGAATCAACCAAGCATTGCCATGCATTTCTCAGTCCCATTCCATCATGTCATATAGGAGGAAATCCCATCTCTACTCAAATGAAAAAATGCAAATGATTTGTAATATACCAAATAACTACCTTTATCATCCAACTTTCTCAAGACTAGACTTTTGATAGAATTATAACATGTTCTTCCTCACTCGATGAATACTGTTATTTCAGGTCAAAAGACCACAAACACCATTGCCACTTGAGCCAAACTTGTAAGTGATTCATCGACAAGTGTACTGATCGTAGTCAAGTAAAGAAGTTGAGGAGTTAAATCCCCGGATATCGATCTCTCGAAGAGTGCAAGTAGGGAATGTGATTTCTCTATTTGAAAAAGAGATTGCAAGCGTAAACGTAACAAAGGGGGGTTTTGATTTGGGGTTTCCTAAGATTAACACTAATGATCCTAATGCAGGTCGCCATCACTACGTCTGTTTGGGTGATTACTGAAGAGAGTAAAACGAAAGATGGATGAGCTAATGAGGGTCGCAATCACCTCTTCGCAATGCACGCTTCTAGCAATCGCTAGAACAACACAATCACAACTTGAATAAGAGAAAATAGAGCTCAACACGCTATCAAGAACTAAAATAAATCAACACATAGACATGCTGAAATATTCAAGCTAATAATATTCTTACACAACATTCCAACACTCAAAATATACAGTTAAAGGAAATACTACAAGTGAAGGGGAAGAGAAACAACCTAACGCACGAAGACTCTCCGAGATTCACGGCCGGATTCAAGGGTTATCGGTCTTTGTCTGAGCTCGGTCTACGGATGACATCCGGGGTATAGAAGGGCTATCCCTTCCTTCGAATATCCCGTCTTCTTCGTGAATAATCGTTGGGCTGGTTCTATGAGGAGAACTCCACGGATGCAGCAACCTATTAGCTTGAAACGGAGCTTGTAGCTTGGAGATGACAATGGAAGCTGGAGATCAAGCTTTTGCAAGATCTTAGAGGAGAAATGGTAGCCGGATCAACTGTCCAAGGAGGACAGAGAAAAAGGTGGTGGGAGGGAAGATTCCCGCTCAAAGGAGCAGGAATGGAGGGCTTGAGATGGACTGGTCCGGACATGGTTGCAAGGAAGAAGAAATCTGCACTTTAAATAGAAGAAGGTCAGAAAAATAGGCACGCACAGTTTGGCGCATGACTGTGCATAAGCCATGTGTTATTGAACTTATAGGATAAGCTTATGGATGGAGAAGCGTTGACCCGTGCATTTTACACATGCACGGACGCTTTCGCCCAAGCGTGAAGGAAATCGCACGGGTAACGACACAAAGCTGGAAAACAGGAACAAACAGGAAAACCGTGAGTTTTACTCGCACACGAGCGCTGCAGCCCGTGCATTAATAAATCGCACGATTAACCATAAAATGAAATAAATAGGGAAGCTACAAGAAAACCGTGTGTTTTCATCTCGCACGGTTTGACCGAAACTGTGCGTTAAAAATCGTCGAGTTCATCTCGACAAAATTCGTCGAGATCCACTCGACTAAGTGAAATTCACGATCAGGAAGAGACCGTGCGCTAAGAAAACACATGACCGTGTGTTTTCCACAATTCAGAATTCCTGCCTTGGGGAAAACACACCTCCTGCACAGCAAAAACCAAGCTGGAGCACAAGCTCCCAGCACCAATACACAGCATAAAATTACCAAAAAGAGCCATGGGGAGCACCATGTACTTATCCCCAACAATAGAATGCGCAGTTGCACAACCATAGGCTAAAACAGTGCACAATGTGGTCAATGACCGAACGATGCAAATATAACCGATATCCAGTTGAAATGCAGTGCACGAGTGAGAAAACAAGCCCAGATGAGTCCGAAAAACACTATAAATATTAGACTCATCACACCACCAGACTTAAAAATTTGCTCATCCCGAGCAAATCATCTCTTTGTGAACTATAAAAAAGCTAGCTGGCTTAGTAATATCTAAATAAAGTAAAGCGAGAAATCGAAAAGTCCTTGGGCTTAGAAAATATAATATATGCAATTTTTAATTATGCTACGAAGTTTCTAAATTTTGAAAAGTATAAATAAGTATTGTAACTACTCAAAAATAGAATTCTTGAGTATCGTTCGATCATGCGTAGGGAGAAAGTAGGCAGACCACCAAGTTGAGAATTACAAAAGACCGGGGCTCGGGATCACCTCCAAAGAAATCAATCAATGTCGGGGACCATACGCTTGCCCGTTCACACTCTCTCCACAATGCTAGTTTGACTGCAGCGTGAATCCGTAGGACTTTAGGAAAATATTGGGGCTTGGGTATATACGTAGTTGAGGATGTAAAAGGGATAAGAACGATGACTATGCACATCCCCAAATGAGCTTATACAAAAGAAATCCCCTCACGAACCAAACATGCTAGTGCACTACACCACCAGACTTAAACTTGACAACACGGATGTGCGCACTGCCTAACACCATAACAATACCATTAACAAACTCTGCATTTTCAGTTTTTTCTTGTATATCATCAGCACAAATTTTTTTCTTTTCTTTTTCTAGATTTTTATAATGCACCTTCAGCCAAATTTTTTTAAAAAAAACTTTACCGCACAACCACATATTAACACCACAACCACAATACCAATGGAAGAAGTATCATACTACTACACCAAAATTGAGGTGTGTAACTGGGAAAAGCTTTGAGGCTTTAGTGATCGTAAAGTGGGGCTAAATTAATAGGAGGGGTAGGCTCAAAATAGGCTTACAAGGATTATCGTTATGATGGGTACAAGGCTCAACCAGGCCAAAAAGATGGCCTACATTACACTCACGCTAGACAAACCATGCGCTAATGCTTCGAGAGTAGCTTGGGGCAAGTTCTTAGCCACCAAGAAAGACGATCCTTCCTCCCGACTCGAGCAATACGAGGCTAGTGGAGGCTACACATATTCCTATACTACCGTTTGATTGCTCAAGATTCCATAATTTTGAGTAGTACAAGCATTACTTACAAATGCGGAAAAGTATAAATCTATGAGCATAAAGAAAAATTAAATCTATACTATTTCTACACACCATGAGTCCTCGAATAGGAGAACTGCACGAGTTTCACACTACCCTATCCTAAAATCCTAAGCCAGCACCACTATCATAAAGTTAACACAAAAGAAACAAATTTGTCTTGAGCCGAGCGCATGCTTAAGATCGCGCTCATGTGGGTGTAGGTGCACAATGCAGATATGATAATAAAAAAGCAGAAAATAATTATATACTTTTGTTATGAAAGTGCTAATAGTGCATGTGCATAGGTAACCCGAAAAAATCTCCCCCCACCAGACTTAAACTAAACAAACTATCCAAGATTCGCAATAAAAATAGAGAAATAAAAGTTGAGGGAAGAGGTAACCCCATGCTCAGCCAATGAGCATACCAGAATATTGGCGTTAATGTAAGCATAAAGTCCACGTCCCAAACGAACTCCACCTGCATAAAAGATTATCTCCAACCATACATACTAAATACATATAATCACAGTAGTATATTTGAATAAATTAATAACAACAAAATTGGGTTGTCTCCAATAAGCCCTTTTCTTTACCGTACTTAAGGTGGACCAAATACCTGTATTAGCAGTTATATAAAAATTGTTCAGGGAATAAGTCCAAAACGTAATGATAAAGGCTATAGATACACAAAGCAGTAAGCAAAAAATGAGACTAAAAAAAGCAGTAAAGGAAAACACCGGAGATCCATCACTCCTCAGCTGAACGCTAACTTGTGATAAGTCCCCCCAGTCACGTGAGATGAGGGAGAGGCAAAGGCCTTAGGGCCCGAGGAAGACGAATATCCCCTGCCCCTAACCTTATCTTTCTCGCGCCGACGGGAAAAATTCTGCGCCTTGTGCAGGAGAAGCTCCTTTCGTTTCAGATCCACAGAAGGGGATCGCAAGGGTGGTATGATCATACCCACCAATTCAACAACAAGTTTTTCTTTCTCATCTGGGGGCATCATTTCCTCACCCGCAGTGGGTGAAAGATCATCCCAAGTTACCTATTTAATAGTCTTACAAACGTTTTTAGAACAAATAGAAGTTTTTAAATAAGTTTTCTGCACGCTTTCTACAGGCGTGTTCAACTCTTTTTACTTCTCAACAGAATCTTATTTCACGTCAAGTGACTCAGTCTCTATTTCTCCTTCAGCTACCGTCAGCAGTTCCACCACATTCTTAACTTAATCTACAATATTCCTCTGGTCATTCACAATCTTGTCCATAGGGTGGAACTTAGCCAAGAACATGGAGGTTAGGGCCTTCCATGTAGTAGCGGTCCCTTACACAATAGTATGAAGCTAGGTTTTGGCTTTATCCCTCAAAGAAAAAGGGACCAACCTCAACTTCACCATATCATCAGAGATATCAGCATATCAGAATGTGCTGCAAATATCCGAGAACTCCGCCAGATGGAGCTGCGGATCCTCACTCGGCAAGCCCGAGAACTGAGTAATATTCCTTATCATATTCTGGATGGCTGGTTTAATTTCAAAGTGGTTGTTTATGATGGACGGTCTGAAGCAAGGGTAAACACTTCCTGCAGTGGGGGTTGTGAAATCACGCATTATTCTAACGCGTGGCTGGGACACCTCTTGGCCCTAAGCAACCCGTTCATCTTTTCTATTTCCTCCTAGGCATAGATTCTTCATCCTCTCTTTAGCAGCAGCAGCACGCACGTGAGCTAGCCTCGCACGTGCGCTTTCAGGCTCCAACCCAAGATCTTCAACCCTATCACCGGAGTTGGGATCTGTCATACACCACAAAAAAATCCTTTCAAAAAAACCAAAAACAATTACAAACTTTTTCAAAAGAAAAGGACACACAACAGTTGCACTCCCCGGCAACGGCGCCAAATAAATGATGCGTCGCCAAGTATACCGATCGTAGTCAAGTAATAAAGTTGAGGAGTTTAATCCCGAGATTTCCATCTCTCGAGGAGTGCAAGTAGGGAATGTGATTTCTCTATTTAAAAAAGTGATTCAAGCGTAAACGTAACCAAGGTGGGTTTTGATTTGGGGTTTCCTAAGATTAACACTAATGATCCTAATGCGGGTCGCCGTGACTACGTCTCTTTGGGTGATTACTCAAGAGAGTAAAATGGAAGAAGGATGAGATAATGAGGGTCGCAAACACCTCTTCACAATGCACGCTTCTAGCAATGGCTAGAACGACACAATCACAACTTGAACAAAAGAAGATAGATCTAAACACGCTATCAAGAACAAAAATAAATCAACACATAGACATGTTGAAATATTGAAGCTAAAAATATTCTTACACAACATTCCAACACTCAAAATATGTAAAAAAAGGAAATACTACAAGTGAAGGGGAAGAAAAACAACCAAACACACGATGACTCTCCGAGATTCACGGCTGGATTCAAGAGTTGTCGGGCCTTGTTCGAGCTTGGTCTACGGATGATATCCGGGGTCCAGACGGGCTGTCCCTTCTTTTGAATATCCTGTCTTCTTGGTGAATAATCGCTCGGTTGGTTCTATCCAGAGAACTCCACTAAAGCAGCAACCTATGAGCTTGAAACAGAGCTTGGTGCTTGGAGATGACATTGGAAGCTGGAAATCAAGCTTTTGCAAGCTCTTTGAGGAGAAATGGTGGTCAGATCAACTCTCCAAGGAGGAGAGAGAAAAATGTGGCAGGAGGGAAGACTTCCCGGTCAAAGGATCTGGAATGATGGGATTGAGGTGGACTTGGCTGGACTTGGTTGCAGGGAAGAAGAAATCTGCACTTTAAATAGAAGTAGGTCAGAAAAATAGGCCTGTACGGTTTGGCGCACGACCGTGCGTCAACCATGCATTATTTAACTTACAGGATAGGCCTGTGGATGGAGAAGCGTTGAACCGTGCGTTTTACTCATGCATGGACCCTTTCGCCCGTGCGTGAAGGAAATTGCACGGGTAACGATAGAAAGCTGGAAAACAGGAACAAATAGGAAAACCATGTATTTTACTCGCGCATGGGCGCTGCCGCCCGGGCATGAACAAATCGCACGATTAACCATAGAATTGAATAAATAGGGAAGCTATAGGAAAACCGTGCGTCTACTTCTCGCACCATTTGGCCGAAACCGTGCGTTAAAAATCGTCGAGTTCATCTTGACGAAATTCGTTGAGATCCACTCGACTAAGTGAAACGCACGATCAAGAAGAAACCATGCGCTGATAAAATGCACGACCGTGCGTTTTACATAAATTAGAATTCCAGCCTTGGGGAAAACGCACCTCCTGCACAACAAAAACCAAGCTGGAGCACAAGCTCCCAACACCAATACACAACATAAAATAAACAAAAAGAGCCATGGGGAGCACCATGTGCTTACCCCGGACAATAGAATGCGCAATTGCATACCCATAGGGCAAAATAGTGCACAATGTGGTAAATGACCGAACGATGCAAATATAACCGATATACGATTGAAATGCAGTGCAGAGTGAGAAAACAAGCCAGATGAGTCTGAAAAACCCTATAAATATTGGACTCATCAGTGACACGTTCATATAATTATCCATAAAGTATTCTCATGGTGGGTATGTCTAGTACAACTTGTTCACTAACTAGTACCCATGTGATTACTTGATATCATAATTTAATGACATGTGAGAGCTAGTCATAAGTCAATGCACAGCTAGTCTTAATATATCATCAATGCCCATAGCTTCTAAGATGACACTCGACCAGAGAGCACTTAAGAAAGAAGCTTCTTAAACATAGGCTCTCACATTAAAGTCATCACTTAACTCCTATGGAAGAAAACATTGTAAGGGTATTTATTATGTTAAACTAATCTATCACAATAGAAATAAAGTTACATAACAAAAGAACTTGTCAAAATATAAAATGAAATGCATAGTACACTATTCATTAAATTAATTATTACAACAACTGACAAATATACAATACACAAGACTCCAACTACGACTGATCATTAAGGTATTGTATACCCATTGATCTAATATGACCTTCATGCTTTCTCTGCTCTAGAGGCATTATTAGTGGATTAGTAATATTTTCTTCAATCGGCATTCTACAAATGCTCATATCTCCTCGATCGACAATCTCTCGAATAAGATGGAACCGCTGAAGTATGTTCTTAGAGCGCTGACGAGATCTAGGTTCCGAAGCAAGCCAAATTGCACCATTGTTGTAACAGTAAAGAACTACGTGACCAACAATGCTAGGAACTACATCTAACTCGCTGAGGAATTTCCTAATCCATAAAGCCCCATTCACCTCATTTGCTCCAGCGATATACTCGGCCTTAGTTGTAGAATCGGCAACTATCTCTTGCTTGGAACTATTCTAGCTAATAGCTCCTCCATTTAGGCAAAATATGAACCCTGACTGAGACTTTGAGTCATCCCTATCAGTTTGGAATCTAGCATCTATGTAAACCCTTACAACGAGCTCTACATCTCCACAAAATACCAAGAATGTATACTTAGTCCTTTTAAAGTACTTCAGGATATTCTTGACGGCAATCCAGTGACTTTCCTTAGGATCAGACTGATACCTGCTAGTCATGCTGTAACACCTCCCCTGTAATGACCAATATGGGTCCGGCCAGGGCCGCACAACATACAGACACCACATCTTAAACATTATAATATAATATAAACTACCCAACTTAAAACTCAGACTAACACATTGGAAACAGAAAAAAAAGACTAGAAGTAATCCACAAATAAATGAGTATCAACACGGCCTTAAGGCCTTACAATAATTAAGAGTCCAAAACTCAAATAATAATAACAAATGTCAACGTGTATAATCACTCTTAGACTATCTCGACAAGCAAGCCGGAAACATAGTGCATCAAGAATAAAATTACACAAAATAGAGCTATTACACAACTTGAAACACTTCATGAGGCTTAGGCCTTTTTGGCTGACAAGCTAGCACCTTCTTGCGATCCTTGCCATGTAAAAATTGGTTGTAATGTGGGATAACAAAAGCTAACCTCAATTGTGTAACAAACACATCTCCTCCCAGCTGTCCCTAGCGGACCCCGAGGTACACCATCACCCTACAGGTCAACACTTCGTATGTAATTTACATAACATGTAATGCTATAAAATAGGTTTGGATGTCTCATTCAACAAACATGTTTCTAAGTTGAGCATAAAGAAAAGGGGGCCTACAATGCAGCATGTATGCAATCCTAGGTTTCACCCAAGGCACCCTACAGAATATGAATCTAACACTTAATCACGCAATCTTCAATCGGGTACTTTCAATTTTCCCTTCATCATTTGAGCCGTAATACACGCCTCTTTGCAGAATTCTTGCAATGGCCCCACCCACTCGTGGGTCTCAAAACCTAGGCTTGCCTGTAAACTCTGACTTCTCTCTTCAGGATTCAATATCAAACAATCAAACCGATACTATAAACCCTCGCAAGACCCCACCCACTCATGGGCTTCATTGTCCGGGCTTGTCCAATGCTTGGCATTCTCCTCAGTTTCACAAAAGGGGACTTGTCTTACTCTCCCCAAATGACATGCACGTAACGGGATAGCCAGCCGACCATGGAAGCAAAGCCACTCCTTAGTACATCACAAACAACATCTTGCCGCAACGGATTTCTTCTAAAATACTTAAGTTCGCTATTCAACATCACCGAGTCGGACTAACGGTCAAGACTACGGCTTCATCCACAATTCCTAATTCACTTGCAGAGCGGATCTCAAAAGCAATATCACTAGCAAAGCGGATCTCAAAAGCAATATCATGCCGGGACTAACGGTCATGCATGCATCCTATAATCGAGAGGATAAATGTCATTACCCTTCAACATCTCTTCCTAACCATGGAATCTTTTCCTTGTACGGATGAAAACGAGTGCCTCCAAGTCCACTCCTTTGATTTGTACTCGGATCAACGATCGGGGCTCCGAAGTTCCGTCAATGGCGGAAGAAATCTCTTTTCTTCCTCCTCCCACTCTCTCTTCCAAACCCTAACTCAACTCCAAAAATAGAAGAAAATGAGGGAGAAATTCCATTACTAAGTGAAATCAGACGGCTACAAATCCAAAGGACGAACTGCTTCTATCCTCTACCGCCGGGCGGTAACTTCCTACCACCGAGCTATAGTTTCCCGAGCGCTCTGCCAGAAAATAATGTCGTGTTAACGTCGACGGTAAGTCTAACGCGGTACAGTATATCCTTTCTCGAGAATGCAACGCTCTCGATGCCACACCTGGTGTTACCGCTACGCGGTAACAACTACCACCGAGCGATAGTCCTCTCAGCACTTGAGAAATGACTTTTGCCGAATGCCTTTTGTCGACCAGGTTATCTCCTTGCAGTAACTAACTACCACCGGGAAATAGCCCTCTCGACACTCACCGAATGAATTTTGTCGAGCTATACCCGACGAAATAAGGCTACTATCGGGCGATAGTTACTATCCTCATGCGGTAGCTTCCAGATAAAGGTTTGGAAAACCGGGGTGTTATATCTCCTCCCCCTTTGAAGAATTTCATCCTCGAAATTAATCATGCACTCAAACCAAAAGCAAACCTGAAGTAAAAAAGTTCTGGTAATTCCTCCCGCATTGCTTGCTCATGCTCCCAAGATAACTCATCTCACCCGCAATTGTCCCGACGCACTTTCACGAGCTTAACTTCTTTGTTCCATAACTGCTGAACTTTTTCATCTTCTATGCTAGCTGGGTGGACTTTCGTCCCCAAGTCCTCTTCGACTGGCACTACTGCCGACTCGACCACAACATTTGCCTCTACCAAGACTTTCCTCAAGATGGAGAAAAGGACTTAACTTCTTGAGCCGGTTAATCCGCAAAATGCCTTTGAACGGCTTAATCTTTAGATATACCTAGTCGCCTACCGCGAACTCCACATTCCTGTGGAGAGCATTAAAATACTATGCTTGCCGATCCTGAGCAACCTTCATGCTCTCCTGAATGGTCTGCACTTACTCACAAGCATCAGTCACCACTTCTTTTCCCAAATGTTTGGTGTCTCTTGCCTCTATCCAAGAAATTAGCGTTTGACACCGCCTTCCATAGCTTCATATAGCGCCATATTTATACTTGTCTGATAACTGTTGTTATAGGTAAACTCCACCATGAAGAGATGATCTTCCCATTTCTTTCCAAAATCAAGGGTACACATCCTCAGCATATCCTCCATTATACGATTTGTTCTTTCTATTTGTCCATCAGTTTGAGGATGGAACGTCGTACTGAATTTGAGCTTGATGAAGATTTTATTGTTTTAAAAAAATAAGTCAAAACTAATATCCCAAAATAAGCAAGCGTACCTATCGATATATAGTATAGGAAATGTCGTATTAGACTCGGGGCCTGTTGAGTACTTCTACTCACGCAAGTTAATATTATTTTATCGAAATATAAATTGAAGGTTAATTAAAAATAAATAAAGAAAATGAAAATAAAATAAACACTTGATCAAGACTCCCTTTGAACTCGAATAAAATTCTATTCAAACTTTTAATTATCTACCTCGACCGTGGAGATTCCTAAAGTACGAAAATGTCTCTCTCGATCTAATTCTTTTGAGTAACCATAAGTTGATCGATTAAGACCCCTCAACCAGTCAAAACTCCTAAGCTTGCTTTAAGCAGTGAACTCCACTATTGGATTTGACTCAAATCCTGCAGATTTATGTCGTCCTCTCTCGAGGAGTGCATGCAACTCCTTTTATCTTTGAGAATCTACTTGTATCCGCAACCTCTCGGTCATTTAAGATATAGATCTAGGATCGAATAACATATCCGTAAAATATGAATTCGATACAAAAAAATTCAAAGATAAATCGATAGTGATAAATAAAGAGTTGGACAAAAAGAATTTTATTCACTTTCAAAGTTCATCATGATCAAGTACTAATGAAATTACCTACTTGACATGATGTAAAACTTACATGAAAAAAAGGAAAGTAAGACATAATTGCAAAAAGTAAATTACTTGAAATTGAAAATAACTTAAAGCAAAAACTATTCTATATAAAAGTGAAGTACATGAAAGAAATGCATAAAACAGAAACTAAGCTATTGAAACTACTCCTAGATAACTCCATTGATCCCGACCTTTTCTAAAATTTATAGGAAATTTTCTGGAAGGTAATGCCCCTCATTCACGCCCGTGAACTAGGGCGTGTAAGGATCGGAAACCACTATCTTGAATGCTCGGGAATATTGGAGAAAAACTGCCACAATTCGTCGTTCTGTGGGTCACGACCCTAGGTCACGCCCGTGACCTAGGGCATGCCTATACTATTACGAGAAATGGCGGGAACTAGAAATGAAGGGAATTAAACTCTGGCTATTGTATAAAGTCACTCCCCTAGGTCACGCCCGTGACCTAGGGCGTGTAAGACGAAAACCAGCTGGATCTGAAACTTGAGACATTAATCGCTATATGCCTGGATGTCACGCTTGCTGCCATGCCCGTGACCTAATGGTCATGCCTGTGACCGGGGAGTATAGGCTGAAAATGGTCTGGAACTGACTTCTGGCCTTTGTCTGCTAGTCACACCTGCTGGTCACGCCGGTGACCTATTGGTCATGCCGATGACTTGGGCGTGTAACTTTAATTCGACATGGAATGCACTCTGGAGCTTCTTTTAAGGGTCACGATAGCCTGTCACGCCCGTGACGGGAGGGTCATGCCCGTGCCCAGGGCGTGTTCTTGAGATTTTTCTAGCTTTTCTCTATTTCATCTCCTGACTAGTTCTACAAGCTCCAATTTGCTATTAGTAGCCCAGATTAACTTGTAATAAGAAAACTAAGGAATGAATACAAATATTAATAAAAACTAAAAACTAACATAACTATTTATTAAATAAAAACTATATAAAAGCTACTATAAATAATGACTTATCAAATACCCGATACTTAACCTTTTGCTATTCCAAAGCAAAACTATGAGAAGTACTTATAAAAAATTAATATAATTTTTAATTTATTAAATGAAAAGAAAGTTAAAAGAAAAATTTAGTGATTTAAAATTAAGTCCTAAAATATGAAATTAAAATGCGAAGAGCCAAATATATTTAGCAAAAAAATTTCATATTAATTTATTAGACTTAAAAATTGAGTAGTTAGCAAACAAATATAGATTTAGAATTATTAAAACTTTTTTAACAAAAACGAAACTCAAAGAAAAATTCAAAATACTACTTATGCTCTCTTAGAATTTTAATTCAATTCTAAAGCTATTATATTAGGTATTGGGGGTTTTGGGAAAAAGGAAATTGAAGAGGTTTTGAATCGGGGGTGATGAATTTTATCCTCTCACCCCACACAAATTTTTTCTCTTTTTGATATTTGTATAGGTTTACCAAGAAAATGATGAACTTTATTCTCTCATTTTCCAAGATATATGAACAAATATTTTTTTCTCTCTTCAAATAAGATCAAAATTGATTAGGAGTAATGAATTTTATCCTCTTACTCCTTTTAATTTTTTTTTGGGTTGCATTTGTGTACCATGGAATAATTGATTCCTATGACATATGATCTAACAAAATAATTTTTTTTTTGCATATGTGTACCAAGGGATAATGAATTTTATCCTCTTATCCCCATGACATATGATCTAACAAGAAAAATAAAAAACAAGGGAAGGCTAGCAAAATTTTTAGATTAAATTAAAATAGTTAGAGAGCAACTATAGTAAATTAAAATTTCCTATGAATCTGAATGTATAAGTGATTATAATTAGAATCTAGAAATTGTTAAACTAAACACTATATAATTGAAACTAATTAGAATTAAGAGAAGAAAAAGTAAATAAGGTTCTCTGAACAAAGTTAATTCATAAATTTATTTCTCAAAATTAAATCACTAAAAATTAAATTTTACTAAAAATGATGAAATAAAAGATTAGAATATCAAACATTATAAGAATTCTTATAAATTAACTCAAAATTATTTTCTAAAAATCAAAAAATTTTAAGTAGGGATTTTTTTATATATATATTTTAAATTTTCTTTTAAAGTAAAATCCTAATTTTTTTGTATTTTCTATTAAAGATGACAAGAAAGCAAAATTTTTTATAAATATTTTTTTTAATTAAAAAAAAACAGACTACACCCCCATACTTAAAAATACATATTGCCCCAAATGTTTATATGCCAAGTAGGAGGGGGTAAACAAAAACAACTAAACTAAAAATTGTTAGAAATAAAAAAAACTAGAAATTAAGGATAAACAATGGATGTCTCCCAATAGAACTTTTCTTTTTTCTGTCTTTAAGCTAGATGGATTTGGTTAAGAAAAAAAATAAAAATGTAAATGATGGGGCAACTCGCTTAATTCATGCTTGGGTGAATACATTGAAGACGCTCGCCCACCTAGTCCGCTTAATTTTGTATTTTCCTTATTGTGGTTGCCTTGAAAATGTAAATTAAAATCATCTATCCTTACCTGAGTTGATTTGAATTTTTGTAGAGGAGCGGAAAATGGATCATGAACAAAGTTTAATTTCAACGACTCAACTTCTGCATGAAAATCGTTATTGTAAGAAAAATCTAAAATAAGCATTTCAGACGAATTTTTGCAAGGAGGAGGTTCTTGTGAAACTATTTGTATAAGTTCAGGTTGTTTATTTTCTAAAATAAAATTTTTATTTAAATTTTCATTTATAAAACTATTAGGCAAAAATTTATCATGAATTTGAATTCCTAAATTATTATAAGTGGAAATTGGAAATTCATGATGAGTAGGAAATTCGAGAAAAATAGGATAAGAAACACGTTCGTCTTCTATTTCACCTAGTGTGCCCATAATTTTATAAAATTCTTGATATAATAATTCTTCTTTCTCTTTCAAATATAACACCAAGGGGGCACATGAAGATTCATTCTCCGCCACAGGTGAAATTTTCGAAGAAGGAGAAAAATTATTAGAATTAAAATTAATTTCTTCTAAATTTTGGGAAGGAGGATCAACTAGAAATTGTGTAAAGTCCCCAAAATTAGAAGAAGAAGATGGGTGTTTTGTGATAAAAGAAGAATAAAAATTCGGATCTACATAATTATTCTCAAAACTCGGGGAAATTTCCGGTTGATCTTGCAAGCAAGGAAAATTATTATCCGAGATGGAAGAAAGATTATTTAAATTTGAAAAGGTATTCTCGTTAAGACTTGATAAAGTATTATCATGAATATTAGGTAAATTGGAAAAATTATTTTCATGTAAATATGAAGAAGAATTAGCATCAAAGTGAGAATAATTATTACTTGCAAAATTATTTTCATAACAAATTTTTTTATTATAATAATAACAATTTTCACTTCGATGAGGAGCACCACAATAATAACAAAAACTTTGGCACTTTTTTGTTTCTTCCAAAAGATTTAATTTTTGTGTAAGTTCGGCAATTATAGAGGCCAATTGTGATAACATTTTTTTGTAAAAAGAAAATAAAACAATCGGCACTTAATAGAATGGAATTCTAAAAAGAAAATTAAAAGGTGAATAGTGGTAGGGAAAGAGAATGATAAAATTAATACAATTCGCGCTTTCAAAATATAACCAAAAATTTCCCCGACAACAGCGACAAAAACTTGATGAAGATTTTACAGTTTAAAAATAAGTCCAAACTAATATCCCAAAATAGGCAAACGTACTTATCGAAATATTGTGTAGGAAATATCATATTAGACTCGGGCCTGTTGAGTAATTCTACTCACGCAAATTAATATTATTTTAACGAAATATAAATTGAAGGTTAATTAAAACTAAATGAAGAAAATGAAAATAAAACAAACACTTGATCAAGACTCCCCTTGAACCCAAATAAAATTCTATGTAAACTTTTAATTATCTACCTCGACCGTGGAGGTTCCCAAAGTACGAAAGCATCTATCTCGAGCTCATGCTTTTGACTAACCTTAGGTTGATCAATAAAGACCCCTCGGCCAGTCGAAACTCGTAAGCTTGCTTTAAGCGGAGAACCCACTATTGGATTTGACTCCAATACGACAAATTTATATCGTCCTCTCTCAAGAAGTGCTTGCAACTCCATTTATCTTTGAGCGATCTACTCGTATCTGCAACCTCTCGGTCATTTAAGATACATATCTAGGATTGAAGAAAATATCCGCGAAATATGAATTCGACACAAAATAATTCAAAGATAAATCGATAGTGATTAATAAGGAGTTTAACAAGTTCATCATGATCAAGTGCTAATGAAATTAGCTCTGTGACATGATTTAAAACTTACATGAAAAGAAAGGAATGTAAGACATAATTGCTAAAAGGAAATTACATGAAATTGAAAATAACTTAAAGCAAAAACTATTCTCTTTAAAAGAGAAGTACATGAAAGAAATGCATAAAAATAGAAACTAAGCTACTAAAACTACTCCAAGATGACTCCCTAGATCCTGGCTTTGTCTGGAATTAATAGGCAATTTTATGAAAGGTCATGCCCCTCTATCATGCCCATGACCTAGGGCGTGTAAGGCTCGGAAACCGCTGTCTTGAAAGCCCGGGAACGTTGGAGAAAAACCACCACAATTCGCCATTCTGCGGGTCACGTTCTTAGGTCACGCCGTGACCTAGGGCGTGTCTATACTATTACTAGAAAAGACAGGAACTTGAAATGGCGGGAATTAAAAACAGGTTATTGCGTGATGTTAGGCCCCTAGGTCACGGCTGTGACCTAGGGCGTGTAAGCTAAAAATCAGCTGGTTTTGAAATAGGCGACATTAAGCGCAGCTTGCCTGGATGTCACGCCTGATGTCACGCCCGTGATCGGGGCGTGTAGGCTGAAAATGGTCTGGAACTAACTTCTGGCCTTGGCTTGCTAGTCACGCCTGCTGGTCACGCTCGTGACCTATTGGTCATGCCCGTGATCTGGGCATGTAACTTTAATCTGATGTGGAATGCACTCTGGAGCTTCCTTTTTGGGTCACGTCCACCTATCACGACCGTGACCTGAGGGTCATGCCCGTATTCGGTGCGCGTTCTTGAGATTTTTCCAGCTTTTCTCTATTTCATCTCCTGATCAGTTTTACAAGCTCCAATTTGTTATTAGCAGCCTAGATTAACCAATAATAAGAAAACAAAGGAACTAATACAAATATTAATAACAACTAAAGAGAAACTTAACTATTTATTAAAAAAACTATATAAAAGCTACTAAAAATTATGACTTCTAAAATACCCCCATACTTAATCTTTTGTTATTCCAGAGCAAAACTATGAGAAGTACTTATAAGAAATTAATAAAATTTTCAATTTATTAAATCAAAAGAAAGTTAAAAGAAAAATTTAGTGATTTAAAATTAAGTCCTAAAATATGAAATTAAAATGCGAAGAGGCAAATATATTTAGCAAAATTTCACATATAAATTTATTAGACTTCAAAATTGAGTAGTTTTCAAACAAATTTAGATTTAGAATTATTAACACTTTTTTAACTAAAACAAAACTTAAAGGAAAATTTAAACTACTACTTATGCTCTCTAAGAATTTTAATTTAATTCTAAAGCAATTATATTGGATATTGGGTTTTGGGAAAAAGGAAATTGAAGAGGTTTTTGATCGTGGGTGATGAATTTTGTCCTCTACCCCACACAAATTTGCTCTCTTTTTGATATTTGCATAGGTTTACCACGAAAATGATGAATTTTATTCTCTCATTTTCCATGACATATGAACAAATATTTTTTTCTCTCTTCAAATTAGAACAAAATTGATTAGGAGTAATGAATTTTATCCTCTTACTCCTTTTAATTTTTTTTGGGTTGCATTTGTGTACCAAGGAATACTTGATACCCATGACATATAATCTAATAAAAAAAAATTGCATATGTGTTCCAAGGTATAATGAATTTTATCCTCTTATCCCCATGAAATATGATCTAACAAGAAAAATAAAATACAAGGGAAGGCTAGCAAAATTTTTAGAGTAAATTAAAATAGTTAGAGAGAAACTATAGTAAATTAAAATTTCTTAAGAATCTGAAAGTATAAGTGATTATAATTAGAATCTAGAAATTGTTAAACTAAGCACTATAAAATTGAAACTAATTAGAATTAAGAGAAGAAGAAGTAAATAAGGTTCTTTGAACAAAGTTAATTCATAAATTTATTTCTCAAAATTAAATCACTAAAAATTAAATTTAACTAAAATTGATGAAATAAAAGATTAGAAAATCTAAAATTATAAGAATTCTTATAAAATTAACTCAAAATTATTTTCCAAAAATCAAAAAATATTAAGCAGGGGATTTTTATATATTTTGTTTGAATTTTATTGTAAAATATAATCCTAATTTTTTTGTTATTCTTGGACTTCCCAAGGGTTATCCAGTGACGGGTTCGCAAGGTTCTGGGAGGTTTTGTGGGATGAAAGCCCAATACGGCCCTTTCCAAGAAATTAAATTTTTATTTTATATTTTTTTGTATTTTTGATTAAAGAAGACAAGAAAAAAAAATTATAATTTTTTTTATTAATTAAAAATAAAAAGCAAACTCCACCCCTATACTTAAAATTAAACATTGTCCCCAATGTTTATATGCCAAGTAGGAGGGGGTAAACAAAAAGAACTAAATTAAAAATTGTTAGTAATAAAAAAAACAAGAAATTAAGGATAAATAAGGGGTGTCTCCGAAGAGCACTTTTCTTTTCCCATCTTTAAGCTAGACAATTTTGGTTAAGAAAACGAAAAATAAAAATGTAAATGAAGGGGCAACTCCCTTAATTCATGCTTGGGTGAATACGTTGAAGACGCTCGCCCAGCTACTCCTCCGCTTGATTTTTGATTTCCATTGTTGTGGTTTGCTTGAAAATGTATATTAAAATCACCTATCCATACCTAAGTTGATTTGAAATTTTGTAGAGGAGCGGCAAATGGATCATGAATGACGTTAATTGTAACAGCTCCACTACTACATGAAATCGTTAGTGTAAGAAAAATCTAAAATAAGCGTTCCAGACGAATTTTCGCAAGAAGGAGGTTCTTGCGAAATTATTTGTGTAAGTTCTGATTATTTATTTTCTAAAATAAAATAAATATTTGAATTTTAATTTATAAAATTATTAGGCACAAAATTTTCATGAATTTGAATTCCTAAATAATTATAAGTGGAAATTGGAAATTCATGATGAGGAGGAAATTCGGGAAAAATAAGAGAAGAAACATGTTCATCTTCTATTTCACTCGATGTGCCCATAATTTTATAATATTCTTGATATAATAATTCATCTTTCTCTTCCGAATATGACATCAAGGGGGCACATGAGGATTCATTCTCCGCCATAGGTTAAATTTTCAAAGTAGGAGAAAAATTATTAGAACAATAAATAATTTCATCTAAATTATCGGAAGGAGGATCAATTAGAAATCGTGTCAAGTCCCCAAAATTAGAAGAAGAAGTGTGCTCTATGATTAAAGAAGAATAAAAGTTTGAATCTAAATAATTATTCTTATAAGTCGGGGAAATTTATGATTGATCTTGCTAATAAGGAAAATTAATCTCCGAGGTGGTAGAAAGATTATTTAAATTTGAAAAAGTATTCTCGTTAAGACTTGATATAGTATTTTCATGAAAATTAGGTAAATTTGAAAAATTATTTTCATGAAAATATTAAGAAGAATTAGAATCAAAGTGAGAATAATTATTAATTGCAAAATTATTTAATAACAAAATTTTTGATAATAATAGTAATAACAATTTTCACTTCGATGAGGTGCACCATAATAATAACAAAATCTTTGGCGCTTTTTTGTAGATTCTAAAAGATTAACTTTTTTTGTAAGCTCAGTAATTGTAGCGGTCAATTGTGATAACATTTTTTTAAAAAAAAGAAAATAAAACAACCGGCACTTAATAGAATGGAATTCAAAAAAGAAATATAAAAAGTGAATAGGGGTAGAGAAAGAGAATGATAAAATTAATAAAATCGCGCTTTCAAAATATCAACAAGAATTTCCACGACAACGACGCCAAAAACTTGATGAAGATTTTATAGTTTTAAAAATAAGCCCAAACTAATATCCCAAAATAGGCAAGCGTACCTATCGAAATTTAGTATAGGAAATGTCTTATTAGACTCGCGGCATGTTGACTACATCTACTCATGCAAATTAATATTATTTTATCGAAATATAAATTGAAAGTTAATTAAATTTAAATGAAGAAAATGAAAATAAAATAAACACTTAATCAAGACTCCCTTTAAACTCATATAAAATTCTATGCAAACTTTTAATTATCTACCTCGACCGTAGAGGTTCCCAAAGTATGGAAGCGTCTCTCTCGAGCTCATGCTTTTGACTAACCATAGTTTGATCCATTAAGGCCCCTCGACCAGTCAAAACCCCTAATCTTGCTTTAAGCGGTGAACCCCACTATTGGATTTGACACCAATCCGATAGATTTATGTCATCGTCTCTCAAGGAGTGCATGCACCTCCTTTTATCTTTGAGCGATCTACTCGTATTTATAACCTCTCTGTTATTTAAGATACGGATCTAGGATCGAAAAACATATCCGCGAAATATGAATTCGACACAAAATAATTCAAAGATAAATCGATAGTGATAAATAAAGATTTTGACAAAAAGAATTTTATTCACTTTCAAAGTTCATAAGGATCAAGTGCAAATGAAATTAGCTACTTAACATGATGTAAAACTTACATGAAAAGAAAGGAAAGTAAGACATAATTTCTAAAAGGAAATGACTTGAAATTAAAAATAACTTAAAGCAAAAACAATTCTATGTAAAAGAGAAGTACATGAAAGAAATGCATAAAGACAGAAAACTAAGCTACTAAAACTACTCCTAGATGACTCCCTAGATCCTAGCTTTGTCTGGAATTTATAGGAAATTT
Organism: Platanthera zijinensis; assembly: GCA_039513925.1. Lineage (NCBI taxonomy): Eukaryota > Viridiplantae > Streptophyta > Magnoliopsida > Asparagales > Orchidaceae > Platanthera > Platanthera zijinensis. The sequence continues at coordinate 136,780,381 of CM077078.1, read as the reverse complement.
TTTGGAAGGTCTTGCTCCTCAGTCACGCCCGTGAACTATGGCGTGTAAGTCACTTAACGCTGTCTGTAAATCCCGAGAATGTTGGAGAAAACTGCCATAATTCGCCGTTCTGTGGGTCTTGCCCCTAGGTCACGCCCATGACCAAGGGTGTGTTTATACTGTTACTGGAAACGGCGGGAACTTGAAATGGTGGGAATTAAACTCTTGCTATTTCGGGAAGTCACACCCTAGGTTATGCATATGACCTAGGATGTGTAAGCCGAATACCGGCTGGATTTGAAACTGATGAGATTAAGCGTGGCACGACTAGATGTCACGCTTGATGTCAATCCCGTGACCTAAAGGTCACACCCATGACTTGGGTATGTAGGCTGAAAATGGTCTGGAACTAACTTATGGCCTCCGTCTGCTGGTCACGCTTGTTGGTCCCAAGATCCTGTGTTTGTCTGGAATTTAAAGGCAATTTTCTGGAAGGTCACGCCCCTCAGTCACGCCCATGACCTAGGGCGTATAAGGCTCGAAAACCAGTGTCTTGAAAGCCTAGGAACATTGGATTAAAATAGCCATAATTTGAAATTCTGCGGGTCATGCCCTTAGGTCACGCCAATGACCTAGGGCGTGTCTATACTATTACTAGAAACGGTCGGACTTAGAAATGGCAGGAATTAAACTCTGGATGTTATGATAAGTCACGCCCCTAGATCACGCCCGTGACTTAGGGCGTGTAAGAGCGACACGCCTAGATGTCACACCTAATGTCACGCCCATGACCCAAAGGTCACGCCCGTGATCGGGGTGTGTTGGCCGAAAACGGTCAGGAACTTACTTCTGTCCTTCGTCTGCTGGTCACGCCCGTGACTTGGACGTGTAACATTTATATGACGTTGAATGCACTCAAGAGCTTCCTTTATGGTTCACGACCACCTTTAACGCCAGCGAATTGAGGGTCACACCCATGTCGGGGCATATTCTTGAGATTTTTCTAGCTTTTGTCTGTTTACACTCCTGATCAATTATATAATTTCCAATTTGCTATTAGCTGCCTAGATTAAGCTGTAATAAGAAGAGAAAAGAGTTAATACAAATATTATTAAAAACTAAATAGAAACATAACTATTTATTAAATAAAAAATATATGAAACCTACTATAAATAATGACTTATCAAATACCCCAATACTTAATGTTTTGCTTTTCCAGAGAAAAAATAAGTGAAGTACTTATATAAAATTAATATAATTTTTTATTTATTAAATCAATACAAAGTTAAATGAAAAATATAGTGATTTAAAATTAAGTCTTAAAATATGAAATTAGAATTTGAAGAGCCAAATATATTTTGCAAAATTTTCACATATAAATTAATTAGACATCAAAATTGAGTAGTTAGCAAACAAATTTAGATTTAGAATTATTAACACTTTTTTAACTAAAAAGAAACATAAAGGAAAATTTAAACTTCTACTTCTGCTCTCTTAGAATTTTAATTTTATTTTAATATAATTATATTGGGTTTTGGGTTTGGGGAAAGAGGAAATTGAAGAGGTTTTGGATCGGGGGTGACCCCACACAAATTTTTTCACTTTATGATATTTGCATAGGTTTACCAAGAAAATTATGATTTTTATTCTCTCATTTTTCATGACATATGAACAAATATTTTTTTCTCTCTCTTCAAATAAGAATGAAATTGATTATGAGTAATGAATTTTATCCTACTACTACTTTTAATTATTTTTTTGGATTGCCTATGTGAACTAAGGAATACTTGATTCCCATGACATATGATCTAACTAAATAAAAATAAAAATTGCATATGTGTACCAAGGGATAATGAATTTTATCCTCTAATTCCAATAACATATGATCTAACAAGAAAAATTAAAAACAAGGGAAGGCTAGCAAAATTTTAATAGTAATTTAAAATAGTTTTAGAACAACTATAGTAAATTAAAATTTCTTAAGAATCTCAAATTATAAGTGATTATAATGAGAATCTAGATATTGTTAAACTGAGCATTATAAAATTAAAACAAATTAGAATTTAGAGAAGAAGAAGTAAATAAGGTTCTCAGAACAAAGTTAATTCATAAATTTATTTCTCAAAATTAAATCACTAAAAATTAAATTTAACTAATAATGATGAAATAAAAGATTAGAAAAAAAAAATTATAAGAATTCTTATAAATTAACTCAAAGTTATTTTCTAAAAATCACAAAATATTAAGTTGGGGTATTTATGTATATATATTTTTAATTTTCTTTTAAAATAAAATCCTAATTTTTTTGTTATTATTGGACTTTCCAAGAGCTATCCAGTGACGGGTTTGCAAGGTACTAGGCAGTTTTGTGGGATGAAAGCCCAACACGGCACTTTCCAAGAAATTAAATTTTTTATTTTCTATATTTTGTATTTTTGATTAAAGATGACAAGAAAACATATTTTTTTATAAAAAAAAATTTAAATTAAAAATAAAAGCAGACTCCACCCCCATACTTAAAAATAAACATTGTCCCCAATGTTTATATGCGAAGTAGGAGGGGGTAAAAAAAGAACTAAATTATAAATTAAAGGAAATAAAAAAATAAGAAATTAAGGATAAACAAGGGGTGTCTTCCAAGAGCGCTTTTCTTCATCCCATCTTTAAGCTAGACGATTTTGGTTATGAAAACGAAAAATAAAAATGTAAATGAAAGGGCAACTCCCTTAATTCACGCTTGGGTAAATATGTTGAAGACTTGATTTTTGATCTTCCTTTTTTTGGTTTGCTTGAAAATGTAAATTAAAATCACCTATCCATACCTGAGGTGATTTGAATTTTTGTAGAGGAGCGGCAAATAGATCATGAACGACGTTTAATTGTAACGACTCCACTTCTACATGAAAATCGTTAGTGTAAGAAAAATCTAAAATAAGTGTTTTAGACGAATTTTCGCAAGTAGGAGGTTCTTGCAAAACTATTTGTATAAGTTCAGGTTGTTTATTTTCTAAAATAAAATTATTATTTGAATTTTCATTTATTAAATTATTAGGCACAAAATTTTCATGAATTTGAATTCCTTATAAATTATAAGTGGAAATTGGAAATTCATGATGAGGAGGAAATTCGAGAAAAATAGGAGAAGAAACATGTTTATCTTCTATTTCACCCGATGTGTCCAAAATTTTATAAAACTATTGATATAATAATTCTTCTTTCTCTTCTGAATATGTTACCTAGGGTGCACATGAAGATTCATTCTCCGCCATAGGTGAAATTTTCAAAGAAGTAGAAAAATTAATATAACAAGAAATAATTTCTTCTAAATATTGGGAAGGAGGATCAATTAGAAATTGTATAAAGTCCCCAAAATTAGAAGAAGAAGTGTGCTCTGTGTTATAAATAAAGAATAAAAATTTGGATCTAAATAATTATTCTCATAACTCGGGGAAATTTTTGGTTGATCTTGCAAACAAGGAAAATTAATATCCAATGTGGAAGAAAGATTATTTAAATTTGAAAAAGTATTTTCATTAAGACTTGATATAGTATTTTCATGAATATTAGGTAAATTGGAAAAAAAATTCATGAAAATATGAAGAAGAATTAGCATCAAAGTGAAAATAATTATTAATTATAAAATTATTTTCATTACAAAATTTTTGATAATAATAATAATAATAATTTTCACTTCGATGAGGAGCACCACAATAATAACAAAAACTTTGGCGCTTTTCTGCGGCTTCTAAAAGATTAACTTTTTGTGTAAGCTCGATAATTATAGCAGCCAATTGTGATAACATTTTTTTTGTAAAAAGAAAATAAAATAACAAGCACTTATATATAATGGAAGTCGAAAAAGAAAATTAAAAAGTGAATAGGGGTAGAGAAAGAGAATGATAAAATAATACATTTCACGCTTTCAAAATATCAAAAAAAATTTCCCCGATAACGGCGTCAAAAACTTGATGAAGATTTTATAGTTTTAAAAATAAGTCCAAACTAATATCCCATAATAGGCAAGGGTACCTATCAAAATATAGTATAGGAAATGTCGTATTAGACTCGGGGCCTGTTGTGTACTTGTACTCACGCAGATTAATATTATATTATGAAAATAAAAATTGAATATTAATTAAAACTAAATGAAGAAAATGAAAATAAAACAAACACTTGATCAATACTCCCTTTGAACTCAAATAAAACTCGATGCAAACTTTTAATTATCTACCTCGACCATGGAGGATCCAAAAGTACGAAAGTGTCTCTCTCGAGCTCATGCTTTTTACTAACCATAGGTTGATCGATAAAGAGCCCTCATCCTATCAAAACCCCTAAGCTTGCTTTAAGAGGTTAACCCCACTATTGGATTTGACTCCAATCCGGTAGATTTATGTCATCCTCTCTCGAGAAGTGCATGCAAATCCTTTTAACTTTGAGTGATCTACTCGTATTCATAACCTCTCGGTAATTTATGATACGGATCTAGGATCGAAGAACATATCCGCGAAATATGAATTCGACATAAAATATTTCAAAGATAAATCGGTAGTGATAAATAAAAAGTTTGACAAAAAGAATTTTATTCACTTTCAATGTTCATCATGATCAAGTGCTAATGAAATTAGCTACTTGACATGATGTAAAACTTACATCATAAGAAAGGAAAGTAAGACATAATTTCTAAAAGGAAATTACATGAAATTGAAAAGAACTTAAAGCAAAAACTATTCTATGGAAAAGAGAAGTACATGAAAAAAATGCATAAAAACAGAAAATTAAGCTACTAAAACTACTCCTAGATGACTCCTTAGATCCTGGCTTTGTCTGGAATTTATAGGAAATTTTTTGGAAGGTCATGCCCTGTGACCAAGGGCGTGTAAGTCACTTAAACAGATGTCTTGAAATCTCGAGAACGTTGGAGAAAAGCCGCCATAATTCGTCGTTCTGCGGGTCATGCCCCTAGGTCACACCCGTGACCTAGGGCATGTCTATACTATTACTGGAAATCATGGGAACTGGAAATGGCGGGAATTAAACTCTGGCTATTGCGGGAAGTAATGCCCTAGGTCACGCATGTGAATTAGGGCGTGTAAGCCGAAAAATGGCTTGATCTGATACTAGCGACATTAAGCGCGGTATGCCTGTATGTCACGCTTGATGTCACGCCCATGACATAAAGGTCACGCCAATGACTTGGGCGTGTAGGCCGAAAACGGTCTGGAACTGACTTCTGGCCTCCGTCAACTGGTCACGCATGTTGGTCACGCTCTTGACCTATAGGTCACGCCCATGACTTGGGCATGTAACTTTAATCTGACGTGGATACACTCTAAAGCTTCCTTTATGGGTCACGACCACCTTTCATGCCCGTGACCTCAGTGTCACGCCCGTGTCCGGGGCGTTTTCTTGAGATTTTTCTAGCCTTTCTCTGTTTCATCTCCTGATCAGTTCTACAAGCTCTAATTTGTTATTAGCAGCTCAGATTAACCTTTAATAAGAAAACAAAGGAATTAATACCAATATTAATAAATACTAAATAGAAACATAACTATGTATTAAATTAAATATATATAAAACCTATTATAAATAATGACTTATCAAATACCCACATACTTAATCTTTTGTTATTCCAGAGAAAAATTATGAGAAGTACTTATAAGAAATTAATATAATTTTTATTTTATTAAATAAAAAGAAGGTTAAAAGAAAATTTTAGTGATTTAAATTTAAGTCCTAAAATATGAAATTAAAATGCGAGAAGCCAAATATGTTTAGCAAACTTTTCTCAAATAAATTAATTAGACTCAAAACTGAGTTGTTAGCAAATAAATTTTGATTTAGAATTCTTAACACTTTTTTAACTAAAAAGAAACTTAAAGGAAAATTTATACTACTACTTATGCTCTCTTAGAATTTTAATTTAATTCTTAAGCAATTATATTGGGCATTGGATTTTTGGAAAAAGAAAATTAAAGAGGTTTTGGATTGGGGGTGATGAATTTTATCCTCTCACCCCACATAATTTTTTTCTCTTTTTGATATTTGCATAGGTTTACCAAGAAAATGATGAATATTATTCTCTCATTTTCTATGACAAATGAACAAATATTTTTTCTCTCTTGTAATAAGAACAAAAAAGATTAGGAATAATGAATTTTATCCTGTTATTCCTTCTTTTAATTTTTTTAGGTTGCATATGTGTACCAAGGAATACTTGATTCCCATGAAATATGATCTAACAAATTTAAAAAAAATTGCATATGTGTATCAAGGTATAATGAATTTTATCCTATTATCCCCATGACATATGATCTAACCAGAAAAAAAAAAGGATGGCTAGCAAAATTTTTAGAGTAAATTAAAATAGTTAGAGAGCAACTATAGTAAATTAAAATTTTCTAAGAATCTCAAAGTATAAGTGATTATAATTAGAATCTAGAAACTGTTAAACTAAGCACTATAAAATTGAAACTAATTAAAATTAAGAGAAGAAGAAGTAAATATGATTCTCTGAACAAAGTTAATTCATAAATTTTTATTTCTCGAAATTAAATCACTACAAATTAAATTTAACTAACAATTATGAAATCAAAGATTAAAAAATAAAATATTATAAGAATTCTTATAAATTAACTCAAATTTTTTTTTCTGAAAATCACAAAATATTAAGTAGGGGTTTTTTATATATATTTTTTGAAATTTCTTTTAAAATAAAATCCTAATTTTTTTGTTATTCTTGGACTTCCTTAAGGCTACCTAGTGACGGGTTCGCAAGGTACGATGCAATTTTGTGGGATGAAAGCCCAATACGGCCCGTTCCACGAAATTAAATTTTGATTTTCTATTTTTGTATTTTTGATTAAAGATGACAAGAAAACAACATTTTTTATAAATTTTTTTTAATTAAAAATTTAAAGCAGACTCCACCCCCATACTTAAAAATGAATATTGTCTCTAATGATTATATGCCAAGTAGGAGGGGGTAAACAAAAAGAACTAAATTAAAAATTGTTAGAAATAAAAAAAACAAGAAATTATGGATTAACAAGGGATATCTCTCAAGAGCGCTTTTCTTTTTCCTGTCTCCCAAGGGGGTTACCAAAAAGACAGTTTTGGTTGAGAAAATGAAAAATAAAAATGTAAATAAAGGGGCAACTCCAATAATTCCCGCTTGGGTGAATACGTTGAAGACGCTTGCCCAGCTACTTCCTCCGCTTGATTTTTGATTTTCCTTATTGTGGTTGGCTTGAAAATATAAATTAAAATCACCTATTCATACTTGACGTGATTTGAATTTTTATAGAGGAGCCGTAAATGGATCGTGAACGACGTTTAATTGCAATGGCTCCACTTCTACATGAAATTTGTTAGTATAAGAAAAAACTAAAATAAGCATTTCAGACGAATTTTGAATTAGGCACAAAATTTTCATGAATTTGAATTCCTAAATAATTATATACGGAAATTGGAAATTCATTCTGAGGAGGAAATTCAGGAAAAATAGGAGAAGAAACGTGTTCGTCTTCTATTTCACCCAGTATGCCCATAATTTTATAAAATTCTTTATATAATAAATCTTCGTTCTCATATGAATATGATACCAAGGGGGGCACACGAACATTCATTCTCCGCCACAGGTGAAATTTTCAAAGAAGGAGAAAAATTATTAGAACAAGAAATAATTTCTTCTAAATTTTTGGAAGGAGGATCAAATAGAAATTGTGTAAAGTCCCCAAAATAGAAAGAAGAAGTGTACTCTCTGATAAAAGAAGAATAAAAATTCGGATCTAAATAATTTTTCTCATAACTCGGGGAAATTTCCGGTTGATCTTGCGAACAAGGAAAATTAATATCCGAGGTAGAAGAAAGATTATTTAAATTTGAAAAAGTATTCTCGTTTAGACTTGATAAAGTATTTTCATGAATATTAGGTAAATTGGAAAAATTATTTTCATGAAAATATGAAGAAGAATTAGCATCAAAGTAAGAATAATTATTAATTTCAAAATTATTTTCATAATAAAATTTTTGATAATAATAATAATAAATATTTTCACTTCGATGAGGAGCACCACAATATTAACAAAAACTTTGGCACTTTTTTGCGGCTTCCAAAAGATTAACTTTTTGTGTAAGCTCGGCAATTATAGCAGCCAATTGTGATAACATTTTTTTTGTAAAAAGAAAATAAAACAACCGGCACTTAATAGAATGGAATTCGAAAAAAAATTAAAAAGTGAATAGGGGTAGAGAAAGAGAATGATAAAATTAATACAATTCGCGCTTTAAAAATATCAACAAAAATTTCCCTGGCAACGACGATAAAAATTTGATGAAGAATTTATATTTTTAAAAATAAGTCCAAACTAATATCCCAAAATAGGAAAGCGTACCTATCGAAATATAGTATAAGAAATGTCGTATTAAACTAGGGGCCTGTTGAGTACTTCTACTTAAGTAAATTAATATTATTTTATCGAAATATAAATTGAAGGTTAATTAAAACTAAATGAAGAAAATGAAAATAAAAGAAACACTTGATCAAGACTCCCTTTGAACTCAAATATAATTCAATACAAACTTTTAATTATGTACCTCGATAATGTACGTTCCCAAACTACGAAAGCGCCTCTCTCGAGCTCATGCTTTTGACTAACCTTAGGTTGATCGATTAAGACCCCTCAGCCAGTCGAAACCCCTAATCTTTCTTTAAGCGAAGAACCCTACTATTGGATTTGACTCTAATCCGAAAGATTTATGTCATCCTCTCCTAAAAGGTGCTTGAACCTCCTTTAATCTTTGAGCGATCTACTTATATCCGCAACCTCTCGATCATTTAAGACACTGATCTAGGATCGAAGAACATATTCGCGAAATATAAATTTGACACAAAATAATTCAAAGATAAATTGATAGTGATAAATAAGGTGTTTGACACAAAGAATTTTATTCACTTTCAAAGTTCATCATGATTAAGTGCTAATGAAATTTGCTACTTGACATGATGTAAAACTTACATGAAAAGAAAGGAAAGTAAGACATAATTGTTAAAAGGAAATTACTTGAAATTGAAAATAACTTAAAGCAAAAACTATTCTATGTAAAAGAGAAGTATATTATAGAAATGCATAAAAATAGAAAACTAAGTTACTGAAAGTACTCCTAGATGACACCCTAGATCCTGGCTTTGTCTGGAATTTATAGGCAATTTTATGGAAGGTCATGCCCATTAGTCACTCTCGTGATCTAGGGCGTGTAAAGCTCGGAAACTGCTGTCTTGAAAGCCCGAGAATGTTGGAGAAAACTGCCACAATTTGGCATTTTGCGAGTCACGCCCGTGACCTAGGGCGTGTCTATACTGCTACTAGAAACAGTTGGACCTGGAAAGGGTAGGAATTAAACTCTAGCTGTTCCGGGAAGTCACTCCCCTAGGTCACACCCGTGACCTATGGCGTGTAGATCAAAAATCGACAGGATCTGAATCTAGCGATATTAAGCGCGACACACCTAGATGTTACGCCCGTTACCCAAAGGTCACGCCCGTGACCGGGGTGGGTAGGTCGAAAACAGTCTTGAACTGACTTCTGGCATCTGTCTGCTAGTCACGCCTATTGGTCATGCCCATGACCTATTGGTGACGCCTGTGACTTGGGCGTGTAACTTTAATCCGACGTGGAATGCACTCTAGAGCTTCCTTTATGTGTAATAATTGGTTTGGCAAAAATTAACACAATTTAATTTGGGATTTTTTCAAACAATTTATATTTTATTTTTTATTTTTCTAAAGTAAACTAAGGAAACATTCCCCCATACTTAAAGTTAAACATTGTCCCCAATGTTTAAAGTTAAGTAAAAATGAGAGTTGGGAAAAGAGAGGAAAGAAGAAAAAGAAATGCAAAGAAAAAGAAGAGATGCTTCCCTAGCGCTTGATGCCCAAACGTTGAAAAATGCGTCCCCCCGAACTTGACTAAAGATATGGTCATCCAAGCTGAGAGGCGAGAAGCAACACAAATACGCGGGAGCTTATTCTAGCATAAAACAAAATAAAAAACAAAAAAAAATAGATAAGCAAGGGGTGCCTCCCAAGAGCGCTCTTAGGTTATCGTCGTTGAGCTCGATGTTATTAGTTAGCTAAATGGAAAATAAAAAGAGAAATTTGATGGCAACTTGCGATTATGCGTTGCGGCACGAGTGCGAAATCATTTTTTAATAAAATAATAATAATTTCTCGTAGTTTTTTTTAATAAATGAAAAAGTAAAAAGATTTAAAAAAAGAAAATTGTTAGTAAAAGAAAATAAACAATTAGACGGGGAAGAAGAAGAAGAACTATAAACTAAATTAGAAATAGAAAAATTAAAAGGAGCGGAAGAGGAATTTTCACTAGGAGGGGGAAGAGAAGAAAAAGAAGAAAATGACGGCGGTTGATCACAAGAAATTTTTTGAATAAAAATATCTGGTTGCTCCACTTGAATATCAATCATTTCCGTAGATTGGGATAAAAATGAGATATCTGAAAAATCAATCTCCTAGGAAGATCAAACACAAGAAAGTTCATCTTCCTTGGAAACCTGAAAAAAATCGGGATATTGTGGGAAATTTCCTCCTCGAGAGGTTGAAAGCACAATTGATTTTCTGAATAATCATCTTCCGTGAGTGATTGAAGGCACTGCGGAAAATCTAAAGATTCATCATTTGAAAGATAAATAGGAGTAGGGGGAGAAGAAAAAGTAGCGGCCTCAGAAGCTAAAGCATCAAAAATTACTTTGAAATGAGCAATGATGCATGCATCAAATGCTACAGAATGAAAAATAATTACATTTTCGCTAAAATAAAAAATAGGAGGCACACAAACTTGCGGGGAAAAAGCAGAGAAGTTTTGAGATGGAATTGGTTGATGATCACCTTGGCCCAAAAAATGATCAGGGTGTTGCCACCCTGAGTAGTTCAAAGTAGTGCTAGTATCAAAATATCCATTCAAGAAATCTCCGGAAAAATTAAAATTAGAAAAATTTTGAGGAGAAGGGTAGGAAGACGTTTAAAAATCATCGTAACCCCAACAAAAATTTCACGGACAGAACAATTTGGCGGAATTGATTAGATCCGGACGGAATAAACTCAAGGGTGGATGAAGAATATCCAACACAACATTCTTCGCGAGAGTGACTGAACACTCCTCAAGAAAATCAAAGATTATCTATAAAAAAATAAATCAATCGCAAAAGAGGGGTAAGAGAGAGAAAGAAAAAAAAACGATGAAATTAATAGCTATCTGAAAGTCACACTAGTTTCAAGTACCTTAACTTATGGGGGGGGGGATAGGTGATTTGCAGTCTTTTTGCGGAATTAAAAATTTACCTGCACAATAAAGGAAAACAAACAAAGCACAGAAAGACATAGGCAGTTATAGTGGTTCCCCGATTTGGGTACGTCCACTTTACCCCTTCGACCTATCTCCCAACAAGGGATGACTCGGTCACTTCACCAACCGGATTGAAATCCAATCCTCACACTATGGAAGGAACCCTTCCACCCGAAGGAGTCACTAATCCTCTACCACGGGTTGCACCCAACTCTTACAATGAGGAACCAACGTTCCTTTACAACAAAAGTAAAAATGGAATGTATAAAATACAAACTACTTTTGGAGCGCTAGGTGTCCCTCTTCGTTCGATGACGCGTTCTTGAAGAAGACGAAGAGTCCACGACCGTAGCTCTCACTTGGAAAGGATCTCCTCGAGATCGGCAGCAGCAAAGATTGTGGCGGCGATTCATTTAAGATCGGCGGCGACACAGATTGTGGCAGCGATTCTTTTGTGATCCAACCTTCATAGCAAAGCTAGCAAGGTATACCAACAGTCTTACTTGGATCGATCGTCTCAATCAATTCAGAAGGGGAAGGTATTCCCGTTCAACAAATCAAGAGACAAAGGATCTGAAGATAGACACGTGAGACGCGTTTCTTGGCTAAGCTTCTGTTGCTGGGAGATCAGGAAGAATACACGATCGGCGGAGGCGACAACTTGATGCGCGGAGACGGAGGCAGAAGAGAATACGCGATATGCTATGTCAAATTCGGCGACCCTTTCTTTTCATATGTCTGGATTATCTTTACTGCTCATATTACACGATTATATATACTGTAGGTCATCCTTTATGACCGTTGTAGGCCCCACCAAAAGTAGCCTAAAATCCAGTTCAAAACAGCACCTGTACATTTGGTCCGGTCCAGCGCGCCAACGAAAATCGCCTAAGGAAAATTTGGCGGGAATCATTGGTGATTCTCGACGAATCAGTGAGAATCACTAATGATTCCTGTCGAATTCTACTTAGAAGAATTCTTAGCTGAATAGCTTGCCAACCGGAAAGAATCGTTGAGAGTCATCATCCATTCTCGACGAATCGTCGAGAATGTAGAGTAATTCTCGATGATTCGTCGAGAATAACTTAATGACTCTCGACGATTCTGACTTAGCGTGAGTTTTGCACGTTTTGAGTCAGCCGGGGGCAGACGGAGAGAATTGGCTAGTGATTCTCGACGATTCGGCGAGAATCACTAGTGATTCTCATCGAATCGGCGAGAATCACTTAGTGATTCTCATCGAATCTTACTTAGATGAATTTTCGTCTCTCTTCCCGTGAGCTGGTCTTTGGCCCATCCTTGCTCCTTGTCTGCTCATGGTTTATCACAGCCCTGTACTTGAAAATAAGTACACTCCAATAGAGGGAGTACACGTAAGCCAACACACTGATCTGCTCAACGAGGGATTATATTGCGCAGACCCGTGTATATTGACCCATTGCACCCTGACATTGGTGTGTACTTAGCGTGGAATAACTACAAGCACATCTTGATAGAAAATCATCAAATACATTATCTATTCACCTTAGCTTTTTAAGGTGCTTCTTCAAATTAGGTACATTGTGGATACAATACCCAACAATCTCCCCCTATTTGAAGAAGCCTAAACCCTACAAGCTAAGGTGAATAGAACATACGGGAATGAAAATCATAAACGAAGAATCCAGTTGAGAGAGAAATTCATTACGGATTTCTTGAGAGCATACTTGGTACTTGGAGCCACCTTAGCCTTAGCCAAGAGGGTAATCTCCCCCTTTTCGGCTTTTGCAAATCTGGGACTTCACTTGGAGCCACATGCTCCCCCTCAGATCTTGCATCCATGCTCGAGCTTGAGTTTCTTGCCGATGCTCCCCCTTGATCCAAGAGCCTTGAGCTGTACAGTCTTCACTCTTCATAGTTCAGCATGCCGAGTTATGTTATGAAGAGACTGAACTGGGCCTCGTCTAGGGGATTTGTGAAGATATCTACAACCTGCTTATCCGTGGGGACATAGCAAAGACATATGTATTTGTTTTCCACATGCTCCCGAATAAAGTGATAGCGCACTTCAATATGCTTCATTCTGCTGCGCGACACAGGATTGTTCGCAATTGCTATTGCACTTGAGGAGTTGCAATATATTGGAACTTCGCTGAACTGCAATTCATAATCTATGAGCTGATTTCTAATCCATAGAAGTTGTGCACAACACCTGCCTGCTGAGATGTACTCAAATTCAGCTGTGGAGGTTTCAACACAATTCTGCTTCTTGCTATCCATGAAATAAGCCTTCTTCCGAGGAATTGACACGTCCCGGAAGTGCTTTTCCTATCATCCCTACTTCCTTCAAAGTCAGCATCTGAAAAGCCTATCAGCTCGACATCATTGTTTCTTGGGTACCACAAACCAAGATTTGGTGTACCTTTAAGGTATCTAAGAATCCGCTTTGCATTGACATAATGAGATTCCTTAGTGTTCACCTGATATTTGGCTTAAACGCATGTGGAAAACATAATATCCGGTCTACTAGCAGTAAGATAGAGCAGGGATCCAATTATGCTTCTGTACTTGGTTTCATAAAAAGGTTTCCCTTTCACATCCTTGTCCAGAGACACAGTGGATCCCATTAGAGTCCTCATAGAGGTTGCACTCTCCATTCCGAATTTCTTGAGAAGTTCATTTGTGAACTTCGTTTGAGAGATGAAAATCCCATCCTCAGACTGTTTCACTTGAAGTCCCAAGAAATACTTCAACTCTCCCATACTACTCATTTTAAACTTCCCTTGCATAAGTTTGGAAAACTTCTTGCAAAGGTTGTTATCTGTTCACCCGAATATTATGTCATCGACATAGATTTGCACCAGCAAAATCTTGTCTTTGACTTCCCTATGAAACAATATTTTATCTATTTTTTCTCTCGAGAACTTGTTCTCAAGAAGAAAACTAGACAGAGTCTCATACCAAGCTCGAGGAGCTTGTTTCAAGCCATATAACGCTTTATTAAGAAAATAAACATGATTGGGGAACGTAGGATTAACAAAACCCGGGGGTTGTGCGACATATACTTCCTCTTTTAGGTTTCCATTGAGGAATGCAGATTTCACGTCAATCTGATAGACAGTGAATCCTTTGTGCGAAGCATACACCAGGAACAATCTGATCGCCTCGAGCCTTGCCACTGGTCCAATGGTCTGGTCGAAGTAAATCCCCTCCTCCTATTTGTAACCTTGAACCACAAGCCTGGCCTTGTTCTTTATGATGACACCGTGTTCATCCAGTTTGTTTCTGAAGATCCACTTGGTGCCGATCACATTTTGGTTCTTTGGTGTGGGAATAAGCGTCCAGACGTTGCATCTTTCAAATTGATGCAGTTCATCATGCATGGCCAATATCCATGCTGCATCTTTGTTCGCCTCGTCGAACTTCTTTGGATCAACCTGTGACAGGAAACTAAGGTGCAAAATCTCGTTAATTGTACCTCTTCGAGTTCTTACACCATCACGAGGATATCCGATGATCTGATCTCTAGGATGATCCCTCACGTGTCGGAGCTCTAGGAGTCTGGCATCGGGAGCTGTGACATCTTCTCGGGCTTCTCTCTCTTCCGGAAGATTTTCTCCATCCTGCTCGTCAACTTCTCCAGCTGACGTCGAGGTGGAAACCTTGACGTACTTAGGAGTTGCATCTTTAGCGGTCTCATCGAGACTTAGCTGTTCAAGTCTTGCACCTGCATCTTCAAGAATGTCACTGGAAGAATTACTGTTAAGCAAGCTTCCTTCATCAAATACAACATTAATGGATTCCTCTACTAGTAGGGTTTTCTTATTAAAAACCCTAAATGCCCGACTATGTCTACTATAGCCCATGAATATGCCTTCGAAGCATTTTTCACCAAATTTAGTGCGTGTGTACTTCCCGTTATTTAGCGCATAGCATCTGCAGCCAAAGATCCTTAAGTAGGACATGGTTGGTTTCCTGCCTTTCAGTAGCTCATAAGGCGTCTTACGATTATTTTTGTTAATCAATGCCCAGTTTTGTACATGAAAAGCCGTATTGACAGCCTCTGCCTAGAAATATTCTTGAAGAGAAGCGTCATTCAACATTGTCGTGCAAGCTTCAATGAGCGTTCTATTTCTCCTATCCGCAACTCCATTTTGCTGAGGAGTATGCGGGAAGGAAAACACATGAAAGATACCATGTTCTTCACAAAATTCTTTCATAGCCCCAGACTCGAATTCTGTTCCATGGTCACTTCTGATTTTGACCACTGAGAAGTTAAGTTTGTTCTGAATTTGCTTTACAAAACTCGTGAAGATGTCAAACGTATCTGACTTTCGTTTTAAGAAGAACACCCATATAAACCGAGAGTGATCATCAACAATCAAAAGAGTATAGGACTTGCCTCCCAAGCTATGAACTTGCACTGGACCAAACAAGTCCATATGCAGAAGATAAAGACATTTCTAAGAGTCTTTGTCTGCAATGCCCTTAAAGGTAGCCCGAGTCTGTTTGCCCTTCTTGCATGTAGGACAAAAGCTATCTTTGATGCACTTAATAATGGGAGCATCCCTTACTAAGTTTTTAGAAAATAACATACTAATCGTCTTGAAATTAATATGTGTCAATCTCTTGTGCCATTGTTCATAAAGAGATGCACTGCCTTTTGCTACCAGGCATACGGGGGTAAAAGAATCTAAACTAAGAAAATCTAAACAAAAGATGTTTCTGCTCCTAATGCCAGTTAATACCGTCTCCGAAGAGGCACACGATATTATCAAGCATTTATCCTTGCAGAACTTAACGTCATATCCTTTATCACATAATTGACTTACACTGATCAGGTTATGATTTAAACCTTCAACATAAGCCACATCGGTGATAGAGATTATTCCGTTGGAAATCATACCATAACCTATGGTGATACCTCGATCTGATCCCCCAAAGATGACTTTGGGTCCATTTTCGACTAGAGAGTTGTCACGCAGCAGCCTTCTAGTCCCATTCATATGTCGGGAGCATCCACTGTCCAAGTACAAGATTAGAGTTTTGGTAGCCTTTGGACATTCCTGCAAAACAGAATTAATTTCCCTTAGGAACCCAATCGAACTTGGGTCCTAGATTCCTTGTTAGCACACTCCCCCTCGGATGGTAAACCCTACGAGTGGTCGGTCTCGCATTGCTAACATGAGGAGTCTCGTAATATCTCGGATTAAACCAGCAATCCACGACAAAGTGACCAACTTTGCCACAGTACCAACAGTCAAATCTGTTGTACCTTTTCCTAGGCTCCTGCTTCACCCTTGGAACAGTGGGTCCAGCCGGGGCCTTGGATCTGGATGTGGAGCCATCATGATGACAGTAGTCTTATGATTTCTTCACCTCCTGTTCCTTCAGTATAATAGGCTTGGCTTTTGGTGCCTGCTTCCTATTATGGCCGCTAGAGAAGTGGTCATAATCCTCCACTTGGATTTCCTCATATGGTGCCTTTAAGACACTCTCGCCAAAGTTGCAGGGGAAGGCCCAACAATCATACCGGCTCTTGGGCTTTTCAACCGAGGGCCGAAAGAAGTGGCCATTGGTTTACTCAAAGTCCTGTTCATTACAGGGAAAGCAAGGCTTCCTGAATTCAATAGGGTTGAGTGGGGCCTTTCCCTTTTCTGCAGTAGAGGCCTTCTTAGTAGCCTTATTTTTCCTCTGCTTTTTGTTTCTCCTTGATGATTTACCAGGCAAACCTACATGCCCCAAGCCAGCCCCCTTACCCTGAGCAGAGAAGGTATCAACTAGTGGAAGAAAAGTCTTTGGCATAGAGAAGCTTTGGACAATCTTCCTTTCTACCGCAAGGTGTTCTTCCAACTTATTGATTTCTTCCTGTTAAAGGTCAAGGAGACTTGGAGACTCTGAGTGCTTAGAGATCAGGTCCAGGTGCTCCTGTCGGAGAGAAATCAAGCTAGTGATATCTTCCCTTAGGGAGACACCCTCGACCTTAAGTAATTTTACTTCCTTTTTCTGAGCCCTCAATCGCTTGCGGCATTCCTCTAAGGTGTTGAGCAGAAGCTCATACTTTTCGAGGAGCTCAGCTTCTCGGGCAGATGGGCTATCCTCGAGATCATCATCAGGAGACTTATAGTCAGAGTCAGAGAGGGGGGTACGAGCTTTTACCTTCCGATTGAATTTGGGGCATTCTCCTTCTGAGTCAGAGCGACCCACTAGCCCGAAGTAGGCTTCCTTATCATCACTGGAGCCTGAGGAATCAGATTGACTCAGTTTCTTTGGCTTCTTAGCGATGTAACTTCTCTCCTTCTTTTTATCTCTCGAGGTTCTGTGCTCCTCTCCCTTTCCCTTCTCTCTCTTGCCTTGATGGTAGTTAGCCACGACGTGTCCTGGCTTATTACACCCAAAACAAATGATATCATTATGATGATGTTTGTTCGATTTTGATTCATACCTGTCGGAAGAATAATTCTTCTTCTGATTTCTGGAGGAGCAGCCGTCTCTCTTTATTTGATTCCTAATCTTGAGGAACTTCTTGAATTCTCGGGTGATGATGGAAAAGTCTTCTTCAGAAAGCTCTAAGCCGGAGGAGCATTGCTCGGAGTCTTCCTCCTAATCCTTTTTCCACGAACGGGACGAGGCAGCACCCTTGCCTTTCCTGGAGTGAATGGCTTTTAGGGCCATAGTCTTTTCTTTTGCTGCGACTTTCTCGACTTCTTCTTCTGCTTTCCTCGTGTTCAACTGAAGCTCAATAACATAAGTTTCCCAAATAGTATCTGAGGATAAGTTTCTGCTAATTTTCCAAACTCTCGGATGGCGCAGATCTTCGTGTCACATTCCTTAGTAAGGGACCTAAGGAATTTATCATTCAGTTCACACTCAGTGAACACTCTTCCATATCCCTTTAGGGCATTGACGATCTTGAGGAAATTCTCGATGGTAACTCTGATCTCTTCCTTGGGCCCTTCCCTGAAGGCCTCATATTTTTGGTTCAGGAGGGATCTCCGATCATCCCTCACTTCATCTGTGCCCTCCATCAGAATAATCAGGGTGTGCCAGATATCCTTGGCTGTCTTATAGTTGCAGAAGTTCTGTATCATGGAGTCATCGACTGCGCTGACTAGAATGTTCTGTGCCTTCTTCTTAAGTCCGACCAGCACCATCTCGTCCTTGTCCATTTCAGAAAGCTTCTTTTGCACCATTTTTGTAGGATCAATGGTGGAGGCCTTAGTGGGAATATAAGGTCCCTCCTCCACGATCATGAAGAGTCGAGGGTTGACTGCTTCCATTTAAAATCTAATCCTTTCCTTCCAGACAGGAAAGTTTAGCCTGGTGCACACTAGGATCTTGCCTGAGAACTTGAGTCCGTCAATAGTAGATATCTACCTTCTTCTTGACACTAGTGGCAGGAGCTTACTCAAGGTATTAACCTTTTTGATGAGTAACCTCCCTTATATACCACTTGAAAGTCACACTAGTGTCAACTACCTTGACCTATGGGTGGGGGGATAGGTGATTTGCAGTCTTTTTGCGGAATTAAAAATTTTCCTACACAATAAAGGAATACAAACAAAGCACAAAAAGACACAGGCAGTTATAGTGGTTCCCCGATTTGGGTACGTCTACATACCCCCTTAGACCTATCTCCTAACAAGGTACGACTCGGTCACTTCACCAACCGGATTGAAATCCAATCCTCACACTATGGAAGGAACCCTTCCACCCGAAGGAGTCACTACTCCTCCACCACGGGTTTCACCCAACCCTTACAATGAGGAACCAACGTTCCTTTACAACAAAAGTAAAAATGGAATGTATAAAATACAAACTACTTTTGGAGCGCTAGGTGTCCCTCTTCGTTCGATGACGCGTTCTTGAAGAAGATGAAAAGTCCACGACCGTATCTCTCACTTGGAAAGGATGTCCTCGAGATCGGCGGCAGCAAAGATTGCGGCGGCGATTCTTTCAAGATCGGCGGCGGCACAGATTGCGGCAGCGATTCTTTTGAGATCAAACCTTCGTAGCAAAGCTAGCAAGGTCTACCAACGGTCTTACTTGGATCGATCGTCTCAATCGATTCGGAAGAGGAAGGTATTCCCGTTCAAGAAATCAAGAGACAAAGGATCTCAAGATAGACACGTGAGACGCGTTACTTGGCTAGGCTTCTATCGTCAGGAGATCAGGAAGAATCCACGATCTGTAACGTCCCAATTCGCGCTAGGCCCCTTGTTTGCGTATTTGAGTCAAGGGGGCTGTGGTGAGCCCAATGGGGGTGTGGGTGAACAGGTGCGGACGTGCGGGAAATGAGAAAAACAAGGCCAAACGGCATTTTTGGCTGACACGGGTATGGACACGGCCGTGTCCATACCCGTGTGCCTCATAAAAATAGGCTTACCAGTCAGAGAGGTACACGGGTATTGGGACACGGGCGTGTCCCTAGCCGTGTGCCAAGGACACGGGTTGGGACACGGGCGTGTCCCTAGCCGTGTGCCAAGGACACGGGTCGGGACACGGCCGTGTCTCTACCCGTGTGCCGCAACCCTGACCCGGCAGAAAGTGGTTCTAGGAGGAACACGGCCCTAGACACGGCATGCCACACGGCCGTGTCACCTGAACACGGGTAGGAACACGGCCGTGTGCCTACCCGTGTCTGCGATGTATAAAAAGGAAAAAGTTGGGAAACCCTAGCATTTCATCCCCTTTCTTCTGCCCCGAAATTCCTGAGAGGGTTCTTGGCTGGAGGAGGAGGAAGGGCTTGCCGGAGCCATCCTTGGAGGAATCAAAACGCCGCCACCGTCAAGGGAAAAACAATGCCGCCGCGAAGGAGTGCGAGGCTCATGGCCGGCCATGGTGGTACCGCTGGACTTGAGGTGAGCTTCCTCCCCTCTCCCTTGGTGCTAGATCTATAGCTATTTTAGGAGAGACATCGACTCCATAGAGTCTTGATGGTGAGGAGGAGAGTTCTTAGGATAAGCCATGCCTAGGTTTTCTAGGCTTAGTCTTCCTCAACCTTCTCATCATTCAAAGTGGAGATGAGAGGGGTTTTCGTTGAGGGTTTGGCTTTGAAAGGAGAAATAAGGTTGGGTGTGATTTCTGGAGAAGTTTATGCGAGGTCGTTGCAAGGAAGAAGATGAACGGATGCCGTTCATCTCGCCTTAAGATGCGTGCAGAAATCTGATTTCTGCACGCGGCGACCTTCGTGGCCAATTTCGGAGGTGTTCTGGCCAGATCTGGGTGATCGACTCAACACGAAAGTCGTAGCCCTTGAAATTACCTTTCCAACGAGGGGTTGCTCGTTTCCATGCGATACCTGTAGCCACGGGAAAGCTGGTTCGAGTCCGCTGCGTTCGGGAAAATTCCTGTACAGGAAACTGTTTCCTGTACGCATTCGAGTTGAATTTCTGGTATGTTGCTACCAGATCTGGGCGATCGACTCAACACGAAAGTCGTAGCCCTCGCGAATACCTTTCCAACGAGGGGTTGTGCATTGTGATCGGATTCCTGTAGCTCCGGGAATCCCAGTTTTAGTATCGGACTATCCTATGTTAATGCACTTGTTAAATTATAATGTTAGCACTCTTGCAATGATTGTGATTTGCTCATGTGATATCTTGCTCCCAAATAACTATAATGTCGTTGTTACTATAATTTAGTATGGTTACTCATTTGGTTGTGTATTAAGGGATAACCATGCAATGGTAGAGAAATGGATTGGATGGGAAGGCTAGATATTAGGAGTTGCTATTGGTAAAGGATATATTTATACAAATTGGTGTTGAACATATCTAATGTACGTAGTGTTGAGGTGAAATCATTGAATAGGTGGGCGTGAACATGATGAACACTATGTGAAGAGTATTTTGTAACTGTAATCCGAGCCCGAGGGGTTTATTAACAACCGATGCTTAGAGTTGAAGTCTCCCTACGGGTAGCATCGAGTGAGTTGTTTTGGGGCATGTGATGTGCGACGATTCATCGTGTCGCGGTGTTGAGATAATGATTGTGGCAGGTTTACGGGTTCGCCAGTCGTCACACCGATGGGAGCCAATGAGTAGACCTTGGGCGGTAGGGTTAGATACTTGGTGTCCATAACCCGAGATCTCCTCCGTGCCATGAGAACGGTTGGGCTTGCACCTCGTGCGTTTCCGAGGTTCCATCCGGTTCGAAATCAAGGCCAGGTTGGGCTGTGTTCTGGGTGCACATTTACCCAAGACCCCTTCTGAGCCGTAGTACGCATGTGAGCTCCGCTGTTGTGTTCTTAGCTTTGAGGCGTACGGGGGCCTAGGATAGGTAGTGTGATACCACCTAGTAGTGGAGACGCCCGCTCCACTATCGCCGTCTGGCCACGACGGACGACGCCTGAGAGGTTAGCTACCTGCTCGAAAAGTGGGAACTTCTAGTCTGTGTCGACATAGCAACTTGCATGTGCGTGCGCATGAGTCGGTCATAACATAACATTCATAACATGTCATTCATTGCATACACAAGATCCTCATCGTATAAGTTTGTATGGGCACTCTTATACGATGAGTTACTTTACTATTAAGCCGATCCTTAACTTATAAGTTTGTATGGGCACTCTTATAAGTTAAGTTGCTATTCTGATTAATTATGCCTGCTGTCATTTATATGGATATTTGTAGAACTGCTAGTTGTGTAGCGTAGTTTATACTTCACCATATTTACTGTCACCTCCTTGTTTACTTGCTTACGTATATATATTGTACCTGTATTCCTTTCTCCGCCCGGTGCCGAGGAGTCGCCGGGGGAGCGGATGTGAAGCCACTTAGTCTTATGACTAACGGTTGCTACGTCTTCCTTTTTAGGAGGAAACCCCGCAGGTAGAGCGGCAACGGACTATGCAGCAGGACAGCCAGGCCCGGATGATAGGACCTGAGGTGGTGGTGCCATCGGCACCGTCATTGACAGTCGTGAGTGTTTTCATGTAGCCGTTTGGCAAAACATTTCTAGACTCTTGTTTCTTTTGTACAAGCCTGTTGTGCTTGTTATCTTCCGCTACTTTTGGACTTTAACTTAGCTGTGATCTGAACTGCTTTTAGCTTTACTTTTCTGTTATGGTTGGGTTGGCATAATTGTTGTGATATGGATTGTAGTAGCGGAATAGGCGTCTTGTGGTAAAGGCTAACCCGTGTGTTAGTGCTACCGCAAGGCGGCTATTTCGGGCATAAGGCTCCCCTCGTGCCGTGTGTTGTGTTCCGGGAGGGGGGTCTTACAAATGGTATCGGGTTCGACTGGACCGTTATACGATCGGCGGCGGCGAAAACTTGATGCGCGGAGACGGAGGCGGAAGAGAATACGCGATACGCTAGGTCAAATCTGGCGGCCCTTTCTTTTCGTATGTCTGGATTATCTTTACTTCTCAAAATACACGATTATATATACTGTAGGTCATCCTTTATGACTGTTGTGGGCCCCACCAAAAGTAGCCCTAAATCCGGTTCAAAACAACGCATGTACATTTGGTCCGGTCCAGCGCGCCAATGAAAATTGCCTAAGGGAAATTCGGCGGGAATCATTGGTGATTCTCGACGAATCGGCGAGAATCACTAATGATTCCCATCGAATTCTACTTAAAAGAATTCTTAGCTGAATAGCTTGCCAACCGGAAAGAATCGTTGAGAGTCATCATCCATTCTCGATGAATCATCGAGAATGCAGAGTCATTCTCGACGATTCGTCGAGAATAACTTAATGACTCTCGACAATTCTGACATAGCGTGAGTTTTGCATGCGTTGAGTCAACCGGGGGCAGACAACGAGAATCGACTAGTGATTCTTGACGATTCAGTGAGAATCACTAATGATTCTCGTCGAATCGGCGAGAATCACTTAGTGATTCTCGTCGAATCTTACTTAGACAATTTTTCGCATCTCTTCCCGTGAGCTGGTCTTTGGCCCATCCTTGCTCCTTGTCTGCTCATGATTTATCATAGACCTATACTTGAAAATAAGTCCACTCCAATAGAGAGAGTACATGTAAGCCAACACACTGATCTGCTCAACGAGGGATTACGTTGCGCAGACACGTGTATATTGACCCACTGCACCCTGACATTGGTGTGTACTTAGCGTGGAATAACTGCAAGCACATCTTGATAGAAAATCATCAAATACATTATCTATTCACCTTAGCTTGTTCAGGGGCTTCTTCAAATCAGGTACATTGTGGATACAATACCCAACACTATGCTTTTTTTAAAATATCAAAACTAATCCCCGGCAACGGCGCCAAAAACTTGATACTCAAAATCGCAACGGTGGAGAAGAGGTGTTAAAGAGATGAGAAAGTGGATGTGGTGGAAGTTGATAATATTCTCCGATTCTATATCTGATAAATGCAAGCGTACCTTATCGTTTATAGTATAGGATACTAAAGATTAATATCAAGGTCATATTTCCCTAGGGCATAATGATTACTTCTACTTCAAAGAGATCGCTAATATTTTATCAAATGATTTTTAAGATTAAATTACTTAACAAAAAATAGGGACGAAATTACTAAACAAAAAAGAAACTAAATTACTTGTAGAAATAAAAAGGGTTAGAGCTAATGTTAAAGGGTTATTACTCAATCTTGAATCACTTTGAAATAAGAAAATCAAAATGAAATAACAAACTAATTCTAAATAAAGTAAAACACCTTAACCGGGGAGGTTCCCAAAGTATTAACATGCTCCTATCGAAGTCATGCCAACATGAGTTAGGAAGGTCCGACCAAACTCTCGTCCAAATCGAAGACCTAAAGCTCGCCTTACGTGGTGAAACCTGCTATTGTATTTCACTCCAATCCACAAAATTTAACGTCTACCACTCTCGAGGGGTGCGTGCAACTCTCTTTACTCTTGGCTGATTAATTCAATCTACGAGCCTCTCGGCTAACTAAGAATGAAAATCCAAATGGAAACTATATACTGGCAATATAGTCCAACTAAATAAAAACTAAGAGTAAATCAAAGGTAGTTACTTTAAGAAAAAAAAATCTAAAACATCATAACTTGATCGACTCATTCTCTAATCATTGCGATCGAGTACAAATGAGGATTAGTTAATCATGGTAAAAGGGAATGCTAACTAAAATTCATTAAAAACACAAGCGACTATAACTAGGAAATGGACGTTACAAGTGAATAAAAAGAAAGCTAACTAATGATATTACGCTAATAAAAAGAGATTACGGTTAAGTAAAGTACAATGGATGAAAGTAAAACTAGAAATTGAGGGAGAGAGAGAGCAAAAACATAAGATAAAAATATAAAAACCTAGGAATGAAACTAGCAGCACCTCCCCTCTCCCCAAAACTTGGTCTGGAATGCTTGGAATGGCCTGGTATTTATATGAAAATTTTCTGTCTGGGTCACGCCCCTGTCACGCCTGGGGAGGGCATGTCTAGGGAGCGTGTCAAGTAAGAGTTGACCTCGGGACTGGATTCTTGCGGGAATGATGAATTCTTCTATACGATGGTTGATATGCCCTGACACATGTTCGTGTATGGGGGGTGTGTAAGGCACGTCACGTCAAAAACACTATTCCGAAATAAGTCAGTCGTCAAAAAAAGTGCTACACGCCCCAGGGCCATGCCCGTGTCGGGGGCGTGTCACGTATGGGTTGATGTGTAGTGATGGAAAATCTTTAAATACGGCAGCAGACTTCGAGATGAGGTGGCACGCCCTGAGACACGCCTTGGGAGGGCGTGTCAGGGGTGTGTGTCTTGTGTTTTCTCTAAGGATTTGGATTCCTGTGACACGCCTAGGGAGTTCATGTCAGGGGGGCGTGTCAGGTCATTTTGGCCAAAAGTTGTGAACACATGAAAAACATAAAAATAAACTAAGTTAGATTATTTACATAAAAAGAAACTAAAAGAAACCTAAAAATACAAAAAGAAAGAGATTTAAAATGAAAATAAATATATTTTTATCTTAATAAATTAAGCTAAAATAGGCATCATTGGTGGAGATGACGAACCACAGCTTGCTGAAGACCCTCCCTCATCTCCAACAAAGGACTCGCGTCACCATGGTGCCCACTCGGGGCGACGTTATAATCTCCGCCCTCGGCTCAAGCCCGTCTAATCCTTTTATTTATGTCATTTTATTTATCGTATTTATTGTACCACTTGTTTAGGCATTTTATTAGTCTCTTTAAGTTAAAAACAAAACAAACATTTTTAGCTTTATTTTCATTTTGGGCTGCTAATAGCCGGATGATGGTTGTAAGCCTATATATAGGCATAGGATGTTTCCTTTTGAAGTATTGAAGAAGAATTTTGAAAACCCTAAACCTACTCTCTCTCCCTTCCCCCTCACTAATTCGGCCGCCCCCTCTCTCCATTCCCAAAAGCCGCCCCTTCCTCTCCCCTTTCTCCCCTCTCCCTATCTACATCCTCAACACCATCTCCTCCTCACAAGCCGCCCCCTTACCCGACTAACCTCCTTCAAACCGATCGGCCGACCACCCTCTTCCACCCATCTTGGCCGACTACCTCCCTTTGGGTGGAGGTGGAGCATTTCTTGCTCCGAGGAACTTGGAGACAGCGTGATGCGGCGACGGCGAAATCTCTTACTCCATCTGACACAACTCCGGTGGAGCCGCGGGCGAGTGATCCCTTGGTAAGACAGTCAGAATCATCCATTCCGACTTGGGTAATGATTCTCTCCACTTCCGTGTGTTTCCCTCTTGATTTTTCTAGTGGCTGGAGTAATTTTAGCGTTGCTTGCGAATCGTTGATTTTTCGTGGGTTTTGCTTTAAGTGTTGCAACATCACTACACTTTATTTCCGAAAAGGGTTTGGCGAACCCCGCACCTTTTTGTTGGGGGAGATCTACCGTTTCTCGATCGTGTTTTCGGGTAGATCTTCTTTGGTACAACATCGCTCGTCCGGACCGGGTGGGTCCCTTTTGCTAGAAAGGATAACGGCCTTTAGCCGCTTGTCCGATCTTTCCGATGGTGTGGCTACCGTGTTGGTTTACTTATTTAGTTTCCATAATAGTGCGCTGCATTTTAGTTTGTGTGGTTGTCATCGTGGGTGCTAGACGTCTCGCGCGTTAGAACGCTAAAGTAGTCACGTAGGTGGATAGTGGCCTGCATCAATTTGGTATCAGAGGGAGGTTCTTGTCAGTTTCTTAATTGACACCCCCCTGTTATTTTTGCACGTTAGTCCGCACTTCTGTTTGCACGTTTGCAGTCAAAAAAATCACAAAAAAAAATTATTTCTGGTCTGCCAATAGCGGTGTAGATTTCATATTTTTCAGCAAAAAAATCCAATTTTTTTTTAATAACCCTCATTTTATTTCCAGTACGAAAATCAAAAAAAAATTATTTTTGGTAAATTGTCTAGCGGGATTAAATCCTTCTGTTGTCTGTCTAAGTATGTTTTCTTCACTTGTGCATGCGCACTAGGCTCGGTACGGAATATCCTCCGTCGTCTTCCAATATAGATGATGATCGGCCTGAGGGTCGTGCCCTCACGGAGATTGAGGAGCTCCGTCAGGATTTCACAGAGCAGATGACGGCTATTCGGGAGACTATTCACGCAATGGGATTACAATAAGGAGCACCTTGTAATCAACCTCCGCACCAACGGGTGGGAGAAAATCACAATCCTTACCCCCACCCTCCTAATGAGCACGCTCCTCGAGCACCTTACGATTTTGATCTTACTCGAGCTATCCGAGTTAAGCCTCCATCCTATGATGGATTGGGAGACCCCCAAGTCTTCCAGGACTGGGTCATGGAAATCGAGTGTTACTTCGAATGGTACGCTCACAACGATGCGGACAAGGTGCGTGTGGAGAGAATGAAATTATTAGGGCGAGCCAAGATCTTTTGGCTGAACGAAGAGAGGCGCTTGCGAGTAGAGAATGGTGCAAGGCCCATCGGTTGGGAAGATATGAAGGCTAGGTTGACCGAGCAATACGTTCCCACGTACCATCGAACACAGATGTTCGATGATTTGGCTACCCTTAAGCAAGGGGCGAGGTCGGTTTCTGAGTAGATGAGCTTGCTCAAGGATATGATGGTCCATTGTGATGTGAAGGAGATGCCCGAGGTCACCCTATCCAGGTTCTGTAAGGGCCTCAACCCCGATATCCAAGGGAAGTTATTGCGATACGGCCTCACGGACTTACACGTGACATTCAACGCTGCGTTAGATATCAAAAAGCACAATGTGCTTAAAGGAAAGTCACGTCCTTTCCAGAAGGGCAAATCCATCTTAGGACCGCCCCCTACACCCAGCTATAACTATAAAGGAAAGTATCGGTCCTCCGATTCTTCATCCATTGTGGTGACGACTAAAAATAATAGGAGTCCAACTGGGGAAAGAGTGCCGATAGGAAGAGTCAGCAGGACGAACGTCACCTGTTTTGTTTGTGGGGTTCAAGGACACTGTGCTAGTGATTGTCCTACAAAACCCAAGCCCCTAGCCTTGTTAGATGTCGCGGGCGGGTCTGACGACCTTACTTACGAAGCAGGTAATTTTAGTGAGTCGGACGGTGTGCTGAGTGACATGGATGACGAATCCCACATGATGGTGATGAGATGTATTTTGGCCACCCCGCGGCCGTTAGACGAATGGAATAAGACAAATATCTTCACGTTAAACTTCAAGAGCGGTGAAAAATGGTGTAGGCTGATCATAGATAGCGGTAGTTACATGAATGTCGTTTCTGAAGCTGTCGTGAAACGCATGTCCCTAGTTGTTGAACCACACCCTCACCCGTATAATGTGGCGTGGGTGAACAAGTCATCCCTCCCCGTGGCGAAGCGTTGTCTAGTTCCCCTCACCATCAAGGCCTACACCGAATCGGTTTGGTGTGATGTCATCCCCATGAATGTTTGTCACGTCTTACTTGGGTGCCCTTGGTTGTTTGACCATGACGTCACCCACTATGGTCGGGCTAACACTTATGAATTCAAGTTTAATGGCCGTGTCATCGTCTTGAAGCCCTCTCCTCCAAAGGACCCTTCGACCCCGTCCAAGGACACCATCATCCCAGTCGAGAAGAGAGCGTTGGGTCTTATTGGTAGGAAGGAACTTACCCGGGCTACCTTCATGTACGGAGTTCTTTATGCTTTAGTTTGCCTCCAAGTCAAGGACGATGCAGCGATATGTGAGAGCTTAACCCCGACATTGAAGTCGCTCCTAGAAGAATTTGTGGATGTGTATCCGAACGAGCTACCGTCTGAGTTACCCCACATGCGGGACATCCAACATGCCATCGACTTCATCCCCGGCTCCTCCCTGCCAACCTTCCCCATTATCGCCTCAATCCGTCCGCGCATTTAGAACTACAAACCCAGATCTCGGAATTATTGCGAAAGGGATTTATCCGCCATAGCATGAGTCCATGCGCCGTGCCCGCCTTACTTGCCCCCAAGAAGGATGGATCGGGGAGGATGTGTGTGGATAGCTGGGCCATAAACAAAATCTCGGTCAAGTATCGATTCCCCATCCCCCGTCTCGACGATTTGTTAGATATGTTTGTCGGAGCCACGATCTTCTCCAAGTTGGATCTTAGGAGTGGTTACCACCAGATTCGAATTAGAGAAGGGGATGAGTGGAAGACCGCCTTTAAATCTAAGGAGGGCCTTTATGAGTGGTTAGTGATGTCGTTTGGGCTATCCAACGCGCCCAGCACGTTTTCTAGGATGATGACCCATGTTTTCCAACCTTACATGGGGAAATTCATTGTGGTGTACTTCGATGACAACCTGATTTTTAGCACCTCCACGCGTGATCATGAGACGCATTTAAGAATCATCCTAACCACGTTAAGATCAGAAAAATTATTCGTGAACATAAAAAAATGTACCTTCCACGTGACATCCGTCGAGTTCCTCGGTTACCTCGTTAGTTCAAAGGGAATCCATGTCGACCCTAAGAAGGTGCAAGACATAAAGGATTGGCCCGAGCCCGCCAACATTCGGGATGTGCGGAGTTTCCACGGACTCGCCAC
This sequence comes from Platanthera zijinensis, assembly GCA_039513925.1. Classification (NCBI taxonomy): domain Eukaryota; kingdom Viridiplantae; phylum Streptophyta; class Magnoliopsida; order Asparagales; family Orchidaceae; genus Platanthera; species Platanthera zijinensis. Next base: position 136,751,094 of record CM077078.1, on the reverse strand, counting down.
CTTCTACCGGCAGTTTATTAAGGATTTTAGTAGCATAATGGCCCCCGTAATTGAGTGCATGAAGAAGGGTGAGTTTTCTTGGACGAGGTCGGCCGCCAAGGCTTTTCAATTAATTAAGGCGCGCATGTCCGAAGCCCCCCTCTTGCATCTCCCCGATTTATCCAAGGTTTTTTAATTATCGTGTGACGCTTCGGGAGTGGGGATTGGGGCGTATTGAGCCAAGAAGGTCACCCGGTGGGGTACTTCAGTGAGAAGCTTGCCGGCCCGAAATTGAACTATTCTAACTATGATCGGGAATTCTACGCGGTCATCTGATGCCTTCAACATTGGCGGCACTACTTGCTTCCTAAGGAGTTCGTCATCCTATCCGATCACGAGGCGCTACGATTTATCAATTCGCAGTCAAAGGTGAGCCCGCGACATGCTAAATGGGTCTCCTATCTTCAGGAGTACACATTCATCATCAAGCATCTGAAGGGAACCCTCAATCGCGTAGCGGACGCTTTTAGTCGTGTCACGTTATTACTATCATCATTAGAAATTAAGGTGGTGGGCTTTGATAGGATTAAGGACGAATATGTCCACTGCCCAGATTTGAAGGACATATATTTCACCACTCAGGATAACCTGCCCACAACCATTTCTGCATTTTACATTCGTGATGGGTATCTTTTCAATCACTCGAAGCTATGTATTCCCCGCTCATCCCTACGTCACTTCATTGTGTGGGAACTGCATAGCGGCGGGTTAGGAGGCCATTTTGGCCGTGACAAGACTATCGCATTAGTTGAGGACAAATTTTATTGGCCCGACCTTAAGACCATGGTTAGTAAAATCGTGGGAAGTTATCGGGCGTGCCAGTTGGCAAAGGGGAACAAGACGAACGCGGGGCTTTATACCCCTCTCCCGATACCTTTGATGCCTTGGGAAGACGTTAGCATGGACTTCATTCTAGGCCTTCCGATCAGGTTTAGGCGTCACGATTTGATCTTAGTTGTCGTTGACCGTTTTTCCAAGATTGCTTATTTTATCGCTTGCAATAAAACTAACGACGCGTCACATGTCGCTCAACTTTATTTTAAGGAGGTAGTGGGTCACCGCGGCGTCCCAAAATCGATAGTTACTGATAGGGACGTAAAGTTCACGAGCTATTTTTGGAAAACTTTGTGGAGGATAATGGGCACCAAGCTCCTATTTTCTTCGGCCTACCATCCGCAGACGGATGGGCAAATAGAGGTTGTAAATAGAAGTTTGGGTAGTCTGCTGCGCTGCCTTATGGGAGACCACAAGGGTACATGGGATCTTATCCTTCCGCATGCTCAGTTGGCATATAATAATTCCAAAAATAGGTCCACGGGTCTGTCCCCGAATGAAATTGTGCATGGCTATAAGGCCCCGGTGCCACTTGACTTGATTTCGTTACCTCCATCTTTTAAATCAAGCCAATTCGCACAAGATTTTGCCTCTCACATACATGACCTGCATAAACACATTAATGAGACGCTTACCGCTCAATATGCGTCTTATCAAGTTCATGCCAATACACATAAACGAGCGTCTCCCCTGAAAGTCGGCGATTTAGTCATGGTCCATCTCATCCCTGAACGGTTGCCTACGGGAACCTTAAAAAAGTTAGCAGACCGGCGAGCGGGTCCTTTTCGGATCTTAAAGCAGTTAGGCGAAAATGCATTTCTTTTAGAATTACCCATTGATTGGGGGTATTTCCCCTATTTTTAATGTTTCGGACTTAACGCCATATATTGCTCTGCCGCTAGAATTATCTTCCTCCCCGTTTACATTTACTAAAGATTCTCTTGGGCGTAAGACTGAGTGGGGTACGGGATCACTCGTTCCGTCGGTCTCCAAAGGAGGTACGCCGTATGTTGATGAATTAGATTTTCCCCCATTACTGCCTAATGCTTTTCCCAGGTTTGCCAGGACAGCTTTCTTGCCCGACAGGATTCTACAGGATGATGTACTTCCAACTCTGGATGGCAAAGTGCGACGTTTCTTGGTTTGTTGGCGTGGTCGCCCCGCCTCGGATGACTCTTGGCTCCCGGAATTCGAGATCGCGCTCTTGGATGATGCTTTTCTACGACGATATCTGCAGGACAACTCATCGGTGATGAGTCCTTTTAAGGGGGGAGGATTGGTGGAGACGACGAACCACAGCTTATTGAAGACCCTCCCTCATCTCCAACAAAGGACTCGCGTCGCCATGGTGCCCACTCGGGGCGACGTTATAATCTCCGCCCTCGGCTCAAGCCCGTCTAATCCTTTTATTTATGTCATTTTATTTATCGTATTTATTATGCCACTTGTTTAGGCATTTTATTAGTCTCTTTAAGTTTAAAACAAAACAAACATTATTAGCTTTAGTTTCATTTTGGGCTGCTAATAGCCGGATGATGGTTGTAAGCCTATATATAGGCATTGGATGTTTCCTTTTGAAGTATTGAAGAAGAATTTTGAAAACCCTAAACCTACTCTCTCTCCCTTCCCCCTCACTAATTCGGCCGCCCCCTCTCTCCATTCCCAAAAGCCGCCCCTTCCTCTCACCTTTCTCCCCTCTCCCTATTTACATCCTTAACACCATCTCCTCCTCACATGCCGCCCCCTTACCCGACTACCCTTCTTCAACCCGATCGGCCGACCACCCTCTTCCACCCATCTTGGCCGACTACCTCCCTTTGGGTGGAGGTGGAGTATTTCTTGCTCCGAGGAACTTGGAGACGGCGTGACGCGGCGACGGCGGAATCTCTTACTCCATCCGGCACAACTCCGTCGGAGCCGCGGGCGAGTGATCCCTTGGTAAGACAGTCGGAATCATCCATTCCGACTTGGGTAACGATTCTCTCCACTTCCGTGTGTTTCCCTCTTGATTTTTCTAGTGGATGGAGTAATTTTAGCGTTGCTTGCGAATCGTTGATTTTTCGTGGGTTTTGTTTTAAGTATTGCAACATCACTACGCTTTATTTCCGAAAAGGGTTTGGCGAACCCCGCACCTTTTTGTTGGGGGAGATCTACCGTTTCTCGATCGTGTTTTCGGGTAGATCTTCTTTGGTACAACATCGCTCGTCCGGACCGGGTGGGTCCCTTTTGCTAGAAAGTATAACAGACTTTAGCCGCTTGTCCGATCTTTCCGACGGTGTGGCTACCGTGTTGGTTTACTTGTTTAGTTTGCATAATAGTGCGTTGCGTTTTAGTTTGTGTGGTTTTCATCGTGGGTGGTAGACGTCTCGCGCGTTAGAATGCTAAAGTAGTCACGTAAGCGGATAGTGGCCTGCATCAATCATTAAGCTCATAGTTGTTGAAGACTTTACCATAGGTTCTTTGTTCATTGACTGTCCTAAAGAATCTTTCAAAGCAGTCATCCATCTTTTTAGATTTGCTTTGTCTAAAAGACTCATACTCTTCATTGAGCATGGACTTCCTATCATCTTTTACTTCCTCAAAGCCTTCTATGTAGACCACAAGTGTGTCCCACATTTCCTTGGAGGTCTTGCAATGTACAAGATTTTCGAAGGTGAGTCATCAATGACACTAGCAATAATATTTTGTGCCGTTTTGTCCATGGTGGACATAATCACCTAATCTCTATCCATCTCTGTGTATGCCTTAGGCACTCTCACAGTTGGATCTATGGTGGAATCCTTTGTGGGGGACAAAAGGACCTTCCACTGCTATTATATAGATCCTAGGGTCAGATGCTTCCATGAATTGTCTGACAATTTGCTTCTAGAGGCCAAATCCTTCCTTCCTGCAGATTGGTAGTTAAATGGCCCCTAGCTCCTTATAGTTCATTCCTGACCCCATACTTATATCTTATAGCTAACCTTGCAGGTATACTCAGATTGTAAAATCCTTTTTGAGCAACCTCCCACTGACACCACTTGAAAGTTATTACTTCGAGGTTAGCTAGTCACCTAGAGGGGGGGCTGAATAGGTCTTTTAAACTTTCTTAGATCTTTATGTTGTTTATAAATTTTGTGATCTAGAGCTTGTCCTTATTACCTGCAATACAAGAAAGAAACAAGCAACACAGCAAGCACACAAATATTTATAGGGGGTCACTAATGGCCGCGGAATAGAGACCGATTGTGGGTGGTTTGAAATTGTCAGATTCCGCGGGCCGAGTTAGAAGATCGAGTTTTCTAACGAGAGGAGGCAAGTGCACCTATCGCATAGTACTCGGTATTCGGGAGAATACCGAGGTCGTATTGTTCTCGGGGGCGCGTTGATTATATTTACTCCTCCAGGAAGACTATTATCTTTCTATCAGAAAGGTGGGATTTTTAGTTAAATTAAAATGGAAAGAAAGAGAGCAGAATTTTACTAAGTTAGTTTGATGACGGGTTAACGCTCGGCATCGAATCAGATTAAGACTAAAATAATTCTTAACAATTATTGAACTTTGTTTTTAAATTAATAAAAGGCACTTTGCCGTGGAGGTTCCAAAAATATGAGCGCACTTATCTCTAGTAATATTGCTCACCTGAACATTAAGACTATTCGACCAATCGTTAGACCGACGAAGGATTCCTCTTAATGCCCGCTTTACGCTAAGAACCCCGCTATTGGGTGGGGAACCCAATTCGGTAGAACTACGCTCATCCTCTTTCGAGGGTATATACGCAATTCTATTTACCCAAGGGGGATTGGTCCATACGTGCAACCTCTCGGCGTTGCGTATGGATAACGGAAATAGAACCCACACATCGATTATGTGGTCCTATGTATCGTTAACCCGGGGCAAACCTACAGTCCTTAAATTAAAATAAAAAAAAAGTTCTTATATTATTTCAAATCATTTTATATGTCCCAATGCTCTTTGATGCTGAAGGCGAATAGAGATTAGCCACTCATCGGTATGGGGACGGCTTTATGGTTTTTAGTGAAGAATGAGTTGAATTTAAGAACTTAACAGATATAAGAGAAAACATAAAAAATGCAGGACATTTAGATAAATTGAAGGAAAGCTAATTAATGCAGGCACTCACGCACACTTCAAAACCATAATGAAATTAAATAAAACATGTCCTACTCGAATAAGTAGGGGGGAAATAAATGCAAGTAGAAGTCCTACTCAAAACTGAGTAGGCGGTAATTAAAGCAATGCACCATTTAACTCTTAACAAGTAGGCGGAAATAAATGCATAAATAAAAAGAAGCTAAGTTACAAAAAGTTAAAATTACAAGTCCCACTCAAATGAGTGGGCGGAAAATAAAAGCAGAGCTTCGTTTAACTCTTAACGAGTAGGAGGAAATAAATGCACACACACACACACACACTCTACATAATTGAGAAAGCGATAAACAAAGCATGAAAAGCAGTAAAATAGCGAGTCCCGACTCAAATGAGTGGGCGGGAGAATGAAAGCAATAAAACTATCCTCATACACTCACACACATATAGAAATAACACAAAATGAAAGTTACCTAAAAATTAAAACTACAACTTTTCTACCATTAGAACTTGTCAAAAACGATAAAAAAGATGAAATAAAAATTAGAAGAGCAAATGGTTTTTTGAAATTAAAACAAAAGTACAAGGACTTGAAAAATTTAAATGATAACATTTTCATTATTAGGGTCTTACAAAAGTGAGGAAAAAGTGATAATAAACTGAAAATGACGAAAAAGTTTTACATTCCTAAAAAGCTAAGTAAGAAAAAAAAAATCAAACTCACTCTTAGCTCACTTTTGTAAAATCCTAAGGATGAAAACATAAAACTCCAAATCCTAATACATAAAGGAAATAAAATATAAACTACCTTAACTTGGCTAAAATCAAAGTTATTAAAAATCAAAATTATAACCCATTCTTAAGAGTTCATAAAAGTGATTAAAAAGTGAAAATAAAATTTAAAGGAACAAAAAGTTTTACAACCTAAACAAAAACTAAGTTAAAGAAAAGTAAAATCACCTTTATAAAACCTCTTTTACAAAACTCCCAAGGATGCAAGAGTTATAATTTGAAAGTGACATAAAGCTTAAGAAAAGAGGGGTGAACTATCCTTATAACATAACATATATATATACATTTTTTTCATAACAAAGTAACATAAAACTTGAAATTAAAACTTAAAACATATAATCTATCCTAACAATTTTGCATAATGAGGATAAAATAAGAGAAATGAAAACATCACTCCTAAACACACACAAACTTTTCCATAAAGAGAAAAACAAGGAAAAACATAAGAATAAAAAGGGAGATTAAAGTGGGCACACATGTTCATTCCAAAGCCAATGAAGAAGAGAAAAGTTAACATTTTTATTGAATGAAAATAACTATTACAAAGCTAATATAAAGCTAAGCTAAAGCAATACCAAACATAAAAGGAAGGGGGGAGAAAGTTCTCCTTACATGGCAATGGAGTCCAGAAGGACAGCTCACAAAACACACTAAATTTTGCTCAAAAAAGCAAACCCTTGGACCTCACAGAAATTTTTTATTTATAGACAAAAAGTTCGGGTTTGACACGCCCTAGTCACGGGCGTGACATGGGGCATGTCAAATGTTGCGTGTTTTGACTTGGCGAAATCGGGCAGCTGGATTGCGTCTGGAAGCTCGGTTGCTTGACACGTCATCATCACGGGCGTGACCATCATGTCACGGGCGTGATAGAAGGGCATGATTGAACTTTTTAGCTGAATCGATCCGTCAAATTGACGGCAAAGTTGACTTCGGGGAGTTCCATGTGGCATTCATGGGCATGACCAACATGTCACGGGCGTGGCAGGAAGGCGTGTAGAGCTAGCTGGCAGTTCTGGTGTCGGCAGCATTTAGTGTTGAAAAGCGGTTAGTGTCGACATCGACATAGTCGTGACCAACATGTCAAGGGCATGACATGATGGCTTTGAGTGTTTGAACAGTAAAATCGTTGAGTGTCGACAGGCCGAAGGCATTGAGTGCCTGATATGGGCGTGTCAAGTCAAATTTTGACTTTTTCCTGAATATTTCTGGAAAACAAAAATAACTAAGTAAATAATAAAATTTACAAAATATGAAAAATATTTTGAACAAAACAAACAAAAAAGGGCAAAAATAAATTAAAATATCATAATAACAATACTATAAAAGTAGGTATAATTACAACTTATCAAATACCCCCATACTTAAGCTTTTGCTATTCTATAGCAAAAGTTTGAGGTGAACTTATAAGGAATAAAAAAAACCATAAGTTCTGCTACCGCTAAATTAATTATAAGAGAGATCTAAATAAATATACGAGGTATAAGAGTTAAGTACTAAAATTATGTAGATTAATTAAATAGGGCAAAAGTTTTGGCCAAAAGACTTTTTGAAATAATCAAATAGAAAGCAATAATTGTATTGGTTAGTTTAACAAAAATAGTTTTGAATTATATGAACTCTAGCTTATAGGAGTTTTACCGGAAATATTGCAATTTACGAATTATGCTCTCAAAAAGATTTTTGAATTAATTCTAGAGTCATAAAATTGGCTAAGGGGGTTGATGTTGGTTTATGAAGATGCTTGGATTTTGAGGCGAGGTAATTTTTTCTCGAAACTCTAATTTTTTTTTTGATGTGGATTTTATAGGAAAATGAAATCTTATTTTCCTTAACATGAAATTTTTTCTTCTTCTTCATAATAAGAATTAACTAAATGTATATGTGTAGGAGTAATGAATTTTATCCTCTTACTTCGTAACATATAATCTTTTTATTTATTGGGTGCCTATGTTTACAGAATGAAATCTTATTCCCATTGACATAGGATCTTTTTTTGTTTTGGGGGGAAAATTTTTATCATACCAAGTAGGTTATGATTAGTAAGGGAGAAAAGAGAACTAGATTTTTAAATAAAAAATTTTTGAGAGCAACCTTTATAAATTGTACGTTCAAATTTTTCAGAAAGCTAAAAGTAAGAATAATTGAATTCTATAGTCATTATTTTCTAACATGGTACACGTGCTCCTATTTATGAAGAGTTAGAAGTAGTGCCTAAAGTGAGTCCCCTATTTTTACCAAAGTTTAATAAATTCTTTAAAACATAACCCCGGCTATTTAGATTTTTCAATCTATAATTAACAAACGAATAGTGAACAAAGAATTGATCAAATTCACATATAAATAAACTCAAAAAAAATGTTTTGGATAGCAAGAAATTTAAGAATGATTTATTTGATTTATTTATTTCATAAATTATATATTTATTTTTTGAATTTTTGAAGTTATTATCTTTTTTTTGTATTTTTTATTTATTTCTTTAATATATACATACTAGAAAAATGCGAAAATAAAATTTGTTGGATTTTTGAGTTTTGCGAATTTTTTTGTATTTTTAAGTTTTGTGAATTTTTTTTGTATTTTTAATAAAATTTTCATTCTATTTACAAAAATTTGGGAGAAAAAAAGAAGTTATTTACAAGGATGAGAGAAAAAAAGGGAGAGGGGAAAGAGGAAGAATGTTTACAAAAAATATTTACAAAAATTATTTACAAAAATTATTTACAAAAATTAAAACTAGGTTGTCGTGAGATGACTCGTTATGAGGATGGCTCAATGAGCCGGATCTCGCGGACCGAGTTAAAAATAAATCAAAGTATAAAAAATGAAACTTCAAAATTTTTTTGCGATTTTTGTGTTTTATATATTTTTTTATTTTTTAAGTTTTTTTTTGTTTTTGTTTTTGTAAGTGAAAAAGAAAGTACGAAAATATGAAAACACCCCCATACTTTGTTCCAACATTGTCCCTAATATTGTATGTTAAGCATGAGGAACAAAATAGCAGCTATATGTACAAAAAAAGAAGAGGGAGGGGGTGTGGCAGAAAACGTCCCTGATCCGCTCTCGGGGAAGCCCATTAGAAACCCTGTAGTTATTAGAAAAATAGAAAACAAGATAAATAAAGACAAAAAAAAAGATAAGCGTGGGGTGCCTCCTAGGAGCGCTTTATTTATAGTCGCATAGCTTGACTATATTTGGCTGGTTTATAAATCGAGGAGGGATATGGTTTTGCTATACTCGATCACTGAGTTGCCCGCTATGTAACTCTTTAACTGATGACCATTTAAAGTCGCGTAGCGCTATACTCGATCCCCGGCAATGACGCTAAAAACTTGATGGCCGCGGAACATAGACCCTGTGGGTTGTTCGAAATGGTCAAATTCCGCGGGCCGAGTTAGAAGATCGAGTTTTCTAACGAGAGGAGGAATGTACACCTATCGCGTAGTTCTCGGTATTCGGGAGAATACCGAGGTCGTATTGTTCTCGGGGGCGCGTTGGTTATATTTACTCTTCTAAGAAGACTATTATCTAACTATCAGTAAGGTGGGATTTTTAGTTAAATTAAAACAAAACGAAAGAGAGCAGAATTTTACTAAGTTAGTTCGATGACGGGTTAACGCTCGGCATCGAATCAGATCAAGACTAAAATAATTCTTAATAATGATTGAACTTTGATTTTAAATTAATAAAAGGCACTTGGCCGTGGAGGTTCCAAAAATATGAGCGCACTTATCTCTAGGAATATTTCTCACCTAAACATTAAGACTATTCGACCGATCGTTAGACCGACGAAGGATTCCTCTTAATGCCCGCTTTACGCTAAGAACCCCGCTATTGGGTGGGGAACCCAATTCGGTAGAACTACGCTCGTCCTCTTTCGAGGGTATGTACGCAATTCTATTTACCCAAGGGGAATCTGTCCATACGTGCAGCCTCTCGGCGTTGCGTATGGATAACGGAAATAGAGCCCATACATCGATTATGTGGTCCTATGTGTCGTTAACAACAAACCTTAAGTCCTTAAATTAAAATAAAAATAAATTTCTTTAATTATTTCAAATCATTTTATATGTCCCAATGCTCTTCGATGTCGAAGGCTAGTAGAGATTAGCCACTCATCGGTATGGGGAAGGCTTTATGGTTTTTAGTGAAGCGTGAGTTGAATTTAAGAACTAAACAGTTATAAGAGAAAACTTTAAAAAAACAGGACATTTAGATAAATTGAAGGAAAGCTATTTGATGCAGGAACTCACGCACACTTCAAAACCATAAAGAAATTAAATAAAGCAAGTCCTACTCGAATGAGTAGGGGAGAAATAAATGCAAGTACATGTCCTTCTCAAAACTGAGTAGGCGGTAAATTAAAGCAATGCGCCATTTAACTCTTAACGAGTAGGCGGAAATAAATGCATAAATAAAAAGAAACTAAGTTAAAAAAAGTGAAAATTAAAAGTCCTACTCAAATGAGTGGGCGGAAAATTAAAGCAGAGCGTCGTTTAACTCTTAACGAGTAGACGGAAATTAATGCACACACGCACACACTCTACATAATTGAGAAAGCGATAAACAAAGCATGAAAAGTTATCACCTACACTCACACACTCTACATAAATGAATAAAGCAGTAAAATAGCGAGTCCCGGCTCAAATGAGTGGGCGGGAGAATGAAAGCAATAAAACTATCCTCATACACTCACACACACATAGAAATAATACAAAATGAAAGTTACCTAAAAATTAAAACTACAACTTTTCTACCATTACAACTTGTCAAAAATGATAAAAAAGATGAAATAAAAATTAAAAGAGCAAATGGTTTTTTGAAATTAAAACAAAAGTACAAGGATTTGAAAAATTTAAATGATAACATTTTCATTCTTAGGGTCCTACAAAAGTGAGGAAAAAGTGATAATAAACTGAAAATGACGAAAAAGTTTTACATTCCTAAAAAGCTAAGTAAGAAAAAAATCAAACTCACTCTTAACTCACTTTTGTAAAATCCTAAGGATGAAAACATAAAACCCCAAATCCTAATACATAAAGGAAATAAAATATAAACTACCTTAACTTGGCTAAAATAAAAGTTATTAAAAATCAAAATTATAACTTTTCATTTCTTAAGAGTTCATAAAAGTGACTAAAAAGTGAAAATAAAATTTAAAGGAACAAAAAGTTTTACAACCTAAATAAAAACTAAGTGACATAAAGCTTAAGAAAAGAGGGGAGAACTATCCTTATAACACAACATATATATATATATACATTTTTTTCATAACAAAGAAACATAAAACTTGAAATTAAAACTTAAAACATAAAAGCTATCCTAACACTTTTGCATAATGAGGAAAAAAATAAGAGAAATGAAAACATCACTCCTAAACACACACACACTTTTCCATAAAGAGAAAAACTAGGAAAAACATAAGAATAAAAAGGGAGAATAAAGTGGGCACACATGTTAATTCCAAAGCCAATTAAGAAGAGAAAAGTTAACATTTTTAATGAATGAAAATAACTATTACAAAGGTAATACAATGCAAAGCTAAAGCAATACCAAACATAAAAGGAAGGGGGGAGAAAGTTCTCCTTACATGGCAATGGAGTCCACAAGGGCAGCCCACAAAACACACTAAATTTGGCTCAAAAAATTGAACCCTTGGACCTTACAGAAATTTTTTATTTATAGACAAAATTTCGGGTTTGACATGCCCTAGTCACGGGAGTGACAGGGGGCATGTCAAAGGTTGCATGTTTTGACTTGGCGAAATCCGGCAGCTAAATTGCTTCTCGAAGCTCGGGTGCGTGACACGTCATCATCACGGGCATGACCATCATGTCACGGGCATGATAGAAGGGCGTGACTGAACTGTTTAGCTGAATCGAATCGTCGAATTGACGGCAAAGTTGACTTCGGGGAGCTCCACGTGCCAGTCACGGGCGTGACCAGCATGTCACGGGCATGACTAATTTGTCACGGGCGTGTCAAGAGAGAATGTAGAGCTAGCTGACAGTTCTGCTGTCGGCAGCGTTGAGTGTTGAAAAGCGTTGAATGTCGACATCGACACGGGCATGACCAGCATGTCACGGGCGTGACAAGATGGCGTTGAGTGTTTGAACAGTAAAATCATTGAGTGTCGATTAGCCGAAGGAGTTAAGTGCTTTACACGGGCGTGTCAAGTAAATGACACGGGCGTGTCAAGTCAAATTTTGACTTTTTCCTGAATTTTTCTGGAAAACAAAAATAACTAAGTTAGAAATAAAATTTACAAAATATGAATAGTTTATTGAACAAAACAAACAAAAAAGGGCAAAAATAAAGTAAAATATCATAATAAAGATACTATAAAAGTAGGTATAATTACAACTTATCAAATACCCCCATACTTAAGCTTTTGCTATTCCAGAGCAAAAGTTTGAGGTGAACTTATAAGGAATAATAAAAAACCCTAAGTTTTGCTACCGCTAAATTAATTATAAGAGAGATCTAAAATAAATATTATGGGTATAAGAGTTAAGTCCTAAAATTCTGTAGATGATTTAAACAGGGCAAAATTTTTTGCCAAAAGACATCTTGATGTAATCAAATAGAAAGAAATAATTATATTGGTTAGATTAACAAAAATAGTTTGGAATTATATGAACTCTAGCTTATAGGAGTTTTACCGGAAATAATGCAATTTACGAATTATGCTGTCAAAAAGATTTTTTAATTACTACTAGAGTCATGAAATTTGCTAAGGGGGTTGGTTTATGAAGAGCTTGGATTTTGAGGCGAGGTAATTTTTTCTCGAACCTCCAAATTTTTTTTTTATGTGGATGTTATAGGAAAACGAAATCTTATTTTCCTTAACATGAATTTTTTTTCTTCTTCTTCATAATAAGAATTAACTCAATGTATATGTGTAGGAGTAATGTATTTTATCCTCTTACTTCGTAACATATAATCTTTTAATTTATTGGGTGCCTATGTTTACGGAACGAAATATTATTCCCATTGACATAAGATATTTTTTTGTTTTGGGGGGAAAATTTTTTATCATACCAAGTAGGTTATGATAAGTAATGGAGAAAAGAGAACTAGATTTTTAATTAAAAAAATTTTGAGAGCAACCTTTATAAATTGTACGTTCCAATTTTTCAGAAAGCTAAAAGTAAGCATAATTGATTTCTATAGTCGTTATTTTCTAACATGGTACAAGTGCTCCTATCTATGATGAATTAGAAGTAGTGCCTAAAGCGAGTCCCCTATATTAAACAAACTATAATAAATTCTTTAAAACTTAACCCCGGCTATTTTGATTTTTCAATCTATAATTAACAAACGAATAGTGAACAAAGAATTGATCAAATTCGCATATTAATAAACTCAAAACAAAAGTTTTGGATAGCAAGAAACTTAAGAATGATATATTTGATTTATTTATTTCATAAATTATATATATATATTTTTAATTTTTGAAGTTATTATCTTTTTTTTGTATTTTTGTATTTATTTCTTTAATATATACATATTAGAAAAATGCGAAAATAAAATTTGTTGGATTTTTTAGTTTTGCGTATTTTTTTGTATTTAAGTTTTGTGAATTTTTTTTGTATTTTTAATAAAATTTTCATTATATTTACAAAAATTTGGGAGAAAAAGAGAAGTTATTTACAAGGATGAGAGAGAAAATAGGAGAGGGGAAAGAGGAAGAATATTTACAAAAAAAATTTTACAAAAAATTTTTACAAAAATTTTTTACAAAAATTAAAACTAGGTTGCCGTGAGATGACTCATTATGTTGATGGCTCGATGAGCCGGATCTCGCGGACCGAGTTAAAAATAAATCAAAGCTTCAAAAATGAAACTTCAAATTTTTTTTGTGATTTTTGTGTTTTATATATTTTTTTATTTTTTAAGTTTTTTTTTGTTTTTGTAAGTGAAAAAGAAAGTACGAAACTATGAAAACACCCTCATACTTAGTTCCAACAATGTCCCCAATGTTGTATGCTAAGCATGAGGAACAAAATAGCAGCTATAAGTACAAAAAAAGAAGAGGGGGGGGGGGGGCAGAAAACTTCCCTGATCCGCGCTCGGGGAAGCCCATTAGAAACCCTGTAGTTATTAGAAAAATAGAAAACATGATAAATAAAGACGAAAAAAAAAGATAAGTGTTGTGTGCCTCCCAGGAGCATTTTGTTTATAGTGGTGTAACTTGACTATTTTTGGCGGGTTTATAAGTCGAGGAGGAATATGGTTTCGCTATACTCGATCACTGAGTCGCCCGCTATGTAACTCTTTAACCGATGACCGTTTAAAGTCGCGTAGCGCTATACTCGATCCCCGACAATGACGCAAAAACTTGATGGTTGCGGAATAGAGACCGACTGTGGGTGGTTCGAAAAGGTCAGGTTCCTCGGGCCGAGTTAGAAGATCGAGTTTTCTAATGAGAGGAGGCAAGTGCACCTATCGCGTAGTACTCGGTATTCGGGAGAATACCGAGGTCGTATTGTTCTCGGGGGCGCGTTGATTATATTTACTCTTCCAGGAAGACTATTATCTTACAATCAGTAAGGTGGGATTTTTAGTTAAATTAAAATCGAAAGTAAGAGAGCAGAATTTTACTAAGTTAGTTCTATGACGGGTTAACGCTCGATATCGAATCGGATTAAGACTAAAATAATTCTTAACAATTATTGAACTTTCTTTTTAAATTAATAAAAGGCACTTTGCCGTGGAGGTTCCAAAAATATGAGCGCACTTATCTCTAGGAATATTGCTCACCTGAACATTAAGACTATTCGACCGATCGTTAGACCGACGAAGGATTCCTCTTAATGCCTGCTTTACGCTAAGAACCCCACTATTGGGTGGGGAACCCAATTCGGTAGAACTACGCTCATCCTCTTTCGAGGGTATGTACGTAATTCTATTTACCCAAGGGGGATCGTTCTATACGTGCAACCACTCGGCGTTGCGTATGGATAACGGAAATAGAGCCCACACATCGATTATGTGGTTCTTATGCGTCGTTAACCCGAGGCAAACCTTAAGTCCTTAAATTAAAATAAAAATAAAGATCTTTAATTATTTCAAATCATTTTATATGTCCCAATGCTCTTCGATGCCGAAGGATAATAGAGATTAGCTAGTCATCGGTATGGGGACGGCTTTATGGTTTTTAGTGAAGCGTGAGTTGAATTTAAGAACTAAACAGTTATAAGAGAAAACTTAAAAAAAAACAGGACATTTAGATAAATTGAAGGAAAGCTAATTGATGCAGGCACTCACGCACACTTCAAAACCATAAAGAAATTAAATAAAGCAAGTCCTACTTGAATGAGTAGGGGGGAAATAAATGCAAGTACATGTCCTTCTCAAAACTTAGTAGGTGGTAAATTAAAGCAATGCGCCATTTAACTCTTAACGAGTAGGCGGAAATAAATGCAAAAATAAAAAGAAACTAAGTTAAAAAGAGTGAAAATTACAAGTCCCACTCAAATGAGTGGGCGGAAAATTAAAGAAGAACGTCGTTTAACTCTTAATGAGTAGACGGAAATTAATGCACACACGCACACACTCTACATAATTGAGAAAGCGATAAACAAAGCATGAAAAGTTATCACCTCTACTCACACACTTTACATAAATGAATAAAGCAGTAAAATAGCGAGTCCCGGATCAAATGAGTTGGCGGGAGAATGAAAGCAATAAAACTATCCTCATACACTCACACACACATAGAAATAATACAAAATGAAAGTTACCTAAAAATTAAAACTACAACTTTTCTACCATTACAACTTGTAAAAAATGATAAAAAAGATGAAATAAAAATTAAAAGAGCAAATGGTTTTTTGAAATTAAAACAAAAGTACAAGGACTTTAAAAATTTAAATGATAACATTTTCATTCTTAAGGTCCTACAAAAGTGAGGAAAAAGTGATAATAAACAGAAAATGACGAAAAAGTTTTATATTCCTAGAAAGCTAAGTAAGAAAAAAAAAATCAAACTCAATCTTAACTCACTTTTGTAAAATCCTAAGGATGAAAACATAAAACCCCAAATCCTAATACATAAAGGAAATAAAATATAAACTACCTTAACTTGGCTAAAATCAAAGTTATTAAAAATCAAAATTATAACTTTTCATTTCTTAAGAGTTCATAAAAGTGATTAAAAAGTGAAAATAAAATTTAAAGGAACAAAAAGTTTTACAACCTAAATAAAAACTAAGTTAAAGAAAAGTAAAATCACCTTTATAAAACCTCTTTTACAAAACTCCCAAGGATGCAAGGGTTATAATTTGAAAGTGACATAAAGCTTAAGAAAAGATGGGAGAACTATCCTTATAACACAACATATATATATATACATTTTTTTCATAATAAAGAAACATAAAACTTGAAATTAAAACTTAAAACATAAAAGCTATCCTAACACTTTTGCATAATGAGGAAAAAATAAGAGAAATGAAAACATCACTCCTAAACACACACACACTTTTCCATAAAGAGAAAAACTAGGAAAAACATAAGAATAAAAAGGGAGAATAAAGTGGGCACACATGTTAATTCAAAAGCCAATTAAGAAGAGAAAAGTTAACATTTTTATTGAATGAAAATAACTATTACAAAGCAAATACAAAGCTAAGCTAAAGCAATACAAAACATAAAAGGAAGGGGGGAGAATGTTCTCCTTACATGGCAATGGAGTCCACAAGGGCAGCCCACAAAACACACTAAATTTGGCTCAAAAAAGTGAACCCTTGGACCTCACAGAAATTTTTTATTTATAGACAAAATTTCGGGTTTGACACGCCCTAGTCACGGGAGTGATAGGGGGCATGTCAAAGGTTGCGTGTTTTTACTTGGCAAAATCTGGCAGCTGGATTTCTTCTAAAAGCTCGGGTGCATGACACGTCATCATCACGGGCGTGACCATCATGTCACGGGCGTGATAGAAGGGCGTGACTGAACTGTTTAGCTGAATCGATCCGTTGAATTGACGGCAAAGTTGACTTCAGGGAGCTCCACGTGCCAGTCACGGGCGTGACCAGCATGTCACGGGCATGACCAGCATGTCACGGGCGTGTTAAGAGAGAATGTAGAGCTAGCTGGCAGTTCTACTGTCGGCAGCATTGAGTGTTGAAAATCGTTGAATGTCGACATCGACACGGGCGTGACCAGCATGTCACGGGCGTGACATGATGGCATTGAGTGTTTGAACAATAAAATTGTTGAGTGTCGATTGGCCGAAGGCGTTGAGTGCTTTACACGGCCGTGTCAAGTAAATGACACGGGCGTGTCAAGTCAAATTTTGACTTTTTCCTGAATTTTTCTGGAAAACAAAAATAACAAAGTTAGAAATAAAATTTACAAAATATGAACAATTTATTGAACAAAACAAACCAAAAAGGGCAAAAATAAAGTAAAATATCATAATAATAATACTATAAAAGTAGGTATAATTACAACTGATCAAATAACCTCATACTTAAGCTTTTGCTACTCCAGAGCAAAAGTTTGAGGTGAACTTATAAGGAATAATAAAAAACCCTAAGTTCTGCTACTACTAAATTAATTATAAGAGAGATCTAAATAAATATTAGGGGTATAAGAGTTAAGTCCTAAAATTATGTAGATGATTTAAACAGGGCAAAAATTTTGGCCAAAAGACATCTTGATGTAATAAAATAGAAAGAAATAATTGTATTGGTTAGATTAACAAAAATAGATTGGAATTATATGAACTCTAACTTATAGGTGTTTTACCGGAAATAATGCAATTTACCAATTATGCTGTCAAAAAGATTTATTAATTAATACTAGAGTCATAAAATTTGCTAAGGGGGTTGAAGTTGGTTTATGAAGAGCTTGGATTTTGAGGCGAGGTAATTTTTTCTCGAACCTCCAATTATTTTTTTTTTGATGTGAATGTTATAGGAAAATGAAATCTTATTTTCCTTAACATGAATTTTTTTTTCTTCTTCATAATAAGAATTAACTCAATGTATATGTGTAGGAGTAATGAATTTTATCCTCTTACTCCGTAATATATAATCTTTTAATTTATTGGGTGCCTATGTTTACGGAACGAAATATATTCCCATTGACATAGGATTTTTTTTGTTTTGGGGGGAAATTTTTTTATCATACCAAGTAGGTTATGATAAGTAATGGAGAAAAGAGAACTAGATTTTTAATTAAAAAATTTTTGAGAGCAACCGTTATAAATTGTACGTTCCAATTTTTCAGAAAGTTAAAAGTAAGCATAATTGAATTCTATAGTCGTTATTTTCTAACATGGTACACGTGCTCCTATCTATGAAGAATTAGAAGTAGTGCCTAAAGCGAGTCCCCTATTTTAAACAAACTATAATAAATTCTTTAAAACTTAACCCCGGCTATTTAGATTTTTCAATCTATAATTAACAAACGAATAGTGAACAAAGAATTGATCAAATTCGCATATTAATAAACTCAAAACAAAAGTTTTGGATAGCAAGAAACTTAAGAATGATATATTTGATTTATTTATTTCATAAATTATAATATATATTTTTAATTTTTGAAGTTATTTTCTTTATTTTTGTATTTTTGTATTTATTTCTTTAATATATACATATTAGAAAAATGTGAAAAAAAAATTTGTTGGATTTTTTAGTTTTGCGAATTTTTTTGTATTTTTAAGTTTTGTGATTTTTTTTTGTATTTTTAATAAAATTTTCATTCTATTTACAAAAATTTGGGAGAAAAAGAGAAGTTATTTACAAGGATGAGAGAGAAAAAGGGAGAGGGGAAAGAGGAAGAATATTTACAAAAAATATTTACAAAAAATATTTACAAAAATATTTACAAAAATAAAAACTAGGTTGCCGCGAGATGACTCGTTATGTTGATGGCTCGATGAGCCAGATCTCGCGGACCGAGTTAAAAATAAATCAAAGTTTCAAAAATGAAACTTCAAAATTTTTTGTGATTATTGTGTTTTATATATTTTTTTATTTTTTAAGTTTTTCTTTTGTTTTTGTAAGTGAAAAAGAAAGTACGAAAATATGAAAACACCCCCATACTTAGTTCCAACAATGTCCCCAATGTTGTATGCTAAGCATGAGGAACAAAATAGCAGCTATATGTAAAAAAAAGAGGGGGGGGGGGGGGCAGAAAACTTCCCTGATCCGCGCTCGGGGAAGCCCATTAGAAACCCTGCAGTTATTAGAAAAATAGAAAACATGATAAATAAAGACGAAAAAAAGATAAGTGTGGGGTGCCTCCCAGGATCGTTTTGTTTATAGTGGTGTTGCTTGAATATATTTGGCAGGTTTATAAGTCGAGGAGGGATATGGTTTCGCTATACTCGATCACTGGGTCGCCCGCTATGTAACTCTTTAACCGATGACCGTTTAAAGTCGCGTAGCGCTATACTCGATCCCCGACAACGACGCAAAAACTTGATGGCTGCGGAACAGAGACCGACTGTGGGTTGTTCAAAATGGTCAGATTCCTCGGGCCGAGTTAGAAGATCGAATTTTCTAATGAGAGGAGGCAAGTGCACCTATCACGTAGTACTCGGTATTCGGGAGAATACCGAGGTCGTATTGTTCTCGGGGGCGCGTTGATTATATTTACTCTTCCAGGAAGACTACTATCTTACAATCAGTAAGGTGGGATTTTTAGTTAAATTAAAACCGAAAGTAAAAGAGCAGAATTTTACTAAGTTAGTTCTATGACGGGTTAACGCTCGACATCGAATCGGATTAAAACTAAAATAATTCTTAACAATTATTGAACTTTGTTTTTAAATTAATAAAAGGAACTTGGCCATGGAGGTTTCAAAAATATGAGCGCACATATCTCTAGGAATATTGCTCACCTAAACATTAAGACTATTCGACCGATCGTTAGACCGACGAAGGATTCCTCTTAATGCCTGCTTTACGCAAAGAACCCCGCTATTGGGTTGGGAACCCAATTCGGTAGAACTACGCTCATCCTCTTTCGAGGGTATGTACGTAATTCTATTTACCCAAGGGGGATCGGTCTATACGTGCAACCTCTCGGCATTGCGTATGGATAACAGAAATAGAGCCCACACATCGATTATGTTGTCCTATGCGTCGTTAACCCCGGGCAAACCTTAAGTCCTTAAATTAAAATAAAAATAAAGTTATTTAATTATTTCAAATCATTTTATATGTCCCAATGATCTTCGATGCCGAAGGATAATATAGATTAGCCACTAATCAGTATGGGGACGGCTTTATGGTTTTTAGTGAAGCATGAGTTGAATTTAAGAACTAAACAGTTATAAGAGAAAACATAAAAAAACAGGACATTTAGATAAATTGAAGGAAAGCTAATTGATGCAGGCACTCACGCACACTTCAAAACCATAAAGAAATTAAATAAAGCAAGTCCTACTCGAATGAGTAGGGGGAAATAAATGCAAGTACAAGTCCTACTCAAAACTGAGTAGGCGGTAAATTAAAGCAATGCACCATTTTACTCTTAACGAGTAGGCGGAAATAAATGCATAAATAAAAAGAAACTAAGTTACAAAAAGTGAAAATTACAAGTCCTACTCAAATTAGTGGGCGGAAAATAAAAGCAGAGCGTCGTTAAACTTTTAATTAGTAGGCGGAAATAAATGCACACACACACACACACACTCTACATAATTAAGAAATCGGTAAACAAAGCATGAAAAGTTATCACCTACATTCACACACTCTATATAAATGAATAAAGCAGTAAAATCGCGAGTCCCGGCTCAAATGAGTGGGCGGGAGAATGAAAGCAATAAAATTATCCTCATACACTCACACACACATAGAAATAACCCAAAATGAAAGTTACCTAAAAATTTAAACTACAACTTTTCTATCATTATAACTTGTCAAAAACGATAAAAAAGATGAAATAAAAATTAAAAGAGCAAATGGTTTTTTGAAATTAAAACAAAAGTACAAGGACTTGAAAAATTTAAATGATAACATTTTCATTCGTAGGGTCTTACAAAAGCGAGGAAAAAGTTATAATAAACTGAAAATGACGAAAAAGTTTTACATTCCTAAGAATCTAAGTAAGAAAAAAAATCAAACTCACTCTTAGCTCACTTTTGTAAAATCCTAAGGATGAAAACATAAAACCCCAAATCCTAATACATAAAGGAAATAAAATATAAACTATCTTAACTTTGCTAAAATCAAAGTTAATCAAAATTATAACTTTTCCATTCTTAAGACTTCATAAAAGTGATTAAAAAGTGAAAATAAAATTTAAAGGAACAAAAAGTTTTACAACCTAAACAAAAACTAAGTTAAAGAAAAGTAAAATCACCTTTACAAAACACCTTTTACAAAACTCCAAAGGATGCAAGGGTTATAATTTGAAAGTGACATAAAGCTTAAGAAAAGAGGGGAGAACTATCCTTATAACATAACATATATATATACATTTTTTTCATAACAAAGAAACATAAAACTTGAAAATAAAACTCTAAACATAAAAGCTATCCTAACACTTTTGCATAATGAGGATAAAATAAGAGAAATGAAAACATCACTCCTAAACACACACACACTTTTCCATAAAGAGAAAAACTAGGAAAAACATAAGAATAAAAAGGGAGAATAAAGTGGGCACACATGTTCATTCCAAAGCCAATTAAGAAGAGAAAAGTTAACATTTTTATTGAATGAAAATAACTATTACAAAGCTAATACAAAGCTAAGCTAAAGCAATACCAAACATAAAAGGAAGGGGGGAGAAAGTTATCCTTACATGGCAATGGAGTCAACAAGGAAAGTCCACAAAACAAACTAAATTTGGCTCAAAAAAGTGAACCCTTGGACCTCACAGAAATTTTTTATTTATAGACAAAAAGTTCAGGTTTGACACACCCTAGTCACAGCGTGACAGGGGGCGTGTCAAAGGTTGCGTGTTTATACTTGGCAAAATCCGGCAGTTGGATTGCTTCTGGGAGCTCGGGTTCATGACACGTCATCGTCATGGGCATTACCATCATGTCACGGGCGTGATAAAAGAGCGTGACTTAACTGTTTAGCTGAATCAATCCGTCAAATTTACAGCAAAGTTGACTTCGGGGAGCTCCACGTGGCAATTACGGGAGTGAGCAACATGTCACGGGTATGTCAGGAGGGTGTGTAGAGCTACCTTGCAGTCTTAGCTTCGGCAGCGTTGAGTGTTAAAAAGCATTGAGTGTCGACATAGATACAGGCGTGACCAGCATGTCACGGGCATGACATGATGGCGTTGAATGTTTGAATAGTAAAATCATTGAGTGTCGACTGGCCGAAGGCATTGAGTGCCTGACACGGGCATGTCAAGTTAATGACACGGCCGTGTCAAGTCAAATTTTGACTTTTTCCCGAATTTTTCTAGAAAACAAAAATAACTAAGTTAGAAATAAAATTTACAAAATATGAACAATTTATTGAACAAAATAAACAAAAAAGGGCAAAAATAAAGTAAAATATCATAATAATAATACTATAAAAGTAGGTATAATTAAAACTTATCATTCACCAATTGGGTTCATCTACTTTCCCTCCCACCTATACAACTGATTTTTTGAACTAGGCACAAACTCCACCAATATGCTCCTCAGAGCTTACACCTCAGGCCCTCATCCTTACACACATATTCTTTTCAGAATCCAAACTCAGAACCACAATGGTTACTACCTTAGAGCCCTGCAGTGCTCCTACAACTCAGTGGTCCATTGACCACCAACCTTAGCCTTATTTATAAGGCCTACAGCTTAGGCTTCTAAACCCTATAACTTCAGGCACTTAGCCCTACTCTCAGAGTGCTGAAGCACTCCTACAACTCAGTACCTATCTAGGTACATACCTTAGTGCCCTTCTAGGCACCTATAGCTCAGTCTCCTCTATGTCCTTCAACTCAGAGACACACAAGTCACCTACAACTCAGTGACTCACTAGTTACCTACCTCAGGCACTTGGCCCTACACTCAGGCTGGGAGGACAGACCTACCTCAGATCCACAATTGGATCCTACCTTAGAGAACAGCACTCTCCTTACTCAGGCACTTAAACCCTACAGCTCAGATCTGCACTTGGATCCAACCTAAGTAGCCCAACAGGTCACCTACCTCAGCGACAAATTTATCACCTACCACTCTAGCACAAAGTGCCCTACACTCAGATTCAAATAAACTGAATCCTACAGGAAAGTAATCAGTAAATTGAAATACTTACTCAGAGATAAATCTCGGAGTCTAACTTATTGTACAGAGCAGATATAAGTCCAGCCCACTTGTTGTAGAAGGAATTAGTCTTCTTCTACACCTACAAATTTCTCTACTGTACAAAAGACAACTAACTGCTGTTGAAGGTTTTCATCCCTTCACACAGCTAACTCCTCTTGCTGATAGATTGAATCAGCCAACTTGTTCTTCAAGGAACACTCTTGCTAAACTGGAAGAAGCTTCAGCTATCTTTGTCTTTTGGCTTTCACTGCTGGACTTTGCTTTCAAGCTTGTCGAAGAAGATGAAGTCCAGCTACCCCTTTTTCATTTTCTGCTTTCATTCTCATTTTTTGTTAACCCTAATCTTCTTTTCTTATATTAGTTTTATATCTGTTGATTTGAATCAACATCACAATTTTGAATGTGGGCCCAGTCAAGTATGATGAGCGCCACCACCATCAGAAGAAGACAAATAGTAGCTTCCAGCGCTACTGTAGCTTTCCCGCAATGAAATGAAGTACTTGGACTTAGCTCGACAATCATCGAGATGAGATCGACAAACTCTATGCTGAGCTCGACGAATTTCAGAATCTCTAACTTTAAATTTATCTCGACGAAATATGAGATCTTCTCGACGAACTCTTAATCTTCAAACTTTAACTTGAGCTCGACGAAAGGCGGGCTCAGCTCGACGAACTTAGAATCTTCAAACCTTAACTCTAGCTCAACGAAAGGTGTGCTCGGCTAGATGAACTCTAAATCTCCGACATTTAGCTTGAGCTCGACGATCTGTGAGCTGAGCTCGACAAACTCTAAATTCAGTTCGACGAACTCTACTTTCTAGACATAGAAAATTTCAGTTGTCTTTGTCTTAGTGGTTCCTTCTCAACTGTCTCATCAGTTTCTTCTTTATAGCTGAGACTCTTCTGTCTCAGCAGTTTCTTCTCAACTATCTCAACAATTTCTTCTTCACAGCTGAGAATGTCATCTATCTCAGCGGTTTAGCTGAGACCAACACTTATCTCGATGTTTTGTGTTGAGCTTCTCAACTATCTCAGCGGTTATGCTGTGACATTCTTCTCACCTATCTCAGTTGTCTACAAGGTTATGCCTTAGTAAAATTATCTGACTTCCAGCTTCCTCTTCCTGTTCACCTATCCAATCAAGGACAACCTGCATGCAATAACTCAAGCATACATCAAATACATTATATGTGTATTGCTTTGACCAGTTTGACTTCTTTCAAATCTAGAACATTGGGGTCAATGGAACGAACAATAAGGCCATTCATATCTAAGGCTGAGCTTCTTCCTACCACGTACACGTGACACTCCATGCATTGGCCTAATCTTCAAGAACACCTTATAACCCACTTATAAATGCACCATACAGTTTTTGGAATTATAATACTTTGCCTAACGACTTTGTGCCTCCAGCATGTAGTATCTTTTCAATCTAACTATAGCATCAGTATCCTCAATATACTCAAATCCCAAAGCCTTTGGGTCTTCATCCTACACCCATGATAATAGAGTTCTACACCTTCTCCCATAAAGCGCTTCGTTGGGTTCCATCCCGATGCTGGCATGATGACTGTTGTTATACGAAAATTCCACCGGTAGTAAGTGCTTTTCCTACACCTCTCCTCTATCCAATTTACACAACCTTAATAGATGTTCCATGGTTTTAATAATCCTCTCAGAAGGGCCATCCTCTGAGGATGAAAAGTCGTGCTAAAGGTAAGGCGAGAACCCAATTATGCTTGAAATTCCTTCCATTACTTAGAGGTAAAACGACCATCGCATTCTGAGACTTTTGACTTGGGATTCCCATGGTACCGTAGAAACTGTTCCATGAAGAGACATACCAATACACCTACATGTGTCTCTTTCCACATGGGAATAAACCTGGGGACCTTAGTCAAGTGATCCATAATCACCAAAACTTAGTAATTCCTTGATTGTTATCAGGGAAGGTCGTGAACAAAATCTGTGGATATATCTTCAAACTTCCACTCCAAAAAGGGTAACAGTTATAACAATCCTCTAGGGCTCTTGCACTCCACCTTCACCTTTTGGCAAGCCTTATAGTCTGTAACATAATACCTGACAGCTCTCTTCATTCCTATAAGAACATGTTCTTCCGCTAGTCATTATACTTCTTGGAAATCTCAGGATGGAACGAATACTTGGTGCACTGTGCTTCTCTCTTATTATCTTCCTGAATTTCACGGCCATTAAGAATATAGAGCCTGCAATAGAAATGAATGAGGCCATCCTTCAGAGTATACTCTTCAGTATATCCATTCTTAATTGCATTAATCACAGGGGCCAAGGCAGCATCCTTCCCTTTCTCTGTACAGATCCACTCACGGATGTAACACACTATAATCAAGGCGGCTAGATATTCCGTATATGTTTCAGAATGATTCTTCCAAATTAGCGTAGTCATTATCTCCTAATGCACACAAGCCAATTCCATAGTCATTATTCGGGGTTTGGGGATCGAGGCTGGTACATTTCTGCTTCATGAATCTGCTACGGAGTTTGCTTTCCCGGGGTGGTAGTTAAATGTAAACTCATAAGCACAATAAAATTCTAACCACTACTGCTGCCTCAAATTCAACTCCTTTTGAGTCTGAACATATTTCAAATTCTTATGGTCCAAAAAGATGTTGCAATGGATGCCATATAAGTTGTGTCTCCAAAACTTTAAGGCGAACACAACAGCCCCAAACTCCAAGTCATATACTTGATAATTAATCCCATGCTTCTTCAAATGTCTTGAAGCGTAAGCAATCACATGCCCGTTCTACATCAATATTGCACCCATCCTTTCATAGGAAGCTTCAGTGTAAACAGGAAATCCTTCTTTCCTAGATGGAAGGGCTAGAATGGGTGCATAGGTAAGTCTATCCTTCAGCTCTTGGAATGCAGCTTTGCACCGGGTGTCCACTCATATTGCAGAGCTTTCTTTATCAAAGTAGTGAGCGGGAGGGAGATCTTTGAAAATCCCTCCATAATCTTACGATAATACCATGCGAGTCCAAGAAAACTTCGCACGTGGCCTGCCGACCTCAATGGTGACCACTCTTTCACGACATGCACCTTGGCTAGGTCTACTGCGAATCCAGCACCACTTATAACATGGCCCATGAAGGCAACTTCTTAGAGCCAAAACTCGCATATGTTAAATTTAGCATACAAGGAGTGCTCCTTTAGCTTCTTCAAAACTAAGGCCAACTGATCCGCATGAACCTTCTCCATCTTAGAATAGACCAACATATCATCAATGAATATGTTGACGAAGATATCCAGGTATGTATCAAACACCCTATTCTTCTCGCTCATGAATGTAGAAGGGGCGTTTGTAAGTCCAAACAGCATCACCGTGAACTCATACAGGCTGTACCTCGGACAAAAGATCATTTTTTGGATAACTTCCTCTCGAACTTTAAACTGGTAGTATCCCGATCGTAAATCCAACTTAGATAACCAGTACGCCGCTACCAGTTGATCAAAAAGCACATTGATCCGGTGTAACGGGTAAGTATTTCACATGGTCAATTGGTTAAGCTCCTGGTAATCTATACATAATCGAAGCGATCAATCCTTATTCTTTACAAACAACACTGGAGCTCTCCATGGTGACGAACTTAGGTAAACAAATTCAGAGTCTACCACCTACTAAAGCATCCCACGAAACCCTGCTTGCTCTTTCGAGGCCATCCAGTATGTGGTTTGAGAGACGGGTTTGACACCCGGTACTTGTTTGATCTGAAAGTCCACTTCTCTTTCTGGGGGTATTCCTGGCACTTTTCGTGGAAACATCCGGAAAATCCCGAACTATGGAAACATCCGCTATGCTGACTACTTCATCTTCATCTCAAAATTTATGGAGAAAAGTTCGTATCCCTTCACATAATTCTTGTTGGCCTGAATAGAGGATATTAACGTACGAGATACAGATTTAATATCTCGGAAGATGATCTCTAAATCCTCGAGGGTTATCATAATTTCTTTGTATACATAGTCAATCCGGGCCTTAGTCCACTCCAGACAGGTCATGCAAAAAATGAGATCGAACTTGGGTAGCAACAACACCATTATCGGGGTTTCTAAAAGCTTCCCTCCTATGTACACATCCGTGATGCATTTAGCGGATGCATTTATCACGAAACCGTGTAGGAGTCGAACTCTTTGTTTGACTCCTTATAATGAAGCACCCCTTCCAAGTCCTTCACAAAATCTGACAACACAAACATGTGTCGCACCCGAATCAAATATGGAATAGAAAGGTTATGTGCTTATATTCACCATGCCATTATGTTAACCAAAATATTGCTAATTTACCGGATTTTAGGTATAAGTAAGGGAATATACTTATGCATAACATACCTGCTTTGATGTCCTGTGGGTCCTGCATTGCGTCATATCCAACCAGAAAATTTACTCCAACGGGGGTCCGGGATTTCTTTCTTGCAGTCTTCGTCTTCGACCATGAACTCACCCTCACCCTCACAGAGCTGCTAGAGTGAAAACAGGGGGAACATTCCCACCTACTTACGGGTAGTGACGTCAGATATGGCCTAGCTGATGGCACTGAAAGAAAACTTTCCCGTACTGCTCTTTCTGTTGCAGATACATCTGCTGAGGAAGAGGTAGCGCTCGATGCTAGGCCTGTAATTCCATCCTATAGTCTTGACAGAAGCGACCACCGCCTCTTTAGTTTCCTCTACCTCTATTATTGTGCTTCCTTCGGTAGCTGGGACCTTCTTCGATCACACCCTCCGCGGGTCTCTTACTACTAGCCTGGACTCCCAAATTATCCGCTTCCAACCTCTTTGCCATGTTCACTCTATCTGCCAGGATCGAGTCCACTATAAATAAAAGCACTTGGATTAGTAGGTCTCGAAAGCCTTTGTAAAACCGTTTAGCATAACCTCAGTCATCCAATTCGTAGGAGTCAGCATACCTTGCGAGGTGCTAAAACTCCCATTGATATTGTATGACTGACTTGGATCCTTGTTTCAACTGCAGGAATCTCTACTCGATCTCATCTCGAGCAGTAGAGGGGATGAAGTGTTCTAAGAAGGCATAAGGGAATTCAGTCCAACTTCTATCATTGCACACTCGGCCTTGAAAAGTGGAACACATGAGGGACTTCCACCACCTTTTGTTGTGTGACTCCAAGATTGACACAGCCAAGGTCATAGCCATATTGGCTGGACATCTAATTCCGGCCATTAACACTTGCTCCATGTTTACCCATTCCTTAGTACGGACAGTCGACTCCATCACATGATAAACAGGCGGGGAGAGGCCCTGGAAGGTGCTCAACCAGTTTGAGTACGGTGCATATTGCTGCACTGGGGCCTATTGAATCTGAATGCGTCTAAGATTGCCATAAGCATTTGTCCCAATTCTGAATATTGAAACTGGGTAGGGGCGGGAGTGCTCCCTACTGGCTCTACACATGTAAGGATCTACACATAAAGGTACAAACGCAATGTTAGGATGGCTAATCGTAGGGTAACGACAGGACATACTTAATGTGAGTTACACATTGACACACCACTGCTTCCAATAAGTCAGTTTGACCTCAAACTAAACAATCGAGTGGGGGTGGCACCATTTTTCAATGACTTGTTTAGTTCGGGATCATTGCGCTTTGATACTATTTTGAATACCCCCCTCCCGGAAAAAAAACACAGCCAAAGGGAGTCTTATGCCCAAAATAGCCACCTTTTGGTATCGTCAACACACGGGTCGATCGGTACAAAAGGATGCCTATTCTACCAGCTAAAACAAATATCATCCAAGCCAACCAAACAAAAAGATTATACAGAAGTCAAAATGCACACTAGTATAAGTCCAAATAATGTACAACAGAAATAAGAAGTTACAATGGCTTATTTAATATCAAAGTACACAAAAATTTCTCATCGAGATACAATATATAGTCTCTCAAAGACTCATATCAGTACTAAAGACAACGATGGTAACATCGTACAAAGCCCTGTCACCCTGGCCTGACTGCTCTCCTGTGTAATCTGTTGTTGCTACGGATCTATCCACGGGGTGTCCTCCTAAAAAGGTAGTTGTAACAACCGTTAGTCATAAAGACTAAGTGGCTATCTCATCCTCTCAAACCAGCAGCTCTTAGGTACCGAGCGGGGGAAAAGAGGAAGGTACAATATATATATATATATATATATATATATATATATATATATATATATTATATATTATATATATATATAAAGTAAGTACAAATATGTGGTAAATCTCTACATATCATCAGAGTAATAATAGCGATATAAACAAGTATAAACATCGTTCTACTTGAGCAATTCTAAATGAGTAATATCAATTCACTTAAGCATATTGTTTTACAATAGGAATATAACTTAACTTATAAAGTGCCCATACAGATTTATAAGTTAATGATTGCCTTAACAGTAAGTAACTCATCATATAAGAGTGTCCATACAAACTTATATGATGATGGTCTTGTGCGATGCAATGCAATCCAATGATTATTTATAATGCACCCATGCAACTCACGCACTCTATTACTATATCGACACAGACTTATAGTTCCCACTTTTCAAGAAGGAAGCTAAACTCTCAGGCATCATCCGTCGTGGCCAGATATTGACAGTTGAACAGGATTTCCACTATTAGGCGGGCATCCACACTACCAAGCCTAGGCCTCCATAAGCCTCATGCTAAGAACGCAACAGCGGAGCACCCAATGTACTACAACTTGGAATGGGTCACGGGAAGATGTGCACCAAGAGCCCAGCCACACTGGCCTATCATCGTGGCACGGAAATTTCCTTTGGGAGCATATAACCAAAGGACCAACGTTAACCGTCCACTAGCACGGATGGTGCCCCGGGAAAAAGCACCGTGGACCAAGGCCAACCATCAAGGGTCTATCTGTCAACTATCGTCATTTTGATGATTGGCGAGCACGTATACTTGCCACACTATCCTTAACCAAAGATTATGACACCGCGTGTCAACATATACCACATGCAGTTACCCTTGTCATGCCCTCAAACAACCAAGGGCTCCAACTGAGTCATGTTTCATCGTAATTTTTTTTTGGTCTAATATTCACACACCTACAACCCTGCGATATTTTTGTGCTTCCAAGAACCAAAGGGTTCTTTGCTAATCCAGGTGTCGAGCCACCTTACATACCACATTAGTCCAACACCGCTACCTGTATGGAGACACGACTCTAAACAGTGGTCTACTTAAAACCTTTCTTTAAAACACGAAATCATACTTCAACATATCACATCGCCATGGAATTGAGCATACAACAAACCACTTGTTCTTGTACATGTTTTCCAAATCTTTATACGGAATACATAACATGTTTCTCCAAGGATTATATTTTACCACTTAACTATAGTTTACACATTCAATTATCATGAACCACAAACTCTTCCGAAAACCTGCAATATTTATTACATTGTTATCATATGCATTTTTGCCGGATTTCATGAATACATTATTTGTACACTCAAGTTCCATCAAACCATTTGTTTATCACAGTTATATATAACTAGGTTTACCAAAACCTCCATATCATTTGGCTAAGATCTTCCTATTAAACCCAAACATCAGGATGAACAGCTAACACATATTACATTATAGCATAACCACTTTGACTTAACTTTACCGGTGATACAGAACTCCCCCAACAACGGGCAACCATCCGTTGGAAAGGTATTTTGGAGCCCAAGACATAAATCCAGCCGTATCATACTCGAAAATGGCCTTAAAGTTTTGCTGCACACAAAAAACATATTTATGAACACTTCTTAAAGTCAAACGAACATCATCGGTTCATCTTCCTCCCATAGCCATTTCTATATGTTACATTCAACTCTTCATCCTCCATTATTCAACCTCAATAAAATACCAATCTTCACTAAGCCTAGCCCATCATCTTCATAATGAAGAGAGGAGTGGTTGAAGACAATAAAACCCTAGGACAAGGTCCTTTCATGGTCTCTTCCTAAGAGATCTTCTTTTTACACCAAAGACAAGCTCCCTTGAGCCAACATCTCTCCTATTTCATAATAAAAGATCTATAACCAAGGTAGAGGGTAGGAAGCTCACCTCATTTTCGGCCATAGATCAAGTTAACCTTCTTGGCGGTATGATGGCTTCGACCTTGGCTCTCGTTCTCCTCCTTTGAAAGGAAGACCGTCTGTTCCTTGTCCTTCCAAGAAAAGCTTAACACTACTTGTTCTCTCAAATCACGATCAGGGAAGAAGACTGGCGCCCAAGATTTGGACAACGTAAATAAGGGTAGCAACCAAATGGATCTAGGTTTTCTCAATTTGCGAGATGCGGCCGCACAGTATCATGATATTGCCACGAGGTAACTCAAAAAGTGACTTCCTCCGCAAGCCACCATCCAAACCGCCCACTCGGGTTCCGCCACCTGTACTGCCACCACCACGATGAATTCTTCTATGGCCATTCGGTTTGTCACCAATCAATAAATAAAATAATTTAGCGGGGCTATCGCCAGTGGAATCACAAATGCTGGGTTGTTGGTCACAGAGCCATACACTGATAAATCAGTCCTGCTACCTCTGCATGGTAGCCCTTGACGATTGGTGAGTCCACTCAACTATCTTGTTTGCTCTATACGTTCGTCGTATATACTCGACGATCACTACAGCCGTGCGGTACCTACTACCGCCACACGATAGAACTTGACTATCATTGAGTCCACTCTATGCTCTCGACTCCACTGGACATTCGTTGTATATACTCGATGATCTCTACCACTGTATGGTACATACTACTGCTGTACGGTAGCATCCAGACACTCACTATCGTGTCGGTACTTCCCCCAGCTTTGGTATAAGCCTGACCACCAGTGCACCCTGAGCCCAAGTCAACCCACCTTTCTCAAAAAGGCGCATGAGGGCTCTAGGATGAATCAGGACGTAACACATGCCCAAAACTATTTTTGAAGCATGAGTATAGGTTAGTTAAGCGCGCGAGCGTGATGTAGGCCATCATATTTGCCCGGTTGAACCTTGCACCATATCTAATGTCTAATCCTTATTATCCCCATTGTTCCTACCCGTCCTTTGCTTCAGCCCTAAAATTTTTCACTAAATCCTAAAAGCCAAAAATATTCTCACTCAAAAATTTGAGCTTAGTGGAGTATTTATTTTCATTTGGGAATGTTTTTGAGGTTATGTGTATACGAAAATGTGGATGTGAACTCATTTTTATTTATGCTTAATTATGAATATAGTGTATGCTTGTGAGAAAATTGGAAAAAAAAAGAAAAAGAAAAAAAAACAAAAAAATAAATTTATTGTAAAAAAAGAGTGGAAAAAACTATTGAAAATCTTTTTGGTAACATTATTTGTTTTGGAGTAGGTGGTGCACGCACCCATTTAGTCAAGTCTAATTCTGGGTGGGGGGAAGTGCACCCATGTGTTTTATTATTGGGTGTTCGGATTTCTAGTTGTGCTAGCTCATCTGGGATTGTGCGTTAGCCTCCCTGTTTATTTTTTGTATATCCCTCTTAAACGCAAGCGGTCATATTAGTCCAATTCCTACGGATTTGCATCGAACTGTACCAGTATTGTGGATAGAGTGCGAACGAGATAGCTTATGGTCACCGACATTGATGGATTCCTTTGGAGGTTATCCCGAGCCCTGGTCTGTTGCAATGCTTACCTCACCAACCAATTTGCTGTCATCTACGCAAGATCGAATTATTTGACGAGATTCAATTTTAGAGTAAAATAATTTGTTGATACGCTCCTCAAAAATTATAAGTTACTTTACTTAGTTAAGAACTATTAGACTTTTTATTTTATGTACACGAGTAGATGATTTCTTATTATACATTGTTGAAACAGAGTACCGGCTTCAGTGTAGTTCGGAACCTTGGGAAATGGGTGACCTTGGTTGCTCCCTAGTTTGGATTTGGGCCAAGGTTCACTATTAGGATGTTTGACCCACCTTGTATAGTCAGGGTCAAGTTTGTTAGTCCTTGAGTTTAGGCTAGTCTTTAGAATCAAGCTTCTTGGACCAGCCTGCAGTGGACTTCAGGTGACTCAAACTTAGAAGAATTCAGAGTTCAGATTAATAGTTCAAAGTTCTTTGAACTCAGCAAAGTGATCGTCGATATCAGATCGACGAACTCAGATTTCTTTCTCTGAGTTGAGCTCGAAGATATTCGAGCTCGGGTCGACGATTTCTTCCCTCAAGACAGATTCTCTGATCGACAAACTTGGAGCTTAGGTCGACGAAATCTTCCCAGAGGTCGATGAACTTTATTCAGCGTCAGAATGATAAGTTTTCCATATCTTTGTCCCTAATTCATTCTATTTTTTGGCAGTAATTATCTGAATAATTAATGCTTATATTCTCAAGAATATAGCCGTTCATGGTAGAATTAATTATGGATTTCAACATAGTTAATTACTTGCTCATTTCACTTGGACAGTTGGGGAAACTCATTAAAGACTATTCCAGCTATTTCAATTCCCACAATCTCTACAGCAATCAAGGATATTATTTTCAAATTCAAAACCTTAAATTCTCTCAGAATATATATAGATCTTTTTGAAAAAGATAAATAGATATACAATAACTGATACAGAGAGAAGCATTACTATAATTCTCACAGGAAATTGAAGAAGAACAACAATACACAGATCTTCAGTTTTTCTTCAGTTTCTTCTTCAGGCTTCAAAGGGACAACTAATCAACTCTAGTCCAAGATGTTTCTGAAGACCTTCATCAAGGCGAACACGCAGAGCAGAGCTCCAGTCTTCCTGAACATTTCAACATCTGAGGGGGAGCTTTGACCCAAGCAATCCACTAAGACTTCTCTGTTGTTTAGAGATAGAGAAGACAACATCACCTTCTTAGCTCAATGTATAAATGGTTTATTAACTCCCTTCAAAAGTTCTTTGTTGGTTTTTGGGCACCTGATCAAAAGACTAAAGGGTTGTGAGATCTCCCTGCAAATAGATCTTGTGGTGACAGGTCACCTGAGCAAAAACCTGTGGTTGCAGTCACCTGATCAAAAAACTGTTAGTGGATTCCTACCAGGGTGGTAGAAGAGTGGATGTACCCAAATTTGGGGAGCCACTAAAAATTCTTGTGTTGTCTATGTGTTCATTTTTCCTTGCTCTACTGTATTGTGGTTGTGTATTTTAGCTTAGTTCCTCTTTCATTTTATATAACTACTACTATCACGAATTTTGCTAATAGATTTAAAAAAGTGCAAAAGTTTTAAATCACTTTATTCACCCCCCCCCCCTCTAGAGTAAATCAGATCTATCCCTTAACTTTCAATTGGTATCAGAGGATTATCAGTTGCCTAAGTTTTCTTTTAATTAGTATTAGAGGATTATCAATTGCCTAAGTTGTCTTCCAATTGGTATCAGAGGGTAGTTTATTTGGTTGTACAAGGTAACACTTGAACCAATAGATCCTTCTAAGATCTAAATTGCTCGAGCATATTACTTATACCATGGCACAAAACAAGGACTATGCAAGCACCAGACCTCCAGTTTGAAACTTGAATAAGTTTTATATCTAAAATGCAAGAATTAAATTATATATGAACTCCATTGATGAAGATATATTTAATTCTATCTTAACAGGTCCACCAGCTCTAGTGGCTACATCTACTGTAACTTCCAGCACTCATTATCTTCCACCACATGAGTGGACTGATGCATAGAAGAAGGCCAAGATAGCTGATGCCAAAGTGATGACTACATTTTGTCATCCTTTTTAGGGTAGTTTATTATTCAAAATGCCCAAGTTTATTTATATTTCATGCTTATTATTTCATGTTTTAATGTCTTTTTATAATAAATTAATTCCAAAGTTAATTATATATTTTAAGTATTTATATGCATGTTTTGTTTTATTTCATCTTAAAGTATGTTTGTATTAGGATATTATAATTCCTAGTTTTTATTTGCATGTTATGTTGCAATTTTATTTTGTTATGTTATGATATAAAAATCTATAGTTTTATATATATTTATTATTTTATGTATTATGTGTTGTGTTTGTTAATTAAGTTTAGTTTTAATAACATATATTATGTTACTTATTTATGTTTTATTTTGTTAAATAACTAATGTTATTTGTTTTGTTTTATTTGTAGGTTCAATCCCACCAAGAAGCCCTCCAACATGATGCAAGTTCAACCCACATTAATGTCAAAACTGAGCCCAACAAGAGCAATTTGGAGCAGCCCACTTCATCACCATGCAGCCCATAGCCTACCCGAGCCCACTAACAAGTCCCCAAGCAGCCCATATTTCTCTTTCCTTCATGCAATGGCCGGCCACATGTATGCATGCACCTTGCCACCTTCCTCACTCTCTCCATATTTAATATATTACATGCATTATTCATCCCCCTTGCATGGCCAGCCACCTTTCTCCCTCTCCATCTATATTGAACCCCACACTCTCTCTCCCTTCTACACACTTCCATTCATCCCCCCTTCTTTATTTTATATTTTTATTTTTCATTCCCATAAATATAATGCAATGCATGTAGCCTCCTCTCTCCAACTTCATTTATTGCATGCATGAACTTCCTCCAAGCATGTGGCCGGCCACCCCTATGTCTCCCTCCTCTTTATTCCCTTCTAGATCCTTCTCCTTCATCTATAAAAGGAACCCCTCCCCCTCTTGTTTATGTTAAGTAGTTTTTAAGTAGTTTGAGTTTTAAAGTAGTTTTAGTTTTGGTAGAGTGCTAGTTCAAGAATGTTTCTCTCCTTGTTGTAATTTTCTTTTATTGTTGTAATTTTGCTTCATAATATAGTCTTGTTGTTTTTAATATTGTACCTCTTTTATTATGCAATGAAAACATTTTCTTCTTCTCTTATTTTAGTTTTCTTTTCCAATATGCGTAGCTAAATAATTTTTGTGCCCGATCGCGATGATTTTTGCAATAGAATAACGCATCTTTATTTTTAAGTTTTCCTTTGTATTTTTATATTTTGATCCTTCCTTTAATTATTTTGTATCGACTCCGTATTTCTAGTATACAGTAGTAGATTCCGATCTCATATTTGAGTAGCCGAGAAGCTCGTTAATATGAAAGATCACTCAAGGAAGGAAGGAGTTGAACGCACCCCTAGAGATAGGATGACGTAAATCCTCCGGATTGGAGTCAAATCCAATAGTGCGGGTCACTTCGATAATGTGACTTTAGGCCATTTTGACTTGAAAGAGATTTCGGTCGAAACGTCTATAAGTTAGGGGATTTAATGCTCTAGCGAGATTACTTCCTAATATCGGATCCGTCACGGTCTTAATAGATTTACAATTGTTAAACTAAATTATTCTGTTATTTTATTTAAAAGTGAATCGTCGATCGCGCACTCTTTTCTCGTAATAGTTTATTTTCTCTTTTTAACTTAGTTTATTTTCATTCTCAAAATTCATTAATCATTCGGTAGAATAATAGAGTCATTGTGAGTAATAGTACTTGCCTGCCCCGAGTTTTTATACGACCTTGATATTTTTCATATCCTATGTTGTATTTCGATAGGTACACTTGCCTTAATCGAGTATAGATTGGAGAATACGATTTTCTCTATCAAGTTTTTGGCGCCGTTGCCGGGGATCTTTTGGCAATATTACGAAAGCACCGAGTTTATTACTTCTACTAAAAAAAAACAAAAAATTATTATTATTATTATTATTATTATTATTATCCACCCACCTCATCTAAATTCTACCCAACCTAAAATCTCTCGAAAAGGGTAAGGGGCTTTAAGCGCTACCATTTTACCTAGTACCGGGCGAACCCTTCACCGGGTAGTCCTCGGGAAGTTCGAGAGCCAATCCATTAAAAAAACTTATTTAACAAAAATATATATATATATCTAAATTAAGAAAAACAAATCAAAAAATTTAGTTTTTCTTTTTCTTTTTGGTATCAGTTTTTTTTTATGGAATCCTTGTATTTTTGCGCTTCTTGCGGGTCGCCCGACCACTTTTATTCTGAATGTCTTTCGGGAGCCCCTCCCTCTTTTGATTTCAATTTTTCTGGAGCGGGTCAAACTGGCCAATTTGACCCTTACTCCAATTTTTGTCCAACTTGGGAGATGGGCAACCCGTATTTTTCTTATGATTTTGCCCCGCAAAGCGCCGCGCCTCCTACTTTTTATTTTAATTCTATCGATAATGGGTATTTTGAGTTGCAAACTTCTCTTAATAATATTAATTCGCATCTCAAAACCATTATAGATTCTTTTTCTCGTGAGGCCACTTCTTTTTCTTCGTCTTCTTCTCCGTCTCCTCCAATTTCTTCATGTAATGAGTCACCGGATATCCCGGCTTGTCTTGTTCCTCTCGAGGAGGATAACTATTCGGATATCCCGGATTGATTCCTTCCTCCTTTGGAAGACACCTCTATGGATATTCCGGTGTGCTTCTTACCCGTTGAGGATGACGAGACGTCTCTTATTTCTCCATCTGAAGACATTGGTGATTCCATTACGCTTTCAAATTCAACTGTTCCTAATTTTTCTCTTTTTAGCGAATCTTCTTTTTCTTCTTCTTTTATTTTAGATAACTCTTCTTTAGTTCTTTCTTCCCCTTCCTCTCCCGAAATTTCACAAGACTCTTCTTCTTCTTGTGAAATTTCCGATGATGAAATTTCTTCTTCTACTCTTTTTATTCCTCTTTCTATTTCTTCTTCTTTTTATTCTTCCTCTTTTGACGATCCATTCTTTCCCCTCTTACATACGGCGGAGTTCTTCTATAACTCCGTCCGTTCATTTTTGGGCGTCATTCCCTTGAAGATTCCACCGCATGTCGGTGCGATTCTTCATTTCTTCTTTTTTTTGATTTACTCACCTAAGCGCATACTTAGGGAGTTACCAGTTCACTTTAGTTTTTATTTTCCATTTAGCTAACAAATAACGTCGGGCTCAGCCGACGTTAAACAGAGAGCGCTCTTGGGAGGCACCCCTTGCTTATCCTTTTTCTTTTTCTTTATCTTTATTTTTTATTTTGCAGGAATAAAACCCCCGGCGGTTCGTTTGGCTCCATCATTTCATCTCTTCCTTAGGCCCGAGCCGGTGTCCAGCTCAAGCATGGGGGAGCGACATCTGTATTCGGCCTTACGACTCCGGGGAAGTCATTTTCTTTTTATTTATTTTCTTTATTGCATCCCCCTCCCCTTTCTTCTTCCTTTTTATTTCTTGTTTTTATTTTTCATTGAGGGCAATGAAAGGTTTAAGCATGGGGGAGGGTTTTGTTGTTTTCTTTTTTCTTTCTTTTCAAAAAAAAAACAAATGTTTAGTATAGTTTTATTTAAAGTTTTTTTTAATACTGCTTCTTTTAGCCTTATCAAAAACCCAAAAAAATTAGAAAAATCAAAAATTCCAATAAAAGATAATATCTCAAAACCCCAAAAAAATGAAAAATGTCAAAAAATCAAAAAAAATATAATAAACCACATGCTTAGATTTTTGTTATTTTCAAAAATTTAGTTTGAGTTAGTTTATAAGCATTTTTTTTATTTGCTAATGTTTATTTCATCATATTTAGTTATATTTAACTTTTAGTGATTTTGTTTTGAGAATCATCTTATGATTTTAATTTGCTTAGAGTAATTTATTTAGCACTTTTTCTCTTTTATTTTAAATAGTTTCAATTTTGTAGTAATTTGGCTAAACAATTTTTGGATTTTAATTATTCTTACTTCATGCTTTTAGATTCTTAGGAAATCTCAATGTACTAGTAGTTGCTCTCTAGTGTTTTAGTTTATTTTCTAAAAATTTTGTTTAACCCCATCATTTTTCTTTTTATTTGTTAGATCATATGTCATGGGAATAAGAGGATAAAATTCATTATTCCTTGGTAAACATATGCAACCCAAAAAAAAAATGAAGAGAGGAATTAAAAAGTTCATATATGTCGGGGGAAGTGATAGGATGTTAGTCTATCATTTTCTGGTATTACATATATTATTTAAAAAAACAAAAAAATGAGTGGGGTGAGAGGATAAAATTCATCACCTCCAATCAAAGACCTCTTCATGTTAATTTCCTCCCTAAAACCCCCTTAGCCAATATCATTGTCTTAGTTTTTAAATTAAAATATGTGGAGAGTATAAGTAGTAGGTTGTCTTCTTCCTTAAGTTTCTTTTAAGTCATGGTTTTTATAATTCCAATCTAACCTTGTTTGCACTTTACTAAATTTTGAATGCTAGTTAATTTATTAGAGAATTTTTGGCTAAATTCTACTCTCTTTTCACTTTAATTTTATAATTTAGGACTTGATTCTTAAATCCCTAACTTTTATTTTTGGCTAGATGTTGATGTTAATAAATTTTTAGTTTGTTTGAAAATTTTCATAATGCCTTATAAATATTTCTCTTACTTTTGCTCTGGAATAGCAAAAGCCTAAGCATGGGGGAGTTTGATGACTACATTTTATCATCCTTTTTAGGGTAGTTTATTATTCAAAATGCCTAAGTTTATTTATATTTCATGCTTATTATTTCATGTTTTAATGTCTTTTTATAATAAATTAATTCCTAAGTTAATTATATATTTTAAGTATTTATATGCATGTTTTGTTTTATTTCATCTTAAAGTATGTTTGTATTAGGATATTATAATTCCTAGTTTTTATTTGCATGTTATGTTGCAATTTTATTTTGTTATGTTATGATATAAAAATCTATAGTTTTATATATATTTATTATTTTATGTATTATGTGTTGTGTTTGTTAATTAAGTTTAGTTTTAATAACATATATTATGTTACTTATTTATGTTTTATTTTGTTAAATAACTAATGTTATTTGTTTTGTTTTATTTGTAGGTTCAAGCCCACCAAGAAGCCCTCCAACATGATGCAAGTTCAACCCACATTAATGTCAAAACCGAGCCCAACAAGAGCAATTTGGAGCAGCCCACTTCATCACCATGCAGCCCAGAGCCTACCCGAGCCCACTAACAAGTCCCCAAGCAGCCCATATTTCTCTTTCCTACATGCAATGGCCGGCCACATGTATGCATGCACCTTGCCACCTTCCTCTCTCTCTCCATATTTAATATATTACATGCATTATTCATCCCCCTTGCATGGTCGACCACCTTTCTCCCTCTCCATCTACATTGAACCCCACACTCTCTCTCCCTTCTACACACTTCCATTCATCCCCCTTCTTTATTTTATATTTTTATTTTTCATTCCCATAAATATAATGTAATGCATGTAGCCTCCTCTCTCCACCTTCATTTATTGCATGCATGAACTTCCTCCAAGCATGTGGCCGGCCACCCCTATGTCTCCCTCCTCTTTATTCCCTTCTAGATCCTTCTCCTTCATCTATAAAAGGAACCCCTCCCCCTCTTGTTTATGTTAAGTAGTTTTTAAGTAGTTTGAGTTTTAAAGTAGTTTTAGTTTTGGTAGAGTGCTAGTTCAAGAATGTTTCTCTCCTTGTTGTAATTTTCTTTTATTGTTGTAATTTTGCTTCATAATATAGTCTTGTTGTTTTTAATATTGTACCTCTTTTATTATGCAATGAAAACATTTTCTTCTTCTCTTATTTTGGTTTTCTTTACCAATATGCGTAGCTAAATAATTTTTGTGCCCGATCGCGATGATTTTTGCAATAGAATAACGCATCTTTATTTTTATGTTTTCCTTCGTATTTTTCTATTTTGATCCTTCCTTGAATTATTTTGTATCGACTCCGTATTTCTAGTATACGGTAGTAGATTCCGATCTCATATTTGAGTAGCCGAGAGGCTCGTGAATATGAAAGATCACTCAAGGAAGGAAGGAGTTGAACGCACCCCTAGAGATAGGATGACATAAATCCTCCGGATTGGAGTCAAATCCAATAGTACGGGTCACTTCGATAATGCTACTTTAGGCCATTTTGACTTGAAAGAGATTTTGGTCGAAACGTCTATAAGTTAGGGGATTTAATGCTCTAGCGAGATTACTTCCTAATATCGGATCCGTCACGGTCTTAATAGATTTACAATTGTTAAACTAAATTATTCCGTTATTTTATTTAAAAGTGAATCGTCGATCGCGCACTCTTTTCTCGTAATAGTTTATTTTCTCTTTTTAACTTAGTTTATTTTCATTCTCAAAATTCATTAATCGTTCGGTAGAATAATAGAGTCGTTGTGAGTAATAGTACTTGCCTGCCCTGAGTTTTTATACGACCTTGATATTTTTCATATCCTATGCTATATTTCGATAGGTACACTTGCCTTAATCGAGTATAGATTGGAGAATACGATTTAATCTATCACAAAGCCATGAACATTCTGGCGCAGACAATGTAAGATGACATTTTCTAGAAAGTGGAAGAGTGCACCTCAGCTAAAGCCATCTGGGATTCCGTAAACTAGATGGTTGCTGGATCTGAAAATGAAAGAAAAGATAGGAGATCAAATCTCATCTCCCAATATGAGAATTTCAAGAAAGAAGAGTGAGAGTCTGTGAGTGATATGTACAATAGACTCAGCTTAATCATTAATGAGCTAAAAACTCTGGATAAGGACAAAACCCTCACTGAGGTCAATGAAAAAAATTGTATGTCCTTCCCCAGCTCATGGGATTCTAGAATCTTGCCAATCAAAGAGGCCAAAAGTCTGAATGATATTTCCACTGAATCTCTACTAGGAAACCTCAAACCCTATGAGCAGTTAATGAAGACTAGAGAAGCTGCTGAGCAGAAGACTCCCTTATCAACTAGAAAGGAGCAAAACATAGCATTCAAAGCATCTAAAGAAATAGAAGCTCCACCAGCCAGTGAAGAAATTCTGAGTCTCCTAGACAAGAGATTCTACAAAATGGCTAAGAAGGATTTCAGAAGGAAGTCAT
The DNA here is from genome assembly GCA_039513925.1 of Platanthera zijinensis. Classification (NCBI taxonomy): domain Eukaryota; kingdom Viridiplantae; phylum Streptophyta; class Magnoliopsida; order Asparagales; family Orchidaceae; genus Platanthera; species Platanthera zijinensis. Next base: position 136,709,217 of record CM077078.1, on the reverse strand, counting down.
CTAGAAAAGATGACAAGCCATGGTATGATAAAACCCCAACTAATGAAAATGTCTTCTTTGGTTGCAGGAAGCTAGGACACTTCATAGCATTGTGTCTAAAAAATCAAAAGAAGGAGAGGAGAAGAGAAAGGGAGCCCAGGAAGCAGCACTATAACAAGCCCTCCTCCAACAAGCATAAGAAGAAGGAGAAAGACATTGTTATTGAAACCTGGACTGAAACTGAAGATGAATTTTCATCTTCTAGCTCAAGTTAAGATGAAGAAGAGACTAAAGCAAAGGAGGTTTGCTTGATGGCTATTGATGCATCAGGAAGCCTCTCAGAAGCTGAGCAGTCAGACAGTGAAGAACCTTATTCTGAAGAAGATCAGGTACTTTCCTCTTCTTATTTCAATTCAGATGGTTTTAGAACTGAATTTAAATCACTATGTATTGATTTAAAAAACTCTGAGAAGAAAATCAAACTCCATAGAGAAAAACTAACTGAGTTAGATAATCTCCTTTTTGAAAACATTAAATTGAAAGATGAATTAACTTTAACTAATGAACTAATCATCTATAAAAGAACTTAATTAGCTGAGGCAAGGAAACTTGAAGAATCCCTAAATGGGAGAAGCATCAAGTTGATGAACATCACAAGCACAGTAAATTCAAGATTTAATGGCAAGCTTGGCTTAAGTGCTTCATCATGCCAACCCCAATTAATTCATAAAAACATACTGTAAACTCCGATCAAATTTGTTTCTGAAAAAGGCAAAGAAAAGGTAGATAATCATAGTACTAAGCAAATAGAATTAAAACAGAAAAATAAGAAAAAGACAAAGAATAACAAAAATCCTAACAATAACAATGTTCAGTAGATTTCGTCGAACTCAGATCGACAAAATGTGTACAGTTTATTGAACTCAAGTCGACAAACTCCGAACGCAGATTTTTATTATAATTATTCTTTGACCTGCGATCGACGAAACTAGTATGGTTCTTCGAGCCGAGATCGACGAAATTGGGGCACAGAGACTGAATATTTTCATTTTCTAAGCGGAGTTCGACGAACTCATCCCCATTCGTCGACCTCAGATCGATGAACTCACAAGAATTCGTCGAACCCAGTTCAAGGTAACAAAAATTTTAACTCGTTCAGAACCTTTAATCAACCTAGAGAATATCTCAATCTATTCACCAAGTGGATAATACCACCAAAATGATATCACCCCTAGGGTATAAAAATCAACCTGAATTTTCTTTTATTTCCAATTTTTAGTATTGAAAGCAACAAGGACCCAAGGTAATCTGGGTCAAGAACATCTAATCAATTCTTATGCAGGTGAAATCATATCTTACCATAGAGGAATAGTGGTACTTGGATAGTAGCTGCTCAAGGCACATGTGTGGCAGCAAGAAAAATCTAACCATCTATAAGTCCAAGCAAGGTCCAAAAGTGATCTATGGTGACTCCAACTATGGCCAGACTAAAGGATATTGGAAAGTAAATATTAGAGTTGTCACTTTCAAAAAGGTGGATTATATAAGTGGACTGAAGCACAACCTAATCTCCATAAGTCAATTATGTGATGAAGGGTTTCAAGTATCATTTAATAACTCTTCCTACATTATCACTTATGTAGAAAATAAAGTAGTTTTAACTGGAACTAGAATAGGAAATATTTATATAGTAAATTTTAGGACAGTTAGGTCCTAGATATGCCTATTAGACCAGGTTAGTAATAATAATGAACTATGACATAAGAGATTAGGACATTTTAACTCAAAGAACATTGCTAAATTATCTAGGGACAACCTTGTAAGAGGATTGCCTTCTTACCCCTTCTAGAAGGAAAGCCTGTGCAGAGCTTGACAATTAGGCGAGCAAACTAAAAACCGTTTTAAAGCCATTAGTAAGAGTGATTCACCTAGGATTCTATATTTTCTTCACATGGATCTTTTTGGACCTATTGTTGTACAGAGCCTTGAATGGAAATCTTATACCTTAGTGATTGTAGATGACTTATCAAGGTTCACTTGGATGTTCATCTTGAGGAACAAGTATGATAACTTTAAAGTTCATACAGACTTTCTTAAGAGCATAAGGATTTAGTATTCTACTCCAATTGCATTGATCAGAAGTGATCATGGTACTAAGTTTGAGTCTCTTCCCATGCAAGAATCTATGAGATGGAAGGTATCAGGCATTATTTCTCTTATCCTAGAACTCCTCAACAAAATGGGGTAGCTGAAAGGAAAAACAGGACCTTGATTAAAGCTGCAGGCACATTTCTTGCAGATGCTTACTCTGCCACTATCCTTTTGGTCAGAGGCTGTAAGCAAAAAAAATTATGTACTGAATAGGAGTCTGATACATAAGCTTAAGGGAAAGACTACCTATGAATTACTTAAAGGGAAGCAACCTAAAGAAGATTACTTTAGAATTTTTTGTTGTTTATTCTACATTCATAACAATGACAAGAAATATCTTAGAAAGTTTGAAGTCAAGGATGCAATGAGAATTTTTCTAGGATATATAATTCTACTATGAAAATGGAAGAGATTGTACATATATCATTTGATGAAACTAACATGTCTTACAAGGAGAATAATCCTTCTACCAGTGAAACTTTGCAGGTAACACACTTGTGTGACAAGTTGGTTGAGTTGACCCTCATAAATGAGACTGTTGCACATCCCTCTCCACATATAAATAAAGACAGTAAAGATGAATCCACTGAAGTGGATGTTGAACCAACAACAACTCCCATAATTCTATAAGAGGAATTAATTCCTCAAGCTGTTGCTGAACCAACTCCACCTAATGAGTTTGTCATACTTAGAGATCATCCTATATCTCAGGTGATTGGAGAAATGTCAGTAGATGTGCAGACATGGAATCAACTCAACAAAGACATAATGCATGCCTGCTTCATATCTCAAATTGAGCCCGAATCCATTAAAGATGCTGAGCAAGATCCACACTGGATCATTGCAATGCAAGAGGAGCTCAACCAGTTTGTTAGATGTAGAGTTTGGGATTTAGTTCCATGAACCATAGACTACCCAGTCATTGGAACTATATTGGTATTCAGGAATAAACTAGATTCCCAGGGAGTTATTGTCAGGAAAAAGGGAAGGCAAGGTGCTCAAGGCTATAGACAAGAGGAAGGCATTTACTATGACCATACATTTGAACCTGTTGCAAGGCTGGAAGCAATCAAAATCTTCCTTGCTTATGTTGCCTACAAGAAGTTCAAAGTATATCAAATGGATATCAAGAGTGCATTCTTAAATGGTGAACTTAAAGAAGAGGTTATGTGGAGCAACCACCAGGTTTTATTTCTCCAACCCATCCTTCTTATGTCTTAAAATTGTATAAGGCTCTCTATGGTCTAAAGCATGCTCCAAGAGCTTTGTATGAAACCTTAGCTTGCTTTATTCTAGAGTATAAATTCTCTATGGGCATAGTAGATATGACATTGCTCACTAGACATCATAAGGATCAAATCTTATCAGTACAAATTTATGTATATGACATTATTTTTGGCTCTACTTATTCCAAACTATGCAAGATGTTCTCTGACCAAATGTATTCCAAGTTTGAAATGAGTAGCATGGGTGATCTCTCTTACTCGCTTGGCCTCCAAGTGAAGCAACTGCCTAATGACATCTTCATATCCAAGTCTAGGTATGGTAAGGAGCTAATCAAAAAGTTTGGAATGTTAGATGCCTCAGCAAAGAAAACATTCATGGCTTCTAATGCTTTGATTGACTCTGATGAACATGGCAAGCCTATTGATCAGACACTATATAAGGGCATTGTTGGGTCCCTGTTTATCTCACAGCAAGTAGGCTAAACATAATGTTTGCTACATGCCTTTATTCTAGGTTCCAGGTGAACCCTAGAGAATCTCACATTACTTATCTAAAAAGGATTTTAAGATTTATAAAGGGTTGTCCTATTCTACGACTCTGGTATCCAACTAAGTCAGAGTTCGAGTTGACTGGATACTCAAATTCTGACTTTGCTGGATGTAGAGTGGATAGAAAAAGCACCTCAGGGATATGCCAGTTCCTTAGTGCATGACTAGTGTCCTAGTTTTGCAAAAAGCAGACATCTGTATCTTCTTCAACTACAGAAGCTGAATACATAGCAGCTGACATATGTTGTTCTCAGATACTGTGGATTCAGAACAAAGTCCTAGGTTATGGTATCAACTTAAATAATTCAACCTTACTGTATGATAATACAAGTGCAATTTCCATTGCAAAAAATCCAGTGCATCATAGTAGAACTAAGCATATAGAAATATGGTATCATTTCATTAGAGATTGTCTGTACAAAAATAAAATTATGCTTGTCTACGTCTACACTGATTTCCAAAGAGCAGACATCTTTTCAAAACCCTAGGATGAGAGGAACCATCTGTTCTTTATGAATCAGCTAGGTATGATAAATGGAGAGGCTTTAATATAATTTCTGTCTATGGTCGAAGAATTTATCAAAGTTAGTTGAACGGAGATCGACGAGCTGAGAAATCTTCTTGAGATTTTTCATCGACCTAAGATCGATAATATTTCCGTGTGAAATCATTTTAGTCGACCTGAGATTGATGAATATGCTTAAGAAAATATTTTGTCAACCTAAGATCAACGAACAATTTTCCCTCATCTTCAAACTGAGATCGACAAACTTTCAGCATTTGTCGACCTGAGGTCGAAGACTTTTTATTTACCTGGGACGGAGCTCGTTGCTTCGTATTCTGAAAACCTTATAATAGGATATTTCTTCGAGCAAAATACCGTGCCTTTAGAACTCCCTTACACTTGATCTTTCTTTTTCGTCTTGCAGGACAACAATGGAGATTCCACAAACTCTCTCACAATCATGAAATTTGACACTGGGTTTGACATTGATTTTTACTCCTTCCAACACTTCGATCAAATATTCATAGATATACTGCAGTTATTCGAAGATAAATAATTAAAAAAGTTTATGACCACTAGAATCAAGTTAGCCTCAAATTAAATAAGAGAATGGGTTTTTACATCAACTACTCCAGATGCCGATTCCATGACCGGCACCATCTCTGGGAATAAGGTTACCCTAACCCCTACCATTTTAACAAAAAATTTTGTTTATGTTAATGGCGATAAAGATATTGATGCAGACTGTTCTTATTATGATAACATGTTGATTAAAATGGGTCATACTGGTGAAAACCCTAACAAACTTCTTAAAAAGAATTTATCAACTGAATACAAATTTATTGCTGTTGTTGTGGGCATGGTTTTGCTGGGCAAACACACAGCCTATGATTACATTACCCGGCACCAATTTTTGGTGATGTGTGTTGTGGTGAACAAGAAGGCAATACTCTGGGGAAAGATGTTGTTTGATTTAATCAAACAGAAGAATACTAAGAAGGAAGTCTATTTTGGGAGGATTCTTGGCCTTATTTCGAAGATGGGAGAGTACCATCAATAAGTTATCCAGAGCTTCATCCTCTTCTAGAATTTCTGAGGACACAAGGGCAGTTACAACCACTCCTCCCCATCCAGAAGAAATTCCTTCCATCAGGATTCCATCACCTCCCTCTCTACAACAACCTCTTCCTCCATAGGTTTCACTTTCTTCATCAACTCCCCTCCAACAACCATCTACTGCTTCAACATAACAACTTCAATCTAAAACACCACCTGCCTCACCAGTGCATCAACCAACACCCCCTTCCTCTCCAGAACACATCACACGTCCTTCATCTCCATTACCACCTCACCTTGATAACATACCACTTCACAATCTTATATCAATTCCATCATTTGACTTATTATCATCATCTCCAAACCACACTCCATCATCCCCAGATGAAATAATTATATATATTACACCTCTCACTTCATCCTCCATCATCCATCCATCTGTATCTACTCAGACACCTCTTGAGTTTATGCAATTGGATTCTCCATCCATATCAAATATCCTGGAGCTCATCACTCCAATCCTAAGGAATCTCATAGAAGAGGAAATTGCACCTCTTGCTGATTCCATCTCCTCCCTCTCTGCTCTCTTTGTTGTTACCCCCTCTTTCCATTATTCTTCTGGTCACCTGGCTTCAGGAACCTCTAAAACTATACAGGGGGAGATGTCCTGTGAAGAAGTTCCATTTCTTTCTTGTCCAGCAGCAGTAGCAACAATAGCAACAACAAATGTGCATATGGATATAATAGTTATAGAAAGTGTAAATACAGATACAGAGCTATTAGATTTTCTTAAGGCAGATCCTTCAAAATTTAATATTGAGCTCACTGATGTTTAGATTGCAGAACCTTTGGCAGCTGCACCATTCTTTTACCTAGTCCCTTCTATGGACTTAGCTGATTTATTAAGAGATTTTGATACTCTTTATAATTCTCTTCCTCTTCCTGAGCAAGTTTTCTCCAAATCAATTGTATGCTATTCTAGTTCAGTAAGTCAAGAAGTTATGGACAAAATAAGGGCAAGTTTGGCAGCCCCTGTGATCTCAGAAATACTAGTTGCTGAAGAGGTGTGCATTCCTCCTCCTCACATGTGGGCTGAGTCCCCAATGCTAAACATGGATGACATCATGTTTGTAGATATAGAAAAAGAAGATGAAAATAAAATTGTTGCTGAAAGTGTTGCTTAGCAAGAAGTTCCATAATTTCAAGTGCTACCTAAGGCTAAGAAGCAAATCTCTTAGGAAGCATTGAAAGGGATTGAGGACTTATATGATAATCCTCCTGGTTTTTCTGATTATAAAAATGGCAATGATGATGATGACTCTGATGACTCTGATGAACAAAAATCTAAGAAAAGGACACCTAAGAAGAGAAAAGTTATTCCTAAGGCTATTCCTAAGCCTAACCCAACTGCAGACACACCATATTACATATTAAATAAAATTACTCCTTATCCTGGTATGCCTTAGTGGATACGGCTATCAAAGATTAACTAATGGAAAGGAAGAAGAGAAGAAGATACAGGTCCCCTCCTAAGCAACTCAGAAAGGATCCTCCTCCTCCTCCTCCATCTGTCAGGGCCTCGAGAAGTATCTCTCATAGATTATCTCATATCACTAAAACATATCAAAGACATTCCAAGCCAAGTTCTCATAGCAACAGGCATCAACAGCAGCAGTCCACAGGAAGCAATCCAACTCTAACCTCAGAGCTAAAGAGTTATTCAAAATCTCATGGTGAATCAAAGAAGGACAGCAGTACAAAAAGGCTTGAATCTCCCCCAGTTCCTTTTGTTGATCCTGAACAAGAGAATACTTACAAAATGGCTATATTTCAAGAACTAATTGGACTTTCTCTGATAAACAAAGCTAAAGCATAAGACAAGGATCCCTATCAATATTCTATCATGTCTTCCTACTAAAAAGAAGAATTATAAAGGTATGATAAAGCTAATCAGTTCTTCAATGTTGATACCTATATGAGTCTTCACCAAGAAGCAGTTATTCCAAGAGCAACTTCTTGCAACATTGTTGGCGCAGCTGATATGACAATTGTAAGACCCCTTTTTTTTTTGAAATACCCGGGGTCTTATGCCCAGAACCGCCGCTTTGCGGTGACACCTTCGCACCCAGGAAGGTCGTCACTACAACGCGCCGATTCTGCCGGCCTTTTCGATCACAATAAGTAGCAAGCAAGAGAGAAGCAAGTCCACCAAAAGAGAATATCACATAAAATAAAACTCCACGAAGGGAGTGTCCACAGAAAACATCAGAGTACGATGATACTAGAAATAAAAGGGCTCATGCCCGGTACATCAAGTCCTCACTACAAAATCACTCAATGTGGAAGCAAAACTAAATCTCTACCAAAGGGCCGGGACTCACAGTCCCCGTAGTCTGGACTCCCGTGCTAGACTGTCCCATCTCCAAGCGTACCGGCCTCCTGGGCTGCTCCTCCATGCTGGGCTCCGCAATCCCCTAAAATGATATGGTTCGAAAACCGTTAGTCTAAAAGACTAAGTCCTATCATCCCCCACCCCTTCCCCCACGCTCTAAGGCACCGGGCGGAGAGGAAGAAAGGGGAGGACATGAAAGTGGAGAGTAGTCAAAAGCAGATGACGGTGGACCTAACTAGCAGTTGTGCATTCGGGGAGCAATTCAAATGTTGTAATAGGTATAACAGAAAGGAAGTAAGTAAGAAATTAAACCTTCGCTTATGTGAGTACGCATAAGCCAAGGGGTCTTTTGCAAGGCTCCCATCGTATAAAGTGTCCCATACCACTTATACGTTGGGGTGTCGGTTATCAAACAGCAGCATATATATATATATATTGAAATTAACCTTTGATTTATAAACTTGCCCACACAAGCTTATAGACCAAGGGGTCGTTTTGCAAGTCCTAAAGTATAAGCGTCCCATTCCTCTTATACTTTAGGTGTCAAGGTTGTTATGAATGATTATGATATGCAGCTATATGGTGGGTATGTTATGTCATGCAGTGCAACTCACCCACCCAACTTTTTGTACACAAACCTTTAGTTCCCCCTTTCCGGAGATAACTCCCAGGATACTCCCGTAGTGGTAGACGGAAGCGGTGGGTTGGGCCTCGCCCAACTCAAAACCAGTAAAAGCACTACTGGTCTGACCTATCGTACGCCCTCAACGCCTGGTGCACGAGGCGGACTCCTGCGTACTCTTGCCGACTGGTCCGCCGGACTTAACCTTGGCTAAGTGCTAGTCACCTTGCCGAGTCAACGATATCGGTGTCGGTGCAATCGAACTCCCCGATATCGAGAACCCACCACCTTAATCCTTCCTATTTTTATGCACATGCAGCAGTTTAATATATAATAATTTAAAGTGTCAAACTCCCGGACTAAACCGTCCGTATTAACCACATCCAAGATCAAATTCCCCGGACTAAACCGTCCGGCTCATCTCCAGACTTCATCCCTTAGAACACCCCGGGACGGCGCCCCCTTGAACACCTCGGGACGACTTAACCACTACCAACCCTCACTAATGAGTGTGTGTAATGTGAATCCCTATTAGGCTAATTACTCTTTCATTTGTTTTAAGATTTACGTTAGCCCAGGACTGCCCCCGGCATACCCCGTGAAGGGCTCTCATAAGGGCACTAGGAACCAAGACGGCGGCATTATGGCCCGAAGTTCCCTTTCGCAAGGCACTTATTGTTATTGGTTGTTTACCCTTTACCCAATCCCTTTTTAATATTATAATGAATCTAACCCTAGTGTACTTGACTCTTCCACTCCTAGGGCAAGACGATCTTTCGTCTACCCCGAGCACCTCCTATGCTAGCCAAACACATCTTTACTCATCATAATCTCCAATGATGAATTCCATGCTCATTTTCCCAAGCCTATAAGGTACAAAACTCCACCCTTATATCCAAGTCCCATACTAACACTATTCATGCCTTTTTCACACCAGACATACCCTTCTACCCTATACGTTGCCCATGATAGAACGTCCATTAAATTCTCTTCCAAAACCCTTGTAATAATTACTGGGAATCTACCATGTCATAATATGCCTAAATCCAGAAAATTATAATTTTTCCTAATTGAATTGATAATTAATTAATTTTCCAAATAATTGACCATGGGTGATAATGAACATGAACTACATGATCTACTCAAGTATTGGTCATCTAAAAATTATAGTTACTGTATAACAGTGAATTATTACTAAATATTAACTCCCATGATTTTACAAATAGTATTTATCCTCTAATTAAATTATTCATCAAAAAACCACAATTTATATTTAATGAAGGAAGTATAACAATTAATCATCATAAAATTATGTAAAAATTACAGAGCCTTGGTAATCATCAGAAAAGTCCTCTGCCCAAAAATAATAATTTTATTTGCATTTAATATGCCAAATTGAATTTATCTAAATTTTTATGGGCAATAACATTTAATGAAGCAACCCCTAAATTTATAATTCAAATAATTCCATAAAAATTCACTGAGATGTAATATGATATTAAAACTCCTCTGACTAAATTTCTCAAACTTTAAATGACCGGTTACTTCATAAATAATTCCTAAGTAAAAAATCTCTATTTGCTAAATTGTGAAGGAAGTACTCTAATTATTATCCCATAAATCATGATAAAATTTCCAGAGGTTTAATATATCCTAAAAACATGATGTACACAATTTCATTAAAAATCTAAATCATATTACCACATAAATTATTTCTCCCAAGATTCTACGATTATGCACTTTTGTTAAGATACCCATATGAAAACTTATTTAAATTTCATGAAACAACAACCACTGTTCAATATATCAAAATTAACATCCTCTATCATAATTTTACATGAACTTAAAATCATTTGACTCATCATCCATTCCATAAGATATAAAGACCTAATTTTGTATAATTTAGAATTAAGTGATGTGACTAAGTACCCATACCATGCAACTCCTTCCTAGGGCATAATTCCACCCCTAGAGCATCATGGACTAAACTCTAGATCCATACAAAGTCATAAAACCCTATGTCCTTCACAAACCCCATAGACCAACCCTTAAGGTTTGAACTTGGATCCTAGGGCAAACCCACCCCAAACCATCTCAAATTCCATGAGGGGGAGTTTTCTCTGTCCATGGGGCTCTGGCCAAAATCCCAACCCATTTGGGTGAGAATTGGACCCACCAGGCCCCAACAACCCCTTGCCCTAATTTTCCCCTTTAAGGACCAATCTTTGATCACATCAAAACCCAATCATTTCAAACCCAATTGGGCTGAAATTTTTATCAGAGCTAAAGGATAACCCTAAAAACATGCCTCCAAAATTTTGGAGACTTTTGAGGTGATTTGACCCTTCAACTACCTTACCCTAGCTTTTCTAGGTTTAGGGCAAAACCCTAGGTTAAGCTTCTTTAAATGGGTTCCAGTTTTTACAGGAGCTAGGTCTAGGTGATATTAAGCATCTATCCAAAATTCAAAGCATTTGGACCAAGGGTTAGGTGTGGGGAATATTTCAGAGATTTGCCCTATTTGTAGGACCTACCCTAGAAAAAATGACCCTACAGGTCAGAATACTTGTCCTAAAATTTTCCACAACATATCAAACTGTAGATAATTAAAAAGCCTACAACATTCATGTTGATCAAATTTGATGGACAAGCCTCTAAAGGGCCTAAATAATTTTTATAAGAAATCTGCCCTAATCCTAGGACATACCCATAATCAAATGGCCCTACAGGTCTAGGTACTCTACCAAATTTTCACCACAGCATATCAAATTGTAGGTATTGAAAGGGCCTACAACTTTCATGCTAAAAACTTTTTCATCAGGTGCCATAAGTGGCCTAAAATCCAAAAACAGTAAACTGTATATAAAAAAAACAGAAAAACAGAAAATAGGATTATCGATCCTGCACGAATCTTAAAGCAGGATCGGGTGGCTCCTGTTCATCTTCTCCGATTGAGCAGAAAATAGACCCGCGTAGGTGGTTTTTGCGGCCCATTTCCCGGCGGCCTGAGGCGGCGCCACCACCGGGAAACATCACCCATTTGTTCCCGGTGGTGGGGGCTATCCATGGCCGGAGCTAGGGTGGCCGGAGGTGGCGGCGCCGCCCTACCCGAGAGCTCCAAAAGTCCATGAAAAATGGCAAATTTCTGAAATTTTGAAGCTTGGCTCCGGTTCGTTTGGGCATGAAATCAACTTTTAAATATTCCTAGGATCTAAGCGTGAGAGAAGGAGAGGAGGAGGACCTGAGTTCGGGCTCGGATGCGGGTGGAGCGACGGGAATGCATGGCGGCGGCGGTGGCGGCGTTTCCTCCCTTGGTGGCGATGGCAGCGGCTCTCCCTCCTATCTAGGGTTTCGAAATCCCTCACCCAAGCTTGCTGATGGGGTATAAATGGCCAGGAGGGGAGGGGGAAGGGTGGTTTTGAAAATGGTCATCAAAGCCATTAATGGCTAGGTTTGACCATGGAGGAGGGGGGCTGAACCAAGGCCTAGGTGGCCGGGAATGGGTTGAAAACTTCTCCCCTTCCCCTGGGGAGTTGAATTCAGCCATTAAGGGTGGCTTTTGGCCTCCCCTTGGCTGAATTCCTCCTTCCCTCTCTCTTGAATTTTTCTCTCTCCTCCATTATCATGAAAATGGATCTCTCCTTCTCTCTCCTAGTCACCCATCTTGACTTGGTCAACTCCCTAGGATATAGGCAGCCAAATATCATGCAAAAATAATTATGCAAGAGTTAGCCTAAGTGAGAGGGTGGTTTGAGGGTGGGTTAGCCCATATAGGCTAGGTTTGACTTGATTTGGGCTTGGGGTTGCCTTGGTCAAATTGACCACTATGGTTGACCCAAGTGGGTCTTTGGTGACTCATTGGGCCCACATTAGGTCTAAGGGAATTTTTTTGAGTCACAATGAACCTACTAGGCCACCCAAAATCAGAGTTTTGAAAATTACTATTTGCAGACCAAGTGAGTCTCAACTTGGTTTTTAGGTCACTTGGTCTCCTTGGCTCACCTAGGTTAACTCATATGACCTTGTTATGCACAAGTCACACCTAAGGGGTGGTCTAATTGGAAAATGGGATGTTACAAATCCCAATAAACAAAACAAAAATTTCGTCCTCGAAATTAAGGTTAAGGCTACGGGGATTTCCACCAGGTTAGCCTAAGCTTGTAACATCCCATGGAGGGTGGAAGCGCCTACTAAGTTAAACAAAGCAAGGGCTAGCCCAAATAAACAAAGGATTAGCCTCTACCTTTTTAAATAATTCTACTAGTACAAGAGAATAAGGAAAAACACTAATACACCGGAGGAGTTGCGAGGTATACCTGGCTAAAAAGCTCCGGGTGTTTTTCCTGCATCAGGTCCTGAGGCTCCCAAGTATGCTCCTCTCGTCCGTGGTTCCTCCACAAGACCTTGACTAGCGGGATCTTCTTGCGGCGCAAGACTCGTATCCCCTGGTCATCGATCCGTATCGGTTCCAAATGCACACACCGATCCGAGGCTACCGGCCCATCAGTGGCCGTAATCTGCAACTCCGGGCGTAGTAGAGCCCTCCTGAGTGAAGATACGTGAAAAACGTCGTGTAAGCCGGCCAGCTCCGGTGGCAGCTCTAGCCGGTAAGCTAGAGGACTGATCTGCTCCAGGATCCTGAACGGCCCCATGTATCTCGGGCTGAGCTTCTTCCGCCGACCTCGCACCCGTGAAACTCCATGCATCGGCCGGATTTTCATGAACACCTGGTCCCCAATCTGAAACTCCACCTGACGATGCTGAGCGTCATAATACTTCGCTTGCCTACTCTGCGCCTCTAACATCTGGTCCCGGATCAGTCTCACCTGAGCCTCGGTGTCTTCCACAAACTCTGAGTCCAGAATCTTCGGATCCACGTCCTGCAGCCAAGATAACGGTGTCCTACACCTTCTCCCATACAGGGCCTCGTAAGGAGCCATCCGTATGCTGGACTGGTAACTGTTGTTATACGAGAACTCCACCAATGGCAGTATCTTCTCCCAGGGCTCTCCGCGGTCTACAATACATAGTCTCAGAAGGTCTTCCAGCGTCCGATTGGTACGCTCCGTCTGCCCGTCAGTCTGGGGGTGGAAGGCCGTACTGAAAGTCAGTCGAGAGCCAAGGTACGCCTGCACCGATCTCCACTCTCTGGACGTAAACCGCCCATCTCGATCTGATACGATCATCCTTGGCACGCCGTGATAACGAATATACTGCTCCACGAACTTCCGAACCAACACTCCAACAGAGTCGTCCTTCCTGATCGGGATGAACCTAGCCACCTTCGTCAGACGGTCCACGATCACACAGATCGAATCGTTTCCCGTCCGTGATCGAGGTAGGCCATGGATGAAGTCCATCGCGATGTCCTCAAATTTCGACTCCGGCACCGGGATTGGCTGCAATAAACCAGCGGGATGTCTACACTCTGCCTTCACTAACTGGCACGTCTCGCAGTGAGTCACGAAGTACGTAATGTCTTTCTTCATCCCTGGCCAAAACATCATCTTCTTCAAATCTGTCGTCATCTTCGTGATCCCCGGGTGTATAGAATATCTACTGCAATGCGCCTCCGCCATGATGTCCTCCCGAACCCGGCCTCCTGCGGGTATATAAACCCTGCCTCTGAAATGTAGCAATCCGTCTCTCAGGGAATAATCTCCTGTCGAACCCTCCTCCAAGGCTCGGAATATCGGCACTGCCCATGCATCTGTCCTCTATTCATCCCGGATGCGGTCCCGAATATCATCTATGGCCACCATCGATGTCAGAAACTCCCTATATAGCTCTGGGTCATCCTCGAACACTAGGGATATCTGCATATCTCTAAAGGACCGAACTAGCTCCATGGACATAACCTGGGGCCCGTCTTCGGAAGTGGCCGCTCTCTGACTCAACGCGTCGGCCACCACGTTTGCCTTCCCGGGATGGTAGTGCATCTCATATTGATAATCTGCTAAGAACTCCACCCAGTGCCTCTGCCTGATATTCAGCTCCTTCTGCGTGTCCACGTATTTCAAGTTCTTGTGATCGGAGAAAATATCGCAGTGGACTCCATAAAGATAATGGCGCCAGACCTTCAGAGCAAAAACGACCGCTCCCATCTCGAGGTCATGCACCGGGTAGTTCCTCTCATGGGTCTTCAGCTAGCGGGAGGCATATGCTATGACATGTCCGTTCTGCATCAGCACCGCTCCCATCCCTTGGTATGATGCGTCGGTATACACCTGGAATCCTTCCTTTCCAGATGGAAGGGCCAGAATCGGGGCTGAGATGAGTCGGTCCTTTAGCTCCTGGAAAGCCGCCTGGCACTGCGCGGTCCAAACGAAAGGCGTCTCCTTCCTTGTCAAAGATGTGAGGGGGAGGGCAATTTGAGAGAACCCTTCCACGAACTTCCGGTAATAACCGGCAAGTCCCAAGAAACTTCGTACATCAGTGGCTGTCTTCAACGGCGGCCAATCTCGAACTGCCTGAATCTTTGCCGGATCCACTGCCAACCCGGCTCCGCTGATAATATGGCCTAGGAAAGCCACCTCCTTCAATCAAAACTGACACTTGTTGAATTTCGCATAAAGGTGATGCTCCCGCAACCTCTGTAGAGTCAGTGCCAGATGCCGAGTGTGCTCCTCCTCCGTCCTAGAGTAGATCAGGATGTCGTCTATGAATACTATAACGAACACATCCAAGTAGGCCTCAAAAACCCGGTTCATGAGGCTCATGAACGCCGACGGCGCATTTGTGAGCCCGAAGGGCATCACGGTGAACTCATACAAGCCATATCTGCTACTGAAGGCCGTCTTCGGAATATCCTCCTCCTGGATCCGCAGCTGGTAGTATCCTGACCTCAAGTCCATCTTCGAGAAATAGTGGGCTCCCTCCAGCTGGTCGAACAACTCGTCTATCCGGGGGAGCGGATAGGTATTTCGGACGGTCAGTCTGTTTAGTGCTCGATAATCGATGCACAGGCGAAGTGTCCCATCCTTCTTCTTCATGAATAAGACCGGAGCTCCCCATGGCGAAGAACTCGGTCTAACAAATCCCGCCTCCACCAACTCTCGCAACTGAGTCCGAAACTCCGCCAGCTCCTTCGGGGCCATCCGATGGGGAGCCCCGGATATCGGCTTAGCCCCTGGCACCAACTGAATATGGAAATCCTTCTCCCTGTGCGGAGGCAATCCTGGCAGCTTCTCTGGAAACACATCGGCGTAATCACACACCACCGGTATATTGGCAATCCGGTCCTTCTCCTCGGTCATCTCGAACAACACCTGATATACCATGTCTCCCTGCAGATGGGCCTTGACGGCCTGAATAGAAGATAAGAAAATATAGGACGCAGGTCTAATACCTTCCATCACGATGAGAGAATCCCCATATCTAAGGGTAACCTTCTTGGCCAAGCAGTCAATCTGGGCATGGTTCCAGTGGAGCCATGACATACCCAGAATCAGATCATAATCTGGCAGTGGCAAGATCGTCGCTGACGCTTCGAAAGGTTTCCCGCCTATCCATGCCTCCATATTGCAATGGGATGAGGTGAACAGCTCCGACCGTCAGGTAGCCGTATCTTCATCATCGACCCCGTGAATTTCTCCACGCCATCCAACCCTTGGATAAAGGTCTCTGACACAAACGAGTGCGAGGCACCCGTGTCGAAGAGAGTATGTGCGGGTTTGCCGCAAATGAAGACAATGCCTGAGATTGTGACTTATCTTAGAGTTCTATTCTTGGTTTTTACTACCTAATGCTAAAGACAATAGTTTCCTAGGAAAGGATGGAAAAAGAATTAAAGCAAAGAAAATAAAACATTGTCGTACCTATGATCACTTGCTCAGGATGTCGGGGTTGGGCCAGGTCCAGTGCATATACCTACTCCCTTTCTTGCCTACGGTCTCCGCCCTGGTATCCTTGTCCTTGACCGCGTCCTCGGCCTCCATAGTGCTGAGCAGGTGGGGCAATCTGCGGCGCTAGAGGGGGCCCCCTTCTCATAGGGCAGTTCCTCTTGATATGCCCCACCTGACGGCAGTGAAAACACTCTGGTGGAGGGTAAGCCCTCCCTCCTGGTCTCTGCACATCCTGCATCTGTGGTCTTGGTATCTCCCGCATCTGGAGAGGCTGGGGAGCCATAGTCACCTGCTCCCTCGGCTCCTGTCTCACCTCCTGACGAGGCTGATCCTCCATCCTGCCCACCTCAGTAGCACGGCCTCGTCGCTGCTCATTTCTTGCTCCACGGTTCTGATCCTCCATTGGCCGCTTTCGGCCTCGGGTAGCGTGCCAGTCTGCTTCGATCCTCTTGGCCATCTCTAGAATCCGAGGAATAGGCCCATCGGACACGAACAATAGAGCCTCCTCAAATCCTCCTTCAAGCCCTTGTAAAACCTCTTGGTGTACCCGGCTTCGTCCAGCTGATAAGAATCTGCATATCGGGCTAGATGATCGAACTCCCGATGGTACTCCACCACCGACCTGGTGCCCTGCTTTAGCTGTAAGAACCAATCTTCAAGCTCATCCCTGGCCGACTGCGGAACAAAATGTTCCAACAGCGCGACCCTGAATTCTCCCCAAGTGACCTCCGCAACCTCCCTGTCGGCATAAGTCTTGTCCAAGAGCGTCTTCCACCACCTCTTGGCATGGGACTCTAGGCAAGAAACCACCAGTGCCACCCTCTCCTCCACCGGGCATCGGATCCCAGTCAACATCTCATGCATGATGTCCAGCCACTCCTCTGTCCGAACTGCCATCTCTGTCCCCAAGTAGGACGGGGGAGAAAGTCCTCGGAATATACTCAGCCAGTTGGCTCCCGGAATCAACTGTGGAGCCGGAGCCTGTTGAGCCCTGAAGGCTTCTAGGATGGCTGTCAAAGTCTGCCCCATGTCCGTCTGAAGGAAAGGAGCGGGAGCTGGTGGAGGTGGTACAGCATCCGGAGTCTGCAAAACCTCACCATGTGGAGTAGGCTGCGCTGAGGGCTGCGAAAAGAAAAATTTTACTATGAGAAAACAGTTCGAAAGAACTAAAGGTGGACAATTATATGTGATTCCCCTTATGGGCACACCACTGCTTCCGCTGCTTAGTTTGTCCGCAAACTAAACTCGCGCGGGGGTGACCCAGGGATTTGTGGACTGCTACTAATCCGATCGATATTGCCTCTGATACCACTTTGTAAGACCCCTTTTTTTTTTGAAATACCCGGGGTCTTATGCCCAGAACCGCCGCTTTGCGGTGACACCTTCGCACCCGGGAAGGTCGTCACTACAACGCGCCGATTCTGCCAGCCTTTTCGATCACAATAAGTAGCAAGCAAGAGAGAAGCAAGTCCACCAAAAGAGAATATCACATAAAATAAAACTCCACGAAGGGAGTGTCCACAGAAAACATCAGAGTACGATGATACTAGAAATAAAAGGGCTCATGCCCGGTACATCAAGTCCTCACTACAAAATCACTCAATGCGGAAGCAAAACTAAATCTCTACCAAAGGGTCGGGACTCACAGTCCCCGTAGTCTGGACTCCCGTGCTAGACTGTCCCATCTCCAAGTGTACCGGCCTCCTGGGCTGCTCCTCCATGCTGGGCTCCGCGATCCCCTAAAATGATATGGTTCGAAAACCGTTAGTCTAAAAGACTAAGTCCTATCATCCCCCACCCCTTCCCCCACGCTCTAAGGCACCGGGCGGAGAGGAAGAAAGGGGAGGACATGAAAGTGGAGAGTAGTTAAAAGCAGATGACGGTGGACCTAACTAGCAGTTGTGCATTCGGGGGAGCAATTCAAAATGTTGTAATAGGTATAACAGAAAGGAAGTAAGTAAGAAATTAAACCTTCGCTTATGTGAGTACGCATAAGCCAAGGGGTCTTTTGCAAGGCTCCCATCGTATAAAGTGTCCCATACCACTTATACGTTGGGGTGTCGGTTATCAAACAGCAGCATATATATATATATATTGAAATTAACCTTTGATTTATAAACTTGCCCACACAAGCTTATAGACCAAGGGGTCGTTTTCCAAGTCCTAAAGTATAAGCGTCCCATTCCTCTTATACTTTAGGTGTCAAGGTTGTTATGAATGATTATGATATGTAGCTATATGGAGGGTATGTTATGTCATGCAGTGCAACTCACCCACCCAACTTTGTGTACACAAACCTTTAGTTCCCCCTTTCCGGAGATAACTCCCAGGATACTCCCGTAGTGGCAGACGGAAGCGGTGGGTTGGGCCTCGCCCACCTCAAAACCAGTAAAAGCACTATTGGTCTGACCTATCGTACGCCCTCAACGCCTGGTGCACGAGGCGGACTCCTGCGTACTCTTGCCGACTGGTCCGCCGGACTTAACCTTGGCTAAGTGCTAGTCACCTTGCCGAGTCAACGATATCGGTGTCGGTGCAATCGAACTCCCCGATATCGAGAACCCACCACCTTAATCCTTCCTATTTTTATGCACATGCAGCAGTTTAATATATAATAATTTAAAGTGTCAAACTCCCGGACTAAACCGTCCGTATTAACCACATCCAAGATCAAATTCCCCGGACTAAACCGTCCGGCTCATCTCCAGACTTCATCCCTTAGAACACCCCGGGACGGCGCCCCCTTGAACACCTCGGGACGACTTAACCACTACCAACCCTCACTAATGAGTGTGTGCACTGTGAATCCCTATTAGGCTAATTACTCTTTCATTTGTTTTAAGATTTACGTTAGCCCAGGACTGCCCCCGGCATACCCCGTGAAGGGCTCTCAAAGGGCACTAGGAACCAAGACGGCGGCATTATGGCCCGAAGTTCCCTTTCGCAAGGCACTTATTGTTATTGGTTGTTTACCCTTTACCCAATCCCTTTTTAATATTATAATGAATCTAACCCTAGTGTACTTGACTCTTCCACTCATAGGGCAAGACGATCTTTCGTCTACCCCGAGCACCTCCTATGCTAGCAAAACACATCTTTACTCATCATAATCTCCAATGATGAATTCCATGCTCATTTTCCCAAGCCTATAAGGTACAAACTCCACCCTTATATCCAAGTCCCATACTAACACTGTTCATGCCTTTTTCACACCAGACATACCTTCTACCCTATACGTTGCCCATGATAGAACGTCCATTAAATTCTCTTCCAAAACCCTTGTAATAATTACTGGGAATCTACCATGTCATAATATGCCTAAATCCAGAAAATTATAATTTTTCCTAATTGAATTGATAATTAATTAATTTTCCAAATAATTGACCATGGGTGATAATGAACATAAACTACATGATCTACTCAAGTATTGGTCATCCAAAAATTATAGTTACTGTATAACAGTGAATTATTACTAAATATTAACTCCCATGATTTTACAAATAGTATTTATCCTCTAATTAAATTATTCATCAAAAAACCACAATTCATATTTAATGAAGGAAGTATAACAATTAATCATCATAAAATTATGTAAAAATTACAGAGCCTTGGTAATCAACAGAAAAGTCCTCTGCCCAAAAATAATAATTTTATTTGCATTTAATATGCCAAATTGAATTTATCTAAATTTTTATGGGCAATAACATTTAATGAAGCAACCCCTAAATTTATAATTCAAATAATTCCATAAAAATTCACTGAGATGTAATATGATATTAAAACTCCTCTGACTAAATTTCTCAAACTTTAAATGACCGGTTACTTCATAAATAATTCCTAAGTAAAAAATCTCTATTTGCTAAATGTGAAGGAAGTACTCTAATTATTATCCCATAAATCATGATAAAATTTTCAGAGGTTTAATATATCCTAAAAACATGATGTACGCAATTTCATTAAAAATCTAAATCATATTACCACATAAATTATTTCTCCCAAGATTCTACGATTATGCACTTTTGTTAAGATACCCATATGAAAACTTATTTAAATTTCATGAAACAATAACCACTATTCAATATATCAAAATTAACATCCTCTATCATAATTTTACATGAACTTAAAATCATTTGACTCATCATCCATTCCATAAGATATAAAGACCTAATTTTGTATAATTTAGAATTAAGTGATGTGACTAAGTACCCATACCATGCAACTCCTTCCTAGGGCATAATTCCACCCTAGAGCATCATGGACTAAACTCTAGATCCATACAAAGTCATAAAACCCTATGTCCTTCACAAACCCCATAGACCAACCCTTAAGGTTTGAACTTGGATCCTAGGGCAAACCCACCCCAAACCATCTCAAATTCCATGAGGGAGAGTTTTCTCTGTCCATGGGGCTCTGGCCAAAATCCCAACCCATTTGGGTGAGAATTGGACCCACCAGGCCCCAACAACCCCTTGCCCTAATTTTCCCCTTTAAGGACCAATCTTTGATCACATCAAAACCCAATCATTTCAAACCCAATTGGGCTGAAATTTTTATCAGAGCTAAATGATAACCCTAAAAACATGCCTCCAAAATTTTGGAGACTTTTGAGGTGATTTGACCCTTCAACTACCTTACCCTAACTTTTCTAGGTTTAGGGCAAAACCCTAGGTTAAGCTTCTTTAAATGGGTTCCAATTTTTACAGGAGCTAGGTCTAGGTGATATTAAGCCCCTGTCCAAAATTCAAAGCATTTAGACCAAGGGTTAGGTGTGGGGAATATTTCAAAGATTTGCCCTATTTGTAGGACCTACCCTAGAAAAAATGACCCTACAGGTCAGAATACGTGTCCTCAAATTTCCACAACATATCAAACTGTAGATAATTAAAAAGCCTACAACATTCATGTTGATCAAATTTGATTGACAAGCCTCTAAAGGGCCTAAATAATTTTTATAAGAAATCTGCCCTAATCCTAGGACATACCCATAATCAAATGGCCCTACAGGTCTAGGTACTCTACCAAATTTTCACCACAGCATATCAAATTGTAGGTATTGAAAGGGCCTACAACTTTCATGCTAAAAACTTTTTCATCAGGTGCCCATAAGTGGCCTAAAATCCAAAAACAGTAAACTGTATATAAAAAAAAACAGAAAAACAGAAAATAGGATTATTGATCCTGCACGAATCTTAAAGCAGGATCGGGTGGCTCCTGTTCATCTTCTCCGATTGAGCAGAAAATAGACCCGCGCAGGTGGTTTTTGCGGCCCATTTCCCGGCGGCCTGAGGCGGCGCCACCACCGGGAAACATCACCCATTTGTTCCCGGTGGTGGGGGCTATCCATGGCCGGAGCTAGGGTGGCCGGAGGTGGCGGCGCCGCCCTACCCGAGAGCTCCAAAAGTCCATGAAAAATGGCAAATTTCTGAAATTTTGAAGCTTGGCTCGGTTCGTTTGGGAATGAAATCAACTTTTAAATATTCCTAGGATCTAAGCGTGAGAGAAGGAGAGGAGGAGGACCTGAGTTCGGGCTCGGATGCGGGTGGAGCGACGGGAATGCATGGCGGCGGCGGGTGGCAGCGTTTCCTCCCTTGGTGGCGACGGCAGCGGCTCTCCCTCCTATCTAGGGTTTCGAAATCCCTCACCCAAGCTTGCTGATGGGGTATAAATGGCCAGGAGGGGAGGGGGAAGGGTGGTTTTGAAAATGGCCATCAAAGCCATTAATGGCTAGGTTTGACTATAGAGGAGGGGGGCTGAACCAAGGCCTAGGTGGCCGGGAATGGGTTGAAAACTTCTCCCCTTCCCCTGGGGAGTTGAATTCAGCCATTAAGGGTGGCCTTTGGCCTCCCCTTGGCTGAATTCCTCCTTCCCTCTCTCTTGAATTTTTCTCTCTCCTCCATTATCATGAAAATGGAGCTCTCCTTCTCTCTCCTAGTCACCCATGTTGACTTGGTCAACTCCCTAGGATATAGGCAGCCAAATATCATGCAAAAATAATTATGCAAGAGTTAGCCTAAGTGAGAGGGTGGTTTGAGGGTGGGTTAGCCCATATAGGCTAGGTTTGACTTGATTTGGGCTTGGGGTTGCCTTGGTCAATTTGACCACTATGGTTGACCCAAGTGGGTCTTTGGTGACTCATTGGGCCCACATTAGGTCTAAGGGAATTTTTTTGAGTCACAATGAACCTACTAGACCACCCAAAATCAGAGTTTTGAAAATTACTATTTGCAGACCAAGTGAGTCTCAACTTGGTTTTTAGGTCACTTGGTCTCCTTGGCTCACCTAGGTTAACTCATATGACCTTGTTATGCACAAGTCACTCCTAAGGGGTGGTCTAATTGGAAAATGGGATGTTACAACAATGTCCAAGAAATGAGCTGCATATCCTAATAGGTAAATCATATTCAGACAACCTTCTGAGAAGGACAATTCCAAGAAACCTAAATAACTTTTTGATTAGTTTATTTTCTAAACTCTTTATGTTAATTTGTCACAAACCACTTTTTGTATATATCTGCTTAGTTCTGAAGCAGATCTTCATTAGTTTTCTCATTCTATCAGTGCTCTAAAGAAAAAGCAAGAAGAACAACTTTTACAAATCAAGAGTCTTTTTGTTCTTCTCTTTCAGGACCTTGTTAAGACATTCCAACACCATCTGTCTAAAGATCCTGGACCAAGTCTCTCAGTTGAAGACCTACTCACCCTATGCAAAGCTTCCCAGCCTGAACCCTTCTACATCTCAGGGGGAGCTTTGAAAACATCTCTGAATCCACAGTCTTCTCATTGTTTTGAGAAAAGAAGACTTTCATCACTCTCTCATCCCCACCTCTGTACAGGGTTTTAATTCCCTTCAAAATTATTCTAGTTCACAAGTCTCCTTCCAAAAGCCTTGGGTTGGTTTTTTGGGCACCTGATCAAAAGCTCATTGGTGGAAGTCACCTGATCAAAACCTGTAGTGGATTCCTACAAAGGGTGGTAGAAGAGTGGATGTACCAAGTTGGGGAAGCACAATAAAAATTCTTGAGTTGTCTGGTTGTGTTTTTTGTGTTCTTGTAGGCTTGTGTTGTGGTTAAGATTAGCTTAGTTTATTTGCCTTTATCTTTTCTGTAAAAAAAATTTTTTAACTCTATTCCCCCCATAGAGTTATTCAGAGTTTATCACTCCTTTTTCTTTCACATTGTAATCACAACTATAGGATCTATATAGATCTGAGTATAGGAAAGTCTACCTTTCTGAGTGGAAAACTCGTAATTATAAGGGCTGAGGTAGGGCATGTTGCCTGAGGTATGAGTTTGAAGACTCTAAGGTAAGTATAATCTCAGGATCCAAATGCATGATGGTTCATTTGGTCGTGCTTCTCTTAAAATTTAATGTTTACTATTTAAGACGGAGTAATTCACCCAAGTTATCAATCCTTGGTTCCTAGAGAATCGTGGAGGCCCGAATCTGCAACTTTTCGCCGTACCTTGTCACCCACCTTGGGGAGTGTACAACCTCGGGCTCGCAGGAGCCAATGGCTGAGGAAGGAAGCTAGGCGAGACGGCCATGGGCGGTCATCAATTCGCAGAGCGAGTGGATCCTTGCAAGAAGGACTTAGGTGAGAGGTCCCAAGGGAGGAGGGTCTAAGCGAGAGCTGGGCCTTGAGATGGGCGAGCAAGTGCCAAGGGAGGAGGCACTCGCGGGTTAGTGGCCGACTTGCCATGCGAGAGGGCTCTAGAGGGGAGCTCTCACTAGAGAGACGGTGCTCTTGCCAGGCGAGAGGACCCCAGAAGGGAGTTATCGCCAAGCACCGGTTCGGTTTAAAACAGGTTTAGGTATGGCTGGGTCTATCTTTCAGCCCCATGGAAACTTATGCATTTGCCCTGGGTGGTCTGCATATAACCCTTCAGAACAACAGAGTTTTGCTATTAACAGACCCGACTAAGGGTATTCTAGTAATTTCAGGTCAGCTTCATTTGGTTATTAGCAGTCCCAGTTCAGGGGCCTATAAATAGACCGGTAAGGTGCCTTAGAAGGGATGCATTCCTAACTCTTTTTCTCTTCTTCTAAGGCACCTAGCTCAACATTGGCTAGGGAGGGGAAGAATTTCCGATTATTCCGGGTACGAGTTGGGACCTCCGCGCTGAAGCCCCCGGTCTAGTCTTTCGAGAGCCTTGTCAAGAGGGTGGTCCAAAGAGAGTAAGTGTGAGTTGCACCTCTAGTTTTGAGCTTTAGGATGGACCGACCTTGTTGGTTCTAACATTTTTGGTGCGGTGAGCATGGAACAGCAACTTGCACAGAAGAACTTTGGGTTACCTCATGGTGGGGGATCTTGAAGGAGATGAAGGCGGGTCCCCGAACCCGGGAGGATATGTCGGGAGGGCGGAGTTCATGACATCCATTGGGAGGGATCATGGACATGCTAAAGCAGATCTCCTAGAGAGGAGAATGTGAGACCCCTCCACCCTAGATGCCAGGTCACGCGCCCCGCGAGGGGATTGACCTGGCAAGGATAGGCAGCCGGCGAGACGTGGAGGGCAGAGAACATTTCGCCAGCCCAGCGAGTGCCATCTCGCCTAGAGGGGTGGTCGCGCGAGTGGAGGTGGCGAGACCCCTGATAAGAGGGTCTCCCTTCTGTGAGTGGATCCTCTCGGAACCCGTCCCTCAAGGGTTCCACGAGCCCGAGATGACCCACTCTGTGGGGAAGGACGATCCCCTCAAGTGCCTGCAGTGGTTCGAAGATGCAGTCTCCATCAGACTAATGACGGACGCTTTTAAGTACCACCTTTTTGCCATCACCCTGAAGGACAAGGCTAGGGATTGGTTCCACCAACTCCCAGCGGAGTCGATTTACGTCTTTGAGGACAAGAGAAGAAGCTTCCAGTTACGCTTCTCAACCTCTAAGAAGAGGAAGAAGAACCCGGAGTCAATTTTCTTGATCAAACAAAAGGCTGACGAGTCCTTGTCTCAATATATGGACCGCTTCCAGGAGGAGATTCTAGACATCTAGGAGGTGCCCGGTTTCTCTCACCAGATGGCCTTCACTTTGGGACTGAGGGAGGGTTTTTTTTAAGATGAGCCTGACTAGGAAGCCGTCGTTGTCATTCGAAGGGTTGATGGAGAAGGCGGCAAAGGAAATAGATATGGAGGCAGCAAACCCAGCCTTTACTAGGAAGTTGACGAGACTGATGGAGGTGGAGCAGAGGGAACCGAGAGGAGTGTAACGCCCCCGGTATTTCTGTGTTATGTTTGATCATTGTTTGGCATTACGATGACGCTTTTAAGACCTTCTACCATTGTTAGAGCGTGGTCTTAACTCTATAGGTTCCTATAGTGGTCTGTTTGTTGCTTACTGGCAAGATTCCCTAGCAAGACGGGTCTGGTTTTCTGACTCGGGGAGGCTCTCGGGGAATGCTTATGCCTGGGCTTCAGGTAGTGATAGCCCGAGTTGTGATCGTCGGATGTTGTTTTTGACTTCACCGTTTTTTTCGTAGCATGGGTGTTTAGCTACGGTGCTAGTTTTGTCGAAATCTGAGATCATTTGTTTTTTGCATCGTTTCGATGTTTGTTTTGTTAGCCGTTAGTGGCTACCTATTTGCTGTGCATGGCCTTGTGTGATCGAGCTTGGTAAGGCTGGTGCTTGTTTTAGGCTAAGTTTGTTTAGCTAATTATTTATATATATATATGTATGTATATATATATGTATGTATATATATATGTATGTATATATATATATATATGTTTGTGTGTATGCTTGGGTGTTGATAGCTTTATATATATAAGTATGTGGTTGTTTTTATATATAAGTTTATATATATGCCCAGGGAGAAGGCGTGGCCAGTAGGCTGGTCCTTCTCCCTCCAGGAGGGGAGGAGAGTGGAGACTGAGACTCGATGCACCCCCTTGTCCCAGATCAGTGTTGGGTCGTTGGCGGCATCAGGGATAATGGGGCCCATGTTTAAGTTGAAGTGGGCAGACTGTGCGGGGTAGTGAGAAAGAGCCCCCTCACAAGAGGGAGACCTAGATGGTTGTTGAGAAGAGATGACGTGTTCCGTGAGCGGTGCCGTCTCTTCAGATAGCGAGATGGCCTTGCGAGGAGAAAGCCGAGGAGCGGACTGGGGAGACTTGGACCCTAGGGAAATGGGGCTTAGGGACCCTGACACCACCACCGTCTCCTTGGGAGTTTTCTTCTTGTCGGGTGGGAGAGAGACCACCTTCTTCACCTTCAGTTTCATCTTCTTCAAGGGGATAAGACGAGACGGAGCGGAATCCTCGGCCAGCCTCTTCTTAAGGGAGTGGGCCAGCGATTCTTTAGCCGCCTCGGCCTCCATGTTAGCGAGAGAGACGCCCTTGGATGGCTTGATGTTTCTTTTATAAGGGGGGTGAACTGGCACGTTCCTCTGTCCTGATAAAGGCGAGGCGGAGTGTTAAAGGAAGAAATCAGCGAGAGGGAAGTAATAAAGGCGAGAACAAAAAGGAAGGTCGAGCATACCTTCACCAGGAAGTACGGGGAGGAGTAATCCAAGACCGCGGCTCAAGTACTGGACCTCAATGTTCTTTCTGACGAGGTACTCGCAGAGGAACTTGTCCGTGCTGCTGACCTGGGGGATTGCGTAGAATACTTAGATGAGCGAGACAGGCGCGAGAGGGACGCCACCCAGGTTGCCGCGGATGAAGACGGATTGCGTGAGCCAATGATGGTTCTTGTTGGTCGTCTCGCAGAATTTGAGGCCTAGCCCTGTAAAGTAGGACACCCCGTCCTGATTGGCGTGGTAGATGAACAGCTTGCGGAAGACAATAAGGCTGAAATTTATTCGCCCTCTTCGTATGTAGCTCGCAAAGGTGACCAGGACGTAGATGGAGTTAGGGTTTAGCTGGGCTGGCACGACACCGAAGTACTTCAAGACCCGCTTCACCTCCGGCCAGAGGAGTAGTCTCAACCCCGCCTCGAAGTACGAGACAGGGAAGGCAAGCTCCCCGGGGTGGAACGTGTTTATGCTCTCGCTGACTCTGGGGGGGGGGGGGGGGGGGGGGGCGTGATTCGAAGCCTTCCGGCAGGTATTCGCGAGTAAAGGCGTCGTACTTGTCCACAGAGATATGCCCCGGTGTAAAATCGTGATCCGCGTGTCGCTTCCCACAGCGGCTGTGTCTGTCGCATTCTTTATCTATTTTTCCCCATAATCGTGCGAAACAGCCGGAATTGGAGGCAGAGGAGGCTGGCAAGGTGACTCGAGGGTGAGGAGGCGATATGGTAGACGAGTGGTCGGCACGCGAGAGGGACGAAGAAGAATGAAGGGCTGAGGTGTAGCGATTTGTGAAAGCATGGGTCTAACCCCGGTGAAGGGGATATTTATAGCAATCATAGGGTTTGGGGAAAAATAGTGTACGGACGGAGAAATTGTGCAGGGTATGGGGAAGAGGCGGTCGGCCCTTTCTCTCTCTAAGCCTCGATTTGTGCAGCCCTAGGTGGGCCCTCAGCATAGCCTAGCGGCGGGAATAAATTAAAATTTAAAAAAATTGGTAGATCAAGAAAAATTATCATAAATGCAGAATTTAAATACTGTTACAAAAAATTAAACAAATACGGAGAAGCGGACAATTATTAAATTAATAAAGTTCATCCCGCGCGAGGCGGGCAGCAAGTTCACAGGGCGCATACTTTAGCGAGATGGAGGCATAAATAATTTATTACAAGCCATAAATGAAGGGAAGATACGCGAGACGAGACGAGAATTCATCAATTCTTGTGCCTCCTCCAGCACCCTCCGTCGCGGGATCTCGCACTGGGAGGGCGGCTGGGGAGGTGGAAAGCACGAGCTGCGTCAACATTGCGGCGAGCGATACGGAGCTGTTGGTCGACCTCGCTCAAGATAGCCTGGGTATCAGTCTCATCTACTTTGATATCAGCATCAATCTTCGAAGACAGGCGGGCACACACCACATCCAGCCAATCAATTCGATTGCCCGCAACTTGCTTCCCCTTTTCCAGCTCTTAGATGATGCGCGCGTGCTTCCGTAACATCTCTGCTAACCTACGCTTCATTTCCAATGGATCCATGGGATCGCCTAAGTAGTCTTCGATTTCTTCTATGGGAGGAGGGGGCGAGATGACCATCTGTCTAGAGTAATCTTCAACAGGCGAGTCCTCAGCCAGGGAGTCCTCAACATGCGGGTCGTGCATACCTGCATAGAAAAATGGGAAGGTGAAATGGAGAAATGGTAGCAAAAAAAGGCCCAAAAGTAAAAGTTTCTTACCAAAATGGCGAGAGGAACCAGCGGTATTAGAAGGGACGTCCTTCCTCTTCACAGGAGTAGATAAAGGAGTAGAGGGTTGTGGAGAGACAGACTGGTGGCGGTGTTCAGAGATATTGATTCGTATGGTCTCCGGACGATGAAAAGGCGTCGGGACCTTCTAAATACGAGCAGCAAGTAAGAAGTCAAGCGAGATGGAGATGAAGGCGTGTCGATGTTGATGGATTTACCTCCTTTTCTCTAGGATTGGCCGGGGTAGGATGGATACGCCTCCCAGAGAAAGTGCGAGAAGGCTCCCCTGCCGAGACGAGAGGATCTGCGGCTTTTGCCTTCTTGGGAGGGGAAGAGGATGACGGTAAGGAAGGAGGAGCGCGGACAGGGATCTTGTTCAGAGATGTCGCGGTCGCCTTGTTCCTCTAGATCACCGGTGCGATGCGGTCACGGAAATTTTGGCTGAGAGACATAGGGACAGAGGCTAGAAGAGGATAGAGTCAAGGAAATGGCCCCCTATGGGAGATGAGTCCTATATTTATAGATTGGGCAAGGGGCCCACCAAAAGATTTCCTCATAAATTCACTTTAATGACACGAGCCTCAGTTGGACTATCTTTTTGAGTTTGTAACAACCTCGAAAATAGCGGGGATTGTGTACAACCTCGGGTTCACAGGAGCCAAAGGCTTGAGGAAGTAAGCTAGGCGAGACGGCCCAGGGTGGTCATCAATTCGCGGAGCAAGTGGATCCTTGAAAGAAGGACTTAGGAGAGAGGGCCCAGGCGAGGAGGTTCTAAGCGAGAGCTGCTCCATGAGATGGGCGAGCAAGTGCTAAGTGAGGAGGCACTCGTGGTGAGTGGCCGACTCGCCATGCGAGAGGGGTCTAGAGGGGAGCTCTCGCTAGCGAGACGGTGCTCTCGCCAGGCGAGAGGACCTTAGAAGGGAGTTCTCGCTAAGCACCGGTTCGGTTTAAAACAGGTTCAGGTAGGGCCGGGTCTATCTTTCAGCCCCATGGGATCTTACACTTTTGCCCTGGGTGGTCTGCATATAACCCTTCAGAACAGCGGAGTTTGGTTATTGGCAGACCTGACTAAGGGTATTCTAGTAATTTCAGGTAAGCTCCATTTTGTTATTGGTCGTCCCAGTTTAGGGGCCTATAAATAGACCGGTAAGGTTCCTTAGGAGGGATGCATTCCTAACTCTCCTTCTCTTCTTCTAAGGCACCTAGCTCAGCATTGGCTAGGGAGGGGAAGAATTTTTGATTCTTCCGGGTACGAGGTGGGGACCTTCGTGCTGAAGCCCTCAGTCTAGTCTTTCGAGAGCCTTGTCAAGAGGGTGTTCCAAAGAGAGTATGTGTGAGTTGCACCTCTATTTCCGATCTTTTGGAGGGACCGACCTTGTTGGTTCTAACAGAGAGGAACTCCGACTATCGTTTTTGTGCAAATCATTTTCTAGGGATTCCTCTCTGGCCTCCGTCATCATCTTCAACCATTCAAGCCTTGTTCAAGAGATTTCTCAACATCTCAGATGCTTCTTCTATGAACATGACTGACAGTGATTTGTGAAGAAGAAGGGTCATTGGAAGACGGTGACAACCCTTCTCTACCGCGGAAGGCAGTCGAAGTCTGAGCACGGATGAGGAGTGACAAACTGAGATTCCGACTGAGAACCAAGATTACCCTTCGTACTTTGGTTTATTCCCTCCTCCTTCTTCTTTGTGGTAGATTATTTGATATTGTTTGGCTGTTTGGAATGATGTTTAATAACCATAAATTCATTTTCATGATT
Organism: Platanthera zijinensis; assembly: GCA_039513925.1. Classification (NCBI taxonomy): domain Eukaryota; kingdom Viridiplantae; phylum Streptophyta; class Magnoliopsida; order Asparagales; family Orchidaceae; genus Platanthera; species Platanthera zijinensis. The sequence continues at coordinate 136,678,887 of CM077078.1, read as the reverse complement.
TTCACAATGCCTATGTTGTGATTATGTGTGGTTGTTAATTTCATTGTACGCCTCCATCCACCGTGTTTTCGATTCCATTATGTTTGTGTTGTCCTAGCAATTGATAGGAGCATTCGTAGTGGAGAGGTGACTATGACCCATACTCGATCCACCATCCAAATCATTACCTAATTGGGCAATCCACCCGCGCGAAGCAGTGAAGGCGACTGAAAGTCTTTAGTGTCAACTAAGTCCACCTATGGGGGGGAATAGGTCTCGTGCAGTCTTTTGCGGAATTGAAATAACCTGCACAAATAACAAACACAGCACAGAAAAACACACAAGCAATTATAGTGGATCCCCAATTTGGGTACGTCCACTCTCCCCCTTCAACCTATCTCCAACAAAGGGACGACTCGGTTACTTCACCAAACGGATTGAAATCAAATCCTCACACTACGGAAGGCACCCTTCCAACCGAAGGAGTCACTACTCCTCCAACACGGGTTACACCCAACCCTTACAACTAGGAATCACTATTCCTTTACAACAAAACAAAAATTAGAATGTACAAGAAATACAAACTACACTTGTTGAGAACCCGATGTCCCTCTTCGTTCGTTGAAGCGTTCTTTATGAATACGAAGAGTCTACGACCGGAGTACTCTCTTGGAGAGTATCTTCCCAAGATCGGTGGCGGCAAGTGAATGCGGCGGCGATGCTTTGTAGATCGAAACTTCTTGACGAAGCAAGCAAGGTCTACCAACGATCTCAATCGGATCAGTCATCTCAATCGATTCGGAATGAAGAACTATCCTCGTTCAACAAATCGAGAGACAAGAGATCTCGAGAGAGAAGCGTGAGACGCTATACTTAGCCTCGGTTATGTTGCTGAACGATCAAAGAGGATCTAAGATCTGCTGCGGCGATAACTTGCGAGCGGCGACGGCGACTGAAGAATTTTTGCGATCGGCTAGGTCACGCTCGGCGGCTTTGATTTCTCGTGTAAGATTGTTGTTGATGTTCGAAATAAGCGAGTATATATACTGTAGAACAACCATAAATGACCGTTGTGGGGCAAACAAGAAGAAACTCTAGGTCCGATCAAAACAGCGCACAACATCTTCTTTCGGTCCAGCGAACAGAGCGAATTTGCCTAAGGCAAATTCGGCGAGAATCATTGATGATTCTCGACGAAGTCGGCGGGAATCACTCATGATTCCCGTCGAATTTGCCTTAGCAGAATTCCAGTTGAAATACTTGTCATCAGGAGGAAATCGATGAGAATCAAGATCATTCTCGACGAATCGGCGGGAATCAAGATCATTCTCGACGAATCGGAGAGAATCAGTCGTCAATTCTGCCTTAGCAAAATTCTTCAAGGAGGACAGTCAGCCAGATGATGTCGGTGGGAATCGGCGAGTGATTGTCGACGATTCGGCGAGAATTACTAGTGATTCCCGTCGAATCGGCGAGAATCACTTAGTGATTCCCGTCGATTTTGACTTGTAAGATTTCTTCTTCCTTCCTCTGAACTTGGTCTTTTACCCATCATTGCTCCTCTTCTGCTCTTGATCTATCTCGACCCTGTACTTGAAAATAAGTGCACTCCAATAGAGAGAGCACACATGAGTCAACACACTGATCTGCTCAACGAGGTAATACGTTGCGCAGACCCGTGTATATTGACCCACTGCACCCTGACATTGGTGTGTACTTAGCATGAAATAGTTGAAAGCACAACTTGATAGAAAGTCATCAAATACATTGTCAATTAAACTTAGCTTGTTCAGGGGCTTCTTCAAATCAGGTACATTGTGGATACAATACCCAACAATCTACCCCTATTTGAAGAAGCCTAAACCCTACAAGCTAAGGAGAATAAGACAGATGGGAATGAAAAACATAAAATGAACAATCAGTTAAGAATGAAATTCATTACAATTTTCTTTAGAGCATACTTAGAATTCTTAGCCATTGGCAGCCACTACTTTTGTACCTTAGCACCTTAGCCTTAGCCGAGAGGGTAATCTTTCCCTTTTCGGCTTATGCAAATCTGGGACTTCACTTGGAGCCACATGCTCCCCCTCATATCTTGCATCTGTGCTCGGTCTTGAGTACCTTGCTGATGCTCCCCCATGATCCAAGAGCCTTGAGCCATACAGTCCTCACTCTTCATAGTTCAGCATGTCGAGTTTAGTTTTGAAGAGACTGAAGTTGGCCTCGTCAAGGGGCTTTGTGACGATATCTGCAATCTGCTTATCCATGGGGATATAGCAGAGAGAGATATCTTTGTTTTCCATATGCTCCCGAATGAAATGATAGCGCACTTCAATGTGCTTTGTTCTGCTATGCGACACAGGATTGTTCGCAAATGCTATTGCGCTCGAGGAGTTGCAATACATCAGAACTTCGCTGAACAGCAAGTCATAATCTTTGAGCTGATTTCTGATCCATAGAAGTTGTGTGCAACAGCTGCCTTTTGAGATGTACTTAGATTCAGCCGTAGAGGTTGCGACATAATTCTGCTTTTTACTGTTCCATGAAATAAGCATTCTTCCGAGGAATTGGCACGTCCCGGAAGTGCTTTTTCTATCATCCCTGCTTCCTGCAAAGTCAGCATCTGAAAAGCCTATCAACTCGACATCATTGTGTCTTGGGTACCACAAGCCAAGATTTGGTGTACCTTTAAGGTATCTAAGAATTCGCTTTGCAGCCACATAATGAGATTCCTTAGTGTTCACCTGATATCTGGCTCAAACGTATGTGGAAAACATAATATCCTGTCTACTAGTAGTAAGGTAGAGCAAGGATCCAATTATTCTTCTGTATTTGGTTTCTTCAAAAGGTTTCCCTTTCTAATCCTTGTCCAGAGACACAGTGGATCCCATTGGAGTCCTCATAGAGGTTGCATTCTCCATTCTGAATTTCTTGAGGAGTTCATTTATGAACTTCGTCTGAGAGATGAAAATTCCATCCTTAGACTGTTTCACTTGAAGTCCCAAGAAATACTTTAGCTCTCTCATGCTGCTCATTTCAAACATTCCTTGCATAAGTTTAGAAAACTTTTTGCAAAGATTGTTGTCCGTTGAGCCGAATATTATGTCATCGACATAAATTTGCACCAGCAAGATCTTGCCTTTGACTTCCCTAAGAAATAATGTCTTATCTATCTTTCCTCTCGAGAACTTGTTCTCAAGAAGAGAACAAGACAGAGTCTCATACCAAGCTCGAGGAGCTTGTTTTAAGCCATATAATGCTTTGTTAAGAAAAAAAACATGATTAGGGAATGTAGGATTGACAAAACCTGGGGGTTGCGCGACATATACTTCCTCTTTTAAGTTTCCATTTCGGAACGCAGATTTCACGTCCATCTGATAGATAGTGAATCCTTTGTGAGAAGCGTACGCCAGGAACAATCTGATCGCCTTGAGCCTTGCAACTGGTGCAAAGGTTTGGTCGAAGTCAATCCCCTCCTCCTGTCTGTAACCTTGATCCACCAGCCTGGCCTTGTTCTTTATGATGTCACCGTGTTCATCCAGTTTGTTTCTGAAGATCCACTTGGTACCGATCACATTCTGGTTCTTTTGTCTGGGAACAAGCATCCAGACGTTGCATCATTCGAATTGATGCAGTTCATCTTGCATGGCCAATATCCATGACGCATCTTTGTTCGCTTCGTCGAACCTCTTTGGCTCAACCTGTGATAGAAACTAAGGTGAAAAATCTCGTTAATTTTACCTCTCCGAGTTCTGACACCGTCACGAGGATCTCCTATGATCTGATCTCTGGGATGATCCCTCACGTGTCGGAGCTCTAGGAGTCTGGCATCTCTAGCTTTGACAACTTCTTGAGCTTCTCCTTCTTCTGGGAGAGTTTCTCCATCTTGATCGTCAACTTCTCCAGCTGGCGTCGAGGTGGAAACCTTGACGTACTTGGGAGTTGCATCTTTTGTAGTCTCATCGAGACTTAGCTGTTCAAGCCTTGCACCTGCATCCTCAAGAATACCACTGGAAGAATTGCTATGAAGCAAGCTTCCTTCATCAAAAACAACATTAATGGACTCCTCTACAACTAGGGTTTTCTTATTGAAGACCCTATATGCCCGACTATAGCTACTATAGCCCATGAATATGCCTTCGAAGCATTTTTCTCCGAATTTAGTACGTGGGTACTTCCTATTATTGAGTACATAGCATCTGCAGCAAAAAGTCCTCAAATAGGATATGGTCGGTTTCCTGCCTTTCAGTAGCTCATAAGGCGTCTAACGATGATTCTTGTTGATCAATGCCCGGTTCTGCACATGACAAGCTGTATTGATAGCCTCTGCCCAGAAGTACTCTGGAAGAGAAGCACCATTCAACATTGTCGTACATGCCTCAATAAGCGTTCTATTTCTTCTCTTCGCAACTCCATTTTGCTGAGGGGTACGCGGGGAGGAAAACTCATGAAAGATGCCATGTTCTTCACAGAATTCTGTCATAGCACCAGACTCAAATTCTATTCCTTGGTCACTTCTGATCTTGACCACGGAGCAGTTAAGTTCATTATGAATCTGCTTGACAAAATTAGTGAAGATGTCAAACATATCTGGCTTTCATTTCAAGAAGAACACCCACGTAAACCAAGAGTGATCATCAATAATCACTAGCGTATACGATTTGCCTCCTAAGATATGAACTTGCACTTGACCGAACAAGTCCATATGCAGAAGATAAAGACATCTGGAGGAGTCTTTGTCTGCAGTGCCCTTAAAGATAGCCCGAGTCTGTTTGCCCTTCTGGCATACAGGACAAGGGCTACCTTTGATGCACTTAATAGTAGGGGCATCCCTTGCTAAGTTCTTAAAAAACAACATATTAATTGTCTTGAAATTAATATGTGCTAATCTCTTGTGTCATTGTTCACAAAGAGATGTACTGCCTTATGCTACTAGGCACACGGGGGTATAAGAATCTAAGCTAAGAAAATCTAAACAAAAGATATTTCTGCTCCTAATGCCAGTTAATAACGTCTCTGAAGAGGCACACGATATTATCAAGCACTTATCCTTACAGAACTTAACGTCATATCCTTTATCACACAACTGACTTACACTGATCAGGTTATGATTTAACCCTTCAACATAGGCCACGTCGGTGATAAGGATTATACCATTGGAAATCATACCGTAACCTCTGGTGACTCCTCGATCTGATTCTCCAAAGATGAATTTGGGTCCATTTTTGACTGGAGAGTAATCACGCAGCAGGCTTCTTGTCCCAGTCATATGCCGGGAACATCCACTGTCTAGGAACCAGATTGGTGTTTTGGTGGCCTTTGGACATACCTGCAAAACAGAATCAGTTTCCCTTTGGAACCCAATCGAACTTGGGTCATAGATTCCTTTTTAGCATACTCCCCCTCGGATGGTAAACCCTACGAGTGGTCGGCCTCGCATTGCTAACATGAGGAGTCCCGTTGTATCTTGGATTAAACCAGTTATCCACGGCAAAGTGACAAACTTTGCCACAGCACAAATAGTCAAATCTGTTGTACCTTTTCTTGGGCTCCTGCTTCACCCTTGGAACGGTGGGTCCAGTAGGGGCCTTGGATCTGGAGGTGGAGGCGTCATGATGACAGTAGTCACATGATTTCTTCACCTCCTGTTCCTTTAGTATAACAGGCTTGGCTTTTGGTGCCTGCTTCCTATTATGGAAGCTAGAGAAGTGGCCATAATTCTCCACTTGGATTTCCTCATAAGGTGCCTTGAAGACACTCTCACTGTAGTTTCGGGGGAAGGTCCAACCATCATACCGGCTCTTGGTCTTTTCAACCGAGGGCCGGAAAAAGTGGCTAAAGGTTGACTCAAAGTCCTGCTCATTGTAAGGAAAGCTAGGCTTTCTGAATACAAAAGGATCGAGTGGAGCCTTTCCCTTTTCCGCAGCAGAGGCCTTCTTAGCAGCCTTATTTTTCCTCTGTTTTCTGTTTCTCCTGGATGATTTGGCAGGCACACCCACATGCCCTAAGCCAGCCCCCTTAGCCTGAGCAGAGAATTCATCAACCAGAGGAAGAACGGTCTTGGGCATGGAGAAGCTTTTTACAATCTTCCTTTCTGCCGCAAGCTATTCTTCCAACTTGTTGATTTCTTCCTGTTTTAGGTCAAGGAGCCTTAGAGACTTTGAGTGCTCAGAATTCAGGCCCAGGTGTTCCTGTTGGAGAGAGACCAAGCTAGTTATATCTTCTCTTAGAGACACACCCTCAGCCTTAAGGAATTTGACTTCCTTTTTCTAAGCCCTCAACCTCTTGCGGCATTCCTCAAAGGTATTGAGCAGAAGCTCATACTTTTTGAGGAGCTCAGCTTCACGGGCAGATGGGCTGTCCTCGAGATCATCATCAGGAGACTCAGAGTCAGAGTCAGAGAGGGGGGTACGATCTTTTACCTTCCCAGTAAATTGGGGGCAGTCTCCTTCTGAGTCAGAGCGACCCACTATCCTGAAGTAGGCTTCCTCATCATCACTAGAGTCTGAGGAATCAGATTCACTCAGTGTCTTTGGCTTTTTGGCTATATAGCTCCTATCCTTCTTCTTATCTCTAGAGGACCTGTGCTCCTCTACCTTCCCCTTATCTCTCTTGATTTGGTGGCAGTCAGCATTGACGTGACCTGGCTTATTGCATCCAAAGCAAATAATATCATCAGAGCGATGTTTGTTCTATTTGGATTCATACCTGTCAGAAGAATAATTCTCCTTCTTATGTCTGGAGGAGGAGCCGTCACTCTTTCTTTTATTCGTCAACTTGAGGAACTTCTTGAACTCCCTAGTGATGAGGGAGAAGTCTTATTTAGATAGCTCTAAGCCGGAAGAGCATGGCTCAGAGTCTTCTTCCTCTTCCTTTTTCCGAGAGCGGGACGAGGTTGCACCCTTGCCTTTTCTTGAGTGTTTGGCATTTAGGGCCACCGTCTTCTCTCTGGCAGCGGCTTTATCGGCTTCTTCTTCAGCTTTTTTGGTGTTTAGCTGAAGCTCATAGGAAAGAAGTTTCGCAAACAGAATCTGGGGATCAGTTTCTGCTAGCCTGCAAAATTCTCTGATGGCGCAGATCTTGGTGTCCCATTCCTTAGTAAGGGATCTAAGGAATTTGTCATTAAGTTCACCATCGGTTAACACTCTGTCATAGCCCTTCAGGGCATTGACGATCTTAAGGAAGTTCTCGAAAGTTACTCCGGTTTCTTCCTTGGGACCTTGCCTGAAGGCCTCGTACTTCTGGTTCAGAAGAGATCTTCGATCATCCCTTACTTCATCAGTGCCTTCCATCAGGATGATTAGGCAGTGCCATATGTCCTTGGCAGTCCTGCAGTTGCAGAAAATCTACATCATGGAATCATCAACGGCGCTTACCAGAATGTTCTGAGCTTTCTTGTCAAGACCGACAAGCACAATCTCATCCTTATCCTGAAAGTCCTCCTAGTTCCAACTACCTTCACCTATGGGGGGTGGGAATAGGTGTCTTGCAACATTTTTGCAGAATTAAAATTATACCTGCACAAATAAACAAAACAACACAGCACAGAAAGACACATGCAAATTATAGTGGTTCCCCGATTTGGGTACGTCCACTCTCCCTCTTCGACCTATCTCCCAACCAGGGACGACTCGGTCACTTCACCAACAGGATTGAAATCCAATCCTCACACTAACGGAAGGAACCCTTCTAAACGAAGGAGTCACCACTCCTAAACCACGGGTTGTACCCAACCCTTATAACTAGGAACCAACGTTCCTTTACAACAAAATTGAAAATGGAGTGTATTAGAAATATAAACTACTTATGGAGAATAAGGTGTCCCTCTTCGTTCGATGACGTGTTCTTGAAGACGACGAAGATTCCACGACCTTAGGTCTCACTTGGAAAGGATCTTCTCTAGATCGGCGGCGACAAAGAATGAGGCGACGATGCTATGTAGATCCAAACTTCGTAGCTAAGCCAGCAAGGTCTACCAACGGTCTTTCTTGGATCAATCGTCTCAATCGATTCGGATAGGGAAGGTATTCTCGATCTACAAATCAAGAGACAAAGGTTCTCAAGAAGGACTCGTGAGACGCGTTGCGAGACAGAGCTTCTGTCGCCGGGAGATCCGGAAGAAACCACGATCAGCGGCGGCGACCAACTAACACGAGCGGCAATGGCGACGGAGCGAGATTCGCGATCTAGGTCACGTCGGCGGCTCGGCTTACCTTCTTCTCTGTTCGTTCTTTTTACTATTCAACATACCGATGTATTTATACAATAGCATGATCCAATATGACCGTTGGGGGCCCCACTAGTAATAACCTTAAGTCCGGCTCCAAACAACGCGTGTTAACTTGGACCGGTCCAGAGAATAGAAGAAATTTGCCTAAGTCAAATTCGGCGAGAATCGTAAGTGATTCTCGACAAATCGGCGAGAATCACCTACGATTCTCGTCGAATTCCACTTAGCAGAATTCTAGCTACATAGAAATAGCAAGCCGGAGACAATCGGCGTGAATCACAATTGATTCTCGCCGAATCGTCGAGAATACAGAGTCATTCTCGACGAATCGGCGAGAATCACTCCGTGATTCTCGACGATTCTGCCTTAGTAGAATTCAGGGCGGCATCGAGACAGCCGGCAGTATTCAGCGAGAATCACCGAGTGATTCTCGTCGATTCGGCGAAAATCACCGAATCGGCGAGAATCACTTAGTGATTCTCGACGATTTCTACTTAGACAATTTTCGCCTTTCTTCCCTTGAGCTGGTCTTTGGCCCATCCTTGCTCCTTGTATGCTTTTGATCTTTCTTAACCCTGTGCTTGAAAGTAAGTACACTCCAATAGAGAGAGTACACGTAAGCCAACACACTGATCTGCTCAACGATGGATTACGTTGCACAGACCGTATATATTGACCTACTGCACCCTGACATTGGTGTGTACTTAGCGAGGAATAGCTGCAAGCACAACTTGAAAGATTTCATCAAATACAATGTGAATTCATCTTAGCTTGACAGGAGGCTTCCTCAAATCCAGGTAATTGTGGATACAATACCCAGCAATCTCCCCCTATTTGAAGAAGCCAAAATCCTACTAGCTAAGATGAATTGCACAAATCCAGATAATACATACATTGAATCAAGAGAAAGATAATAAAAGCAACCAGAGCAATATGAGAGTCAATCATCAAATCACACATATATATATATATATATATCCACAAAAATTGTTCATATGTATACATGATGATAATAATAAAAACATAAGTAGTACATTTGCTAAATTCCTAAATCTCTTTATCCTTAGCTATTTCGTCTTTTAACTGCTGCGCCAAGTGCTTGCTGCTTTGACGTTCAAAGTATTCCTTAGGCTTAGGGTAGTATCTGGGAGGGGGAGCTTTATTTGCAACAGTATTGGACCTGAAGAAGATGTTTCTTTTGGCTTCAAAGGTCTTGTGCAGCTCCCACTCGTACTGACTGTAGACATCGTTCCTTTTTATCTCCCCCCTCTGTTGCAACACAAATGTGTCCAAAATGATGCTTCTTGATACTACGCTCCACCTTTCATTTCACACCTCATCCTCCTTCAGTCTGATTCTCTTTTCAGTTGGCGTTTCCTTTGAGGTTCCTTCTTGAATTTTTCTTTTGCCTTTAGCTTTTGCTAGGGCTTCTTGATCAAACCAGCCACTGCATTCTGCTCTTGCAACAGCCCTAGCAGCCTTCTTGGCTTCAGCGTCACTCAGTATAACTTCTTCAATACTTGCCTCTTCTTCAGCAGCAACAACAGTATACTCCTCTTGCTCCGGAGGAGCAACGGGAACGTGTATGCCTGAGGCTTGTTGTACTAACCAATGTGCCGTTTCAAACACATACATATTCGATTGATCGAATTTGTCAATTATTATCTATTAGATTGATTGAAGGTGTCAATTATGATTTTGTTAGAGTTTAAGAGCATACCTATTAGACTGATCGAAATTTTCGATGATTATCTATTGAAGCCCAGCCATCTTAGCTTTGTACTCATCCTCCCCCTTTTTGGCTTCCACTGCAATTGAGTTTGCGTAAGCGTGCACGGACTCATCGATGTGTTTCACAGTTTTTGTAAATTCATCGAGCAGTGTCTTTTGATTGGCATTTAGGGTCACAATGTTGGCATCACATTTTTGAATGCTATTTGCCACAACATGTGCGTTCTGATTAACGATACCCAAATCATCCGAGTTCTTCTTAAGACCTTGCATCAGCAGAGAGACAGCTGTGCCGGCTTTAGTATACTTTGCCTCGAATTTCTTTTCCATAATGTCCAACTTGTGATTGACTTCCACAATGTTCTTTAACATTAGATCCTCAGATTCTTTAACCCTTTTGAGCACTTTGTCTTGTGTTTTCTCAAATGAGGCCTTTAGCTCATCCAGAATTCCTTGAACTATATTGACAGAATGATTTGCCAGATTGGCTTGCAGTGGATGATCTTCAGGCAAGCCTTGATCTGGCTCTTCAGCAGATGCACTTGGTGAGCTGGACACAAGTACTGTTTCCACAGGGGGAATTTGGGCAGCCTCGGTTGGTTTTTCAGGAATGCTTACTGATAGTTACTGTGAGGACTCCCCCTCCATTCGAGCACCAGTCTCCTCAGGAGCTCGTTCCCCAGATGGAACTTAAGCATCATCCCGATGATCCATCTCTTCATCCCTCTCATTTCCTTCTTCCTCCTCCTCATCATCCATATTCTCATTCTCATCAGCAGCAGCGTCCAAATCCAGTTCATCATCCTCCAGAAAAGCACCTCCATCTCCCATATCAGTATTGTCTAGGGCCGCCCCATCTTTCTCCACATCCACACTTCCTTCTTGCAGGTTCTCAACTGCATCCCTAGCTATCTGAGAGATATCAGATATGACATCAGCAGGAGCGGGTAGAGGCTCCCCCTCAGTTCCTGCAGTTAGTACATCAGGAACTTCACCGGGGACAGCCACGGTATCTGCTGGAGTTCTATTGTCCTCAGCCCTATGTGACACAGCCGGAGATTCATCTCGTTCTTCTCCCACGGCAGCTTGCCCTATCCGTCTCTCCCATCTATCAAATACACTGGAGTCCATCTTCTTTAGATAGTGGATGGGAACTCCCTTGCTCATATCAAACTTATTGCCATCCAGTCGGCTCAGATAGAGACTAATGATCCGTCCAAAGTTGGGGGTTCTTAGAGTGTCCTTTATTTTCTCAAATAGCATGCCCCCCCCCAGTTGAATCGCTTTATACAGACGATGACCATTAAGATCTTAAACATCTCCCCTGAGATATGATCGTGGGAGCCTGGTTTACATATCAGGACTTTCCCAACGATGTCAGACAGAATCTTTCCATCCTCGTTCATCTCATTCTTTTTGATGGATTTGATTCCTCTAGGTAGGCCGCAGAACAGAAGAGTTCTGGCTCTATCTTGTTCTTCCAGATAATCCTCGTGATCAGAGCTGGAAAGCTGCAAGTATCGAGTCAGTTTCCTTGCAGACATCTTGATCCTAGCACCGGCAATCTTACACTTAATGATAGTGTCTTCATCTCGAAGTTTGGCGGTCGCAAAGAACTCCATCACCTTCTTATCCAATATCTTGCAGGGGTTATCCAGTATAAAGGTGAGTCCAGCCTCTTCAAGCATGAGGATGATGTTCCTGAACTCATTTGAGGTATGTGAAAAACCAGTTCGAACTAGTTCACATCCAGTGACCAGGCCGGCGGTGGTTCTTAGAGCCATTATAGACCTAGGTAGGAAATACCCAAGTCGATATCTTATAAGCGATCCTAGTAGGAGGCTACACATTAGACAAGCCACTAAAAAGGAGGAAGAACGGGAATAGACAGTTACCCTAATGTAGAGTGGAAGCCCTTCCATCCTTTGTTCTTAGTCGTTGGAGGCACAGAGGAGATCCTTGGCGGTCGCAGCTGTGATCGATGGGATGGTGTCGGGATTGTGCGATTCCGTTGGGTTCGGGCGATCGAAGGGAATCCACTAACCAGGCGAATCGACGGGAAGAACACGAACCAGCGAATTGGCTGGATGTTAGTGTAATAGGAAGGCGAATCAATGAGATTAAGGCGTAGGGAGAAATCGGCGGGATTTACGCGATCTATATATACAGTGTCGAACCGGGCGGGTTCGACTTGATTCCGTCAGATTTTCCTAACTGTTTTATACCGAGAGTTTAGACGGAATTTTTCACACAGCGTTATGAGGCATAAGGACTATGTTATACCCTAGTTCAATAATTTTGTTAGGATGCAAATTAATTCTGGTGCACCCTAGACAATAACCGAGGCAGGCAAATTTATTAAGTTATTACTCGATCGAGATGAACACAATATTCTGATATCAGTTGTAATCTTTTGTAACTCCCATTGACGTACCTTCTTAATTTTCAGGGGGCTGACTTATGCCTTTTGAGGTTCATTTTCAAATGTATAAGTGTGTATCTACCAAGAATTCTTTAATATTGTATCTAAAGGTCATTTTACAATTTTAATCTTTCCTTAGGTGTACAAGCATATATGTGTAAATATATACACATAACCATTTACTTTCGAGAGAAGGAATTCACAAATTTGTGTAGACATGTAAATATACAAATATATATATATATGTAAATATTGATACAATATGACTCAAATATTGAAACTGAATGCAAGTACCTGGGATTATAAGATTTATCATTTAGATCTTCTATTTAAGGCACACCAGGTGGTCAATTTGAGTATGCCTGTGTCGATGGCACTGCTCCTATTCCAGATACTTGTTCCAAGTCATTCTTGGAACATCTCCTGTCTGGTTCCCATCAAGTTTACGGGAACCAAGACTACCCTGCAAAAGAGAATTACCTTACCTTAGGAAACCAATATGTATTGGGTCCAAGGTTCTTGTAACCATAAAAAATCGAATGCCTTCCCACAGGAATCCTTTCAGGAAGGCTAACTCTGCCCAGAGGAGGTGGATATGCCCCTGCCCTTGACATAGAGGGGTTGTGCCAACAATCTATGGCAAAGTGACCCACCTAGCCACAGAACCAACACTCGTGAATGTTGTATCGCCTTTTCAGACCTGACCTACTGACTGAGGTAGTCATGATCTCAAGTCTAAACGGGATAGAGCGGGTTCTGCTCACAACTTTGCCTTTTCCACCTTGACACGTGGGAGGGAGGAAAGAATGCATGTGGTGTGAGTCATGAGGCCTAGGAGGTTGTGCCTTCATTTTAGTCAGCACGCTCCAAAAGGCCCCACGGGAGCTTACCACATTTTTCCAGACCCCCCCTTTCCTGTGTCCTAGGGTGGACAGTACTGCCGTGAGAGCTGGTTCCGGCAGATTCATGATGAGTTGGGGCAGAGGCCGAGAATACAAATGGTTCAGGATGAGCATTTGGTATTCTCTCATGGGTAGCCATGACAGCCCTTGCACTGTGGGTGTTTCCACATGAGGGCTGGTCATCCTTGCAGTGACCACGGTTGTTCTTGTGGTCATACCTGAAGGCATGATGAGTGCCCTTCCTACTTGGGGTGGTAGGTCTGAACACAGTCTCCCCATTTCTCCATGAATTAAGAATTCGAGAGATCCACCCATTCTCACTTTTTCTCTTGATAGCTGAAAGTCCACCTAGTGCCAACTAGGTTCACCTATGGGGGGGGGGGGATAGTGTCTTGTGGGGTTTTTTGCTGAATTAAAAACTGTACCTGCACAAGTAAATCAAACAACACAGCACAGAAAAGACTCAAACAATTTATAGTGGTTCCCCGATTTGGGTACGTCCACTTTCCCCCTTCGACCTATCTCCCAACCTGGGACGACTCGGTCACTTCACCAACAGGATTGAAATCCAATCCTTGCACTAACGGAAGGAACCCTTCCACACGTAGGAGTCACCACTCCCACAACACGGGTTGCACCCAACCCTTACAACTAGAGACCAATCAGTCCTTTACAAAGAAATTGAAAATAGATTGTATAAGAAATACAAACAACTTATGGAGATTAAGGTGCTCTTCGTTCGACGACGTGTTCTTGAAGTCAACGAAGAGTCTACAACCTTAGATCTCTCTTGGAATGAACCTTCCCAAAACTGACGGTGGCTTGGAGCGGCGGCTAGGTTCTCGGAATAAGCGGCGGCGGCGGAGAGCTACTGCAGTGCTATGGGGATCAAACTTCGTAGCAAAGGAAGCAAGGTCTTCCAACCGTCACACTAGGATCGGTCGTCTCGATCGATTCGGAAGGGGAAGGTTTTTCCCGATCAACGAATCAAGAGACAAGGGATCTCTGGTTAGACGCGTGAGACGCTATGCTAGCCTAAGCTTCTGTCGCCGGAGATCTGGAAGAACTTGAGATCAACAGCGGCGACAACTACACGAACGACAGAGACGGTCGGCGGAGCAAGATCGCGATCTAGGTCACGTCGGTGGCTGTTCTTTTTGAATTCGCGTATTCGTATATCTTTCCGCTCATACATACGGAGGTATATATACCTTAGGTCAAGCACATGACAGTTGTGGGTCCCACCAGCAACAAGACCTAAGACCGGTTCGAAATACCGCAGGTAACATGGACCGGTCCAGATAGAATCGGAAAATTGCCCAAGTCAAATTCAGCGACAATCATAGGTGATTCTCGATGAATCGGCGAGAATCACCTACGATTCTCGCCGAATTCTACTTAGCCGAATTCTGGCTGCACTAATATAGAAGCCGGGGAGAATCGGCGGGAATCACACTTGATTCTCGACGATTCTGCCTTAGAGAAATTTCTGGCGCGCCGAGACAGCCGGCTCCAACCGGCGAGAATCAACCAGTGATTCTCGACGACTCGGCATGAATCATTAGTGATTCTCGCCAAATCGGTGAGAATCACTTAGTGATTCTCGCCAAATCGGCGAGAATCACTTAGTGATTCTCGTCGATTCTTACTTAGACAATTTTTCCTCTTTCTTTCCGAGAGCTGGTCTTTGGCCCATCCCTGCTCCTTGTCTGCTCTTGCTCTATCATAGCCCTGTACTTGAAATTAAGTACACTCCAATAGAGAGAGTACACGTAGGCCAACACACAGATTTGCTCAACGAGGGATTACGTCGCGCAGACCCGTGTATATTGACCCACTGCACCCTGACATTGTTGTGTACTTAGTGTGGAATAACTGCAAGCACAACTAGAAGGATTTCATCAAATACATAGTCAATTTACCTTAGCTTGTCCAGGGGCTTCTTCAAATCAGGTACATTGTGGATACAATACCCAACAATCTCCCCCTAATTGAAGAAGCCTAAACCCTACAAGCTAAGGTGAATATAACGGCATGGAAGAAAACACAACTTTGAAAAACGAGAGTGAGTTGAAATTCCATACCATTATCTTTAGAGCATTTGGAGCATACACCTTAGCACCTTAGCCGACCAAGAGGGTAATCTCCCCCTTTTTGGCTTCTGCAAATCTGGGTCTGGTGCATTTGACACCATGCTCCCCCTCAGTTCTTGCAGCTGTGCTTACACTTGAGTTCCTGGCAGATGCTCCCCCTAGATGCACGAGCCTAGAGCTTCTATTCTTCATTCCTCATAGTTTAGCATCCCCAATTCAGTTTTGAAGAGACTGAACTTGGCCTCGTCTAAGGGCTTTGTGAAAATATCTGCAATCTGCTTGTCCGTGGGGACATAGCAGAGAGAGATGTCCTTGTTCTCCACTTGCTCACGAATAAAGTGGTAGCGCACTTCAATATGCTTCGTTCTGCTGTGCGATACCAGATTGTTGGCAATAGTAATTGCACTGGAGGAGTCGCAGTACATTGGTACTTTCTTGAACTGAAGGTCATAGTCTGCTAACTGATTTCTGATCCATAGGAGTTGTGCGCAACAACTACCAGCCGAGATGTACTCAGACTCTGCTGTGGAGGTTGCTACACAATTCTGCTTCTTGCTATTCCATGAGATGAGCCTTCTTCCGAGGAATTGACACGTCCCGGAAGTGCTTTTCCTGTCATCCCTACTCCCTGCAAAATCAGCATCTGAAAACCTATTAGCTCGACATCATTGTTTCTCGGGTACCACAAGCCAAGATTACGGGTACCTTTAAGGTATCTAAGAATTCGCTTTGCAGCGACATAATGAGATTCCTTAGTGTTCACCTTATATCTAGCATAAACACATGTGGAGAACATGATATCCGGTCTACTTGCAGTAAGATAGAGCAGGGACCCAATGATGCTTCTGTATTTGGTTTCATCAAAAGGTTTCCCTTTCTCATCCTTATCCAGAGACACGGTGGATCCCATTAGAGTCCTCATAGAGGTTGCATTCTCCATTCCGAATTTCTTGAGGAGTTCATTGGTGAACTTTGTCTGAGAAATGAAAATTCCTTCCTCAGAGTGTTTCACTTGAAGTCCGAAGAAATACTTTAGCTCTCCCATACTACTCATTTCAAACTTTCCTTGCATAAGTTTAGAAAACTTTTTGCAAAGATTGTTGTCCGTTGACTTGAATATAATGTCATCGACATAGATTTGCACTAGCAAGATCTTGCTTTTGACTTCCCTAAGAAACAATGTCTTGTCTATTTTTCCTCTAGAGAACTTGTTCTCAAGAAGAAAACTAGACAAGGTCTCATACCAAGCTCGAGGAGCTTGTTTTAACCCATATAGAGCTTTATTGAGAAAGTAGACATGATTAGGATAAGTAGGATTGACAAAACCTAGAGGTTGAGCGACGTAAACTTCCTATTTCAAGTCTCCATTCAAGAATGCCGATTTCATGTCCATCTGATAGACAGTGAATCCTTTATGAGAGGCATAGGCTAGGAACAGACGGATTGCCTCGAGCCGTGCAACTGGCGCAAACGTCTGGTCGAAGTCAATCCCCTCCTCCTGTCGGTATCCTTGAGCAACCAGCCTGGCCTTATTCTTTATGATGACACCATGTTCATCCAGTTTGTTTCTGAAGATTCACTTGGTGCCGATCACGTTCTGCCCCTTTGGTCTGGGAACCGGCGTCCAGACGTTGCATCTTTCAAATTGATGTAGTTTATCTTGGATGGCCAATATCCATGCAGCATCTTTGTTCGCCTCGTCGAACTTCTTTGCCTCAACCTGTGATAGGAAACTAAGATGCAAAATCTCATTAATAGTACCTCTTCGAGTTCTGATACCGTCGCGAGGATCTCCGATGATCTGATCTCTAAGATGATCCCTCACGTGTCGGAGCTCTAGAAGTCTTGCATCAGGAGCTCTAGCGATTTCTGGGGCTCCTTCCTCTTTAGGGAGGACTGCACCATCCTGATTGTCATCCTCTCTGATTGGCGTTGAGGTGGAGACCTTGACGTATTTTGGAGTTGCATCTTTCTCGGGCTCATCCAGGTGTAGCATTTCGAGTCTGGCACCTGCATCTTCAAGAAGACCACTAGAAGACTTGCAATTAAGCAAACTTCCTTCATCAAATACAACATTTATTGATTCCTCTACCACTAGGGTTTTCCTGTTGAAAACTCTATAAGCCCGGCTACGGCTACTATAGCCCATGAATATGCCTTCGAAGCATTTTTCACCAAACTTAGTACGCGGGTACTTCCCATTATTCAGTACATAACATCTGCAACCAAAGATCCTCAAATAGGACATGGTTGGTTTCCTGCCTTTCAGTAGCTCGTAGGGCATCTTACGATGACTTTTGTTGATCAATGCCCGGTTTTGAACATGACAAGCCGTATTGACAGCCTCGGCCCAGAAGTATTCTGGGAGTGAAGCGTCATTCAATATTGTCGTGCAGGCTTCAATGAGTGTTCTATTTCTCCTCTCCGCAACTCCGTTTTGTTGAGGAGTGCGCGGGAAGGAAAACTCATGAAAGATAACAAGTTCTTCAGAAAACTCTGTCATAGCACCAGACTCGAACTCTATTCCATGGTCACTTTTGATTTTGACCACTGAGCAGTTAAGTTCGTTGTGAATCTGCTTGACAAAGCTGGTGAAGATGTCAAACGTGTCAGACTTGCGTTTTAAAAAGAACACCCAAGTAAACCGAGAGTGATCATCTACAATCACTAGCGTATAAGACTTCCCTCTTAAGCTATGAACTTGCATTGGACCAAACAAGTCCATGTGCAGAAGATAAAGACATCTGGAGGAGTCTTTGTCTGGGATGCCCTTAAAGGTAGCCCGAGTCTGCTTGCCCATCTGGCATGTAGGACAGGGACTATCTTTAATGCACTTAATAATGGGAGCATCCCTTATTAAGTCTTTGGAAAACAGCATATTAATTGTCTTATAATTAATATGTGTCAATATCTTGTGCCATTATTCACAAAGAGATGCGCTGCCTTTTGTAACCAGGCATACTGGGGTAGAAGAATCTAGACTGAGAAAATCTAAGCAGAAAATATTTCTGCTCCTAATGCCAGTTAATACTATCTCCGAAGCGGCATATGATATTATCAGGCATTTATCCTTGCAGAACTTAACGTCATACCCTTTATCACATAACTGGCTTACACTGATCAGGTTATTATTTAACCCCTTAACATAAGCTACGTTAGAGATAGAGAGTATACCGTTGGAAATCGTACTGTAACCTCTGGTGACTCCCCAATCAGATCCCCCAAATATAACTTTGGGTCCATTCTCGACTGGAGAGTACTCCCGCAGCAGGCTTCTTGTCCCAGTCATATGACAGGAGCATCCACTGTCTAAATACCAAATGAGAGTTTTGTTGGCCTTTGGACATTCCTGCAAAACAGAATTAATTTGCCTTAGGAACCCAATCAAACTTGGGTCCTAGATTCCTCATTAGCATACTCCCCCTCGATTGGTTAGCCCTACGAGTGGTCGGCCTCGCATTGCCAACATGAGGAGTCTCGTTATTCCTTGGATTAAACCAGCTATCCATGGCAAAGTGACCAACTTTGCCACAGCACCAGCAGTCCAACCTGTTATACCTCCTCTTAGGCGCCTGCTTAACCCTTGGAAAGTAGGGTTCAACTGGGGCCGAGGACCTGGAGGTGGAGGCATCAAGATGACCACAGTCACATGATTTCTTCACCTCTTGGCTTTTTAGTGTGATAGGCTTGGCCTTAGGTGCCTGCTTCCGATTATGGCCGCTAGAGAAGTGACCATAATTTTCCATGCGGATTTCCTCAAAAGGTGCCTTGAAGACACTCTCACTGAAGTTGCGGGGAAAGGTCCAACCATCATACCGGCTCTTTTGCTTTGCAACCGAGGGCCTGAAGTGATGGCCATATGTTGACTCAAAATCATGTTGGTTACAGGGAAAGCTGGGCTTTCTGAACTCAACAGGGCTGAGTGGGGCCTTTCCCTTTTCAGCAGCAGAGGCCTTCTTAGCAGCCTTATTCTTCCTTTGGTTCTTGTTTCTCCTAGAAGAGGAACGAGGTGCCCCTACGTGCCCCAAACCAGCTCCTTTGGTCTGAGCAGTAAAGGTATCAACTAGTGGAAGAACTGTCTTAGGCATAGAGAAGCTCTTAACGATCTTCTTTTCTGCCGCAAGTTGTTCTTCCAACTTGTCGATTTCCTCTTGCTTAAGATCGAGGAGCTTAAGGGACTCGGAATGCTTTGAAGTCAGGTCCAAGTGCTCCTGTCGGAGGGAGATCAAACTGGTGATCTCTTCCCTCAGGGATACACTCTCACCTTTAAGGAATTTAACTTCCTTTTTCTCAACCTTCAGTCTCTTTCGACATTCCTCGAAAGTATTGAGCAGAAGCTCATACTTATCGAGGAGCTCAGCTTCACGGGTCGAAGGGCTATCCTCAGGGTCATCATCCTGAGACTCAGGATCAGAGTCAGAGTCGGAGAGAGGGGTGTGAGCTTTTACCTTCCTAGTAAATGGGGGGAAATCTCATTCCGAGTCACAGCGACCCATTAGCCCAAAGTAGGCTTCCTCGTCATCGTGGTGTCTGACGTGTCAGATTCACTCAGCGTCTTTGGCTTCTTCGCGATGTAACTCCTCTCCTTCTTCTTGTCTATTGAGGACCTGTGCTCCTCTCCCTTTCCCTTCTCCCTCTTGCCTTGATGGCAGTCGGCCACGACGTGTCCTGGCTTGTTGCAACCAAAGCAAATAATGTCAGATGAGCTGTGTTTGTTCGGTTTGGAAACATACCTGTCAGAAGAATAGTTCTTCTTATGATCCCTTGAGGAGGAGCCGTCTCTCTTTCTCTGATTCCTCAGCTTGCGGAACTTCTTGAATTCCCGTGTGATAAGAGAGAAGTCTTCCTAAGACAATTTTGAGCCGGAGGAGCTTGGCTCAGAGTCTTCCTCTTCATCCTTCTTCCACGCACGAGAAGAAGCAGCACCCTTACCCTTTCTGGAATGAATGGCTTTTAGAACCACAGTCTTTTCTTTGGCTGCGGCTTTCTCTGCTTCCTCTTCAGCCTTCCTTGTGTTCAATTGAAGCTCATAGGACATGAGCTTCCCGAACAGAATCTGAGGGTCGGTTTCCGTAAGTCTGCCAAACTCCCGGATGGCGCAGATCTTCGTGTCCCATTCCTTAGTAAGGGACCTAAGGAACTTATTATTGAGCTCACCGTTAGTGAACACTCTTCCATATCCCTTGAGTGCATTGACGATCTTGAGGAAGTTTCCGAAGGTAACTCCGATCTCCTCCTTGGGCCCTTGCCTGAAGGCCTGATATTTCTGGTTGAGGAGGGATCTCCGATCGTCCCTCACTTCATCTGTGCCCTCCATTAATACAATCAGGCAGCTCCAGAGATCCTTGGCTATCCTGCAGTTGTAGAAGTTCTGCATCATAGAGTCGTCAAATGCGCTTACCAGGATGTTCTGAGCTTTCTTGTCGAGTCCGAACAGCACCATTTCGTCCTTGTCCATTTTCGAAAGTTTCTTGGACACTTTCTTGGTAGGATCAATGGTGGAGGCCTTAGTGGGAATGTAAGGTCCCTCCTCCACGATCATGAAGAGTCGGGGGTCGACTGCTTCTATGTAGAATCTGATTCTTTCCTTCCAGATTGGAAAGTTCAGTCTGGTGCACACTGTGATTTTGCCGGAGTACTTGAGTCCGTCCATGGAAGATATCGGTCTTCTTCTTGACACTGCTGGCAGGATTCTACTCAAGGTGTAAACCTTTTTGATGAGTAACCTCGCTCTAATACCACTTGAAAGTCCACCTAGTGCCAACTAGCTTCACCTATGGGGGGGATAGGTGTTTTGTGGGGTTTTTACGGAATTAAAAACTGTACCTGCACAAGTAAATCAAACAACACAGCACAGAAAAGACTCAAACAATTTATAGTGGTTCCCCGATTTGGGTACGTCCACTTTCCCCCTTCGACCTATCTCCCAACCAGGGACAACTCGGTCACTTCACCAACTGGATTGAAATCCAATCCTTACACTAACGGAAGGATCCCTTCCACACGTAGGAGTCACCACTCCCACAACACGGGTTGCACCCAACCCTTACAACTAGAGACCAATCGGTCCTTTACAAAGAAATTGAAAAAAGATTGTATAAGAAATACAAACAACTTATGGAGATTAAGGTGCTCTTCGTTCGACGATGTGTTCTTGAAGTCAACGAAGAGTCTACAACCTTAGATCTCTCTTGGAATGAACCTTCCCGAAACTGGTGGCGGCTTGGAGCGGAGACTAGGTTCTCGGAATAAGCGGCGGCGACGGAGAGCTGCTGCAGTGCTATGGGGATTCAAACTTCGTAGCAATGGAAGCAAGGTCTTCCAACGGTCACACTAGGATCGGCCGTCTCGATCAATTCGGAAGGGGAAGGTTTTTCCCGATCAACGAATCAAGAGACAAGGGATCTCTAGTTAGACGCATGAGACGCTATGCTAGCCTTAGCTTCTGTCGTCGGAGATCTGGAAGAACTTGAGATCAACAGCGGCGACAACTGCACGAACGGCGGAGACGGTCGGCGGAGCAAGATCGCGATCTAGGTCACGTCGGTGGCTGTTATTTTTGAATTCGCGTATTCGTATATCTTTCCGCTCATACATACGGAGGTATATATACCTTAGGTCAAGCACATGACCGTTGTGGGTCCCACCAGCAACAAGACCTAAGACCGGTTCGAAATACCGCAGGTAACATTGACTGGTCCAGATAGAATCGGAAAATTGCCCAAGTCAAATTCGGTGAGAATCATAGGTGATTCTCGACGAATCGGCGAGAATCACCTACGATTCTCGCAGAATTCTACTTAGCCGAATTCTGGCTGCACTGATATAGAAGCTGGGGAGAATCGGCGGGAATCACACTTGATTCTCGACGATTCTGCCTTAGAGAAATTTCTGGCGCGTCGAGACAGCCGGCTCCAACTGGCGAGAATCAACCAGTGATTCTCGACGACTCGGCGCGAATCATTAGTGATTCTCGCCGAATCGGCGAGAATCACTTATTGATTCTCGTCGATTCTTACTTAGACAATTTTTCCTCTTTCTTTCCGAGAGCTGGTCTTTGGCCCATCCTTGCTCCTTGTCTGCTCTTGCTCTATCATAGCCCTGTACTTGAAATTAAGTACACTCCAATAGAGAGAGTACATGTAGGCCAACACACTGATCTGCTCGACGAGGGATTACGTCGCGCAGACCCGTGCATATTGACCCACTGCACCCTGACATTGGTGTGTACGTAGCGTGGAATAACTGCAAGCACAACTAGAAGGATTTCATCAAATACATAGTCAATTCACCTTAGCTTGTCCAGGGGCTTCTTCAAATCAGGTACATTGTGGATACAGTACCCAACAATAGCATCTACCTTGGAAAAGTTAGACACTATCCTCTTCTCATTCTCTAGACAAATCTCTAGATCTGAGATTTTTGAGTCCTTTACCTTGGGATGCCAATTGGTGATCCATCATGGTCTTCAGTCGAGCAATCTCCTTAGCTTGCTCCTCAACAAGTAAGTTGCTTTTCTGAAGGGCACTCTCTAGGGAATCAAGATTTTCTATCTTTTGATTGAAATTCTTCATATACCGTGCATCATTAGATTGGCAGCCATCTGAGTTATTCCTGTCTTCAGGAACATCAAGGGAAGAGTGTCACAACCCGCATTTTCTCCAATTATAAGAATTATCAGAGTATGAGAAAACACGCGTCATGATGCCACGTCAAGCAGGGGATAACCGCTGACGCTCAGGCAAAACCAACTACAAACTTTATGCAAGAAAATCCTGTGTTTTATGAATGGAAAATAAGTTATATTTTAGAGACCATATCCCTCGGCTCAGTGGATCACCTAGTCCACAAAAGAAAAACTATATTTATACGCTGCGGAAAGAAAAATACTTTAATTAGGTTTTACACCCTAAAGAGCGCATAAGGGTCCCAAGAGAACCACTCATGCTATGCAAGACACTACATTTAATTTATATAATATATAAGAAAATGGTTTTCATACGTGATTAGGAAAATAGTGATTAAGCTTATAAAACATGCTGATCAGGAGCTTCATTTATAATAATATTTATAGTTTAAAAATAACTAGCAACCTAGCATAAATCCTTCTCAAAGCAAGTAGACTATCTCCAGAAAATGGTAGCAGCATAAGTAATATATCTAGTACAAGGGTAAGAGAAACTACCAGTGGGCGCCAACAACCTGACACGAACCCACTGGCACATATGTAAGTCTGCAAGAAGGTACAGAGAAACTATCTCACTAATAAGGTAAACGGAACTCCAAAGTCCGGGAGTCCACCGGCAGCACCACTGCCTCAACTAGCCACCAGACCGGCTACAACTCAGAACCTGAGGCATTCCAAAAGAAAACAGAATACCTCAGCAAGCAACAAGGTAAAAACATCTTTATGCAGGAGTCAACCAAAAGGAAGAAGTAACTGAAAAACATGCAGTAGAAAGAGTCACAACTGCCCAAAACAGGATAACAAGAAAAGCACAACGAGCAAAGAAAAGAGCAACAACCCAACTCCGGAACAACATCCTGCCGGGCCTAATAGGCTACCAAGAGCCTAAAGTGCTGCAAGCTACTAAGGAAGAAACATCTAACAACCTAAACTGTGGAAAGTGGTAGTAGCAAAAACAACAACGAGGAACCAGATCGGAGGCAACCGCAGTCCCCCAGTCCACCATGTCCAAGTCAAATAAACTCGAGGGTCAACACGTGAAAGCACAAGGGACCTTCCACCCACACATGCCCAGCCCGTACCTGGAGCAAGAAAAACAAGAGTGTCCTTGGGTATATCACACAACTCCACCCTCCTGAAGAGCTACAAACCACCACTACTAACCACGACCCACGATTCGGCCTTGAAGAAGGTAAAGAAAACGGCCGACAAGGAAATACCAGAAATAAAACAAGAAAACCACTCGGGAACGAAAAACAAGGTAAAGGAAGAGTGTTGAAAAGAATCAACACGACAAGACGCTGAGTGAGACCTACTCAGTGCCTACCTAAACCTTGGCGTTGAGTGAGCTAGCCTCACTTAAAGCCAAAACCAAACTCTAACCACAATCCCACTAAGGTAAAAATGGAGCTCGACGATTGTCGTTCGGAGGTCGACGATAGTCGAACGGCCTAAGGCAGAAATTGAGATCGACGATCTCCATTCAGAGATCGACGATAGTCGAACGATTCTAAGACAAAAAGAGGCAGGGAACTTCCAGTACGCGAGTAGTTGCCTATTACTCGTGTACCTCATCCCTCTACTCGAGTAGTCGCATACTACTCGAGTACCTCAACCCTCTACTCGAGTAGTTGCCTATTATACGAGTACCTCAACCCGCAACTCGAGTAGTTGCCTACTACTCGAGTATGCTAAAGCCACTACTCGCGTATCTACAAACCTGCACTTGAGTAGATGCCTACTACTCGAGTAAACCAAACCACCTACTCGAGTATCTCGAGTCCACTACTCGAGTAACTCAAATCCTCTACTCGAGTAGTTACCTACTACTCGAGTAACTCCAATCCACTACTCGAGTAGTTACCTACTACTCGAGTAAACCAAACCCCCTACTCGAGTAGTTACCTTCTACTCGAGTAAGCCAAAGCACCTACTCGAGTATCTCGAAACCACTACTCGAGTAACTCAGATCCCCTACTCGAGTAGTTACCTACTACTCGAGTATACCAAAACCCCTACTCGAGTAGTTACCTACTACTCGGGTACTCCAAGGCTAATACTCGAGTATCTTAACCCACTACTCGAGTATCTCAAAGCCACCACTCGAGTATCTACCACCTACTCGAGTACTCCAGAACTAATACCCGAGTAATCCACTTCTACCTCACGAGTAACATACTCCTATACTCGAGTAATACACTTACTAACTTCTGGAAAAAAATCACTCCCCTCCCCTCCTAACACTCCCTCTCGGCTACACCCAAACCAGAGCAAATCTGAAAATAGATAAACGGCATTACGCCGGCAAAGTTGGGTTCCATCAGCACAAGTAGGGGGGTCAATAGGAAGAACTAATTCCTATAGATAGCAATAAATATGAGAACAACAAGGCCTCTAACCTGGGCTAACAGGGATTTCAATTTCAGCAAAAATAATCAAAAAGAAACATGGCAAGGGCAAGAATACCACATGCCTCAATTTTCAGCGAAGCTTGGATGGCTCTCCTCCTCTTCACACGGAACAAACAGCCGCAGCACCTAGAATAAATCTCACGGCCATTAATGGCTGAAAACTCCAAAACCGAAATCCAAATCTCATCAAAACTCCACGAAAATCAAATATCTTACCGTCGAAACGAAGATCTCGGAGAGAGCAAGCCAACGCCGTTTTCGGAATCGAATTTCATTCACGAACAAGCCCGAAATTGCTGACCGAAGGAGGTACAGGACGGGCGGTTTTCTCCTCTGCTCTTCCGAGAACAAGCCGATGGTTTCTCTCTCAGGAAAAGCAGAAGAAGAGGGCCGTCACTTCTTAAACAGAGCTTTTATACGAAAAGCTAAACACCGGTTCATCCATAATCGAACCCTAAAACGCCTAATTACTTAATTTCATTAAGTAAATACCAAAATAGGTATAAGCCAAAAATATGGCTGACACAAAGGCGAGGCAATAACTGCCTTAATAAATTCTCCCGCAGAATTTAATAAATGGTCAAAACCAAAAGGCTACAGGACAGCCAAATCAATCTAATTAATTGATCACAATACTATTAACACACCAAACGACACGAAAACCGAATCACCTCGGAATCCGACGAAATTCGCACCGTTGCTAAATATCCACGCTACGAACTCAACGACGAAGTTGAAATTAACTTTCGACGAACAGAACTCGAGTTGTACCCAAACAAAGCCAAACACAAACATCCCCCCGAGAGGCCACACCGGGTCACCCAAAACGACTCGGCTTGCTAGGGAGACCTTGCCAACAGGCTACAAAACGGGGCACTGAGTTCTAAGGAGCTAAACCATACTCCACATATGGCACAAGCCACAGAAAAGCGTCATCGTAACGCCAACGAGATTAAAAATAAACGCAGGAAAATCGGGGGCGTTACAGTCACTCCCCCTAAAAGAAAGTTTCGTCCCGAAACTTTACGCACAACACTCCTACTAAAGAAGGAGAAACAACTAATAGGAGTTACAAGAAGGATAAAATACCGATTAAATCAACGAAACAGGTGAGGGTAAGCCCTCCTCATAGCTGACTCTAACTCCCAAGTCGCGCTTTCCAAATCCTGATTCTTCCATAGAACCTTAACCATCGGTATGGACTTCTTTCGCAGCACGCGCTCCTGAGTATCCAAAATACGAACCGGCACCTCAACAAAAGAGAGGTTGGGCTCCAACTGGGGCACAAAATCCAAGAGCTGCCTACTACTGCGCACACACTTCCGCAATTGGCTAACATGAAAAACATTATGCACACCTGGGAAGTTCGCTGGTAAATCCAATCTATATACTGACACGCCAACCCGTTCTAAAATCTCAAACGGGCCCACATACCTTGGGTCTAACTTCCGATTCTTACCAAATCTCTTAACACCTACCATCGGGGAAACTTTGAGGAATACAAGGTCCCCGACGGAAAACTCCAAAGCAGATCTACGCCAGTTGGCGTTCTTTTCATATCTTTCCTGGGCTATACGAAGCTTCTCCCGAATAAGCTTCACTGCGACTTCCATTTCCTCAAGTGCATCGGGACCCAAAAAAGGCCTCTCACTAGCCTCAGCCCAAAACAACGGAGTCCTACATCGCCTCCCATACAAGGCTTCGAACGGAGCCATCTACAAACTTTCCTGATAACTGTTGTTGTAGGCAAATTCCATGAGTCGCAACCGCTCATCCCACGCTCCACCGTCGTCTAAAATATAGCACTGGATCATATCCTCAACAATTTGGTTCACCCTCTCCGTCTGCCCATTGGTCTGCGGGTGGTAGGCAGTAGAATACCTCAGATCCGTACCCAAACCCTCCTGCAGACTCTGCCAAAAACGAGAAGTGAACCGGGAGTCTCGATCAGAAATGATGCTAACCGGCACACCGTGGAGTCGGATGACTTCATTCATGTATAACTCCGCTATCTTCTTCATCGGGTAATCAATCTTATAAGGTACGAAGTGAGCGCACTTCGTCAATCTATCTACTATAACCCAAACAGAATCAAATCCCCTCGGGGATTTCGGTAATCCCGTAATGAATTCCATAGATATACTTTCCCACTTCCAAGTCGGGATCTCTAGCGGAGTCAACATACCACCAGGCCTTCCATGATCGGCCTTCACACGCTTGCAAGTGTGACACTCAACAACAAATCAGGCTATATCTCCTTTCATGCCATACCACCACGCAATTTGTCTTAAGTCACGGTACATCTTCGTAGATCCTGGATGGTAGGAAACGCTGGAACCATGAGCCTCACTGCAAATCATCCTCCTAATATCCCCAACCGCGGGAACGCAAAACCTGTCGCGGTACTTCAGAGTACCCGCACATCGATAGCAAAATCGGGCAACTCTCCCTTCTCAGTCCTGGTGAAAAGGTGCATAAGATCAGGATCGTCCTTCTAGTGCAGCCTAGTCAAAGAAATCCACGACGACTCTGCCACTGACAAACTACTCTATAAACTACAGCATCCCACTGATATATCCATAAGGAGGAACTCCTCCACTAAACGATCGGCGGAGAGGTTAGACATCCTTCCCGTCTTTCGGCTCAGGGAGTCAGCCACCACATTGGCCTTGCCCGGATGATACTGGATCTCCACATCATAATCAGCCACATATTCCAACCACCGCCGCTGACGCAGATTCAACTCCTTCTGCGTGAACACGTACTTCAGGCTCTTATGGTCAGTAAAGATCTTACACTGGGCCCCATAAAGTAGGTTCCTCCACAACTTCAAAGCATAAATAACTGCTGCAAACTCGAGGTCATGCGTAGGATAATTCTTTTCATGAGTCTTCAGTTGCCTTGACCCATAGGCAATTACCTTTCCATCTTGCATTAATACGCACCCCAAACCTACATGTGAAGCATCCATGTAGACATCATAATCTACTCCCTCAGTAGGCAAGGTCAGAACGGGAGCAGTGCACAATCTCTCCTTTAGCTCAAGAAAAGCTTCCTCGCACTTTTCGCTCCAAACAAACGCCACATTCTTCTGAGTCAACTAGGTCAAAGGTGCGGCTAGGGAAGAGAAACCCTCCACAAATCTCCTGTAATAACCAGCCAACCCTAAGAAACTCCTGATCTCTTTAGGCGAACTCGGTCTACTCCAATCCATCACGGCTGCAATCTTTTCTGGATCGACCGAGATCCCCTCCTTGGTCACCACGTGGCCTAGAAAAGAAACTTGAGGCAACCAAAATTCGCACTTGCTCAACTTGGCGAATAACTTGTGATTCCTCAACTCCGATAGGACCAAACGCAAATACTGCTCATGCTCCTCAGCACTGCGTGAATAAACTAACACGTCATCAATGAAGACCACAACGAACTTATCGAGAAAATCCTTGAACACCCAGTTCATCATATCCTTGAAGGCTGAAGGTGCGTTGGTCAGACCAAACGACATTACCAGAAACTCAAAGTGTCCATGTCTCGACCTAAACATAGTGCGCGGAATATCTGCCTCACGGATCCTAAGCTGATGATAACCAAAACGAAGATCGATCTTGGAGAACACCGTGCTACCACGCAACTGGTCAAACAAATCATCGATCCTCGGTAGAGGGTACCTGTTCTTGATAGTGACCTTGTTCAACTCTCTATAGTCGATGCATAGCCGCATCGACCCATCTTTCTTCTTCACAAACAAAACAGGAGCACCCCAAGGCGATGAACTCTGCCTAATAAACCCCTTAGCTAACAGCTCATCCAACTGAACTCGCAACTCCTATAACTCACGAGGGGACATCCGGTACGGCGCCTTAGCAATAGGACGTGTACCCGGCTCTAAATCGATCACAAACTCAACATCCCGATCAGGAGGAAGACCAGGAAGATCATCAGGAAAAACATAGGCGAAACCGCGAACAATAGGAATCTCTTTCAAGCGTGGCACGCTAACAGCGGCTCCAACCGCCGAGACTAAACAAACACAACAATTAGAATGAAACAATCTCTGAGCACATACCGCAGAGATGACAGGAAAATCCTGACACAGAGCAGCATACACGCTGTCGGGCTGACTGTCGTCCCTGATGAAGTCCAAGCGCTTTCCTTTGCACTGAATGACCACATCATACCGAGAGAGCCAGTCCATGCCCAAAATGACATCGAAGTCCTCCAGATCAATCATTTTCAGGTCCGCCTTCGCAAGAAAGTCCCCCAACAAAACCGGGCAATCCAAAATGCCCAAATCTGACAACACAGATTCACCAGAAGGAAACTTGACACAGAAGGAATCCCGAACACGATCTAGAGTCAATCGATGACGCTCTACAAAGGCTCTAGCCACAAATGAGTGGGTAGCGCCGGAGTCAAATAGAACACGCGCCCAGCGGTTCTTCACCTTAAACTTCCCTATAGGAACACACAAACTAAGGAACTACCATAGCAATGCCGCAACACTCTAGCAAATAAAACTTCCAGGCTAGAAAAATAGCAATCAACTAACCTGAAATAACTTGGGTCGAAGTCTGAGCCTCCTCAAAAGAAATCACGTTTAGCTTCCCTTTTCCCTTGTCCACACGCGGAGGTGGAGATAAAGCCGGTAACAGAACTGCAGGAAGAACTGACTGAACCTGAGGACACCGCGACTTGATGTGACCCTTCTGCCCACACTGAAAGCAGACTCTGTCCTTGGTCCAACACTGGGCCACATCATGCCCGGATCGCTTGCAAACTGAACAGGAGACATCTCTCCTAGGAGCACCCTGGATCGCATGAACCTGCTCCTTCTTCTGAGCTGCTGACCGCTTAAAACATTTGTCGACAGGATGGCCTGCCCGGCCACAGAAACTGCACACTACTCGGCTCCTCTTTCCCGGGACAGCATCGGGTACTATGGGCTTCTTCCCCTCCACAAACTTTCTCTTGTCCTTTCTCATCTGCTGGCCTCTGCTCTTTGCCGTTTCAATAGCCTCAACCTTAAGAGCAGCCTCTACGACTCCAGCATAAGTCACTGACCCATAAGCACTGGTCAACTGCTGCACTTCGCTCCTCAAACCACCAAGAAATCTCTTAACTAGATCAGCCTCAACGCTGACCAAGGCAGGGGCAAAACGGCTCAACTTGCTAAATTCTATTTCATACTCACCCACCATGAGTTGCCTTTGCTTCAGATAAAGAAAGTCATTCATGAGGCGGTCACGCTCGACCGAAGGCAAGAACTTCCTTAACAACATCTCCTTAAACATTTCCCAAGAGCATCCAGCGACTAAGCTCTCCTTCTCTCTCAGCCACCAACTCTTAGCCAATCCTTTAAGCTGATAGGTGGCTAGCATCACCCTCTGGTCACCAGCAATCCCTGAATACGAAAACATCTCCTCCATGGAGATCAACCAATCATCTATAACCATGAAATCTTCTTTCCCGTCATAAGTGGGAGGACTCAGTCTCTGAAATTGCGAGATGAAGGCAATCTCCGCTGGCACCACCACTGGAGGTCTCACGAGCGCAGGGGGAGGAGGAACAGCTAACCCCCCAGCAGGAACTTGCGCACCCTGAGCCTGTCCTGCCACAACTGCCACCAAAGACTGAATCTGGGCTTGCACCTCCTCCAACTGTCTGCCCATAGCTTCGCTACTCTGACGCAGACTCTCGATTACCGCATCACGCTGAGCCCCAGACGACTCACCTTCATACAGGGGAGTCGATCGAGTCGCAGGTCGCCTAGCCATCCTATAATCATAACCACCCCAAATCAGATCCCCTAACAACAACTAGAACCCAAACACAAGCACAGACCATACATATATAGATATAGACTTAAAGCTGCTAAACTTGCTCTGAGAGTTTATCTTTTTAACAAAAATTTGATGACATGCCCTAACTTAGGATGGTTAACCACCACCCTACTAACTCCTGTGCCTAGATCGGGAATGCATGACTTTAAATTAATTTGAAAACTTATGTGTGTACATATGTCATCCTGCAAATCTTTAGCTTGGCACATTGTGCTTATGCCATGATATGTTATGCCTGTTTGTGCTATGCATTCTAAAAAAAGGCCCTAATGCATGTTATGAGCGGCGTACACATGAAAATGTTATGCATCCCATACTACAAAATATTCCCATGCAACGAAAAGAAACGTGCTAATCGCAGTCATGTGGTGAGGTTATGCATCCCATACTACATAACCCTCACATGTAGCCCTATGGTGGATCCATATACGAACACATATTATGCATCCCATACTACATAATATGCCCCGTATACTTCATGTTATGCCATAAGTGAAGTGTCCGTGCTTTCGCCAAGACGTGCTGATGACATATCGGTGTGTGAATGACAAGATGCAGAACTACCAAAAGCAAGTAAAGGAAGGTTGCTCAACTAACTTGTCAAGCAACCTCCCTTTGATACCAACTGTCACAACCCGCATTTTCTCCAATTATAAGAATTATCAGAGTATGAGAAAACACGCGTCATGATGCCACGTCAAGCAGGGGATAACCGCTGACGCTCAGGCAAAACCAACTACAAACTTTATTGCAAGAAAATCCTGTGTTTTATGAATGGAAAATCAGTTATATTTTAGAGACCGTATCCCTCGGCTCAATGGATCACCTAGTCCACAAAAGAAAAACTATATTTATACGCTGCGGAAAAAAAATACTTTAATTAGGTTTTACACCCTAAAGAGTGCATAAGGGTCCCAAGAGAACCACTCATGCTATGCAAGACACTACATTTAATTTATATAATATATAAGAAAATGGTTTTCATACGTGATTAGGAAAATAGTGATTAAGCTTATAAAACATGCTGATCAGGAGCTTCATTTATAATAATATTTATAGTTTAAAAATAACTAGCAACCTAGCATAAATCCTTCTCAAAGCAAGTAGACTATCTCAAGAAAATGGTAGCAGCATAAGTAATATATCTAGTACAAGGGTAAGAGAAACTACCAGTGGGCGCCAACAACCTGACACGAACCCACTGGCACATATGTAAGTCTGCAAGAAGGTACAGAGAAACTATCTCACTAACAAGGTAAACGGAACTCCAAAGTCCGGGAGTCCACCGGCAGCACCACTGCCTCAACTAGCCACCAGACCGGCTACAACTCAGAACCTGAGGCATTCCAAAAGAAAACAGAATACCTCAGCAAGCAATAAGGAAAAAACATCTGCATGCAGGAGTCAACCAAAAGGAAGAAGTAACTGAAAAACATGCAGTAGAAAGAGTCATAACTGCCCAAAACAGGACAACAAGAAAAGCACAACGAGCAAAGAAAAGAGCAACAACCCAACTCCGGAACAACATCCTGCCGGGCCTAATAGGCTACCAAGAGCCTAAAGTGCTGCAAGCTACTAAGGAAGAAACTTATAACACCCTAAACTGTGGAAAGTGGTAGTAGCAAAAACAACAACGAGGAACCAGATCGGAGGCAACCGCAGTCCCCCAGTCCACCATGTCCAAGTCAAATAAACTCGAGGGTCAACACGTGAAAGCACAAGGGACCTTCCACCCACACATGCCCAGCCCGTACCTGGAGCAAGAAAAACAAGAGTGGCCTTGTCTATATCACACAACTCTACCCTCCTGAAGAGCTACAAACCACCACTACTAACCACGACCCACGATTCGGCCTTTAAGAAGGTAAAGAAAGCGGCCGACAAGGAAATACCAGAAATAAAACAAGAAAACCACTCAGGAACGAAAACAAGGTAAAGGAAGAGTGTTGAAAAGAATCAACACGACATGTAAGACCCCCCTCCCGGAACACAACACACGGCACGAGGGGAGTCTTATGCCCGAAATAGCCGTCTTGCGGTAGCACTAACACACGGGTTAGCCTTTACCATAAGACGCCTATTCCGCCGGCTACAATCCATATCACATATACTATGCCAACCCAACCATAACAAAAAAGTAAAGCAGTTCAATTCACAACTAAGTTTAAGTCCAAAAGAGCGGAAGTTAACAAGCACAACAGGCTTGTACACAAGAATAAGAGTCTAGAAATGTTTTGCCAAACGGCTACATGAAAACACTCACGACTGTCACTGACGGTGCCGATTGCACCACCACTTCAGGTCCTATGGTCCGGGCGTGGCTGTCCTGCTGCATAGTCCGTTGCTGCTCTACCTGCGGGGTTTCCTCCTAAAAAGGAAGACGTAGCAACCGTTAGTCATAAGACTAAGTGGCTTCACATCCGCTCCCCCGGCGACTCCTCGGCACCGGGCGGAGAAAGGAACAAAGGTACAATATGTAGATATAAAAGCAAGTAAACAAGCAGGTGACTGTAAATATGGTGGAGTACAAACTACGCTACACAACTAGCAGTTCTACAATTATCTATATATATGACAGTAGGTATAAGTAATCAGAATAGTAACTTAACTTATAAGAGTGCCCATACAAACTTATAAGTTAAGGATCGGCTTAACAGTAAAGTAACTCATCGTATAAGAGTGCCCATACAAACTTATACGATGAGGATCTTGTGTATGCAATGAATGACATGATATGAATGTTATGCTATGACCGAATCATGTGCACGCACATGCAAGTTGCTATGTCGACACAGACTTAAAGTTCCCACTTTTTGAGAAGGTAGCTAACCTCTCAGGCGTCGTCCGTCGTGGCCAGACAGCGATAGTGGAGCGGGCGTCTCCACTACTAGGTGGTATCACACTACCTATCCTAGGCCCTCGTACGCCTCAACGCTAAAAACACAACAGCGGAGCTCACATGCGTACTACGGCTCAGAAGGGGTCTTGGGTAGATGTGCACCAAGAACACAGCCCAACCTGGCCTTTGATTTCGAACCGGATGGAACCTCGGAAACGCACGAGGTGCTAGCCCAACCGTTCTCATGGCGCGGAGGAGATCTCGGGTTAAGGACACCAAGTATCTAACCCTACCGCCCAAGGTCTACCCATTAGCTCCCATCGGTGTGACGACTGGCGAACCCATAGACCTGCCACAGTCATTATCTCAATATCGCGACACGATGAATCGTCACACATCACATGCCCCAAAACAACTCACTCGATGCTACCCGTAGGGAGGCTACAACTCTAAGCATCGGTTGTCAATAAACCCCTTGGGCTCGGATTATGGTTACAAAATCCTCTTCACATAGTGTTCATCATATTCACGCCCATCTATTCAATGAATTCACCTCAACACTTCGTATAATAGATATGTTCAACACCAAACTATATAAATATATTCTATACCAATCTCAACTCTTAATTTCTAGCCTTCTCCTCCAATCCATTTCTCTACCAATACATGGTTATTCCTTATTACACAACCAAATGAGTAACCATGCTAAATTACAGTAACTACAGCATTATAAATATATGGGAGCAAGATAACAAATGAGCAAATCACAACCATTGCAAGAGTGCTAACATTATAAATTAACAAGTGCATTAACATAGGATAGCCCGATACTAAAACTGGGATTGCCGGAGCTACAGGAATCCGATCACAATGCTCAACCCCTCGTTGGAAAGGTATTTGCGAGGGCTACGACTTTCGTGTTGAGTCGATCGCCCATATCTGGTTGCAACATACAAGAAATTCAACTCGAATACGTATAGGAAACAGTTTCCTGTACAGGATTTTCCCGAACGCAGCGGACTCGAACCAGCTTTCCCGTGGCTACAGGTATCGCATGGAAACGTGCAACCACTCGTTGGAAAGGTAATTTCAAGGGCTACGACTTTCGTGTTGAGGCGATCACCCAGATCTGGCCAGAACACCTCTGAAATTGGCCACGAAGGTCGCCGCGTGCAGAAATCAGATTTCTGCACGCATCTTAAGGCGAGGTGAACGGCATCCGTTCATCTTCTTCCTTGCAACGACCTCGCATAAACTTCTCCAGAAATCACACCCAACCTTATTTCTCCTTTCAAAGCCAAACTCTCAACGAAAACCCCTCTCATCTCCACTTTGAATGATGAGAAGGTTGAGGGAGACTAAGCCTAGAAAACCTAGGCATGGCTTATCCTAAGAACTCTCCTCCTCACCATCAAGACTCTATGGAGTCGATGTCTCTCCTAAAATAACTATAGAACTAGCACCAAGGGAGAGGGGAGAAAGCTCACCTCAAGTCCAGCGGTACCACCATGGCCGGCTATGAGCCTCGCACTCCTTCGTAGCGGCATTTCGTTTCCGCCAAGGATGGCCCGGCAATCTTCTTCCAAGGATGGCTCTGGCAAGCCTCTTCCTCCTCCAGCCAAGAGAACTCTCTCAGAAATTTCGGGGCAGAAGAAAGGGGATGAAATTCTAGGGTTTCAGATCTTTTTCGTTTTTATACACCGCAGACACGGGTAGGCACACGGCCGTGTTCCTACCCGTGTTCAGGTGACACGGCCGTGTCGCCTGCCGTGTTTAGGGCCGTGTTCATCCCAGAATATTTTTCTGTCGTGTTGGGGTTACGGCACACGGGTAGAGACACGGCCGTGTCTCGACCCGTGTCCTCAGCACACGGGTAGGGACACGCCCGTGTCCCAATACCCGTGTACCTCTCTGACTGATAAGCCTAATCTTGGCATGAGGCACACGGGTATGGACACGGCCGTGTCCATACCCGTGTCGGCCAAAATTACCATTTTGCCTTGTTTTCCTCATTTCCCGTACGTTCGCACCTGTTCACCCACACCCCCATTGGGCTCACCACAGCTCCCTAGACTTAAATACGCAATCAAGGGGCCTAGCGCGAATTGGGACGTTACAAATCCTATAAACAAAATAAAAGATTTCGTCCCCGAAATCAGGGTAAGGCTATGGGAGTGAAACACATAAAAGGGAACTATGCTTTCAAATAAAATTCTTACCTGGAGTAAATAATTCCGAGTAGCGCCCTCGAATTAAATCCTTTGGCTCCCATGTGAACTCCTCCTTCCCATGATTAGACCATAACACTTTCACCAAGGGAACACTTTTGCGGCGCAAGGTTCTTGTCTCATTATCAACGATCCGCACCGGCTCCAGTCGCACAGACCTATCAGACGCCACGGTACCATCCGTCGTGGGGATATACTGTTCAGGCCGCAACAAAGCCTTCCGAAGCGACGATACATGGAACACGTCGTGAAGGTTCTCCAGCTCCGGTGGTAACTCCAATCGATAGGCCAGAGGGCCAATCCTTTCCACTACGACATAGGGCCCGACATACCTTGGGCTGAGCTTCTTGACTCCACGTACCCGCGACACTCCGTGCATCGGTCGAATCTTCAGGAACACCTTATCACCCACTTGAAATTCAACCATACGGTGTCTTGTGTTGTAATATTTCGCCTGTCGGCTTTGAGCCTCTAGCATTCGATCCCGGATCAACCTAACCACCGCGTCCGTGTCATCAATATACTCATTTCCCAATGTCTTCGGATCTTCGTCTTGCACCCAGGACAAGGGTGTTCTACACCTCCTTCCATACAAAGCTTCATGAGGTGCCATTCCAATACTGGCTTGATGACTGTTATTATAAGAGAACTCCACGAGAGGTAAGAGTCTCTCCCATGGTTCTCCTTTATCTAGCACACACAACCTCAGAAGGTCCTCCAATGTTCGTATGGTTCGTTCAGATTGCCCGTCCGTTTGTGGGTGAAAGGCTGTGCTAAAGGCGAGGCGCGAGCCCAAATAAGCATGTACAGCCCTCCATTCTCTTGAAGTAAACCGACCATCCCGGTCGGAGACGATCGTCTTCGGCACACCATGGTACCGCACAAATTGTTCCACAAAGAGACGCACTAAGACGCCCACCTGCGCCTCCTTCTTCATTGGGATAAATCGGGCTATCTTGGTCAACCGGTCAACTATCACCCACACAGAATCATTCCCCGAGCGCGAGCGAGGTAACCCGTGGACGAAGTCCATGGAGATGTCCTCAAATTTTCATTCGGGGATGGGCAACGACTGTAGCATTCCACCGGGGCTTCTGCACTCCGCCTTCACCATTTGGCAGGCCACACAATGAGTAACGAAGTACTTGACATCCCTCTTCATGCCCGGCCAACACATTGTCTTTCTCAAATCGGTGTACATCTTCGCGATCCCCGGGTGCACCGAGTACTTGGAGCAATGAGCCTCCTTTAGAATATCCTCCCGAATGTTGTCACCTTCGGGGATGTAAAGTCGGCCACGAAAATGGACGAGGCCGTCTTTTAGGGAGTATTCTTCCGTAGTCCCATCCTCCATTGACTTGAAAGCCGGGGTTAAAGCCGTATCCCTCTTTTGTTCCGTCCGGATCCGGTCTCGTATGTTGCAAACTATACTTATCGCGGTCAAATACTCGGTATACTCTTCCGATTGATTCTTAAAGACCAAAGTGACTTCCATCTCTTGCAGTGTCCGGATTAACTCCATCCTCATCAAGCGGGATTCCGTGCTCGTTCCCGGTGCCTTTCGGCTCAAGGCATCAGCTACGGAATTAACCTTCCCGGGGTGGTAGTTCAAGGTGAATTCGTAGTCGCACAAGAACTCCAACCACCGCCGCTGTCTCAAGTTTAACTCCTTTTGGGTGTGAACGTACTTCAGATTTTTGTGATCCGAGTAGATCTCGCAGTGGACGCCATATAAATAATGCCTTCAAATCTTCAAGGCGAACACCACCACTCCCAACTCTAGATCATGCACCGGGTAGATGGCTTCATGCTTCTTCAACTATCTTGAAGCATAAGCAATCACATGCCCATTCTGCATCAACACGGCTCCCATCCCTTGATACGACGCATCCGTGTAAACTTGAAAGCCTTCCTTCCCAGATGGAAGAGCTAGGATGGGTGCAGTCGTCAATCTGTCCTTCAACTCTTGGAATGCAGCTTCGCACTGGGGTGTCCATTCAAACGGCACACCCTTCTTCATCAACGTAGTAAGGGGAAGGGCGATCTTCGAGAAGCCTTTCACGAACTTGCGATAGTACCCGGCAAGTCCAAGAAAGCTCCGTATGTCGGCCGCTGACTTCAATGGCGACCACTCCTTCACGCCCCGCACCTTGGCCGGATCTACTGCTAGCCCCGCCCCACTAATCACATGGCCCAAGAACGCGACCTCTTGAAGCCAAAACTCGCATTTGCTGAACTTGGCGAACAAAGTGTGCTCCTTTAGCTTCCTCAGCACTAAAGTTAGATGTTCGGCGTGTTCTGCTTCAGTCTTGGAGTAGACTAGGATATCATCGATGAACACGATGACAAAGATGTCCAAATAAGGGCTGAACACCTTGTTCATCAAGCTCATAAAGGCAGAAGGGGCGTTTGTGAGCCCAAACGGCATCACGGTGAATTCATACAAACCATATCTCGAACTGAATGCCGTCTTCTGAATGTCATCTTCTTGTATCCTCAGCTGATAATATCCCGAACGCAGATCTAACTTGGAGAACCAATACGATCCCACCAATTGATCAAACAATTCATCAATGCGCGGTTGGGGGTAGGTGTTCCGCACCGTTAACCGGTTCAACTCTCGATAATCAATGCATAACCGCAGGGTGCCATCCTTCTTTTTGACAAACAAAACGGGCGCTCCCCAAGGTGACGAGCTTAAGCGAACGAACACTGCTTCCACCAACTCCTGAAGCTGGACTCTAAACTCTGCAAGTTCCTTCGGAGCCATTCGGTATGGAGCTCGCGAGACGGGCTTGGCACCCGGAATTAGCTTGATTTGGAAGTCCACTTCCCTATGCGGGGGTAGTCCCGGCAATTTCTCGGGGAATACCTCGGGAAATTCTCGCACCACCCGCACATCCTTGACCTCTAATGTCAATTTCTTCAACTCGAAGCAAATTACATAAACCTCGTCCCCTTCCATATGAGATTACATAGCTTGAATTGAAGATAATAATTTACGGGGTGCGAATCTAATACCTTGGAAGATGACTTCCGAGTCTCCATGCCTCAGCATAACTTGTTTCTCCGCACAATTGATCCTGGCGTGGCGCCAATTAAACCACTCCATGCCCAGGATGAGATCGAACTCCGGGATTCTTAACACTGTAGCCGGAGTTTCAAAGGACTTTCCTCCAATAAGGGTGTCGAAGTCGCAACTTGCTGACGACGTCATCTCAGAGCCGTCCGGAAGGCGCACCCTTTGAGTAGTGCCCGTGAAGTGTTGCACTCCCTCCAAGTCCTTCACGAAGTCCTCCGAAATGAATGAGTGAGACGCACCCGTGTCAAATAACGTATAGGTGGGGCTCCCGCTAACCATGACGGTGCCTAGGTTCCAAAAAGGGTAATCACTATCCAGAATTGCGCGTATCATTTGTATCGTAAATCTAACAAGTCATATATTATTAATAAATTTTGCACGTACCGGTGATGACTTCCTGTGGATTTCTCTCCTGAGTCATATCCAATGCGAATACATGCTCCCGTGTATGTCCTTGATTTCTCCCTAGTGGTCCTCTTCCTCGGCCACGCATGTGCCCTCGCCCTCGTGGAGCTACTGGAGGGAGAGCAATAGGAGCATCCCCGATCAGTCGCGGGCAAACTCGTCGGACATGTCCCGGTTGGTTGCACTCAAAGCATATCACCTCACGTCGGCCCCCAGGTTGTTGATAATGTTGCTGCTGCAGTGGTGGAGGTAAAGCTGGTGGTTGCGGAATTGGGTACTCCACCCGATAGTTCCGGTTGACCCACCGACCGCCTCTGTGGTTTCCCCTTCCTCTGCCATGATCATTCCGCCTTCTATTACTACGGCCGACTTCAATTACTCCTTCCGCAGGTCTCTTGCCACATCCCATGTGGTCCGCCTCCAGTCTCTTTGCCATGTCAATGATTTCTGCCAGGCTTGCATTGGCTATAAACAAAAGGGCCTGCCTCAGGGGGTCCCTTAATCCTTTGTAGAAGCGCTTCGCGTAGCCTCTATCGTCCAAATCATAGGAATCGGCAAACCTAGCGAGGTGTTGGAACTCCCTCTGGTACTCCGTTACCGATTTCGATCCCTGCTTCAGCTGCAGAAATCTTTCTTCAAGTTCATCCCGAGCAGAAGAAGGGATGAATTGATCCAGAAAGGCCTCGGTGAACTCGTTCCAACTGATGTCCGTGTACAACCGCCCTTGGAAGGTGGAGCCCATGAGGGACTTCCACCACCTTTTGGCGTGCAGCTCTAGCAGCGTCACTACCAATGTCACCGCCATGCTGTTCGAACATCTTATGCCAGCCATCAATTCCTGCACGGTATCAAGCCATTCCTCGGTGCGCACCGGCGATTCTGTCCCAAGATAGGCAGGAGGGGACAGGGCACGGAAGGTGCTCAACCAGTTGGAGCATGGCGCTTGTTGTTGCACCGGAGCTTGCTGGGCTTTAAATGCATCCAATATGGCTGACAGCGTTTGTCCCAGTTCTGACTGCTAGAACTGTGAAGGGACGGAAGGGGTAGGAGTGCCCCCAACCGGCTCCACCTGCACTGGGACCTATACGCAAGGTACAAATTAGGGTCAGGTTGGCTAAAACTAATGTCAAAGTTGGACAACTTAGTGCGAATTACATATGGGCACACCACAGCTTCCGCTAAGTCGGTTTGTCCCCAAACCGACTAATCGAACGGGAGTGGCCCATTGTTACCTGACTGCTCTAGTTGAAGATCGGCTAAGTCTGATACCATTTGTAAGACCCCCCTCCCGGAACACAACACACGGCACGAGGGGAGTCTTATGCCCGAAATAGCCGCCTTGCGGTAGCACTAACACACGGGTTAGCCTTTACCATAAGACGCCTATTCCGCCGGCTACAATCCATATCACATATACTATGCCAACCCAACCATAACAGAAAAGTAAAGCAGTTCAATTCACAACTAAGTTTAAGTCCAAAAGAGAGGAAGTTAACAAGCACAACAGGCTTGTACACAAGGATAAGAGTCTAGAAATGTTTTGCCAAACGGCTACATGAAAACACTCACGACTGTCACTGACGGTGCCGATTGCACCACCACTTCAGGTCCTATTGTCCGGGCCTGGCTGTCCTACTGCATAGTCCGTTGTTGCTCTACCTGCGGGGTTTCCTCCTAAAAAGGAAGACGTAGCAACCGTTAGTCATAAGACTAAGTGGCTTCACATCCGCTCCCCCGGCGACTCCTCGGCACCGGGCGGAGAAAGGAACAAAGGTACAATATGTATATATAAAAGCAAGTAAACAAGCAGGTGACTGTAAATATGGTGGAGTACAAACTACGCTACACAACTAGCAGTTCTACAATTATCTATATATATGACAGCAGGTATAAGTAATCAGAATAGTAACTTAACTTATAAGAGTGCCCATACAAACTTATAAGTTAAGGATCGGCTTAACAGTAAAGTAACTCATCGTATAAGAGTGCCCATACAAACTTATATGATGAGGATCTTGTGTATGCAATGAATGACATGATGTGAATGTTATGCTATGATCGAATCATGCGCACGCACATGCAAGTTGCTATGTCGACACAGACTTGAAGTTCCCACTTTTCGAGCAAGTAGCTAACCTCTCAGGCGTCGTCCGTCGTGGCCAGACGGCGACAATGGAGCGGGCGTCTCCACTACTAGGTGGTATCACACTACCTATCCTAGGCCCTCGTACGCCTCAACGCTAAAAACACAACAGCGGAGCTCACATGCGTACTACGGCTCAGAAGGGGTCTTGGGTAGATGTGCACCAAGAACACAGCCCAACCTGGCCTTTGATTTCGAACCGGATGGAACCTCGGAAACGCACGAGGTGCTAGCCCAACCGTTCTCATGGCGCGGAGGAGATCTCGGGTTATGGACACCAAGTATCTAACCCTACCGCCCAAGTTCTACCCATTGGCTCCCATCGGTGTGACGACTAGCGAACCCGTAGACCTGCCACAGTCATTATCTCAATATCGCGACACGATGAATCGTCGCACATCACATGCCCCAAAACAACTCACTCGATGCTACCCGTAGGGAGGCTACAACTCTAAGCATCGGTTGTCAATAAACCCCTTGGGCTCAGATTATGGTTACAAAATCCTCTTCACATAGTGTTCATCATATTCACGCCCATCTATTCAATGAATTCACCTCAACACTTCGCATAATAGATATGTTCAACACCAAACTATATAAATATATTCTATACCAATCTCAACTCTTAATTTCTAGCCTTCTCCTCCAATCCATTTCTCTACCAATACATGGTTATTCCTTATTACACAACCAAATGAGTAACCATACTAAATTACAGTAACTACAGCATTATAAATATATGGGAGCAAGATAACAAATGAGCAAATCACAACCATTGCAAGAGTGCTAACATTATAAATTAACAAGTGCATTAACATAGGATAGCCCGATACTAAAACTGGGATTCCCGGAGCTACAGGAATCCGATCACAATGCTCAACCCCTCGTTGGAAAGGTATTTGCGAGGGCTACGACTTTTGTGTTGAGTTGATCGCCCAGATCTGGTCGCAACATACAAGAAATTCAACTCGAATACGTACAGGAAACAGTTTCCTGTACAGGATTTTCCCGAACGCAGCGGACTCGAATCAGCTTTCCCGTGGCTACAGGTATCGCATGGAAACGTGCAACCACTCGTTGGAAAGGTAATTTCAAGGGCTACGACTGTCGTGTTGAGTCGATCACCCAGATCTGGACAGAACACCTCTGAAATTGGCCACGAAGGTCGCCGCATGCAGAAATCAGATTTCTGCACGCATCTTAAGGCGAGGTGAACGGCATCCGTTCATCTTCTTCCTTGCAACGACCTCGCATAAACTTCTCCAGAAATCACACCCAATCTTATTTCTCCTTTCAAAGCCAAACCCTCAACGAAAACCCCTCTCATCTCCACTTTGAATGATGAGAAGGTTGAGGGAGACTAAGCCTAGAAAACCTAGGCATGGCTTATCCTAAGAACTCTCCTCCTCACCATCAAGACTCTATGGAGTCGATGTCTCTCCTAAAAT
Source organism: Platanthera zijinensis (assembly GCA_039513925.1). Taxonomy (NCBI): domain Eukaryota; kingdom Viridiplantae; phylum Streptophyta; class Magnoliopsida; order Asparagales; family Orchidaceae; genus Platanthera; species Platanthera zijinensis. The sequence continues at coordinate 136,635,447 of CM077078.1, read as the reverse complement.
AACTACAGAACTAGCACCAAGGGAGAGGGGAGAAAGCTCACCTCAAGTCCAGCGGTACCACCATGGCCGTCCATGAGCCTCGCACTCCTTCGTAGCGGCATTTCGTTTCCGCCAAGGATGGCCCGGCAATCTTCTTCCAAGGATGGCTCTGGCAAGCCTCTTCCTCCTCCAGCCAAGAGGACTCTCTCAGAAATTTCGGGGCAGAAGAAAGGGGATGAAATGCTAGGGTTTCAGATCTTTTTCATTTTTATACACCGCAGACACGGGTAGGCACACGGCCGTGTTCCTACCCGTGTTCAGGTGACACGGCCGTGTCGCCTGCCGTGTTTAGGGCCGTGTTCATCCCAGAATATTTTTCTGCCGTGTTGGGGTTGCGACACACGGGTAGAGACACGGCCGTGTCTCGACCCGTGTCCTCAGCACACAGGTAGGGACACGCCCGTGTCCCAATACCCGTGTACCTCTCTGACTGATAAGCCTAATCTTGGCATGAGGCACACGGGTATGGACACGGCCGTGTCCATACCCGTGTCGGCCAAAATTACCATTTTGCCTTGTTTTCCTCATTTCCCGTACGTTCGCACCTGTTCACCCACACCCTCATTGGGCTCACCACAGCCCCCTAGACTTAAATACGCAATCAAGGGGCCTAGCGCGAATTGGGACGTTACACGACAAGGCGCTGAGTGAGACCTACTCAGTGCCTACCTAAACCTTGGCGTTGAGTGAGCTAGCCTCACTTAAAGCCAAAAACAAACTCTAACCACAATCCCACTAAGGTAAAAACGGAGCTCGACGATTGTCGACCGGAGGTCGACGAAAGTCGAACGGCCTAAGGCAGAAACCGAGATCGACGATCTCCATTCAGAGATCGACGATAGTCGAACGATTCTAAGACAAAAAGAGGCAGGGAACTTCCAGTACGCGAGTAGTTTCCTATTACTCGTGTACCTCATCCCTCTACTCGAGTAGTCGCCTACTACTCGAGTACCTCAACCCTCTACTCGAGTAGTTGCATACTACTCGAGTACCTCAACCCGCTACTCGAGTAGTTGCCTACTACTCGAGTATGCTAAAGCCACTACTCGCGTATCTACAAACCTACACTCGAGTAGATGCCTACTACTCGAGTAAACCAAAACACCTACTCGAGTATCTCGAGTCCACTACTCGAGTAACTAAAATCCTCTACTCGAGTAGTTACCTACTACTCGAGTAACTCCAATCCCCTACTCGAGTAGTTACCTACTACTCGAGTAAACCAAACCCCCTACTCGAGTAGTTACCTTCTACTCGAGTAAGCCAAAGCACCTACTCGAGTATCTCGAAACCACTACTCGAGTAACTCAGATCCTCTACTCGAGTAGTTACCTACTACTCGAGTATACCAAAACCCCTACTCTAGTAGTTACCTACTACTCGGGTACTCCAAGGCTAATACTCGAGTATCTTAACCCACTACTCGAGTATCACAAAGCCACCACTCGAGTATCTACCACCTACTCGAGTACTCCAGAACTAATACCCGAGTATTCCACTTCTACCTCACGAGTAACATACTCCTATACTCGAGTAATACACTTACTAACTTCTGGAAAAAAATCACTCCCCTCCCCTCCTAACACTCCCTCTCGGCTACACCCAAACCAGAGCAAATCTGAACAAAGATAAATGGCATTACGCCGGCAAAGTTGGGTTCCATCAGCACAAGTAGGGGGGGGGGGGGTCAATAGGAAGAACTAATTCCTATAGATAGCAATAAATATGTGAACAACAAGGCCTCTAACCTGGGCTAACAGGGATTTCAATTTCAGCAAAAATAATCAAAAAGAATCTTGGCAAGGGCAAGAATAACACTTGACTCAACTTTCAGCGAAGCTTGGATGGCTCTCCTCCTCTTCACACGGAACAAACAGCCGCAGCACCTAGAATAAATCACACGGCCATTAATGGCTGAAAACTCCAAAACCGAAACCCAAAACCCAAATCTCATCAAAACTCCACGAAAATCAAATATCTTATCGTCGAAACGAAGATCTCGGAGAGAGCAAGCCAACGCCGTTTTCGGAATCGAATTTTGTTCACGAACAAGCCCGGAATCGCTGACCGAAGGAGGTACAGGACAGGCGGTTTTCTCCTCTGCTCTTCCGAGAACAAGCCGACGGTTTCTCTCTCAGGAAAAGAAGAAGAAGTGGGTCGTCACTTCTTAAACAGAGCTTTTATACGAAAAGCTAAACACCGGTTCATCCATAACCGAACCCTAAAACGCCTAATTACTTAATTTCATTAAGTAAATACCAAAATAGGTATAAGCCAAAAATATGGCTGCCACCAAGGCGAGGCAATAACTGCCTTAATAAATTCTCCCGCAGAATTTAATAAACGGTCAAAACCAAAAGGCTACAGGACAGCCAAATCAATCTAATTAATTGATCACAATACTATTAACACACCAAACGACACGAAAACCGAATCACCTCGGAATCCGACGAAATTCACACCGTAGCTAAATATCCACGCTACGAACTCAACGACGAAGTCGAAATTAACTTTCGACGAACAGAACTCGAGTTGTACCCAAACAAAGCCAAACATAAACATCCCCCCGAGAGGCCACACCGGGTCACCCAAAACGACTCGGCTTGCTAGGGAGACCTTGCCAACAGGCGACAAAACGGGGCACTGAGTTCTAAGGAGCTAAACCATACTCTACACATGGCACAAGCCACAGAAACGCGTCATCGTAACGCCAACGAGATTAAAAATAAACGCAGGAAAATCGGGGGCGTTACAAAGAGGGGCAAGATAAGGAAGTTACCTGCTCCAGATCCAGCTCTTCAGAGATACTGTTAAAATCGGCAGAGACCGTTGAGTCAGCTTCATCAGAACTGCTTTCCTCAATTTCTTTTTCAGTCTCTAACAAGGATACCAGGGCCCTGATACTAACAGATTGGTCATTACCTTCGTCTTCAGAGATGAGGACCCCCACATAGGCTTCATCCTCTTGTTGACAACTGGTCCCTGCTTTCTCTGATCCCTCCACGAGGTCTGAGATTGTTTGCCACATTGCCTTGGCCGTCCAACATTTTTCTAGTCTAGATCGAGAATGTCCAGACAAGACATCAATGATGATCTGACGAATCACCTTTTCAAAATTGTACAATGAGAGTTCAGTCTCAGACATCTCAGTAATGCACTTGGGGATTTGGATATCCTTGTCAGAGCTGGAGATCTTCATGGGAATGAATGGACCCTCTTCCAAGATGAGTGATGCCCGAGGATCGATAGCCTCCAAGTGAAAAGTCACTCTCATCTTCCAGATGGGATAATACTCCTTTGTGCACGTGGGGAGTATTAACGGAGAGATATCATAATCCAGCTCCATTCTCATTGACACTGGTGGCAGGATTCTACTCAAGGTGTGAACCTTTTTGATGAGTAACCTCCCTCTGATACCACTTGAAAGTCCACCTAGTGCCAACTAACTTCACCTATGGGGGGGGGATAGGTATCTTGCAACGTTTTTGCGGAATTAAAATTGTGCCTGCACAAATAAACCAAACAACATAACATAGAAAGACACAGGCAAATTAGAGTGGTTCCCCGATTTGGGTACGTCCACTATCCCCCTTCGACCTATCTCCCAACCAGGGACGACTCAGTCACTTCACCAACAGGATTAAAATCCAATCCTCACACTAACGGAAGGAACCCTTCCAAATGAAGGAGTTACCACTCCTACACCACGGGTTGTACCCAACCCTTACAACTAGGAACCAACATTCCTTTACAACAAAATTGAAAATGGAGTGTATTAGAAATACAAACTACTTATGGAGAATAAGGTGTCCATCTTCATTCGATGACGTGTTCTTGAAGACGACGAAGAGTCCACGACCTTAGGTCTCACTTGGAAATGATCTTCTCTAGATAGGCGGCGGAAAAGAATGAGGCGGCGATGCTATGTAGATCCAAACTTTGTAGCTAAGCCGGCAACGTCTACCAACGGTCTTTCATGGATAATTCGTCTCAATCGATTCGGATAGGGAAGGTATTCTCGATCTACAAATCAAGAGACAAAGGTTCTCAAGAAGGACTCGTGAGACGCGTTGCGAGACAGAGCTTCTATCGCCGGGAGATCAGGAAGAAACCACAATCAGCGGCGGCGACCAAATAACACGAGCGGCAATGGCGACGGAGCGAGATTCGCGATCTAGGTCACGTCGACGGCTCAGCTTACCTTCTTCTCTGTTCGTTCTTTTTACTATTCAACATACAGATGTATTTATACAATAGCATGATCCAATATGACCCTTGTGGGCCCCACCAGTAATAACCCTAAGTCTAGCTCCAAACAGCGCATGTTAACTTGGACCGGTCCAGAGAATAGCAGAAATTTGCCTAAGTCAAATTCTGCGAGAATCGTAAGTGATTCTCGACGAATCGGCAAGAATCACCTACGATTCTCGCCGAATTCCACTTAGCAGAATTATAGCTACATAGAAATAGCAAGCTGGAGAGAATCGGCGAGAATCACAATTGATTCTCGCAGAATCGTCGAGATTGCAGAGTCATTCTCGACGAATCGGCGAGAATCACTTCGTGATTCTCGACGATTCTGCCTTAGTAGAATTCAGGGCGGCATCGAGACAGCCGACAGCATTCGGGGAGAATCAGCGAGTGATTCTCGTCGAAGCGGCGAGAATCACTAGTGATTCTCGTCGAATCGGCGAGAATCACTTAGTGATTCTCGACGATTTCTACTTAGACGATTTTTGCCTTTCTTCCCTTGAGCTGGTCTTTGGCCCATCCTTGCTCCTTGTCTGCTATTGATCTTTCTTAACCCTGTGCTTGAAAGTAAGTACACTCCAATAGAGAGAGTACACGTAAGCCAACACATTGATCTGCTCAACGAGGGATTATGTTGCATAAACCCGTGTATATTGACCTACTGCACCCTGACATTGGTGTGTACTTAGTGAGGAATAACTGCAAGCACAACTTGAAAGATTTCATCAAATAAATTGTGAATTCATCTTAGCTTGACAGGATGCTTCCTCAAATCCAGGTAATTGTGGATACAATACCCAACATATCCATTTCGGAAATTTTCTTGGGCACTTGTTTGGTTGGATCAATGGTGGAGGCCTTAGTTGGGATATAAGGTCCCTCCTCCACTATCATGAAGAGTCGTGGGTCGACTGCTTCTATGTAGTACCTGATCCTTTCCTTACAGATAGGAAAGTTAAGCTTGGTGCACACTGGGATCTTCCCTGAATACTTGAGTCCTTCCATTTCAGAGATCTTCTTCCTTCTTGACACTAGACACGGGATCTTACTCAAGGTGTTAACTCTATTGCTGAGTAACCTCCCTCTGATACCACTTTAAAGTCTTTAGTGTCAACTAAGTCCACCTTTGGGTTGGGGGGGGGGGTAATAGGTCTCTTTCAGTCTTTTGTGGAATTTAAATAACCTGCACAAATAACAAACACAACATAGAAAAACACACAAGCAATTATAGTGGTTCCCCGATTTGGGTACGTCCACTCTCCCTCTTCAACCTATCTCCCACCAAGGGACGACTCGGTCACTTCACCAAATAGATTGAAATCCAATCCTCACACTACGGAAGGCACCCTTCAAACCTAAGGAGTCAATACTCCTCCACCACGGGTTGCACCCAACCCTTACAACTAGGAATCACTATTCCTTTACAACAAAACAAAAATTAGAATGTACAAGAAATACAAATTACACTTGTGGAGAACTCGATGTCCCTCTTCGTTCGTTGAAGCGTTCTTGATGAAGACGAAGAGTCCACGACCGGAGTACTCTCTTGGAGATCATCTTCCCAAGATCGGCGGCGACAAGTGAATGCGGCGGCGATGCATTGTAGATCCAAACTTCTTGACGAAGCAAACAAGGTCTACCAACGATCTCAATCGGATCAGTTGTCTCAATCAATTCAGAATGAAGAACAATCCTCGTTCAACAAATCGAGAGACAAGAGATCTCGAGAGAGAAGTGTGAGACGCTATACTTAGCCTCGGTCCTGTCTCCGGACGATCAAAGAGGATCTATGATCTGCGGCGGCGACAACTTGCGAGCGGCGATGACGACGGAAGGACTTCTGCGATCGGCTAGGTCACGCTCGGCGGCTTTGATTTCTCGTGTAAGATTGTTGTTGATGTTCGAAATAAGCGAGTATATATACTGTAGAACAACCCTAAATGACCGTTGTGGGGCCCACAAGAAGAAACTCTAGGCCCGGTCAAAACAGCGCACATCATTTTATTTCAATCCAGCGAACAGATAGGCAAATTCGGCGAGAATCATTGATTATTCTCGACGAAGTCGGCGGGAATCACTCATGATTCCCGTCGAATTTGCCTTAGCAGAATTGCAGTTAAAATACTTGTCATCGGAAGGAAATCGGCGAGAATCAAGATCATTCTCGACGAATTGGCGGGAATCAAGATCATTCTCGACGAATCGACGAGAATCAGTCGTCGATTTTCCCTTAGCAGAATTCTTCAAGGAGGACAGTAAGCCAGATAAAGTCGGCGGGAATCGGCGAGTGATTCTCGACGATTCGGAGAGAATCATTAGTGATTCCCGTCGAATCGGCGAGAATCACTTAGTGATTCCCGTCAATTTTTACTTGGAATATTTCTTCTTCCTTCCTCTGAACTTGGTCTTTGACCCATCTTTGCTCCTCTTCTGCTCTTGATCTATCTCGACCCTGTACTTGAAAATAAGTACACTCCAATAGAGAGAGCACACATGAGTCAACACACTGATCTGCTCAATGAGGGATTACGTTGCGCATACCCGTATATATTTACCCAGTGCACCCTGACATTGGTGTGTACTTAGCATGGAATAGCTGTAAGCACAACTTGATAGAAAGTCATCAAATACATTGTCAATTCAACTTAGTTTTTTCAAGGGCTTCTTCCAATCAGGTACATTGTGGATACAATACCCAACAGTGACCCGCGTAGATAAATTAGGTTTTATAATTTTATTAAACCAAATCAACCAACCCCCCCCCCCCCCCCCCCCCCCCCACCCCCCCCCCCCCTATTGCTATGTTTTAGCACTTACAAACTCTTTTTCGAACAATTGAATCAAGCACCTTAATTACAGTCCTCTGAGATCAATACTTGGGGATAAAATCCCATTTTATTTTACTTGTGCGACCGGTACACTTGTCGTATCTCCGCATCAGCAGGTTGGCAATTCCTGCGTGGTTATTAACGTACGATGTATTCACGGTGGTGCATTCGACCGTACGTGCCTATTTTTCTAATTCTTTACTATTTAAGTGTAGGAGTTCTCTATATTCTTAGGATTCATTCCATTCCCGCACAGAAGAGCTCCATTCATCCTATTGTGTCGCTCAACTTACACCCACCATTTTGAGGCGCTTCAGCCAAGCTTTTCACTCAAATCTCAAGTTAGAGCTTCCTCGCGGCTTCTACTCTCATCTGCAAGCTTCCAAGCCCATATTCGAGGGATTTCTCGCCGCACTCACAGTGTTCTCCAGTGAAGGACATGACTGAAAGTTATTAACGGAGAAGAACGGTAAATTGGAAGAAGGTGACAACTCTTTTGGACCCCGGACGACAATCGAAGTCTGATCTAAGACAAGGCTTGAAAACCCTCAATTCAGGCCGTGAAACTTGGATGAGTCTTCATGCTTCAGTTGTATTCTTCTCTCCTCTTTGATTGTTGTAAACTTTTCTTTGATTCATTGGATGTTTGGTGTATGATTATATAAAACCCAATTTCAATTTAGTGTTATCTTTCATGTCTATGTGATTGCATTGTCATTTATGCTTGTGAGGAGCGCCTCCACCTTTTCATTTCCATCCCTCTGTCACGAGTGTGGCCACACTAGCAATTGCTATTGGCATACATTATGAGGAGGTACTTACGATCCTAATTTCGCCTATTCAAGACATTCCTTCTACTAGCCTTCTCGTCCATCCGCCTACTGAAGCCTTGCATTACTGCCTGTGTAACTTCAATCCACCCCGCGAAGCAGTGTTTGCAACCCACATTAGTGTAGATAGTTTCTCTTTTGATTTCACTTAACCAAATCCATGTTCTCATATTTAGTTTAATCTTTATAATTAGTTTTTCAAACATCAAAATTGCACAACCTAACCTGCATTCCTTGAGAGATCGATACTTAGGAGTTACTGCCACATTTATATTTCTTGAGCAACCAGTGCATTTTCTATTTACACATCAAGTTTTTGGCGCCTTTTCTGAAAAACTTGATGAACAAACGACAAGTGCACCAGTCGCTCAGATAATATAAAATTCGGGAGTAACTCTCCAAGTAATGATCTCTCAAGGAACGCAGGTTAGGGCGTACAATTCTATTTTTTAGAAAATTAATTTTAAAGATTAAACTAAAATAATAGCTTGGATTTGGTTTAGTGAAATGAAAAGAAAAACTAACAACACAAATGCGGGTCGCAAGCACTGCTTCGAAGGGTGGTTGGAAGTTAAGCAAGTCGCAATGCACTTCTTTTGTAGGAGGATAAAAGATACGCAAGTCGCAATACACTGCTTCTGTAGGAGGATGGAAGAGAAGGCTAGCAGAGGGAATAGTTCAAAGAGGCTGAATGAGGGTGGTAAGCACCACCTTACAATGTAAGCAATTATAGATTGCTAGTAAATCCACACTCACGATGGGGGGTGGGGGCACAGGAATGATATGGTGGAGGCGCTCCTCACAAGCATAAACCACAAAGAAAAAATATAGATTAGAATGCTAACAATAAATTGAAATTAGGGTTTATACAATCATACAACAAACATCCAATGAATAAAAGATAAGCTTACTACAATCAAAGAGGAGGGAAGAATACAACTAGAGCATAAAGACTCATCCAAGGTTCACTGTCAGAATTAAGGGTTGTCAAGACCCGTCCAAGCTCAGACCTCGACTATCGTTCAGAGTCAATAAGAGATGTCACCAACTTCCACTTTAACCATCTTCTCCATCAATAACCTTCAATCATGTCCTTAACTGGAGAACTCTTCGTGTTTGGTGAGAAATTCATCGAAACAGGGCTTTGAAGCTTGTAGATGATGGAGTATGTTAAGAGGAAGCTGTAGCTTGAGATTTATGAGAAAAGCTTGGTTGGAGAACCTAAAAATTATGGGCAAAGGTGGAGCATGAAAATAGGGCAAATGGATCTCTTCTGCATGGAATGGAGTTAATCTTTAGAGAGTGGAACTCGTGTACTTAAGTTGTAAACAATCAAAAATAGGCATGTGCGGTTGAATGTATGACTGTGCATGCATCGTGCGATAATAACTACACAGGCATTTTCTAGCTTGATATAGCAGGAGACCGTGTGCTTTTTATCATGCACACGCAAATCATCTATGCGAGAACAAATCAGACGGTTTGTGACAGAAAACTGAAAATCAGGCAAAACAAGAAGATTGTGAGTTTTCCTTTGCATGCGGTTGAATCCAACTACGGGTAAAGAAAATGCATGGGCAAAAATTACTTAAAATTTTAAACAAAAAAGATGAGGTCGATGATGAGTCCAGTATTTATAGTGTTTTTCGGACTCATCCAGGCTAGTTTTCATGCACATGCACTACACTTAGGCTCATTATTACTTATATTTCATTGGATAGGTGTTCGTACACAAAGTGCACTATTTAAGCCTGTTGTGGTGTGCAATTGCACACTTCATTGGTGGGGGTAAGCACTTGGTGCTCCCCATTTTTTTTATATGCTTGGTTATGTTTCTGTGAGTGTTGGTGGCTTGTACCACAATGGTATTCTTCATGTGTAAGTGGGCAGAGCCCCATTTCTGTGGAGTTATTTCCTATAGGAATCATATGTTCGTGCATTATATTCACACGTGGTTGATGAGACCGTGCAATACCTACACCATTCTTGTGCTCTGTTCCAGGTCGTGCGATTTTCTCATTCATGGTTATTTTTCCCATGCATAACAAATCGCAAGACCGTCTCTTTTTGTCCAAATATTTTTTTTTTATTGCCCGTGCGTTTTTTTCACGTACGGTTCGATTCAACTATGGATGAAGGGAATCAAATGCTCTCTAGTTTTGTATGAATTTATGTTATCTGACTCCGCCAATTTATTTGTTCTCACACGGGCTGGCTGCCCGTGTGTGGTCAAAAATGCACGGGCGGGTCGTCTTCCTGGCTGGGCATTACTATGTTGTTATTAATGCACAATGCATGCACGGTCATGCATTCTACCATGCATGTCTATTTTTCTGACTGGGTACTATTTAATTCGCAGGTTTCACCCTATTTCAAATGATCACTTCATTTCTACCACCAGAGCTCCATATTTGTGCCACGTTGCTGCTCTACAACCACCCATCATATCGAGGTCCTTGAGCAATCATTTTGAGCTAAAACTCAAGCTAGGAGTTTGTTGGGTACATTGAAAAATGTGTACCTGATTTGAAGAAGCCCAACTTAGCTCAATGATATACATCAAGGTGTATTTGATGTTGTTTTGAGTTGACATGTGCAGGTAAAGAAGTATTAAAGAATGCAGAAAAATATTCTAAGTCCACATGTTGACACCTGAAGAAATTGTGTCGACACTTCAGAATATTTGTGTCGACACTTCAGAATATCAGTGTCGACACAGAGAAAGATAGTCGACACAGAAGAAGATAGTCGACTAGTGAAAGATAGTCGACAGAAGAAGATAGTCGACTAGTGAAAGATAGTCGACACAGAAAAAGATAGTCGACTAGTGAAAGATAGTCGACACAGAAGAAGATAGTCGATTAGTGAAAGATAGTCGACAGAAGAAGATAGTCGACTAGTGAAAGATAGTCGACATAGAAGAAGATAGTCGACCAGAGAAAGATAGTTGACTCACAGAAGAAGATAGTCGACCTCTACTGTGTCGACACTGGGTGGATGTGTCGACACCAGAAGATTGAGTCGACACATATTGGCAGAAGTCGACTATGCTTGTGTCGACACCAGAAGACTGAGTCGACACATTTTGGCAGAGTTGAATATTGCTGTGTCGACACCTGAAGGCTGAGTCGACACATACTGAGTTCTAAATCTACAACAACTGTGTCGACACACAGGACTTGTGTCGACACACTGCAGAGTCTAGACCAAGTTATTTTCTGAAGAAGCTGTGTCGACTTAAAGGCAACTCAGTCGACATCATCAAAGACTGTGTCGACACCAAAGTCACTTGTGTCGACACAGATAGACAGATTGGTCTCGACACTTTCTAACAGACTGTCTCGACATTTTGCTGTCCAAGGCTAAGACACAATAAAAGTTAGGGGATAAGTTGTAAACTACTCTAGAGGGGGGGTGAATAGAGTATTCAAATTTTATGAACAACTAGTCAGCTCCCTTGGAGTTTATTTGCGGAATAAATAATCTGATACTTGAACCCTAAGAGCCTAACACAGTGAAGTGCACAAGTGAGAGAGTTAACTGAAATTTCAGTTTAACTATAAGCCTATCACAGCAACTAGCAATCCTAGGTAGTTCTATCACAGCCACAGAATAAACAATTAAACAAGATAGCCAGAGACACAGGATATATAGTGGTTCCCTCTAAATAGGTACTCCACTCTTCTACCACCCTGGTAGGAATCCACTACAGGTTTTTGCTAAGGTGCCCTGCCACCAATGATCTGATTCAGGTAGATCAAACAGACCCTTTGAGCTTTTGATAAGGATGCTCAACCACAGGTTGTTGATAAGGTGCCCTGTCACCAATGTTCACTTTTGAAGAGGTGTGAACAAACTCTTTTACAAAGGGGTTGAGAGGGTTAGATTATCTTCTCTGTTGTAAATACAGATTAGAGAAGACTTGTGGATTCTCTAAAGAATCAAAGTCTCCCCCTGGCTCAGTGAAAGTCCAGGGAAAGCCTTTGCTTCAGGATGAAGGAGTTTCAGATATACTGAAACTAAATCCTCAGAGATCTGTAGACTGATTTTTATCAAGTCTTCAGATTCTGGAATAATTGAAGCAGAACTGGAACTCTTTCTGAAGTTTTGAAAACTCTAAGCAGATTCTCAGGAGACTTGAGTATGAAAGTAATTGCTCTGGGCTTTTTCTTCAGGGGAGATTTTCTTCTTCTTTTTGTGAGATGGTGAAGAGTTGCTCTGAAGATGCTTGAGAGAATGCAGCACTGAGAAAAAAATCTCTCTGTATCTGTAACTTGTTATTTTTCTGAGAAAAAAATCTCTCTTAAATATGTCTTCTCATTTTTCCTTTGGAACGGCTCTATTGATTTGAATTCTTGAGCCCTGCAACAGATTATCTCAAAATAGAATATAGCAATAGGAATAGAATGACCTATTAGCTTACTGTCAGTCCCAATAAGGAATTAAATAAGTGGGAAAATATTTCAGTACAAGGACTTACCATTCTTGGAAATAGCAAATAGTGCCAACGGCTAGAATACAGCCTGGCAATATATTTTGTATAATAGGACAAAAATGCTTTATCAAAATACTGAATCCCGTGATTTAAGCTTTACATATTTGGTAATTAATTTATTTTGAATTTAAGCCATAAATCTGCAAAAACAACTTCAGAATATTCTCTAACCACAAGCTAAAACACTTGGAAATAAACCAAGGAATAGAATGAATACAAAAAGATAAAGGCAGACAATAATCGTCGAACAGGGGTTCGATGATCGTCGACCTAGCTAACAGATCGTCGACTAAAAGCAGAAATCTGTCGAAACAGAAATCGTCGAACAGAAATCGTCGACCAGCTCAAGATATCGTCGACTAAAGTAGAAAATCTGTTTAAACAGAAATCGTCGAACATCTCATGATGTCGACGACTAAGGCAAATATCTGTCAAGACAGATATCGTCGAACATCTCATGATGTCGATGACTAAGACAGAAATCTGTCGAGACAGAAATCGTGAAGCAAGAACACGATCGTTGAACTGCTGATGGCAGATCGTCGACCAACCTTCAGAGCATAATAAACTTGCTCTGAGATCGTCGACCATCAGTCGACGATAATTGTCTTGACTTCAACGATTCTATAGCCCTGCTATCGTCGACCAATGATCGACGATCGCGAGGCCTCGTTCGACGATGGTCGAACGGAAAATGCCTTAACCAAAAATACATCTAGAACTTCTAGCCTAAGCTCTAGGTCAGTTATAAACTGTCCTAGGGAAACTGAACAAGGCCTAATCATGATCATATATAGTTATATGGATCAAGAGGGGCTGGAAAGGGATTACATAAGCCAAATCACATCTAGGGTACCAACAATCTCCCCCTATTTGGGTTATGTTATCCAATCCGATCTAAAAACTAATGCACACAATAACAAAAGCAGAGATTAACCAAAAATTTAAATCACAGGCAATCCACAGAAAAACATAAAAACATAAATCAGCAGAACTATAAAGTATCAAGTAGATTTATCAGAGGTTTTAGCATCAGATGAGTTCTTAGGGATTACAGCTGGTTTGAAAATAATTTCTCTGTTTGGATTTGCTGCTTGTCTTTTGGATAGCATTAGGTCATGTTCACCAATAATTTTCTTTTCAGCATAGCTTGGCAGAACTGTAGCAGGGTGCAACTTCATGTATTCTTCAGTATTAAAAATTTCAGAGTTGACTTGAATTTTGCTGAGTTCCTTTTCTCTGAATTCAGACATAGTTGTATATGCTATAGGGTCTAGTCCTTGAGCTTTGGCTCTCTCCATCATGCTTAGTGCAATAGATTCCTTAAATCATGCCATAGATGCAATATTTTCAGTTTCAGTCATATCTGATGGAGAGGGTGGTCTGTCAGTATCAGCTTGAGCTGCAATCTCCATGTTCCTTTGAAGAGCTGTGGCTAATTTGCTTGAGTCAAGAGGAATCTGTGCAGCCTTCTTAGGATCAGTTCTAGCATATAGAGATCTTGGAGGTGCAAGTTCAATGAACTTCTTGTGGGATTTCTCTGAATAGACCACTCTTTTTCCTTTTGTTTCAACTGTCTCAGAAGCAGCAGGTTTCCTTGATGTGGAGGATGAACCTCTCCTGGGAGGAGAAGGTTTCCATTCTGGAACTTTCTTTTTAGGAAAAGGAGGAGGAGAGAAAGTAGGATGCTGAAATGTCATCTCCTTTATTTGTTCCATGGGAACATTTTCATTTCTTTTCCTTCCTTGTCCTGATACATCTTGGCCTCCCTGGCTTTGGTTACTCCTTCTCTAGTAGGACTGAAAGGTGTTAGAGCTGGCTGATTTGGCAGATGGGGCAGAAGAGAGACTTCTAGAGGCTCCTGCACCAGGAGGTGGAGGAGGACCTCTGGGGGGGAATTTCTGAATTGGAGTGTCATATCTTTTTGTTCTCTTCTTCTCTCTTGTCTGATTCTTTGAGAGTCTCATCCATGGTTGAAATTCTTTGCTCTTGGGATCAATTCCCTTCAGAATGAAATAGGGAACATCCTTGTCTGGATTAGCAGTAGGAGGAGCAGATACTTTTCTTTTCTTGGATACAGCCTTTTTCTTCTTCTGGGTGCTATCAGAATCCTCAGAGTCATCATCATCAGAGGAGTGGGATGAGGTTCTGCCAGCATAATCATCAAAGTCTTGTTCTGAGATATCCTTGGCAACTATAGCATGTTCAGCCTTTTCTTTCTCCTGCTTCTCTCTATCTTCTTTTTCTCTTGCTTCCTCAATGGCATCTTGCTCAAGGAGGGCATCAAGATCAACATTTTGAGATCTCTTCCAGAGTTCTGATTCAGGATACAAGTCAGGAACTATCCTGGGGACCAGTTCTGCAATAGAAGGAATGGATAGAGGATAGGTAAGGATAGGTGGAGAAAAGATGACTGTATCTGCAGGGGCAGATGCTTTTCCTAGAGAGATGGCTAGGGAAACCATATGAGATTTAGCCAACTCTTCAATGTACTCAGAGGTAATATTCTCAGCCATAAAGGCTATATATTGTTCAAGGTTTAGAGTACCTGAGCTTGATTCCTTTTCAGTCATCTTGGAGGCATTCTCTGGTAAGTCTTGCACAGCCTCAGCTTCTCTAGCAGCAGCAGCAGCATTCTCAAGTTATTGAACCACTACTTTTGAGTCAGTAGTGTTCATTGGAACTTTTTCACACAAGTCCATGAGGACTTCCTCATTATCTCTCTCAGAGACTTCTTCATCAGAAGCTAGATTCACTAGGGAGTGAATGTCTTTGTTAGATAAAGATATCAATTTAAAGTCCTGATTATAACCTTTAGAGGAAGTGTTTTACCTTCTGGTTGCTCTGGATCTTTCATCAGAGACTCTTTCTCTGGAATAGCTTCCTCTGGACGCTCTTGAGGTTCTTCTACAATTGCTGGAAGGGGAAGGGAAGAATTGTCCTGAAGGGTCAAGGCATCACCTGAGACCACTTCAACAGACATCTCCCCCTGCATGACTTCAGTGGGGACTAGAGTCATGCATCTTACTGAAGAGGGCTCAGCAGAGGGTGGAAGTGATTTGATGGCTTTAGTAAGGGCATTGATGGATGCAATGAGAGGGGCATTGGCAGCCTCAATCATGTTTTGGATGGATGGAGTGATGAGCTTTACAATATGTGCAAGCAATTCAGGAGTTATCTGAAATGCTGAGGGTGTGGAGGTGGATGGATGACTGTGGGATGCAAATTGAGGTGGTGATGGAATGGAAGCAGTATGATCTGCCACATGATCAAATGAATCATGTGGAGATGGGTGATCACCAACATGAGTGTGGGATTCATGTTGAGAGAGGTGTGTGAGGATGGTAGCAGTTACTATGTCAACACTGGCTGAGGCTGCCAGATGTTGTGGTGTGGGTGACTGGGGTGGAGGTGCATGTAGGATGGGAGATGCATGTAGGGATTCATATTGTGGTGGCACTGCAGATTGTGTGGAGGGTAATGCAGGAGATGAGGATGCAGGAGTAAAGAGGGAGGATGGAGGGATTACTGAGCCTTCCCTAGCAAGCTGGAGAGTGGCTGAATCAGCCCTTGTGTCTGATGGAGGGTTAGGATCAACCCTGGCTGCTTCTGGATGACTCTCTGGGATTTCTTGAACAGAGAGGGGTCCAACCTCTTGCTGGCGTTGACTGTAGAGGGTGCAGAAACAAGCAGCAGGGGTGCTTTCACATACAGAAACACAACCAACACCCTGGCAAGGTTTACTTTTTTCTTGTTGTTCTTTATCCTTATCAGTTCAAACAGAACTTTTCCCCAGGCTATCTGCGTCTTATTCACCAAAGCTGACATTAAGGCAAATTGTTGCCTGTTGATGTTGTCGTGAGCAGAGTGTTTTCCCAAAATGACCTTGCCCACCAGGTCTGCCAGAAACTTATACTATGGAGACAGATTGATCTTCAGCAGCTTAGCTGGAATACCCTCAGCATGGCCCATCACAGTTAGCATGCGGCCATATTCCTCTGTATTTAGCTCATAGTCCTCAGTACTGGTGGGTAGTCCAAACAGCTCAGTCAGAACTTCAGGAGTCAGAATGACCTCCTCTCCATTTATCTTTCCAGTCATGGCTTCGTCGCTGGAGGACGAAGTATATACCCATTCTCGAATCTCTGGTATATGAATCTTCGGTGAGAATGACATAAATCTCTTTAGGCCTTGATCTTCACACAGCTGCAGAATGTCTTGGATGGGTTGTTCACATCGACTGAAGGAATCGAAGTCGACACAGAATCCAGTGTCGAACTTCATCCCGAAGAGAACTGCTGAAGGAATCGCCATTGGATTGAAGAGAGAATGGAGAATCGAGATGCAAGGCAGGGGAGAAGAGAATCGCGCGGGATTAGAGTTCGAGAGCGAATTCTAAGCCAGAAGATGGAATATGAAAAGACGGAGCGGAAGAACGACGATTTCCAGACCTAAATCGACTATCAGATATAAATCTGCGATCGTCAAACCCGGAACAAAATCGGTCGTCGAACAAAGACTGACGATAGTCAATATTTGACTAATCGTTAAACATCGACCGACTACAAGCAATCACCACGATCGTCGATCAATATATGTAGGTCGACGATTCTCCACACAGCACAGAAAATCTGTCGTCGACTATTGGTCGACGATAGATACCTAAGGAGAGATTGTTGACCAGTTGATCGACGATTTCTGCCTTACTACAAAAAAACGATCTGTCATCGACCATTGGTCGACGATAGATACCTAACCTGGTCGAAGATCGTCGAGCAGTCGTTCGACGATTTTAGACAAAAAACAAATCTATCCAAATTTTCACTACTCTGAACCATTAATCATACCAAGCTGGTTCAGGAAGAACAAATGCCTTTGTTCATCAAGGGGCGTAGTGAAAATATCTCCTCTCTGCAGGTCTGTGGATATAAATTCCATTGCTATCTTGTTCTTTTCCACATTATCTCTCAGAAAATGATGTCTAATCTCAATGTGCTTGGTCCTGGAATGGTGCACAGGATTTTGAGCAATTGATATTGCACTGGTACTGTCACACAGAATTTTTGTTTTTGAGTGTGTGTACCCATAATCCACTAGCTGATTTTGAATCCACAGGATCTGTGAACAACAACTAGCTGCTGCTATATATTCAGCCTCAGCAGTTGAAGTAGACACCGATGCCTGTTTCTTACAAAACCAAGAGACAAGTCTCTCTCCCAGGAACTGACAGGTCCCTGAGGTGCTTTTCCTGTCAACTCTACAACCAGCATAATCAGCATCTGAATATCCAATTAATTCAAATCCTGACTCAGCTGGGTACCACAGTCCTAAGTTAGGGCATCCCTTAAGGTATCTCAAGATCCTCTTGAGAAGAGTTAAGTGAGATTCCTTTGGGTTGACCTGAAACCTCGCACATAGGCATGTAGCAAACATTATGTCAGGCCTACTTGCAGTCAAATACAGCAGGGAACCAACAATGGCTCTATAGTTCTTTTGATCAACAGACTTGCCATTGACATCAGAATCAATAGCTGTATTTGAGGCCATAGGTGTGCTCATTGATGAAGCATCAGACATTCCAAATCTTTTAACCAGCTCTCTGGCATATTTTGATTGAGAAATGAAGATACCATCAACACACTGTTTCACTTGGAGACCAAGGAAATAGGATAACTCACCCATGCTGCTCATCTCAAACTTGGAGTGCATTAGTTCAGAGAACCTCTTGCATAGTTTGGGATCAGTGGAGCCAAATATAATGTCATCTACATAGATTTGAACTAACAGTTGTGAGTCCTTATGATGTCTAATAAATAGGGTTCTATCTACTACACCTCTCACAAACTTGTGTTCTAGAAGGAAATTTGCTAAGGTCTCATACCAAGCTCTAGGAGCTTGCTTAAGTCCATATAGAGCCTTTTGGAGTTTGAACACATGAGTGGGTAAGGTTGATGAAACAAACCCTGGTGGTTGTTCAACAAACACTTCTTCCTTTAAATCTTCATTGAGGAAGGCACTCTTCACATCCATTTGGAAGACCTTAAATCTCTTATAGGCAGCATAGGCTAGGAAAATCCTAATGGCTTCTAGTCTAGCTACAGGGGCAAAAGTCTGATCATAATCTATGCATTCCTCCTGTCTATTGCCTTGAGCTACTAGCCTAGCCTTATTCCTAACTACTATGCCTTGGGCATCCAGCTTGTTTCTAAACACCCACTTGGTGCCTATGATCAGTTGGCCTCTTGGTCTTGGAACCAAAGTCCAAACTTTACATCTTTCAAACTGGTTAAGTTCCTCTTGCATGGCTATAATCCAGTGTGGATCAAGCTCAGCATCTTTAATGGTTAGGGGCTCAACCTGAGAAAGGAAACAAGCAAACATCACATCGTTGTTGAGTTGATGTCTTGTCTGGACTCCTACTGAAATGTCTCCAATCACTTGAGATACAGGGTGATCTCTAAGTGTGACAAGATTAGTAGGTTCAACAATGATCTGATCTTCAACATGTTCAAGATTTAATTCCTCATGTGGAATTTGATCAACTGTTGGAGCAGATGCTTTAACTTCTAAAAGTTCTACATCAGATTCAGAATCTGAAAAAGCAACCTGAGGAGTTTGTTGGGGATGATTCTCCTGTGTGAGTCTCAAACCTTCCAAATCCTTACTTACTCCTAGGACTTGCACTGTACTATTAGAGGAAGAGTCCTTCTCCTTATAATACATGACTGTCTCATCAAAAGAGACATGTGCAGACTCTTCTATCTTAAGAGAGGATATATTAAGGACCCTATAGGCTTTGCTTACTTGAGAGTATCCTAGAAAAACTCCCATTGAAGCTTTTGCCTCAAATTTTCTAAGGTATTCTTTGTTATTGTTATGAACAAAAGCAACACAGCCAAATACTCTAAAATAGTCTATTTTAGGTTTCACTTGCTTAAGTAACTCATAGGGAGTCTTACCCTTAAGTTTATGTATCAGACTTCTGTTCAATACATAGTTAGCTGTGCTAACTGCTTCAGCCCAAAAGGACAGAGGCATGTTAGCATCTGCCAATAATGTACTTGCAGCTTCAATTAGGGTTCTGTTTTTCCTTTCAACTACCCCATTTTGTTGAGGAGTTCTAGGAGCAGAGAAGCTATGTTTGATACCTTCCTTCTCACAGAATTCTTGCATAAGAAGAGACTCAAACTCAGTACCATGATCACTTCTGATCAAGGCAATCTGAGTAGAATACTCACTCTGTATACACTTTAGAAAATCTGTAAGAACCTTGAAGTTATCAGCCTTAGTTCTCAAGAAGAATACCCAAGTGAACCTAGAGAAGTCATCTACAATTACTAGAGTGTAAGACTTTCCTCCAAGACTCTGTACAGCAATAGGACCAAATAAATCCAAATGTAGCAAGTACAGAATCCTGGGAGAATCACTTTTATTAACTGATTTAAAGCTATTTCTTGTTTGCTTACCTAATTGACAAGCTTTGCAAAGGCCTTCCTTCTTGTAGGGGCAAGAAGGTAAGCCTCTTACAAGATTGTATTTAGCCAACCTAGAAATGTTTTTCAAATTTACATGACTAAGTCTCTTATGCCAAAGGGTATTATTACTGGTTACTTCATTAAATAAGCATATTTCAGATTTGGATGAGTTAAAATCTACAACATAAACATTACCAATTCTAATACCTACTAACACAACAGTATTATTTAAAGCAATATTACAAGCAGTGTCAGTAAACCATACCTTGTACCCAGCATCACACATTTGGCTTACAGAGATTAGGTTGTGCTTTAGTCCTGAGACATAAGCAACCTTCTTGAATGTTACAGCTCCTATGGTGAAGCTGCCATACCCTTCAGTCTGTCCACAGCTGGAATCCCCAAATACAACTTTTGGTCCCAGCTTGGCTTTGAACCCTGACAGATTATTCTTCTTTCCTGTCATATGCTTTGAGCATCCACTATCCAGATACCATTTGTCATGTATGACTGGATAGGTCTTCACCTACAAAGAGAACAGTTATATATTGTGGACCCAGGTTACCTTGGGTCCAGTATTCTTCACAAAAGAAAAACTAGATATAAAAGATTTTGCAGGCTTAGATTTATATCCTAAAGGGTGTGATCTCCTAGGTGGGATAATCCATTCAGTTGAAGGATTAAACAACCTAGGGTAGTGATTGGGATTTGCAATTCTGGAAGTTTGAAATTTATTTTCCAGCTTAAGTCCAGATCGTCGATCCACGGTCGACGATCGCAAGCCATATCGTCGATCATTTGTAGTAGTGCTATGTTCTGGATTCCACGATCGTCGATCACTGGTCGATGACTCAAGATGAGATCGTCGATCACCTGCACCAAAGATATCATACTTGGTGAAGGTGTTCAGCGATCGTCGAAAGACGTTCGACGATTGGTTTGACGATCGTCGATTAATGTTCGACAATTTTTGTAAAGCTAGAAATTTTTTCTTCCTGTTCTCTTTCTTAATCTTATTCTGAATTTTCTTACATTTTTCAATTTCCTCAGTATTCTTTATTCCTGATTCAGAAATAAATTTTACTTGAGTGCTAAATCTCTCCTTTGTGAGGAGGATGGGTTCACTAGATGTAGCACCTAAGCCTAGTTTATCATTACCAACCCTAGTGTTTGCTATACTGGTTATTTCAGATAATTTAAGGCTTCTGCCATTTAATTGTTCTTCTAACCTCTTAGATTTAGCTAGTTCTAATTTTAGGAATGTTACTTCTCCTCTTAAGCTTTCTAATTCTTTTTCTAATCTGATTATTTCAGTACCTTCCATGTCTAGTTCCATTATCTTTGATCTAAGTGACTTGATTTCTTTTTCAGATAACAGTAGATCTGAATATAGAGTTTTAAATTTTAATTTGAACTCAGGAGATGAAAAATCAAATGAGTTGATTACCTGGTCTTCCATAGGAAGATCTTCTTCATTGTCTCCTTCTTCTTCAGAATTCTCTGCAGCTGACAAAGAGCTGCAGGCATTGATAGCCATGAGGCAGACCTCTTTGGCTTTCTTCTCTTCTTCTCCTTCTGAATCACTGGAGCTAGAGGAGCAGGTATCCTCTTCTGTTTCACTCCAGGTAGCAGCCACAAATCCCTTGTCCTTCTTCTTGTATTTGTGTGAGGAGGACTTGGAGTGGTGCTTCCTGTACTCTTTCTCATGTTTCTTCTCCTTGTGTTTCTTCTCTGGACAATCTGGAGCAATGTGTCCAGGCTTGCTGCAAACATAACAGATGATTTCTTTAGATGGAGTCTTTTCATACCTTGGTTTGTCCTCATACTTGGAGAACTTCTTTCTGAGGTCTCTTCTTCCCATGTTGAAGAACCTCTTGGCAATGAGTGCCAGTAACTCCTCATTTGATTGACTTCCTTCAGAAGTCTCAGCAGCCTTAAGAGCTAGAGAGTGCTCTTTCTTTGTAGGTGTAGGAGTTTTTACTTCAGTTGCAGCAGCTCTGCTTTTTAAAGTTTGCTCATATGACTTGAGCTTTCCCAACAGAGCTTCTGTGGAGACTTCCACAGTGTTTCTTCCATCCTTGATGGGCCATATCCTTGAGTCCCAAGAGATGGGAAGGCACATCAGGATCTTGTCATTGACTTCTGACAAAGTTATCTCCTTGTCCAAAGACCTCAGTTCACTTATTATTGAACTGAGTCTTGTGTACATTGAGTCAATGTCTTCAGCATCATCCTTCTTGAAATTTTCATACTGAGAGGTGAGGTTGGATCTCCTGTCCTTCCTCTCATCAGCTGAGCCAGCAACTATGTGGTTGAGGGAATCCCACATAGCTTTGGCTGAGGTATATTCAGCAAGCTTCTAGAATATTTCATCAGACATTGTCTGAGCTAGGATATTCATTGCTTTTGCATCAGCTGCTTTTGCCTTCTTGTAGCTTTCATTGTAATCAAGAGGTGGCACAACACTGAGATCAGCAGATATGATAGAAGCAGCAGCAGGCCTAGCAGGTGATCCTGTCAAAATAGAAGAAAAGATATCTTCATCAATAGAATTCATGTATAGTCTTATCCTGGCCTTCCATATGCCAAACTTGGACAAGTTGCATACATGAGGTCTGGTGCTTGAATAATCCTTACACTGGGCCATGTGTGAAAGTGTTTGTGAATGGTATCAGGAAACAACTTATCACTGGATCTTTTAACTCAGGTGTTAGCCTATATGAACAGCTAACCTCCCTCTGATACCAATTGAAAGTGAGGGGATAAGTTGTAAACTACTCTAGAGGGGGGGGGGGTGAATAGAGTATTCAAATTTTATGAACAACTAGTCAGCTCCCTTGGAGTTTATTTGCGGAATAAAAAATCTGATACTTGAACCCTAAGAGCCTAACACAGTGAAGTGCACAAGTGAGAGAGTTAACTGAAATTTCAGTTTAACTATAAGCCTATCACAGCAACTAGCAATCCTAGGTAGTTCTATCACAGCCACAGAATAGACAATTAAACAAGATAGCCAAAGACACAAGATATATAGTGGTTCCCTCTAAATAGGTACTCCACTCTTCTACCACCCTGGTAGGAATCCACTACAGGTTTTTGCTATGGTGCCCTGCCACCAATGATCTGATTCAGGTAGATCAAACAGACCCTTTGAGCTTTTGATAAGGATGCTCAACCACAGGTTGTTGATAAGGTGCCCTGTCACCAATGTTCACTTTTGAAGAGGTGTGAACAAACTCTTTTACAAAGGGGTTGAGAGGGTTAGATTATCTTCTCTGTTGTAAATACAGATTAGAGAAGACTTGTGGATTCTCTAAAGAATCAAAGTCTCCCCCTGGCTCAGTGAAAGTCCAGGGAAAGCCTTTGCTTCAGGATGAAGGAGTTTCAGATATACTGAAACTAAATCCTCAGAGATCTGTAGACTGATTTTTATCAGGTCTTCAGATTCTGGAATAATTGAAGCAGAACTGGAGCTCTTTCTGAAGTTTTGAAAACTCTAAGCAGATGCTCAGGAGACTTGAGTATGAAAGTAATTGCTCTGGGCTTTTTCTTCAGGGGAGCTTTTCTTCTTCTTTTTGTGAGATGGTGAAGAGTTGCTCTGAAGATGCTTGAGAGAATGCAGCACTGAGAAAAAAATCTCTCTGTATCTGTAACTTGTTATTTTTCTGAGAAAAAAATCTCTCTTAAATATGTCTTCTCATTTTTTCTTTGGAACGGCTCTATTGATTTGAATTCTTGAGCCCTGCAATAGATTATCTCAAAATAGAATATAGCAATAGGAATAGAATGACCTATTAGCTTACTGTCAGTCCCAATAAGGAATTAAATAAGTGGGAAAATATTTCAGTACAAGGACTTACCATTCTTGGAAATAGCAAACAGTGCCAACGGCTAGAATACAGCCTGGCAATATATTTTGTATAATAGGACAAAAATGCATTATCAAAATACTGAATCCCGTGATTTAAGCTTGACATATTTGGTAATTAATTTATTTTGAATTTAAGCCATAAATCTGCAAAAATAACTTCAGAATATTCTCTAACCACAAGCTAAAACACTTGGAAATAATCCAAGGAATAGAATGAATACAAAAAGATAAAGGCAGACAATAATCGTCGAACAGGGGTTCGATGATCGTCGACCTAGCTAACAGATCGTCGACTAAAAGCAGAAATCTGTCGAAACAGAAATCGTCGAACAGAAATCGTCGACCAGCTCAAGATATCGTCGACTAAAGCAGAAAATCTGTTTAAACAGAAATCGTCGAACATCTCATGATGTCGACGACTAAAGCAAATATCTGTCGAGACAGATATCGTCGAACATCTCATGATGTCGATGACTAAGACAGAAATCTGTCGAGACAGAAATCGTGAAGCAAGAACACGATCGTTGAACTGCTGATGGCAGATCGTCGACCAACCTTCAGAGCATAATAAACTTGCTCTGAGATCGTCGACCATCGGTCGACGATAATTATCTTGACTTCAACGATTCTATAGCCCTGCTATCATCGACCAATGATCGACGATCGCGAGGCCTCGTTCGACGATGGTCGAACGGAAAATGCCTTAACCAAAAATACATCTAGAACTTCTAGCCTAAGCTCTAGGTCAGTTATAAACTGTCCTAGGGAAACTGAACAAGGCCTAATCATGATCATATATAGTTATATGGATCAAGAGGGGCTGGAAAGGGATTACATAAGCCAAATCACATCTAGGGTACCAACACACAGGAACTGTTTGAAGACTTGACAGCTGTGGGTTGCCACCGTTTAACTGAAGCTGTCAGACCTGTCAGAAATCAGTTAGAAACCTGATCAGCCGGTTACCATGAAGAAAGTCTATAAATAGACTTATTCAGAAGGAAACAGCAGAAAAGAAAAAATAACTGAAGAAGATCTAAGAAGAAGAAACAAAAGGATTACGATCCTATTGAAGTTTCAATTCAAGAAAGTGCTAAGCTCTATAGAAGATCTTCATCAGAAAATCTAAGAAGAAGTCTGAAGTATCAGAAAAGGTGTTGGATAGAGAGGGATCCAGTCATCTTGAAGAAGAAGAAGGAAGCCATCAGAGGTTTCTCAAGAAGCTGTTTGGAAATCAACTCAGCTAAGTTCAGATTCAAGAAGCTTTGAAGAAAGCTCAGATTCAGTTGATTTCATCAGCTGATCAAGAAGTGTCTTGTCCTCTTCTCTCTCAACAAAGGCAAGACATCAAAATATCTTTTCTAAATTTCTGTAGGATCTGTTTACACAGATCTGAGTTGTAAGTCTGTGTTATAAAGGCTGAGTGTAGGAGAGGTGATCTCTGAGTGGTAGGGCTATTTGCCTGAGTGTAGGAGAAGGTTATTCTCTGAGTGGTATGCCTTGAGGCTAGGCTGAGGTAGGGCTGTTGAGCCTGAGTTGTAGGAACCTATCCTGGTTCTGAGCTGTAGGATCTGAGGATCTGAGAATAGTGGAAGTTTGGCCGAATCTAGCATATTGCTAGATAGGTGAAGGGGGAAAGTGGATGTACCCAGATCTTGGGGAACCATTATAAAACATTGTGCAATCTGTGATGCTTAGTTGTCTGTGATGCTGTGCTAGATAATTTAATTTGCAAGTGAATTCTGCCTAAATTTATAAACAAGAAATTAGAACCTATTCACCCCCCCTCTAGGTGTTTAGGTTGTCTTGAAAGTAAAACTATCAAGTGGTATCAGAGGGAGGTTACTCAAAAAGGACTTAACAATCTGAGGTAGATCTGATAGGCAGAATCAAGATTCAAAAAGATGGGTTCTGGTGAGAATCATAAGGAGCTAGAGTCTATGAAATTACCCATATGCAAGAAAGAAATTTTTGGAATTTGGAAAGAAAGAGTCAGACTGTTCATGGAGGCATCTGACCCAAGGATTTACATCACAGTACAGGAAGGCCCCTTCATTCCAATGAAGGTATCAGTTCTTGATGCAAATATCCAAACTCCAAAGAGTTATTCAGAAATGACTAAGGATGAAATCATCTTGGCAACCATGGATAAAAGAGCTCAGAACATTATTGTTAGTGCCATAGATGATTCAACATTTCAGAATCTGATTCATTGCAAGACCTCCAAAGAGATGTGGGACACATTGATTGTCTATATGGAGGGATCTGAAGAAGTAAGGCAGGACAGGAAATCTATGCTCAATCAGGAGTATGAAAGTTTTAGACAAGGAAAATCTGATAGCATAACTGAGTGCTACAAGAAATTATATAGAATTGTGAATGAGCTTATGTCCTATGGAAGAGTCTTCAGTACTTATGAACTGAATGACAAATTCTTGAGATCCTTAACAAAGGATTGGGACACAAAAATCTGTGTCATAAGAGAAGTGGCTAAATTGGCAGAGATATCTCCTCCCACCTTGTTTGGAAAGTTGCTATCATATGAAATGCAACTTATGGTGAGGAAGGAGGAGGAAAAGAATTCAAGAGGAGAGCATAGAGAAAAGACTGTGGCATTCAATGCAGAAGCCACCAGAAAGAATAGGAGGAAATCCCCATCTCCTCCTAAGGAAGTTGCAGAAGATAGTTCTGAAAATTCAGATAAGGGTTCAGAAAGCTGTGATTCAGATGCAGACTTTGCTGCATTCACAAGGCAATTCCAGAGGTTCTTGAAAAAGAAGCAATGGAAGTCTAGGCCTTCCACATCACAGCAAGATGATGACTATTATCAGAAGAAAAGGTCATCAAGGAAAGAGAAGAGCAGATCAAAGCCCAGCAAAGCCACTACTTCAAAGATTGTCTACTATTGTTGTAATAGGCCTGGACATGTAGTGGCTGACTGTCTTGATAAGAGAAAGGAATCTTCAGACAAAAAGAAGACTTATCAGAAAGGTAAGAAGGAGAAATCCTTTGTTGCAAAGAAAGATAAGAGTCTAACAGACCACTCAACTTCAGAGTCAGAATCTGAAGCTGAAGCATATATTGCACTATATGCTGCATCTGAAGAAGAGGAGTTTCTGCAGTTGCTAGACTCCATCATTGAACAAAAGGATCATCAGTGTATGGGGCTGATGGCAGGATCAGAAGAGGACATATGCCAGAATCAGTCTGGTCATAATAAGGTACAATGTCCTTCTATTACATCTATTTGTTGTACAAGTGAAGAATCAACTACATCTGCATCAAGTGATGTAGATGCATCTGAATTTGAAGGAGATGTCTATCAATTGATAGACAAGTATGGGGATTTGTTGCAGGCCCTTAAGAAAAGCAAGAACCTGGTTAAATCTCAGGCTCAGGAAATTGCTGAACTAAGGGTTGCTACAACTGAGTTAGAGAAAGTTATTGATCAAAAATTAAATGAAATTGCCAAGCTGAAGAATATAACTATTATTCAGATGGGCACAATTAATTATACTAATGATCAAGTGAAGAGTCTGGAGGCCAGACTTAGAATTGAATGGGATTTAGTGGCTAGTTACTCTAAGCCAAAATCTGTCTTACCCTTGATAGATGAATTTGTCACTCAAAAGGGTAAGGCTGGATTAGGATTTAAAGGTAACTCCTGGGCTGGCAGATTCAAGAGGAAAGGCAAAGCTCCTATTCAGCCACTAAATCTTTCAGTCCCCATAAAGTTTAGTAAGGTGAAAGTGCCTTCTAACAAATATGATCATGAAGATATTCAAGGTTATATTAAGACTAATGTTCTAAAGAACAAGGGTATAAATGCAAGCAGGCCTACCTATGGTCATAAACCCAATGGTTTTAAGAAATCAGTAGGTGAAGTTGCTGCAGCACCAGCAATGAACAGAAATTCTTCTGACAAGGATGTATCTAGATCTAGATACAATAAGTTTGAATGTTGGTGCTGTGGCAAGAGCGGCCATTTTGCACTAGACTGCTAGTATAACATAAGTGTTATAAAGAACAAAAGTCTACCTGTTAGAAGAGGTTATGGTAGCTTTATTAATGCTAACCTGAACCAAGGACCCAAGACTTACTTGGGTTCTAAGGGTAAGTAATTCTGTGTTGCAGGTGAATCCAAGTTACCATGCCCCTATATGGTACTTGGATAGTGGTTGTTCCAGGCACATGACTGGAACAAAGGGGCTGCTGAAGGAGTATTCATCTGTCAAAGATGGACCTAAAGTGATCTTTGGTGGATCTGAAAAAGGAGTCATCAAAGGGTTTGGTAACATTTCTTCTAACCTAATTACTATCACTCAAGTGGCTTATGTAAAAGGTTTGAAACATAATCTAATAAGCATAAGCCAGCTAAGTGATTTAGGATATGACATTTCATTTGTTAAAGATGGATGTCATATCAAGAGGTCAAGTGATCAAAAGATCATATTGACTGGGTATAGGAAGAGAAATGTATATTGTCTTAATTTTGAATGTGAGAATAAGGCTTCTCCCATCTGTCTTGTAGCTGATGGCAATGCTTCTCATTGTGTTAAGTGGCACAAGAGATTGGCTCATCTAAACTACAAGACAATTGGCCAACTCTTTAGCAAAGAGTTAGTGAGGAAAGGACCTCAAATTAAGTGTATAAAGGAAGGGATATGCTCAGCTTGTCAAAAGGGCAAGCAGACAAAATCCTCCTTTCAAAGCCTTGAAAACAAGGATTCTGTGAGGTGCTTATACCTCTTGCATATGGATCTTTTTGGTCCTATGCCAGTTCATGGTCTAGGTAGGAAGGTCTACACTTTTGTGGTTGTAGATGACTATTCTAGATTTATATGGGTGTTCTTTCTGAGACAAAAATCTGAAACTCCAAGTGTATTACTTAATTTTGGAAAGCAAATTCAGAATGAACTGAATAGTACAGCGGTCAAAATCAGAAGTGACCATGGTACTGAGTTTCAATCTGAAAGCATAACAAACTTGTGTAAAGACTTTGGGATTTTCCAAGAGTTCTCCTCACCTAGAACACCTCAGCAAAATGGAATTGCTGAAAGAAAGAATAGAACATTAATTGAAGCTGGTAGAACTCTATTGAGTGACACCTCTCTCCCAGAATATTTTTGGGCTGAGGCAGTTAACACTGCTTGTCATGTAATCAATAGGGCTACTATCACCAAAAGCCACAAAATGACTCCCTATGAGATTGTGAAAGGCAGAAAACCAAATCTATCTTACTTTAGGATCTTTGGTTGCAAGTGTTATATACTTAACAATGGCAAGTCATATTTGACTAAGTTTGCTGCCAAATCCCAGGATGAGATATTTGTTGGGTACAGCACAAATAGTAAGGCCTATAGAGTCTTCAACTTGACTACTCAAGTTGTTGAAGAATCTGTGCATGTTGTGTTTGATGAAACAAGATTAATCAACTGTGAGTTGTCTTGTAGATCAAATGACTCAACAGGTATAAGCAAAAGTATGGACAAGCTTTCCATTACTGAAGTATCAAAGGAAGATGGGGCATTGGAAAATGAAGGCTTCAGTCGAGGGGGAGAACAAGACACTATAGAAGCTGATGAAAATCAAGAGAATCAGTTAAATGAAGGAGCTGGAGATGTTCAACCAGAAGGAAATCTTCCTCCAGCTACAAGACATTTAAGAGATCATCCAGCTGATCAGATAATAGGTGATCCAAGACAAGGGGTGCAAACTAGAAGCAGAAATCAAAACACAGTTCTACATTCATGTTTCCTGTCACAATGGAGCCTAAGAAGTTTGAAGAAGCTATCCAAGACCAGCACTGGATTGATGCTATGCAAGAGGAGCTGAATCAATTCAGAAGGTGCAATGTCTGGGAGCTTGTTCCTAAACCAAGTGGCCACAACATAATTGGCACAAAATGGATCTATAGGAACAAGCTAGATGAAAGTGGAATAATAGTAAAGAATAAAGCAAGATTGGTTGCAAAAGGATACAGGCAGGAAGAAGGGATTGACTTTGACCAAACCTTTGCTCCAGTAGCAAGGCTGGAGGCAATCAGAATATTCCTTGCCTATGCAGCCTATCAAGACTTCAAAGTATACCAGATGGATGTGAAGTCAGCATTTCTGAATGGTGATCTTAAAGAAGAAGTATATGTAGAGCAACCATCAGGTTTTGTAGATCCTCTTAAACCTGATTTTGTTTATAAGCTTAGGAAAGCTCTGTATGGGTTAAAGCAAGCTCCAAGGGCTTGGTATGAAACCATGTCTACTTTCCTTATTGAGAATAAATTCTCAAGAGGAAAAATTGACAAAACTCTATTCCTTAGGGAATCCAAAGGCAAGATCATCTTAGTTCAGATCTATGTTGATGACATAATCTTTGGGTCTACTGAAAACAACCTTTGTAAAAAGTTTGCAAAACTTATGCAAGGGAAGTTTGAGATGAGCAGTATGGGGGAACTGAAGTTCTTCTTGGGACTCCAAGTAAGACAGACTGATGATGGCTTGTCCATATCCCAGTCTAAGTTCACCAAAGAATTGATTAAGAAATATGGTATGGAGTCATCCTCCACCATGAGAACTCCTATGGGAACAAGTATGCCTATATGCAAAGATGATGCAGGTAAACCTATTGATGAGACTTTGTATAGAGGAATAGTTGGCTCACTACTATATCTCACTGCTAGTAGACCAGATATTATGTATGCTACATGTGTCTGTGCTAGGTACCAAGCCTGCCCTAAAGAATCTCATTATACTGTAGTTAAAAGGATTCTGAGATATCTTAAGGGCTCACCTAATCTAGGTCTTTGGTACCCTAGGAATAGAGATTTTCAACTAACAGGCTATTCAGATGCAGATTTTGCAGGATGTAGAGAGGATAGGAAGAGTACTACAGGTACTTGTCAATTCCTGGGAGGAAGACTAATATCATGGAGTAGTAAGAAGCAGACTAGTGTGGCAATTTCCACAGCTGAGTCAGAGTATGTTGCTGCTGGAAGCTGCTGTGCACAACTATTATGGATGCAGCATCAGCTAAAGGATTATGGTATTCAAGTAAGTAGAACACCTCTTTCGTGTGATTCTAAAAGTGCAATTTCTATTGCTAATAATCCTGTTTCTCATAGTAGAACTAAGCATATAGAAATAAAATACCATTTTCTTAGAGAACATGTAGAAAAAGAAGACATCTCATTAGAATTTGTGAAAACAGATTATCAAATAGCAGATGTGTTTACTAAGCCCCTAGATGAGACAAAATTCAATAAATTCAAAATTGAATTACGTATGTTAACCATTAATTAGTGTAATCACAAAATCATCAACAATAATGTTGAAGTGGTAACAAGACATTCAAGTGATATTAAGACACATTGAAGTAGTATAAAGTACTTTATTGTACTTATAAGTTTTGATGAACAAACAGAAATTGGCTAAGTAAGATGGTGTCGACACATTCAGTAATAATGTGTCGACTCAGGGTAGTAATGTCGACAAGTCAGAGATATTGTGTCAACACAGAAAATATGTGTCGACACTTAAGAATCTTATTGTCGACTTATCCAGGAAGGTAATGTCGACTTCACCAGGATAGTGGTGTCGACACTTACAGATTTTGTGTCGACACTTATACTAAGAGTCGACACAGAATTTCTGATGCTCTACTATATATCTCTGGTGTCGACATAACCGCAAATTGGTGTCGACACATAGTAGACGAACTTGTAGTCGAGACAATAGAAGCTTGTATCGACACAATCCATCTGTGTCAACACTTATAGTCTGTTTTTTTGGCGACTTTTGATCTTCTTTAAACAGAAGATATAAATAGGTCAAAAACTCATTCTGTCGACACGCTTACAAGGTTTTTGAAACCCTGTGTCGACATTCTCCCTCTCTCTCTCTTTCTCTCATCTTTCAAGCTTTCTCGACTGATCAATGGCGCCGAAGATTGAAGACAATGTGAATGAAGGATATGAGTTGGTGCGCCAGGCCTTTGCAGCTGCCTCTCCAGATGTTCTTGGGGTTATCTCTCTCCTCTCCGACTCAGGTTTAGAATTTCTGGTCTCCAAACCATCAAAGATATGGAAGAAGGAGGTGCATGAGTTATTTACCTCTACATCTGTAAACTCTGAAAGTCATCAGATAAAATCCACAGTTCATGGGTCACCTGTGGAGATTACACCAAGAAAGAAAAGAACAATTCTGCAATTACCTACAATTGAGAATGAAGAGGATGTCCCTGCTTCTAAATCTAGTGAGGCTCTTCAATGGTGTGGATTGGAATCCACCATGAAAATTGGAGCTGCGTTCAATCGGAAAGGAATGAATCAACAAGGCAAGTTTCTATCAGAAGTAGTTGGAAAAGTTATTCTGTGCAAGCCAGGTGGACATGATAGGATTTCTGCCTATATGTTCAGCCTAATGACCAGGATTGTTTTTACAATTCCAACGGATTGGTCATCTGTAATCTTTGAGAAGATTAAGGAAGGAATCAAGAAGCCAAATCTGGCTAGGATAATGAGTATATACCTAAGTAAGGAGATTCCTGAGGTTATGCAACAATAACCTGGAACTAAAATTAATCATATGAGAAGGATGGACATGAGATTATTCTCCAGATGGGATAGGGTGCTGACCAAAGAGATGCCTGAAGTGGAAAGGCAGGATTCACCTGAGAAATCCCCAGGTCATGCTACCAGTACTGGGCATCCACAAGAAGAGAAAGTAAGACTAGAGGTTGAAGATCAGCCTGCATCTACACAAGTTCAGGATGCCATAATACCTGCAGTTCAAGAAGAAGAAGTAAGTATACCAGCTCAGCAAGTTTATTCACCTACACAAACTGTATCTACTCATGACCAGGTACAGGTGCAGGGGGAGCTGGTGTATTTTCCTACAAAAGAGATTTCTAATATTTCTATTTCTGCACAGGTCCAGGGGGAGCAAGTGCAAGAAGATGCTCAAATTGATCAATCTCCAAATTTGAATACTGCAAATGATCAAGCCTAGAAGGAATATACTCTGGAGGAGTTATTTCCAAATGATGAAATAATTACTGATAGTCTGGAAGTGGAGCAAGAAATTGAGGGGGAGCCAGTGCATGTTGAGACTGTACAACATGGCACTGAAGCAGCTGTTTCTCCTTCTCCCAAAGAAAGAGTTCAAATTGATAGTACTTCTGATTCAGAGACTGAAGATGCCAGGGTGGCTAAAAAGAGAAAACTTATGGTCTTCCAGAGAAGGAGCAAGAGTTATAAGCAGGCTCTACAGTCTACAACACATCACACTCCTTCTGACTTTGATTATAACAGGTTTTTGGTTGATTTACAAGTAAAATTGGATGAACACAGGGTGGCCATTGAAAAATATGTTGATGAGAACAACAAGTCCCTGCAGTTTGACTTAGCTCAAGATATAAAATCTATTAGGTTTGAGGTCAATATGCATAAAAAGGAGATGACAGATTGCTTCCATAAGGGAGGTAATGCTGTGGTGTATTTGGCAAAACAACAGCAGACTATCATCCCTAAGGTGGATGATATTGCTTTAAAGCAAAGCTATGTCTTGGAAAATCAGTTAAGAATGAATGACAATTTAACTGAATCTCATCATGAGATCATAGAGGAATTGAAAAAGATTGTTCCAGGCCTGTCTGCAGCTAGAGCAAAAGAAATGGAAGAATTTGATAAGAACTTTCAAGCTGCTATTGATTCTGTTAAAACAGCTATCACTTCCTCTCAAAACGAAATATCTGACAAGCTTCAAAAGTTAAAACCATTTTTTAAAGAGGGTGTGAATTATCTGGATGGCCAAATTCGATTTCAGAAGGAAGATCTGAGAGATCATGTTACTAGAGAAGCCATAAAGGGGGAGAGGATGTTAGTTCATGCAGGCTCAGAGCACACCAAATGGGTGACCAATAGTATTCGAGCCACATTGGGATATCCCCCATTGTGTGATGATGCTATGGTGGCTGAGTCAGGAATACAAACAAGTCTACTTGAAGGCAATCAACCTGAGGTTGCCCAAGTCATTTACCCCCCTCCAGATTATGATATGATTGATCAGCAGGTTCAAGGGATGTATAGTCCTCCAAAGGAGGTTACTAATGTTGTTCTTGGGAAGGTTGATAAGCCTGAGGCTACTTTGAAAGACCAGCAAGATGCTCTACTTTCTAAGAAAAGATTTAGAGAGCAGGCTGAACTTAAGCCAGACTTTGAGCAGTGGAGTCCTACTTCCAGAAATATAATACTCACTGCATGGAAGGCTGTCAAAGACCAAGTGCAGGAAAGAGGCAAGTGGTATAATGAGATGGAATGGCAGAAGTATGAAGCCAGGCAAGAGGCCATTGTACAGTTTAGAAGAAAAGCCAAGCTGGGTAGACTGCCTCTAGATGCTCAGGAGACAAACAAGTACTTCCCAAAGCCCTTTCATTATTTTGAAAGGCAAAGGCCCAAGGAAGAAGCAAAGAAGAAGGCTGATCTAAAAGGCAAGAAGCCAGCTGAAGATTCTGAAGCTCCTGTGAAGGCTCAAGTTCTATCTGGCAAAGGGATTGTCATTAAAGAGCCTGATCAGTCTTAATTTTTAGTTCTTTTAAAGTATTTTGTAATGTTTTGATTAAATCATTAAATGTAAATCTCTGTATTCAAAATTATCAAGTTATAAACATAATGTTGTTTTGTATCATATTATGTTCATTCTGTGATGGATTGTTTTTATGTTTTTTTTATATTAAGTATTCCTATTATGTCATATATCATCAGTTTATACTTTTTATAAATGGTGTATATCATTGGCTATAAGGGTTATGACTTCTCCAAATAGGGGGAGATTGTTGGGTACATTGAAAAATGTGTACCTAATTTGAAGAAGCCCAACTTAGCTCAATGATATACATCAAGGTGTATTTGATGTTGTTTTGAGTTGACATGTGCAGGTGAAGAAGTATTAAAGAATGCAGAAAAATATTCTAAGTCCACATGTCGACACCTGAAAAATTGTGTTGACACTTCAGAATATTTGTGTCGACACTTCAGAATATCAGTGTCGACACAGAGAAAGATAGTCGACACAAAAGAAGATAGTCGACTAGTGAAAGATAGTCGATAGAAGAAGATAGTCGACTAGTGAAAGATAGTCGACACAGAAAAAGATAGTCGACTAGTGAAAGATAGTCGACACAGAAGAAGATAGTAGACTAGTGAAAGATAGTCGACAGAAAAAGATAGTCGACTAGTGAAAGATAGTCGACACAGAAGAAGATAGTCGACCAGAGAAAGATAGTCGACTCACAGAAGAAGATAGTCGACCTGTACTATGTCGACACTGGGTGGATGTGTCGACACCAGAAGATTGAGTCGACACATATTGGCAGAAGTCGACTATGCTTGTGTCGACACCAGAAGACTGAGTCGACACATTTTGGCAGAGTTGAATATTGCTGTGTCGACACCTGAAGGCTGAGTCGACACATATTGAGTTCTGAATCTACAACAACTGTGTCGACACACAGGACTTGTGTCGACACACTGCAGAGTCTAGACCAAGTTATTTTCTGAAGAAGCTGTGTCGACTTAAAGGCAACTCAGTCGACATCATCAAAGACTGTGTCGACACCAAAGTCACTTGTGTCGACACAGATAGACAGATTGGTCTCGGCACTTTCTAACAGACTGTATCGACATTTTGCTGTCCAAGGCTAAGGAACAGGAACTGTTTGAAGACTTGACAGCTGTGGGTTGCCACCGTTTAACTGAAGTTGTCAGACCTGTCAGAAATCAGTTAGAAACCTGATCAGCCGGTTACCATGAAGAAAGTCTATAAATAGACTTATTTAGAAGGAAATAGCAGAAAAGAAAAAATAACTGAAGAAGATCTAAGAAGAAGAAACAAAAGGATAACGATCCTATTGAAGTTTCAATTCAAGAAAGTGCTAAGCTCTATAGAAGATCTTCATCAGAAAATCTAAGAAGAAGTCTGAAGTATCAGAAAAGGTGTTGGATAGAGAGGGATCCAGTCATCTTGAAGAAGAAGAAGGAAGCCATCAGAGGTTTCTCAAGAAGCTGTTTGGAAATCAACTCAGCTAAGTTCAGATTCAAGAAGCTTTGAAGAAAGCTCAGATTCAGTTGATTTCATCAGCTGATAAAGAAGTGTCTTGTCCTCTTCTATCTCAACAAAGGCAAGACATCAAAATATCTTTTCTAAATTTCTGTAGGATCTGTTTACACAGATCTGAGTTGTAAGCCTGTGTTATAAAAGCTGAGTGTAGGAGAGGTGATCTCTGAGTGGTAGGGCTATTTGCCTAAGTGTAGGAGAAGGTTATTCTCTGAGTGGTAGGCCTTGAGGCTAGGCTGAGGTAGGGCTGTTGAGCCTGAGTTGTAGGAACCTATCCTGGTTCTGAGCTGTAGGATCTGAGGATCCGAGAATAGTGGAAGTTTGGCCGAATCTAGCATATTGCTAGATAGGTGAAGGGGGAAAGTGGATGTACCCAGATCTTGGGGAACCACTATAAAACATTGTGCAATCTGTGATGCTTAGTTGTCTGTGAATGTTGTGCTAGATAATTTAATTTGCAAGTGAATTCTGCCTAATTTATAAACAAGAAATTAGAACCTATTCACCCCCCCTCTAGGTGTTTAGGTTGTCTTGAAAGTAAAACTATCAGAGTTCATCTCAGCCTCCTCTAGTGTTCGCAAGCATCCAAAGTTCATTTCTAAGAATTTCTCTCTTGGGTTAGAGATCTACAGGAAGTTTGTGGTTGTATAAGATTGAAGAAGAAGACAGGTAAATTAGGAGAGAGTGACAACTCTTCTATACCCCGGATGGCAGTTGGAAACTGAGATCTGATAAGGATTGAAAACCCTTGGGTTCGTCTGTGAACATCCGACGAGTCTCCTCACTTCAATTGTGCTCTTACATTACTCTCTCCTTTGTAGAACTTGGCAGTGAATCTTGTGATGTATTTGATGCCATGTGTAAACTCATCATTATTTTTGATTAATTCCATGTCTTTGTGAAATTGTTCATTTGAGTTTATGCTTGTGAGGATTATCGCACCACCACCACATTTCCACCATGGCACGATTGTTTGGCATACTAAAAATTGCTAGTTGTGTGCTTTGCAAAGAGGTTCTTACAACCCTCAACATATTTGACCTAATTAATCGGTCCTCATGCAAGCCTACTCGTCCATTTGCCTACCAAAGTAGAGCATAGCGGCCTGTAATTTCAACCTTCACCTTGCAAAGCTGTGCTGGTGACTCGCACTAGTGTAGTTAGTTTTCTCTCCATGCAAGCAAATCAACCCCCTTCATAACCACGACCTAGTGAACTTCAATCTCAATTCCTCTTCTATAGTTACTCTACCTTACTGTGTTCCTTGTGAGATCGATACATTCACCCATTTTATATTACTTGTGCGATCTGTAAACTTGTCAAACACGCATAAAGTTTTTGGCATCGTTTCTAGGGAATAGAGTCGTGCGAGTTTCTAAAGAGGAAGTCGTGAGATATATTCTCTTTTCCATTTGTATATGGCTTTTTCACTTAATTTTGGTTTTTAGATTTTGTCGTTTAAATTTCTTTACAACTTATCTACTTAAACATATATCTAAATCAGGCATTCATTTTAATTTTGTTGTGTGTAGTTAATTCTTGCTTATAATATCTCTATTGGTGAATTCTCCCCCATTGCACCATGTTTGTTATTCTTAATATCCATTGTAGATGGTACGTGGATTATAGCCATTATAGTGATGAGTGTCCCAGTAAAGAGTGTAGGCATAATTCTCGTGGTTTAAAGTATGGAGCATCGTCCTCTCATGGTCCTTCATACACCATACCCATGTCTTATGATTACTCTTCTTCGCCGAATATTTATTTTTGTGTTCCTCTCTAGCCCCTCAAGGACCGAGGAGTAATGGAAAATGGTGTTTGTGTTGTCGTAACACTTACCATATATTGAAATATTGTGCTGAATTTTAGCGCCAGATGGATATGGATGATGAATATGATATCTGATTCATTCCGTACACCTCTCATTTGGTTTCCCTTCAGATTTTGAAGATATTTTTGCAGTACCACCTTGTCTATGGGGGACTGTTGCGGATATTCCCATCAAAGTTTTTACTGGTCTGTGTGATAACGTTGATGCTTAAAATTCACGCTTATGCCTGATTCTAAATCGATAAGGCAAGTGTACCTATCGTTCTAGTGTATAGGATCAAGTGTCGTTTTTAAAATCAGGGCCATTTGACTACTTCTACTCACGCAAATTAATATTATTTTATCGAATAATAAAAAGGATTAATTAAAACTATATGAAGAAGATGAAAATAAAATATAGCACTTAATCTAGAATCCCTTTGAAATAAGATAAACCTTCATAAATCAAACTCCTAAATTACCTGCTTCGACCGTGGAGGTTCTTAATTTACAAAAGTGCCTCTCTAGAGAATATGCTCTCGACAAAACTTAAGCTGATCGATTAAGACCTCTCATCCACTCGAAACCCCTAAGCTTGCCTTTTGCGGTAAACCCCTCTATTGGATTTGACTCCAATCCGGAAGATTCATGTCATCCTCTCTCGAGGAGTGCATGTGAATCCCTCTATCTTTGAATGATCTACTCGTATCCACAACCTCTCGGCAAATCTATGATACATATGTAGGAGCGAAAATATATACACGAATATCAATTCGACATAAATAAAATCAAAGGAAAATCAAAGTCAAAATAAAGAAAGTTTGACAAAAGAAGTTTTATTTAATTTCAAAGGTTATCATAATTAAGTGCTAATAAAATTAGGTACATGACAAGATTAAATAAAATACATAAAGTGATAAAGGGAGAGACATGCTTACAATAAAATAGTACTTGAATTGTTAATAGCAAAAGTAAAACTAAACTATGAACTTGAAAAGTACAAGAAATAATGCAAGAATAGGAAAATAAACTACTAAAACTAGCTAAGAACTACTCCTAAATAGGTCATTAGATCCCTCCTCAGCTCCTGGCTCTGTCTAGAATTTATAGAATTTTTTTTGGAGAGTCACGCCCCTAGGTCACACCAATGACTATGCGACGTATAAGGTGCATAACCGTCATATTGAAATCCCGGGAATGTTGGAGGAAAACCACAAAATTTGTTGTTTTGTTGGTCACGCCCCTAGGTAACGCCTGTGACTTAGGGCATGTCAGGTGCGGAACTGTCTCCATAAAAAAACCGGGAAAAACCGCCAAATCTGTTAATTTCTAGGTCACGCCCACCAGTCATGCAACTGACTGTGGGGCGTGTACTGTCCGGGAAAGCAAACGGCAGGAAACGAAGCAATCTGGCATAAATTCGACTGTTTTTGGGTTGGTCATGCCCTAGGTCACGTCCGTGACCTAGGGGCGTGTACTTAGAAAAAGTTCCAGAATTGTTGTGGGAAATTTTCTGGAGAAAATTGTCTTTTTGCTCGAGCCCCACCCGTGTTCACGCCCTGGTCACGCCCGATTTAGCGGCAAATACTTGTGAAACTATCCAGATTTGTAGAGGATGTCATCCTATTTCCATTAACTGGTTGCACATCGCGTAACTCTCCCTTGTTTGAAAGTTATGACCATTTGAAGTTCTGCTATCCACGTGAAAAAAAAATTCATTTTCTACAAAATGTCTCCAAATTAGGGGCCCATACTTAAAATTCATATTTAAAGCCCAATTATACCTGAAACTTGAAAAAAAGAAATTAATACGAATATTAATATAAAATAAATAAAAATATAATTATTTATTAAATAAAAATTATATTAAAATATCTATAATTATTGGTTTATAAAATACCCTCATACTTAATCTTTTGCTTTTCTAGAGCAAAACTATGAAAAGTTCCTATAAGAAAATAATATAATTTTTTTATTAAACTAAAAATTTATTAAATCAAAAGAATGTTATAAATAAAATTTAGGTATTCAAATATTAAGTCCTAAAAAATGAAATCAAAATGTGAAGAGCCAAGATATTTAGCAAATTTTTCTCAAATAAATTAATTAAAATTAAAAATTAAGTATTTAGCAAACAAATTTAGATTAAAAATTATTAACACTCTTAACTAAAAAGAGACTTAAAAGAAAATTTAAGTAATTACTTATGGTCTCTTAGTATTTTAATTTTTATCTAAAGCAAAAATTTTTTTGAATTTGGGGATTAGAAAAAAAAAGAAGAGGTTTTAGATTGGAGGTGATGGATTTTATCCATTCACCTCACACTATTTTATTGATATTTACATATGTTTACCAAGAAAATGTTGAATTTTATCCTCTCATATTTCAAGACATATGGAAAAATATTTTTCTCTCTTCATAATAAAAAACAAATGTTAAATTGGAAGTAATGAATTTTATCCTCTTACTCCTTTTATTTTAGGGGTTGCATATGAGTACCAACGAATACTTGATTCGCATGACATATGATCAAAAAATAAAGATAAAAATGCATATGTGTAACAAGGGATAATGAATTTTATCCTCTTATCCACATGACATATGATGTAACATCCCATTTCCGACCAGACCCCTAGGAGAGGTTTTGTCATGACCAAGTCATGACTTGGTCATGACAAAACCCTAGGAAGCCCAAGAAGGCCAAGTGACTCGGGCTCAAGGTGGAAATAACCTTGGTATACAAATAGTAGGTCAGAAATTTGCCTAAAACACAATTTGGGCTTGGGCGTTGAGTGTGTCGAGTGCACTAAACGCCAGAGGCTGGTTGGCATTGAGTGCGTCGAGTGCACTCAATGCCATAAGTAGAATGGCGTTGAGTGCACTGACTGCACTAAACGCCATCTTTCAAGCTGGATGGCGTTGAGTGCATCGAGTGCACTCAACGCAATAAGCTGAACGGCATTGAGTACACTGACTGCACTCAAAGCCATCCTGTATAGACTGGATGGCGTTGAGTGAGCTGAGCTCACTCAACGCCAAAGTCTGGATGGCATTGAATAAGCTGAGATCACTAAACCTCGTAGTCTGGATGGCGTTGAGTGAGCTGAGCTAACTCAATGCCGTACTTTGGATGGCATTGAGTGAGCCGATCTCACTCAAAGCTGTAGGCGGGATGGCGTTGAGTGAGCTGAGCTCACACAACGCCGTAGGCTTGATGGCGTTGAGTGAGCTAAGCTCAATCAACCCCATTTTACTTATAATTTTTTCTGAAAGTTTTGGCTTGGCTGCTGGTTCAGTTGAACCTGGCCATTTCGAGAAGTGGCCCAGGAGGTGTTAATTACCCGTTTCTTTTATTAATACCTAATTCAATCTTATTTTAAAATATCGACCGGTCAAGTGGAGTTATGCCACGTGGCCGTCATTTTTGAAAATGTACAACGGTTTCGGTCATGGCCGAGAACCAGCTTTCATGGCCAGTAATGGCACTTGGTGTCGTGGCCCCCGTCCCTCCTCTTTAATGGATAGATTCATCTCCTTTAGGGAAGAGGAGGAACTTACAGCCGTTATATGGCTGGATTAAGCAAGGTTCACCCCACCTCCTCCATGGCCGAGCCAAGCTTTCAATAACATTAATGGCCATTGAAGTTTTGGCCTCTCCCGTATTTAACCGAGCCTTTAAACCCCATCAGTGGCCCAGGAGGAACATTTCCCAGCCTTTACCTGAAGATTTCGAGCCATCCCACTGTGTTGTTGCAAAAGTTGAGCGGCGCCACCATCTGAAATGGCTTTCCATCGATCTACACGCATCCAACCCGCGAATAAGGTCCTCCCCTCCTCTCTCTCTCTACGAGTAGATCTTATCCTTCTTTAGGATTAAGTATCGGGCTCAACTGAGCCCGATCGGGAAGAGCTTATCTTCCTAGTTTCCCCGCAACAACATAGCTCTCGGGTTTACCGAAAAACACCTCTCCGGCAGCCGCGCCGCCGCCGGGCGATGGCCGCAACCTCAATGGAGGTGGTGGTGACTGTGGACGGCCAGGGAGGAGGCTAGATGGCCAGCGGCAGCATCTGGAACGCACTCCAGGTTGGGCTCATCGCAGCCCTTGGTAGGAGGAAGAAGACAACCCAGCATTATTGGATCTGCTTCAAGATCTGTGCTGATCATTTAACTCCTTTCCTTTAAAAATGATTTTTTGTACTAAGATAGTCACTTTAGAAAATTAATGAAAAATACTTAGAGGCTCCTTATGAGGAAATGGTCAACATATAATTTGTAGCTCTATGGGTCGACTTTATTTTAAAATTGATTTGGGTCAAGTTGGTCAACTTGTTTGACTAGGGCCCCTCTTTTGGTGGGATCTACACCTAAAGCTAGGTAGAGATTATAATGTGTGCCCACCCTTGACATGTTGGACAAATGACCTGAAATTTGAGCAGAGGGTTACCCTTAGCTATACCTAGGGCCTGTCCAAAAATGTGAATTTTTGGAGGTACTTTGTCTATAGTTTTTTTTTATATAGTAATACTAAGGTATTTTAATTAAGAGGTCTAATGACCTCCAAACCCTCCCAAATTTTTGTGAGTGGTCCCTGTGTTCATCATAAGGCTCTGTATATTTTATCATCTCATTTGGAGATGTTTTATATTGGAAATGAATAAACCTAAGCTTTGCCATATTAAGGGGTTTTAAGTCAAATATGTACTTTGTGATTTGAGTGGCCAAATCACCTCAATAGAGGCTGAGATTTTGACCACTAACTAGGCATGATTTCTAGCACCCTCTCATGGATTTTGAGGTGGATTGGGCTAGATTTACCCTAGGATCCAAGGCCAAAGCATAAGGATGGTTCTTGGTGGTTTGTAAAGGGCAGGTGGTCAAATGACCTTTATATGATTTGAAACTTGGTGAAGAGGATTCTAGGGTAGCTAGAATCCTCTGACAGAAATCTAAAAGGATTTTAAAGTGAATAAGTCCCTCAAAACCCTAACCCTAGTTTAGGGCACAAATTTTGTAGTGATACAAAAAGTTATTAAAACTCATTGAACTGTCGTTAAACTTGGGTAGTGTTGTTTTAAAGTTAGTATGAACCCCTGGAAATTTAATTGAGAATTTTGGAACATTATTTTTAGTACTTCTTTTACAAGTATGAAAAAGGGCAATTTTGGTAAATAATTTATTCAGAGCTCATTTATTTCTGTAAAATTCTAAAACTTTGTCAGGATATTTATAGGGTATAAATTGTCATACTGAAAATTTTGTATAATTTTTGGAAGCTTAAATGCATTACTTGCCCCTATAATTTATGATTTCTAAAATATTACAAAGTTAAGGAATAATGATTTAAACCTTGCAAAAATAATATGAGATTTGGATTTGCTGTTAATTTGTTGTTTAGTATTTTTCATAATTTTGTGGAGCCTTATACATACCTAAAAAGTGTACTTCATGTTCAAAATCTCCATATTATAGTTTTGAAAGAAAATAATTAAATATAGGTTAAATTAAGAAAATTATGAATCTCTGATTTAGACTAAGTTGGACATGATAGACCTCCAGTAAATTTTATAGGAGTTTTGGAAGAAAATTTGGAGTACATCCCTTTGTTCATCTTATATAGCTTAGAATGGTATGCGTTTAGTCAAAACTGCATAAGTTATATTAAGGGGCAAAATGATCTTGGGCATTGGAGTATTAGCAAGATGACTAGGAATGAATAAGAATGTACCCTCAGTGGTCAAGACAGGGATAAGGTGGTATGTTGTCTAGTCATAAGAGGTGATTGGGATCGACGAAAGATCGTCCTCCCCGGTAGGAGAGGAAGAGTCTTAATACACTAGGGTTAGATCCAAAGAAATTTAAAAGGGATCAGGGAATGGGTATTAACTAATAAAAGTAAGTGCCTTGGAAACGACAACGATGGGCTTCAACTACCATCATAGTTCCTTGTGCCCTTTGAGAGCCCTTCACGGGGTATGCCGGGAGCAGTCCTAGGCTAACTTAAACGGTAGGAATAATAAACTAAAAGAGCAACTAGTATAACTAGAGTTTCATATTCACACACCCTAGTAGTTTGGGAGGTTGAATAGGTTGGTTTAATTGTCTTTCAGTCGGTAGATTCTAAAGGTAGATGCACGGACGGGACAGTCCGGGGAGCCGAGGGCTCGAGGGTTTAAATAAAAAATACGGTGGTGGGTCTTCGGTATTTGTCTGTCATTCACACCGACGTCAGTACGTAGACTCGGCGGTGTGGGACACTTAGCCAAAGAAAGTCTAGTGGATACAGCCAGTACTAGTACGCGAATACTCTAAGTTGTGTTCTTCTAGGTGCGTACGGAAGGGCTATGCTCGGAAGTGTGGATACACATCTAGGAGTGGGGGGCCCGACCCACTGTCTCCGTTTTCCACTATGGAGGTTCCTGGGAGTGAAGCTAGCTGCCCGAACAAGGGGAACTAAAGGTTTGTGCGCATATAATTGCGTGGGTGAGTTGCACTTGCATGAATCATGGCATAACATATCACTACACTCATATTTGCATACAACCGACACCCCAACGTATAAATCGGTGTTGGACTTTTTATACGATTGGAGCCTTGCAGAAGACCCCGTAACTTATATGTTTGTATGGTCACTCATATAAGTTAAGGATACTTA
The DNA here is from genome assembly GCA_039513925.1 of Platanthera zijinensis. NCBI lineage: Eukaryota > Viridiplantae > Streptophyta > Magnoliopsida > Asparagales > Orchidaceae > Platanthera > Platanthera zijinensis. The sequence goes on along the minus strand of CM077078.1, from coordinate 136,591,089 downwards.
CTTATTTTCTATTTGTCTTCTTATATTTATACTGCTTACTACATGTTTACCTTACTTCTCACTATAATAGAACTGCTAGATGTACTTTATTTTTCTTTGTTGTTTATACACCATGAATGACCGTTAGACTAGTTCCACAGTCATCCGCTTGCTTATTCTCCACCTTTTTAGGTTCCATTTCCTCCTCTCTGCTCGGTGCTTAGGATTCGTGGGGGGGGGGGTAGGGGATGATAGGAGTTAGTCTTTATGACTAATGGTTTTTGAACCACAACATTACAGGAGTTTCGATGGAAGATAGGGAGCAGCAGCCCAGGGATAAGCACCAGCAGAGTACAGTGCCCATGGAGGTGGGCCAGTCTTATTCCGGAGCACCTGTGACTAGCTCAGTGAGTGTTTAATACTATCTTATGGCTTTTGCGAGTGATATGTAGTGGGGAGCTGATGTACCGGGCTTAAGCCCATTTTTATATTTCATCTGTACTGATCTTTCGCAGTACTCTACTTTCTATATATTGATGGACTTTCTGTGATTTTCTTTCATATATGTTTATATAGACATGTTATATTTACTTCTCTCTCTATTGTGATCGAAAAAGGCTGGCAGAATTGGCGTTTTGTAGTGGCGGCATCCCCGAGTATCGGTGCCACTGCAAAGCGGTAATTCTGGGCATAAGACCCCGATGGTTGAAAAAGAAAAAAAATGGGGTCTTACAAATGGTATCAAAGCAGACCTCGATCGAAAGAGAAGTAGTCCACAAACCTTGGGCCACACCCGTGTGAGCTTAGTTTGCGGACAAACTAGCAGCGAAAGCAATGGTATGCCTATAAGGGATATCACATGTGAATGTCCATCCTATCCCTTTCTTATATTCCATTCATACGCTATCGAACAAATGGAATTTTTCCTTGTAGCCTGCGACGAATCCTACACCACAACAGGGGACACCTCAGGCTCCAAATGTGGTCCCGCCTCCCCCGGCTCCAGCTCTGTTCGAGCAGATGAAGATAGGGCAAACACTGACGGCCATTATGGAGCCCTTCAGAGCATAGCAAGCCTCGGCCCCACAGCCAAACCCCGGGGCCAACTAGATGAGTGTCTTCTAGGGACATTCCCCTCCATCCTATCTGGGGACAGAGTCGGCAGTACGCATGGAGGAATGGTTAGATACCATCTATGAGTTGCTTGCAGTGATTCGATGCCCCACTGATGAGGTGTTGCTTTGGCATTCTCCTACCTGGAGTCACATGGAAAGAGGTGGTGGAAGACACAGCTGGACAACACTTTTGCGGGTATGGATTGCGCAGATATTACTTGGGAGGAGTTCAGAGAAATACTCCTTGAACATTTCGTACCTCAGTCGGCAAGGGAATAGGACGGTGCTAGAGTATTATCAGGAGTTTAATCCCCTTGCCCGCTATGCAGACACTTATCAGTTGGACGACGCTGGCGATGCTAGGAGGTTTTACAATGGGCTGTAAGAAGACATAAGACAGGCCCTCTTCTTCATCTCAGAGGGGAGTTTGTCCAGGATTCTGGAGATGGATAAAAAGAGAGAAGCGGATCAGCTTACAGTCTAGAGCCGGAAGAGGCCGACTTACGATGCAATGATTGAAAGTCGTAGAGACCGTCCTCGAGGCCAGGTTATTGGGGAGAGAAGGAATGGGGATCAACCTCATCAGGAGATTGGGCAGGAGGAGAGGAGTCAGGGGGTATTGGCTCCCCAGCCCTTATAGATACTGGAGATGTCAAGGACAACAGAGTAAGCACCGGTGTGCTTTTAGTGCAATCATTCGGGGCATATCAAGAGGAACTGTCCTATGAGGCCAGCACCCCAACCAACACTTCAGGGCGCCCCATCTCCCCGGCAGTTTGGCGGCCGAGGACACGAATGAGGACGAGGATATCACAGCCAAGGCCACAGGCCAGAGAGGGAGTAGGTGTATGCTCTAGACCTGACACAGCCCCGGAACCTGGAGCAGGTTATCGCAGGCATGTCAGTACTTTTAAATTTTTCTTTCCCTTCCTAGGAAATAGTTTTCTAGACATAGCCTAGTTAGAAATTAATAGAAGACAACTATAACTAGAATAAAAAGAGACTTAATTGCCTCAGGCATAGTTTTCATCAGCGGCAAGCCCACTCACACGCTCTTCGACACCGATGCTTCGCACTTGTTTGTGTTGGAAGATTTCGTGAAAGGACTGGCAGGCGTGGAGCAGTTCTCCAAAAAGGTAATGAGGGTGTGCCTACCCGATGGATCAGAGCTAATGACCTCTGCTCATTGCAATATGGAGGCGGAGATCAGCGGGAAGGCGTTTAAGGCACCAGCGATGATTCTGAGGATGCCAGATTACGATCTGATCCTGGGCATGACATTGTTATATTGGAACCATGCCCAGATTGACTGCGTGGAGAAGATGATCACCGTGAGGAACGAGGACTCCTTTATTATTATCGAACGTATTACACTAGTACCCCGCATATTATTATCACCTATGTAGGCCATCAAGGCCCATCTGTAGGGGGAGGAGGTTTATCAGGTTCTTTTTGAGGCAGTCGTAGCCAAGGGCTCCATTTCAGATATCCCAATAGTGAGAGACTTTGCTGATGTTTTTCCGGAGAAGCTACCAGGGCTACCCCCGAACTGAGAGAGGGACTTCCAGATTAAGCTCATATAGGGGGCTAAGCCGGTATCCAAGGCTCCCAATCGAATGGCCCCGAAGGATTTGTTGGAATTTTAAAGCCAGCTTTATGAGTTCGTGGAGGCTGGGTGGGTCCGGCCTAGCTCTTCACTATGGGGAGCTCTGGTGTTATTCGTCAAGAAGAAGGACGGAACTCTTCGACTGTGTATAGATTATCGGGCCCTGAACAAGTTGACGGTCCAGAATACTTATCCCTTGTCAAGGATAAATGAGCTATTTTACCAGCTGGAGGGAGCCCATTGGTTCACAAAGATGGATCTGAGATCGGGGTACTACCAGCTTCGTATTCGTGAGGAGGACATCCCGAAGACGGCCTTCAGTAGCAGATATGGTTTGTATGAGTTTACCGTGATGCCTTTCAGGCTTACGAATGCATCCTCCGCATTCATGACCTTTATGAATCGGGTGTTCGAAGAGTATCTGGATATCATCATTATTGTATTCATCGACAACATCCTTATCTATTCGAGTTCGGAGGAGGAGCATACATGGGAGCCACGGGACTTGATGCAACAAAAATATCCGGAACTCTTCGAGTCAGGTATACCTTAAACCGTAGGGATGTTACAATTTCTTCTATTCCAGTAGAAACACCCGTAGGCTTAACCTTAATTTCGAGGACGAAATTTTTATTTTTGTATATTAGGATTTATAACATCCCATTTCCGACCAGACCCCTAGGAGAGGTTTTGTAAAGACCAAGTCATGAAAAACCTAGGAAGCCCAAGAAGGCCAAGTGACCCAGGCTCAAGGTGGAAATCACCTTGGTCTGCAAATAGTAGGTCAGAAATTTGCCTAAAATAGGATTTAAGCTTGGGCGTTGAGTGCGTCTAGTGCACTCAATGCCAAAAGCTGGCTTGCGGTGAGTGCGTCGAGTTCACTCAATGCCATAAGCATAATGTCGTTGAGTGCACTGACTGCACTCAATGCCATCTTTCAAACTGGATGGTGTTGAGTGCGTCGAGTGGAATCAATGCCATAAGCTGAACGGCATTGAGTGCACTGACAGCACTCAATGCCATCCTGTGTAGGCTGGATGGCGTTGAGTGAGCTGAGCTCACTCAATGTCATAGTTTGGAATGCTCACTCAATGTCGTAGTTTGGAATGCTCACTCAACGCCATAGTCTGGATGGTGTTGAGTGAGCATATCTCACTCAACGCCGTAGTCTGGATGGAGTTTAGTAAGCTGAGCTCACTCAATGCCATAGGCGGGATGGCGTTGAGTAAGCTGAGCTCACTCAACGCCGTAGGCTGGATGGCATTAAGTGAGCTGAGCTCACTCAACGCCATTTTACTTAGAATTTTTTCTGAAAGTTTTGGCTTGGCTGCTGGTAAAGTTGAACCGGGTCGTTTCGAGAAGTGGGCCAGGAGGTGTTAATTAGCTGTTTCTTTTATTAAGACCTAATTAAGTCTCATTTTAAAATGTAGACCGGTCAAGTGGAGTTATGCCACATGGCCATCGTTTTTGAAATTGAAGAACGGTTTCGGCCATGGCCGGGAACTAGCTATCACGGCCAGTAATGGCACTTGATGCCGTGTCCCACTTCCCCTCTTCTTTAATGGCTTGATTCAACTCCACTAGGGAAGAGGAAGAGTTTTCCATTTGTTACTTGGCTGGATTAAGCCAGGTTCACCTCTCCTCCTCCCTGGCCGAGCCAAGCTTTCAATGGCATTAATGGCCATTAAAGTTTTGGCCTCTCCTCACCTTAACCGAGCCTTTAAACACCCTCAGTGGCCCAAGAGGAACGTTTCCCAGCCATTACCTTAAGATTTCGAGCCCTCCCACCGTGCTATTTCAGAAGTCGAGCGATACAACCATCGGAAATGGCTTTCCGTCGATCTGCATGCCTCAAGCACGCGAACAAGGTCCTCCCCTCCTCTCTCTCTAAGGGTAGATCTTAGCCGTCTTAGGATTAAGTATCAGGCTCAACTGAGCCCGATCGGGAAGAGCTTCTCTTCCTAGTTTCCCCGCAACAACATAGCTCTCGGGTTCGCCGGAAAACACCTCTCCGGTGGCCGCGCCGCTGCCCGGCGATGGCTGCCACCTAAACGGAGGTTGTGGTGGCGGTGGCCGGCCAGGGAGGAGGATGGATGGCCGGCGGCAGCATCTGGAATGCGCTCCAGGCCAGGCTCATAACGGCCCTTGTTAGGAGGAAGAAGACGACCCAATACTGTTAGATCTGCTTCAAGATCTGTGCTGATCATTTAAATCTTTTCCTTTAAAAATGATTTTCTGTACTAAGATAACAGTCACTTTAGAAAATTATTTAAAAATACTTAGAGGCTCCATATAAGGAAATGGTCAACATATAATTTGTAGCTCTATGGGTCTAATTTATTTTAAAATTGATTTGGGTCAATTTTGTCAACTGATTTTACTAGGGCCCCTCTTTTGGTGGGATCTACACCTAAAGCTGGGCAATGATGTGTGCAACCCCTTGGCCAAATGACCTTAAATTTGCGCAGGGGGTTACCCTTAGCTATACTTAGGGCTTGTCCAAAAATGAGAATTTTTGGAGGTACTTTGTCTATGTTTTTTTTATTTAATAATACTAAGGTATTTTAATTAAGTGGTCTAATGACCTCCAAACCCTCCCAAATTTTGGTGAGTGGTCCCTGGTTTCATCATAAGGCTCTGTATAGTTTATCATCTCATTTGGAGATGTTTTATATTGGAAATGAATAAACCTAAGATTTTCCCTATTAAGGGGTTTTAGGTCAAAAGTGCACTTTGTGATTTGAGTTCTCATACCACCTCAATAGAGGCTGAGATTTTGACCACTGACTAGGCATGATTTCTAGCACCCTCTAATGGATTTTGAGGTGGATTGGGGTAGATTTGCCCTAGGATCCAAGGCCAAACCCTAAGGATGGTTCTTAGTGGTTTGTGAAGGGTAGGTGGTCAAATGACCTTTATATGATTTGAAACTTGGTGGAGAGGATTCTAGGGTAGCTAGAATCCTCTGGCAGAAATCTAAATGGATTTTAAAGTTAATAAGTCCCTCAAAACCCTAACCCTAGTTTAAGGAACAAATCTTGTAGTGATAGAAAAAGTTATTAAAACACACTGAACTGTGGTGAAACTTGGGTAGTGTAGTTTTAAAGTTAGTTTGAACCCCTGGGAATTTAATTGAGAATTTTGGAACATTTTTTTTAGTACTTCTTTTACAAGTATGAAAAAGGGAAATTTTGGTATATAATTTATTCAGAGCTCATTTATTGCTGTATAATTATGAAACTTTGTCAGGATATTTGTAGGGTATAAATTGTCATACTGGAATTTTTGTATAATTTTTGGTAGCTTAAATGCATTATTTGCCCCTTTAATTTATGATTTCTAAAATAATTCAAAGTTAAGGAATAATGATTTAAACCTTGCAAATATTATATGAGATTTGGATTTGTTTTTAATTTGTTGTTTAGTATTTGTCATAATTTTGTGGAGCCTTATACATACCTGAAAAGTGTACTTCAGGTTCAAAATCTCTATATTATAGTTTTGGAAGAAAATAATTAAATATAGGTTAAATTAGGAAAATTATGAATCTCTGATTTTAAACTAAGTAGGACATGATAGACCTCCAGTAAATTTTATAGGAGTTTTGGAAGACAATTTGGAGTACCTCCCTTTGTGCATCTCATATAGCTTAGAATGGTCTGCGTTTAGTCGAAACTGCATAAGTTATATTAAGGTGCAAAATGATCTTGGGGATTGGAGTATTAACAAGATGATAAGGAATGAATAAGAATGTACCCTCAGTGGTCAAGACAGGGATAGGGTGGTAGGTTGTCTAGTCATAAGAGGTGCTCGGGATCGATGAAAGATCGTCCTCCCCGGTAGGAGAGGAAGAGTCTTAATAAACTAGGGTTAGATCCAAAGTAATTTAAAAGGGATCGGGTAGTGGGTATTAACCAATAAAAGTAAGTTCCTTGCGAAAGGGAATGATGGGTTTCAGCTACCATCATAGTTCCTAGTGCGCTTTGAGAGCCTTCACGGGGTATGCCAGGGGCAGTCCTGGGCTAACATAAACCACAGGAATAATAAACTAAAAGAGCAACTAGTATAACTAGATTTTCACATTCACACACCCTGGTAGTTAGGGAGGTTGAATTAGTTGGTTTAATTGTCTTTCAGTTGGTAGCTTCTTAAGGTAGATGCACGGATGGGACAGTCCAGGGAGCCGAGGGCTCGAGGTTTAAAATATGGAATAAGGTGGTGGGTCTTCGGTATTTGACTGTCATTCATACCGACATTGGTACGTAGACTCGGCGGTATGGGAAACTTAGGCAAAGAAAGTCTGGTGGATACAACCAGCACTAGTATGCGGATACTCTAGTTTGTGTTATTCTAGGGTAGTACGGAAGGGCTAGGCCCGGTAGTGTGGATACCCGCCTAGGAGTAGGGGGCCTGACCCACTGTCTCTGTTTGCCACTACGGAGGTTTCTAGGAGTGAAGCTAGCTGCCCGAACAGGGGGAATTAAAGGTATGTGCGCATAGAGTCGCGTGCGTGTGTTGCACTTGCATGAATCATGGCATATCAGATAACTACACTCATATTTGCATACAATCGACACCCCAACGTATAAATAGGTATGGGACTTTTTATACGATTGGATCCTTGCAGAATACCCCTTAACTTATTTGTTTGTATAGGCACTCATATAAGTTAAGGTTACTTACTTATTTTTTATTTTTCTTCTTATATTTATACTGCTTACTACATGTTTACCTTACTGCTCACTATCATAGAACTGCTAGATGTACTTTATTTTACTTAGCTGTTTATACACCATGAATGACTATTAGAGTAGTTGCACAATCATCTGCTTGCTAATTCTCCGTCTTTGTAGGTTCCCTTTCCTCCTCTCCGCTCGGTGCTTAGGAGCCGTGTTGGGGGGGGGGGTAGGGGATGATAGGACATAGTCTTTATGACTAATTGTTTTCGAACCACAACATTACAGGTGTTTCAGATGGAAGACAGGGACCAACAGCCCACGGACCAGTACCAGCGGTGTACGGTGCGCGTGGAGGTGGGTCAGTCTAGTTTCGGAGCACCTGTGACAAGCTCAGTGAGTGTTTAGTACTATCTTATGGCTTCTATGAGTGATATGTAGTGGGGTTCTGATGTACCGGGCTTAAGCCCATTTTTATATTTCATTTGTACTGATCTTTCGCAGTACTCTACTTTCTATATATTAATAGACTTGTTGTGATTTTCTTTCATATACGATTATGTGGACATATTTTATTTACTTCTCTCTCTATTATGATCGAAAAAGGCCGGCAGAATTGCCATTTTGTAGTGGAGGCCTACCCGAGTGTCGGTGCCACCGCAAAGCGGCAATTGTGGGCATAAGACCCCGATTGTTGAAAAAGAAAAAAAGTAGGGTCTTACATATGATGTAATAAGAAAAATTTAAAACAAAGGAAAAGCAAACAATTTTTATGATTAAATTAAAATAATTAGAGAGCAACTATAGTAAAATATAATTTAATAAGAATCTTAAAACATAAGTGACTATAATTGAAATCTAGACATTATTAGGCTAAGCACTATAAAATTGACACTAATTAAAATTAGAGAGAAAAAGAGCTAAATAAATTACTCTAAACAAATTTAATTCATAAAGTATTCCTTAAAATCAAATCACCTTAAAATTAAATCTAACTAATAATGATGAAATAAAAGATTAAAAAATCAAAAATTATTAAAATTCTTGTAAATAAACTCAAAATAAATATCTTTAAATTACAAAAAATTAAGTAGGGTTCACTATATTTTTTTTTTCTTTTTTTTGATTTTAAATACTAAAGAAAATAAATAATAATCCAATTTTTTTACTATTCTTAGACTTCCCGAGGTATACCCTGTGAAGGGCTCTAATCGGTACTAGGCAGTTTTGTGAGATGAAAGCCCAACACTATCCTTTCTAAGAAATTTAATTTCGATTTTCTAATTGTTTTTTTTGTATTATTTTTAAAATAAAAAATATTTCTTTTTAGAATTTTTAAATAAAAATAACAAAAGTGATCCCACCCCCATACTTAAAAATAAATATTGTCCCCAATGTTTATATGCCAAGTAAGGATGAAGAGAAAAAAGAAACAAATAATAAATTTTTTTAAATGCAAGATATATAAAGATAAGCAAGGGGTGCCTCGCAAGAATGCTTTTCATTTTCCCGTCTTTATTTTAAACGATTTTTGTTAAGAAAAAAGGGGAATTAAAATTAAAATTCATAGACAACTCCCTTAATTCACGCTTTGGCGAAGATGCCAAAGTCGATCGCCCGGCTACTCCTCCGCTTCCTTGTAGATTTTCAATATTTGATTGGTCGACTTAAAAATGTAAATTCAAATAACCTATCCATACCTGAGATGATTTGAATTTTTTTAGACGAGCGGAAAATGGATCGCGGAAGACGTTTAATTGCAACAACTCCTCTATTTCCTAAAAATCGTTATTGAAATAAAAAATAAAAAAGAAGCATGTAAGAAAAATGTTCGCTAGGAGGAGGCTCTTACGAAGTTATATGATTAGGTTCAGGTTGTTTATTTTATAAAATAAAATAATCAATTAAAAATTCATTTACAGAAATATTATAGAACACTTAATTTTCATGAATTTGAATTTCTAAATAATTTAAAGAAGTGCTTGAAAATTCATGAAAATAAGAATCAGGTGTAGTAGAAGAATAAACATGTTCTTCTTCTAATTCACCTAGTATGCCCATAATATTAATACATTCTTGAATTAATAATTTTTCTTCCTCTTCAGAATAAGACACTAAGGGGGCACATGGAGATTCATGTTTCTCCATATGAAAAATATTCGAAGAGCAAGATAAATTATTAGAAAAAGTATAAAGAAATTCTTGATATAATAATTTTTCTTCCTCTTCAGAATACGATGCCAAGTGGGCACATGAATATTCATGTTCCGTCATAGGTGAAATTTTCGAAGAAGGAGAAAAATTATTAGATCAAGGTTGAATAATTTCAAAATTTTGGGGAGGGGGATCAAATTGAACTTGTGAATCTTCCCAAAAATTAGAAGAAAATTTAGAAAAGTATTAATATCTTATGAATTTTGGGGAGAAGGATCAACGTGAAATTGTAAAAAGTCCCCAAAATTAGAATAAAAAGTTTGTGGTGTGATAAATGATGAACAAATATTAGGATCTAAATAATTATTCTCATTACTCGGGAACCCTTCCGGTTATCTTGCGACCAAGAGAAGACTACATCCGAGTTGGAAGAAAAATAAATTTAATCAAAATAATTATTCTCATTTAAATTTATAAAATTATTTCCTTCAATATTAGAAAAATTTAAAAATTTGTTTCATGAAAAGTGGAAAAAGAGTTATCATTAAAGTTAGGAAAATTATTCTCATAGTTATTATCAAAATATTTTCATAAGAAAGATTTTTATAATATTTATAATGATAACAATACTCACTTCGATTAGAAGTACCACAATAATAACAAGAAATTTTGCAGCTATGTGCGGCTTCAAAATTATTTAAATAATTATCGAGCTTGCCAAGCGTGGCAACCAATTTAGCATACATTTTTTTATAAAAGAAAATTGAAACAACCTTTACTTAATAGCAATGAATGTTTTTTTTAAAAAAAAGAAAATTATGATGGGAAATAAAATGATAAAATTAATAAAATATGCACTTTCTAAATATCAACAAAAAAAGTCCCCGACAACGGTGCCAAAAACTTGATAGTTAAGATTAATGCTTACGCGTGATTCTAAATCGATAAGGCAAGTGTACCTATCATTCTAGAGTATAGGATCAAGTGTCGTATTTAAACTCGGGGCTAGTTGATTACTTCTACTCACGCAAATTAATATTATTTTATCTAATAATAAAAAGGATTAATTAAAACTATATGAAGAAGATGAAAATAAAATATTGCACTTGATCAAGAATCCGTATGAACTAATATAAACTTTCATAAAATCAAACTCTTAAATTAGCTACTTCGACCGTGGAGGTTCTTAATTTACAAAAGCGCCTCTCTCAAGAATACGCTCTCGACTAAACTTAGGCTGATCGATTACGACCTCACGATCAGACGAAAACCCTAAGCTTGCTTCTTACGGTGAACCCCACTATTGGATTTGACTCCAATCCGAAAGATTCATGTCATCCTCTCTCGAGGAGTGAATGCAAATCCATCTACATTTGAATGATCTTCTCATATCCACAACCTCTCGATAAATCTAGGATACAGATCTAGGAACGAAAACATATACACGAATAAGAAGTAAAAATAAAGAGAGTTTGACTAGATAAGTTTTATTTAATATCAAAGGTTATCATGATTAAGTGCTAATAAAATTTGCTACATGATAATATTAAACAAAATACATAAAGAGATTAAGAGAGAGACATGCTTATAATAAAATAGTACTTGAATTGTAAATAGCAAAAGTAAAACTAAACGATGAACTTGAAAAGTACAAGAAAGAAATGCAAGAATAGGAAAATAAACTACTAAAACTAGCTAAGAACAACTCTTAGATGGCTCTCTAGATCCTTCCTCAGCTCTTGGCTCTGTCTGGAATTTATAGAATTTTTTTTGTAAAGTCACGCCCCTAGGTCACGCCCGTGACTAAGGGGCATATAAGGTGCAGAACCGTCGTCTTGAAAACTTTGGAACGTTGGAGGAAAATAGCCAAAATTTGTATTTTTGCGGGTCATGCACCTAGGTCATGACCGTGACCTAGGGCATGTCAGGTACGAAACTGTCGCCATAAAAAACCCTGGAAAACCCGCAAAATCAGTTAATTTTCAGGTCACGCCCTCCAGTCACAGCCGTGACTTTGGGGTGTGTACTGATCGGGAAAGCAAACGGCTAGAAACAGAGCAATTTGGCATCAATTCGGTAGTTTTTGGTTAGCTCACGCCCTTGACATGGGGACTTATACTTAGAAAAAGTTTCAGAATTGTCCTGGGAAATTTTTTGGAGAAAATTATGTCTTTGCCTGAGACCCGTGTTCACAACCTTGTCCGGCCCGTGACTTGGGGGGGGGGTGTACTTGTGAAACTCTTTAGATTTGTACAGGACATCATCCTATTTCCTTAGACTGGTTGCACGTCCCGTAACTCTTCCTCGTTTGAAAGTTATGATAATTTGAAGTTCAGCTATTCGCGGCCCAAAAAAGTTCATTTTCTACAAAATGTCTCTAAATCAGGGGCCTATACTTAAAATTGATATTTGAAGCCCAATTATACCTGAAATTTGAAAAGAAAGGAAGTAAAATGAATATTAATATAAAATAAATAAAAACAATATTAGAATAACTATAATAATTTAATTTTCAAATGCCCCATACTTAAGCTTTTGATATTCCAAGGCAAAACTAGGAGAAGTACTTATAAGGAATTAATATAATTTTTTAATTCAACTAAAAATTTATTAAATCAAAAGAAAGTTAAAAATAAAATTTAGGGATTCAATTATTAAGTCATAAAAAATGAAATTAAAATGTGAAGAGCCAAGATATTTAGCAAAATTTTCACAAATAAATTAATTAAACTTCAAAATTAAGTATTTAGCAAACAAATTTATATTAAAAAGTATTAACACTCTTAACTAATAAGAGACTAAAAAGAAAATTTAAGTTACTACTTTTGCTCTCTTAGTATTTTAATTTATATCAAAAGCAAATTTTTTTTGGATTTCTGGATTAGAAAAAAATGAAAAGGTTTTAGATTGGAGGTGATTGATTTTATCCTCTCACCCCCACACTATTTTTTGATATTTACATATATTTACAAAGAAAATGATGAATTTTATCCTCTCATTTTTCATGACATATGAACAAATATTTTTCTCTCTTCATAACAAGAAACAAATGTTAAATTCAAAGTGATTAATTTTAACCTCTTAATCCTTTTATTTTAGGGGTTGCATATATGTACCAAGGAATACTTGATTTGCATGACATATGACCTAACAATAAAGATAAAAATGCATATATGTATCAAGGGATAGTAAATTATATCCTCTTATACCCATGACATATGATCTAACAAGAAAAATTAAAAATAAAGGAAAGGCTAAACACATTTTTAGGTTAAATTAAAATAATTAGAGAGCAACTATAGTAAAATAAAATTTCCTAAAAATCTTAAAGCGTAAGTGACTATAATTGAAATCTAGACATTGTTAGGCTAGGCATTATAAATTTGACACTAATTAAAATTAGAGAGAAAAAGCTAAAAAATTTACTCTAAACAAATTTAATTCATAAAATATTCCTAAAATAAAATCACCTAAAAATTAAATCTAACTAACAATGATGAAATAAAAAATTAAAAAAATAAAAAATTCTAAAAATTTTTATAAATAAACTCAAAATAAATTTCTAAAAACCACAAAAAATTGAGTAGGTGTTTATTATATATATATATATTTTAAATATTAAATACTAAAGAAAATAAATAATTATCCAAAAATTTTTTATTATTCTAAGACTTCCCGAGATATACCCTGTAAAGGGTTCTCATCGATACAAGGCGGTTGTGTATCGGTAAAATAATTTTCCTTTCAGGGAAAGAGTAGAAATAGCAAAACCGACCCCGAGAACAATATGACCCCGATATTCCTCACCGGATTAACATGTACTACACGCGATAGGTGCACTTGTCTCCCTTTCTTTAAAACTCGATTTCAACCCCTTTTTATATAAAAATAAATTAGCGTGCCCTGCCTTTCTCAATAAAACCACCATCTTATATAACACTAAAAATTACCCCACCTTCGCACACATAACAAAACTAGGGGCGCCGCGAGTTTTAACCATCAAATCTATTCATATATCTTTGATGAAGCTAATATATTTTACAAGGAGAAGGATTCTTCTACAAGAGATTTATTGTAGGTACCCCAATTGTGTGAGAAATTGGATGATTTAAACCTCACCAATTAGAAAAAGAGTTACTTTTTTTAGAATATATATTTTTAAATGTTTTATCTTCCGAACTTCCCAAGGGAAACCCGATAAAGGGTTCGCAAGGAACTAGATAAGATAGTGGTATTTAATCCACATTGCCCTTTTCGAGAGAGTTAGGTGGTGTAAAAATATTGTGACGTGGGTTTCTATTAAGAGCGTTAATATTTTTTGAATTTTTTTAATTTTTAAGAAATATGGAGAGAAAGAGAAATGATAAGAGTAATAGGTTCGTGATTTCGAATTATCAACAAAAGTTGCTCCCCAATAACGGCACCAAAAACTTGGTGTATGCTAAACGTGAAGAGAATAATAACTGAACTAGCAATCCAACTAGGCAAGTATACCTATCGAATTATAGTAAGGGGACACAAGTGTCGTATTAAAATATGGGAACCGTTGAGTAATCTTACTCACACGAAGACTAAAATCTTATCGAAGAAAATTTTAGGGTTGTTAACTAAATTAAAAGAAGACTACTCGAATAAAGAAAATCATGTGTACTTAACCAGAGACATAACAACTAGTGATTAAAATGAGGGGTTAAACAATGATAAAGAAAAGCAATCGATCGAGAATCACCTCTGCTTAAGTTGATCAAAACATGCGATAATAAACTCTAACTTAACGAGGCAAAGGACCTTGAATTTTGAGGTTCCTAAAGTATGAACACGCTTCTCACAAAGACATACACACCTGAGTTTAGGAAGGTCCGACCGAACTCTCATCCAAATCAGAGGCCTAAAGCTCCCTTTACGCTGTGAACCCCGCTATTGGACTTCACTCCAATCCGGGAGATTTAACGTTTGCCTCTCTAGAGCAGTGCATGTAACTCTCTTTAATCTTGAGTGTTTACTTGAAACTACGAGCCCCTCGGCTAGCTAATAGTGAAAACAAACATGTAAATTACATATCGATGATATAACTCCAAACAAGATTAATCAAGTATAAATCAAGGTCTAAACCTTACAAAAGAAAAGTAAACTAGAGCAACATAACTTAATCAACTCGAACCTCAGATCATCATGATCGAATGCAAGGTGGTTTAGTTACTCATGGTGAAGTGGAGGAAGAGAGATGAGTGGGAGTGCATGGAAACAAATAGAGATAAGTAAAAGTAAACAGACTTTATATTAAATCAAACAGAGAGCTTACAACTAGAAATAAAAGATATTACACTTGCAGGAAATGAAAAACTAAGCTAGCACTAAAAGTAAACTTCAAAAGAAATTCAAGAACTATTATAGAAGAGTAAAACAAAAAACAAAAAAACTGAAATGAGAAAAGGAGAGAGGAAGAAAAATAAGGAATAACTAAAAAGGCAGCACTTCCCCTCTCCAAAGTTCTATATTTTTTCAACACAAGGGGTGGGGATCTATTTATAGATTCTTAGAAGAGAAGGAAATGCCCACGCATCCAGCCGTGCAAGGGAGTAGACATTTGTATGAAATCTGGTGGGAAATTATGATTGCCTTGGTACGGGTGACGTGCATTTATGGAGGCAGCATGCTTTTGTGGAAAAATGGGACTTGTCTCTGGCAGCGGGGAAAGATCGATGAATGAAGGAGAGAGGGATAGACGAAATCAGAGGAGAATGAGGGAGAGCTCGATGAATGGAAAATAGAGAAGGTGGACGGTAGGTCGACGAACGGAGGAAAACGTCTTAGTCAGAAAGTGGACGGGTGGTCGATAAAATTGAACTGAATGCGAGGTCGATGAAATTTAACTGAAGGCGAGGTCGACAAACGGAGCAAAACGTTGAACGCAAAAAGTGGACGGGAGGTTGATGAAATTGAACTGAAGGCGAGGTTGAGGAACGTCGAACGCAGAAAGTTGATGGGAGGTTGAAGAAATTGAACTAAAGGCGAGGTCGATGAACGGAGGAAAACGTCGAACAAAGAAAGTGGACGGGAGGTCAACGAAATTGAACTGAAGGCGAGGTCGACGAAATTCGAATGCAGAAAGTGGACTGGAGGTCGACTAAATTGAAGGATTTCATCGAACGCAGAATGATTGCGGAGCTCGATGAAATTGGCTGAGTTCGACAAAAAGGGGGAGCTTGACGAAAAGGCTGAGTTCGACGAAATTGGCTGACCTCAATGAAAAGGCTGAAAAACTACAAACCTGTAAAAGAAAGAAAACAATCATTAGTGTTATTAATATATAAAATAGGAGGTCAAAATAAAGCTTTAAAAGATATGATTTTTATAATAAAAACTTGAAATTACCCTAGTAGTTTAAACTACAAAACGTATTATGATACATCAACTATAGAGAATTCAACAATCTATTAGAGAAGAACATGTATCTGATTCCACGGAGTGATAACACGTTCAATCAGCTAGTTGGATCAATGGTTAACCAAAGCCTGAGTTTAAGTCTGGCTATTACAAGTGGGAATTCAGGGACGTGACACCCCCCAAGTTGGCGTGTAGAAAACGCTACGATCACTATGAGTCCACGATACTGTCGATTGGGCGGATGAATGTGACATCGGTCTTTATGGACTGATTACCTTATGCTTTTGAGGTGTTCTTAGACCTATTTATGTCATCTTGATTGACGATATATTATTGTACACTCAACTAAATTATCACGAAATGATGGTTTGGCATACCCTATGAAAGAACAAACTCTAAGCCAAGTTCTTAAAGTGTGAGTTCTGGCTATCATCAGTGGGTTTCTTATCCATGCCGGTAGTGATGTAGGTACTGTAGTAGATCCTGCAAAGATAGTTACAATATAGGAGTGACCTGTGTTGTCTATTGTAGCAAAGTCAGAAATTCGTTGGACTTGCTGGCTACTGTTCGCGGATAGCCTTACCTCTCCCCACACTAACGAGGAAAGATCAGAAGTTCTTTTTGATGCCGGAGTGCGCACGAGCTTTTAAAAAGTAAAAAAATTTTATGGCCACAACACTTATTTTGAGTCTACCTTATGATTTGGGGGCTAGTATATAGTGATGCAGCAGGGAGCGACTTTGGCTGTGTGCTTTTTAGTTTGGAAAAGCAATAGCTTATGGCTCAGGCAAGTTGAAAGTGCACAAGCAGGAATATCCAGTATACGACGTGCAGTTAATGGTTGTAATTTTGCACTTGCACTGTGGCACCACTATATAAATGGAGTGAAATTGGGCGTCTTCCCGGACCATAAGAGCCATAAGGATATAAATTTATGTCATCAAAGGTGGGTGGAGGTTAGTTCCTTAGGGACTATCCCTTTGATAATCATTACACTCCTGAGAAGGGACATATAGTCGCAGATGCCTGGAGACGTAAAACTCATGCAAGCGCGAGGGGAGTATAAATACGTTAGGAATGTCTAGTCCAAGTGTTGGAAATTGTAGACATTTATTGTAATGATAAGAGTACCACGACAAATGCGTGCCTGAACTGTACGGAGGTACATTATGACCTTACGGACAAGGTTTGACATATAATGGAACTTGTGATTAGTATAAAATGCTATGCAGAGGATGGGTTAAATTCCAATTTCCCCTTAGATGCTTGCCTTTAAAAAAAAGGAGTATAGTTGAGTGTGCATTCTTAAGACATTCCCAAGGTGGGTAAGCTACGCGAGGAATTGATAGGTGAAGTACGCTTCATGAAATACTCAATTCACCCAGAGAGCACAGAGATGTGCATGAACTCAATCTGGTACATGAGTTCGATGATTCTCTCTTTCTTAATCTTCTCTTCTGCTACTGCATGACCCGCGGAAATCTGTCATATATTTTGGTCTTGGACCACGAAATTGAGCATACTCTTCGGAGAAGATCATGATTTCAAGGTCCTACTCTCCAACTGCTGATTGAGGATTCCAAGACTATTTTCTACTACAAGAATGGAAGTGCCTATCGTAGAAGAAGCCATGCATAAGCCTATGTCAGATTATGCACGACCGAAACTAGAGGGTATAGAATCAATCATACTTTGCCCTGCTATAGCTAATAATAACTTTGAACGTAGCCTAGCATAATTTAAATGGTGCAGCAGTATTTTCAATATGACGGACTTCAAGATGAAGATCTGAATGCGCATATAGCTAGATTTCATGATATTGGTGACACCTTTAAAATCAATGGTGTTACTGAAAGTCAATCTAGTGTCAACTACCTTCACCTATGGGGGGATAGGTGATTTGCAGTCTTTTTGCGGAATTAAAAATAAACCTGCATAAAAAAACAAAATACGCACAACACAGAAACACACAAGCAGTTATAGTGGTTCCCCGAATTGGGTACGTCCACTCTCCCCCTTCGACCTATCTCCCAACAAGGGACGACTCGGTCACTTCACCAACAGGATTGAAATCCAATCCTCTCACTATGGAAGAAACCCTTCCACCCAAAGGAGTCACTACTCCTCCACCACGGGTTGCACCCAACCCTTACAATGAGGAAACAAAGTTCCTTTACAACAAAAGTAAAAATAGAATGTACAAAAATACAAAATACGTTTGGAGCACTTGGTGTCCCTCTTCGTTCGATGAAGCGTTCTTGAATAAGACGAAGAGTCCACGACCTAAGCACTCTCTTAGAGAGGATCTCCTCGAGATCGGCGGCGGCAAGGATTGCAGCGGCGATGCTTTATAGATCCAAACTTCTTAACGAAGCTAGCAAGGTCTACCAACGATCTTATTTGGATCGATCGTCTCAATCGATTCGGAAGGGGAAGGTATTCTGGTTCAACAAACCAAGAGACAAAGGATCTCAAGAAAGAAACATGAGACGCGTTGCTTGGCTAAGTTTCTGTTGCCGGGAGATCAAGAAGAATCCAAGACCAACGGCAGCGACAACCTCTCGAGCGGCGACGGCGGCGGAGGAGATTTCGCGATTAGCTAGGTCACGCGAGGTGGCCGACTTGTTCGTTTTCTTCACTACTTCTTACGTTCAAAATAGGAGAGTATTTATACTGTAGATACTCCTTTATGACCATTGTGGGCCCCACAAGACGAAACCCTAATTCCGGTTCAAACAGTGCCTGAGTACATGGTCCAGTCCAGCGAGCCAACGGAATTCGCCTAAGGAAAATTCGGCGGGAATCATTGGTGATTCTCGGCGAATCGGCGAGAATCACTTATGATTCCTGTCAAATTATCCTTGGAAGAATTCTAGCTGAAAAGCAAGCCATCTAGAGAGAATCGGCGAGAATCACAATCCATTCTCGACAAATCGGCGAGAATGCAAAGTCATTCTCAACGATTCGGCGAGAATCACTTAGTGATTCTCGTCGATTCTGCCATAGCTAAATTCTAGACGGTGTTGAGACAGCCGAATGAATTCGGCGAGAGTAGGCTAGTGATTCTCGACGATTCGTCGAGAATCACTAGTTATTCCCGTCGAATCGGCGAGAATCACTTAGTGATTCTCGTCGAATTTTCCTTAGACAATTTATCGTCTATCTTCCCGTGAGCTGGTATTTGACCCATTTTTGCTCCTTGTCTGCTCTTGATCTATCTAATACCTGTACTTGAACATAAGTACACTCCAATAGAGAGTGTGCACGTAAGCCAAAACACTGATCTGCTCAACGAGGGATTACGTTGCACAGACCCGTGTATATTGACCTACTGCACCCTAACATTGCTGTGTACTTAGCGTGGAATAACTGCAAGCACAACTTGAAGAGAAATGATCAAATACATTGTGAATTCATCTTAGCTTGACAGGGGCTTCCTCAAATCCAGGTAATTGTGGATACAATACCCAACAATCTCCCCCTATTTGAAGAAGCAAAAATCCTACTAGCTAAGATGAATACCACCAACCAAAGAATAAACACAGTAAACTAAGAGGGATAAGACACAAAGAAATAAAGGCAAACTGAACAATACTTGAGTCAATCATGAAATCATATATATATATATATATTTACAAGAATTATTCATATGACAACATGAAAAGATAAATATGCAATAAGAAATGGATAAGCAAAAGTCCTAAGCCTATTTCTCCTCAGCTATTTCATCCTTCAGTTGTTGAGCCAAGTGCTCCTGCTCTGTCTCTCAAAGTATTCTTTGGGATTTGGATAGTATCTGGGAGGAGGAGCTTTATTTGCCATGGTGTTGGACCTGAAAAAGATGTTCCTTTTAGCTTCATTTGTCTTGTGCAACTCCCACTCATACTGACTGTATACATCATTCCGATCGATTTCCCCCTTTTGCTGTAGCATAAAAGTATCCAAAATAATACTCCTCGATACAGGACTCCATCTTTCGTTTCTCACTTCATCCTCCTTCAATCTTACTTTCTTTTCAGTTGGAGTTCCTTTGGATGTCCTTTCTTGGAGTTTCCTCTTTCCTTTAGCTTTTGTTAGGGCTTCTTGGTAAAACATGGTACTACGTACAACTCTGGCAGCAGCCCTAGCAGCCTTTTTAGTCTCAGCCTCACTAAGTGGAACTTCTTCAACACTTACTTCTTCGTCAGCAGCAGTATAAACCTCCTACGGAGGGGCAGCTGGAACGTGAATGCCTGAAGCCTGTTGAACTAACCAGTGACAACTTTCAAAAACATATTTATTGGATTGATCAAAGTTGTCAATTATTATCTGTTGAAGCCCTGCCATCTTAGCTTTATAATCTTCCTCTCCCTTTTTGGCTTCGAGGGCAATTGAGTTTGCATAAGTGTGCAATGACTCATCGATGTGCTGCACAGTCGTTGTAAACTCAGTCAGCAGGGTTTTTTGATTTGTTTTTAGAATCACCATGTTGGCATCGAATTTCTTGATGTTGTCGGCCACAACATGAGCATTCGTATTTAATACTGCCAGATCGGTCGTATTTTTCTAAAGCCCTTGCATGAGAAGTGTGACAGCAGTGCCGGCCTCTGTGTACTTAGCATTAAACATTTGTTCCATCAGATCCATCTTGTGATTGATTTCCACAACATTTTTCAGCATTAGCGCCTCAGATTTCTTAATTCTTTTTAATACTATGTTGTGTGATTTCTCAAAAGAATCTTTGAGTTCATCCACTATCCCTCGAATGATGTTCACGGTGAGATTTGCTAGATTTGGTCGTAGTGGATAATCCTGAGGCAGGCCTTGGTCTTCTTCTTCAGCAGAATTACTGGGGGAGCTTGATATGTGCACAGTCTCCAATGGGGGAATATGGGCAGTCTCTGTAGTTTTCTCAGGAATGCTTATCATCCTTTGCTTAGAGGACTCCCCCTCCATTGTTGCACCAGATTTCTTAGGAACTTCCACTGGAGCCCGGTCCTCAAAGGGGACTTCAATATAATCCTGTGGCTCCACCATCTCCACCATCTCCCTCAAGATTGTTTCATTTTAAACCACATCCACCTCTTCTTCATTGTCAAGTGCAACATTGTCCAAGGCTTCCTCATCTACCTCTTCATCCCCCAGATCAGTGGCCAGGGTATCAACTGCATCTTTGGCTATCTGAGAGATATCAGAAATAACATCAGTAGGAGCAAGTACTGAGAGATTTTTCCTGTGAGTTCCAGTCGCAATAGGTAGAGGCTCCTCCTCGGTTCCTACAGGCAGCAGATCAGGAACTTCACTGCGTTCAGCCACGAGATCTTCTAGAGTTCTATTGTCCTCATTCCCATGGGACTCAGCCAGGGATTCATCATGTTCCTCAGCAACGGCTGCTTGACCAATTATTCTTTCCCATCTATCAAAAACACTTGAATCAATTTTCTTCAGGTAGTGTAGAGGAAATCCCTTACTCATATCGAACCTGTCTCCATCTAGCTGGTTTAGAAACAGGCTGATGATTCTTCCAAAACTTGGGGTTCCCAGAGTATCTTTTATTTTCTCAAACAACATAGCTCCCCAGTTGTATCTCTTTCGAAAGACTATAGCCGCCAAGATCTTTAACATATCTCCAGAGATATGATCGTGGGAGCCTAGATTGCAGATCAGGAATTTCCTAACAATATCCGACAGCAGCTTCCCTTCCTCATTCATTTCCTTTCTCTTGATCGATTTGGTTCCTCGAGCTAGTCCACAGAATAGAAGAGTCCTGGCTCGATCCTCTTCCTCCAGATAATCATCTTGATTAGAACTGGAGAGCTGCAAATATTGTGTCAGTTTTCCTGCTGTCATCTTGATCCGTACACCGGCAATCTTACTCTTGATCGCTGTATCTTCGTGTCGTAGCCTTGCCGTTGTAAAGAACTCCAGCACCTCCTTATCCAGAATTTTGCAAGGATGCTCAAGGATGAATGTAAGTTCGGCCTCTTCAAGCATGAGGATAATATTCCTGAACTCATCGGAGGTATAAGAGAAGCCTGTCCGAACCAGTTCACTTGCAGTGATGAGTCCTGCAGTGGTTCTAGGAGCCATTGCAAACCTTAACAGGATATGTTCAAGTGTCTAACCTTATCAGTACTTCTAGAATAGGACCTACACTTAGACACGAAACTTCAAGGAAGAGGGAAACATACCCTAGCGCCGACCGGTTTGGCGGGGCAACGGCGACTGAAAGGCATGAAACCGATGGGATCGCGACAAGATCCTTACATCCTTAGGATAACGGAAGCACGGAGAAGTGATGGAGAGCACCGGGCGATCGAAGCACGGGGAGCTTTCGCACGATCGATGGGAAAATGTGAGGAGTCTGGGAAGTGGACGGGATGCTCTAGGGGATTCGTCGGGATTTCAGTGATTTCGGAAGGTGAAGAGTCCTTCGGGATTTTCTATTTATTTCTTCCGAACCGGGGAAGTCGACCGGATTTTATATACAACTCCAAGTTGCATGTTAATTTTGTTACACCCAAGTTAATTACCATGGCATGTTAATTTCAAGCCTTTTCCCCCAAGTTATTTCTTGATCATGAAACCTCGACCGAGTTGAACAATACATAAGCCCTATACGTAATTCCAGAGTAATTCTAGGTGAAAGATTGTAATATTTTGTTACACCCACTGGCATGCGTTCTTTAATTTCAAATGGGCTTATTTATGCCTATTGAGATTCATTTTCAACTCTAAATGTAACTAAAAGGAATTCTTCAGATTGTACCTAAGGGTCATTTAAAAGTTTTGTTCTGTCATCAAGTGTGTGAACATATATGTGTATATATACATATAACCATTTACTTTTAGAGTAAGAATTTACAAATTCGTGTGGATATATGAGTATGTATATATATATGTAAACATCAATATAATATGACTCAAGTATCGAAACTGAACGCGTGTACCTAGGATCATAAAATTGATCATTCAGATCTTCTATTTCAGGAACACAAGGTGTCCAATTTATGTAGGCCATTGTAGTTAGCACTGCTCTAATCCCAAATACTTGTTCCATGTCATTCTTGGAACATCTCATGCCTAGTTTCCATCATATTTACAGGAACATAGACTATCCTGCGAAAAAGAATTACCCTACCTTAGGAACCCAATATGTATTGGGTCTTAGGTTCTTGTCAGCATAAAATATCGAATGCCTTCCTACAGTAATCCTGTCAGGAAGGCTAGCTCTGCCCAGAGGAAGTGGACATACCCTTGCCCTTGGTACAGAGGGATTGTGCCAACAATCTATGGCAAAGTGACCCACCTTGCCACAGCACCAACAAACAGGAATGTTGTATCGCCGTTTCTGACCTGATCTACTGACTGAGGTGGTCATGATCTTGGGTCTAAACGGGACCGGGCAGGTTCTGCTCACAAATTTGCCCTTTCCACCGAGACACGAGGGAGGGTGGATAGAGAGCATGTGGTGAGTGTCATGAGGCCTGGGAGGTGGTGCCTTCCTTTCAGTCAACACACATCCGGGGGCCCCATGGGTACTTACTACATGTTTCCCAACCCCCCTTTCCTATGTCTTGGGGTGGTAAGAGATGTAGTGAGAGCTAGTTCCTGCAGATTCATGACGAGTTGGGGCTGAGGCCGAGAATACAAAGGGTTCAGGATGAGCCTTGGGTATTCTCTCATGGGTAGCCATGACAGCTCTTGCACTGTTGGTATTTTCACCTGAGGTCCGATCACTCTTGAAGTTACCAAGGTTGTTCCTGTGGTCATACCTGAAAGCATAATGTGTGCCATTCCTACTCGGGGTGGGGGGCCCGAACGCAGTTTCCCCATTTCTCCATGAATTAATTATTTGGGAGATCCACCCATTTTCTGCTTTTCTTTTGATAGCATCTATCTTGGAAAAGTTAGAAACTTTCCTCTTATCGGTCTCTAGACGACTCTCTAGATCCGAGATCTTTGTGTCCTTTACCTTAATGGATTCCAATAGGAGATTCATCAAGTTCCTTAGCTGAGCAATCTCCTTAGTTTGTTCCTCAATAAGTAAGTTGATCTTCTGAAGGGCACTCTCAAGGGAATCAAGATTTTCAATCTTTTGATTGAATCTATCCATATCCCTTGCATCACTGGAAAGACAACCCTCTTAACTATTCCTGTCTTCAGGAATTTCAAGAGGAGAGGAGCATGATGACGAGGTTACCTGCTCCTGACTTTGTTGTTCAGAGTTAGCGTTCAAATTGGCAGTGACTGTTGTGTTGGCTTCATCAAAACTGCCTTCCTCAAATTCTTCTTCAGTCTCGGACATGGACACAGGAGCCCTGATACTGAGAGATTGGTCATGACCTTCATCTTCAGAAATGAGGACCCCCATGCATGCTTCATCCTCTTACTAGCAACTGGTTTGAGCTGTCTCCGATCCCTCCATGAGGTCTGAGATTGTGTGCCACATTGACTTTACAGTCTTACAGTTGTCCAATCTAGAGCGAGATGGTCTAGACCAGACATTAGTGATGATCTGACGAATCACATTGTCCATGTTGAACAGTGAGAGTTCGGTCTCAGACATCTCTTTGGGACTTTTGGGGATTTGGAGATCCTTTCCAGAGCCGGAAGCCTTCATGGGAATGAAGGGACCCTCTTCCAAGATGAGTGATGCTTGAGGGTCAATGGCCTCTAGATGAAACGACACTCTCATCTTCAAGATAGGATAATACTCCTTTGTGCATGCCGGGATTCTTAGGGGAGAGACCTCAGAATACAACTCCATGCTTGAGTCTGATCTTCTTGTTGACACTAGAGGCAGGATTCTACTCAAGGTGTTAACCTTTTTGAAGAGTAACCTCCCTCTGATACCACTTGAAAGTCAATCTAGTGTCAACTACCTTCACTTATGGGCGGGATAGGTGATTTGCAGTCTTTTTGCGGAATTAAAAATAAACCTGCACAAGAAAACAAAACACGCACAACACAGAAACACACAGACAGTTATAGTGGTTCCCTGATTTGGGTACGTCCACTCTCCCCCTTTGACCTATCTCCCAACAAGGGATGACTCGGTCACTTCACCAACAGGATTGAAATTCAATCCTCTCACTATAGAAGAAACCCTTCCACCCAAAGGAGTCACTACTCCTCCACCACGGGTTGCACCTAACCCTTAAAATGAGGAAACAAAGATCCTTTACAACAAAAGTAAAAATATAATGTACAAAAATACAAACTACATTTGGAGCGATTGGTGTCCCTCTTCGTTCGATGAAGCGTTCTTGAAGAAGACGAAGAGTCCACGACCTAAGCACTCTCTTGGAGAGGATCTCCCCGAGATCGGCGGCGGCAAGGATCGCGACGGCGATTCTTTGTAGATCCAAACTTCTTAACAAAGCTAGCAAGGTCTACCCACGATCTTATTTGGATCGATCGTCTCAATCGATTCGGAAGGGGAAGGTATTCCCGTTCAACAAACCAAGAGACAAAGGATCTCAAGAAATAAACGTGAGACACGTTGCTTGGCTATGTTTCTTTTGCCGGGAGATCAAGAAGAATCCAAGACCAACGGCGGTGACAACCTATCGAGCGGCGACGGCGGTGGAAGAGATTCCGCGATTAGCTAGGTCACCCGAGGCGGCCGACTTGTTCATTTTCTTTGCTACTTCTTACGTTTAAAATAGGAGAGTATTTATACTGTAGAATACTCCTTATGACCATTGTGGGCCCCACAAGACGAAACCCTAATTCATGTTCAAATAGCGCCTGTGTACATGGTCCGGTCCAGTGAGCCAACGGAATTCGCCTAAAGCAAATTCGGCAGGAATCATTGGTGATTCTCGACGAATCGGTGAGAATTACTTATGATTCCCATTGAATTCTCCTTAGAAGAATTCTAGCTGAAAAGCAAGCCATCCAGAGAGAATCGGCGGGAATCACAATCCATTCTCGACGAATCGGCGAGAATGTAAAGTCATTCTCGACGATTCGGCGAGAATCACTTAATGATTCTCGTCATTTCTGCATTAGCTAAATTCTAGATGGCATTAAGACAGCCGGATGCATTCGGGGAGAGTAGGCTAGGGATTCTTGACGATTCGTAGAGAATCACTAGTGATTCCCGTCGAATCGGCGAGAATCACTTAGTGATTCTCCTCGAATTTTCCTTAGACGATTTTTCGTCTATCTTCCCGTGAGATGGTCTTTGACCCATCCTTGCTCCTTGTCTGCTCTTGATCTATCTAAGCCCTGTACTTGAACATAAGTACACTCCAATAGAGAGAGTGCACGTAAGCCAATACACTGATCTACTCAATGAGGGATTACGTTGCATAGACCCGTGTATATTGACCAACTGCACCCAAACATTGGGGTGTACTTAGCATGGAATAACTGCAAGCCCAACTTGAAGACAAATGATCAAATACATTGTGAATTCATCTTAACTTGACAGGGGCTTCCTCAAATCCAGGTAATTGTGGATACAATACCCAATAGTTACAAATGATTCTATTAGGCTAAGACTCTTCCCTTTCTCCCTAAGAACCAAGGCTAAGTAATTATTGAACACTCTACCAAAAGTAGCATCACCACCTGGGATCAACTAACTGAAAAATTTCTGGCGAAGTATTTTCCGCCAGCTAAAACCCAAAAACTTAGGAACAATATTTCTCCCATTGGACAAATAGAATTTGAAACCTTGTATGAAACCTGGGAAAGGTTTAAAAAACTCTTAAGATGATGCCCCATCACGCGCTGCCTATATGGTTGCAGGTACATACATTTTATAACGGGCTAAATCAAAGCACAAAGTAAATGATAGACGCAGCTTCCGGTGGTACCTTAAACCACAAAACCCCAGAAGTAGCTCTTGAACTTTTCGAGTAGATGTCCATGAATACTTATTAGTGGAATGTGCCTAGGTCCCTCCCAAACAAACCTGCAGGTATCTTTGAAGTAGATAACATCTCCCAGCTAGGTCTGTAAATGGAAGTATTAAGTAAAAAGATAACAAAGATGACTGCTGCCTCCGCCCCTTAGGTATGGGAATCTACAACTCCTGCTCCCGAACAATTGGATTATGTTAATAATATGCCTATAAACACTTTTCATAATTTTTTTACTATTAATTTTCCTGCTCCAGGTTTTGCTTTTCCGAATAGTTATAATCCCTCTTTACGGAACCACACGAACTTTTTGTGGAGTAATCCCTCGAACACAATGCGCCCGCAACCATAAAAGGATTTTTAGCACCACCGCCAACCCCTCAAAATTTTCCAAAACCTCTAAGTTTGGAGGAAAGTTTTTGAAAATATATGAATATTATTTAAGTTACTAAAAGAACCCTAGCCGGGACCATTAAAAGTTTAGAAAATCAAGTAGAATAACTCGCAAAAAATATTTTTTAGCGACCGGCCGTGTCTCTTCCTTCTAACTCCGAGCCCAATCCGAGATAGCAAGCGAAAGGTATAACTCTTCGGAGTGGGAAGCAAGTTTCTGGTATGGTTAGCGAAGAGCCTGAGGCAAGCTCCACCTCCATTTTAAGAAATCAACCCTCCACTGAGAAATTTTTTATCATTTTACCCTATACTAAAGAAAAAGTTATTACCCCTCCCTCTATTTTAGAAGAAGATCTCATTCCACCACCCATCTTTAAAAATGATCCAACTCTACCATACCCTTTCGAACTTAACAAGCAACGTCAGGAAGATTAGTACTCCCGCTCCTAGAAATATTTAAGAAAATCCACGTAAATCTAACCTTCCACGAAGCAATCTCCCAAATGTTGAAGTACGCTAAGTACCTTAAAGAACTCCTGACTAATAAAAAGAAGTTAGAAAACAAAATCACATATCACACTAAAGGGCCAGTTCTCTATAGTCTTAACAAATTGTTTACCAAAGAAGATCAGTGATCCGGGTAGTTTTTCTATACTGTGTGTCTTTGGTGATCTTTTTGTCAAGCATGCATTGGCCGACTTAGGTGCAAGTATCAACATGATGCCCCTTTTGTTATTCAAGAATTTAGGGATTGGTAGCCTCAACCTAATATGCTTGAGTATCAAGCTCGCTGATAGATCAGTTAAATACTCATTAGGAATTGTGGAGGATGTCATAGTTAAAGTCTATAAATTCATCTAGCTTCCCGATGGATTTCGTTATATTTGACATCGAAGATTACATCGAGGTTCCCTTGATCCTTAGTTGACCCTTCCTTGCCACTTCCCGAGCTATCATTGACGTAAGCAATGGTAAGATATTCCTACGAGTAGGCGATAACGAAGTGACCATCTCTATAACCCCATCAATGAAGAAATCTTTAGAGAATGACGACTCCTATTTTTTTAGATGCCTTAGGTGAAGAATCTTCCTACTTCCTTTCTGAAAGTGAAAATAAATTTTCAGATTTTTTTTCTTCCTCTACTCTTCCAATTGAATCTCTACAAGAAGCCGCCATGGCCACTATCTCCACCCCTTTAAATTTTTGGTATAAATAAAAAGTCTACGAAGACATTGTTTTGGAAAAAGAAAGAATTTCAAAAACATCATATGAAGAACCCTTACCCTGGAATTAAAGGAACTACCCAAACATCTTAGGTATGCCTTCTTAGAAAAGGACTCCAAGCTACCAGTAATAGTTTCGGCCTACCTGACTGAACTACAAAATGATAAGCTCCTACTAGTATTACGTAAAAATCACCGAGCTATTGCCTGGCAGATATCTGATATCAAGGGCAAAAGCCCATCTTTCTGCACCCACAAAATCCTAATGGAAGATAATTCGTGTAATTCAATCCAACCTCAGCGCCGTATAAATCCAAATATAAAAGAAGTCGTAAAGGTCGAGGATATGAAACTGTTAGACACAGGAATTATCCTATTTCTGATAGTAAGTGGGTTAGCCCTGTCTAGGTAGTGCCAAAAAAAGAGAGGGATAATTGTAATTAGTAATGAAAATAATGACTTAATCCTTACACGGACGGTGACATTGTTGAAAATGCGTGTTGACTATCGTAATTTAAATGCCACCACCCGCAAGGACCACTTCCCCTTGCCGTTCATCGATCAAATTTTAGAGTATTATCCAGCCATAGCTTTTACTGTTTTCTCGATGGTCTCTCGGTGTACTTTTAAACCCGCATCTCTCCCGAGGACAAGGAGAAAACAATGTTTACTTGTCCCTTCGGCACCTTCGCTTACCAAAGAATGTCGTTTGGATTATGCAATGCGGCAGCTACATTCCAGATATATATGGTCGCTATCTTCGACAAGTAGGCAGAAATCATTATGGAGGTATTTATGGATGATTTCTCCGTGTTCGGCGATGCCTTTGATAGTTTCTTAGAAACCTCGAAAATGTCTTTGAAAGATGAGAAGAAAGTAACCATGCACTAAATTGGGAAAAAGTCAATTTTATGGTGAGGGAAGGATTAAATTTTGGTCATAAGATTTCTGCGAGAGGAATTGAAGTAGATATAGCTAAGATAGAAGTTATCGAGAAGCTTCCACCGCCAACGAACGTAAAAGCTATAAGAAGTTTTCTAGGACACGCTGGTTTCTACCACCTCTTTATAAAAAACTTCTCCAAAATCACCAAACCCCTTACTCATCTTCTGGAAAAAGATGCCCCGTTTATTTTTGATGACCTTTGTCTATCTGACTTTGAATTAATAAAAGAAAAGTTAATTAATGCCCCTATTATGATAGCTCCGGTGCGGGACCTTACCTTTTAAATTATGTGTGATGCGAGTAGTTTCGTAGTGGGAGCCGTACTAGGACAACGAATATCTATACAATTCCACCCAATATATTATGCAAGTATAACACTTACATCGGCCCAAGATAATTATACCAAAACCGAGAAGGAGCTCCTAGCTGTTGTTTTCGCTTTTCATAAATTCCGTCCTTATACTATGCTTTCCAAAATTATCGTTTTTACGGATCACTTGCCCCTAGAGTATCTTCTTGATAAGACGGATACCAAGCCGCGCCTGATTAGCTAGGTCTTACTCCTCCAGGAGTTTGACTTAGAAATCCGTGATAAGCGAGGAGCCGAGAATTTGGCCACCGACCATCTCTCATGATTAGATAATGCATATATAAAAAAATTAGATGAAAAATCATTTCATGATTTCTTCCCCGATAAGAAGCTGCTTTTAATTAACACATCCCCTTCTCCTTGGTTTGCACACATTGTTAGCTATTTAGTGGCTCATGTACTCCTAAAAGAGTTCTCCTCTTAACAAAAGAAGAAATTCTTTTCTAAGTTGAAGAAATATTTTTGGGAGGACTCGCATCTTTTCCGAGTCTTTGCGGACCAAGTATTAAGGAGATGTGTCTCTTTTGATGAAGAATTAAATATTTTAAAACATTTGCATGAAGGACCGACTGGTGGTCACTTTCAAGCTGCTCGCTCCGCTCACAAAGTTCTTTGCGCGGGTTTTTACTAGCCTAGCCTGTTTAAAGACGCGCAAACCTTTGTGAGTAGGTGTGATAGTTGCCAACAGTCGGGAAATATTTCCAATAAAAATGAAAAGCCGCAAAATTATTTCCTTGACTGCAAAGTTTTGGACATCTGGGAAATTGATTTTGTTGGCCCACTTCCTTCTAGCTTCTGGAATAAGTTTATTTTAGTTACTGTAGATTATGTTTCACAATGGGTCGAAGCCCAATCTCTTCCAACAAACGATGCCCGAGTCATATTTATGTTTTTGAAACAAATTATTTTCTCAATTCGGCACGCCACGAGCTATCGTTAGCGATAGGGGTTCACATTTCTGTAATACGTAGTTTTCAAAAATTCTTATTAAATGCAGCCTTACGCATAAGCTTTCAACTTCCTACAAGCCCCAAACAAACAGACAAGTCGAAGAAGTGAACAGAGAGCTAAATTTTTTTTTATAAAATACTGTTTCCACCTCTAGAAAAGACTGGTCAACCAAAATAAACGATGCTCTATGGGCCTACCGTACAGCGTATATAACAGCCATCAATTATACGCCGTATCGGTTGGTTTATGGAAAACCGTGCCATTTACCCGTAGAATTAGAACACCGTGCTTTTTGGGCCTTAAGGTTTTTGAATTTCGATCCTCACTCTGTCAGTGACCTTAGAAAATTTCAACTTAACGAACTCGACGAGTGGCACTCTTACACATATGAAAAAAACAAATATTGTAAAGAGCGGACGAAGCATTTTCATGACAAGCACCTAAGGCACCCAAAAACATTCAAGCCGGATGACCAATTCTTTTTTATAATTCACGATTATACTTATTTCTGGGCAAGTTAAAGTCACGATGGTCTTGGCTTTTTACTGTTAAAGAAGTTTTTCCGTATGGAACAATTTTAATTTCAGACCCTGATAAGGGTGAGTTCAAAGTGAAGGGTCAGCGTCTTAAACATTATTTCTGTAGTGATGTCAGTCCAAACTGTATTAATTTTATTCTGCATGATCTAAACTTTAACTAGCTTAAGACTTTTTATTTCTGTTAAAAACTTTAAATATTATTTTGAACAAATTATTTTTGGACAATATTATTTTGTTGTTTCGAGCTCAAATGACATTTTAAACAAAGGGCGGTTTTATGAGTGATACAGCGATTCGCAACAGCAAAGAGAGAGGGTTAGAGAGAGGAGAAGAGAAAGTGGATGTGGTGGTTGAAAATATTCTCCGATTCTATATCCGATAAAGGCAAGCGTACCTTATCGGTTATAGTATAGGATACTAAAGATTAGTATCAAGGTCGTATTTCCCTGGGGCGTAATGACTACTTCTACTCAAAGGAGAATGCTATTATTTTATCAATTTAAATTTCTATTAAATGTTAAACTAAAAACAGGAATTAAAATACTAAAATAAAAAGAAAACTAACTACTTGCAGGATAAAAAGAGTTAGAGGTAATAATAAAGATGCGCACTCGATTCAAGAATCACCTCGGCTACAGACGATTAAGAAAATGCGATAGAAAATCTGAACTTAATAGGATAAAGGTCCTTGACCGTGGAGGTTCCTAAAGCTTGAACACGATTCTCTCGAAGTCGTGCCCAACTGAGTTTAGGAAGGTCCGACCGACTCTCGTCTAAATCGGAGGCCTAAAACTCGCTTTACGCGTTGAACCCCACTATTGGATTTTACTCCAATCCGGGAGATTTGGACGTCTGCCTCTCTCGAGGGGTGCGTTCAACTCCCTTTACTCTTGAATGCTCACTTCATTCTTTCGGCCTCTCGGCTAGCCCAGAATGAAAGCAAAGGCGGAGAGTATATATCAAAAATATACCTCCAACCCGTGATTAATCAAGAGTAATTCAAGGCCCTAACCTAAAAAGAAAAGATTAATTAAAACATCATAACTTAATCGCTCTAACCTCGGATCATCAAGATCGAGTACAAGGAGGATTAGTTAATCATAATGGAGTGGAGGAGGGGGGGATGAGTAGTAAAGCATATAAAAGGAACACTAGTAAAGGAAGAGCACTTATATTAATTAAAAGGAGCAAGTTACACTAATGAAATTGAGATAACAAGTGCATGAATTAAAGTCCTATTCTGGCCCAACAAGTAGCACTAAGCAAGAGCAAGATTACAACAAAATCTAAAACAAACTAAGATTAAACTAGGGTTTAAACAAAAATTACAAAAAGAGGGAGAGAGAGAGAGAGAGAAAAAGCATAAAAAAGATGAAGAACTAAATGGGCAGCACCTCCCCCTCTCCCCAAAAGCTTGCTGAAATGAAGAGGGGGGGTCTCTATTTATAGATTTTTTTCTCGGGTCGGTCACGCCCTCCGACACGCCCTAGGGGGGGCGTGTCAGGGGGCGTGACAAGTACGGATTTGACCTCATGAGCTGAATTCTGGCGGGAATGATGATTATTTCGGTACGATGGTGGTCACGCCCTAGGTCACGCCCGTGACAGGGGTGCGTGACAGGCGTGTCATGTCAAATTCAGCAGTCGCAGGTCTATCAGACGTCGAAATCGGGGCAGTCACGCCCCAGGTCACGCCCATGACATGGGGCGTGACAGTACTGTTGCGTGCAGCTGTGTACAAAGCATTGAAGGAGGCGCAGACTTAGGGCAGAGGGCGACACACTCCGTGTCGCGCCCGGTGACACGCCCGGGGAGGGCGTGTCGGTGGGGCGTGACAGGGGATTCTTTGGCGGGAAATTCACCTGGCGGCTTTCAACATCGGGAGCAGGTGACACGCCCTGAGTCATGCCCGGGGAGGGCGTGACAAGGGGACGTGTCAGGGGATTTTTTCCTGGAAATTGTCTGAAACCTGCAAAAACAGAAAATAAATATTATTTATAATATTTACATAAAAAGAAGCAAAAAATAACATAAAGAAAGAGATTTAAAACGAAAATAACATATTTTTACCCAAATAAATTAAGCTAAAATATGCATCATCAAATTCCCCCATACTTATTATTTTGCTTGTCCTCAAGCAAAGACTACGAGTTAGAGAAAATAAAAAGGATTAATTGAAAAGTTTAAAAATGCTATAAACGAGTAAGACGGGAATTTATAGGTAGAGAAATTTTTGAAAAAGAACCGAAAAGTCTTACTTTAACTTAGCACAGAATTTTATAAATTTTACTAAGTATAAAAACAAATCATCCCAAATTTTTACAGAATTAAAACTTAATAAAGTAATGAGTAAAAAGCGCATTGAGTCACTACTAAAGTCTAAGAGACAAATTAAAACCACAGTCAATCAAGACAAAAATTCAATATTTCTATCAAAAATACTTACTCAATCTAGTTTCTCGCTACTATACTAAAAAGTAAACGTAGAAAGCATGAATCATTAGGGCTTTAATTAGGCGTATAGTTAGGCTTAGGTTTTTAAGGGCGCGATATTCAAAAAGATAAACACGAGGGATATTTGCACACTTAAAACAAAAAGAAAATGAGCTTTGCCAAAATAAAACTAGCCAAAATAAATACTTTTCTTTTCTTTTCTTTTACCTTTTCTTTTTTTTCACTTATTTTCATCATATTTTTCAATTTTTTTTATACTTATAACTTTTCACTTTTGTAGCAAAAGATAACACAAAGATTTTCCACTAATTTTTCAAAAAGATGCACATTAGCAACTAAAGCTCAAAAATAATTTTAAAGTGTGCATGTAGGTAGGCTATTTGGCCGTGGTGAAATAAAAAGTGGGGCTACAAAAAGGAAAGGAAAAGGCACAAAAATGGCTAGCAATGGTTATTGTTAGGCGAGGTGCAAAGGCTCAAACGTTACAAAAGAAATGCCTAAATCATTTTCATGCTTCCTAAATCTACTCCAAGTAAAGCTTTGAAATTTCAAAAGAGGATAAGCACAAAAAATAAAAAATAGAGAATTTGCTTTCATGAAAATAGTGATAATAAGCGTCTAGACCGTTTTGTGTCTACTACACTTAATACTAATTAACGTTTAAAAAGATTTTAATAATGAAAAATAAGGGATGATGGGTTTTATAAAAGTAAAAGAAATAAAAGAAAGGCTATGGAAAAGTAAAGTAAATTTCAAAAAAATTTCAAAAATAGCATACTACCCTAAATAGGAACACTGCATGAGTCAACATACTACTCGCTAAACATATTTAAACGGAAAATTAATCAAATTTATTCTAACTAAGCAAGTAGACATGAGCTTGAAAAAACAATAAAAAGCAAAGTAGTGGGGTACTAATTGATTTGGCAAAAATTAACTCAATTTAATTTGGGATTTTTTTTTTCAAAAGTACTTATATATATATATTTTTTTCAAAAATATAATATATACAACAAATATTTTACATTTTTTTTTTAATTTTTCTAAAAATTTTATATATATTTTTTTTATTTTGATTTTTCTAAAGTAAAATATTAAGGGAACACTCCCCCATACTTAAAGTTAAACATTGTCCCCAATGTTTAATGTTAAGTATAAAGAGAGAGAAAAGAGAGAGAAAAGAGAAAAAAAGAAATGCAAAGAGAGGGAGAAGATGCTTCCCTAGCGATTGATGCCCAGACGTTGGAAAATGCGTCCCCCAAACTAGAGCTAAAGATCGGCTTCAGTCCAAGTTGCGAGGCGAAAAGCAGCACAAACACGCGGGAGCTTATTCCTACATAAAACAAAAGATAAAAAAAAGGAAAAACAAAATCAAAAACAAACAAAAGAAAAAGATAAGCAAGGGGTGCCTCCCAAGAGCGTCTTTGTTTAAAATGTCGTTGAGCTCGACGTATTATGGTTAGCTAAATGGAAAAAAAAAATGTAATGGCAGCTCGCGCAATATGCGTTTCGGCGCGAGTGCCAAAACATTTTTTAAGAAAATAAAAATATTTTTTGGTAATTTTTTATTTTTTAATTAAAACAAAAAACAAGAAGATTTAGAAAAAGAAAAAAAACTAGAACAAGAAACTATACTATTAGAAGGGGGCGAAGAAGAAGAATAAACTAAACTAGAAGGAAAAATAAAACAAGAAAATAAAACAGAATTTTCGCAAGAAGGGGGAAGAGAAGAAAAAGAAGAAGGCGACGGCGGTTGATCACAAGAAAATGGTTGGATAGAAAAATCCGGTTGCTCCACCTGAAAATCAATCATTTCGGTAGATTGGGAGTAAACCGGGATATCCAAAAAATCAATCTCTTCAGAAGATCGAACACAAGAAAGTTCGTCTTCCTCGGAAACTTGAAAAAAAATCGGAATATCGGGGGAAATTTCCTCCTCGAGAGGTTGAAGGCACAAATGAATTTCTGAATAATCGTCTTCCGCAAGTGATTAAAGGCACTGCAGAATATCCGAAGATTCATCATTCGAAAGATAAATAGGAGGAGGAGGGGAAGAAAAAGATGCGGCCTCAGCAGCCAAAGCGTCAAAAATCACTTTGAAGTGAGCATTGATGCGTGCATCAAATGCTACACCATCAAAAATGACTTCATTTTCGTTAGAATCAAAAATGGGAGGCACGCAAACTTGTGGAGAAAAATTGGAAAAATCTTGAGATGGAATGGATTGATGATCACCTTGGCCCCAAGAATGATCAGGGTGTTGCCACCCTGAGTCGTTCAAAGTAGGGCTAGGATCAAAATGTCCATTCAAGATATTTCCATAAGAATTAAAATCAGAAAAATTCGGAGGAGTAGGGTAGGAAGGCGTTTGAAAACCATCGTAACCCCATGAAAAAAAATTCGTGGACGGATCAATTTGGCCAAATTGATTCGATCCGGAAGGGATAAAATCATGGGAGGATGAAGGATACCTTACCCAACACTCCTCGCGAGAGTGACCGAACTCTCCACAATTAAAACAAAGATTACACATTTTAAAATAAAATTAATCAACCGCGAGAGTGGGGTGAAAGAGACGAGAGAAAAAAGAAAAGAAAAAAAATAAAAATAAAACAAAAACGATAAAATTAATAGCTATCCTTTTTTCAAAATATCAAAACAGTCCCCGGCAACGGCGCCAAAAACTTGATACAGCGATTCGCAACGGCGGAGAGAGAGGGTTAGAGAGAAGAGAAGAGAAAGTGGATGTGGTGGTTGAGAATATTCTCCGATTCTATATCCGATAAAGGCAAGCGTACCTTATCGGTTATAGTATAGGATACTAAAGATTAGTATCAAGGTCATATTTCCCTAGGGCGTAATGACTACTTCTACTCAAAGGAGAATGCTATTATTTTATCAATTTAAATTTCTATTAAATGTTAAACTAAAAACAGGAATTAAAATACTAAAATAAAAAGAAAACTAAACTACTTGCAGGATAAAAAGAGTTAGAGGTAATAATAAAGATGCGCACTCGATTCAAGAATCACCTCGGCTATAGACGATTAAGAAAATGCGATAGAAAATCTGAACTTAATAGGATAAAGGTCCTTGACCTTGGAGGTTCCTAAAGCTTGAACACGCTTCTCTCGAAGTCGTGCCCAACTGAGTTTAGGAAGGTCCGACCGACTCTCGTCTAAATCGGAGGCCTAAAACTCGCTTTACGCGGTGAACCCCACTATTGGATTTTACTCCAATCCGGGAGATTTGGACGTCTGCCTCTCTCAAGGGGTGCGTACAACTCCCTTTACTCTTGAATGCTCACTTCATTCTTTCGGCCTCTCGGCTAGCCCAGAATGAAAGCAAAGGCGGAGAGTATATATCGAAAATATACCTCCAACCCGTGATTAATCAAGAGTAATTCAAGGCCCTAACCTAAAAAGAAAAGATTAATTAAAACATCATAACTTAATTGCTCTAACCTCGGATCATCAAGATCGAGTACAAGGAGGATTAGTTAATCATAATGGAGTGGAGGAGGGGGGGATGAGTAGTAAAGCATATAAAAGGAACACTAGTAAAGGAAGAGCCCTTATATTAATTAAAAGGAGCAAGTTACACTAATGAAATTGAGATAACAAGTGCATGAATTAAAGTCCTATTCTGGCCCTACGAGTAGCACTAAGCAAGAGTAAGATTACAACAAAAGCTAAAACAAACTAAGATTAAACTAGGGTTAAACAAAAATTACAAAAAGAGGGAGAGAGAGGGAGAGAGAAAAGCATAAAAAAGATGAAGAACTAAATGGGCAGCACCTCCCCCTCTCCCCAAAAGCTTGCTGAAATGAAGAGGGGGGGTCTCTATTTATAGATTTTTTTCTTGGGTCGGTCACGCCCTCCGACACTCCCTAGGGGGGGCGTGTCAGGGGGCGTGACAAGTACGGATTTGACCTCGGGAGCTGAATTCTGGCGGGAATGATGATTATTTCGGTACGATGGTGGTCACGCCCTAGGTCACGCCCGTGACAGGGGGGCGTGACAGGCGTGTCAAGTCAAATTCAGCAGTCGCAGGTCCATTAGACGTCGAAATCGGGGCAGTCACGCCCCAGGTCACGCCCGTGACATGGGGCGTGGCAGTACTGTTGCGTGCAGCTGTGTACAAAGCATTGAAGGAGGCGCAGACTTAGGGCAGAGGGCGACACGCTCCGTGTCGCGCCCGGTGACACGCCCGGGGAGGGCGTGTCGGTGGGGCGTGATAGGGGATTCTTTGGCGGGAAATTCACCTGGCGGCTTTCAACATTGGGAGCAGGTGACACGCCCTGAGTCACGCCCGGGGAGGGCGTGACAAGGGGGCGTGTCAGGGGATTTTTTCCTGGAAATTGTCTGAAACCTGCAAAAACAGAAAATAAATATTATTTATAATATTTACATAAAAAGAAGCAAAAAATAACATAAAGAAAGAGATTTAAAACGAAAATAACATATTTTTACCCTAATAAATTAAGCTAAAATATGCATCTTCAAATTCCCCATACTTATTATTTTGCTTGTCCTCAAGCAAAGACTATGAGTTAGAGAAAATAAAAAGGATTAATTGAAAAGTTTAAAAATGCTATAAACGAGTAAGACGGGAATTTAGAGGTAGAGAAATTTTTGAAAAAGAACCGAAAAGTCTTACTTTAACTTAGCACAGAATTTTATAAATTTTACTAAGTATAAAAACAAATCATCCCAAATTTTTACAGAATTAAAACTTAATAAAGTAACGAGTAAAAAGCGCATTGAGTCACTACTAAAGTCTAAGAGACAAATTAAAACCACAGTCAATCAAGACAAAATTCAATATTTCTATCAAAAATACTTACTCAATCTAGTTTCTCGCTACTATACTAAAAAGTAAACGTAGAAAGCATGAATCATTAGGGCTTTAATTAGGCGTATAGTTAGGCTTAGGTTTTTAAGGGCGCGATATTCAAAAAGATAAATACGAGGGATATTTGCACACTTAAAACAAAAAGAAAATGAGCTTTGCCAAAATAAAACTAGCCAAAATAAATACTTTTCTTTTCTTTTCTTTTACCTTTTCTTTTTTTTCACTTATTTTCATCATATTTTTCAATTTTTTTTTATACTTATAACTTTTCACTTTTGTAGCAAAAGATAACACAAAGATTTTCCACTAATTTTTCAAAAAGATGCACATTAGCAACTAAAGCTCAAAAATAATTTTAAAGTGTGCATGTAGGTAGGCTATTTGGCCGTGGTGAAATAAAAAGTGGGGCTACAAAAAGGAAAGGAAAAGGAACAAAAATGGCTAGCAATGGTTATTGTTAGGCGAGGTGCAAAGGCTCAAACGTTACAAAAGAAATGCCTAAATCATTTTCATGCTTCCTAAATCTACTCCAAGTAAAGCTTTGAAATTTCAAAAGAGGATAAGCACAAAAAATAAAAAATAGAGAATTTGCTTTCATGAAAATAATGATAATAAGCGTCTAGACCGTTTTGTGTCTACTACACTTAATACTAATTAACGTTTAAAAAGATTTTAATAATGAAAAATAAGGGATGATGGGTTTTATAAAAGTAAAAGAAGTAAAAGAAAGGCTATGGAAAAGTAAAGTAAATTTCAAAAAAATTTCAAAAATAGCATACTACCCTAAATAGGAACACTGCATGAGTCAACATACTACTCGCTAAACATATTTAAACGGAAAATTAATCAAATTTATTCTAACTAAGCAAGTAGACATGAGCTTGAAAAAACAATAAAAAGCAAAGTAGCGGGGTACTAATTGATTTGGCAAAAATTAACTCAATTTAATTTGGGTTTTTTTTTTTCAAAAGTACTTATATATATATTTTTTTTCAAAAATATAATATATACAACAAATATTTTACTTTTTTTTTTTAATTTTTCTAAAAATTTTATATATATTTTTTTTATTTTGATTTTTCTAAAGTAAAATATTA
Source organism: Platanthera zijinensis (assembly GCA_039513925.1). Classification (NCBI taxonomy): domain Eukaryota; kingdom Viridiplantae; phylum Streptophyta; class Magnoliopsida; order Asparagales; family Orchidaceae; genus Platanthera; species Platanthera zijinensis. The sequence continues at coordinate 136,551,493 of CM077078.1, read as the reverse complement.
AGGGAACACTCCCCCATACTTAAAGTTAAACATTGTCCCCAATGTTTAATGTTAAGTATAAAGATAGAGAAAAGAGAGAGAAAAGAGAAAAAAAGAAATGCAAAGAGAGGGAGAAGATGCTTCCCTAGCGATTGAAGCCCATACGTTAGAAAATGCGTCCCCCAAACTGGAGCTAAAGATCGGCTTCAGTCCAAGTTGCAAGGAGAAAAGCGGCACAAACACGCGGGAGCTTATTCCTACATAAAACAAAAGATAAAAAAAAGGAAAAACAAAAACAAAAAAAAAGAAAAAGATAAGCAAGGGGTGCCTCCCAAGAGCGCTCTTTGTTTAAAACGTCGTTGAGCTCGACGTATTATGGTTAGCTAAATGGAAAATAAAAAAAAATGTAATGGCAGCTCGCGCAATATGCGTTTCGGCGCGAGTGCCAAAACATTTTTTAAGAAAATAAAAATATTTTTTGGTAATTTTTTATTTTTTAAATAAAACAAAAAACAAGAAGATTTAGAAAAAGAAAAAAAATCTAGAACAAGAAACTATACAATTAGAAGGGGGCGAAGAAGAAGAAGAAACTAAACTAGAAGGAAAAATAAAACAAGAAAATAAAACAGAATTTTCGCAAGAAGGGGGAAGAGAAGAAAAAGAAGAAGGCGACGACGGTTGATCACAAGAAAATGGTTGGATAGAAAAATCTGGTTGCTCCACCTGAATATCAATCATTTCGGTAGATTGGGAGCAAACTGGGATATCCGAAAAATCAATCTCTTCAGAAGATCAAACACAAGAAAGTTCGTCTTCCTCGGAAACTTGAAAAAAAATCGGAATATCGGGGGAAATTTCCTCCTCGAGAGGTTGAAGGCACAAATGAATTTCTGAATAATCGTCTTCCGCAAGTGATTGAAGGCACTGCGGAATATCCGAAGATTCATCATTCGAAAGATAAATAGGAGGAGGAGGGGAAGAAAAAGATGCGGCCTCAGCAGCCAAAGCATCAAAAATCACTTTGAAGTGAGCATTGATGCGTGCATCAAATGCTACACCATCAAAAATGACTTCATTTTTGCTAGAATCAAAAATGGGAGGCGCGCAAACTTGCGGAGAAAAAGTGGAAAAATCTTGAGATGGAATGGATTGATGATCACCTTGGCCCCAAGAATGATCAGGGTGTTGCCACCCTGAGTAGTTCAAAGTAGGGCTAGGATCAAAATGTCCATTCAAGATATTTCCATAAGAATTAAAATTAGAAAAATTCGGAGGAGTAGGGTAGGAAGGCGTTTGAAAACCATCGTAACCCCATGAAAAAAAATTCACGGACGGATCAATTTGGCCAAATTGATTCGATCCGGAAGGGATAAAATCATGGGAGGATGAAGGATACCTTACCCAACACTCCTCGCGAGAGTGACCGAACTCTCCATAATTAAAACAAAGATTACACATTTTAAAATAAAATTAATCAACCGCAAGAGTGGGTTGAAAGAGACGAGAGAAAATAGAAAAGAAAAAAAATAAAAATAAAACAAAAACGATAAAATTAATAGCTATCCTTTTTTCAAAATATCAAAACCGTCCCCGGCAACGGCGCCAAAAACTTGATACAGCGATTCGCAACGGCGGAGAGAGAGGGTTAGAGAGAAGAGAAGAGAAAGTGGATGTGGTGGTTGAGAATATTCTCCGATTCTATATCCGATAAAGACAAGCGTACCTTATCGGTTATAGTATAGGATACTAAAGATTAGTATCAAGGTCATATTTCCCTAGGGCGTAATGACTACTTCTACTCAAAGGAGAATGCTATTATTTTATCAATTTAAATTTCTATTAAATGTTAAACTAAAAGCAGGAATTAAAATACTAAAATAAAAAGAAAACTAAACTACTTGCAGGATAAAAAGAGTTAGAGGTAATAATAAAGATGCGCACTCGATTCAAGAATCACCTCGGATACAGACGATTAAGAAAATGCGATAGAAAATCTGAACTTAATAGGATAAAGGTCCTTGAACGTGGAGGTTCCTAAAGCTTGAACACACTTCTCTCGAAGTCGTGCCCAACTGAGTTTAGGAAGGTCCGACCGACTCTCGTCTAAATCGGAGGCCTAAAACTCGCTTTACGCGGTGAACCCCACTATTGGATTTTACTTCAATCCGGGAGATTTGGACGTCTGCCTCTCTCGAGGGGTGCGTACAACTCCCTTTACTCTTGAATGCTCACTTCATTCTTTCGGCCTCTCGACTAGCCCAGAATGAAAGCAAAGGCGAAGAGTATATATCGAAAATATACCTCCAACCCGTGATTAATCAAGAGTAATTCAAGGCCCTAACCTAAAAAGAAAAGATTAATTAAAACATCATAACATAATCGCTCTAACCTCGGATCATCAAGATCGAGTACAAGGAGGATTAGTTAATCATAATGGAGTGGAGGATGGGGGGATGAGTAGTAAACCATATAAAAGGAACACTAGTAAAGGAAGAGCACTTATATTAATTAAAAGGAGCAAGTTACACTAATGAAATTGAGATAACAAGTGCATGAATTAAAGTCCTATTCTGGCCCTACGAGTTGCACTAAGCAAGTGCAAGATTACAACAAAAGCTAAAACAAACTAAGATTAAACTAGGGTTAAACAAAAATTACAAAAAGAGGGAGAGAGAGAGAGAGAAAAGCATAAAAAAGATGAAGAACTAAATGGGCAGCACCTCCCCCTCTCCCCAAAAGCTTGCTGAAATGAAGAGGGGGGTCTCTATTTATAGATTTTTTTCTCGGGTCGGTCACGCCCTCCGACACGCCCTAGGGGGGGCGTGTCAGGGGGCGTGACAAGTACGGATTTGACCTCTGGAGCTGAATTCTGGCGGGAATGATGATTATTTCGGTACGATGGTGGTCACGCCCTAGGTCACGCCCGTGACAGGGGGCGTGACAGGCGTGTCAAGTCAAATTCAGCAGTCGCAGGTCCATCAGACGTCGAAATCGGGGCAGTCACGCCCCAGGTCACGCCCGTGACATGGGGCGTGACAGTACTGTTGCGTGCAGCTGTGTACAAAGCATTGAAGGAGGCGCAGACTTCGGGCAGAGGGTGACACGCTCCGTGTCGTGCCCGGTGACACGCCCAGGGAGGGCGTGTCGGTGGGGCGTGACAGGGGATTCTTTGGCGGGAAATTCACCTGGCGGCTTTCAACATCGGGAGCAGGTGACACGCCCTGAGTCATGCCCGGGGAGGGCGTGACAAGGGGGCGTGTCAGGGGATTTTTTCCTGGAAATTATCTGAAACCTGCAAAAACAGAAAATAAATATTATTTATAATATTTACATAAAAGAAGCAAAAAATAACATAAAGAAAGAGATTTAAAACGAAAATAACATATTTTTACCCTAATAAATTAAGCAAAAATATGCATCATCAATGAGGCAACCCAAGTTAATTTTTTTATTTATTTTATACTTTTTGCGTCGGATGGCTCCGATAAGCTAAAGCCACTGCGATAGCCTACTCCAATGTTGTTGACTCCATCACAAAGTCAAAAGAAGACATTTCATGAAGTTCCAAAGTGCAAGCATGGGGGAGCGGCATCACGCAACCTTCTGCCAATCGCAAATCCAAGGAAGTACCTGTTTTCAATTCTATTCTTTTATTTCTGTTTCAATTTTTCTCTCTCTTTCCCCTCTTTTCTTCATTGAGGACAATGTCCATTTAAGCTTGGGGGAGGATTTCCCCGTTCTCTTATCTTTATTTTGTTTCCTTTTAAAAATCAAAATTATTATTATTTATTTATATCTTAAAATTCAAAAAAAAGAGAATATCTTAAAAATTCAAAAAAAAACTATAGAAAATATTTCAAAATCAAAAATATATATACTATTAGTTTTTACTTTAATAGGTTAAACTAATTTTTGTATTTCAATAGTACCCTATTTTTTGTTCTGTTTTTCTCGAAATTCCATATAACGACTTAGGTAATTATAATCTTTCTAATCGTTCTTTTTAAAATTTTTTCACAAGTAAAATGTTGGTCATGCTGTGTTCCTAATTCAAGGTAGAATGTTAATGTGAAACATTTTTCTAAGACTCCCATTTTTATTTTGGTTTTTCGTTCTTTATTTTCTTTACTTTCTTAAAAATATTTCATCCACTATTTTCCTTTTCATTTTTGAATAATTTTTGTAATGTCAACTTTTTATTAGCGTAGGAGATGTGACTGATCCAAGTCGCTTATTATTTTTATTTTCAAGATAATTTCATTAGTCTTCATTTATTATCTAGGATTTTCTTTTTGAAATTTTTCAAAACTATGTTTTTGATAAATTTAGAAGCAAGAAAATGATTTAGGCCGTTTTAGTTTTCGTTTGAGCCTTTTTGCCAACCTAAAAATTTTTATCCCTAGTTAGCCGCTTTTGAGCTTTTTTCTGATTTCAATTGATAGTTCCACTTATCATTTCAGTTTCACCAAAGCTAAATTTTTCCAACCTATCTAATCACACTATCTTTTTGAGTTTCATTAAAAATTTTCATGAATATGATAGGGTTGTATTTGGAGAACTTTTTAAAAAGTATGCTCAAAAGAAGTGGTATTTTTGTTTGGCCAATTTCAAAACAAAAAGAAAAAATATTTATGGCCTTTGTTTTGAAAAGAGAAAAAAGGGGAAAGAAAAGAAAATGGAAAAGAAAAGGAAAGAAAAATATTTTATTTATGATGAAATTTTTGAAACTCTTTATTTTGGTTTATTATGATTTTAAAGCCTACTTATTTATCTTTGAATTCCACTCCTAATCATAATCCTAAACCAAACGTTTCGATCCTAATAAGTCCTTTTAATTCATGTTTTTGAATTTTTTTATTAGCTAAGTAAAGAAGAAAAGTAAATTAGTATAGTTTTGGATTTAAATTTAGATTTTTGTTATTTGATTGATATAGTTATAATATGTCCCTTGGATCTAGTAACAACTCAATGTGTTTTTTTTTCATTTTGTTACTTTGCTTAAATTTATTTAAAGAATTTTGTTAAAATTTTTGATGATTTTTTTCAGTTAGTAAAGTTTATAAATTGTTAAACCATGCTTAAGTAACTGTTTAGGATTACGTTTCACCATTTTCCCTACTTTGAATTTTGCATAGTAATTGTGTTAGCATAATTAGAATTTTCCTGAATAGTCACTTTTATGTTAGCTAGTTTTTATATTTTTGCTTAAGGACAAGCAAAGCATAAGTTTGAGGGAGTTTGATAATATGTTTTGTAGTTAAAACTACTAGGGTAATTACAAGTTTTTATTATAAAAATAATATCTTTTAAAGCTTTCTTTTGACCTCTTATTGTATATATTAATAACACTAATGATTGTTTTCTTTCTTTTATATGTTTGTAGTTTTCAGCCTTTTCGTCGAGCTCAGCCAATTTCGTCGAACTCAGCATTTTCGTCAAGTTCCGCATTTTCGTCGAACACAGACAATTTTGTCGAGCTCTGTCTTAATTCTGTGTTTGACGAACTCCTTCAAATTCGTCGACCTCCCGTCCAATTTCTGCGTTCGACGTTCGTCAACCTCACCTTCAGTTCAATTTCATCGACCTCCCGTTCACTTTATGTGTTCGACGTTTTCCTTCGTTCGTCGACCTCGCCTTCAGTTCAATTTCGTCGCCCTCCCGTCCACTTTCTGCATTCGACGTTCGTCGACCTCGCCTTAAGTTCAATTTCGTCGACCTCCCATCCACTTTCTGCGTTCGACGTTCGTCGACCTCGCCTTCAGTTAAATTTCATCGACCTCCTGTCCACTTTCTGTGTTCGAAATTTTCTTTCGTTCGTCGACCTCGCCTTCAATTAAATTTCGTCGACCTTGCCTTCAGTTCAATTTCTTCGACCTCCAGTCCACTTTATGCGTTCGATGTTTTCCTCCGTTCGTTGACCTCTCGTCCACCTTCTCTTTTCTCCTTTCATTGAGCTCTCTCTCCTTCTCCTCTAATTTCATCGAGCCGTCTCTCCTTCTTTCGTTGAGCTTTCCCCGCTGCCAGAGACAAGTCCCGTTTTTCCACAAAAGCATGCTGCCGCCATAAATGCACGTCACCCGTACTGAGGTAATCATCATTTCCCACCAAATTTTGTACTAAGGTAAACTCCCATGCATCGTTGGATGCATGGGCATTTCTAGCTCTTCTAAGAATCTATAAATAGATCCCCACCCCTTGTGTTGAAAAAATATAGAACTTTGGAGAGGGGAAGTGCTGCCATTTTTTGTTCTTCCTTATTGTTCTTCCTCTCTCTTTTTCTCATTTCAGTTTTTCTGTTTTATGTTTTACTCTTCTGTAATAGTTCTTGATTTTCTTTTGAAGTTTACTTTTAGTGCTAGCTTAGTTTTTTATTTCCTGCAAGTGTAGTATCTTTTATTTCAAGTTGTAAGCTCTCTGCTTGATTTAATATAAAGTATGTTTACTTTTACTTGTCTGTATTTTGTTTCCATGCACTCCTACTCTTCTCTCTACCTCCACTTCACCATGAGTAACTAATCCTCCTTATACTCGATCTTGATGATCCGAGGTTCGAGTTGATTAAGTTATGATGCTCTAGTTTAATTTCCTTTGTAAGTTTTAGACCTTGATTTACTCTTAATTAATCGTGTTTGGAGTTATATCATCGATACATAATTATCAAATTTGTTTTCACTTTCAGCTAGCCAAGAGGCTCGTAGTTTGAAGTGAACACTCAAGAGTAAAGAGAGTTGCACGCACCCCTCGAGAGAGGCAGACGTTAAATCTCCTGGATTGGAGTGAAATCCAATAGCGGGGTTAACAACATATAGCAAGATTTAGGCCTCCGATTTGTCGAGAGTTGGGTCGGACCTTCCTAAACTCAGGTGTGCACGTCTTCAAGAGAAGCATGTTCATGCTTTAGGAACCTCCACGGTCAAGGTACTTTGCCTCATTAAGTTAGAGTTTATTATCGCATGTTTTGATGAACTTAAGCTGAGGTGATTCTCGATCGAGTGCTTTTCTTTATCATTGTTTAACCCCTCGTCTTAATCACAAGTTGCCTCTCTGATTAAGTGCAAGTGATTTTCTTTATGCTAGTAGTCTCATCTTTTAATTTAGTTAACAACCATAAATGTTTCTTCGATAAGATTATAGTCTTAATGTGAGTAAGATTACTCAACGGTTATCAGATTTTAATACGACACTTGTGTCCCCTTGCTACAATTCGATAGATATACTTGTCTAGTTGGATTGCTAGTTTGTTTTTTATTATCTTCACGATTAGTAGACACAAATTATAGATGCAGGATACTATCCTTCTTTTTTTCCCCTAAAGGGGCCGGCGCACCTCAAGGTGACACCCTTGGACTACAATAGCCTTATCTTAGTAATTCTTATAATTGAACTATTCATTTTGCCATCTCCTCTAGCGTTACTTAATATTGTGAATAGGTCATAGGTTTCACACGTGGAACCACTATAATAGTGCTGGTTGTCTCCTGTGGGATCATTAACTATAGGGGTCATTAGGAAACACATCTGTATAAGCCGTCACAATAGAAGTGTAACTCAACCGGGCTTCGGCCTAATGTCCGCTATAGGCATGAAGAATTACTTCGTGCACAATCGAACAAGTTTGATAACTTGGAGAGCAGACATCAATATCTTGCTCGATCCTTGCATACAAGCGAACTTAATCCCTCATTCAGTGATCTATCCCAGTATGACTTCCGTGAAGATGTAATCTATACCGGTACGCTACCCAAAGAGCTAGTCCATACTTATGATCACCTCAAACACAACTATTGTCAGCACAGACGCTTCCACATCACGATATGACATCATAACTGCATCTTAACATATCACATTCTAACCATATTCACTCTTTTTACTACGGCCATGTCATTCCACTCTAAGCTGTGATACAAAGATTAGCACACTTGACATATATTAAGCCTTAATCAAATGACTTCTTGATTATTGATTGCAACATGTTTATACACGCAAAATAAGTATTGTAAACATCATTACTTACTAGGAAATGTACGGTACATAATTACAGTTATTTATGTACATAAATTCAACATTACCTTTTTGTGTGGTGTTGTCTAAGGGCCACTTCGGTATTCTCGAGCTATATGTCCCTCTTTACTATACATGTATCAAGTGTCTAGAGTTCGCCCTACAACTGCTCCAACCTTAGCTTTCTTTGTCCTTGGCGCATCACTATGAGATTTTCGGGCAAGATGTCCTACCTTACCACAATAAAAAGAAACATATTTAGAACACCATTTCTTTGTTCCCAAGATTGTGGAAGAGGTCGATTCCAACTGATGTAACTTCTTCTTCCACTTACAAGAGTTTGATTTTAAAACACTTGCAAAGTTCGATAATTTGAAGTCTTGCTTTGCACTAAACTTTTTCAAGTCCATTTCCAAATACCTAGCAGTCAGTACCAAGGCATAGAATCCAATTAACTTTGGACCCACCAATAGACGTCGTAGTTTATCGTATAGACCATCATAAAATTTGTTGTTCTTAGTCTCCTCGGTTTCAAACACAAACTCTGTATGTTGTCTCAGCACAACAAATGCATGAAAGTACTCTCGACCGTGTACAGTCTTTGAATCAGACACATATTCAACGGTGGGGTTGATGCTCTTCCCTTTGACATCTACTCAAGTACACCAACCAATATGGGACTCACGACCGGATCAGTGGGCTTTACATGTCCCTCATGTTGGGCCTTGATCATTTCAAAGACCACATAAGCTATCCTCTGAACTGTCTCTACAGAGGGATGAGGTGTTGGAACTGTAGATATCGCATTACTCCACATCGAGTGTTGGGGTTCATGCTGTCCCTCAATACCTCTAATCACCTATAATCATGAAGTACACAATTAAGCAACTAAAATATACCAAAAAGAAATACCAGGATCGCACAAGTTCCCCAAATATATTTATTTTCATTCCTAAGTGGACATTCTTGAGTTCATTTATGTTATAACGGAAAGCACTTACACGTGCTCGCCACCCCGTAAAAGAATTCGACAACGAATTCGGAGGAGGAAGACTAAGACAAGCTAATAATAAATTATAACACCTCCTTCTATCACATGAAATATAATAGAGTGTCCGGTCGGGTCCCCACACCATATTCTACAAACAAGTGGTAGGATTACCAGTTAATATCAAGAACTACTCGAATCCTAACTCAGAGCATTCTAGCAGAAGCTTTGGGGTTGAATGAACTCATACCAAATGAATGCCAACTATATATAAACCAGACCATTTATATATATAACTGGAATTTCACTTACAAATATACAAAAGTTATGGCCTTAAGGACTTACAGTTAAGCTTCACAGGTGTGGATTATAAACATTGGCACGCAGGCTGCCCACACATGAAAACAGTAAATCATTTCCATTCGGCCTTCGAGGGCTAGCATAGCTGAAAGGGCTTCAACCCGCTATTTCCCGCTCGGCTCTCCAACACCTGCACAGAGATAATCCACCACGAGGGTGGAAAACAAGGCAACAGTCAGCATTCTGCTGACCAATTTATAACGACTCTACCCCTTTCCCGGGGTAGTGGTATTCCTTCCCTGGAGGCATAGTAATTTTACAAGCAGATATATCGCAAAAACGTGCACTCACGCACAATTCAATATATAACAAACGTCAGCCGCACGACCTGATGCTCCGTGCACTCAAGGCACATTATCGGTTTACCAGAAAACCAGGGTCCCACCACTGTTCAGAGGTCCCAGACATAACGACAAGTTTGAGTATTTTAGTCTTAATGGCCAACAGGACTAAGACTCTCATTATGCGCTCCAATGAGACCAATAACTTCGGTCTACAAGTCAGTCAGACATAATGCGGGTACAATTCAGCCTTGCCCATTGCTTAAATCATCAATTGATGCGGGTCAGCTTTCCCCTTAACCATTCGGCTCACTAGACTTTAAGAGATTGCAGCTAACAATAGCCACACAATCATCTAAGAACTAGCTTCATAATAGTTTTTCTGGGAGCTATCGCCAGCGACAACCACTGTCTCCTGGCGTTATTGACAGATTTCAACTTCTGTCCCCAACCTCAATCATAACTAGACCAACGATCCAAAAAAACCCTGCAATAACCTGTAGTGCCAAAAAACTGGTCTTTCATACCACAAATAGCTCTCTAAGAGCTATCTCCATTGGCGATACTCACTGCAGCCCGACGACATCAAACTGGTCTTAAACCTTGGATTTCTAGGGTATTTTGCTATAATACAACTCTAGAACCCCGCACACCTCGTATATTACTCGTTTATACTCAAAGTCTTCTCCGGCAAGCAAAATAAACATCACCAATCCAAACAAACCTTTCCAGATGGTCTTCACGGAGCATGCCTATTCTGTACTACACATTTCTGGATCGACATGCAAGACTCACTGGGGATTTCATGAATAAACCCAAAGGAATTCCCTCGATTCTCCACCTTTTTGTGGGGGATTCCATGCATATGCCAAAAGAAGGACTTCACTTGTCCAAGAAGAAAGATCGTCACCCTTGTAATTCATTTTAGAGTCATTGTGTTAGCGTTCTATCTGGTTTATAATAAGCACGTTGCTTTCCTCTTCACGGATCTAGTATCGGATCTTCATTCCAAGCACAAGCACACCTTTGTTCGATCTCCACAAGAGCTCCTGGACTTTTCCTCCTTTTCCCTCTCCAGAACTAAGCAAGAGACTGTCTGAGAGAAAATAAGAATGAACTCTCATGCCCAGCCTATATCTGAAAGATACTGTCGCGCGGTATCACAGGCGGTGACCGCTTTGACCAGCTGGCGCCGTTATCCAGAGCTATCGCACTGTGATAACTCTCTAGCTCCACACACTAGCACAACGTTGAGTGGGCTTGCTGAAGGCGTTGAGTGCTACCGAGTCTCGCTAGCTTCCTACCTCTAGGTGGTAAAAACCCAAGCCCTTGGTCTTTTAATCCACCGAGCGATCATTGGCGACAAGTCTATCTCCGAGCGGTAACCTTCAATGATCACTTCTCATTTTTGGGGTGTTATACATCACCATATGAAGGGAAAGAAGTAAAAGACCTTCCTGACCAAGAATTAGAAGAGATGGAGTCAGAGTGACTCTACATCTTCAGATTCTGAAGAAGAAGAAGAAGCCTATATTGGGATATTTTTATTGTTGCTAATGAAGAAGATAAGGACTATCATGCTATAAGGATAGGTATTAGGGCCCGTCTATCGCACTCAGACAGTGACACTAAGGTGGATGAATATGATAATAGAAGCTATGGACTCATGTCCATGACAGATGGAGAATCCAGCTAGGATCAGCCTAGTCTAGAAAAGGTACATTCTTTGTCTAGCTCCTTTTCTGAATCTGACTATGAGACTAGTCCAAATTCTAAGGCTCCTTTATCCTGTGATGATGATGGTTTAGAATCTGAGGAAGATGTCAATCTATTTATTGATAACTATGGGTTGATCTTGGATACTATGAAAAAGCTAGAAGCTTGTAAAAAGACAAGCCAAGAAAATATTTTCCTTAAGGAAAGATCTCTCATTGCACACTGCGTCAGCCACATTGGTGAGACAGATGAGCAATGAGATATCCCAACTAAAAACCATCGCCATTATCCAAGGTAAAACCATTAATGGTAAGTTCTTTAATTAACTAGTTGGAAGATAAGCTCCTCAAAGAGAGGATGCTAGTGGCGCAGTCACTCCAAGCCTAAATTAGTGTTGCCACTCATTGTTACCTTCACCTCCCAAAAGAATTAGAATGGTCTGTGGTACATTGAGAGGAATACTGGAAGAAGGAATAGGAGGAAGGGCAAGGCCCCTATTCAGCCTACTATCTCCTTTGAGAAAGTTGTGCAGCCATCCAATAGGTATGACCAAGAAAGCATATATGGTCACTGGTTGAATCGAAGATCCACTAGTGTGAACAAAACTGTTGACAACTATAGTGGAAGGAAGGTCATGCGTTTAAGTGCTTTTAAGGCTCTCCATGAGGAAATTAAGATGGCCCATTACAGACCATTTATTTTTAGTTCACCATCTCCCACACTCAAGAATAAGGCTGTGGCAAATAGTCAAGCTCCTCGAATAATGAATAAGACTAAAAGTAAGTAATTCAGTATGCTTGACTTTGCTATATCTGATGCAATCAACAACTTTTCTTCTCAAAGAAGACTTCTACTAGTGACATTCACAGTAAGCCAAGTACATCTACTAACAGACTAACTTTCAGTCAAATCCTTGCTGAAAGAAATATGAAGAGGGCTTTTGCTCTCCATTCTGAACAGTCAACTGCTTTCAGCTTCTCTATAAGATCTCTTCAGAAATGGAGATACAATATTCATGAGTGTTTGTGTTGTAGTAAAGAGAGTCATTTTTCCATAGATTGTTGGCACAACCCTAATGTGCCTAATGCTAGGGCAATTCTACTTATAAGAAATGTTGCAGGCAGACATGCTCATTTCCAGACTAGCCAAAACAAAGGACCAAATCCCTTTTGGGGTCGTAATGTAAACTAAAATGTGGTTGCAGGTTAGTCCAAGAACCTATGCACCAATATAGTACTTGGAAAGTGGATGTTCCAAGCATATGACTAGAACAAGGTGTCATCTAAAGCAATACCTTCCTATAAAGAATGTGCCTAAGGTGATCTTTGGAGGCTCAGACAAAGGAGTCACCAAGGGCTATAACATCATCACTACTGGCATAGTCATAATCACTAAAGTGTCTTATGTGGAAGGGTTGCAACATAACCTAATTACCATAAGCCAACTATGTGATCTTGGCTATATCATTGTATTCCACAAGGATGAGTGCCAAATTAAAAGGTCAAGTTACCAAGAGGTCATTTTGACAGGCACTAGGAATGGGAATATATTATGTTTAAACCTCTTGTGTTTAAGTTCAGACACTCCTGTATGTCTGGTAGTAAATGAGAAAGTTGCATACTATGTATAATGGCACAAGACACTTGCTTACTTGAAATACAAGTCAATAAGTAAGCTCTTTAGTGAAGAGATAATTAGAAATGGTCCCACCATAAGATGCACTAAGGAGGGCATTTACTCTGCATGTCAAAATGGCAAGCAGACCAAAGAATCCCTTAAGAGAACTGGTGCCAAGGATTCTATGAGGTGATTATACATCCAGCTTATGGACTTGTTTGGTCCTATGCAAGTTCATATTCTAGGTAGGAAAGTCCGCACACTTGTGATAGTTGATGACTTCTCGAGGTTTGCTTGGGTTTTCTTCTTGAAGAAAAAATCAGAAACCCTTGACACTTTTGTGACTTTTATTAGGCATGTTCAAAATGAAAAAGACAGCTTTATGGTAAAATCAAAAGTTACCATGGTACTGAATTTTAGTTTGAAGGCATGATAAAGTAATGTGAAGATCAAGGAATTCACCAAGAATTTTCTTCACTAGAACTCCCCAATAAAATGGGATAGCGAAAGGAAAAAATAGAACTCTTATAAAGGCTGGTAGGACCCTTCCCGGTGATACTTCTCTCCCAGAATATTTCTAGGATGAGGCAGTGAACACTGCATATCATGTCCTAAATAGGGCCTCTATCAACAAGAAACACAAGAAGACTCTCAATGAGATTATGAAGGGCAGAAAAAGAAATATAGCATATCTCAGGATCTTTGGTAGTAAATGCTTTGTGCTCAATAATAAAAAGTTAAATTTGACTAAGTTTGCTGACAAATCCTATGAAAGAATATTTGTTGGGTATAACTATCATATCAAAGCTTATAGGATCTATAACATGGAAAATTAAGTTGTAGAAGAGTCTGATAATGTTGTCTTTATTGAGTCATCAATAATTAATAGTGAGCTACCCAACTCCTCTAGGTCTGTAGGTGTAGAGAGTATGATGGACAAACTAACCATCAAGGACTGTTCTCCAATTACCCTAAAAGAAGATGATGGATTATGCATTCCAGAAGAAGATCAAAGTGCACCTGATATGGATGATGATCAGCAAGATCCATACAATGAAGTTCTTGATGTTGAAGTAATAATGCCTCCAGTAGTCAGGCACTTGAGGGATCATCCCAGAGATCAGATAATTGGAGATGCTAGCTAAGGTGTTTCAACAAGGAGCAGAATCCTTAACATTGCAATATACTCCAGCTTCCTATCTCAGGTGGAACCTAAAAGGTTTGAAGATGCCAACATTGATCCATTTTGGATTGTAGCTATGCAAGAGGAACTAAACTATTTCAAGAGATACAAGGTCTAGAAGCTAGTTCCCAGATCACAAGGATATAACATCATTGGAACCATGTGCATCTACAGGAATAAGCTCGATGAAAATGGTGTTCTAGTAAAGAATAAAGCTAAACTATATAGAAAAGGAAAAGGTATTGATTTTGATCAAACCTTTCCTCTATTAGCTAGATTGGAAGCCATTAGACTATTCCTTGCAAATACTGCACACAAGGGATTGAAGGTCTACTAAATGGATGCCAAGTCAGCTTTCCTTAATGGTGACCGAAGAGAAGAGGCCTTTGTTGAGCAACCCTCAGGTTTGGTCAATTCTAACTCACTTGATAATGTTTATAAGCTTAGGAAAGTATTGTATGGGTTGAAGAAAGACCCTAGAACATGGTATGAGACCCTGTCTAGCTTTCTCATTGAGAACAAATTCTCAAAGGGAAAGATAAACAAGATATTATTCCTAAGTGAACTCAAGGGTAAGATCATCCTAGTCCAGATTTATGTAGATGACATAATCTTTGGTTCTAATGATGATAAACTCTACAAGAAGTTTGTTAAACTTATGTAGGGGAAATTTGAAATGAGTTTTATGGGTTAACTCAAGTACTTCTTGGGCCTCCAAGTAAGGCAGTCTGACGAGGGATTATCTATTTCTCTGTCAATGTTCACTAAGGATTTAATAAGAAAATTTGAAATATAGAGTGCCTCCATAATGAAAACCCCTATGGGGTTGAGTTTGTTAATAAACAAGGATGAGATAGGAAAACATGTTGATGAAACCATATATAAAGGCATAATTGGCTCCCTCCTCTATCTTACCGCTAGTTGACCAAACATTATGTATGCTACATGTGTTTGTGCTAGATACTAGTCTTGCCCTAAGGAGTCTCATTATTCTACAACTAAAAGAATTCTAAGATATCTGAAGGTCACACCTGATCTTGGCCTATGGTAACCAAGGAATAATGATTTTGAACTAATAGGGTATTCAAATGTAGATTTTGCAGGCTGTAGAGAAGACAAAAAAAGCACCACAGGATCCTATCAATTTTTAGGAAGAAGGCTTGTATCTTGGAGCAATAATAAGCAAACAAGTGCTGCAATCGCAACAGCAGAGTCAGAATACATAACTGCTGGAAGTTACTATATACAGATGTTGTGGATCCAACATTATATTCAGGACTATAATATTAAGATAAGTATAACTCCTATGTTCTGTGATTCTAGTTGTGTTATCTCTATTGCTAGGAATCCCGTGTCTCACAGCAGGACTAAACACATAGAGTTTAGGTATCACTTCATTAAAGAGCATGTGGAATGTGAAGTCATTAGTCTTGAATTTGTCCCTATAGACAAGTAAGTTGCCGATATCTTCACTAAGCCACTAGATGAAGCCAAGTTCAACACCTTCAAATTTGAATTAGGTATGTTGAACTTAGTCTAGCCTCATTAATAATTTATATATTCTTTTTGTAGGTAGTGTTAATCCCTGTAGGATAACAAAGAAGAAATTGACTAAGTGTTCAGGCGTCGAGTGCACTAATTCTAAGTAATTTGGCATCGAGTGCCTCGAGATAACTACATGTGTCGAGAGAGTTGAGTGTGTCGAGTCCACTCAATGTATATTCCCAGGATCATCTATTTGCGGCTAACTTCAGGTTTAATCACAACATTTGATCACTTCGTGATCATAACATAAGGTACGCACCTCTCCACATTCTCTACTTAGAGGCAAGTATAAATAGATCAAAGTGCGCTTAGAATATGAAACACTATTCCTGGCCCTTTGCAAACTACTATCTCTCTGCGATGAAATATCATCAATTCTTCAGAAACTTAGCGAATCAATAGCTCCAAAAGTAATGGATTTCTTGTTTAAGGGATCTGAGCTAGTTCGAAATGGTTTCAAAGATTCTCCTAAGGAGGTAATACATGGTCTGCACTTACTGGAGGTCACTGACCTATGCTTCGTCCTATATGAGCCAGTCCTGATTTGGAAGAGAGAAGTTATGGAACTTTATTCAAATACCAAAGTGGACTCATACTCAACCAAAATAAAATCCTCAATCAGTGGGAAGAAGATTATGATCACTAACAAGAGATTATGCAAGGCTTTGTATCTACCTAAGGTAAAGGAGTCTGATGAAGATACAGACTTATTTTAGAATGATGTCAAGATAGCAATAAAGTGTTGTGGACTATCCAAGAATTGTACTGGTTCGGTGTTAAGAAAAGAGATGAACAATAGAGGAAAGTTCCTAACAGACATTATGGGAAAAGCTCTACTCTGCAAAATAGGTTCACTTGATAAAATATCAAAGAAAATGTTTGAACTTATGACCAGGATTATTCGATCAAAGAAAACAAACTAGGGCAAAGTTTTGTTTGATAGAATAGTGGAATGCATCCCAGAACCAAACCTAGGAAGAATCTTGTATTTGTATCTACACAGTACTGTCCCCGGAATCCTCAGTATGAGGCTAGTGAAAGTATTTGAATATAAGGGCAGCAAATCACCTAGAGGGGGGAGGGGATTGAAAAGGTTTCTTGAGCTTTTTAGTTACTATTTACCATTATCAGATTATGATGTGTGTTATGATATGATTGTTGATGCTTTCAAGATTATCATCCAGATGACACAGTAGCTTTATAGTGGTTCCCTAGTGTATGCGTACATCCACAACCCCTCCCACCTTTTTAATAGAATGTTAGACAAGGCACTTCTCCAACCACTTGGCTCTTCAGAGATTACAACACGATCCCACAGGATAACTTAGTCTCCACTGAGACTTATGACACATGCTCGCATCCCAACCACTCGTTAATCACTTGATCACCTAGCACAGGCACAAATGCCCAACAACACTGGCTTAGAAAATAGCCCAACCACACAGAGATCCAAGACTGGATCCTACCACTCAGATCTGTACCAGATCCTACACTCATCCTTTATAACTTAGGCTTACAATATAGATCTCACCAAATCTAACTCTTTGCCTTTATAAACTAGGCTTACAATATAGATCTTGAATAGATCCTATAGAATTTGAATAGAAATATTGATTTGACTCAACATAAATTAATCTATGAGTAAATTGCTTCCTGAGCTGAGTGAATCTCAGCCCTATCTTTTTCGTAGTAATAAGGATGATGTTCTTCAAGAATCTGTTGCTTGTGCTGGAAGTATTCGCATAACCTTGATTCTCATTCTGCTGTTGAAGGAAAGAGAAGAAATATCTTCTATCAGCTAACCTGTTTTGTAGATCACAGAATGCTCTACCTCTTCTTCACAGATCCATAGATTGATCTTCAATTTTGGCTCGGCTTGGATCTGGAGCAACTTTAGCTACGTCTTGCCATGACTGATTCTTCTTCCTCAGATAAATCCTCTGATCCTGCAATTTCAGATGTCGATTGCAGCAGCTATCTCAGAGACCCTTCAGATTTGTTGAATTGAAGCTTTTGTCTCTACAATAATGGTGGGAGAAAAGGATGAAGTCCTGCTCCTCTTTCTCGAAATGAATTGATCACTAAGAAACTTGTTTCGATCCAGATTTCATCCTCTATTTATAATCTCATAATCCAATAAGATGATTGACACATGTCATTTCTTCAACGACTGATTAAACCCTTAGTTTTACAAAATGAGACTGAGAGCAATGTTAGTAATGAATTACAGCTCTTCCTTAATCATTTTGAATTTTGTTGACTTTTGTTGACTTTGTTTACATCAGCTATTCTGGACTTAAAAAATTTCAGACAACTACACAGCCATTGAGTGCGTTGAGTGAATAAGCAATACTAAACGATTCTGTACTAATAAAATATCTTGCTCTGCTAGGCATTGAGTTATTAAGCTCCACTCAATGCTTTTTAACTTTCTCAATATTCTGTATCCTTCTGCAACTATAGCCATTGATAGAATTAAGTGTATAAGCTTCACTCAAAGCTTTTCGCCATAGAATAATATTTCAGCTCTTTCTGCAACTATGGCGTTGAGAGCATTGAGTGAACTTGCTTCACTCAACAATTTTGGGCTTAAAAAAATTCTGCTCTGCATGAAGGCATTGAGTGTGTTGACTACTAATGATGCATATTTTAGCTTAATTTTTTAGGGTAAAATATATTATTGTCATTTTAAAACCCTTCCTTTATGTAATTTAATGTTTCTTTTTATGTAAATATTATAACTAATGTTAATTTTCTATTTTTTCAGGTTTCAATAAGTTTGTGGCCAAATATGTCATGTCACGCCCTCCCCGGGCGTGACCTAGGGCGTGTCACTTGTTACCAAGAAATCCAGCCTCCAGAAGGATTTTCCCGCCAAAATCCCATGTCACGCCCCGTGACACGCCCTCCCTGGGTGTGTCCCAGGGCGTGATATGGGGCGTGTCACCCTCTGCCAGATGCCTGCCGCCGCATTCAATGCTTTCTCTGCCACTACAAGTAAACAGTACTGTCACGCCCACATGACACGCCATCCCTGAGAGTATCACAGGGCGTGACGCTCCTTTTTCCGACGTCTGATGGAATTGTGACTGCTTATTTTTTACTTGACGCGCCTGTCATGCCCCCCTATCACGGGCGTGACCTAGGGCGTGACCGTCATCGTTCCGAAGCAATCATCGTTCCCACCAGAATTCAGCTCCCGAGGTCAACTCCATACCCTCATGCCCCCTATCACGCCCTCCCCGGGCGTGACCAACCCATGGGAAAACTCAATAAATACCAGGCCATTCCCTTCTATTTCAACAAGTTTTGGTGGAGAGGGGGAGGTGCAGCCCAATGGTTTACTTGTTCTTTTTCCTTCTCTCTCTCCCTATCTCTTTTTCTCTCTCTCTTATTTTGTAATTTTTCCTTAACCTAGCTTAGTGTTTTGCTTTTGTATTAGCTCTTGTATTCCTTTTAGTAGCTTATTGTAGGGCTAGAATAGGATTTCAATTTCCATGCAAGTGTAATTTTCATTTCATAGTTGTGTAGCTCTCTTTATCCTTAATATAAGTGCTCCTTTTATTTACTTGTGTTCTTAATAATTTACTTCTCATCCCCCCTCCTCCACTCCATGATTAACTAATCCTCCTTGTACTCGATCTTGATGATCCGAGGTTTGAGCGATTAAGTTATGATGGTTTAATATACCTTTTCTTTTTAGGTTTTAGCCCTTAAATTACTCTTGATTTTTCATGGGATGGAGGTATATTATCGATATATACTCTCCACCTTTGCTTTCATTTTTGTCTAGCTAAGAGGCCGATAGAATGAAGTGAGCATTTAAGAGTAAAGTGAGTTGTACGCACCCCTCGAGAGAGGCATACGTCAAAATCTCTCTGATTGGAGTAAAATCCAATAGAGGTGTCACCGCATAATGTGAGCTTTAGGCCTCCGATTTAGACGAGAGTCGGTCGGACCTTCCTAAACTCAGTTGGGCACGACTTCGAGAGAAGCGTGTTCAAGCTTTAGGAACCTCCACGGTCAAGGACCTTTACTCTATTAAGCTTAGGTTTATTTTTTGCCTTTTTAATCGACTCTTGCTGAGGTGATTCTTAATCGAGTGAGCCCCTTTATCTCTAGCTTTAACTCTTTTTATTTCTGCAAGTAATTAGTTTTCTTTTTTTCTAGCTTAGTAATTTAATTTTAGTTTTTAGTTTAGTAATTAATAGAAATATCATTTGATAAAATAATAGCAATCTCCTTTGAGTAGAAGTAGTCATTACGCCCCAGGGAAATACGACCTTGATACTAATCTTTAGTATCCTATACTATAACCAATAAGGTACGCTTGCCTTTATTAGATATAGAATCGGAGAATATTCTCAACCACCACATCCACCTTATATTCTCATCTTAAAACTCTCTCCGTCGTTGTGATTTTCTGTATCAACTACACTCAATGCTTTTCTCTCTCAACCTCATTATTTGACTAGGCGTTGAGTGAATAGGCTTAACTCAACGATTCTGGACTTAGTCAAATTCTACTTTCTCCTTAAGCATTGACAACAGCAGCATGACTCAATGCTATCTGTCATCTAGTGTTGAGTGAACAAGCTTCACTTAACGCTTTTGTACTTAGACAGATTTTCCTATCTTTCTTCCACATCTTTGATTGAATCAGCATGGCATTGAGTGATCAAGCTTCACTCAATGCTTCTGTACTTAACTGATTTTCTTTAATAGATTTGCTTTAACTTTGATAGAAATAGCAAGGCGTTGAGTGATCAAGCTTCACTCAACGCTTATGGACTTAACAAATTTTCTATGATAGATTTTCTTTTGCTTTGACAAAGCTAGCATGGCGTTGAGTGATAAAGCTTCACTCAACACTTCTAGACTTAACCAATTTTTTGTCTCTTTCTACTATGGCTTTGACAGAAATAGCATGACTCAACGCTTTTGGGTATATGGCATTGTATGAGTTGACTTCACCTATCACCTGTGGACTTAGCCGCTTTTTTTCCTTTCCAACACTTAAAGATTTGACTGTCCTGACTTCACTCACCGCTATTAGTTGTATAGAGTTGAGTGAATTTACTTCACTCAATGCATGTAGACTTAGACATTATTCTTCACTATCACTGGCTTCTGGTTCAACTTGCATTGAGTGAGCTCTCTTCACTCAATGCATGTGTACTTAGTCATGTATTTTCATTATCACTGGCTTATGGTTCATCCGGCGTTGAGTTAGCTTGCTTCACTCAACGCCTATGGACTTCTTCCTTCAACTCTCCATTCAGGAAAGCTGAATTTACATCCATCTGGTAGACTCTGAATCCTTGGTATAAAGCATATGCAAGGAACAGTCTAATGGCTTCTAGTATTGCTACAAGGGCAAAGATTTGATCAAAGTCAATACTTTCTGCCTGTCTATAACCCTGAGCTACCATTCTAGCTTTGTTCTTGGTTATAATTCAATTTTCATCATGTTTATTCCTATAGATCCACATGCTTCCAATGACATAATGTCCTTGTGGTCTGGGAACTAGCTTCCAGACTATACACATCTTAAACTGGTTCAGTTCTTCTTACATAGATACAATCAAAAAATGATCCATGTTAGACTCTTCAAATATTCTGGGCTCTACTTCTGACAAGAAGTTAGAGTACATTGTTGTGTTGAGACATCTGCTTCTTTTCAATACACCTTGACTTACATCACCAATGATATGGTCGCCTGGATGATCCTTCAAATGTCTGACTGCTGGAGGCAGTCTTCCTTCAGTATTTTGTGCTCCAAAGTCTCCATCATGTTGAACATCATCCACTTCCTGTGTGTCTTATGCCTCCTCTTGAATCCATACACTCTCATCTTATTCTTGGACTATAGGTTCAGCTTCATTAATATTCAGTTTCTCCATTATCACTTTTATGTCTACAGGACTATAAAAGGAGCTTGAAATCTCATTGTTAATCATGTTTGATTCATCCAAAACTACATTAACTGACTCCTCTACAACTTGACTTGTCATGTTATAGATCCTATAGGCCTTACTATGATTGTTGTATCCAATAAAGATCCCTTCATAGGACTAGGCAGCAAACTTAGTTATATAAGATTTCCCATTTTTAAGCATATATCATTTGCTCAAAAAAATTCTGAGATATGCAAGGTTTGTTTTATTTCCCTTCAATATCTCATAAGGAGTCTTTTTATGGCTCTTGATGATAGAAGACTTGTTGCAGACATGACAAGCAATGTTTATTGCCTCAGCCAAGAAATATTCTGGGAGAGATGTGTCTTTCAGTAAAGTCCTTCCAGCTTTTATAAGAGTCTTGTTCCTCCTCTCAACAATCCCATTTTGCAGGGGTGTTCTTAGATAGTAAAACTCTTGCTAAATCACAAATTCTTCACAAAAATTTGTCAGGCATTCATATTGAAACTCATTTCCATGATCACTTCTGATTCTGACCACAGAACTTTTCAATTCATTATGTATTCTTTTGACAAATGTCTTGAAGACATGAGGAGTTTTAGACTTTTTTCTTAAAAAGAAAACCCAAGTAAATCTTGAATAGTCATCAAAGACCACAAAGGTATAGACTTTCCTACATAGACTATGAACTAGCATATGACCAAACAAGTCCATATGCAGAAGGTATAAACACCTCACAAAAACTTTGGTTTCAATGCTTTTGAAAGAAGCTTTGTTCTTCTTTCCTTTTTGGCATGCAGAGCAAATGCTCTCCTTAGTGCATTTTATGTTAGAACTATTCCTAACTAGCTCTTTACTGAAGAGCTTGCATATGGTCTTATATTTCAAATGAGCTAACCTCTTACGCTATTTGATACAGTGTGAGGCTTTCTCATTTGCAACTAGGCATATGGGTGAGTCTGAATATACACAAAGAAAATAAAATAGTATACATTCCCACTCCTAGTGCCTGTCAAGATGACCACTTGGTCAGTGACTTCCTTATGTGGCACTCATCCTTGCAAAATGAAATGTCATAGCTAAGATCACAAATCTGGCTTATGCTTATAAGGTTTTGTTGCAACCCTTCCACATAGGCTACTTTTGTGAAAGTGACTAAGCCATTTGAGATCTTACCATAACCTCTGGTAATCCATTTTTCTGATCCACCAAAGATCACCTTTGGTCTATCCTTCACTGGAATGAACTCCCTCAAATTTCTCTTTATTCTAGTCATGTGCCTGGAACAACCACTATCCAAGTATCATATAGGGGTATGGAAACTTGGAGTATCCTGCAAAACAAATTTATTTTACCTTAGGACCACAATATTTATCTGGTCCTAGGTGCATGTTAGTCTCAAAATGAACATGTTTACCAACAGTTTTTCTGACTGGTAGACTGACTTTCGCTCTAGACACACTAAAGTTATGTTAGTAGTCAATGGAATAATGGCCTATCTTTGCACAGTACCAGCACACATTAGGGTAATACCTTCTTTTCTGAGCTGGTTTAGTGAATTTGTTAATAGTAGTAACCTTTCCAAAAGGAACAGTAGTAGTCTTCTTCATATTTCTTTCAGCAATTATCTGGCTGAAGGAATGTTTTTCAGTACCTTTATTTAACTTTTTATAGGTACCATCAACAGGAGTTTTCTTTGCAAAAAACATGCTCCTAATAGCATCAAAAACACCCAAATAAGGCTTGCTATAAAACGGACCTTTATTCTAAGTCCTTGCTGATTGAGTCTGAAGTTTGGCAACTGCCTATTCTTAAGAATTAGAGCAGGAACACCAAAAACAAATGGTCAAGGGTGGGCCATGTGTATTTCTTCATGAGCAGCTTTGAATGCACTCATCCAAATTCCTCTTCTCCTTACATTGGAAGATACAATAGTATCCTTCCAGGAAGAATTCCCATTCTTCCAGTGAGCATACATGGAGTCCTGGTCATACCTGTTAGTAGGGAGTATTACCCTTTTAAGAAAATGGGTGGCTTAGCTAGAGCTTTTCCCTTTCCTTTGAAAGAGGTAGCTTTGGTGTTTCCCTTGAATCAAACTCCTCTCTTGTTTCTCTGAGAGGTGAAGGAGTCAATAATGTGCAACACTGAATTTGGCTTAGAAAAACTTGCCATAGTTCTCTTCTCAATTAGAGCTTTTCTTCTAGATCCTTAATATGGATATTCTTATGCTTTATGGTGCCTATCTGTATAAGAGTAACAGTCTACAACTGACAAACTTTCCTAATTCTCTATTCCAGCATGATAGCTTCCTCAGAGTGCTGTGAATCAGCAAGCTGTAAAGATGCAATCTCTTGAGCCTGCTTTTAGATAGCTGCTTACTCCTCCTGAATGCTTCCAAAAGTTCACCATATTTATCAATCACTTGACTTATGTCATCCTCAGGTTCAAAATCACATTCATCCTTAGATGAATATGCTTCTGAACATGGACCAGTCTTATAGCTTGACTTAGATAAAGAGCTGAATGGAGAGTGTACCTTAGATAGACCAGGCTGATCCTGGCAGGATTCTTCATCAGAACATGCCATCAGCCCAATGTTGGCTTCCTCATATTCATCTGACTCAAGAAAAGGATGAATCAGTCAGGCTTCTCTCCTTCTTAGTAGTTATGTTTCTCTCCTTCTTGCCCTTCTTATGATGATGATTTTTCTCATCATCCTCCTTCTTCTTCACAGGACATTCAGCCACAACATGCCCTTGCTTCTTGCAGCAAAAACATGTAATCTTATTAGAAATCTATTTACAATGATTTGATTCATACCTGCCTTCCTCGGATGGTTTCTTCTTGGTTCTATAGTAGTCCTCCTTGTGTTGAAAGGAAGAAGTTCTGCTCCTCCACCACTTCTTCTTCCTCAGCTTCAGAAACTGCCTTGAAACAGCAAGAAACTTCCTCATCATACATATTATAGTCTGATGTACCTTATTCTAAACTATCTGACTCAGTTTGCCATCTTGGAAGAGAAGGATTCTTCTCTTTGCTCCTCTTGGAGCTATCAGCCTTGAAGGCCACAGTGTTTTATCTATCCTGAGTTTTGCTTGATTTCTCTTCCTCCTTCCTTGCAGTCAGCTACATTTCATAAGATAGCAGCTTCCTAAAAAAAGTGTATGGTGGAGTATTTACAAGCTTTGCAACTTCTTTAATGGCACATATCTTATTATCCCAGTCTCTAGTAAGAGACCTAAGAAACTTATCATTTAGCTCATCGTTATTAAAGACCCGGCCATAAGTCCTTAGTTCATTTACAGTTCTGAAAAACCTTTCAAAGAACCAAGTTATGGTCTCCTCCTTGATCTGCCTGAAAGCCTCATACTCTTGATTGAGCATAGACTTCCTATCATCTCTAACTTCCTTAGTGCCTTCCATGTATATTACCAGATCGTCCAACATTTCCTTTGAGGCTTTGCAGTGCACTAAGTTTTGAAAGGTAGAGTCATCTACGAAAATAACAATAATATTTTGTGCTCTTTTATCCATTATAGTCCAGATTATTTCATCTTTAGTCATTTCTGCATAACTCTTAGGTGCCTTGATATTTGCATCAAGAACTGACACCTTCAGGGGAATGAATGGTCCTTCTTGTACTGCAACATAAATCCTAGAGTCTGATACTTCCAAAACAATCTAACCCTTTCTTTCCAGATTCCAAAATTTTCCTTCCTGCATAGAGGAAGCTTTATAGAACCTAGTTCCTTTTGATTCTCTCCTGAACCCATTCTTATCTTTTCTCTGCTACCCTTTGAGATCTACTCAGACAGTTAAGCCTTTCTTGAGCAACCTCCCTTTTATACAACTTGAAAGTATTTGAATACAAAGGTTGTTAATCACCTAGAGGGTGGGCGAATATGTTTCTTAAGCTTTTTAGTTACTTTTAACCTTTATCAGATTATGTTATGTTTTATGATATTATTATTGATTCTTTCAAGATTATCATCCAGACAACATAGTAGATTTATAGTGGTTCCCCAGTTTATGGGTACATCCAATGTCCCTCCTTCCTTTCTAACAGAATGTTAGACAAGGGACTTCTCCTATAGCTTGGCTTCTCAAAGATTACAATACGATCCAATAGGATCACTCAGTCTCCACGTAGACTTACAACAAAGTCTCACAACCCAACCACTCAATAATCACCTGATCACCTCGCACAGGCACAAATGCCCAATAACATTGGCTGAGAAAACATCCCTATCACACATAGATCCAATTCTAGATCCTACGACTCAGATCTGTACCAGATCCTACACTCAGCCTTTATAACTTAGGCTTACAATATAGATCTCACCAAATCTAACTCTCAGCCTTTATAAACTAGGCTTACAATATATATCTTGAATAGATCTTATAAAATTTTGAAAGAAATATTGATTTGACTCAATAGAAATTAATCTGTGAGTCAATTGCTTCCTGAGCTGAGTGAATCTCAACCCTATCTTCTTCACTGCAACAATGTTAATGTTCTTCAAGAATTTATTGTTTGTGTTAGAAGTATTCTCAGAACCTTGATTCTGATTCTGCTAATGAATGAGAGAGAAGAAAGATCTTCTATCAGCTAACCTATTTTGTAGATCACAGAATGCTCTACCTTTTCTTCATAGATATAGATATTGATCTTCAATTTTGGCTCGACTTGGATCTTGAAGCAACTTCAGCTAGGGCTTGCCTTGACTGATTCTTCTTCCTCAAGGAAATCCTCTGATCCTACTATTGCAGATGTTGATTGCAGCAGCTATCTCAGAGACCCTTCAGATTTGTTGAATTGAAGCTTTTGTCTCTGCAATAATGGTGGGTGAAGAAGACAAAGTCACGATCCTCTTTCTCGAAATGAATTGATCGCTCAGAAACTTGTTTTGATATAGATTTCATCCTATATTTATAATCCTGTCATCCAAGGAGATGATTGACATGTGTCATTGCTTTAATGACTGATTATATCCTTAGTTTTATAGAATGAGAATGGCGGTGACGTTAGTAATGAATTATAGCTCTTCCTTAATTATTTTGAATTTTATCAACTTTTGTTGACTTTGCTGACGTCAGCCATTCTGTACTTAGAAAATTTCAGACAACTATGCAAGCATTGAGTGTGTTGTGTGAATAAGTATTACACAGTCATTCTGGACTTAGAATATTTCCTGCTCTGCTAGGCGTTGAGTGAGTAAGCTCCTCTCAACGCTTTTTAACTTAGTCAACATTCAGCATCCTTCCGCAAGTCTAGGCGTTGAGAGCTTGAGTGTATAATCTTCACTCAAAGCTTTTTGCCTTAGAATAATTTTTAGCTCTTTCTACAACTATGATATTTTGAGCGTTGAGTGAACAGTCTTCAGTCAACGATTCTAGACATTGAAAAATTCTGCTCTATATGAAGGCGTTGAGTGTGTTAACTACACTCAATGCTTTTCTTCCTCAGCCTCAACATTTGACTTGGCGTTGAATGAACTGGCTTCACTCAATGATTCTTGACTTAGTAAAATTCTAGTTTCTACTTAGGCATTGACAGCAGCAGTATGACTCAATGCTATCTGTCATCTGGCATTTAGTGAACTGGCTTCACTCAATACTTTTTACTTAGATAGATTTTCCAATCTTTCTTCCATAGCTTTGACTGAACCAGCATGGCATTGAGTGATCAAGCTTCATTCAATAGTTCTGTACTTAACCGATTTTCAGTTTCAGATTTTCTTTAGCTTTGATAAAACTAGCATGGCATTGAGTGATCAAGCTTCACTTAACGCTTCTGGACTTAACCAATTTTCTGTGGTAGATTTGCTTTAGCTTTGACAGAACTTGCATGGCGTTGAGTGATCAAGCTTCAGTCAACGCTTCTGGACTTAACAAAAACTTTTTCTCTTTCTACTATGCCTTTGACAGAAATAACATGACTCAACTCTTTTGGCTATAAGGCGTTGAGTGAGTTGACTTCAATCAATGCCTGTGGACTTAGCCACTTTTCTTCCTTGCCAAGACATAAAGCTTTGACTATCCTGCCTTCACTCAGTATTATTAGTTGTATGGCATTGAGTGAATTGGCTTCACTCAACGCCTGTGGACTTAGACATTTTTCTTCACTATAATTGGCTTCCGGTTCATCAGGTGTTGAGTTAGCTTGCTTCACTCAACGCCTGTGGACTTAGTCATTTTTCTTCATTATCACTAGCTTTTGGTTCATCTGGCATTGCGTGAACTTGCTTTACTCAACGCCTGTGGACTAAGAAAATTTCCTTCCTTTCCAGTCCGCTTCTTTTAGTCCACCTGTCAATGTCACTTGAACTACCTGTCCAATCAATATGACATACTCACCTGCATGTATTGAGTTAAACATACATAAAATACAAATATGCGTATATCATTGACTTGTTTGAATTTTTACAAATATGGGACATTGAGATCAATGGACCAAACAGCTAGGGACTAAGATCCATCACATGAGGAGATTTGACTCAAAAGTGTATATAGATGGGAGAGAGTTTTATAGCCATACCTTCAGTCTGCTGAGAAGAAAAAGAAGAAGGAAGTTACAGTTCCAAATGTTAGGACATAGAGAAGTTCATCTGAGAATAGTGAAGAAGAGCCACATGACCAAAATCTGTCTGGGTCTATTGAAGAGACCAAAAGGGATACAAGTGCTTAGGTATGAATTTCCTCTAAACCTATAGAAAGGATCCAAGTGAGTGGAACTCAGTCTGAAGATATTCCAGCTGATACTATAGAAATACCTCCTGCTGAGGCTGCTAAAAAGTGGTAGAGGATATAGTAAACAAGATATTTGTTGTTATGGAAGAGGAGACATCCAAAACACCTGCTCCGACTGAAGAAGAAGCAGCACCTTTAGTTCAAGAACTACATAGTCGCTTCAGTCCTCATTGTGAGGGGGGTGGGGGGGGGGGGGGGGTAACTTCATGATAGAATTATGGAAGATGCTCTTGCCGAGGGGGAGTAAATCTAGTTCATGCTAGAGATTTATCAGATTCCTGCTAAAATAATAGAAGAAGAACATCAAATCATCACTATTGTAGATTTGAAGGTCCTTGTGGACATTGCATAGATTAAGGGGGAGAATCAATCTAAACTCCCTTCTCCAAGTACTGTAGTTGAGATAAACTTGTCTGATTCTAACAAGTACAATGCTATTGCTGATGTACCTGATGATGCACATTCCTCATAGTATGAAATAGCTTATTCAGTTGTTAGAGAAGAAGAAAGGACAGTGCAACCAAACATCCGTGATGAAGGGACATCTCATCAGACTTATAATATGTCACCATTCTTTCTAGCTTATTTGAGAGGATTAATTGATGATCAAAAAAGGAAATTAGAGATCTTTATGGATGACTCTATTAAGATCCTAAGGAAAGATATGACAACAGAGATCAAATCGATAAGATTTGAGGAAAACTTGTTGAAGGCCAATACTGTGGAAATTTTTAGGAGATCTGCTCCTACTAAAAATTATACAGAAAGAAAACTGACAGAAATAGGTTAGAATCAGAATAGGATCTTGAAAAATCAGAATATTACTATCGGAAACATACTAGCTGACAACAATGCACAGAAGGAAGTGTTGGAAAAACACAAGACAATTCTTGAAAGAAAAATGGATGCATACACCCATGTTCTAGATGATCACATGCTCCAGCGCAAGGACTATGTCACAAAGGGTGTCAACTATCTGGATGTACAATTAACAAAGGTCAGCTCCTCCCTGACAAAAGATATCTCTGAAGAAGTCAAAAAGGGGGAGAAAGCAATGATAATGGTCAGCACATAAAATGTTGTATGGAATGCAAATGTGATCAGAGGATCTCTTTATCTTGAACAAAATAACATATGATAACATCCCTACTATTACTGTCTAGATTCATCAAGTACTGCAGGATTGAATGATGGGTCAGTATGATAGTCAGTATGCAAAGAAATATGATACTCAGCAATATGATATTCAAGAAGGTGCTCAGTGGGCTGAACCTGCAACTGCTACTGAAATTCCCTCTTTTATCCCCACTGTTGACCTGATTACAAGGGCCAAGGGCAAGCCTGCTACTGAAGAAGAAGAAGATGTAAGTCTCAACAAGAAGAGATATAGGGAAGAGATGGAAACCAGGCCAGATTTTAAGCAATAGAGTCCACAATCTAGGACTATCATATTGTCTTCTTGGGATCAGATAAAGTCCAAGAAAACTGAGAGGGGAAATCTTTACAGCTCCTTAAAATGGGCAAAGCTAGAGAGCAGGGAGCAAGTACAAAAGAGATAAGAGCTCAGGTGTTTTGCCACCAAATGAATTAGAGCCCAGCAAATACTTCCCCAATCCTTACAACTACTTTTAGAGGTAGAAGGAAAAGAAAGAAGATAAAGCAAAGACTGCAAAGAAGTCAAACAGGGGGATAGTAATTAAGAAACCACAAACATGATGTGTTTTTGTAATTTTTCTTAAGGGCTTTTGGAATGTGAATAGTGTTTTAAACACACAGGATATTTATGATACATGCCTTTAAATATATTCATATGTTTGTGTGTGCTTCAATTTTTATTCTCAATTTTCTATGTATGATTAAACTTCTATATGTACTAGTGCATATCATTGTCTAAGGTTTTGACCTCTTCAAATAAGGGGATATTATTGATTCTATTGAACACAAGGGCCCAAATTTAAAAAAGGCATATAATACAATGGTATACACAGAATTGTATTAGATGCATGCTCTAAGTTTTATGTATGCAGGTTGCTCTTTGTTCACTATTTAAATAGGTTGTCAAAGCAAAAATGGCAGGTGGACACAAGATAGGATGATGACAGGGCAAAAGTCTGCCTAAGTCAAGATGCGTTGAGTGAAGGTTGTTCACTCAATGCCAGATCGCTTTTAGCATTGAGTAAAGCCTAGGCAGTCAAAGCCTCAGCTTTGCCAAAGTAGAAATATAGTTAAGTCCATAAGCATTGAGTGAAGGCAGTTCACTCAACACCTAGAGCCAGAAGCATGGAGTAAATCTCAAACAGTCAAAGCTAGAGAGAAGCTGACAAGAATTCTGGCTAAGTCCAGAAGCATTGAGTGAAGTTAGTTTACTCAATGCCAAGAAGAGAAAGCGTTGACAAATACTATTTAGTCAGAGTCGTATGGTTGATTGACTTGGAAATCTATCTAAGGACAGATGCATTGAGTGAAGACAACTCATTCATTGCTTATTCAACCAAAAATCTTTTTAAGGATAGAAGCGTTGAGTGAAGGTAGTTCACTCAACGCCTCTTAAATAAAACAGGTAAAGGTAGAAAGCGTTGAGTGAAGACAACACACGCAATGCCTTAATACAGAGAAAATTGATTGAGATCATATTCATTGAGTGGTGAAGGCTCACTCAATGCCTAGTCAGTTAGACTACAATTATCAATATTCGTTGAGTGATGAATGATCACTTAACGCTTGGTGGTGCAGAATTCTGCATAAGTGTTTTGGCATTGAGTGATAAGTCTTCACTCAATTCCTATCCAGAATTGTTTGAATTTGGCTAAGTCCAAAGGTGCTGAGTCAAGATGACATCAAAAGGAATTCAAATGTTGGGGGAACGTAACAGTAGATGACAAATGGCACTGCTTGCCTGTCGTATAGGAATTAATGCACAAAAAAGTTGTAGCTTCCAACTCCAGGTGGTTCCACTGCTCAAAGAGCCATTGTATGGCAGGATACAAAAGTGTTATTCCACGGAAGAAGAAATCAAGTTTTAGAAATCCAGAGCTTCATCTTTTTCTTCTCAACAAAGTTGCAGAGCTTGAAGAAATTACTTTTGCTGTTGATCTGAATGTTCAAGATAGTTAGCTATTGTCATTCACACCTTCAACAGCAAGATCAAGGAGTTATCCCTCTGAGTTAGAAGGAGGAATAGTGATGATACATATTTTAGCTTAATTTGTTAGGGTAAAAATATATTATTTTTGTTTTAAATCTCTTCCTTTATGTAGTTTTAAGTTTATTTTATGTAAATATTATAACTAATGTTTATTTTCTATTTTTGCAGGTTTCAACAAAGTTGTGGACAAAAATGACCAATCACGCACTCCTGTCACGCCCTCCTCGGGCATGACCTAGGGCGTGTCACATGTTCCCATGAAATCCATCCGCCAAAAGGAACTTCCCGCAAAAATACTGTGTCACGCCCCCCTTACACGCCCTACCCGGGCGTGTCCCTAGGCATGATACGGGGCGTGTCACCCTCATCTCGAAGTCTTCTGCCGTATTTAATGCTTTCTCCACTACTGCAAGCAAACAGAACTTTCACGCCCCAATGACACGCCCTCCATGGGCATGTCACAGGGTATGACCCTCCTTTTTCCGACGTCTGATTGACTTCTAACCGTTGATTTTGACATGATGCGCCTGTCACGCCCCCTTTCACGGGCATGACCAAGGGCGTGCCTGACATCATCACGAGGCAATCATCGTTCCCGCTAGAATTCAGCTCCCGAGGTCAACTCCGTACCTGTCACGTCCTCCACTAGCGTGACCTAGGGCGTGACCAACCCGTAGGAAAACTCTATAAATACCAGGCCATTCCCAGCATTCTGAACCAACTTTTGGGGAGAGGGGAGGTGTTGCTAGTTCATTTCTTAGGGTTTTAGTGTTTTTTTTTCATGTTTTGTTCTCTCTCTCCCTCCATTTCTAGCATTTAATTTCATGCAATGCACTTTCATTTCCTGTAATCTTTCCTTATTAGTATCGTAGCAGTAGATAGGTTCTTTTCATGCACTTATAATCTCCATTCCTAGTTGTAATCGTTTTTATTTTTAATAAAATTGTAGTTGTCATCTCTTATTTCTAAATCGCTCTCTTTAGTTTTCATGCACCTTTATTATCTACCCCTCTCTTTCCCTTTTACCAAGATTAACTAATCCTCCTTGTACTCGATCTTGATAATCCGAGGTTCGAGCGATTAAGTTATGATGTTTTAATTTACCTTTTCTTTTTAGGTTTTAGGCCTTGAATTACTCTTGATTTTTCATGGGATGGAGGTATATGATAATACGTTTTGTAGCCTAAACAATTATCTTATTTTTTATTTTATATTGTACAAATCATGTCTATTATTAGTTTATTTTTTATCATTTTTATGTAAATATTATTGCTACTGACTTTTTCTTGTCTTTTTGCAGGTTTCCGGAAAATTGGCCAAAATGACCTGACACGCCCCCTTGTCATGCCCTCCCTGGGCGTGACCTAGGCCGTGTCACCCGATCCCGAGGACTTTTGTTGGAAGGGATAGGAAAACGAACAAAACCGCTGTCACGCCCCCCTGACACGCCCTCCCTGAGCGTGTCACTAGGCGTGACCATGGGCGTGTCGCCCTCTGCCGCAAAGCCTGCCGTCGCATTAAATGCCGTTTCTCCACAGCACGAAAATAATACTGTCACGCCCCCCGTCACGGGCGTGACCTTGGGCGTGACATCAACTTTTCGGTGACTTACGGATTTCCGACCAATGATTTGGACATGACGTGCCTGTCATGCCCCGCCTACACGGTCGTGACCTAGGGCGTGACCACCGACGTACCGAAGCAATCATCCCTCCCGCCAGAATCCAGAGCCCGAGGTCAACATAGTACTGTCACGCCCCCTGACATGCCCCCCTAGGGCGTGTCGAAGGGCGTGACCAACCCGAGATTTTTTTCTTATAAATTGAGACCCCCCCCTCTCCATTTCAGCAAGCTTTGGTTGAGAGGGGGAGGTGCTGCCCCATTGGTTCTTGAGTTTATTTCATGCTTTCTCTCTCTCTCTCCCCCTCTCTTTGTAATTTTTGTTTAACCCTAGTTTAATCTTAGCTTGTTTATGCTTTCTTTGTAATCTTTACTCTTGCTTAGTGCTAATTGTAGGGCTAGAATAGGATTTTAAATTCATGCACTTGTAATTTCTTTTTCAATAATGTATCTTGCTCCTTTTAATTAATATAAGTGCTATTCTTTTACTAGTGTTCTTTTTTTATGCTTTACAACTCATCCCCCCTCCTCCACTCCATTATGATTAACTAATCCTCCTTGTACTCGATCTTGATGATCCGAGGTTAGAGCGATTAAGTTATGATGTTTTAATAAATCTTTTCTTTTTAGGTTAGGGCCTTGAATTACTCTTGATTAATCACGGGTTGGAGGTATATTATCGATATATACTCTCCGCCTTTGCATTCATTCTGGGCTCGCCGAGAGGCTGAAAGAATGAAGTGAGCATTCAAGAGTAAAGGGAGTTGTACGCACCCGTCGAGAGAGGCAGACGTCCAAATCTCCCGGATTGTAGTAAAATCCAATAGTGGGGTTCACCGCGTAAAGCGAGTTTTAGGCCTCTGATTTAGATGAGAGTCGGTCGGACCTTCCTAAACTCAGTTGGGCACGACTTCAAGAGAAGCGTGTTCAAGCTTTAGGAACCTCCATGGTCAAGGACCTTTATCTTATTAAGTTTAGATTTTTATCGCATTTTCTTAATCGTCTTTAGCCGAGGTGAATCTTGATTGAGTGCATTTCCATTTCATATTTTCTACCTTTCGTAGTAATCACCTTTCTTGTGCTCTTTAATTAACTGTAGTAGTTTCCTTTCTAGCATAGCTCTTTACTTAATAGCTTTACTTAATTGTGGTGGTTCTCTTTCTAGTATAGCTTTAATTCCTCCCTTGCACTTAGATTTTCTAAAACCCTAGTTTTTCCGTCGATAAGATTATAGCGTTCGTGTGAGTAAGCATAGCCAACAGTTCCCAGATTTCAATACGACACTTGTGTCCCCTAGCTACAATTCGATAGGTATACTTGCCTCATCGGGTTGCTAGTTCGGTTGCATTTATTTTCTTCGAACCCTAGCGCGCAACAAAGTTTTTGGCGCCATTGCTGGGGAACCAACTTCCGTTGATATATTGAAAACACGAACCTATTAATTTTATCTCTTCTCTTTCTCATCCTCTTTCTTTAAAGTTTTAAAAAAAATAAAAAAAAATTTCATCGCTCTTAATAGTAACCAACTTCACAATTTTTCTACGCCACCTAATTCTCTCGAAAAGGGCAAAGGGATTTAAGCGCCACTATCTTGTCTTGTACATTGCGAACCCTTCACGGGGTAGTCATTGGGAAGTTCGGGAGTTAATCTATATAAAAAAAATCTATTTGAAAAAGAAAAAAAAATTTCTAATCTAGTTTTTTTTTTCTAGTTTATCCTATTTCTCTTTCTTTTCTTCTTTTCTGTTCTTTTAGTGCATGACCCGTGGGAGTCCGTCGGTTATTTTGGACTTGGGCCACGAAATTGAGCGTACTCTTCGGAGAAGATCGCGATTTCAAGGTCCTACTATCCAAGTGCCAGTTGAGGACTCCGAGTCATTTGCTACTTTAAGAATGGAAGAACCCAACGTTGATGAGGCCGTGCAAAGGACTATGTCCTATTATGCACGACCGAACCTCGAGGGAACAGAATCAAGTATAGTCCTACCCGCTATAGAAAATAATAACTTCGAACTAAAGCCTAGCATAATTCAAATGGTGCAGCAATATGTGCAATTTGACAGACTTCAAGATGAAGATCCGAACGCATATATAGCTAGCTTTTTGGAAATTTGTGACACCTTCAAGATAAATGGTGTCATAAATGATGCGATCAGGCTGAGACTCTTCCCCTTCTCTTTAAGAACTAAAGCTAAGTAGTGGCTAAACACACTTCCTATAAATAGCATAACCACTTGGAATGAATTAACTGAAAAATTTTTGGCGAAGTATTTTCCGCCAGCTAAAACTGCAAAACTTAGGAACGACATCTCTGCCTTTGGACAAATAGACTCTGAAACCCTATATGAAACCTGGGAGAGATTTAAAGAATTTTTAAGATGATGCCCACATCACGCGCTGCCTGTATGGTTACAAGTGTAGACGTTCTATAACGGGCTAAATCAAAGCACGAAGCAAATGATAGACGCAGCTTCTGGCGGTACATTAAATCATAAGACCCCGGAAGCCGCTCTTGAGCTTTTTGAGGACATGGCCATGAACACTTATCAGTGGAATGTGCCTAGGTCCCGCCCGAACAAGCCTGCAGGTATCTATGAAGTGGACAACGTCTCCCAGCTCGCTCTGCAAGTAGAAATCCTAAGCAAAAAAATCACGGAGATGACTGCTGCCTCTGCCCCTCAGGTATGGGAATCTGCAACCCCTACTCAAGAACATTTAGATTATGTTAAAAATATGCCTAGAACTGCTTTTAATAATTTTTCTGCTGCGATTTTTTATCCTCCTGGTTTTAATTTTCCGAATAGTTATAACCACGCTTTAAGAAATCACCCGAACTTTTCATGGAGTAATCCATCGAATGCGATGCGCCCACCCCCGCAAAATGATTTTTCTGCACCACCACCACTACCACCTTTTCAAAATTACCCAAAACCTCCAAGCTTGGAGGAATTACTTTCTAAATATATCACCACAAATGACGCCACTATAAGAACTTTAACCGGAAGCGTAAAAAGTCTAGAAAATCTGGTAGGATAGCTCGCGAAAATAATTTCTGAGCGACCCGCAGGCTCTCTTCCTTCCAATACCGAACCCAACCCGAGAGAGCAAGCGAAAGCTATAACTCTTCGGAGTGGGAAGCAAGTCTCCGGTATGGCAAGTGAAGAGCCCGAGGCAAGCTCCGCTCCACCTCTAAAAATCAAAGCTCCGCTCCGCTTCCACCCTCTGCTGAAGAAGTTATCACCCCTATTTTAGAAAATAATCTCACTCCACCACCCATCTTCAAAAATAATTCAACTCCTCCATACCCCTCTGAACTTAATAGACAACGTCAAGATGATCAGTACTCCCGTTTCTTAGAGATCTTCAAGCAAATCCACAATAATCTTCCCTTCCACGAGGCTATTTCGCAGATGCCGAAATACGCCAAGTATCTTAAAGACCTCCTTACAAACAAGAAGAAGTTAGAGAATCTTTCGCACATCACGCTAAACGCCGAGTGCTCCACCGTTTTAACAAACGATTTGCTGAATAAAATCAGTGACCCGGGTAGTTTCTCTATCCCGTGTGTCTTCGGTGATCTTTTTGTTAAACACGCGTTAGCCGACTTAGGCGCGAGTATAAACCTGATGCCCTTTTCGTTGTTTAAAAAGTTAGGGATTGGTAGCCTTAACCCCACGCATATGAGTATCCATCTAGCCGATAAATCCGTCAAGTACCCGTTAGGAATAGTGGAGGATGTTCTAGTGAAAGTCGACAAGTTCATCTTCCCGGTGGACTTTGTCATTTTGGACATCGAAGAATACATCGAGGTTTCCCTGATCCTTGGCCGACCCTTCCTTGCCACCTCCCGAGCCATCATTGACGTAAGCAATGGTAAGCTCTTTCATCGAGTAGGCGACGACGAAGTCACAATTTCTATCACCCCTTCGATGAAGAACACCTTAGTAAACGCTTCGTCTGCTCTGAATTAACTGAAAATTTTTTGGCGAAGTATTTTCCGCCAGCTAAAACTGCAAAACTTAGGAACGACATCTCTGCCTTTGGACAAATGGACTCTGAAACCCTATATGAAACCTGGGAGAGATTTAAAGAATTATTAAGACGATGCCCACATCACGCGCTGCCTGTATGGTTACAAGTGCAGACATTCTATAACGGGCTAAATCAAAGCACGAAGCAAATGATAGACGCAGCTTCTGGCGGTACTTTAAATCATAAGACCCCGGAAGCCGCTCTTGAGCTTTTTGAGGATATGGCCATGAACACTTATCAGTGGAATGTGCCTAGGTCCCGCCCGAACAAGCCAGCAGGTATCTATGAAGTGGACAACATCTCCCAGCTCGCTCTGCAAGTAGAAATCCTAAGCAAAAAAATCACGGAGATGACTGCTGCGTCCGCCCCTCATGTATGGGAATCTACAACCCCAACTCAAGAACATTTAGATTATGTTAATAATATGCCTAAAACTGCTTTTAAAAATTTTTTTGCTGCGAATTTTCATCCTCCTTGTTTTAATTTTCTGAATAGTTATAACCCCGCTTTAAGAAATCACCCGAACTTTTCATGGAGTAATCCATCGAATGCGATGCGCCCACCCCCGTAAAATGATTTTTCTGCACCACCACCACAACAACCTCTTCAAAATTACCCAAAACCTCCAAGCTTGGAGGAATTACTTTCTAAATATATCACCACAAATGACGCCACTATAAGAACTTTAACCGAAAGCGTAAAAAGTCTAGAAAATCAGGTAGGACAGCTCGCGAAAATAATTTCTGAGCGACCCGTAGAGTCTCTTCCTTCCAATACCGAACCCAACCCGAGAGAGCAAGCAAAAGCTATAACTCTTCGGAGTGGGAAGCAAGTCTCCAGTATGGCAAGTGAAGAGCCCGAGGCAAGCTCAGCTCCCGCCTCTAAAAATCAAAGCTCCGCTCCGCTTCCACCCTCTGCTGAAGAAGTTATCACCCCTATTTTAGAAAATAATCTCACTCCACCACAAAAACTTGTTGCGCGCTTGGGTTCGAAGAAAATAAATACAACCGAACTAGCAACCCGATGAGGCAAGTATACCTATCGAATTGTAGCTAGGGGACACAAGTGTCGTATTGAAATCTGGGAACTGTTGGCTATGCTTACTCATACGAACGCTATTATCTTATCGACAGAAAAACTAGGGTTTTAGAAAATCTAAGTGCAAGGGAGGAAGTAAAGCGATACTAGAAAGAGAACCACCGCAATTAAGTAAAGCTATTAAGTAAAGAGCTATGCTAGAAAGGAAACTACTGCAGTTAATTAAAGAGCACAAGATAGGTGATTACTACGAAAGGTAGAAAATATGAAATGGAAATGCACTCGATCAAGATTCACCTCGGCTAAAGACGATTAAGAAAATGCAATAAAAATCTAAACTTAATAGGATAAAGATCCTTGACCGTGGAGGTTCCTAAAGCTTGAACACGCTTCTCTCAAAGTCGTGCCCAACTGAGTTTAGGAATGTCCGACCGACTCTCGTCTAAATCGGAGTCCTAAAACTCGCTTTACGCTGTGAACCCCACTATTGGATTTACTCCAATCCAGGAGATTTGGACGTCTGCCTCTCTCGAGGGGTGCGTACAACTCCCTTTACTCTTGAATGCTCACTTCATTCTTTTGGCCTCTCGGCTAGCCCAGAATGAAAGCAAAGGCGGAGAGTATATATCGATAATGTACCTCCAACCCGTGTTTAATCAAGAGTAATTCAAGGCCCTAACCTAAAAACAAAAGATTAATTAAAACATCATAACGTAATCGCTCTAACCTCGGATCATCAAGATCGAGTACAAGGAGGATTAGTTAATCATAATGGATTGGAGGAGGGGGGATGAGTAGTAAAGCTTAAAAAAAAGAACACTAGTAAAAGAAGAGCACTTATATTAATTAAAAGGAGCAAGATAAACTATTGAAAAAGAAATTACAAGTGCATGAATTTAAAATCCTATTCTAGCCCTACAATTAGTACTAAGCAAGAACAAAGATTACAAAGAAAGCATAAATAAGCTAAGATTAAACTAGGGTTAAACAAAATTTACAAAGAGTGGGGGAGAGAGAGAGAGAAAGCATGAAAAAAACTCAAGAACCAAAGGGGCAGCACCTCCCCCTCTCAACCAAAGCTTGCTGAAATGGAGAGGGGGGTCTCAAATTATAGAAAAAAATCTCGAGTTGGTCACGCCCTCCGACACGCCCTAGGGGGGCGTGTCAGGGGGCGTGATAGTACTATATTGACCTCGGGCTCTGGATTCTGGCGGGAGGGATGATTGCTTCAGTACGTCGGTGGTCACGCCCTAGGTCACGCCCGTGTATGCGGGGCGTGACAGGCACGTCATGTCCAAATCATTGGTCAGATATCCGTTAGTCGCCGAAAAGTTGATGTCACACCAAAGGTCACGCCCGTGATGGGGGGCGTGACATTACTGTTTTCGTACTGTGGAGAAACGACATTTAATGCAGCGGTAGGCTTTGCGGTAGAGGGCGACACGCCCATGGTCACGCCTGGTGACACGCCCAGGTAGGGCGTGTCAGGGGGGCATGACAGCGGTTTTGTTCGTTTTCCTGTCCCTTCCAACAAAAGTCCTCGGGATCGGGTGACATGGCCTAGCTCACGCCCAGGGAGGGCATCACAGGGGGGCGTGTCAGGTCATTTTGGCCAATTTTCCGGAAACCTGCAAAAAGACAAGAAAAAGTCAGTGGCAATAATATTTACATAAAAATGATAAAAAATAAACTAATAATAGACATGATTTGTACAATATAAAATAGAAAATACGATAATAGTTTAGGCTACAAAACGTATTATCAAATTCTCCCAAGCTTAAGCTTTGCTTGTCCCCAAGCAAAAATATAAAAACTAGAAATTTATAAAAAGGACTAATTAAAAGTTTTAATTATGCCTACACAAGTACTATGCAAAATTTTAAGTAGGGAAAAAGGTGAAATGTAAGTCTAAAACAATTATTTAGGTATGGTAAAACTTTTATAAACTTTACTCAATAAAAACAAATCATCCAAAATTTTAACGAGATTTTTTAAATAGACTTAAGCAAAGCAACGAAAATGAAAAACACGCATTGAGTTGTTACTAGATCCAAGCAACGCATTATAATTATATCAAATTAATTAAAAAAAATCTAGGTTAAAATCCAAAACTAAAACTGATTTACTTTTTTTCTTTTCTTCGTTGTTAAATAAAAAATCAATAAGCATGAATCAAAAGGACTTAAATAGGACAGAAACGTTTGGTTTAGGAATATTATTAGGAGTGGAATTCAAAGATAAACGTGAAGGTTCAAAATCACACTAAACCAAAGCAAAGAGTTTCAAAAACTTTCATAAAAATATATACTCATTTTTTTTTCTTCTTTTTTTTTCATTTTTTTTTTCATTTTTCAAAACAAAGGCCAAAAATATTTTTATTTTCCTTTCGAATTGGCCAAACAAAAATAAACATCACTTTTGAGCATACTCTTTTTCAAAAACCTTTCTCCCACAAAAAATCACAAAAATATCCTATCAAAATCGTCAAAATAATTTATGAAACTCAAAAAGGCTAGTGTGATTCGATAGGTTGGAAATTTTGGCTTTGGTGAAAGTGAAATGAAGGGAGGAGGATCAAATGAAATCGGAAAAAGGCTCAAAAACGGCTAACTGGTGGTAAAAGTTTTTAGGTTGGCAGGAAAGCTCAAACGAAAACAAAAACGGCCTAAATAATTTTCACGCTTTTGAATTTATTTAAAACAAAGGTTTGAAAAATTTCAAAAAGCAAGTCCTAGATCATAAAAGAAGATTGATGAAATTAACTTGAAAATTTGAAATAATAGGTGACTTGTATCGTTCACATCTACTATGCTATTCAAAAGTTGACTTTACAAAAATTATTCAAAAACGAAAAAGAAAATAGTGGATGATGAATTTTTGAGAAAGTAAAGGAAATAAAAAACCAAAAACCATAATAGAAATGCGAGTTTTAGAGAAATATTTCACCTTAACATGCTACCGTGAATTAGAAACACAGCATGGCCAATATTTTACTTGTGAAACATAATTAAAAAGGACGATTAGAAATATTATAATTAACTAAGTTGTTGATAGAAAATTTTGAGTAAAACAAAAACAAAAACTAGGGGTACTATTGAAATACAAAAATGTCTAGACTATTCAAAAACACATATATATTTTTTAATTTTGTGAAATATTCTCTCTTTTTTTGGATTTTGGAAATTTTTTCTCTTTTATTTTTTTTGGAATTTTCAGATATTCATTTTTTTTGGAAATATTTAAAATATATACAAAGAGAAAAATTTGTACACTAAGCAAAAATGAAGGAGGAAATCTTGTTGAAATTTTCATAAACGCAACCAAAGGTCCCCGGCAACGGCGCCAAAAACTTGTTGTGCGCTAGGGTTCGAAGAAAATAAACGCAATCGAACTAGCAACCCGATGAGGCAAGTATACCTATCGAATTGTAGCTAGGGGACACAAGTGTCGTATTGAAATCCGGGAACTATTGGCTATGCTTACTCACACGAACGCTATTATCTTATCGACGGAAAAACTATGGTTTTAGAAAATCTAAGTGCAAGGGAGGAATTAAAGCTATACTAGAAAGAGAACCACCATAATTAAGTAAAGCTATTAAGTAAAGAGCTATGCTAGAAAGGAAACTACTACAGTTAATTAAAGAGCACAAGATAGGTGATTACTACGAAAGGTAGAAAATATGAAATGGAAATGCACTCGATCAAGATTCATCTCGGCTAAAGACGATTAAGAAAATGCGATAAAAATCTAAACTTAATAGGATAAAGGTCCTTGACTGTTGAGGTTCCTAAAGCTTGAACAAGCTTCTCTCGAAGTCGTGTCCAACTGAGTTTAGGAAGGTCCGACCGACTCTCGTCTAAATCGGAGGCCTAAAACTCACTTTACGCGGTGAACCCCACTATTGGATTTTACTCCAATCTGGGAGATTTGGACGTCTGCCTCTCTCGAGGGGTGCGTACAACTCCCTTTACTCTTGAATGCTCACTTCATTCTTTCGGCCGCTCGGCTAGCCCAGAATTAAAGCAAAGGCGGAGAGTACATATCGATAATATACCTCCAACCCGTGATTACTCAAGAGTAATTCAAGGCCCTACCTAAAAAGAAAAGATTAATTAAAACATCATAACTTAATTGCTCTAACCTCGGATCATCAAGATCAAGTACAAGGAGGATTAGTTAATCATAATGGACTGGAGCAGGGGGGATGAGTAGTAAAGCATAAAAAAAAGAACACTAGTAAAAGAAGTGCACCTATATTAATTAAAAGGAGCAAGATACACTATTGAAAAAGAAATTACAAGTGCATGAATTTAAAATCCTATTCTAGCCCTACAATTAGCACTAAGCAAGAGCAAAGATTACAACGAAAGCATAAACAAGCTAAGATTAAACTAAGGTTAAACAAAAATTACAAAGAGAGGGGGAGAGAGAGAGAGAGAGAAAGCATGAAATAAACTCAAGAACCAAAGGGGCAGCACCTCCTCCTCTCAACCAAAGCTTCCTGAAATGGAGAGGGGGGGTCTCAATTTATAGAAAAAAATCTCGGGTTGGTCACGCCCTCCGACACGCCCTAGGGGGGCGTGTCAAGGGGCGTGATAGTACTATGTTGACCTTGGGCTCTAGATTCTGGCGGGAGGGATGATTGCTTCGGTACGTTGGTGGTCACGCCCTAGGTCATGCCCCTGTAGGGGGGGCATGATAGGCACGTCATGTCCAAATCATTGGTTGGAAATCCGTCAGTCACCGAAAAGTTGATGTCACGCCCAAGGTCACGCCCGTGACGGGGGGCGTGACAATACTATTTTCGTGCTATGGAGAAACGACATTTAATACGGCGGTAGGCTTTGCGACAGAGGGCGACACGCCCATGGTCACGCCTGGTGACACGCCTAGGGAGTGCGTTTCATGTACGCCGTATCGGCTAGTCTAAGGAAAATCGTGCCAT
Source organism: Platanthera zijinensis (assembly GCA_039513925.1). Classification (NCBI taxonomy): domain Eukaryota; kingdom Viridiplantae; phylum Streptophyta; class Magnoliopsida; order Asparagales; family Orchidaceae; genus Platanthera; species Platanthera zijinensis. The sequence goes on along the minus strand of CM077078.1, from coordinate 136,508,372 downwards.
CTGCCCGTAGAGTTAGAACACCGCGCCTTTTGGGACTTAAAATTCTTAAACTTCGATCCCCACTCAGTCGGTGACCTTCGAAAATTTCAACTAAATGAACTCGATGAGTGGCGCTCTTATGCTTATGAAAATAATACACTTTATAAAGAGCGGACGAAGCGTTTATACGATAAACACTTAAGGCACCCTAAAAACTTTAAGCCGGGCGACCAAGTCCTTTTATATAATTCTCATTTACGTTTATTTCCGGGCAAATTAAAATCTCGCTGGTCTGGCCCGTTTTCTGTTTTAGAAGTATTTCCTTATGGAACTGTTTTAATTTCTCACCCTGATAAGGGTAATTTCAAAGTGAATGGTCAGCATCTTAAACTGTATTTCTCTAGTGATGATGATGTCAGTCAAAACATTATTAAGTTTCTGCTTCACGAACTCTAACTTTGAACTCTTAATTTTTGTTAAAAACAATTTTATTTCTGGACAACAATATTTTTGGACAATATTATTTTTTGATGCGTCGAGCTCAACGATGCCTTAACCAAAGGGCGCTCTTGGGAGGAAACCCAAGTTATCTTTTTCTGTTTTCTTTATTTTACAATTTTTGCCTCGGACGGCTCCGACAAGCTGAAGCTTCTGCGATCGCCTGCTCCAACATTGCTGAATCCATCACGAAGTCCATGAAGACATTCGGAGGAGCGCCATCACTCAGCTTTCGTAGCAAATAAATCTAGGGAAGAACCTGTCTTTCAATTCTGTCTTTCAATTCTATACTTTACTTTTCTCTTCTTCTCCAATCCCCTTCCTTAGCCATTGAGGACAATGTCTATTTTAAGCTTGGGGGATGATTTCCTCCTTCATTTTTGGTTAGTGTACAAATTTTTCTCTTTGTATATATTTTAAATATTTCCCAAAAAAAAATGAATATCTTAAAATTCCAAAAAAAAAGAGAAAAAATTTCCAAATTCCAAAATAAAGAGAATATTTCACAAAATTTAAAAAAATTTATGTGTTTTTGAATAGTCTAGACATTTTTGTATTTCAATAGTATCCCTAGTTTTTGTTTTTGGTTTACTCAAAATTTTCTATAAACAACTCAGTTAATTATAATATTTCTAATCGTCCTTTTTAATTATGTTTCACAAGTAAAATGTTGGCCATGCTGTGTTTCTAATTCACGGTAGCATGTTAAGGTGAAATATTTCTCTAAAACTCGCATTTCTATTATGTTTTTTTGTTTTTTATTTCCTTTACTTTCTCAAAAATTCATTATCCACTATTTTCTTTTTCGTTTTTGAATAATTTTTGTAAAGTCAACTTTTGAATAGCGTAGTAGATGTGAATGATCCAAGTCACCTATTATTTCTATTTTCAAGTTAATTTCATCAATCTTCTTTTATGATCTAGGACTCGCTTTTTGAAATTTTTCAAACCTTTGTTTTAAATAAATTCAAAAGCGTGAAAATGATTTAGGCCGTTTTTGTTTTCGTTTGAGCTTTCCTGCCAACCTAAAAACTTTTACCACTAGTTAGGCATTTTTGAGCCTTTTTCCGATTTCATTTGATAGCTCCTCCCTTCATTTCACTTTCACCAAAGCCAAAATTTCCAACTTATCGAATCACACTAGCCTTTTTGAGTTTCATAAATCATTTTGACGATTTTGATAGGATATTTTTGTGATTTTTTGTGGGAGAAAGGTTTTTGAAAAAAAGTAGCCTCAAAAGTGATGTTTATTTTTGTTTGGCCAATTCAAAAGGAAAATAAAAATATTTATGGCCTTTGTTTTGAAAAAAGAAAAAAAAATGAAAAAAAAAGAAGAAAAAGAAAAAAAAAATGTGTATATATTTTTATGAAAGTTTTTGAAACTCTTTGCTTTGGTTTAGTGTGATTTTGAACCTTCACGTTTATCTTTGAATTCCACTCCTAATCATATTCCTAAACCAAATGTTTCTATCCTATTTAAGTCCTTTTGATTCACGCTTATTGATTTTTTATTTAACAACTAAGAAAAGAAAAAAAGTAAATCAGTTTTAGTTTTGGATTTAAACCTATATTTTTGTTAATTAATTTGATATAATTATAATGCGTTGCTTGGATCTAGTAACAACTCAATGCGTGTTTTTCATTTTCGTTGCTTTGCTTAAGTCTATTTAAAAAATCTCGTTAAAATTTTGGATGATTTGTTTTTATTGAGTAAAGTTTATAAAAGTTTTACCATAACTAAATAATTTTTTTAGACTTACATTTCACCTTTTTCCCTACTTAGAATTTCACATAGTACTTGTGTAGGCATAATTAAAACTTTTTGATTAGTCATTTTTATAAATTTCTAGTTTTTATATTTTTGCTTGGGGACAAACAAAGCATAAGCTTGGGGGAATTTGATAATACATTTTGTAGCCTAAACTATTATCGTATTTTCTATTTTATATTATACAAATCATGTCTATTATTAGTTTATTTTTTATCATTTTTATGTAAATATTATTGCCAGTGACTTTTTCATGTCTTTTTGTAGGTTTCCGGAAAATTGGCCAAAATGACCTGACACGCCCTCCCTGGGCGTGACCTAGGCCGTGTCACCCGATCCCGAGGACTTTTGTTGGAAGGGACAGGAAAACGAACAAAACCGCTGACACGCCCCCCTAACATGCCTTCCCTGGGCGTGTCACCAGGCATGACCATGGGCGTGTCGCCCTCTGCCGCAAAGCCTGCCGCCGCATTAAATGTCGTTTCTACACAGCACGAAAACTGTACTGTCACGCCCCCCGTCACGGGCGTGACCTTGGGCGTGACATCAACTTTTCGGTGACTGACGGATTTCTGACCAATGATTTGGACATGACGTGCCTGTCACGCCCCGCCTACACGGGCGTGACCTAGGGCGTGGCCACCGACATATCGAAGAAATCATCCCTCCCACCAGAATCCAGAGCCTGAGGTCAACATAGTACTATCACGCCCCCTGACATGCCCCCCCTAGGGCATGTCGGAGGGCTTGACCAACCCGAGATTTTTTCTATAAATTGAGACCCCCCTCTCCATTTCAGCAAGGTTTGGTTGAGAGGGGGAGGTGCTGCCCCTTTGGTTCTTGAGTTTTTTTCATGTTTTCTCTCTCTCTCTCTCCCTCTCTTTGTAATTTTTGTTTAACCCTAGTTTAATCTTAGCTTGTTTATGCTTTCTTTGTAATCTTTGCTCTTGCTTAGTGCTAATTGTAGGGCTAGAATAGGATTTTAAATTCTTGCACTTGTAATTTCTTTTTCAATAGTGTATCTTGCTCCTTTTAATTAATATAAGTGCTCTTCTTTTACTAATGTTCCTTTTTTATGCTTTATTACTCATCCCCCCTCCTCCACTCCATTATGATTAACTAATCCTCCTTGTACTCGATCTTGATGATCCGAGGTTAGAGCGATTAAGTTATGATGTATTAATAAATCATTTCATTTTAGGTTAGGGCCTTGAATTACTCTTGATTAATCACGGGTTGGAGGTATATTATCGATATATACTCTCCGCCTTTGCTTTCATTCTGGGCTAGCCGAGAGGCCGAAAGAATGAAGTGAGCATTCAAGAGTAAAGGGAGTTGTACGCACCCCTCGAGAGAGGCAGGCGTCCAAATCTCCCGGATTGGAGTAAAATCCAATAGTGGGGTTCACCGCGTAAAGCGAGTTTTAGGCTTCCGATTTAGACGAGAGTCGGTCGGACCTTCCTAAACTCAGTTGGGCACGACTTCGAGAGAAGCGTGTTCAAGCTTTAGGAACCTCCACGATCAAGGACCTTTATCCTATTAAGTTTAGATTTTTATCGCATTTTCTTAATCGTCTTTAGCTGAGGTGAATCTTGATCGAGTTCATTTCCATTTCATATTTTCTACCTTTCATAGTAATCACCTATCTTGTGCTCTTTAATTAACTATAGTAGTTTCCTTTCTATCATAGCTCTTTACTTAATAGCTTTACTTAATTGCGGTGGTTCTCTTTCTAGTATAGCTTTAATTCTTCCCTAGCACTTAGATTTTCTAAAACCCTAGTTTTTCCGTCGATAAGATAATAGCGTTCGTGTGAGTAAGCATAGCCAATAGTTCCCGGATTTCAATACGACACTTTTGTCCCCTAGCTACAATTCGATAGGTATACTTGCCTCATCGGGTTGCTAGTTCGGTTGCGTTTATTTTCTTCGAACCCTAGCGCGCAACAGTATATTATCAATATATACTCTCCACCTTAGCTTTCGTTCTGGGCTACCCGAGAGGCTTATAGAATGAAGTGAGCATTCAAGTGTAAAGGGAGTTGTACACACCCCTCGAGAGAGGCAGACGTCCAAATCTCCCGGATTGGAGTAAAATCCAATTGAGGGGTTCACCACGTAAAGCGAGCTTTAGTCCTCCAATTTAGACGAGATTCGGTCAGACCTTCCTAAACTCAGTTGGCCACGACTTCGAGAGAAGTGTGTTCAAGCTTTAGGAACCTCCACGGTCAAGGACCATTACCCTATTAAGCTTAGGTTTATTTATCGCCTTTTTTAATCGACTCTCGCTGAGGTGATTCTTGATCGAGTTCGCCCCTTTATCTCTAACTTTAAATATTTTTATCCTGCAAGTAATTAGTTTTCTCTTTTTTTAGTTGAGTAATTTAATTTTAGTTTTTAGTTTAGTAATTAATATAAATTTCAATTGATAAAATAATTGCAATCTCCTTTGAGTAGAAATAGTCATTACGCCACAGGAAAATACGACCTTGATACTAATCTTTAGTATCCTATGCTATAACTGATAAGGTACGCTTGCCTTTTATAAGATATAGAATCGGAAAATGTTCTCAACCACCACATCCACCTTCTCTTCTCATATTAAAACGCTCTCTGCCGTTGCGATTCCCTGTATCAAGTTTTTTGCATCGTTGTCAGGGACAGTTTTGATATTTTGAAAAAAGGATAGCTATTAATTTTATCATTTTGTATTTTTTTTATCTCTCTCTCTCGCCCCTCTTTCGCGGTTGATTTACTTTTTTTAAATGGTTAATCTTTGTTTTAATTGTAGAGAGTTTGGTCCCTCTCGCGAGGAGTATTGGGTAAGGTATCCTTCATCCTCCCATGATTTTATCACTTTCGTATTGAATTAATTTGGCCAAATTGATCCGTCTGTTAATTTTTTTTCATGGGGTTACGATGGTTTTCAAACGCATTCCTAACCTTCTCCTCCGAATTTTTCTGATTATAATTTTTCCGGAAATTTCTTGAATGGACATTTTGATCCTAGCCCTTCTTTGAACTACTCAAGGTGGTAACGCCCTTATCATTCTTGGGGCCAAGGTGATCATCAACCCATTCCATCTCAACATTTCTCCGCTTCTTCTCCGCAAGTTTGCGCGCCTCCCGTTTTTGATTCTAGCGAAAATGAAGTCATCTTTGAGGTGTAGCATTTGATGCACGCATCAATGCTCACTTCAAAGTTATTTTTGATGCTTTGGCTGCTGAGGCCGTATCTTTTTCTTCCCCTCCTCCTCCTATTTATCTTTCGAATGACGAATCTTCGGATATTCCGCAGTGCCTTCAATCACTATGTGGAAGACGATTATTCATAAATTCCATTGTGCCTTCAAACTCTCGAGGAGGAAATTTCCCCCGATATGAAAATTTGTTTTGAAGTTTCCGAGGAAGACGAACTTTCTTGTGTTCGATCTTCCGAGGAGATTGATTTTTCTGATATCCTGGTTTGCTCCCAATCTATCGAAATGATTGATATTCAGGTGGAGCAACCAGATCTTTCTTTCCAACCAATTTCTTATGATCAACTGCTGCCTTCTTCTTCTTTTTCTTCTCTCCCCCTCCTTGCGAAAATTTCATTTTCTTTTCTTCTTTTATTTTTCCTTCTAGTTTAGTTTCTACTTCTTCTTCTTCTCCCCCTTCTAATAGTTTAGTTTCTTTTTCTAGCATTTTTTCTTTTTCTGAATCTTTTTCTTTTTGGTTTTATTTAAAAAATAAAAAATTACAAAAAAATATTTTTATTTTCTTAAAAAATGTTTTGGCACTAGCGCCGAAACGCATATTGCGCGAGCTGCCATTACATTTCTCCTTTTATTTTCCATTCAGATAACCAAGAACGTCGAGCTCAATGACGTTTTAAACAAAGAGCGCTCTTGGGAGGCACCCATTGCTTATCTTTATCTTTTTTATTTTTTTTATTTTGTTTGGTGTGGAAATAAGCTCCCGCGTGTTTGTGCCGCTTCTCGCCTCTCAACCTTAACTCAAGCCAATCTTTAGCTCAAGTTTGGGGGGACGCATTTTCCAACGTCTGGGCATCAAGCGCTAGTGAAGCATCTTTTCCCTCTCTTTGCATTTCTTTTTCTTCTCTTCTCTCTCTTCTCACTCTCTTTATACTTAACTTTAAACATTGGGGACAATGTTTAACTTTAAGTATGGGAGAGTGTTCCCTTCTTAGTTTACTTTAGAAAAATCAAAAAAAAATTATAAAAATTTTAGAAAAATCACAAAAAAAATTATTTATAAATTAATTTTGAAAAATCCAAAAAAATATATGTATAATTTTTTGAAAAAATCCCAAATTAAATTGAGTTAATTTTTGCCAAATCAATTAGTGTCCCGCTACTTTGCATTTTATTGTTTTTTAAAGCTCTTGTCTACTTGCTAAGTTAGAATAAATTAGATTAATTTTATGTTCAAATATGTTTTGCGAGTAGTATGTTTACTCATGCAGTGTTCCTATTTAGGGTAGTATGCTATTTTTGAAAAATTTCTTGAATTTTTCTTCACTTTTCCTTATACTTTCTTTTATTTCTTTTACTTTTATAAAACCTATCTTCTTTTATTTTCCCTTATTAAAATCTTTTTAAACATTAATTAGTATTAAGTGTAGTAGACACAAACCGGTCTAGACGCTTATTATCATTGTTTTCATGAAAACAAATTCTCTATTTTTTATTTTATGTGCTTATCTTATTTTGAAATTTCAAAACATTACTTTGAGTAGATTTAGGAAGCATGAAAATGATTTAGGCATTTCTTTTGTAACGGTTGAGCCTTTGCACCCCGCCTAACAATAATCATTGCTAGCCATTTTTGTGCCTTTTCCTTTCGTTTTTGTAGCCCCACTTTTTATTTCACCACATCCAAATAGCTTACCTATATGCACACTTTAAAATTATTTTTGAGCTTTAATTGCTAATGTGCATCTTTTTGAAAAAAATTAGTGGAAATCTTTGTATTATGTTTTGCTACAAAAGTGGAATTTCTTAAGTATGAAAAAAAAAGAAAAAAAAAGGAAAAATGAGAAAAATATTTGATGAAAAAAGTAAAAGAAAAAAAAAGAAAAAAAAGTGTATTTATTTTGGCTAGCTTTATTTTGGCAAAGATCATTTTCTTTTTGTTTTAAGTGTGCAATTACCCCTCGTATTTATCTTTTTGAATATCGCACTCTTAAAACCTAAGCGTAACTGTACGCCTAATTAAAGCTCTAGTGATTCATGCTTCCTACGTTTACTTTTTAGTATAGTAGCGAGAAACTAGATTGAGTAAGTGTTTTTGATAGAAATATTTAACTTTGTCTTGATTGACTATGGTTTTAATTTGTCTCTTAGACTTTAGTAGTGACTCAATGCGCTTTTTACTCGTTACTTTATGATGTTTTAATTCTGCAAAATATGGGATGATTTGTTTTTATTTTTAGTAAAATTTATAAAATTTAGTGCTAAGTAAAAGTAGGAATTTTCGGTTCTTTTTCAAAAATTTTTGTACCTCTAAATTCCCGTCTTACTCATTTATAACATTTTTAAACTTTTCAATTAATTCTCTTTATTTTCTCAAACTCATAGTCTTTTCTTGAGGACAAGCAAAATAATAAGTATGGGGGAAATTGATGATTCATGTTTTAGCTTAATTTATTAGGGTAAAAAATATATTATTTTCGTTTTAAATCTCTTCATTTATGTAATTTTATGTTTATTTTATGTAAATATTATAACTAATGTTTATTTTCTTTTTTTGCAGGTTTCAACAAGGTTACGACAAAAAATGACCTGTCACGCCCTCCTGTCACGCCCTCCCCGAGTGTGACCTAGGGCGTGTCACCAGTTCCCAAGAAATCCAGCCGCCAGAAGGAACTTCCCGCCAAAATCCCGTGTTACGCGCCCCTGACACGCCCTCCCCAGGCGTGTCCCAGGACGTGACACGGGGCATGTCACCCTTATCCAGAAGTTTTCAGTCGCATTCAATGCTTTCTCAGCTACTACAAGCAAAAAGTACTATCACGCCTCAATGACACGCCCACCATGGGCGTGTCACAGGGCATGACCCTCCTTTTCCCGACGTCTGATGGACTTCCGACCGCTGATTTTGACATGACGCGCCCTGTAAGACCCCATTTTTTTTCTTTTAAAAACACCGGGGCCTTAGGACAAGAACCGCCGTTTTGCGGTGACACCTTCATGCCCTAATGGGTCATCACCGCGAAACGCCGATTCTGCCGGCCGATTCGATCACAGAAAAGCAGCAATAGTACAATAAACACAAAATGTAGTAAAACTCTAGCCATAAAATCCACAATAAAAATCAGATCAGATTAATAAAAGTCTCTACGAAGGGAGTGTCCATAGAATAATATATCAGAGTACTAAAATACGGGCTTATTCCCGGTACAACATGTCCTCACTACAAATCACTCATGCAGAAGCAAACTATAACATCTACTATAAGTCGGGACTCACAGTCCTAGCTGGCTGAACTCCTGAGCTAGCTTGCCATATCTCTAAACGGGTCGACCTCTGGGGCTCCTCCTCCATACTGGGCTCCACGATCACCTAAACGACGTGGTCAAAAACCGTTAGTCTATAAGACTAAGCCCTATCATCCCCCTCCCCTTCCCCCATGGCCCCTTGGCACGAAGCAGAGAGGAAGAGAGGGGAGTACTTGAAGGTGGAGAGTAATCAAAAGCAGGTGGTAGCAGACCTATACTAGAAATTTTATAATACATGTGGAAGTAAAGAAAAGTATGGAAAAACAACCTTAACTTATGTGCGGAAACGCATAAGCCAAGGGATCTTCTGTAGGGCTCCCATCTTATAAGGAATCTCATACCAATTTATACGTTGGGGTGTCGGTTATTAACAACAATATATATATATAAAGAATTTGACCTTAATTTATAAACATGCCCACACAAGCTTATAGACCAAGGGGTAATTTTGCAAGTCCTAATGTATAAGCGTCCTATTCCACTTATACCTTAGGTGTCAGGGGTTAAATTAATCGATTATGCTATGACATGCTAGTGGGTATGATGGATCATGCAAGTGCAACACAAACACCCGACTCTGTGCACACATACCTTTAGTTCCACCTTTTGGAGTTGTTACCTCCCAGGATACCTCCGTAGTGGCAGAAGGAAGCGGTGGGTTGGGCCTCTCCACCTATAAACCAGTAAAGCACTACCAGTCAGACCTATCGTACGCCTCAATGCTTGGTGCACGAAGCGGACTCCTGCGTACTCTTGCCGGCTGGCGCACCGGACTTCTGTTGGCAAAGTGCTAACCACACCTGCCGAGTCAGCATATTGGCGTCAGTGCATCAACCTTAAAATACTGAAAACCCACCACCTTTATTTTCTTTCCTTTTATGCACATGAACATTTAACATATCAAACCAATCGAGCTGAAGCTCCCCGAACCATTCCGTCTGTCTCTTAACTAATCGAGCCGAATCTCGCCGGAGCAAACTGTCCGTCTCAAAACTAACCGAGCTGAAGCTTTCAACAATCTTCCTGTGCTAACAGTGTTTATGAAATGTGAGATCCTAATTACTAGGTTACTCATTTCAGTTTTTTAATACAGTTTACATTAACCCAGGACTACCCCCGATATTCCCTGTGAAGGGCTCTCAAAGGGCACTAGGAACTATGATGGTAGCTGAAGCCAATTGTTCCCTTTCGCAAGACACTTATTATTATTGGTTGATTACCCTTACCTATTGTCTTCTCGTGTTACGATAGACTAACCTAGTGTTATTTTTAACCTTCCTCTCTTCGGGAAAGACGATCTTTCGTCGAACCCGAGGACCTCCACACTCTAGCCAAACCACTTCTTACTACCCCTCCCATCCTTCTATGGTGAAATCATCCACACCTATCTGACCAAGCAAAATAACTAACTCCAACAACTAACCCAAATCATATCCTATTTCAACTTTAATGATTTGCTAAGTGCAGACCAACCTAGAATATACGTCGAACTGGATAAGAGATAATCTAAATAATCATCTGAATGCCCTAAATTATTTACTGGAGACTTATCATGACACAAATAGACTAAATCCAGAAGATTATAATTTTCCTAATTATTCTGATAATTAATTAATTTTCTTAAGGGTTCCAAGAGCTACCAATTGAACATAAAGTGCAATTTTTAGATATGAATAAAGCTTCATAAAATCATGTTAAATTATAAACAATAATTTATTTGAAAATCCAAGATAAAATTATTTTTCCATTACTTTAAGGACTCTATTTTAATTTTGAGAATAAATCCATTTTCCCTTCATTAATGAAGTAAGTGCAGTAAATAATCATCCAAAAATTCTTTATTAATCTTCTAGAGTAGATACTGTCCTAAAAACATCAGTGGACAAATTTCAAAATTCTTCAATGGGAATTGAGCTCTAGATTAAATAATTACCAAAATCTCAAAAAGCTATGCTTGTGAAGCAAGTATTGTAAATGTTCTCCTAAAAATCATGAATAAAATCCTATAACTAAATATTGATCTGAAAACATCAGAGGCCAGGTTCATAATTTTACAGTAGGTAATTTCCTCTAAATGATTTATTGACCAGAATTGCCCTTATGGAACTTGTGAAGGAAGTACTAAATATAATCAACTAAATACTAGTAACAAAATTTAGGGATATTACTTTAGGCCTAAATCATCTGTTGGCCAAGTTTTATTAGATTCAAAGGAACAGAGTAATCAAAATAATTAAAACACCAGTTTGGGCAAATTAATACCTAACAAATAAAGTATTAGAAATATAACCCATAAAATTATAATAAAAATTATTAAGGGTTCTACCTAGACTAAAACTCACTCTACCTAAGTTTCACAACTTTAAACTAAAATTTAGTGACTGTGTTATCATATTTGAGCGTCTACCCTAAAACTAGGGTTAAGGTTTTGAGGTTTCTTCCTATCTCCAAATCCTCTAAGATTCCTACCAGAGGACTTTGTTTTTACTACCTTCAACTCTACTGAGTTACAAGGTCACACAAGGGCATTTGCCCCTATGCCCATCACAACACTCAAGGGCCCTTCCTTAGGGGTTGAGTTTGAACCCTAGGGTAAACCATCCATAAATTACACAATTCACCCTAAGAGGGTGACATTGGTCATACCAAGTCAGTGACCAAAACCCCAGCCTCTATTGAGGTGAGATGACCACTCAAAATCCCAAGTGCACCATTATTCAAAAGCAACTCTTTAAGGACTAACTAGGGTTTGGTGATTCCCTAAACAAAACTAATCCAAACAAGTTGAAATTTTGTGCAGAGCTAGGTACTATTGCAAGGGACCACTCACCAAAATTTGGCAGGGTTTGGAGATCATTTGACTACTTAATTTAATTACCCTAGCATTAAAAAATAAAAATAAAAACTTTAGGCAAAGTGTCACCAAAAATTCTCATTTTTGGACAGACCTTAGATATGGTTAAGATTGGTACCCTGTCCAAATTTCACTCCATTTGGACAAGGGATGAAGGGTGGGCACCAATTCTAACCTCAAGTTAGCCGTAGGTATAGGCCCCAGCAAAATGTATGCCCTGGCCAAACCAAAAGTCGAAATGGGTCAAAATTAATTTAGGATTAAAGTAGACCCATAGGGCTACAACTTTCATGTTAACCATTTTCCCACCAGAGGGCCCTAAGTTGTTTTAAAAATAAAAACCATCTACTGTAAATATTGTGACAGAAAAATTAAATAAATCAACATTAATTAATTTCTAAGCATCTTGCCGCACGAATCTTGGCGCAAATCCAAGGGCAGCCGAGTCGTCTTCTTCCTTGAGCCAACGACCATTATCTTCCCGTTCTGGGTCGTATTGCGGGCTGGTTTCCCGGCCACCCATCCACTTCCCCGGCCGGCCACCGCCACCACCACCTTCAGGGAGGTGGGGGCTACCCCCAGCCAGCGGCACGGCTGCCAGAGACGACTTTTTCGGCGAACACGAGGGGTTCATTTTCGCCCGAAATTCACGTTTTTCGAGAATTGGATCGGGCTCAATTGAGCCCGATTCTTGACCTAAACGATTTCTATGATCTTGCCATGAAGAGAGGAGAGGAGGAGGACCTTTCCGGCGTCCTGAATGTGAGAGGAACAACGGGATGCCATGGTCGACGGCGGCGGCGCTCGGCTTCTGCAACAACACTGTGAACTGCAATGGCTCCTTCGGGTAAGTGGTGGAAAAGAATCCTCTAAGTCCAGGAATGTTTTTAAGAAGATAAAACATGGGAGGGGAGGGGTCTAAATGGTGGGTGCCATTAATAGCCTCTTAAAGGTGATTTCAGCCATGGCAAGGGGGCTGTGCATGGCTCAATCCAGCCAGGAAATGGATGGAAACTCCTCCTCTTCCATAGAGGAGTTGAATCCAGCCATAATGGGGGTGGGGAGGTGAGCCAAAGCTTCAATGACCATTAATGGCCCTTGAAGGTGATGCTCGGCCATGGCTATGTAGCCACCTCCTGACAATGAACAGCCACCAAAATGGCCTCCTTATCTTCCCCGGATCAAGTGGGGAGTTGGGCTAGCCAATGGAAATTTGACCCTTGGCCTCCTTTGCCATGAATGGCTTACTTCCACCACTTTCTCTCTCATCCATTAAAGGAAAATGAAGCTTTCTCTCTCTCTCCTTGTCACCAAGTTGACTTGGTCAATCCTGTGGTCTAAAGGTTGCCCACTCATATAAATCAATATTCTTATTAAGCTATATGAGGGGGCTTGAGCTTGGGCTAGCCCATTTAGTCTAGGTTGACCCAAAATGGGCTTGGGTTGACTCTAGTCCACCTAGCCTCTAGGGCTGACCCCAATGGATCATTATAGACCCATTAGCCCCTCTTAGGGTCTAGGTAGGTCTGGGTAGGGTTGACTTGGCACTGTGGAGGTCACATGACCCTTGGTAAGTGCACTTTGACAACTTTAGATCAAGGGTTGACTTGGGTCAACTTATGCTCTAGAGTTTACTCTAATGGATCTTTGGTGACCCATTGACACCACTTTAGGTCTAGGAAGACCTGGGTAAGATTGGTTGGGCATATTAGGGGCCAACTGCCCCTTGTTAGGGAACCTTGCCTAATTTAGGACTATGGTGGTCCTAGGTCAAATTAGTCACCTTGGGTTGACTCTAATGGACCCTTAAGGCTCTAGTTGGTCTTCTAAAAGGTTTGTGGTTTGTGGTGGGGTCATGGGGTCATGGTGAAGCCTTAAGGTCAAACCCTAGGTTTGGTAATGAGGTTGTGTCATAGGCAGACCAAGGTGATTCTAACCTTGGCCTTTGATTACCAGGGCCCTTTTTAGCTCCCTAGGGCTTTGTCATGACCTGGTCATGATCAAAACCACTCTTAGGTGTCTAGTTGGAAATGGGATGTTACAAATCCCAATAAACAAAACAAAGATTTCGTCTCCGAAATCAAGGTTAAGCCTACGGGAACTCCTATCGGAGAGAAAGAAACTTGTAACATCCCATGAGAAGTGAAAGATTACATCACGACGTCATGTTTGCTAAGTGAGGTTTAAAGGGAAAACTCTCATCTATGACTAATTCGCCCAATTGGCAACGTCTAGACCCCAATAAACAAAAGATTAGCCCCTATTCTTGAAATTCCAGACCTAATTGTTTAAAATCGGAAAGTAAATTGGACATCCTGAGAGGTTGTGAGGTTTACCTGACTGAACAGCTCTGGATACTTTTGTCGCAATAGGTCCTGCGGTTCCCAGGTATGCTCCTCCTGGCCGTGGTTCCTCAACAGAACTTTGACTAACGGAACCATCTTGCGACGCAAGATCCGTACTCCTCTGTCATCGATCCGAACCGGCTCCAAGTGAACTGACCGGTCTGAAGCTACCGGCCCATCTGTGGTCGAAATCTGCTGCTCCAGGCGTAGTAGAGCCCTCCTAAGTTAAGAAATATGGAACACGTAGTGTAACCCTGCCAGTTCCGGTGGCAACTCCAGCCTGCAAGCTAGGGGCCCGATCCGCTCCAGGATCCTGTAAGGGCCCATATACCTAGGGCTGAGCTTCTTCTTCCGACCACTGGAATGTCCGTAAGGGGCCATTCGGTAAGGAGCCCTAGATGCCGGCTTGGCCTCCGATACAAGCTATATCTGGAAGTCCTGCTCCTAGTGCAGAGGTAGTCCTGGAAGCTTCTCTGGAAAAACGTTGGCAAAATATCGTACTACTAGAATGTCCGTCACAAATTCCTTGACCTTCGTCATCTCAAATAGAACCTGATAAACCTCCTACCCTATAGATGGGCCATAAAGGCCTGAACTGATGATATGAGAATACGGTAGGCAAGTCTTATACCTTCGATAATAATAAAAGAGTCCCCGTGTCTCACGGTGATCCTTTTTGCTGGCAATCAATCTGGGCTTCGTTCCAGTGCAGCCATACCATGCCCAGGAATAAGTCATAGTCCATCAACTTCAAAAGCATTGCCGGAGCCTCGAACGCCTTTCCACCGATTTCTACCTCCAAGTTGCAGTTTTCCGAGATAAGGAGTTCAGATCCATCGGGTAGTCGCACCCTCATCACAGAGCCCGTGAATCGCTCCACGCCTTCCAGTCCTTCTATGAACATTTCCGACACAAAGGAGTGAGTAGCTCCGGTATCAAAAAGCATACGGGCAGGCTTGCCGCTGATGAAGACTATACCTGGGGCGATTAAATATCTTAGGATTCTATAACGAGTTTTCTTTACTATTTATTCTATCTAGTGCAGTTCTACAAATTTAACAACTGAGAAAGGGAATTCTATTTAAACTATTAAATATCTTGGCGTACCTGCTATGACCTGCTCTTTGTTCCGAGGCTGGGCTAGGTTCAAAGCATACACCTGCTCCCTTTATTGTCTACGATTTCCCCCCTGGTATGTACGTCCTCGGCCACGACCTCGGCCTCCAAAGTACTATGCTGGCTGGGAAGCCGGTGGAGCTGGTGGCGGTGCCCCTCTAATAGGGCAATTTCTGCGGATGTGCCCAAACTGATGGCTATGGAAGCACTCTGGCGGGGGATATGCCATTCCCCCGGGTCTCTGGCCCTCCCGTGTCTGAAGAGGTGGTGGATCCACCACCACTTTCTCCCTTGTTTCCTATCTTGCCTCCTGATGAGGCGGTCCTTGACCCTTCTCCCGTCCGTGATACGGGCTCGTCTCTGATCTTTCCTTGCTCCTCGACCTTAATACTCCGCTGGCCATTTCTGGCCACGAGTAGCTTGCCAATCAGCCTCTATCCTTTTAGCCATCTCTAATATACGGGAAATGGGCCCATCGGATACAAACAATAGTGCATCCCTCAGCTCCTCTCGGAGGCCCTTGTATAATCTCTTGGTATATCCAGCCTCGTCTAACTGATACGAGTCCGTAAACTGGGCTAGATGGTTGAACTCTCGGTGGTACTACACCACTGACTTGTTCCCCTATCTCAACTGTAAAAAATCTACCCTCCACTTCGTCCCTGGCCGACTGTGGAACAAAGTGCTCTAATAGCGCGCCCCTGAAATACTCCCAAGAAATCTCTTCTATTTTCCTGTCCGCAAATATCGTGTCTAGCGAGGTCTTCCACCATCTCTTTGCATGTGACTCCAGGCAAGAGACCACCAAGGGCACCCTCTCTTCCCAAGGGCACCGAATTCACTTCAGCATCTCATACATGATGTCAAGCCATTCCTTTATCCGAACGGATGACTCTGTTCCTAAGTAGGATGGGGGAGACAAAGCTCTTAAGATACTCAACCAGTTGGCCCTTAACACATCCAATATTGCTGTCAAGGTCCGCCCCATTTCCGACATTTGGAACGGAGTGGGGACCGAGGGAGGTGGTGCATCATTCGTAGTATGCTGGACTCCACCCTGTGGTGTAGGATGTGCTGGAGTCTACAAATCAAAAACCATCTGTAAGCAATTGACTCAAGCCTAATTAACAATGGATAATTATATGTGATCCCCACATGGGCACACAACGCTTCCGCTGCTTAGTTTGTCCCCAAACTAAACTCGAGCGGGGGTGACCCAGGGTTAGTGGACTTCTACTCTTCTGATCGAGGTTTCCTCTGATACCACTTGTAAGACCCCTTTTTTTTTTAAAACACTGCGGTCTTAGGCCCAGAACTGCCGCTTTGCGGTAACACCTTCACGCCCTGAAGGGTCATCACCTCGAAACGCCGATTCTGCCGGCCGATTCGATCACAAAAAAGCAGCAATAGTAGAGTAAAGCAAAAATGTAGTAAAACTCTAGCCATCAAAACAACACTAAAAATCACATCAGAGTAATAAAAGTCTCCACGAAGGGAGTGCCCACAGAATAATATATCAGAGTACTAAAATACGGGATTATGCCCAGTACATCATGTCCTCACTAAAAATCACTCATGGGGAAGCAAACTATAATATCTACTATAAGTTGGGACTCACATTCCAAGCTTGATGAACTCCTGAGCTACACTGCCCTATCTCCAAACGGGTCGACCTCCGGGGCAGCTCCTCCATGCTGGGCTCCACGATCCTTTAAATGATGTCGTCCGAAAACCATTAGTCTATAAGACTAAGCCTTATCATCCCCCGCCCCTTCCCCCATGTCCCCTAGGCACCGAGCGGAGAGGAAGAGAGAGGAGGACTTGAAGGTGGAGAGTAATCAAAAGCAGGTGGCAGCGGACCTATACTAGCAATTTTATAATACATGTGGCAGTAAAGTAAACTATGGAAAAATAACCTTACCTTATGTGCAGAAATGCATAAGCCAAGGGATCTTCTTGCAGGGCTCCCATCATATAAAGAGTCCCATACCAATTTATACGTTGGGGTGTCGGTTATTAACAACAATATATATATAATGAATTTGACCATAATTTATAAACTTGCCCACACAAGCTTATAGACCAAGGGGTCGTTTCGCAAGTCCTAATGTATAAGCATCCCATTCCACTTATACCTTAGGTGTTAGGGGTTAAATTAATCGATTATGCTATGACATGCTAGTGGGTATGATGGATCATGCAAGTGTAACACACACACCTGAATCTGTGCACACAGACCTTTAGTTCCCCCTTTCGGAGCCGTTACCTCCCAGGATACCTCTGTAGTGGCAGACAGAAGCGGTGGGTTGGGCCTCGCCCACCTCTAAACTATTAAAGAACTACCAGTCAGTCCTATCATATGCCTCAATGCTTGGTGCATGAAGCGGGCTCCTGCGTACTCTTGCTGGCTGGCGCACCAGACTTCTGTTGGCGAAGTGCTAACGATACTTTCCGAGTCAGCGTATTGGCGTAGGTGCATCGACCTTCCAATACCGAAGACCCACCACCTTTATTTTCTTTCCTTTTATGCACATGCAAATTTAACGTATCAAACAAATCGAGTCAAATCTCCCCGGACCATTCCGTCCGTCTCTTAACTAATCGAGTCGAAGCTCCCCGGAGCAAACTGTCAGTCTCAAAACTAACCGAGCCGAAACTTCCAACAATATTCCTATACTAATAGTGTTTGTGAAATGTGAGATCCTAATTACTAAGTTACTGATGTAGGGCGGGTCTAGACACGCGATTACTTACACTAGCGGAACAACCATCATCACAGAATATGAAAATAAAGAGGAGGGCTCCGACCAAAAGCTAACGAAAAGGGGTCGGTTGGCTCCCAAAATCCGGGACTCGATACTACGTACTTAGGACCTACCTCTCCAATAAGCACACAACTCGCCATAATCCGGACTCGATACAACGTCCTTAAGACCTACCTCTCTAACAAGAACACAACTCACCGCACCTACACAAGCATCTATTCTTTTCAACATAAGCCGTTTCAAACGCAACAATAATATATTTTTGGAGCGGCGGTAAACGATAAAGAGCGGTCGAGATTCAGTTGAGGTTAACTCCCTTGTAAGCAAAAGTGTGCCAACCTTGGAGAGCAAGTCAAGGCTATGCCTAGTTTGCTCCCTCCATAAATCTTACAATCTGGATTACAAGAGATTCAACAATAACGAAACCGAATCAAACTTTTGAGCGATGATTTAAAAATCACGGAGAAAATGGTTCCAATACAACCTCCACAAATCTCACGAGAAGAAAACACAAAGAGGAGAGGGGTTACCCAACCGAGAAGAGTAAGCACACAAGATAAGTGGGAGAATCACTCTCTCCATGGAACCACCGGCTTCACACCGAATGGAGCTGCTACCTTCTTCCACGGAGTCGCACCGATAGAAGCCACGCCAGAGTTGCACCGAATGGGGATGGACGAGGCAAAGGATGGCTTTACACCAAGAAGGGGGTGCGGCTAGGGATTCTTCTTGGCCGAAATTATCAATAGGAGATTAGGGTTTCTTCTTCAAAACTTAACTCTTCAAAATAGCTTCCTTATATACGAGTTATAAATGAAATCCAACCATCCAAGATTGAGATGAAGATCTCATCAATCTGGATGGTTAATAGCACACCAAATGTCTAATAACACACCAACATGAAAATAAAATATTACAAGTTATATTTCTAAGCAAATAAATTTAAACTAATTAAAACTATTTAAAACTTCTTAAAGTAGGCTTAGCGTGCCACGGACGGAGGTTGTTGATGGGAACATGTTTTTATGGGAAGACAAAAAAATGAACCAGAAAAGCTAAAAAAAGCTACAAAGTTGAGATGATAAATATTAAACATATAACTCCATCGAAGAACATAAAATTGTGTTATGATGCAGCTTTCCATTAGCATCTGTGGCGTTGTCATGACGCCTAAAATCTTTATGTTGTTGCGTCGCGGCAACCAGGTCATCATCAAGAAGAGTTGGAGGAGGAGTGCCATCAATCCTCCCCCACTCAAAATCTCGTATCTCTGATGCGTGGTCCAAGAGATAGCGGCGGAGAAGCTCGACATCCAAACAGAGAAGCTCTATCACGAGTACCCATGAGTCATTGGAATGGGGGCCGTCACGCCAACGGATGAGGAAGCGGAAGGTAGCGCCATTAGGAGTAGTAAGTTTCTCAGCAGTGAGAATCACATCTGGAGTGAGAAATGTCTTCGGGAACCTGGGAAACATGTAAGCAGTAGGAATAAAAGAAGGTAACTTAACATTCGATGTTATACCTGCGGGGACCAAAGGAGAGAGATCATCCAAACCACCACTCCCCAACCCATCAGAATTTTTAGTGGAGGGAGAAGACGACAAAGAATCCAACTCTTGCGGGGGCGTAATAAACAGCGTTAAATTCGAAACATTAAAAATAGGGGAGATACCCCAATCAGGAGGCAAATCCAATACGAAAGCGTTGTCACCTAGCTTCTTTATAATCTGAAAAGGACCGACGCGCTTTGGGGCTAACTTTTTAACTGTGCCAGTTGGCATTCGTTCGGGAACTAACCGGACTAAAACTAGATCGCCGACTTTAAAGTGTGACACCTTCCTATGTAGATTAGCGTGCGATTGATAAGACACGTATTGATCAGTCAAGGTAGTTTGTATACGTGCATATAAGTCATGAATATGTTGGGCGAAGGATTGTGCAAACTGACTTGTTTTATACGTTGGAAGCAATGGGACCAAGTCAAGCGGCACAGGGGCCTTGTACCCGTGAACAATTTCATTAGGGGACATACCCGTGGACATTTTTTGAATTATTGTATGCCAATGGGGCATGTGGAAGAAGTAAATCCCAAGTGTCTTTGTGATCGCTCACTAGACATCTAAGAAGATTTCCAAAGATCCTATTGACTACCTCTGTCTGCCCATCAGTTTGCAGATGATAAGCCGCGGAGAATAGTAACTTTGTTCCCATAAGAACCCATAAGGTTTTCATAAAGTAGTTAGTGAATTTTACGTCCCTATCCGAGACAATAGTATTCGGGACTCCGCGGTGACTAACGACGTCCTTAAAATACAGCTTCGCTATGTGAGAAGCGTCGTTGGTCTTACTACATGGGAGGAAGTACGCCATCTTGGAGAACCTGTAAACAACGACGAGAATAGAGTTGTGACGTCGAAGGGTGGGCGGAAGGCCTTATACGAAGTCGATGCTCACGTCTTCCCACAGAATGGACGGGATAAGTAGAGGGGTGTATAAACCTACATTAGACTTAGTACCCTTAGACACTTGACACGTATGGCAACTGCTCACTACCTTCCCAACCATCGCCTTTAGTTTAGGCCAATAGAATTTCTCCTCTACGAGCGTAATCGTTGTCTCTCCCAAAGTGTCCACTCAATCCGCCACTATGTAACTCCCAAATGATGTGGAGTCGCAAAGAGGAGCGAGGGATACACAATTTACTGTGCTTGAACAGATAACCGTCCCTAATTGAAAATGTCGTGATGGTTGCGGGAGAGCTATCCTGGGCAGATAAATATGGCTCCTAAAAATAAGGGCATGTGTCGTATTCATCCTTGATGCGCTCGAACCCTACCATGTGGACTTGCATGGAGGAAAGCAAGAGGGTGAGGCAACAGAGTGCATCGGCGACTCGATTTTCAGACCCCTTTAGGTGCTTAAGATTAAATGTGTACTCCTGCAAGAAGGATACTCGTTTAGCGTAGCGCGGGCTGATTTTATGTTGACCGTTGATGAATCGTAACACTTCATGATCAGAGAGGATCACAAACTCCTTAGGGAGGAGATAGTGCCTCTAATGATGTAAATATCTAATGATCGCGTAAAACTCCCTATCATAATTGAAATAATTAAATTTAGCGCCCGCTAATTTCTCACTAAAATAACTAATCAGGTGACCCTCTTGACTCAAGCCACCTCCAATTCCTATGCCAGATGCATCACATGTTAACTCAAAGACCTTGGTGAAGTCAGGGAGACGCAACACTGGTGCTTTAGTCATGATCTCTTTAATATGATGGAATGCAAACGTGGCAGACTTCATCCATGTGAATTTGCCCTTCTTCATGCAGTCAGTAATGGGTGCCATAATGCTACTAAAATTGCATATGAAACGACGATAGAAGGTAGCTAATCCGTGGAAACTACACACCTCACGAAGGCTAGTGGGCTCGGGCCAGTCTCTAATCACATGAACCTTTCCTGGGTCAACACGAATTCCTTCAGAGCCAACTATGTAACCCAAGAATTCAACCTCCGAAACATAAAATGTGCATTTCTTAAGATTTAGATATAAGGTTTCCTTCCTAAAGGTGGAGAGGACTACTTTGATGTTGGAGAGGTGTTCGGCAGGGGAGGTACTAAAGACTAGGATGTCGTCAAAATATACAACAACAAAGTTCCCCATATACGGCCTAAAGACGTGCGTCATCATCCGGTAGAAGGTGCTGGGGGCATTGGATAACCTAAAGGGAATCAGCAGCCACTCATACAACCCGTCCTTGGATTTGAACACTGTCTTCCACTCATCCCCTTCTTGGATCCTAATCTTGTGGTAACCACTCCATAAGTCTAACTTCGAGAAGATAGTGGCACCCGAAAGGACATCCAAGAGGTCATCTAGTCGCGGGATTGGAAACCTATATTCTATAGTAATTTTGTTGATAGCCCGACTATCAACACACATGCGCCAGGTGCCATCCTTCTTAGGTTCAAGAAGGGCCGGGACAGCACATGGGCTCATACTCGTCCTAATGAATCACTTACTCAGTAAATCCTTAATCTGGGTTTATAACTCTCTGTGGGTAGCGGGATTAACCCTATAGTGCGGTTAGTTGGGTAAGGACGATCCGGGGATAAGGTCTATGGCATGTTATATATCTCTAAGCGGTGGAAACGACGAAGGAAACTCGTCCGGGTAAACGTCCCTAAACTCATCCAACAATACTTGTACCTCTCAGGGTAAATCATCCAACACGCCACTATCATTCTTTGCACTCATGAGAACGAGAGCGTACATCATACCCTCGACGAAAGAATCCTTCACAAATTCTTTCCTACCAACTAAGCTCAAGGCTTTCCTCTCCACTAGGACGGTGGAATCTTTAGCCAACACTACCGGATCTTTTGGCACAGTCAGTCTCAAGGTGACGGTCTTACCGATGAATTTGAACTCATATGTGTTAGCGCGACCATAGTGCGTCACATCACGGTCGTAAATCCAGGGGTGTCCTAACAACACATGACAAACGTCCATTGGCAGGACGTCGCACCAAACCTCATCCGTGTAGGATTTGAATGACAGGGGAACTAGGCATCGTTGGGTAACTTTAATAGTAACATTACTAATCCAAGAAACCTTATAGGGGGTCGGGTGCGGTTCTGCAGTCAAGGACATACGCTTAACGGCGTTCTCAGAAAAGGCGTTCACGCAACTACCACCAGCAATAACTAGTTTGCAAATCTTATCGCCACTCTTAAAGATCAAGGAGAATATGCTCGTCCTCTTCCAGTCGTATATGGGATGAGGGTTGGTCAAAATACAACGCATCACCATAATGCGGTGATCGTCCTCCATGTCACTAGGGACTCCTTTGGGGTCACTTTCCTCCGCGGCCACGTATTCATAATCAGCAGGGTCGATAGCTGGCTCTAATAAGGCTAGGGCCTTCGTCTTAGTTGGGCATTCGAAGGCATAGTGGCCTTGAATGCCGCAAGAGTAATAAGTGGTGTTAGCCTTGCTAACCTTCCCTATAGGGACACGCTCACTTGCAGGGTTCTTAGTGTTTCTAGCGGTGATCACAACAGACTTAGACTCAGTGGATCTAAATTTTCCCTTATCAAGATATGTGGAAGAAGATGCCCCAGTGGTGGACTTATTCTTCGCATGAGAGTAACAGGAGTGAGCCTTAGAGGCTAAGTGTTTTCCAATGTCCAAGACGCCATTGAAAGTCGTGTTCAAGTCCGTATGCTCGTATCGCAAGAGCTTCTTTTGGATATCGGTGTGAAGTCCCTTTCGAAATCTAGATAAAGTGACTTCGGGGATCTCCCTAAGGTCACATCGCACCATACGGTCCTTAAGTTCACCCATATATTCAGCCACCGACATTGAGCCTTACTGAAGGGTAGCAAGCTAATCAAACATCTGTGTCCGATGGTACATGAGAACGTACTGATCAGTCAACAGGTTCTTCATCACCGGCCAACCTATAAGGGGGGCTCCGTGTCCGGTTCCTAACCTCCGCTCCTCATGCAGCCAAAACATCATAGCACGACCTGTTAACTTCATCCGGGCAACTTGGACCTTTTGGGGATCCGTCAGGTTGTGCCACTCGAAGTAACAGTCCATATCCACCGTCCAGTTAAGGAAGATTTGGGGATCTCCCATGCCATCGTAGGTGGGGGCATTAATTTTAATGGCCCTTGTGAGATCAAAAACTCTCTGGTGGAGGTGTTCTCGATGGGGTGCTCAGGGGGAGTCCTCATCGGAATCCGAATAAGGAGTTTTTGGGCGTCGGTTGGGCAGCTCAACATTAATGGGAGGTGGGGGTGGCCTTTCCTGATTTTGAAGGATCTGTGCTAAAATGTTTCTAAGCTCGGTCATTTCGGTACATAGACCTGCTATAGCCTGGGTGTTGGGATCATCATGCTCTCTCGCAGCCATCCTAGACGTAGACGGTGTCGTGTACTCCGTTCCTTGCCTAGTTCGCATTCAGGTTCAGGAAAATTTTGGAAAGATGATTTTTCCTAGGTCTGTAGCTATATTGAAAATAGGATATTTCTATAGATTCCCTACGTTTTTAATACGTAGATCGTTAAAAAAAAATCTTATTGAGGTTTGCTGAAAAATAAAAATTTCAGACCGCTATTTGCAGACCAGCTGGACAGAATTACAATGTTCCAATTTGCAGGCTGACCTAACGAGGACGAATCGAAAAATTTTCTGTTTTAATGTTGTTGGAAATAAGTGCAGCAAGTTACAGAAAAATTTTTAGATTTTTATGACAAGTTTTAAAACTCCGAGGGTTTTACTAAACGCAGACCAATCCAAAAATTTCAGATCCTTGAAAGATGAGATTGACCAACGATGAACGCAGCGAGGATGTTTGTAACTTGGGAGTTGAAACGACCGCCTCTGATACCAAATTTATGTAGGGCGGGTCGAGACACGCGATTACTTACGCTAGCGGAATAACCATCATCACAGAATATGAAAATAAAGAGGAGGGCTCCGACCAAAAGCGAACGAAAAGGGGTCGGTTGGCTCCCAAAATCCGGGACTCGATACCACGTCCTTAGTATCTACCACGGTAACAAGCACACAACTCGCCGTAAGCCGGACTCGATACAACGTCCTTAAGACCTACCTCTCCAACAAGCACACAACTCACCTAACCAACACAAGCATCTATTCTTTTCAACATAAGCCATTTCAAACGCAACAATAATATATTTTTGGAGCGGTGGTAAACGATAAAGAGTGGTCGAGATTCAGTTGAGGTTAACTCCCTTGTTAGCAAAAGTGTGCCAACCTTGGAGAGCAAGTCAAGGCTAGGACTAGTTTGCTCCCTCCGCGGATCTTCCAATCCGGATTATAAGAGATTCAACAACAACGAAACCGAATCAAACATGTGAGCGATGATTTAAAAATCACGGAGAAAACGGTTCGAATACAACCTCCACAGATCTCAAGAGAAGAAAACACAAAGAGGAGAGGGGTTACCCAACCGAGAAGAGTAAGCCCACAAGATAAGTTGGAGAATCACTCTCTCCACGGAACCACCAGCTTCACACCGAATGGGGCTGCTACATTCTTCCACGGAGTAGCACCGATAAGAACCACGTCGGAGTCACACCGAACGGGGATGGAGGAGGCAAAGGATGGCTTCACACCAAGAAGGGGGCGGCGGCTAGGGTTTCTCCTTGGCCGAAATTCTCAATTGGAGATTAGGGTTTCTTCTTCAATACTTAATGCTTCATAATAGCCTCCTTATATAGGAGTTACAACTGAAATCCAACCATCCAAGATTGAAATGAAGATCTCATCAATCTGGATGGTTAATAGCACACCAAATGTCTAATAACACACCAACATGAAAATAAAATATTAAAAGTTATATTTCTAAGCAAATAAATTTAAACTAATTAGAACTATTTAAAA
Source organism: Platanthera zijinensis (assembly GCA_039513925.1). Classification (NCBI taxonomy): domain Eukaryota; kingdom Viridiplantae; phylum Streptophyta; class Magnoliopsida; order Asparagales; family Orchidaceae; genus Platanthera; species Platanthera zijinensis. The sequence continues at coordinate 136,483,126 of CM077078.1, read as the reverse complement.
CTTCTTCAAGTAGGCTTAGCGCGCCGCGGATGGAGGTTGTAACGCAGCTTTCCGTTAGCGTCTGTGGTGTTGTCATGACGCCTAAAATCTTTATGTTATTGCGCCGCGGCAACCGGGTCATCATCAAGAAGAGTTGGAGGAGCCGCGCCATCAGTTACTCATTTCAGTTTGTTAATACAGTTTACGTTAACCCAGGACTGCCCCCGGTATTCCCTGTGAAGGGCTCTCAAAGGGCACAAGGAACTATGATGGTAGCTGAAGCCCATCGTTCCCTTTCGCAGGGTACTTATTGTTATTGGTTGATTCCCCTTACCCATTGTCTTCTCGTGTTACGATAGACTAACCTAGTGTGATTTTTAACCTTCCTCTCTTCGGGAAAGACGATCTTTCGTCGAACCCGAGCACCTCTACACTCTAGCCAAAACACTTCTTACTACCCATCCCATCCTTCTATGGTGAAATAATCCACACCTATCTGACCAAGCAAAATAACTAACTCCAACAACTATCCCAAATCATATCCTATTGCAACTTTAATGATTTGCTAAGTGCAGACCAACCTACACTATACGTCGAACTGGATAGGGGATAATCCAAATAATCATCTGAATGCCCTAAATTATTAATTGGAGACTTATCATGACACAAATAAACTAAATCCAGAAGATTATAATTTTCCTAAATATTCTGATAATTAATTAATTTTCATAACAGTTTAAAGAGCTATCAATTGAACAAAAAGTGCACTTTATAGATATGAATAAAGCTTCATAAAATCATGATAAATTCTAAACAAGAATTTATCAGTAAATCCAAGATATAACAATTTTTTTAGTATTTATGGTCTCTAATTTAATTTTGAGAATAAATCTTCTTTCCCTTCATTAATGAAATAAGTGCAGTAAATTATAATCCAAAAATTCTTTATTAATCTTTTAGATGAGATACTGTCTAAAAACATCAGTGGGAAAATTTCATAATTCTTCAATGGGAATTGAGCTCTAGAATAAATATTTACCAAAATCTCAAAAAGCTATGCTTGTGAACCAAGTATTGTAAATGTTCTCCTAAAAATCATGAATAAAATTCTACAACTAAATATTGATCTGAAAACATTAGAGGCCAGGTTTCATAATTTTATAGTAGGTAATTTGCTCTAAATGATTTATTGACCATAATTGCCCTTTTGGAACTTGTGAAGGAAGTACTAAATATAATACTCTAAAAATTGGTAACAAAATTTAGGGATATTCTTTTAGACCTAAGTCATCTGCTGTCCAAGTTTCACTAGATTCAAAGGAATAGAGTAATCAAAATAATTAAAACACCAGTTTGGGCAAATTGATACCTAACAAATAAAGTACTAAAAATATAACCCATAAAATTCTAATAAAATTTATTAAGGGTTCTACCTATAATAAATCTCACTCTTCCAAGTTTCACAACTTTTAACTAAAATTTAGTGACTGTGTTACCATATTTGAGCTTCTACCCTAAAACTAGGGTTAGGGTTTTGATGTGTCTACCTACCTCCAAATCCTTTAAGATTCCTACCAGAGGACTTAGCTTTTACTACCTTCAACACTACTGAGTTACAAGATCACACAAGGGCATTTGCCTTTATGCCTTTCACAACACTCAAGGGTACTTTCTTAGGGTTTGATTTTGAACCCTAGGGTAAACCAACCCTAAATTACACCATTCTCCTTAAGAGAGTGACATTGGCCATACCAAGTCAGTGACCAAAACCCCAGCCTCTATTGAGGTGAGATGACCACTCAAAATCCCAAGTGCACCATTATTCAAAAGCAACTCTTTAAGCAAAAACTAGGGTTTGGTGATTCCCTAACAAAAACTCATCCAAACAAGTTGAAATTTCTTTCAGAGCTAGGTACTATTGCCAGGGACCACTCACAAAAATTTGGGAGGGTTTGGAGATCATTTGACTACTTAATTTAATTACCCTAACAATACTAAATAAAAATAAAAACTTTAGGCAAAGTGTCTACAAAAATTCTCCAATTGGACAAATTTCACTCCAATTGGACAAGGGATGAAGGGTGGGCACCAATTTGAACCTCAGGTTAGCCCTAGGTATAGGCCCCACCAAAATGTGTCCCCTAGCCAAACCAGAAGTCCAAATGGGTCCAAATTAATTTTGGATTAAAGTAGACCCATATGGCTACAACTTTCATGTTAACAGTTTTCCCACTAGAGGGCCCTAAGTATTTTTAAAAATAAAAACCATCTACTGTAAATATTGTGATAGAAAAATTAAATAAATCAACATTAATTAATTTCTATGCATCTTGCCGCACGAATCTTGGCGCAAATCCAAGGGCAGCCGAGTGGTCTTCTTCCTTGAGACAACAGCCATTATCTTCCCATACTGGGTCATATTGCGGGCTGGTTTCCCGGCTACCCATCCACTTCCCCAGCCAGCCACCGCCACCAGCACCTTCAGGGAGGTGGGGGCTACGCCCAGCCGGCGGCACGGGCGTGGGAGATGGCTTTTCTGGCGAACCCGAGGGGTTCGTTTTTGCCCAAAATTCACGTTTTTGGAGAATTGGATCGGTCTTAATTGAGCCTGATTCTTGACCTAAACGATTTCTCTAATCTTGCCATGAAGAGAGGAGAGGAGGAGGACCTTTCCGGCGGCCTGAATGCAAGAGGAATGATGGGATTTCGTTGTCAATGGAGGCGGCGCTCAGCTTCTACAACAGCACTGTTAACTGCAATGGCTCCTTCGGGTATGTGGTGGAAAACAATCCCCTGGGTCCAGGGATGTTTTTATGAAGATAAAACAGAGGAAGGGAGGGGTCTAAATGGTGGTGGCCATTAATGGCATCTTAAAGGTGATTTCAGTCATGGCAAGGGGGGTTAAACATGGCTCAATCAAGCCAGGAACAGGCTGGAAACTCCTCCTCTTCCATAGAGGAGTTGAATCCAGCCATAATGGGGGTGGGGAGGTGAGCCAAAGCTTCAATGGCCATTAATGGCCCTTGAAGGTGAAGCTCGGCCTTGGCTATTAGCCACGTCCTGACCATGAAAAACCACCAAAATGGCCTCCTGGTCTTCCCTGGATCAGGTGGGGAGTTGGGCTAGCCAATGGAGATTTGTCCTTAGCTTCCTTGGCAATGAATGGCTTACTTCCACCATTTTCTCTCTCCTCCATTAAAGGAAAATGAAGCTTTATCTCTCTCTATCTCCTAGTCACCAAGTTGACTTGGTCAATTCTGTGGTCTAAAGGTAGCCCACTTATACAAATCAATATTCTTATTAAGCCACATGAGGGGGCTTGAGCTTGGGTTAGCCCATTTGGGCTAGGTCGACCCAAAATGGTCTTGGGTTGACTCTGGTCCACCTAGCCTCTATGGCTGACCCCAATGGATCATTATTGACCCATTGGCCCCTCTTAGGGTCTAGGTAGGTCTTGTTATGGTTGACTTGGCAATTTAGAGGTCACATGACCCTTGGTAAGGGCACTTTGACCACTTTAGATCAAGGGTTGACTTGGGTCAACTTAGGCTCTAGAGTTGACTCTAATGGATCTTTGGTGACCCATTGACACCACTTTAGGTCTAGGAAGACCTGGGTAAGATTGGTTGGGCATATTAGAGGCCAACTGCCCCTTGTTAGGGCACCTTGCCTATTTTATGCCTATGGTTGTCCTAGGTAAAATTGGTAACCTTGGGTTGACTCTAATGGACACTTAAGGCCCTAGTGGGTCCTCTAATATGTTAGTGGTATTGTGGTGGGGTCATGGTGAAGCCTTATGGTCAAACCCTAGATTTGGTGATGAGGTTGTGTCATAGGCAGACCAAGGTGATTCTCACCTTGGCCTTTGATTACCTGCCCCTTTTTAGCTCCCTAGGGCTTTGTCATGACCTGGTCATGATCAAAACCACTCTTGGGGGTCTAGTTGGAAATGGGATGTTACACGCACTCCACGCCCCCTTGTCACAGGCGTGACCAAGGGCGTGCCTGGCATCGTACAAAGGAAATCATCGTTCTCGCCAGAATTAAGCTCCCAAGGTCAACTCCGTACCTATCATGCCCCCTGTCATGCTCTCCCCTGGCATGACCTAGGGTGTGACCAACCCGTGGGAAAACTCTATAAATACCAGGCCATTCCCAGCATTCTGAACCAACTTTTGGTGAGAGGGGAGCTGTTGCTGGTTCATTTCATAGGGTTTTAGTATTTTTATTTTCATGATTTATTCTCTCTCTCCCTCCATTTCTAGCTTTTAATTTCATGTAATGCACTTTCATTTCCTGTAATCTTTCCTTATTAGTATCGTAGTAGTAGTTAGGTTCTTTTCATGCACTTGTAATCTCCGTTCCTAGTTGTAATAGTTTTTATTTTTAATAAAATTGTAGTTGTTATCTCTCTTTTCTAATTTGCTCTCTTTAGTTTTCGTGCACCTTTATTATCTACCCCACTCTTTCCCTTTTACCATGATTAACTAATCCTCCTTCTACTCGATCTTGATGATCCGAGGTTCGAGAGATTAAGTTATGATGTTTTAATTTACCTTTTCTTTTTAGGTTTTAGGCCTTGAATTACTCTTGATTTTTCATGGGCTGGAGGTATATTATAGATATATACTCTCCACCTTAGCTTTCATTCTGGGCTAGCCGAGAGGCCGATAGAATGAACTAAGCATTCTAGAGTAAAAGGAGTTGTATGCACCCCTCCTGAGAGGCAGACGTCCAAATATCCCGGATTGGAGTAAAATCCAATAGAGGTGTTCACCGCGTAAAGCGAGCTTTAAGCCTCTGATTTAGACGAGAGTCGGTCGGACCTTCTTAAACTCAGTTGGGCATGACTTCGAGAGAAGTGTGTTGAAGCTTTAGGAACCTCCACGGTCAAGAACCTTTAACCTTTTAAGCTTAGGTTTATTTATCGCCTTTTTAATCGACTCTCGCTGAGGTGATTCTTGATCGAGTGCGCCACTTTATCTCTAGCTTTAAATCTTTTTATCCTGTAAGTAATTAGTTTTTTCATTTTTTAGCTTAGTAATTTAATTTCATATTTTAGTTTAGTAAGTAATAGAAATTTCAATTGATAAAATAATTGCAATCTCCTTTGAGTAGAATTAGTCATTATGCCCCAAAGAAATACGACCTTAATACTAATCTTTTGTATCATATGCTATAACCGATAAGGTATGCTTGCCTTTATCGGATATAGAATCAGAAAATATTCTCAACCACCACCTCTACCTTCTCTTCTCATCTTAAAACTCTCTCTGTCGTTGCGATTCCCTGTATCAAATTGAGCAAGCCCTAGCTGCAGTTACTTCACAGCTCAAGCAGAATATTCTTGAATATCCCTCCTTGGAGCTATGAAGAAGATAGGACTGAGTCATCTTAGTCCAGGAAGAGGCAGACTCAGAGATTATTTCTATGGAGTCAATCAACATCAATAACCAACATTTATTTATGTAGTATCTTTACTGATCTAAGTGTAAGCCTAAACTATAAAGGCTTAGGTAGGATCTTTTCTGTAGATCTTAGTTGTAGGTCCTTTATGCTTGAGTTATAGGATTCAGGTTGAGAATTTGAGTTGTAGGAAAGTTTCTTTCTAAAGTAGGATCAGGTGATGGATCTATGTGTAGGGCTAACCTCCTAGCCTGATTGTAGGACTTTGAGTTAAAGTCATAGGTAGGTGTTCTAGAGTAGATCACTGAGTTGTAGGAGAATAATTCTCTGAGTGTAGGGCCTTGGGCCTTAGGTAGGACATGGAGGAGTCTGAGAGATCCAGATGGATCTGTGTTATAAGCTCATTGAGATGAGTTTGGAGAAGTTTGCATTGTCTAGCATACTGTTAGAAAGGTGGGAGGGATAGTAGATGTACCCAGACCTTAAGGAACCACTATAAATACCTTGTGTGTTGTTGTGTGATCTTGAAAGCTAATTTAAATCTAAATCAAAACTCACCTAAGTAAAAGACTGGCATAAAAGAAATATAAAACCTATTCACCCCCCTCTAGTTGTTTAGCTACTCTTAAAAACAAAGTCTTTCAGGTAGCTCCTAAGAAGGGTGTATTACGGTGGTTCAAAATGAGAATAATTAATTAATTCTAACACAAAGGGTTATCTGATGGCAAATGTGCATCGACTATCGTAAATTTAATGATGCCACTCGAAAGGACCACTTTTCTTTGCCTTTTATCGATCAAATTCTAGAATAATTATCAGGACATAGCTTCTATTATTTACTTGATGGTCTCTCGGGTTACTTTCCTATTCCCATTGCACTCAAGGAATAAGAGAAAACAATGTTCACTTGTTCCTTCGGCACCTTTTCTTATCAAAGAATGCCATTTGGTTTATGCAATGCACCGGATACATTCCAAAGATGTATGTTGGCTATCTTTGGCAAGTATGTAGAAGATATTATATAAGTTTTCGTGGATGTTTTCTCGGTCTTCAGAGATTCTTTTGAATTATGCTTAAAGAATTTAGAAAAAGTTTTAGAAAGATGCAAAGAAACTATTCTCGTTTTGAACTAGGAGAAGTGCCATTTTATGGTACAGGAGGGAATAGTTTTAGATCATAAGATTTCTTATAATAGTATCGAGGTTGATAGGGCGAAGATTGAAGTAGTTGAAAAATTACCTCTGCCTATAAACGTGAAAGTAATTAAAAGTTTTCTAGGACATGTTATCGCAATTTCATAAAAGATTTTTCAAAAATTACCAAGCCTCTAACTCATCTTCTTGAAAAAGATGCTCTGTTTTTGTTTGACGATGATTGTTTATCTTCTTTCAAATTAATTAAAGAAAAACTTATTAATGCTCCAATAATGATTGCTCTGGTCTGGGATCTTTCCCTCGAAATAATGTGCGATGTGTGTAGTTTTGCGGTAGGAGAAGTATTATGCCAATGCATTTCTAAAAATTTTCATCCTATTTATTATGTGAGTAAGACTCTCACTTCAACACAAGAGAACTACCCGACAATAGAAAAAGAGCTTTTAGCTTTTATTTTTCGCTTTTGATAAGTTTCGCCCCAATATCACTCTTTCAAAAATTATCGTTTTTACAGATCACTCGGACCAAAATATTTACTTTCTAAACCGGATGCCATGCCGCGCCTAATTCATTGGATTCTACTACTCCAAGTGTTCGACTTGGAAATCTGAGATAAGAAAGGAGCTGAAAATTATCGAATGATCATTTATCTAACTTAGAAAATCCCTTTATGAAATAATTAAATGAAAAATGTTTTAACAACTCTTTTACGGATGAAAAACTCTTACAAATAATCACTTCTTGTACTCATTGGTTTGCAAATTTTGCAAATTATCTAGTAGCCCGTGTTCTCCCAAAAGGGTTTTCTTTTCAGCAAAAGAAGAAGTTCTTTTCTTATTTGAAGAATTACTTTTGGGAGGACCACTTTCTCTTTAGAGTATTTGTAGACAAGTCGTAAGAAGATGTGTATCTTTTGAAGAAGGAGAAAATATTTTGAAACATTTACATGAAGGATCGACCGGTGTCCATTATCAAGCTAATCAGACTGCTCATAAAGTACTAAGTGTAGGAATTTATTGGCCTAGCCTTTTCAAAGATGCTCAATCTTTTGTGAGTTTGTGTGATAATTGCCCACAGACTAGAAATATTTATAGTAAAATCAAAATGAGGCAAAACTATTTTCTAGAATGTGAAATGTTCGATCACTATAGGATAGATTTTGTTGGTCGCCTTCCTTATAGCTGTAGAAATAAATATATTTTGGTAGCGCTAGACTATGTATCATGATGGGCAGAAGCCCAAGATCATCTAACTAATGATTCCCGAGTTGTTATTAATTTTCTTAAAAAATTATTTTCTCGATTCATTATGCCTAAGGAAATCGTTAGTGATAGGGGAACGAAATTTTGTAACACCCATCTTTATAAAACTCTATTAAAATATGGCATTCCACATAAGCTCTCCACAGCCTACCACCCCCAAACTCTTGGACAAGTCGAAGTTGTAAACTTAGAAATCAAATGTATATTGGAAAAAACCGTTTCATCTCTTAGAAAGATTGGTCTTTAAAACCCGACGATGTTCTTTGGGCTTATCAGATGGCTTACAAAATCGCCATCGGTTGTACTCTGTACAGACAGGTCTATGGAAAATCGTGTCACTTATTGGTAGAACTAGAACACCGTGCTCTTTGGGCAATAAAATTTTTAAATCTCGATCCGTACTTGGTGGCTAAACGCCGCAAATTTTAACCAAATGAACTTGACGGGTGGCGCTCCAACGAGTATGAAATATTGAAATTTTTAAGGAGAGAACAAAACTCGTTCATGATAAAAAAATTTAAGGCATATAAAAACTTTTAACCTCAGTGTCCTAGTCTTACTTTATAACTCTCGTTTGTATTTATTTCCTAGTAAATTTAAATCGCATTGGTCGGGTCCTTTTCTGGTGAAGGATGTTTTTTCGTATGGTACTATGTTCATTTCACATTCGGATAAGGGTGATTTTAAAGTTAATGGTAAGTGTCTAGAACTTTATTTTTCTGGTAATATTATTGCTGAGAACAATGAATCTATGCTTTTACAAAACACTTAATTATTACCGTTATTTTTTTTTCCTTTTTGTACTTTTCTTTTTCATTGTTTGAATTTCCTTATTTACTTCTGTCTCGGCGACTCCTACGAATTGAACTCCTTGATTGCCTTCTTCAACATTACTGATATTCATGATGATTCATGCCAATTTTCATGATGTTCCACAAAGCAAGCATGGGGGAGCGATAATCGACCTTCGGACAAGCCAATTTGGGGAAGTACCTGTTATATTTTGATTAATTTCCAATTTCTTTCTTTTTTTCTCCTTCTATTTTTCCATTGAGGACAATGTTTATCCTAAGTTCGTGGGAGGGTTTAGCTTTTACTTTTTCCTTAGCATTTCTTTTCTTTTTAAAAAAAATCCAAAAATTATTATTTCCAATTATGTTTGTTTTTCTTTTTATTAAATCTAAAAACCAAAAAAATAAAAACTTAAAATTTGAAAACAAACAAAAATTATTTTCTATCATTATTTTAGTATGTTTCTTTTGAGTGTTGTGTAGGATCATGTAGTATTCTTAATTATTAGTAATATGTTAGGATTGAGTTTAGTTTAATTATATTACTTTTACATAAGATAGTTTTGTTATTTTCTCTTTCTTAAAATTTTGGCATCACATTTATATTTTATCGGCATAATGATGTTGCAGTTTTTTCTTTTAATCTAAGTATAGTAGCATGCATATGTTTGTTAGACACTCACTTGTGAGGTAGTCTTTCTTGGTGGCTAGAACTTGCCTCTAACGATTCTCGAAGCATTTACATAGGTTGTCATGGCTTTTAGAAGTTATTTATACCATCCTTTTGATCGTTTGTGCCTTTTTGCCCACCTTAAAAATTTTACTTTGTTAAACCATTTTGGGCCTTTTCCTTTTTTTTCATTGATAACTCCACCTCTCATTTTCACCAAAGCCAAAAGTTCCATCCTATAATCACACTAAATCTTTGGGTTTTTTTAAAATTTCATCCTGTGATGGGTGTTTGTTTTGAAAATGAGGAGGAAATTTCAATTTTATAGTTGGAGCTCCTATGTGTAAAGAAAAAAATTTAAGAAATCAAATCAAAAAGAAAAAATCACATGAAAAATTTTATTGTTGGCCAATTATGAAAAGAAAAAATTCTCCATGGCCTTATATTTCATAATTTGAGTTGTTGAGGAATTTTACCTATGTTTCATTTCTCATTTCTTTTTTTGGATGAGCTTCATTTTGATATTTTTATAAAACTCTTCTCTTCGTTTAGTGTGATATTTTAGCCATCGTTTTACCTTTGATTTGCAAATCCTTATCATTTACCTAAGCCAAGTTATTTCCTAACTAAATTCCTATTGATCTTTAGGTCATGACATTGTACTCATGTAGTGGAGAGAGTGTGACCGGGCCAACCTATGGACACCATCATTGATGGATTTCTTTGGAGGTTTTCTTGGAGTGTTTTGTAGAATAATCGTAGTCTAGCACCATGTTGTTGTTTAATGCACATGATTTTATTGATTCGCAACTTTTATTATGTTTTTTAGTCTAAATTGTTTTGATGCATCTTTGTTATGTTAGTGGAAAAATTTGCAATCTAGTTTAAGCTCAACTAATATCTTTAAATTCTTCTCTATTCTCCTCTACCTTTATTTCCCGACGCATTTATTGGTAGCATATTAGTCTTGATAGTTTAATCTTTGTTTTGAGTTTCTTAACTAAATGATGGGTAGTGTAGCCTCCTTTATTTTCATTTCAATTTTTGCTTGGGGACAAGTAAAATGCTAAGCAATGGGGAATTTGATAATATTATTTTTTAACATAAATATGCTTATCATTATTATTATATATTTAATATAAATTATATAAATTTTCTCTTGATTATATTATAATTATCTTATTATTATTATTTTATAATTATTCGCACTAATATTATTTTGCTTTTTTTATAGGAAATTTTAGCATGATTCAACGTATCAGCTCGCTGTCAATCTTGTTGACAAAAATAATCTCATTTTGCCACCTTTTCCATGCATGGCCACCTTTTCTTATTCATAAAATATTTTATTTCTCTAATACTTGTGCACTCTCTCTCCTATTTTATTTTCCATTTTCAACTCATGTGATCGGCCACCTCTCTCTCTCCTCCTCTTTATTTTCTTTTTTTTATTTCATTAATAGTGGTCGGCCACTATTAATAGCAATATTTTCATATAAGTGGCCAGTCACCCTTTTATTCTTTCCCTCTTTCACCGTTTCCTCTCCACCCTTTATTTTTATTCATGCATTTACATTCATGTGGTTGGCCACCCATGAATTATTCTCTAAACTTATGTGGTCGGCCACACTTCATTTCTCTCCCTCTCTCTTCTTCTTCCACCCCTTGGTTTTCCCCCTATTTCATTTTATTTGTCATTCATTCAACCCTTCATTTCCCACCAACTATTAGTAGTAGTATTTTCATTTTAATATATAGTGGACACCCCTCTCTCTCCACTATTAATAGTAAAATTTGCATGTACATGACCGGCCACCCCTTATCTTCATCTCCTCCATGTTTTTATTTTTAATTTTATTCATGCATTATCATCTTAACCAACCCCTCACATTCCACCCCTTCATTTCCTCCTCCACCTCTTCATATCACTCCACCTTAATTCCTAAATTTAATCTCATCAATGTATGTGGCCCCCTTTATTCCACTTTATTTTCTCTTCTTTCAAGTTTCTTCTTGGTTGGCTATATAAGGAGTAAGGATTCAAAGCTTTTGAGAGGTTGGATGAAGGCATAAAGTCCAAGAGAGTTAGAGAGTTTCCAATTTTCATTTTGAGTGCTACATGTTTTGAGAGTTTATGTTCATGTTGGAGAGTTTATGAAATTTAATGTTGTTGTAAGTTTGTCTTCAAGTTCATGTTATTTCATTTCGTAATGTTATAGTTCATCTTATTATATTTTTAATCGTTCTTATCTTCGATCAATGAAAATTATGTCTTCTTTTCTATTATTTTTTCCGCTTCTTTCACTATGAGTAGCTAATGTCTTTCTTAGTGCTTGATTGGTTAGTATCAAGATGAAGATTAAATTATTATTTATTATATATATTTTAGAATTTTTCGTTTCGATTTATTTCCGATTAAATTTTTGTTATGAGTTTATATTTCTAACATATAAATTTTGCTATTCGATTTGGTATTAAAGTTGGCCGAGAGGCTCGTGGATGCTTTAGATTTCTCAAAAATAAAGAGTTTGTTGTATTTTCTTTGAGAATTAAAAATATCGCTGCTTTTGGATTCGGGATCAACGTTCATGCAATTTTAATTTAATTCAAAATTTAAGAGATTATGTTTGAAGTATTATTAAAATTAGGCAGTAGTTATCTCTAGCGAGTTTCTATCGTATTTTTCAATCCTCCATTCGAAACAAAATTTTAAGAATTAGAACGCATCTTTTTTAATTGGATTCCAGAGAACACCCAATCAAGTGCTAAGTCTTCTCAAATCGTGAATTCTCTTTCGTAATTTCTTCGTATTTGCAATTTTTAATTTCAAAAAAATAAAACCAACTTCCAATCAGTTGGATAATAATAACAACATGAGTAGTAGTAATTGACAGCCCCCTATTTTAATATGACCTTGAAACTACGATTCGATAGGTACACTTGCCTTTTTGAATTGATAGTAAAATAAACATCAAGTTCTTTGATAGAATCATCCACAAAGTGTTTTATTTGCCTCCTCTGGTCATCTAATACTCCTTTCAATATAGCCAATAAGGTGGAAGACATTACATCAGTCTGTGGAGATGTCACTTGGAAGGTGACTTATTTATTATCCCTCCTTATATCTCCCCTAACTTCGGAGTCAGCAACTTGAAACTCACATGAGTGAACAAGAATATCAATAGCAGGCTATTTAGTCTTAGATAAATCAATAACATTTTTCAGTTTCTTGAGTAGGTAGATCTGTATGAATCTCCCCCTTAACCTCAAAAATGTCTATATCAACTTGTCGAACATCAGCAGCTCTTTTGGGGACATCTTCTTCTGGAACCTGCTCCCCCTCAACTTAATCACTAGAGGGTAGCAACTGGGATTCAACTGGAATTTTACCAATTCTTTCTTATAGGTTGTTCAGGAAAGAGTCAATCTCGTCTTATAAATAAACAGAAAATTGACCTTGCTCCCCATCAACATGATCAACTTCCTTGAGAGTCGCCCCCTCAAACTCTATACAAATTATTTCCATAACAACCCCAACTAATTTCTAAATAGATTCTATTGAAGTGTCTTCAGATTGGGAAACACCGCTTGGTAGAATTCTGACAACAGGTTCTGATGACATAGACACCTAAGCACTTACATCTCTCCTGGTCTAGGCAGTTGTTTCAGATAGCCATGGGTCATGAGGTTCTTCACCTCTGCTCTCAGAAGAGCTGCATCCAGAGCTCTCTTTAGTTATTGTAACTACTTTCTTTTTCTTTTTGTCAGCTTGAAGTTTTTGTGGGAGCAACACTCTTTCCCACCAATCAAACATCCTTGAGTCCATTTTCCTCATATGATGCATCTTTTCTCTTATCCTCACATTGAGGATCCCTGGAGCTGAGCTCAGCAAGAATAAGGAGTGTATTCTACCTATGTTGGGTTTTGGAATATATTCCACTATCCACTCAAAGAAAAACATTCCTATTTAGACTTCTTTGATAGAATTACCCTGGTCATCATTTAAAACATTTTTCATTAAATCTTTTCATGAGAGCCAGTCTTGTAGATTAAGGCCTTTCCTATGACATCTCCCAACAACTTCCCATTCTTATTCATCACTTTTCTCAATATAGAACTTATGGTTTGCTTTAACAGGACACACAATTTAAGTGCTGACTTAAAAGTCTCAATAAACAGTTCATCCTCTTCATCTGTTGGTAGAAACTTAGTCAGTTTCAAAGCCTTGGTCAACTTCCTTAGGTAATCTAGATTCTATTTCACCTGATAGATGTCTTAAAATTATTGGAAGACAAGTCTACTTTTTCATTAGTGTATAGTTCCAACACTTCTCTTTTCTAGATGGAACTTTGTTATGACTGAACAAATTCTTGGTCAGCGGTATTCATCAGATGAAGAACTAGTTGTACTTCTTCAGGCACATCCTTGAATCCATTCCTAATGAGTTCAGAGCCCTCTAACAGGAAATCTACACCTTTGGTTTTCCCTGAATCCTTATGTTACTGGAGAGTTGAAGAACTTTGCACGATAATACTAAGGTAGGGATGCTGTGAGTCGAATAGGGCAAGGAATTATGTGTTTTATCCTTGGCACACATTTTTATTTATAGTTACCCATATTCGAGAATTTGGAGAGGGTCGTACCTGTCGTGATTTGAATGATTTGATCAACGGTAGAGATTAATCCTGACAATTAGTCATAATTTGATCTGCCGGATTGAATGTGTTGAGTGCACTCGATGAACTCGACGCTCTCGATGTCATGAATTATCTCAATGCTCTCGACGCCTGGACAGTTTGTCTGTTCCTTTCTTGATTACTTACAAAAGGCTAATCATCAAAATGCACATAAGCATTTAAACATAATGATGCTACTCCATGTTCAATATACCCAACTCAAATTTGAAGGTATTGAACTTTGCTTCATCTAGAGGCTAATTGAAGATATCAGCCACTTGTTTGTCTGTGAGGACAAAATCAAAACTGATATCTTATTTCTCAGCATGCTCTCTAATGAAATGATATCTAATCTTATTTTCTTTGGTCCTTCTATGAGAGATTGGATTATGACTAATTTAAATAACAATAGATGAATCACAATACATGGGAGTTTTAGTTAGCTGAAGATTATAATCCTGGAGTTGATGTTGAATCCATAGTAGCTCTGCATAGCAACTCCCAACTGAAATGTATTTGTGTTGATGCGGGAAATGGGGCGCACCAGCAGATAACGGGTGTTCGGTCTCGTGAGTGAGGTTGAAGGGATTGCAGGGATAGAGGAGAGGTTAATGAGGATGCAGGGGATAGCAGGGAAGGTTGATGATGAACTGTTAAGCAGATGGTTACTTTGATGGTTAGCTTTGATGGTTTAGACTGAGAGGGTGAAAAAGAGAGAGGGGGTCGCTCGCAGCGGCAAAAGTAGAGTTCTCCCGCCACATCTTAAACGCCACTCCTGCGATAGACTTTCCTTTGATAATGAATCACTATTACAACTTGAGTTGAGTACTTTACATGATAATATAATGAACAAGGTACAAACAGAAACTTGCGGCTAGAGGAAAGAAGATGTCAAAGGATGCGCGGTTTGGCCAAAGAGGTCGGCAGACCGTGTGGATAGCTGATCCCGCAGCTCGCTACTAAGCCGGGCAGACTGTGCAATCAAGCGGAGAAGACTGCAAAGTTCACTGAAGCTAAGGTCGGGAACCAGGTCGAAGGGGCTTAACCATGCAGATAGGAAAGCTATGTCTGCAGGTTTAGTTGCCTTGGCTCTATCATCTATCATGTCCTCCTGAATGAAAGGTATGGGGGCCTATTTATAGGCTCGGGCTGGATACGGTCCTGGTAACGTTACCCCTGGTAGGGCGGTGAGTTACAATTGAGTCTGCGACTCGCTGCGGACTGAAAAGGCAGGTCGCCAACTACTTAAACGAAGTTGACGATATCAAAGTTGTACTTCTGGAGAACTATATAATGAGTATGCCTAGCTCGCTTTGGACAGGATGAGTCTGCCTCTACTGCTGGAGGCTAGCCCCCCTGTTGGGCGACAAGAGCTTGACGACCTGGCGGACTGAAAAGGGCAGGTCACACATACTGTTGGATGAAGTTAGTCAGCCTATCTCATGTCGGACAGGGTTAGTTCGCCTCAGCCGATGGATAGAGCAAGTTCACTACCTTCTAGCGAGTAGAAGGAGAAGATCGCCCCTACTAGAGGAGTGAACTCGCCACCTTTTGGCGGGCTAGAGTTGAATCAGCGCTGTATTGTGCGGTATGGTGGAGAGTTATCAGTCCTGTTGCCAAGTCCTTCTTCAGGCATACAGAAACCAAGACCGCCCAATACAGGAAGATAGCAGGAGCAGGTTGTGGATGTTGTGCGAATTTACGGTCCTGCTGCGATGATAGGCTTGTCGCCCCTATTGGGTGGCCTGATGCTTATCGCTTGGGCTTGAGCAACCTGAGGAGTAGTTGCATACAGTTGGGCGACCTTGAGGTGGGTCAGCTACATCATGGCAGACTCTCACGTAGCGGAGATCTATCAGCAACTATTGAAAGGGTGGTCGTCTGGCGATAGCATAGCCTTGCTAGCCGGGCAAACTACAGGAGCGGGATGAAGAGCAGACCGCTCTTCCTACTGAGCATGCAGTTACCGAGCAGTGTGGGTGGATAGAAATGCGAGTCTTCAACCTAGTTGGGTAGTTCGCACCTATTAGAATAGAGAACCAATGCGTGGTTAGCCAATCTAACCGCGTGGATTGCTGGGGCAGACTGTGGAAGCAGCCCGCAGCCCTGGCAGAACGAACGACTCCTGCGCGACCTGGGCGGTTAATCTTGGGTGACCGCCCTAGCCGCACGGCCTTAGAGGATAGAGATGTCTATCTACCTTACCCAAGGAAGGGGACTGTGACATGCCTCGACCTCCAGGGGGAACCTGGAGCAGGCCGCGACTTGCGAGCTGGCTACCTTGGGAAGGATCATCGATTTATAGGTTAACATAATCCTCACACTTTTTAAAGTCCCGAAGGGAACATTAAAAAAGTTGGAGACCCACAAAAATCGCTATCCTCCCCTTAGAAGAATAAGACGCAGGGAGAGATATAACCAGATGTCTCTCCTTAGAAAAGGTTGGCCAATGCCTATCTTTTTCCTGCAAAGGAAAAGTTAATGCAGGCGAAAAGAGGAACATCTTGTGCGCACCTTAGTTGCTTTTGCAAAACAAAGATCACGTGAATGTCTTCTATTGAGCTCTGCAAAAGAAAGGTGAGAGGAAGGCATAGAAGAATAAGAACTTGCAATTACCTGAAGGAAACTTGCAAGCACATGTTTACCTCTACAAAAGGAATTGTAAGCAGTATATATGAGAGAAAAGAAAGTTGCAAGTACCTAGAGGGAAATTTCAGATATCTGATAATCTCTACAAGAAAAGAGTAAACAACAGATATGAGAGAAAACTAAGTTGCAATTACCTGAAGGGGACTTCAAAATGTGTGTTAATCTCTACAAGAAAAGAGTAAGCAGCAGATATGAGAGAAAACTAAGTTGCATGTACCCGAAGGGGACTTGAAAATATCTACTAATCTCTGCCCTACATCATATCTAAAGATCTAGAACCGGGAGAGGGTAGGAAGCTCACCTCATTTCAGGCCATGGATCTCATCACTCTCCTCGGCGACTTCGTTCTTCCTTATTAGTATCGCCTCAAAAGGAAGTTCGGCCTCAAAAAAATCCAACTCCAACGGATTCTTCGTTTTCGCCGGGTTTGACAAGTATTGACTCGGCAAAGAAGAATGAAGTGAAGGCTAGGGTTTACTATTTGTTCCTTTTTATAAGGAAGCATTAGGGTTTAGGTTACTTTTCCACATGTCACTCTATTATTGGACCGCCCATTATTAAGTCTTATTGAAAAGACCGTTCCAAGAAGCCATCCATCACTCATGCCAAAAAATTGTTCAACCCATAAGTATAAATCAGCAACACGGACTACCAAACATATGCTAAGTCAAATTCGTCGCATGCATCGAGTGTCATTCGACTCTTCGTCGAATGGCGTCGAGATCACTCGATGCTTTCCACAAATTCTGCTGGCCAAAATCATTCCAAGTTCAAGCGTCGTATGCGTCGAGATTACTCGACACTTCATCGAATGGCGTCGAAATCATTCAATGCTTTTCGACGAATCCATCTGGCCAAAATTTTCTAAGTCCAAGCATTGTTTGCGTCGAGATTACTCGACACTTCGTCGAATGGCGTCGAGATCACTCGATGCTTTTCGAAAAATTCTGCTGGCTGAAATCATTCCAAGTCCAAGCGTCGTATGCATCGAGATTCCTCGATGCTTCATCGAAGGACATCGAGATCACTCAATGCTTTTTGTCGAATCCTTCTGGCTAAAATATTCTAAGTCCAAGCATTGTATGTGTCTACATCTGATGCTTCGTTGAAAGCATCGTGATCACTTAATGCATTTTGAATCTATTATTATTTTCCAAGTCTTCTTATGCGTTGAGTATCACTCGATGCATCATCAAAAGGCATCGAGTTCACTCGACACATACTGAATCCTGTGGTCTTTCTAAGTCCATTTCTTCTTATGAGTCAAGTATCACTCGATGCCTCGTCGAATGGCGTCGAGTTCAATCGATTCCTACTAAATACAGTAGTATTCTAAGTCAAATTTGTTGTATTCATAGAGAATCCCTTGACGCCTATAACTAGTGCATCCCGAGCCTGAGTCACTAACTCAAAATGCGTACGAGGGGTCTAGAATGAATCAAGATATTACCAATTTTATAAATAAAATAAAAGATTTCGTCCCCGAAATCAGGCTAAGGCTATTGGGAAAGTAAAGCATGAAGAATACAAAGTATGCTTTTAATTTTACCTTGGGGAAATAACTCCGAGTAGTGCTTCAACATCAAGTCCACCGACTCCCAAGTATATTCCTCTTTCCCATGATTAGACCACAAGATCTTCACCAAAGGAACACTCTTTCGACGTAAGTTCCTTATCTCGGTGTGCACTATCCGCACAAGCTCTAGTCGAACAGACCTATCAGTTGCCAATGTTCCATTTGTAGTGGGGACAAGGTGATTGGGTTGTAGGAGTGCTTTTCAAAGTGATGATACATGCAAGACGTCGTGCAAATTTTCCAGCTCTAGTGGTAGCTCCAGTCAATAGGACAGAGGGCCAATCCTTTCCATTATAGCATAAGGCCCTACGTATCTCGGGTTGAGCTTCTTCTTATCACGCACTCATGACACTCCATGCATTGGTCAGATCTTCAAGAACACCTTGTCACCCACTTGAAACTCCACCATCCTATGTTTCATGTTATAATACTTTGCCTGCCGACCCTAAGCCTCAAGCTTGTGATCTCGTATCAATCTAACCATACCATCAGTGTCATATATATACTCGATTCCGAAAATCTTCGAGTCTTCATCATGAACCCATGATAAAGGTGTTCTACAACTCCTTCCATAAAGCACTTTACGGTGTGCCATCCTGTTGCTTGCTAGATGACTTTTGTTGTATGAAAATTCCACTAGTGGTAAGAGACTTTCCTACAGCTCTCCTTTATCCAATAAAAAAAACCTCAAGAGATCTTCCATAGTTCTGATGGGCCTCTCAGACTGACTGTCGATCTGAGGATGAAAGGTCATGCTAAAGGTAAGGCGAGAATCCAAATACGCTTGAACCGCCTTCCATTCCTTGAAGGTAAAGCGACCATCACGGTCGGAGACTATCATCATAGGAACTCCATGGTATTGTACAAACTGTTCCATGAAGAGATGTGCCAATACATCCAAATGCATCTCCTTCCTCATTGGGATAAAACTGGCAACCTTAGTCAAGCGATCCACTATCACCCAAACTGAGTCATTCCCTGATCGTGATCGGGTAAGACTGTGAACGAAATCCATGGAGATATCTTCAAATTTCCACTCCGGAATGGGAAATGATTGTAGCAATCCTCCAAGTCTCTTGCACTCCAACTTCACCTTTGACAAGCCCCATAGTGTGTAACCTAATAAATAACAACACTCTTCATTCTTAGCCAGAACATGGTATTTTGTAAGTCGTTATACATCTTGAGATTCTAGGATGTACTGAATACTTGGAGCAATGTGCCTCTCTCAAGATAACTTTCCGGATTTCACTGCCTGCGGGAATGTGAAGTCTGCCATGGAAATGAATGAGGTCTTCCTTTAAAGTTCACTCTTAAGTAGATCCATCCTCAATTGCTTTAATTACAAGGGCAAGAGCAGAATCATTCCCTTGCACTGCCTGAATATGATCTCGAATGTATCAAATTTTACTTATGGCTGTTAGATATTCAGTATATATCTCAGGATGGTCCTTACACACCAACGTGATCTCCATATCCTTGAGAACTCGATTCAATTCCATACTCAACATTCGATACTCGGGGCTCGACTCAGGTACTTTCTGCTCAATTCATCTGCCACAGAGTTTGCTTTCTCGGGGTGGTAGTTCAATGTAAACTAATAATCCCACAAAAATTCTAGCCACCGTTGTTTCCTCAAATTCCACTCCTTTTGAGTATGAACATATTTCAAATTCTTATGGTCCGAAAAGATCTCGCAGTGCACGCCATACAAAAAATGTATCCAAACCTTTAAGGAGAACACAACCACCCACAACTCCAAATCATGTATTGGGTAATTAATCTCATGCTTCTTCAATTGTCTTGAAGCGTGTGTAGTCACATATCAATGCTGCATCAACACTACTCCAATCCCTTGATATGAGGCATCAGTGTATACTTAAAATCGTTCTTTCCCTGATGGAAGAGCTAGGATCGGAGCGGAGGTAAGTCGATCCTTTAGTTTTTGAAATGCAGCCTCGTACTTGGGTGTCCACTCGTATGGGACACCTTTCATTATCAGAGCGGTGAGAGTAAGGGTGATCTTTGAAAATCCCTTCACAAACTTACAGTAATATCCAGCAATTCAAAGAAAACTTAGTACATCAGCCGCTGATTTCAAGGGTGTCCATTCTTTCACTGCATGCACCTTGGTCGGGTCTACTGCTAATGACATGGCTCAAGAAGGCGACTTCTCTGAGCAAAAACTCACACTTGCTGAACTTAGCAAATAATGAGTGCTCTTTTAGTTTCTTCAGAAATAAATCTAAGTGTTCAACATGCTCCTCTTTCGTCTTTGAGTAGACCAAGATGTCATCGATGAAGATGTTGATGAAGACAAACAAATATGGCACGAACACCCTCTTCATTAAACTCATGAATGGGTAAGGGGTGTCTTACAAATGGTATCAGCTTATAACGATCCTGAACTAAAGAGGTCATTGAATAATGGTGCCCCCCGCTCGATTGGTCAGTTTGTGGACAAATTGACATAGCGAAAGCATGATGGGCCCATAACCCACCGGTCGGAGGACTGAAACCTCCCTTTGATACCATTTGTAAGACCCTACTCCCGGAACCAAAGACACGACCCAGGGGATTCTTATGCCTAGAATAGCTTCCTTGCGGTAACGCCGACAATGGGTTGACCAATATTATAAGACGCCTATCCTGCCAGCAAAAATAAGTATCATCCATGCCTACCCAACATAAAGAATATAAAGAAGTCCAAATCCACTCAAGTATATAAGTCCAAACAAGTACACAAATAATAAAAAGCAACAACGACTCTTATTATATCAGAGTACTCAAAATTTGCCCAAAGTGCTATAATATGAGTCTCATTCATAAACTCACATCCGTAAATGACGGCAGCAAAGGTAACATCATATCAAGCCCTGTGACCCTAGCCTGGCTACCCTCCTGCAAAACCTACTGTTAGTGCAGCTCCATTAGGTGGATGTCCTCCTAAAATGGTAGTCGTAGCAACTGGTACTCAAAAAGACTAAGTGGCTATCTCATCCTCTCACCCCGGCGACTCTTAGGAATCGAGCGGGGGAAGAAGAAGATATAATATATATATAAGCAGTAATAACAAGCATGTGGTATATCTCTATATATAAAGAGTAGTAATAGCAACAGTGTACAACATTTTTATTAACATTCCATTATGGCAATTCTACACAAGCATTATCATTCCACTAGAGCATATAGATCTATGACAGGAAAGTAACTTAACTTATAAAAATACTCATACAGATTTATAAGGTAAGGATCGACTTTATAGTATAGTAACTCATCGTATAAGAGTTCTCGTACAAACTTATATGATGAGGATCTATGCGATGCAATGCAATGAAATGAATGCAATATAGTGACTCACCCATACTCGCACACACACATACACACTGCTATGTCGATACAGACTTGTAGTTCCCACTTTTCAAGCAGGTAGCTTACCTCTTTTGTGTCATCGGTCGAGGCTAGATGGTGATAGTGGAGCGGGCGTCCCCACTACTAGACTGGTCCACCACTACCTAGTCTAGGTCTCCATATGCCTCAATGCTAAGAACATAACAGCAAGGACCATGCGTACTATAACTCCCCCGATTTTTCTGTGATTATTTAATTATTGCTTGGCATTACGTCGACGCGTTTTCTTGGATTGTGTCATCTGTGGAGTGTGGTCTTAACTCCTTAGAACTGAGTGGCCCATTTTGTAGCCTATTAATAAGATCTCCCTAGCAAGTCGAGTCATTTTGGGTGACCCGGTGTGGCCTCTAAGGGGATGCTTGTGTTTTGGCTTTGGGTGGGTATAACTCGAGTTCTGTTTGTCGAAAGTTAATTTCGACTTCGCCGTTATATTCGTTGTGTGGATATTTAGCTACGGTGCAAATTTCATCAAAATTCGAGGATGTTCGGTGTTCGCGTCGTTTTGTATTTTATGAAAAAAATAAAGCTATTTAATAAATATTATATTAAATATTATTTTTTTTGAAAGGGTGCGGATGCTTGGCGGTTTTGCCTGGTCATTTTTAGCCTTAATTAATTGATTAGCTAATTAAGATTAAGAGGATGCTATATATAGGATAGTTTAGACTTAAGAGGTAACCGCTCCAATTCATCTTTCCGAAAGACCGAACCAGTTTGCGGCTGATCGCGAAAAGAAGCGGAGAAACCGCCGAACCTGCTCCCCTTAGGACGCCGATTCCGGGAGCGTTTGTGGACGGAATTCAATTCCGAAAGCAGATTTGTATTGCTCTCTCCTAGACCTTCATTCCTACGGTAAGAAATTCAGTTTTCGTGGTATTTTTAGGGGTCTTGAAATCCTTGGGTTGTCCGTTTTCGCCATTAAAGCTCCAGATTTCTGCTTTAGGTGTCGTTGCTGCTGGTGCCGAGTGAGAGTAAGGGAGGCCGACCATGCTTCACTGGAGATCGAGGCAAGTGGTGCTCTTGACCTTGCCATGTAGTTTTTCTTGTTCATTTGGTTCCTTACTGTTAATGGTTTTCAAAACTTCTCTTGCTAAAAGGTCCAATCTCCTTTTGATTATGACCAAGTTTTGCTTAAGCCTGTAGATAGTTTGTTGTGCAGATTTTTTTTTTTCCGAAATCATCCTTTCTATTAATTTTTTTCCTTCCTGCTGTTAAGTTGGCTAGTTCTCGGGTTGGGAGTAGAGAAATGATTGCTGATTCAAGCATTGGAGATTTCAGGATTTGGCGTTGAGTGTGGTGCACACACTCAACGGCGGATCTGTTTTGACTTGGCATTAAGTGTGGTGCACACACTCAATGTCAGCTCTGCTGGGACTTGAAGTTGAGTGTGGTGCACACACTCAACGTCATTGCCCCTTGGTCTGTTCTTTTGTGGCTAAGTAGTGTGGCGTGAGTGAGAATATCCTTCTAAGTCAAAATCGACGGGAATCACTTATTGATTCTCGCCGACTTCGACGAGAATCTTTAGTGATTACCGCCGATTCGGCGAGAATCAATCTGCATTCCCGCCGACCTCTTCCGGATGGCGTTGAGTGAGTGGGCCTCACTCAACGCCATGGCAGTTTTGGTACTGAGTGAGGCGGGTTCACTCAACGCCGCAACATTTTCCTGCGGGTAAGTACTTTGGCGTTGAGTGGGTTGATCTCACTAAACGCCAAAGCTGTTCTATTGTTGAGAATGGTGGGTGGACTCAGCACCGCAGTTTGTTTTCGCGGCTAAGTACTTTTTGCGTTTAGTGAGTCGACCTCACTCAACGCAAAAGCTGTTCTGGCGTTGAGAGAGGTGGACTCACTCAACGCCACAGTTGGGTTTTGTAGTTAAGTGCTAAGGCGTTGAGGGAGTGGACCTCACTCAACGCCATAGATGCTTTGGCGTTGAGTGAGGTTAACTCACTCAACGCCACAACCTGCTTTGAAGAAGGTGTTGAGGGAGTGGAACTCACTCAACGCCATAGCTGTTTTGGTGTTTATTCAGGTTAGCTCACTAAAAGCCACAGCCTGTGTTGTTGAAGGCGTTGAGGGAGTGGACCTCACTCAACGCCATTGCTATTTTGGCGTTGAGTGAGGCTAGCTCACTCAACGCCACCGTCTGTTTAGGCGTTTAATGAGTGGGGCTCACTCAACGCCATGTCGTGTTGAGCCATCTAAACACTTTCCCCTTACCTTGATTTTCTCCCCCGAGTGAATTCCTTGATTTGGAGGTTCCTTGTCGGCTATTTTCCTTTTTTTCCAAAAAGGCCGAATCTTTGGACGTGGTTAGTAGTGGTGGTTTGAAGCTTTTAATGGGGGAGGTATTGTGTAATTTAGCCAAGGCCACCCATTTTCTTTTATATTGCTCCAAGTACGGGCTAGGCAAGGGGGTGGGATGTCCCTAGTGCTTTCACATGTAGACCCCTGAGCTTTGTTTCTTGGAAATGGTGGTTGGGGGACTTAGTTTGCCTCCAACCCAGATCCGCGTTATTTTTGCTACTACCATCTCTCACATCTTTAGGGTGTTAGACGTTTCTTCCTTTGTAAATTTGCACGTTTGGGCTCATGGTAGCCTGGTAAACTCTGCAGGATTTATTTTTGGGCAGGGTTGTTGCTATTTTCTTGCACTTAGTGCTTTTCTTTTGTATTGCTTTGGACAATGGTGCTTGTTTCAGTTTACTTACTCTTCTTGCTTATCTTATAACCTAACATTTCCGTACAGCTTTTACTTGTTTAGCTTACTGAGGTATTCTTTTCTTCTTTGAATGCCTCAGGTTCTGGTTAGTAGCCGATTAGGCGGCTAGTGGTGCTGTGCATTTGCTGGTGGTCTCTGGTGCTTTAAGGATTAGTTCCTTATTTTTGTGAGGTAGTTTTGGTGTTTTTTTCTTACAGACATACATACTTGCTAGTGGGTTCGTGTCAGTTTGTTGGCGACCACTAGTAGTTTTACCTTGATACTAGATATGTTATATTTTTGTTGCTACCTTTCTGGAGTTGGTGTACTTGCTCTTGGGATGATTTATGCTAGGTTGCTAGTTACTTTTAAACCTAAAAACACTATTATAAGTATATCTCATGATCAGCATGTTTTATAAAACTCATACTATTTTCCAAACAACGTAAAAAGATCATTTTCCTATATATATAGTATAAATCAAAAGTAGGGTCCTGCATAGTATAAGTTGTCCTCTGGGGACACTTATGCACTCTTTTAGGATGTCGAACCTGAATAATGTATTTTCCGCAGCGTATAAGTATAGTTTTTTTTTAAATTGTGGACTAGGTTATCCACCGAGCCGAAGGATACGACCTTTAAAAATATAACTAATTTTCTAATCATAAAACTTATGAATTTTCACAAGGTATAGTTGTTAGTGGTTTGCCTGAGCATCGGCAGTTATCCCCTTCTTGACGTGGCATCATGACGGGTGTTTTATCCTACTCTAATAATCCGTTTTCTTCGGAGAAAATGCGGGTTGTGACAGTTGGTATCAGGGGGAGGTTGCTCGATAAGTTAGTTGGGCAACCTTCCCTTTTGATTGCATTAGTGGTTCAGCATCATGTCATTCACACACCGATATGTCATCAGCATGTCTTGGCAACAACACGAACATTACACACATAAGCATAACACAAAGTATACGGGGCATATTATGTAGTATGGGATGCATAATATGTGTTCGTATATGGACCACCATAGGGGCAACATATGAGGGTTATGTAGTATGGGATGCATAACCTAACCACATGGCTGCGACTAGCTCGTTTTCTTTTTGTTGCATGAAAATGTTATGTAGTATGGGATGCATAACATTTTCATGTGTACGCCACTCATAACATTCTTTAGGGCCTTTTTAGAATGCATAGCACAAACATGCTTAGCATAACATTGCATAAGCACAATGTGCCAAGCTAAATACTAGCAGGATGACATATGTACACACATAAGTTTTCGATTCAAAAATTATATAAAGTCATGCATTCCCGATCTAGGCACAAGAGTTAGTATGGTGGTGGTTAACCATCCTAGGTTAAGGCATAACATAAATTCTTGTAAAAATAAACTCCCAGAGCAAGTTTAGCAGCTTAAAGTTCATATTTATGTATGTATTGTTTGTACTTGTAGTTAGTTGCAGCTGTCGTACTAGGATCTTACTAAGGTTGCTATGAGTTTAGGATGGCGAGACTCCCTTCGACTAGATCGACCTCCCTATCTGAGGGTGAGTCATCGGGAGTACAGAATGATGCGGTGATCGAGAGCCTGCGACAGAGTACCGATTCCTTGAGCAGGCAGATGGTGGAGGTACGAGCCCAGATCCAGTCTTTGGTGGCAGTTATGGTAGGACAGACTCAGGGATTGCAAGGCCCTGCAGGAGGGCTAGGTGTTCCTCCTCCTCCTACACCCCTGAGACCTCCGGTGGATGTGTCAGCGGAGATAACATTTATCTCACAGTTTCAGAGACTTATCCCTCATACTTATGATGGGAAGGCCGATTTCATGGTCATTGACGAATTGTTGATCTCTATGGAGGAGATGTTCACGTATTCCGGTATTGCAGATGATAAGAGAGTAATGATAGCCGCCTATCAGCTTAAGGGTTTGGCTAAGAGTTTGTGGCTGAGAGAAAAGGAGAGCTCGGTAGCTGGATGCTCTTGGGAAGTATTCAAGGAAATGCTCCTGAGGAAGTTCTTGCCCTCGGTCGAGCGTGACCATCTTATGAACGACTTCCTCCACCTGAAGCAAAGGCAACTCACGGTTGAGGAGTATGAGATAGAGTTCAGCAAGTTGGGTCTGTTTGCTCCTGGGTTGGTGAGTGTTGAGGCTGATCGAGTCAAGCATTCCTTGGTGGCTTGAGGAGCGAGGTGCAACATTTGACAAGTGCTTATGGATCAGAGACTTATGCAGGGGTAGTGGAGGCTTCTCTGAAGGTGGAGGCTATCGAGACCTCAAAGAGTAGAGGCCCGCAAATGAGGAAGGACAAAAGGAAGTCTGTCGAGGAGAAGAAACCCCAGATTCCCAGTTCGACTTTGGGAAAGAAGAGCAAGGTGGTGTGTAGCTTCGGTGGCCGGCCAGGCCACCCCGTTGAGAGGTGTTTAAAAAAGGCAGCAACTCAAAAGAAGGAGCAAGTTCATGCTATTCAGGGTGCTCCTAGGAGGGATGTTTCCTGTTCTGTTTGCAAGCGAACCGGGCATGATACTGCCCAGTGCTTGTCCAAGGATAAAGTCTACTATCAGTGCGGGCAGAAGGGTCACATCAAGTATAGGTGTCCTCAGGTCAATCCATCTCTTCATGTAGTTCCACTTTAGGAACTACCTCCGCCTCAGCGTTTGGATAAGGGTAAAGGAAAGTTGAACGTGATCTCTTCTGAGGAAGCTCAAGAATCGACTCAGGTCATCTCAGGTTAGATGTTTCTTTTTCCAGCCTGAAGGTTTTATTTGTTAGAAAGGTTACAGTGTTGTTTTTGTAGTTTCCTTAGTTGTATATACTCTTATAGGGAATTTTAAGGTGAAGAACCGCTGGGCACGTGTTCCGTTCGACTCCGAAACTACCCACTCATTTGTGGCCAGAGCCATTGTGGAGCGACATCGGTTGACTCTAGATCGAGTTCGGGATACCTTCCATGTCAAGTTCCCCTTTGGCGAATCTGTGTTATCAGATTTGGGCATTCTAAATTGCCCTGTTTTTTTGGGAGACTTTCTTACGAGGGCGGACTTGAAGATGATTGATCTGGAGGACTTCGATGTTATTCTGGGCATGGACTTGCTGTCTAAGTATGATGCGGTCATTCAATGCAAAGGGAAGCGCTTGGACTTTATCAAGGACAATGGTCTGCCGGGAAGCGTGTATGCTGATCCATGCCAAGATTCTCCTGTCTTTTCTGCGGTATGTGCTCAGAAGTTGTTTTCTTCTGATTGTTTTGCTTGTTTAGTCTCGGTTGTTGGGACCACTGTTAGTGTACCATGCTTAAAAGAGATTCCAGTTGTTCATGGTTTCGCTGATGTGTTTCCTGATGACCTTCCTGGACTTCCTCCCGATCGGGATGTTGAATTTGTGATTGATTTGGAACCGGGTACGCGTCCCATTGATAAGGCGCCGTACTGGATGGCCCCTCGTGAGCTAGAGGAGTTGCGAGTTGAGTTAGATGATTTTTTGGCAAAAGGGTTTATCAGGCAAGGTTCGTCGCCTTGGGGTGCTCCTGTTTTGTTTTTAAAGAAGAAGGATGGGTCGATACAGCTTTTCGTCAACTACAGGGAGATGAACAAAGTCACTATTAAGAACAGGTACCCTCTGCCGAGGATCGATGACTTATTTGACCAGTTGCGCGGTAGCACGGTGTTCTCCAAGATCGATCTTCGTTCTGGATATCATCAGCTCAGGATCCGTGAGGCAGATATACCATGGACTGCATTTAGATCGAGGCATGGACATTTTGAGTTCTTGGTGATGTCATTTGGTTTGACCAACTCACCATCAGCTTTCATGGATATGATGAACCGGGTGTTCAAGGATTTCCTAGACAAGTTCATTGTGGTTTTCATCGATGACGTGCTGGTCTATTCTCGCAACGCTGAGGAGCATGAGCAGCAGCTGCGCTTGGTTCTAGCGGAGTTGAGGAATCACAAGTTATTCGCCAAGCTGAGCAAGTACGAATTTTGGTTACCTCAGGTCTCGTTTCTGGGCTGCGTGGTGAACAAGGATAAGATCTCGGTCGATCCTGAAAAGATCGCAGCAGTGATAGATTGGAGTAGGTCGGGAATGCCCAAGGAGATCAGGAACTTTTTAGGGTTGGCCGGCTACTACACGAGGTTCGTGGAGGGTTTCTCTACCCTAGTTGTACCTTTGACCAGGTTGACTCAGAAGAATGCGGCCTTTGTTTGGAGCGAGAAGTGCGAAGAAGCCTTCCTGGAGTAAAAGAACAGATTGTGCACTGCTCCCGTCCTGACCCTACCTGCTGAGGGTGTGGAGTATGATGTGTACGTGGATGCTTCGCATGTTGGTCAAGGTTGCATGTTGATGCAAGTTGGAAAAGTGATTGCGTATTGGTCAAGACAATTAAAGACTCATGAGAGAAATTACCCGACGCATGACCTTGAGTTTGTAGTGGTGATTTATGCGTTTAAGCTGTGGAAGCATCTACTTTATGGGGCTCAGTGCAAGATCTTCACTGATCACAAGATCCTGAAGTATGTGTTCACGTAGAAGGAGTTGAATCTGCGCCAGCGTCGGTGGCTAGAGTATGTGGCCGATTTTGATGTAGAGATCCAGTATCATCCAGGCAAGGCAAATGTGGTGGTCGACGCCCTGAGTCGGAAGACGGGGAAGATCTTTAATCTCTCTGCCGACCGTTTAGTGGAAGAGTTCCTCCTTATGGATATCTCAGTGGGATGCTGTGACATGCAGAGTAGTTTGGCATTGGCAGAGCCGTCTTGGATTTCTCTTACTAGATTACACCAGAAGGACGATCCAGACCTTCTGCACTCATACCTCAGGATTGAGAGGGGAGTTTCCAGATTTCTTTATCGATGATGTGGGTACTTTGAAGTACCGTGGAAGATTTTGCATCCCTGCTATTGGAAACATCAGGGGTATGATATGTAGAGAGGCTCATGGATCCAGTGTTGCCTACCATCCAGGATCTACAAAGATGTACCGTGATTTGAAGCAAATTGCCTGGTGGTATGGGATGAAGAGTTATATAGCCCGATTTGTTACTGAGTGCCACACTTACAAGCATATGAAGGCCGATCACGGAAAGCCTGGTTGCATGTTGACTCAACTAAAGATCCCAACTTGAAAGTGGGAAAGTATTTCTATGGACTTCATCACGGGCTTACCAAAATCTCCAAGGGGATTTGATTCTGTTTGGGTCATAGTGGATAGACTGATGAAGTGTGCTCACTTTGTGCCGTATAAGATTGACTATCAGATGAAGAAGATAGTAGAGTTGTACTTGAATGAGGTCATCGGATTGTACGGTGTGCCTGTTAGCATCATTTCTGATTGAGACTCCCAGTTTACTTCTCGTTTTTGGCAGAGTCTGCAGGAGGGTTTGGGTACAGATCTGAGCTATTCTACTGCTTACCACCCACAGACCAATGGGAAGACGGAGCGGGTGAACTAGATAGTTGAGGATATGATTAGATGCTACATTCTAGACCATGGTGGAGCATGGGATGAGCGATTGAGACTTATGGAGTTTGCATACAACAACAGTTATCAAGAAAGTGTGCAAATGGCTCCGTTTGAAGCTCTGTATGGGAGGCGCTGCAGAACTCCCCTGTTTTGGGCTGAGGCAGGTGAGAGACCCTTGTTGGGTCTAGATGCGCTCGATGAGATGGAAGTCGCGGTGAAACTTATTTGAGAAAAGCTTCATATAGCTCAGGAGAGATATGAAAAGAATGCCAATCGGCGTAGGTCGGACATGGAGTTTTCTGTAGGGGACCGTGTATTTCTTAAGGTTTCCCTGATGGTTGGTGTTAAGAGGTTCGGTAAGAACCGAAAATTGGACCCGAGGTATGTGGGCCCGTTTAAGATTGTGGAGCGGATTGGCGTGTCATCTTATAGGTTGGATTTGCCAGCAAACTTCCCAGGTGTTCATAATGTATTTCATGTAAGCCAATTGCAAAAGTGTGTGCGCAGTAGTGGGCAAGTCTCTAATGTTGTGCCCCAATTGGATCCTAATCTCTCTTTTGTTGAAGTGCCAGTCCGTATTATGGATACTCAAGATTGGGTGCTGC
Source organism: Platanthera zijinensis (assembly GCA_039513925.1). Lineage (NCBI taxonomy): Eukaryota > Viridiplantae > Streptophyta > Magnoliopsida > Asparagales > Orchidaceae > Platanthera > Platanthera zijinensis. The sequence goes on along the minus strand of CM077078.1, from coordinate 136,452,784 downwards.
GAAGGAAGTCCATCCCGATGGTCAAAGTTCTATGGAAGAATTAGGGTTTTGAAAGCGCGACTTGGGAGTTAGAGTAGGCTATGAGGGAGGATCACCCTCAACTGTTTCCCTGATTAAATTGGTTTGTTTTCTTCTTGTAATGTTTGGCTTGTTACCTTTCCTTCTATAGTTGAGGCGTTGTGCGTAAAGTTTCGGTACGAAACTTTCTTTTAGGGGGAGTGACTGTAATGCCCCCAATTTTTCTGTGATTATATAATTCTTGCTTGGCGTAACGTCGACGCATTTTCTTGGCTTGTGTCATCTGTGGAGTATGGTCTTTACTCCTTAGAACTGAGTGGCCCATTTTGTAGCCTATTGATAAGATCTCTCTAGCAAGCTGAGTCGTTTTGGATGACCTGGTGTGGCCTCTCAGGGGATGCTTATGTTTTGGATTTGGGTGGGTAAAACTCGAGTTCTGTTCGTCGAAAGTTAATTTCGACTTCGCCGTTGTATTCGTAGCGTGGATATTTAGCTATGGTGCGAATTTCATCGAATTCCGAGGATGTTCGGTGTTCGCGTCGTTTTGTATTTTATGAAAAAATAAAGCTATTTAAAAACTATTATATTTAATATTATTTTTTCTGAAAGGGTGCGGATGCTTGGCGGTTTTTCCTGGTCATTTTTAGCCTTAATTAATTGATTAGCTAATTAAGATTAAGAGGATGCTATATATAGGATAGTTTAGACTTAAGAGGTAACCGCTCCTATTCATCTTTCCGAAAGACCGAACCAGTCTGCGCCTGATCGCGAAAGAAGCCGAGAAACCGCCGAACCTTCTCCCCTTCGAACGCCGATTCCGGGAGCGTTTGTGGACGGAATTCGATTCCGAAAGCGGATTTGGAATTCTATCGCCTAGACCTTCATTCCTACGGTAAAAAATTCAATTTTCGTGGTATTTCTAGGGGTCTCGAAATCCTTGGGTTGTCCGTTTCCGCCATTAAAGCTCAAGATTTCTGCTTTTGGTGTCGTTCTTGCTGGTGCCGAGTGAGAGTAAGGGAGGCCGACCAAGCTTTGCTGGAGATCGAGGCAAGTGGGTCTCTTGCCCTTGCCATGTAGTTTTTCTTGTTCATTTGGTTCCTTACTGTTAATGGTTTTCCAAATTTCTCTTGCTAAAAGGTCCAATCTCCTTTTGATTATGACCAAGTTTTGTTTAAGCCTGTAGATAGTTTCCTGTGCATATTTTATTTTTTTTTCTGAAATCTGCCTTGCTATTAAATTTTTTTCCTTCCTGCTGTTAAGTTGGCTAGTTCTCGGGTTGGGAGTAGAGAAATGATTGTTGGTTCAAGCATTGGAGATTTCAGGATTTGGCGTTGAGTGTGGTCCACACACTCAACGCCGGGTCTGTTTGGACTTGGCGTTGAGTGTTGTGCACACACTCAACGCAGGGTATGCTGGGACTTGGCATTGAGTGTTGTGCACAGACTCAACGCCGGGTCTGCTGGGACTTAGCATTGAGTGTTGTGCACACACTCAATGCCATTGCCCCTTGGTCTGTTCTTTTGCGGCTAAGTAGTGTGGCGTGAGTGAGATTATCCTGCTAAGTCAAAATCGACGGGAATCACTTAGTGATTCTCGCCAAACTTCGACGAGAATCGTTTGTGATTCCCGCCGATTCGGCGAGAATCAATCTGCATTCCCGCCAATTCGGCGAGAATTAATCTGCATTCCCGCCGATTCGGCGAGAATCAATCTGCATTCCTGCCGACCTCTTCCGGATGGCGTTGAGTGAGTGGGCCTCACTCAACGCCACTGCAGTTTAGGCACTTAGTGAGGCGGGTTCACTCAACGCCGCAGCCTTTTCCTGCGAGTAAGTACTTTGGCCTTTAGTGAGTTGATCTCACTCAACGCCAAAGCTGGTCTATCGTTGAGAATGGTGGGCACACTTAGCGCCGCAGTTTGTTTTCGTGGCAAAGTACTTTGGCGTTGAGTGAGTCGACCTCCCTCAACGCCAAAATTGTTCTAGCGTTGAGAGAGGTAGACTCACTCAACGCCATAGTTGGTTTTTACGGTTAAGTGCTAATGCGTTGAGGGAGTGTACCTCACTCAACGCCATAGATGCTTTGGCATTGAGTGAGGTTAGCTCACTCAACCCAACAGCCTGCTTTGCTTAAGGCATTGAGGGAGTGGACTTTACTCAACGCCATAGTTGTTTTGGCGTTGAGTGAGGTTAGCTCACTCAATGCCACAACCATGTTGTTGAAGGCGTTGAGGGAGTGGACCTCACTCAACGCCATTGCTGTTTTGGCATTGAGTGAGGCTAGCTCACTCAACGCCACCGTCTGTTTAGGCATTGAGTGAGTGGGGCTCACTCAACGCCATACCGTGTTGAGCCATCTCAACACTTTCCCTATACCTTGATTTTTCCCCCGAGTGAATTCCTTGATTTTGAGGTTCCTTGTCGGCTATTTTCCTTTTTTCCAAAAAGGCCGAATCGTGGGATGTGGTTAGTAGTGGTGGTTTGAAGCTCTTAATGGGGGAGGTGTTGTGTAATTTAGCCAAGGCCACCCTTTTTCTTTTATATTGCTCCAGGTACGAGGTGGGCAAGGGGGTGGGAGGTCCCTAGTGCTTTCACATGTAGACCCTTGAGCTTTGTTTCTTGGAAATGGTGGTTGGGGGACTGAGTTTGCCTCCAACTCGGATCCACCTTGTTTTTGCTACTGCCATCTCTCACAGCTTAGGGCATAAGACGTTTCTTCCTTTGTAAATTTGCAACATTTGGGCTCATGGTAGCCTGGTAAACTCTGCAGGATTTATTTTTGGGCAGGGTTGTTGCTGTTTCCTTGCACTTAGTCCTTTTCTTTTGTCTTGCTTTGGACAGTGGTGCTTGTTTCGGTTTGCTTACTCTTCTTGCTTACCTTATAACCTAACATTTCCGTACAGCTTTTACTTTTTTAGTTTGCTGAGGTATTATTTTCTTCTTTGAATGCCTCAGGTTCTGGTTAGTAGCCGATTAGGCGGCTAGTGGTGTTGTGCAGTTGCTGGTGGTCTCTGGTGCTTTAGAGATCAGTTCCTTGTTTTTGTGAGGTAGTTTTGGTGTTGTTTTCTTACAGACATACATACTTGCCTGTGGGTTTATGTCAGTTTGTTGACGCCCACTAGTAGTTTTACCTTGATACTAGATATGTTATCTTTTTGCTGCTACCTTTCTGAAGTTAGTTTACTTGCTCTTGGGATTATTTATGCTAGGTTGTTAGTTACTTTTAAACCTAAAAAAACTATTATAAGTATATCTCATGATCAACATGTTTTATAAAACTCAACACTATTTTCCAAACAACGTAAAAAGATCATTTTCCTATATATATAGTATAAATCAAAAGTAGGGTCCTGCATAGTATAAGTTGTCCTCTGGGGACACTTATGCACTCTTTTAGGATGTCGAACAAGAATAAAGTATTTTTCGCAGCGTATAAGTATAGTTTTTTTTAAATTGTGGACTATGTTATCCACCGAGCCGAGGGATACAGCCTTTAAAAATATAACTGATTTTCAAATCATAAAACTTATGAATTTTCATAAGGTATAGTTGTTAGTCGTTTGCCTGAGCGTCGGCAGTTATCCCTTGCTTGATGTGGCATCATGACGCGTATTTTCTCCTACTCTGATAATACGTTTTCTTCGGAGAAAATGCGGGTTGTGACAGTACAGCTCAGTTGGTGATTAGATGTTGGAAAACTGCATAGTTAAGCCTTCTCGGGCTGGAGTAGTATCAGGATGGGTGACCTCCTGGGAAGTCCCCGTGGTGTGGGCTTGACAATCTAGTTTGCCTCATTAAAGGGAAGTTGTGGCCACTAGCAACCCTCCTGTGGAGGGAGAGGGGTTGGGGTTCTTGGGCACAACCCGGTAGCATCGCCTTAAGCGGAGCCGTGACATCGTCACATTGGATCGGCTAGGGGCGTTACAATAAAAAGTGCACTTTTTTAAAACGACCCTGGCCCATTTAGACCAGGCGCCGCCCGACCCACCACGGCCCTTTAGACCATGTGGTATAGCCGGAATCTACAAGGCCTGCAGGCCGTACACCCCAAGGCATCTCGCGCCTATTTATCGGTCGCCCGCATTATTGCCAAGTGGTTTCGAACCCAAGACCTTGATAAGGAGCCTTTAACTCATCACAAACTGAGCTCAGTTTGTGATGAGGAGCGGTATTAAAAGCTCCTATCAAGGTCTTGGGTTCGAAACCACTTGGCAACAATGCGGGCGGCCGATAAACAGGCGCGAGATGCTTTAGGGTGTACGGCCAGCAGGCCTTATAGATTCTGGCTATACCACCAAGTCAAAAGGGTCGTGGTGGGCCGGGCGGCGCCTGGTCTAAATGGGCAAGGGTCGTTACACGTACTATGGCTCAGAGGGGTCTTGGGTAGATGTGCACCAAGAACACAACCCAAATTGGCCAATAACTGGTATGTAGAGGGTCTTTGGGAGTGTATCACCAAAGAACACAGCCAAACCGTCCACTAGCATGGAAGGGGCATCGGGAATGAGCACCGGGGACACAGCCCAACCGCCAAAAGTCTATCTGCCAACTCCCATTAGTGTGACGACTGGCGAGCCCATAGACCTGCCACACTATCCTTAACCCAGGATTATTACACCACATGTCAACTCACACCGCATGCAAATTCACATGGCCTTGCCATCAACCATCCAAGGGCTCCAACCGAGTCCCTTTTCATCATTACCAATCCAGTTATCAAAAGCACTCAAGGGCTCCACACTGAGTCCCTTATCATCATTACTAATCCAGGGCAGTCAAATTCTCACACACTTACACCCTTTCACATTTCTGTGCTCCCAAGTACTCAAGGGTTCAACATAAACATAGGTGGCAAACCACCTTGAACAACATACCAATCCCACAATACTACCCGTATGGAGACACACTCTAATCAGTGGACTATACAAATTATCCCATCCAACACTTGAGATCACGATTCAACATTTTTCATGGCCATGAGATTTACCTCATCTGATTCCTTCCTTATAATAAGCATTCACAAACAATTATGCTTGTACATATTTATCATAATAATATATTAACTCTTCACGTATTCATCAAGTACGATAACATAAGTATAGATTACACATTCAATTATTGGGCACCACACTCTCTTACAAAATATATATCATTCATCGGATTACAATCACGTGCATCCTTACCGGATTTCACAAGTAACCATTTGTACAACCAAATCTTATCAAACCACTTGTTCACTAATTTCCCAAAACTATTTGTTAATTAAATTTCTCCAAACCATTTGGTTATCTCGGTTACAAATAACTATGCTCATCTAAACCTCAACATCATCTTGCTATATTTCTTCTACCTAGTCTAAAACCGGTTATACACAAACCCGAAAGCATCCTACACATAAGTTGTTACCATGCATCAACTTAGACTAAAAATTTCTAGAGCTACAAAGCTCCTATGAAAACGTGTACTATCTGTTGGGAAGGTCTTCCCGAGGACTACAACTTTTGTGTTCAGCCCAAGACCTAGATCCGTTTGTATCACACCCGAAAATGACCTCGAAGTCTGCTCCGCGCAAAAAATAGAATTCTATACGCATCTTAAAGCAAAACGAACGACATCGGTTCATCTTCTTCCTCAGGCCATTTATTTAAAACTACACACAGTTCTTCCTCCTCCATTATTCACCATCAATAGACCATTCCTCTTTATAAAACAAAGTTCATCATCTTCACACGAAGAGAGGAGAGGTTGAAGAAAACAATCTCTAGGACAAAGTCCTAGCATGGTCTCTTTTCTAGGAGATCTTCATCACGCACAAGCCAAACACTTTTGAGTCGACATCTCTCCTACATCATAACTAAAGATCTAGCACCAAGGGAGAGGTTTGGAAACTCAACTCATTTTCGGTTATGGATCTCGTCACTTTCCTCAGCAGCATCGTTCATACTCGTTAGTATCATCTCGAAAGGAAGTTCAGCCTCCAAAAAATATGACACCGGTGACTTATTCATTTCCGTCAAGTTCAGCAAGGAACGGTCGACAAAGAAGAATGAATTGACGGCTAGGGTTTCCTATTTCTTCCTTTTTATAAGGAATCATCAGGGATTAGGTTACTTCACCACGTGCCACTCTATTATTGTACCGCACATTATTAAGTCTTATTGAAAAGAACGGTCCAAGGAGCCATCCAGCACTCATCCCGAAACTCGGTTCAGCCCATAAGTATAAATTAGCAAGACGGCCTGCCGAAAATATGCTATGTCAAATTCGTCGCATAGGTCGAGTGTCACTCGATGCTTCGTCGAATGGCGTCGAGATCACTGGATGCTTCTCGACAAATTCTGTTTGCTGAAATCATTCCAAGTCCAAGCGTCGTATGCGATGTGATTTCTTGATTCTTCATCGAATCGCGTCGAAATCACTCAATGCTTTTCGAAGAATCCTTCTGGCCAAAAGATTCTAAGTACAAGTGATGTATGCGTTAAGATCACTAGATGCTTCGTCGAATGGCGTCGAGATCACTCGGCACTTTTCGACAAATTCTACTGGCCGAAATCATTTCAAGTCCAAGAGTCATATGCGTCGAGATTTCTCGATGCTTCATCGAATGGCATCAAGATCACTCAATGCTTTTCGACGAATCCTTCTAGCATTAATATTCTGAGTCCAAGCATTGTATGCGTCGAGATCACTCAACGCTTCATTGAAAGCATCATGATCACTCAATGCCTTTTCATTCCAGTATTATTTTCCATGTCTTCTTATGTGTCGAGTATCACTCGACCCATCGTCGAATGGCGTCGAGTTCACACGACGCCTACGGAATCCTGTAGTATTCTAAGTGCATTTCTTCTTATGTGTCGAGTATCACTCGACACCTCGTCAAATGGAGTCGAGTTTACTCGACGCCTACTGAATCCATTAGTATTCTAAGTCCATTTCTTCTTATCTGTCGAGTATCACTCGACGCCTCGTTGAATGGCATCGATTTCACTCGACGCCTATTGAAAACTGTAGTCTTTTTTGTCAAATTTACCTATTTGTAAAGAATAACTCGACGCCTGTTCTGAGTGCACCTCGAGCTTCAGTCACTAACATAAAACACATGTGAGGTGTCTAGCACGATTTGGGACGTTACACAGATCTATCCGCGAGAAGTTTTCCACAAACCTTTTATAGTACCCGACTAGTCTAAGGAAACTCCTGACTTTCGTAACAGTTCTCAGAACTTGCTAATCCCTGAAGGCCTCAACTTTCTCCGGATCCACCCCCACCCCATCACCACTAATCATATGGCCCAAAAATGCCAACTTCTCTAACCATGACTCGCATTTCGATAACTTAGTTAAAAGTTGGTTCTCTCTCCAAACCTGCAAGACCACTCTCAAGTGCGTCTCATGCTGCTCCTCTGATTTGGAGTATACAAAAATGTCATCGATGAACACCACCACAAATGACTCTAAGTACTCCTGAAACATTCAGTTCATCAAATCCATGAATACCGATGGTGTGTTCGTCAACCGGAACGACATCAATGAGAACTCAAAGTTTCCATAGCTTGTACCAAACGTTGTCTTTTGTATGTCCTCAACTCGAATCTGCAAATGGTAATACCCTTAATTAATGTTATACTTAGAGTACACCACCTACCCTACCAACTGGTCAAACAGTTCATCAATCCGTGGAATCAGATACTTATTATTGATGGTAAGTTTATTCAGCTCACGGTAGTCTATGTACAAATGCATGCTGCCATGTTTCTTCTTTACAAACAACACTGGCGCGCTCCATGCCAAAGAGCTTGGCCTAATATACCCATGATCCAATAGCTCCTACATTTGTACCTTGAGCCCGACCAACTCCTTCGATGCCATCCTAAAAGGAGTACGTGACACCGGCCTAGATTCTAGCACTAACTCAATCGAGAAATCGATCTCCCGCCGAGGAGGTGCTCCCGAGATCTCCTCGGGGAACACATCCTCGAATTACGCCACCACCGACGTTTCTCTAATTGTTAACTTTGAAAGGTAATGATCCAACAACACTACGAAAGCTGCTCCTCACTGGTTAACTTCCAACACCAATTTCATGGTCAAAATAAGGGAGCAGGCCACTCCACTAAGGCCCACCAATTTGACTTCTTCCTTTCCTTTGCTTCTCAGAGTAACCCCCTTTGATAGGCAGTCAATACTGGCTCGCTGCTCTGCAAGCAAGTCCATCCCCAATATCACATCAAACTCGGCTAATGGTTGGACTATTTCTACCAACACGAAGTAAATTTCATCTAGATTCTAACCAATGCGCCCTTTCATTTCGGTAGCCATGAAAGCCCCATTTGGTGCGCACACCCTAAGCTCTGTGCTCGCAAAAAAGGGCTCGAATCCAATTCTTCGGAGAAAGCTTTCTGCAATAAAGGAGTGTGGCGCTCCTTTGTCGAACAATACCCTAACAGGGTAACTGGAAACTAACACGAAGCCTAGTACACATGCGACACAAATAAAAGTTGCAAAACTCTAAATTTAATAAACGAACTAAAACTTTTTCATACCTGTCACCACATTGGGTTGTTGAATTGCTGTCTGCTGCCCAAGTTTGTAGGCCCTTGGCTACCCTGGTTGGAAACGTAAAGAGCTCAACACCGCCATTTTTTCTTTTTCCACAGTGCTGGGATCAGAATGCACTGACTGCTCCTTCTTTGGATCTAGTTCAGCACCATCCTCTGTACAGTGTCAAGCTGTGTGGCCTGACTTTCCACACTTGTAGCACGTTGGTGGTCCCTTAAAACAAAATCCCCCTGATGTCGTATTGCTCTTCTCTCCTGACCTAAACGGATGGTGCTTCTTCCTACAGCTACTCCCCTCAGACTTCCCTTGTGATTGAGAAGGCATTCCTTCTCCTTGCTTCACTGCAAGCCCCTTGTGACATTGGGTTCGCTCCAAATCACTTTCTAACATCCTGACAGCCTCAACTAACTCATTGAAGCTTACATTCTTCAAAGTTATAATAAGAGGTCTCAAGTTCTCTCTCAACCTATTGTAGAAGAGGATGTCCCTCTCTTTATCATCAGTCATGGTCATTCTCGCATAATGATCTAAATGAGTAAATTCCTATACGTTCTCATCCACGATTTGTTCTCGCTGCACCAAGTGTAGAAAATTACATTGAAGAGCTAACCTTGTCGACAATGGAATATACTCCTTTAAGAAGGCATTCTCGAACTCTTCCATGGATGGGGTGCGTCCAGGAAACTGGCAGACACTATTGCTCACCCACCATAACTTTGCGTTGACTTTTGACATGAAGGTCACGAATTGGGACTACTATCCTCTAGTGTGTATTCCACCCTCATGATTTCCTGATCCTCCCCCACCAGTCCTTGGAATGAATCAGTGTGCCGACTCCCTTGAACGATAGAGGATGGAAACTTACAAACTACTTCATTTGTCAGTCTCCTTGTCCAACAACAATTCTCTCAACCAACGCCTCTGCCTGCCTTGCTCCTTCCCTCAGTATGACCGGTGTCACATCTAGGGTATCGGGAGTCGTTACCTATGCAAGAGGTGTCACAACTAGCACTGCCACCGTAGCTTGGCCAACTTTCATTGCCTCTGCTAGCAAGCGATAGAAATTGGTCGGGGTTACACCCAGGCCTATAGGACCCATAGAAGTAGCACTGCTCGCCGAAGGCTCCTATTGTGACCTCGACATCCCCTTCTCGTCGCTTTTACCTGTAGAAAAAGCAAGGTGAAACTGTGATCAGTTCCCAATCGTAAAAGTTAGACACAAGGATGCTCATGGTCCCACGATACTCCTATGTGGATAACTTCTTTATGTGATTTGATTACATCAAATCGATCACTAATCTTACCCGGTACACTAAACTGGATCTGATAATAAATTATAAAACCTCCCCTATAATGACAATATAATATGGGTCTGGTCGGTGCCCCACAACATATAGACTCCACAGCTTCAGCATTAAAAATCATATAAAAAACTACACATATCAAAACTCAGAAACAAGACAGCGAAAAAACACAAAAAATAGAAGTTATCCACAATAATAGGAATCAAAAATTACTTTAAGGCATACGTTAATCAAATTCCGAACACTATAATAATAATAAACAGAGTAATGTGTCTTAGCACCACTAGGCTATCTCGGAATACAAGCCGGAATTACAATGCACAAAGCATAACATTCAACAAATCATATGTACTACAAAAGATAATACTTTATGAGTCTAAGGCCTTTTTGGCCGACGAGCTTTCTCCAGCTTGTGATTCTTGTTCTAATACATTTGTTGTAACGTAGGTCAACAAATGCTAACCTCAATTATGTAACAAACACATCTCCTCCTGGTCATCCCTAGTGGACCCCGGGCCACTCCATCACCATGCAGGACAGCACTTCGTATGCAAATGTACAAAAACATAGAAAGTAAAGTAACATGTATGGATGTCTCATACATCAAACATGTTTCTAGGCTGAGCATTTAATAAAATAGGCCTAACATGCTGCATATGTAATTCCGAGTTCCACCTAAGACACCTATAGCTCATATGATTCTAGAACAACATCACGCAACATCATATCACATCATTCGAGTACTTCAAATTTCCCCCATCGGCGTTCAAGATGCAACACAGAATTCTTGCCTAGGCCCAACCTGCTCGTGGGCCTCAAAACCCGGGCTTGCCATCAAGTTCTAACTTCTTACGTCTGGTTCTGTCACAAAAAAACTGATGCTAAGAACCCTTGCTTAACCCAACCCACTCGTGTGCTCCATCGCCCGGGCTTGTCCATAGTTTGGCGTTCTTGTTAGTTTCACAGAAGGGAACTTGACTTGCCGGGACACTCTCCGTATATGACTTTGCAATGTAATTGGCTAGACATCTGACCATAAAGACAATGTCGCGCCTTCGCACATCAATCAAACACATCAAACCCACCCTAGTCCACCATTCATTCTTACACAAAAAAGATGGCGAACATCACAAACAGTGTCTTGCCACAAATGGATTTTTAGTAAAATCCTTGTAGTCCTTGTCATGAAGCATCACCAAATAAGACTAACAGTCGTGATTACGGCTTCACGAACAATGCCTAATCCACTAATGGAGCAGATTTTTAATTCAACATCATTCCCTAGACGGACTCAATCGACCTGTTGGCTCTTTTTGAGCCATGGCGACCCGTACCCTTCTCACTTGAGAGATTTGGTGCCTAAATGCTTGAAAGAAAGAAAAAATGAAATGGATGCTATGCTGGCATCCTAAAAATCGAGAGGAGAAATGTTATTACCTTACGACTCCTCTTCCTATCCATGGAGATCACAATTTGCATGGTTGAAAGTGTGTTCCGTCAAGCCCTCTCCATGAATCTGGCCTCAGATTGACGAATGGCGCTTTGTTAATGACGGAAGAAACCCTTCTTCCTCCTCAACTACTTTCTCAAAACCCTAGAAGATGAGAAAAATTGGGAAGTTGACCGCTCAACCCTATAAAAAGTCTATGGACAGAGAATTCTGGGCCATAGTATCGAATCCTAAGAAGATTGGACGACTAAGAATGAGATCTACGGAACTGCTTTTGTTTGCTATTGCCTGGAGGTAGCTACCTACCGCTCCGTGGTAGCTTACTGGCCCTCAAGTCTCACAAAATGTTGCACTACTGCTAGTTAGCGATACTGCCACGCATTAGCTACTCAACGCTTTCATCTTAATGCTCTCGATGAATAAGGGTTATCGTCGATAATAACTTAATAACGCCACACATTAGATACTCGATAATTTCGTCTCGACGACAAATCTCAACACTCTCGTCGAAACAAGCCTATCGTCAGGCAGTAGCTTCCTACCGCTGATTAGTAGCTCCAGAATCTCACACTGAACATCCCATTTCCGGCAAGACCCCTAGGAGTTGGTCTGTCGTGACAGAACCCTAGGGAGCCCAAAATATGAGGTCCATCGACCTAGACTTTGAGTCACGGGTTGGTCATGCCCGTGACCGACCCGTCACGCTCGTGACTAGTGCGTGACCCCTTCGACGATCGTCGATCTCAGGAAGACGATCGTCGAGTGCAGGATTTGCAAAACCCGGGCCTGTCACGCCGTGAACCTAGGGCATGACCCCTTCGCCGATCGTTGATCTACGAGAGACGATCGTCGAGGGCAAATTTTGCATCAAGGCTCTGATGCCCGTGACCTACGTGTCACGCCCGTGACCTAGGGCGTGACCCCCTTCGACGATCATCGATCTCCGTGTGACGATCGTCGAGGGTAGAATTTGCATCATGGCCCTGTCACGCCCGTGAACAACGTGTCACGCCCGTGACCTAGGGCGTGACCACCCTTCGACAATCGTCGATCTCAGGTCGACGATCGACGAACCCAGAATTTGTCACCCAGCCCTGTCACGCCGTGACCTACGTGTCACACCCGTGACAATGGCCAAAACGTCAGACAGGCTGGAAAATTTCTGTAACCCAAGTCATAATTGATTCTGATTATGGGAATTTACAGCAGGAGTATTTATGGGTCGTTTCTTTCTCTAATTACTTAGTAAACTGAGCAGATGTTGGTCCAATAGGAAATCGCCACCTAGATCAGTCTTCTCATCTTCAACGTCCTTTCCTCCGCCATAACCGAAATACTAATAAGAGAGAGAATTCAAGGCCATGAATGTTTCACCCTTTCCCCTCCCCACTTGGAGATCTATAAAAGCCTCCTTAGAACAAGAGAGAGAAGGTTACACCCTAAACCAAACGGATTCAGATTTCTACTCTTACTGTACGAGAAGTTCGGGAACGCCACCACCGCGCCATGACAATCCGACGTTCATCTCATCTCCAAACCGCGAAGCAAGGTCCTCCTCTACTTTTTCTCTTATGTGTAGATATTAGGGATCTTAGAAATGAAGTTTGTGCTCAACGAAGCCGATCCTATCTCGAGTTTCATGGAAAACCATGAAAAATATTATTTTTCGGGTATGCCGGAAACCGCCACCTCCGGCGGCCAAACCACCGCCGACCGATAGCCATCGCCTCGATGGAGGTGGTGGTGGTGGCTTGCCAGGGAAGTGACCGGACGGCCTGCGATGGATCGCAGAAGAGCTGTAGAAAATATGAGTTTTCTATGTTCTGTCTTCGGGTTCTGTAGAAGATGAACAATAAATCACTTTATAATATATAAATTATTTAAATAATACATATTGAAAAAGATACATTAATTGAGTATATTTTGAGGCTACAAAACGAGGCACTTAGATGCCGATTTATGAAAAATAGTCAGTCACGAAAGTTGTAGCCCTTCGAGTCTAGATTAATTTAAAATTGATTTCAACTCGTTTGGGTAAGCGGCTAAACCACAGAACCTTTTTAATGGGGGCTATAAATAGAGTTGGGCAGAAACTAAAATGGATGCCCACTCTTCTTCCTTTGTCCAAATGACTTGAAATTTGGGCAAGGGGTTACCCTTAGCCATATCTAAAGGCTGTCCAAAAATGGAAATTTTTGGAGATACTTTGCCTAGAGTTTTTTTTAATGTAATAAACTTAGAGGAATTTATTAAAGTGGTCAAATGACCTCCAAACCCTCCCAAGTTTTGGTGAGTGATCCCTGGCTATAAAACTTAGCTCTGTACAAATTTTCAACTCACTTGGATGAGTTTTGGAAAGTGAGTCACCTATTCTTAACTAGGCAATAGTGAGGCATTTTTGAGTAAAAAGTGCACTAGAGGTTAGAACGGTCATATCACCTCAACAGAGACTGATATTTCGACCACTGACTTGGAAGGCTTATCATTACCCGCTTAGAGAAAATGGTGTGGTTTAGGGTTGGTTTACCCTAGGATCAAAACTCAAACCCTAGGTGGAGGGTTTTGAGGGTTGTGAAGGACATGGGGGCAAATGCCCTCGTATTGTCTTGAGATTCAGTAGAGTCGACGTTAACATAATATAAATCATCTGGATGGAATCTTGGAGGATTCGGAGACAAGTAGATACCTCAAAACCCTAATCTTAGCTTTAGGGTAAAATACAAATTAAGTATAATCCGTCACTAAATATTATCTAAAGGCTAAAAAACTCGGATAGAGTAAGTTTTAGGACGGGTAAAACCTATAACAATTTTATTGGAATTTTATGATGTCTATTTGCAGCACTTCATTTGTAACGATTGTTATAGCCCCAATTGATGATTTAATTAAATGTATCTTTCTAATCATTGAAATCTCATGAAATCTTGGAAGTAAATGTTTTAAGACAGAAAGGTAACCCTTGAATTTTTGTATAATTGTTAGTTGAGTAAATCCAGTACTTCCTTCACAAATGTTAAAAAGGGATTCTATGGCTTAAAAATTAATTATAGATAATATTTCTGCTGAAAAATTATGAAACTTGGCCAATGCTATTTTTAAGATTGGATCTGCATAATATATTTTATTTATAATTTTTGAATGAATATTGTCTGTACTGGATTCACAAATAACGAAATATAGAAGATATTGCTAAAATAGTTTTAGTGCCCTTTTGATGATAGAAAAATTGTGATACTTTGGATTTACTATTTTAAGATTACATAATATTTAGTATAATTTTATTGGACATCTTGCATGAGAACTTAGGGTATTTCATGTTCAAACCGACAGCCCTCGGAATTTTTGAGGAAATTAATTAAATGCCAGATAAATTAGGAAAATTACCATTTTCTGGATTTAGGCTAATTATATCATGATAAGTCTCCAGTAAATAATTTAGGGCATTTGGATGAGTATTGGATCACTGCCTAACTGGTTCTACATATAGTCTAGGTTGGTCTGCATATAGTATATGGTTAAATTGCAATAGGACATGATCTGGGATAGTGGTTGGAGTTAGTCATTTTGTCTGGGTGAATAGATGTGGATGATATCTCAATAGAATGATATGAAGAGTAGTGGGAAGTGGTGTTATCTAGAGTTAAGAGGTGCTCGGGTCCGACGAAAGATCGTCTTTCCCGAAGAGAGGAAGGTTAAAAATCACCCTAGGTTAGTCCATCGTAACATGAGAAGGGAATGGGCAAGGGAATTCTACCAATAACAATAAGTGCCTTGCAAAAGGGAACGATGGGCTTCAGCTACCATCATAGTTCCTAGTGCCCTTTGAGAGCCCTTCACAGGGAATACCAGGGGCAGTCCTGGGTTAACGTAAACTGTAATAACAAACTGATAAGAGTAACTTAGTAATTAGGGTTGCACGTTTCACAGAAACCGCTTGCAACGGAAGATGGTTGGGAGCTTCGGCTCGGTTGGTTAAGAGACGGACGGGATGGTCCGGGGAGCTTCGGCTCGATTAGTTAAGAGACAGATATTTTGGTCTGGGGAGCTTCGGCTTGGTTTTTTGTGTGATTATGATTATACTTTCATGTGCATAAAAGTAAAGAAAATTAAGGTGGTGGGTCTTCGGTATTAGAGGGTCGATGCACCGACGCCAATATGCTGGCTCGGCAAGTGTGGTTAGCATTTCGCCAACAGAAGTCCGGTGCGCCAGCCGATAATAGTACGCAGGCGTCCGCTTAGTGCACCAAGCTTTGAGGCGTATGATAGGTCTGACCGGTAGTGCTTTACTAGTTTAGAGGTGGGCGAGGCCCAACCCACCGCTTCCTTTTGCCACTATGGAGGTATCCTGGGAGGTAACGCCTCCGAAAGGGGGAACTAAAGGTCTGTGTGCACAGAGTCGGGTGTGTGAGTTGCACTTGCTTGTTCCATCATACCCACTTGCATGTCATAGCATGATCGATTCATTTAACCCCTGATACCTAAACTATTAGTGGAATGGGACTCTTATTCATTAGGACTTGCAAAACGACCCCTTGGTCTATAAGCTTGTGTGGGCAAGTTTATAAATTAAGGTTAATTTAAATATATATATGCTGTTGTTTGATAACCGACACCCCAATGTATAAGTGGTATGGGACACTTTATACGATCGGAGCCTTGCAGAAGATCCCTTGGCTTATGCGCTTCCGCACATAAGTTAAGGTTACTTTTCCTACTTTCTGTTTCTGTCATATCTATTATAGAATTGCTAGATTAGTTCCGCTTCAACTGGTTTCTTTTGATTTATTCTCCACCTCCATGTCCTTCACTTTCTTCCTCTCTGCTCGGTACCTAGGAGCCATGGGGGAAGGGGTAGGGGATGATAAGGCTTAGTCTTTATGACTAACGGTTTTCGAACCACATCATTTAGGGGATCGTGGAGCCCAGCATGGAGGAGCAGCCCCAGAGACCGGTGCGCTTAGAGATAGGGCAGTCTAGCTCCGGAGTTCATACAGCCGGGAACGTGAGTCTCGACCTTGAGTAGATGCTTGTTTTGCATCCGCATGAGTGACTTATAGTGAGGACATGTTGTACCAGGCTTAAGCCCTTATTTTATTACTCTGATGTATAATTCTGTGGACACTCCCTTCGTGGAGTTTTATTTCTATATATGTGATTTATCTAGTGGACTTTCTTTTACTTACTTCATTTTGTGCTACCTTTCTGTGATCGAATTGGCCGGTAGAATCGGTGCCTTGTGGTGATGACCCTTCAGGACGTGAAGGTGTCGCCGCAAAGCGGCGATTCTGGGCCTAAGACCCCGGGTTTAAAAAGAAAAAAAAGGCGGTCTTACACACACTGGAAAACATGGGTGTTACAATAGTTGACCTAATAAATGAAGAGCCAAGGATATACTGCAACAACGAGGAATAAGATAAGTATAAAGTATCAAATGCGAAGAGGATGCTTTAATTCAGAAAGCATGGAAGAGATAATCCTGATGCTCCTCCTCCACCAAAATACTATCCCAAGTCTCATGCTTATTTTGGCAGGTAGCATGAGAAGAATAAGGGCAAGGAGCATTCTTGAGTCCATCATATTCTATTATACGGTCAATGTCTTAGAATGCCCATAAGAACTTTTATATAAATATTGATATTTTGTTCATCTCTTGGCATTTTAAATTCATACATCTTTTTTTTGCCTTCTATTTCTTTACTTTATTATCTATACAATTTAGCTAAGTATATAGGATTCTGACTTCATGAAATAGGGGTAGATTGTTTGGTTTTATATCAACAATAGCCCTGATTTGAAGAAATGTCCATTGAATTAAGATGAATTGAGGGTGTATTTGATGTTAGTTTTAGTTGTGTGTGGTGTAGGTTTTTATTGCCAAGTACAAAGCATTGTAAGGTTACAATTGATTTTCAAACACAATTCTCTGTAATATAATCCTGCATTGTATAGAACATCATATTGACCAATGTGTAATCTCCATAATGGGGTGTACTTTAACTGTCATCAAAAAAGAAGTTCTTGTTTAGAATTTGGAGATTTTGGCTAAGGAAAATTCATCAAGTGATCACGTGAGGTCTCTTAAATTTGTCGAGTACTAACGTAAGCACTCGTAGAATTCATCGAGTGATCTAAGGAGTACTTGACAGATCACTGAAAACTGCTGACCAGTATGGCTACGTAAAAATCATCAAGTACTAAAAAGAATTCGTCGAGTACTTACGTGAGTACTCAAGATATTCGTTAAGTATTCTTGGGAAGTAAAGTGAACCATCTTTATACTCAAGAAAAGTTGGTGTTATCCAGTTCTAAGCAAAATTCATCAAGATGATAAGTAAATTTGTCAAGTACTCTCAGACCTTTCTGATAATTCATCTAAATGTATCGTGTATTCTAAACTTCTCATGCAAGCTCTCTCTAAGTATTTCAATCGGTTCGTCAAGTTTTTCAGAGAGTACTTGTTATGTCTCAATGAATTAGACTTAAATGATTTTTTATCCAGTGTTGTTCTCATTCTCATGGCTTTCCAAAATTTGGGCTTTTGTCATATACAGTACATGTTGATAGTAGAGCTAAGTTCGAAATCGAGCAATTAGTGAGGCATCGTCTATAAATAGTCTTGGATTATTTCAGAGAATCCTAATCTCAAATCAAATCGTGTTAAAATTTCATATTGCCATAAATGATATGGAATTCAAATTGATTTCCCGAAGAACTCTGTCACTGATAACTCTCTCGATACACGATTCCTCCTGGAAAGAAAAGACTTGATTGATCTCAAGATTCCAGATTCTTATTCAATAAGAGATCAGTCATTTCTCAAATTCGATCTTGTGCAGTAATTTCAGATTCTTTTTCTTCTTCAAGAATTAGGTCAGAGCTTTCGAGCAACAAAGAAGGACTATATTTTCAGATCTAAGAAAAAGAGTTTTTTTTCAAACAATAATTTTCTTATTTCTTTGTAGGAAGTTTGGTCTTCCTAGTTTTTTTGTAGATCCATGTTGAAGGGTCGAGTGTATAGGAAGTTCTTCTCCTAGTTTTTAGGAGTGGGTGTAATGCCCCCGGTTTTTCTGTGGTTTATTTAATCCTTGTTTGGCATTATTATGATGCGTTGTCGGCCTTTGTCGTTGTTAGAGTGTGGTCTTAGCTCTTTAGGTTCCTTGAGTGACCTATTCGTAGCCTGTTTGCAAGATTCCCCAGCTAGACGGAGTCTGCTTTGGTTACTCTGCTTAGCCTCTCAAGGAATGCTTGTGCTTTGGCTTCGGGAGGTGTTAGCCCGAGTTTTGATCGTCGGATGTTGTTTTCGACTTCACCGTAGTTTTTGTAGCATGGGTGTTTAGCTACGGTGCAAGTTTCATCGAATTCTGAGATCTTTTGTTTTTGCGTCGTTTCGACGTTGTTTTTATTTTTTTATGCGAGCTGAAAGCGGTTGCTTTTCCCGGGTCATAGCATTGTGTGGCCGAGCTTGGTGAGGCTCGTGCCTTGTTTATGTATTATTTATAAGTATATATATATATATATCAGTAAATACGTTTATATATAACTATATAACCATATTTGTGTGTGCAGACTTGTGTGGCTTATTTTTTGGGTAGTTTAAACCATAAAGCTATATAACCGTATAATTATATATGGTAATTAAACTATATGATTATACTTATTAAAGCAATTGGTTAGAGGCCAACCAATCAGGATTAGTTTATTTTCAAGATCTAGCTGAGTGGGGAGTTTTTCCAAGCTTTAGTATTATTATAATAGCTGGGTGGCTGGAGATATCTTAAAATTAGGCTCCAGCTGTTCTCCTCTTCCCCATTTTCCCTAGCTTGCTTAATCCTGATATCTTCCAGCGGAAGGAAGCGAGCGGGAGGCGGAGAAGTTACTGCCTTTACCGCGGGTTAGCTGTAGATTTAGGGCATTTTTCGCTCGAGTAACAGCGGATTTGAGCTTCTCTCGCCGAGATCTTTCTTCCTAGGTACGTAATTTAGCTTTTCGGGCTGTCTATAGGAGCTAGGGTTCCAGTGGTTACTTCTTCTCCTTCTTTTCTAAAAGCTCCAGGTTTTCCTTAATAGGTAGCTGGAGGTGCAGGTGGCCGATTCTCTTGCCGTCGATGCCAAGCTTGGGAGTTGACTGTAGTTTCCAAGAGGTAGAGGCAAGTGGAGCCCTTTGCCATTGCCAAATTGTTCCATTTTTTGTGTGTTGTTTTATTTTTTTTCCCTTGGTATAGCTGCAACTTAGCTCATCTTCTCCTAGAACCAGGACTGCTTCAGGCTTTGATTTTTTTTTAAAACTTGTCCGTATTTAAGTTCTTATCTACTTGTTGTTTTTGGTTGTCCAAATCAATAGCTGGAGGTCGGGTTAAGTCCAGGTAAGTAGCTGGAGGTCGGGTTTGTAGTTTAAGTCAAATAGCTGCTATACTGGTATCAGGGTTAGGAGGTATTTCTTTCTTAGGACAAATAGACCTCTCTGGTTATTAAGCGTTGAGTGGGTTGGGGTCGGGTTAGCTTTAGGGTTTCGAATTATTAGGCTAAGTCAAAAGCATTGAGTGAGTGTGCCTCACTCAATGCCTAGACTGTTAGGCTTCTGGCATTGAGTGTGGTGCCCTCACTCAATGCCATGGTAGTTTTTACAGCTAAGTGTTTTGGCATTGAGTGAGTGGACCTCACTCAATACCGTGGCTATTTTGTATTGAGTAAGGTGGACTCACTCAATGCCGCGGCCTTTCCCAGCGGCTAATTCATTTGGCATTGAGTGAGTCGACCTCACTCTACGTCGTGGCTATTTTGGCGTTGAGTGTCGTGGACTCACTCATCGGCAGCACCTGTTTTTTCGACTAAGTCATTTGGCATTGAATGAGTCGACCTCACTCAACGCCGTGGCTATTTTGGCGATGAGTGTGGTGGACTCACTCAACGCCAGCGCCTGTTTTTGCGGCTAAGTCATTTGGCGTTGAGCTAGTCGACCTCACTCAATGTCGTGGCTATTTTGGCATTGAATTTGGTGGACTCACTCAATGCCATCACCTATTTTTGTGGCTAAGTCATTTGGCGTTGAGTGAGTCGACCTCACTCAACGCTGTGGCTGTTTTAGCGTTGACTGTGGTGGACTCACTCAACGCCAAAGCCTATTTTTGCAGTTTAGTCTTTTGGCGTTGAGTGAGTCGACCTCACCTAATGTCGTGGCTATTTTGGCATTGAGTATGGTAGGCTCACTCAACGCCAAAGCTTGTCGCTGTGGTTAGGTAACTTGGTGATGAGTGGGTGGACCTTACTCAACGCCGAAGCTGTTTGGCGTTGAGTGTGGTAAACGCACTAACGCCATGGCAAGGATTTTTGTGGCTATGTTCCTTGCATTGAGTGGGTGACCTCACTCAACGCTGTGGTTAGTGCTTGGTGTTGAGTAACCCACTCAGCCCCATGTCGAGTGAACTCGATGCTTTTTGCCTTGGGTTTGGTGTGTTTCCTTAGGATTGTTAGTATGGATTTTTCCTTAGGGGGAGTTCGGTGATCGGCTAGTTTTTGCATGCCAACTCATGTATTATGGCAAGTGGTCTTGTTTTGTGGGCTTTGTAAGGGTTAAATTGTGTGTGCTGAACTGTGGCCAGCACTACCTAGGCCATGTTGGGCTGGTGTGGTTTGGTGTGTGGACTCTGTAGCTATCACCGTTTGTTTTCACCCTGGAGTGTTTTTTTGGGTCTTGTTGTGGGTGAGGGTTGTGCTGCCCACTCCAACCCAAGGTTTTCACCACGGCGAATAATTCTCCAAGATTAGGACTGTTAGTTCCTTTCCTTTCTCATGGCTACTTCTTTTTGCATATGTTTGCCATGGGGCTGTTGCAAGTTTTTTTTCACAGAGCTTGTTGCTATTTATGTTCACACTTGGTGTGCTTTTACTGCTCTTTTGACAGTGTTTTACTCTTACTGTCATGCTTTTCTTCTACTGATAGCATTTCTTGTTGTCGGGATGGTAAACCCTTCTTTACTTATTCATAAGCCTAATGCTCTATTTATTTTGATTATTTTTTGAGGTGTTCTTTCTTAAATGCCTTATGTTCAAGTTGTGGCCAGTTGAGCGGCTAGTTCTTCTTCGTGGGTTTGCTGATAGCCTCCTGGGTAGCTTTGGTTACCAATCTTCATCCTTGTGAGATAGTTGTTTTCCTTTCTGTATGGACATGCATACTCACCAGTGGGTTCGTGTCAGGTTGTTGACGCCCACTGGTGGCTTACTTGCAATGCTGGGTATGAACTAAAACTGCTATCTTTACTTTTTGTGGGTCGTTTACTTGTCTTATGTTAAGGATTTATGATAGGTTGCATGTTAGGTATTTTAAACCCTAAAGCATTACTATATATATCTCATGCGCATCATATTTATAAAACTAAGGCACTACTTTTCCTATTAGCGTAAAGACTATATTTTTATATATACTGTACTAACCTCTAGAGTCGTGCATACCATGTGTCGTCCCTCGGGGGCACTTATGCTTATTTGGGATGTCAAATCAACCTAACCAAAGTATTTTCCACTGCGTATCTATATATTTTAATTGTGGACTAGTTGATCCACTGTGCCGAGGGATACGACCGTCAAATTTCACTGATTTCCTCTCATAATAATTTATGATTTTCTTTAAAGATGTAGAGTCTTGAGTTTTGCATGAACGTGTGCAGTTATCCCCTGCACGACGTGGCATTATGGCACGTATTTTCTCTTGCTCTGATACAATTTTATTTGTGAGAAAATGTGGGTCGTGATAGTTAGTATCAGTGGGAGACTTCTTGACAATTTTTCGAGCAACCTTTCCCTTGTTTGCATTGTTAGTTTAACATCATATCAAACACACACACATATATCATCAGCACGTTTTGGCTAAAGCACGAACACTACACTCATAAGCCTGAATAGAAGTATACGGGACAAATTATGTAGTATGGTATTCATAATATGTGTTTGTATATGGATTTACCATAGGAGGCAACATGTGAGGGTTATGTAGTATGGGATGCATAACCTCACCACATGAATGCGGCTAGCACGTTTTCTTTTTTTTTTTCATTTCATGGAAATGTTATGTAGTATGGGATGCATAGCATTTTCATGTGTACTCCGCCCATGGCATGCTTTAAGGCCTTTCTTTAGAATACATAGCACATCATGCATAGCATAACAATGCATAAGCACAACGTGCCAAGCTAAAGATTTGAATGATTACATATGTACACACATGGTTTTGAGTCAAAGGAAATACAAATTCATGCATTCATGTTCTAAGCACATGAGTTAGAATGGTGGAGAGGAACCATCCTAGGTTAAGCATAACATCATTAGTATAAATAAAACAAATCCCAGAGCAAGTTTAGTAGTTGAAGTTCATATTTAAGTATGGTTATCTGTACTGGGTAGTTTTGTTCTAGCAGTTGGGGCCGATTCTAAGTCATGCTGATACGATTATAGGATGGCAAGGCGTCCTTCGACGAGACCAACTCCCCAATCTGAGGGCGATTATTCTGGAGCGCAAAGCGAGGCGTTGATTGAAAGTCTACGGCAGAGTGATAAAGCCTTATCTAGGCAAGTGATGGGTATGCAGACTCAAATCCAGTCTCTGTTAGCAGTTATGGCAGGACAGCCTCTGAGAGTGTCGGACCCTGCTGTAGGCATAGTTGTTCATGTTCCTCCTACTCCACTGGTACCTCCTGTTGTACTACCCCCGGAGATGACATTCATATCACACTTCCAGCGACTTGGACCACCTACTTATGATGGGAAGGCAAGCTTTATGGTTTTTGATGATTGGCTTATAGCCATCGAGGAGATGTTCTCTTATTCTAGAGTTACCCCCGATCAGAGGGTGATGATCGCTGCCTATCAGCTTAAGGGATTGGCGAAGAGTTGGTGGCTGAGAGAGAAGGAGAGCTTGAAAGAGGGATGCTATTGGGAGAACTTCAAGGAACTGTTGTTAAGGAAGTTTCTGCCTTCGGTCGAGCGCGACCACCTGATGAATGATTTCTTATATTTAAAGCAGAGGCAGCTCACAGTTTTTGAGTACAAAATAGAATTCAGCAAACTGAGCCGGTTTGCCCCCAGCTTGGTGAGTTCCGAAGCGGATAGAGTTAAGCGATTTCCTTGTGGCCTGAGAAGTGATGTTCAGCAGTTAGTCGTTGCTCATGGATCAGTGAGTTATGCTGGTGCAGTAGATGCTGCTTTGAAGGTGGAAGCCATTGATAATGCTAAGAAAAGAGGGCAGTAGGTGAGAAAAGATAAAAGGAAAGCTGTTGAAGGAAAGATCCCCCGGGTACCCGGTGCTTCTTCAAGAAAGAAGAGCAAAGAGGTTTGTAGCTTCTATGGCAAGCCAGGCCATCCCATAGAGAAATGTTTCAAGAGGTTGGCAACTAAGAAGAAGGAGCAGGTGCATGCGATTCCAGGCGCTCCCAGGAAAGATTTATTCTATTCTGCGTGTAAGCGGCCAGGGCATGATGTTGCCCATTATTGGGGTAAGGATATGAGTAAGGTAAGAGGTTGTTTTCTTTGCAGTCAAGAAGGGAGCATCAAGGCTCGGTGCCCCCAGCTCCAGCCGGTGTTCTAGCAAGTGCCACTATAGGCGTTTCCACCACCTCAGCAGGTGGACAAAGGCAAGGGAAAGATGAATGTAATTTCTTCAGAGGAAGTGCAGACTTCAACTCAGGTCATTTCAGGTTAGATTTCTCCCTAGCCTAAATGTCTTGTTTCTAGTATAGCTTTAGCATTTGTTTTTCTTAGTTGCGTCTGCCATCTTATAGGATGATTTAAGGTGAGGAACCGCTGGGCGCGTGTTCTCTTTGACTCTGGCGCTACCCACTCCTTTGTGAGTAGAGCCTTTGTGGAGCCCTATCGTTTGGGTCTAGAGCAATTTAATGATGCCTTTTGCATCAAGTTTCCTTCAAGTAATTCTGTGGTTTCGGATCAGGGCATTTGGGATTGTCCGATTTTGTTGGGGATTTTCTAGCGAAGGAATATTTGAAGGTGATCGACCTTGAATACTTCGATGTTATCTTAGGCATGGACTGGTTGTCCAGTTATGATGCAGTTATCCAGTGCAAGGGTAAGTGCTTGGACTTCATTAAGGACAACGGCCAGCCTGGGAGTGTTTATGCTGATCCACACCAGGATGCTCCAGTCATTTCTTCGGTATGTGTTCAGAAGCGGCTTGATTCTGATTGCTATGCCTGTTTTGTCTCAGTAGTGGGGACTGTTGTTAGTGTACCACATTTGGAGGAGATTCCTGTGGTGTGCGAGTTTTCTGATGTTTTCCCTAACAATCTTCCTGGTCTTCCACCAGATCGAGATGTCAAATTTGTTATAGATTTGGATCCAGGTACGCGTCCTATTATGAAGGCGCCATACCGGATGGACTCGCGAGAGATGGAGGAGTTGCGTATCCAGCTGGATGAGCTGTTGGCAAAGGGTTTTATCAGGATGACTTCATCGCCCTTGGGTGCGCCTGTTCTATTTGGAAAGAAGAAAGACGGTTCGGTGAGGCTTTGCATCGACTATAGAGAGCTAAACAAGGTTATTATCAAGAACAGGTACCCTCTGCCAAAGATTGACGACTTGTTTGATCAGTTGCGCGGTAACACAGTATTCTCCAAGGTTGATCTTCGATCTAGCTACCATCTGCTCAGGATCCATGAGTCCGACATTCCGCAGACTTCTTTTTGGTCCAGGCATGGGCATTTTGAGTGTTTGGTTATGTCAATTGGTATGACAAATGCGCCCTCAGATTTTATGTATTTGATGAACCGAGTGTTCAAGGATTTCCTGGAAAAGTTCATGGTCATTTTTATCGACGATGTTTTGATTTATTCCCGTAATGCGGAGGAGCACGACCAACATCTGCGTTTGGTTTTATCTGCCTTGAGGGACCACAAGATTTTCGCCAAGCTGAGCAAGTGCGAGTTTTGGTTGCCTCGGGTTGCATTTTCTAGGACACGTGGTGAAAAAGTGTGGGATTTCAGTTGACCTAGAAAATATCGCTGCTGTGATGGATTAGAGTAGGTCGGGCACACCCAAGGAGATTAGGAGCTTTCTGGGATTAGCCGGCTATTACAGGAGATTCTTGGAGGGTTTGTCCACCCTGGCTGCACCTTTAACTAGATTGACCCAGAAGAACGTGGCTTTTATCTAGATCAAGAAGTGCGAGGAAGCCTTCCTGGAGCTCAAGGACAGATTGTGCAGTGCCCCTGTTTTGACCCTGCCTACTGAGGGTGTGGATTATGATGTTTATGTGGATGCATCGCATATTGTTCTTGGTTGCGTGTTGATGCAAGGCGGGAAAGTGATTGTGTACGAGTCGAGACAACTAAAGACTCATGAGAGGAACTACCCTACGCATCACCTTGAGTTTGCAGCCGTGATGTAAGACCCCCTTTTTTTTACTTTTTAAACCACCGGGGTCTTAGCCTAGAATTGCCTCTTTACGGTGGCACCGACTCACGGAAAGGCAACCACTACAAAACGCCAATTCTCCCGGCCCTTTTCGATCACAAGAGAGAGAAGTAATTATACATAAAATGTAAACAAGTCCACAGAAATATGTAAATAAAAGTGAAATCACATCCAGTCCATCAGTAGGTAATAATAGGAAACAGATAAATGGGCTCGAGCCCAGTACATCAGAGTCCTCACTACAAATCACTCATCGCGGAAGCTATAAAACTACTAATCACTCACAGAGCTGGTGGCAGGTGCACCGGTGCTAGACTGTCCCACCTCCATGTGCACCGTACTCCGCTGGTGTTGGTCCCTATCTCCCATCCGGAGCTCCTGTAATGTTGTGGTTTGAAAACCATTAGTCATAAAGACTAAGCCATATCATCCCCTACCCCTCCCCCCACGGCTCCTAAGCATCGGGCGGAGAGGAGGAAAGGGAAGCTTCAAAAGTGGAGAATAATCAAGCAGATGACAAGGGAGCTAATCTAACAATTATTTAGGATACCGAAGACCCACCACCTTTATTATGTACTCCAACCCTCGAGCCCTCGGCCCCCTGGACAGTCCCGTCCGTGCATCTACCTTTAGAGCTACCGTCTGAATGGTAACCAAACAAATTATTCTACCTTCCTAGCTACCGAGGTGTGTGTATGTGCAACCCTAGTTATACTAGTTGCTCTTTTAATTTATTATTCCTATGGTTAACGGTAGCCCATGACTGCCCCCCGGGCATACCCCGTGAAGGGCTCTCAAGGGGCACTAGGAACCAAGACGATGGCATTACGGCCCAAAGTTCCCTTTTTAAGGCACTTACTGTTATTGGTTGATCTCCTTTAACCCGATCCCCTTTTAGTTACTTTTGATCTAACCCTAGAGTTTTAAGACTCTTCCATTCCTACCCCGGGTGGACGATCTTTCGTCGTTCCCGTACGCCACGTAACCTTAACCAGCCTCACAATCCACTTATCCTAACTTGCAATAATGAACTTAATCTTAGCTTGCCCTAACCAACCAGCAACTACCAAAATTCCATTTCCGAAGTTTATTGTTACTCTAGATTAGTTTCCGTGGTTTTACTATATGCAGACCATCCTAAGGTACATGAGGAGTATAAGGGGAGGTACTCCAATTTGTCCTCCGAATCCCCTATAATAATTACTGGAGGTCTACCATGACATAATTAGTCTAAATCCAAGATTTCCAAATTTTCCTATTTATCGGGCATTTAATTTATTTATTCTAGGATTCCAAATGCCCTAGTATGAACATGAAGTGCAATAATGAGGCAACAATAAATAATCATAAAATCAGTAAAAATCATATGAGACATTTAAACAGCAATTCCAAGTCTTGAGAAATTCCAGAGATGTTTATGCCTATATTTCCTAATTTACCATTTTAGGCCACTTTTACTATATTATGAAGGAAGTACTGTAAATATATACCTAAAAATTCCAAGAAAATTATAGAAGCTATGTAGGGACCTAAAACCATCATAATCCAAGTACCATAATTTTTCTCTAACATTTGAACTCTAAATTTATTTTAATGCAAGGTACTAATTTTCTTAACTTAATGAAGGAGGTACTGTTTTTAGTCATCTAAAATTCCAGAGAAAATTACAGGGTCACTATCATTATTTGAAACACCCACTTACCCAATTTCATAATTTTCCAAATAATAATTGGACATCATTTGTATTTTTGACTACATATCACGATTAATACATTAAAGAATTATGTACCAGAAATAATTAGTTAAAATTTCCAAGAACAATACTGAAGGTATAACATGCTATAAGATGCCCTAATCTAAGGTTTCATAATATTCCAGTGAACAGAAATTCCATAATCATCAAAATAAATATCTAAGGCACAATTAGAGTTGTAAATAAAGTACTGTATAAATTAATCCAAAAAACTCAACAAAATTATTTCATGGCTATTTTGACCAGAAAATCCCTTTGCCCAAATTTTACCTGATTTAAAGTTCATTAGATAGCTTAATAATTCAAATTAAAGTTGGTGACCTAAACTAGGGTTAGGGTTTTAGGTGGGCTAAAGGTCTCCAAATACCCTAATATTTTTACCAGAGGACTTTAATGACCCTATTGTCCTCTCCACCAAATTTTATGTCAGTACAAGGTCATTTGACCCCATGACCTTCACAACCCCAAAACTACCATTATGGGATTTTCCTTAGGGTTCTAGGGCTAACCTACACCAAACCACCCCAAACTCCCTTGGAGGGTGTGTCATGCCCTAAACAGCCTTTGGACAAGGTATCATCCTCTGTTGAGGTGATACGGCCACTCAAATACCAAGGGGGTGTTTGATCCTAAATTATCGTATAAGGATCATCCTAGGGTTGGACACAACCCTATCCAAAACATCTCCAAATGAGATGAAATTTTTACCAAGACCTTATGTTACACCCAGGGACCACTCACCAAACTTTGGGAGGGTTTGGAAGTCATTTAGCCATCTAATTAATTTATGCTAGGATTATTAAATTTTTCTAAAACTATAGAAAAGAATTTCCCCAAAACCCTAATTTTTGGATAGCACCTAGATATAGGTATGATTAGGCCACACCGAAAATTTCAATTCATTTTGATGACTGGATTGGAGTGGGGAATTTTTCTAAGGTCAAGACAGCCCTATGGATATACCTCACCAAAAAGGGTGTTGTGGTCTAACCAGGACTCCAAATCGAGTGAAATCAATTTTGAATTAAAGTAGACTTCAAGGGCTACATTTTCTTTGTTGACCACTTTTTAGGTTTCAGACCCTACGGGCTATAATTTTCAGTTTCACCTAGTGTACAGTAAAAGGGAATTAATTCCTAACTATACAATATATTATATAATGCAATGTTACTGTTCATCTCCTTCTTCACCCGAACCCGAACTGAATCAGAAAATAACTATTCTTGTAGCTTTTCTAAGGCTATTTCCCGGCCACCCAGCCATCTCCCTGGACGGCCACCACCACCATCACCTCTGTTGAGGTGAGGGCTACAGTCGGGCGGCGGCACGGCCGCCGGAGAGGCGGTTTCCGGCAAACCCGCCACCACGAAATTTTCGGAAAACCATGGAAACGCTCACCCGATCTGGCTCTTTTGAGCTCGATATCTCTCCTAACGATTTCTAAGATCTATCCACAGAAGAAGAGGGAGGGGAGGACCTTGTTCGCGGGCTGGAGGCTTGCAGAGCGTCGGGAAGCCATTGGCGCGGTGGTGGCGTCACCGGAAATTCTTCAACAGCAAGGGGGAAATCTGAAACAGTATGATGGAGCATGTAACCTTTTCTCTTGCTCTTAGGAGTCTTTTATAGATCAGCAAGTGGGGAGGGGAAAGGATGAAACGTTCATGGCCATTAATATTTCTCTTAATGACGTTTCGGTTATGGCAAAGGCAGTTGAAATGCTGGAAATGAAGAGGTGTTTGCTAGGTGGCGATTTCTTATTGGACCAACATTTCCTTAATTTATTAAATAATCAGAGTAGGAAACGGCCAAAAAATACTCCTGGTGTAACTTCCCATAATCAGAATTGATTACAACGTTGGTTACCGAAATTTCCAGTCTGGCTGACGTTTCGGGCTTGGTCACGGGCGTGACACATAGGTCACGGGAGTGACAGGCCCGGGTGGGCAATTCTGGGATCGACGATCGTCGAATTGAGATCGATGATCGTCGAAGGGTGGTCACGCCCTTGGACACGGGCGTGAAATGTGGGTCACGGGCGTGACAAGCCCGGGTGGCCAATTCTGGGATCGACGATCGTCGAACTGAGATCGATGATCGTCGAAGGATGGTCACGCCCTTGGTCACGGGCGTGACACAAGGCTCACGGGCGTGACAAGACCGGGTGACCAATTCCGGGTTCGACGACCGTCGAACTGAGATCGACGATCGTCGAAGGGTGGTCACGCCCTAGGTCACTAGCGTGACATATGGGTCACGGGTATGACATGGTCATGAGGCAAAATCCACGCTCGGCAATCGTCGCGCTGAGATCGACGATCGCCGAAGGGGTCACGCCCTTGGTCACGGGCGTGACACCTGGGTCACGGGCGTGACTTAGCCATGACGCAAATTCTGCTCTTCGACGATCGTCCCATTGAGATCGACGATCGTCGAAGGTTTCATGCCCTAGGTCACGGGCGTGACACGTAGGTCACGGGCGTGACAGGCCCGGGTTGAAAAATTCTGCGCCCGACGATCGTCTCCCTGAGATCGACGATCGTCGATAGAGTCACGCCCTAGGTCACGGGCGTTACGGGTCGGTCACGGGCGTGACCAACCCGTGACCCGAAATCTCGGTCGATGTATTTCAATTTTTGGGCTTCCTAGGGTTCTGTCACGACCAACCGACTCCCAGGGGTCTAGCCGGAAATGGGATGTTACAAATCCCAATAAACAAAACAAAGATTTCATCCCCGAAATCAAGGTTAAGCCTACGGGAATCTAATCGGGAAAAGAAGTTTGTAACATCCCATGAGAATTAAAGAAATTGCATATCTACGTTATGTTTGCTTTGTGCGGTTTCAAATCTAAGATTAATTCGCCCAATTAACTAGGTACATACACCTTAATAAACAAAGGATTAGCCCCTATTCTTTTAATTTCAGTCCTACTGGTTTAAAACAAGAAGGCAAATTTATTGTCCAGAGGGGTGGTGAGGTATACCTGACGAAAAAGTTCCGGGTATTTTTGCCGCATCAAGTCTTGTGACTCCCATGTATGCTCCTCCTGCCCATGATTGTTCCACAGAACCTTAACTAATGGAACCTTCTTCCATCGCAAGACCCGCACTACTGTATCGTCAATCCTGATAGGCTCCAAGTTGACTGACCGATCCGAGGACACCGGGCCATCTGCCGAGGAGATCAGCTGCTCAGGGCATAACAGAGCCCTCCGAAGTGAGGAGACGTGGAAGACGTCATGCAATCCCGCTAACTCCGGCAGTAGCTCTAGTCTATAGGCTAAGGGGCCGATCCTCTCCAGGATCCTATAAGGCCCCATATATCTCGGACTGAGCTTCTTCCGCCCACGCACACGCGACACTCCGTACATCGGCCGTATCTTCAAGAACACCCGGTCTCCCACCTGGAACTCTACTTGACGATGCCTCGCATCGTAGTATTTCGCCTGTCTGCTCTGGGCTTCCAACATCCTGTCCCGGATCAATCTAATCTGAGCATCTATATCTCCCACAAACTCCGAACCTAGTGCCTGCGGGTCCTCATCCTGAACCCATGATAGTGGGGTCCTGCACCTCCTGCCGTACAACACCTCGTATGGAGCCATGCCTATGCTGGACTGATAAGCGTTGTTGTACGAAAACTCGACAAGTGGCGGCAATCTCTCCCAAGGCTCGCCACGGTCCAAAATACACAGTCGCAACAGATCCTCCAGTGTACGGTTGGTGCGCTCTGTCTGTCCGTCGGTCTGAGGGTGAAAAGCTGTGCTGAATGTCAATCGAGAACCCAGATGGGCCTGGACTGACCTCCATTCCCTGGATGTAAACCGCCCATCCCGATCCGAAACGACAGTCTTGGGTACCCCATGATAATGCACAAACTGCTCAATGAACCTCCGTACTAATACTCTGACCGGTGTGTCCTTTGCCACTGGAATGAATCTGGCCACCTTTGTTAGTCTGTCCACTATCACCCAGATCGAGTCATTCCCCGCACGGGATCGAGGTAGCCCGTGTATGAAGTCCATGGCTATATCCTTAAACTTCCACTCCGGCACCGGATGCGGCTGCAGCAAGCCTGCCGGGTTCCTACACTCCGCCTTCATGAGCTGGCAGGCCTCACAATGCGTCACAAAATACGTAATATCTTTCTTCATACCCGGCCAGTACATCATCCTCTTCAAATCCTTTACCATCTTGGTAATCCCCGGATGTACCGAATACCGGCTGTAGTGAGCTTCCGTCAAAATGTCCTCCAGGATCCGTCCTCCTGCTGGTATGTAGACTCTGCCCCAGAAACACCGGAGCCTATCCCTCAAAGAGTAATCTCCTGTCGTGCCTTCCTCCAAGGCTCGGAATATCAGCTCAGCACTCTCATCCAGCATCTGCCCATTTCTGATGCGGTCTCGAATGTCATCAGTAGTAGCCATCGACCCCAGGTACTCCATGTACAGCTCCAGGTCATCCTCAGACACTAGTGAAATCTGCATCTCCTCGAATGATTTAACCAACTCCAAGGCCATCAGCTGTGGGCCTACTCCTGTCGTACTCGCTCTCCGGCTCAGAGCATCCGCGAGCACGTTCGACTTCCCCGGATGGTAGTGCATGGTATACTGGTAGTCCGATAGAAACTCCACCCAGCGTCTCTGTCTAATATTTAACTCCTTCTGGGTGTCGACGTACTTCAGATTCTTGTGGTCGGAGAAGATATCGCAATGCACTCCATAGAGATAGTGTCGCCAGATCTTGAGAGCAAAAATGACTGCCCCCATCACCAAATCGTGCACGGGGTAGTTCTGCTCGTGCTACATCAGCTGAAGGGAGGCATAGGCTATTACGTGCCCATTCTGCATCATAACGGCACCCATCCCCTGATAGGAAGCATCTGTATACACCTGGAATCCCTCCTTCCCTGATGGAAGAGCAAGGATGGGGGCCGAGGTGAGACAATCCTCCAGCTCTTGGAAGGCAGATTCGCATCGTGGTGTCCAAATAAAAGGGGACTCCTTCTTCGTCAGAGACGTAAGAGGGAGGGCAATCTGAGAGAACCCCTTTACGAACATCTGGTAGTAACCGGCAAGTCCCAAGAAACATCGAACATCTGAGGCCGACTTTAGTGGTGGCCACTCCCGTACTGCCTGGACATTTGCCGGATCCACTGCCAGACCTGCTCCACTGATGACATGGCCCAGAAAGGCTACCTCCTTTAGCCAGAATAGGCACTTGATGTACTTGGCGTACATCTCATGCTCACGCAGCTTCTCCAAGGTCAAGGCCAGATGTCTCGCGTGCTCCTCCTCCGTCCTTGAATAGATAAGGATGTCGTCTATGAATACGATAACGAAGACGTCCAGATACTCTTCGAACACCCGATTCATCAGGGTCATGAATACGGAGGGTGCATTCATGAGCCCGAACGGCATCACGGTAAACTCGTACAACCCATATCTGCTGCTGGAGGCCGTCTTCGGGATGTCCTCCTCCCGAATGCGAAGCTGGTAGTACCCTGACCTCAGATCCAGCTTTGAGAACCAATGGGCTCCCTCCAGCTGGTCAAAAAGCTCGTCTATCCTTGGTAAGGGATAAGTATTCCGGACCGTCAACCTGTTCAGAGCCCGGTAATCTATGCACAGTCGAAGGGTCTCGTCCTTCTTCTTAACGAACAACACCGGAGCTCCCCATGGTGAGGAGCTAGGCCGAACGAACCCGGCCTCCACTAACTCCTGAAGCTGGCTTCGAAATTCCACCAACTCCTTTGGGGCCATTCGATAGGGAGCTCTGGATACCGGCTTAGCCCCCGGTACGAGCTGAATCTGGAAGTCCTTCTCTCGGTGCGGGGGTAGCCCTGGTAGCTTCTCCGGAAACACGTCGGCGAAGTCCCGCACTACTGGAATATCTGCAATGGAGTCCTTGGCCACGACCGCCTCAAAAAGGACCTGATAAACTTCTTCCCCCTGCAGGTGGGCCTTAGTGGCATGCACAGATGATAGTAAGGTGCGGGGTGCTGGTATAATACCTTCAATGACAATGAATGAGTCGTCGTGCCTCACGGTAATCCTCTTCGCCACGCAATCGATCTGGGCATGGTTCCAATACAGCCAAGTCATGACCAGGATCAGATCGTAATCTGGCATCTTCAGAACCGTCGCTGGTGCCTCAAACACCTTCCCGCCGATCCTCTCTTCCATATTGTAATGAGCAGAGGTCATTATCTCTGATCCATCGGGTAGGCGCACCCTCATCATCTTCCCGGTGAATGGCTCCACACCTGCCAGTCCTTTCACGAAATCCTCCGACACGAACGATTGCGATGCACCAGTGTCGAAGAGGGTTTGAGCGGGCTTGCCGTTAACGAAGACTATTCCTGGGGTAATTAAGTGTCATAGTATTCTTGTTGCAGTTGTCTTTACTTAATTTCTAACCAGGTTATGTCTAGAATACTATTTTATATGATAAAAATTTAAAAGTACTGCCATATTTGTGATAACCAGCTCCGGGTTCCGGGGCTGTGTCAGGTCTAGAGCATACACCTGCTCCCTCTCTGGCCTGCGGCATCGATCCTGAAATCCTCGTCCTCGGTCCTGTCCTCGTCCGCCAAACTATCTGGGAGGTGGAGCGCCCTGATGTGCTGGTGGGGGTGCTCGCCTCATAGGGCAGTTCCTCTTGATATACCCCGGCTGGTTGCACTGATAGCATACCGGTGGCTGCTCTGCCGTCCTTAGCATTTCCAGCATCTGTATAGGCTGGGGAGCCAACACCCCCTGGCTCCTCTGCTCCTGCCCAAACTCCTGACGAGGCTATCCCCGTTCCTTCTCTCCCCAATAACCTGGCCCCAGGGACGGTCTCTACGACCTCCGATCACTGTATCATCAGCCGGTCTCTTCCGGCTCTTCACTGTAAGCTGATCTGCCTCTCTCTTCTTAGCCATCTCCAGAATCCTGGCCAGACTCCCCTCTGAGACGAAAAGGAGGGCCTATCTCATGTCATCTTGCAGCCCCTTATAAAAGCTTCGGGCATAGCCAGCATCGTCTAACTGGTAAGCGTCTGCATAGTGGGCCAGGTGAGTGAACTCCTGGTAGTACTCCACCACAGTCCTGTTCCCCTATCTCAACCGCAGGAACCTATCCTCCAGGTCATCCCTCGCTGACTGAGGTACAAAATGTCCCAAGAGCGCTCCTCTGAACTCCTCCCAAGTAATATCAGCGCAGTCCATCCCCGCAAAGGTGGTGTCCAGCTGAGATTTCCACCACCTCTTTCCATGTGACTCTAAGCAGGAGACTGCCAAAGCAACTGCCTCCTCAGTAGGGCATCGAATCCCTGCAAGCATCTTGTAAATGGTGTCCAACCATTCCTCCGCACATACTGCAGACTCCGTCCCCTGGTAAGTTGGAGGGGAAAGCCCCCGGAAGACAGTCATCCAATTGGCCCCGGGGTTTGGCTATGGAGCCGGGGCATGCTGAGCTCTGAAGGCCTCCAGAATGGCCGTCATAGTTTGGCCCATCTCCGTCTACTGAAACGGAGCTGGAGCCGGCGGAGGCGGGACCATATTTGGAGCCTGGGGTGTCCCCTGCTGCGGTGTAGGGTTCGTCGCAGGCTATAAGTAAAAATTCTATTTGTTAAAGAGCGAATGAATGGAATTTAAGAAGAGTTAGGATGGACTTTCACATTTTATTTCACTTATGTGCACACCACTGCTTCCGCTGCTAGTTTGTCCGCAAACTAAGCTCGCACGGGGGTGGCCTAAGATTTTGTGGACTACTTCTCTTCGATCGAGATTCCCTCTTATACCACTTGTAAGACCCCCCCCTTTTTTTTCTTTTTAAACCACCGGGGTCTTAGCCCAGAATTGCCGCTTTGCGGTGGCACCGACTCACGGGAAGGCAACCACTACAAAACGCCAATTCTGCCGGCCCTTTTCGATCACAAGAGAGAGAAGTAATTATACATAAAATGTAAACAAGTCCACATAAATATGTAAATAAAAGTGAAATCACATCCAGTCCATCAATAGGTAATAATAGGAAACAGATAAATGGGCTCGAGCCTAGTACATCAGAGTCCTCACTACAAATCACTCATCGCGGAAGCTATAAAACTACTAATCACTCACGGAGCTGGTCGCAGGTGCACCGGTGCTAGACTGTCCCACCTCCATGCGCACCGTACTCCGCTGGTGCTGGTCCATGTCTCCCATCCGGAGCTCCTGTAATGTTGTGGTTCGAAAACTATTAGTCATAAAGACTAAGCCCTATCATCCCCTACCCCTCCCCCCACGGCTCCTAAACACCGGGCGGAGAGGAGGAAAGGGAAGCTTCAAAAGTGGAGAATAATCTAGCAGATGACAAGGGAGCTAATCTAACAATTATTTAGGATAAAGTACAACTAGCAATCCTATGGTAGTAAATGGTAAAGAAGAGAAGTAATAAGTAGCAATTGTATAAAAAGGCAGCTAGAGAACAGTAAGTAAACAAGCAAGTAAATAAATAAGTAACCTTAACTTATATGAATGCCGATACAAACTTATAAGTTAAGGGGTCTTCTGCAAGTCTCCCATCGTATAAAAAGTCCCATACCGATTTATACGTTGGGGTGTCGGTTGTATGCAAATATGAGTGTAGTGATATGCTATGTCATGATTCATGCAAGTGCAACTCACGCACACGAGTCTATGCGCACAGACATTTAGTTCCCCCTGTTCGAGCAGCTAGCTTCACTCCCAGGAACCTCCGTAGTGGCAAACAGAGACAGTGGGTCGGGCCCCCCACTCCTAGGCGGGTGTCCACACTACCAGGCCTAGCCCTTCCGTACGCCCCTAGAAGAACACAACCTAGAGTATCCGCGTACTGTTGCTGGCTGTACCCCCCAGACTTTCTTTGGCTAAGTGTCCCACACAGCCGAGTCAACGTACCGATGTCGGTGTGAACGACTATCAGATACCGAAGACCCACCACCTTTATTCTGTACTCCAACCCTCGATCCCTCGGCCCCCTCAGACTGTCTCGTCTGTGCATCTACCTTCAGAGCTACCGTCTGAATGGCAACCAAACCAATTATTCAACCTTCCTAGCTACCGAGGTGTGTGTATGTGCAACCCTAGTTATACTAGTTGCTCTTTTAATTTATTATTCATATGGTTTACGTTAGCCCAGGACTGCCCCCGGCATACCCTGTGAAGGGCTCTCAAGGGGCACTAGGAACCAAGACGGCGGTATTACGGCCCGAAGTTCCCTTTCGCAAGGCACTTATTGTTATTGGTTGATCTCCCTTAACCCGATCCCCTTTTAGTTACTTTTGATCTAACCCTAGAGTTTTAAGACTCTTCCATTCCTACCCCGGGTGGACGATCTTTCGTCGTTCCCGTACGCCACGTAACCTTAACCAGCCTCACACTCCACTTATCCTAACTTGCAATAATGAACTTAATCTTAGCTTGCCCTAACCAACCAGCAACTACCAAAATTCCATTTCCCAAGTTCATTGTTACTCTAGATCAGTTTCCGTGGTTTTACTATATGCAGACCATCCTAAGGTACATGAGGAGTATAAGGGGAGGTACTCCAATTTGTCCTTCGAATCCCCTATAATAATTACTGGAGGTCTACCATGACATAATTAGTCTAAATCCAAGATTTCCAAATTTTCCTATTTATCGAGCATTTAATTTATTTATTCTAGGATTCCAAATGCCCTAGTATGAACATGAAGTGCAATAATCAGTCAACAATAAATCATCATAAAATCAGTAAAAATCATATGAAACATTTAAACAGCAATTCCAAGTTTTGAGAAATTCCAGAGATGTTTATGCCTATATTTCCTAATTTATCATTTTAGGCCACTTTTACTATATTATGAAGGAAGTACTGTAAATATATACCTAAAAATTCCAAGAAAATTATAGAAGCTATGTTGGGACCTACAACAATTATAATCCAAGTACCATAATTTTTCTCTAACATTTG
The DNA here is from genome assembly GCA_039513925.1 of Platanthera zijinensis. Taxonomy (NCBI): domain Eukaryota; kingdom Viridiplantae; phylum Streptophyta; class Magnoliopsida; order Asparagales; family Orchidaceae; genus Platanthera; species Platanthera zijinensis. Next base: position 136,415,329 of record CM077078.1, on the reverse strand, counting down.
AACTCTAAATTTATTTTAATGCAAGGTACTAATTTTCTTAACTTAATGAAGGAGGTACTATTTTTAGTCATCTTAATTCCAGAGAAAATTACAGGGTCACTATTATTATATGAAACACCCTCTTACCCAATTTCATAATTTTCCAAATAATAATTGAACATCATTTGTATTTTTGACTACATATCACAATTAATACATTAAAGAAGTATGTACCAGAAATAATTAATTAAAATTTCGAAGAAAAATATTGAAGGTATAACATGCTATAAGATGCCCTAATCCAAGGTTTCATAATATTCCAGTGAACAGAAATTCCATAATCATCAAAATAAATATTTAGGGCACAAATAGAGTTTTAAATGAAGTACTGTATAAATTAATCCAAAAATCTCAACAAAATTATTTCATGGCTATTTTGACAAGAAAATCCCTTTGCCCAAATTTTACCTGATTTGAAGTTCATTAGATAGCTTAATAATTCAAATTAAAGTTGGTGACCTAAACTAGGGTTAGGATTTTAGGTGGGCTAATGGTCTCCAAATACCCTAATATTTTTACCAGAGGAATTTAATGGCCCTATGGTCCTCTCCACCAAATTTTAAGTCAGTACAAGGTCATTTGACCCCATGACCTTCACAACCCCAAAACTACCATTATGGGATTTTCCTTAGGGTTCTAGGGCTAACCTACACCAAACCACCCCAAACTCCTTTGGAGGGTGTGTCATGCCCTAAACAGCCTTTGGACAAGGTATCAGCCTCTGTTGAGGTGATATGGCCACTCAAATACTAAGGGGGTGTTTGATCCTAAATTATCCTATAAGGATCATCCTAGGGTTGGACACAACCCTATCCAACACATCTTCAAATGAGATGAAATTTTTACCAGGACCTTATGTTACACCCAGGGACCACTCACCAAAATTTGGGAGGGTTTGGAAGTCATTTATCCATATAATAAATTTATGCTAGGATTATTAAATTTTTTCTAAAAACTATAGAAAAATATTTCCCAAAAATCCTAATTTTTGGATAGCACCTAGATATAGGTAAGATTAGGCCACACCCCAAATTTCAAGTCATTTTGATGACTGGATTAGAGTCGGGAACTTTTCTAAGGCCAAGACAGCCCTATGGATAGACCTCACCAAAAAGAGTGTTGTGGTCTAACCAGGACTCCAAATCGAGTGAAATCATATTTGAATTAAAGTAGAAATCAAGGGATACATTTTCTATGTTGACCACTTTTTATTTTTCAGCACCTATGGGCTAGAGTTTTTAGTTTCAACCTAGTGTACAGTAAAAGGGAATTAATTCCTAACTATATAATATATTATATAATACAATGTTACTATTCATCTCCTTCTTCACCCGAACCCGAACAGAATCAGAAAACAACTATTCCTGTAGCTTTTCAAAGGCTATTTCCCGGCCACCCAGCCGTCTCCCTGGCCGGCCACCACCACCATCACCTCTATTGAGGTGAGGGCTACCATCGGGCGGCGGCACGGCCGCCGGAGAGGCGGTTTCCAGCGAACCCGCCACCACGAAATTTTCAGAAAACCATGGAAACGCTCACCCGATCTAGCTCTTTTGAGCCCGATATCTCTCCTAACAATTTCTAAGATCTATCCGCAGAAGAAGAGGGAGGGGAGGACCTTGTTCGCGGGCTGGAGGCGTGCAGAGCGTCGGGAAGCCATTGGCGCGGTGGTGGCGTTGTCGAAAATTCTTAAACAGCAAGGGGGAAATCTGAAATAGTATGATGGAGCGTGTAACCTTTTTCTCTTGCTCTTAGGAGTCTTTTATAGATCAGCAAGTGGGGTGGGGAAAGGATGAAACGTTCATGGCCATTAATATTTCTCTTAATGACGTTTCGGTTATGGCAAAGGCAGTTGAAATGCTGGAAATGAAGAGGTGTTTGCCAGGTGGTGATTTCCTATTGGACCAACATTTCCTTAATTTATTAAATAATCAGAGTAGGAAACGGCCCAGAAATACTCCTGGTGTAACTTCCCATAATCAGAATTGATTACAACGTTGGTTACCGAAATTTCCAGTCTGGCTGACGTTTCGGCCTTGGTCAAGGGCGTGACACATAGGTTACGGGCGTGACAGGCCCGGGTGGGAAATTCTGGGATCGACGATCGTCGAACTGAGATCGACGATCGTCGAAGGGTGGTCACGCCCTTGGTCACGGGCGTGACATGTGGGTTACGGGAGTGACAAGCCCGGGTGGCCAATTCTGGGATCGACGATCGTCAAACTGAGATCGACGATCGTCGAAGGATGGTCACGCCCTTGGTCACAGGCGTGACACAAGGGTCACGGGCATGACTAGCCCGGGTGACCAATTCTGGGTTCGACGACCGTCAAACTGAGATCGACGATCGTCGAAGGGTGGTCACGCCCTAGGTCACGGGCGTGACATATGGGTCACGGGCGTGACATATCATGAGGCAAAATCCACGCTCGGCGATCATCGCGCTGAGATCGACGATCGCCGAAGGGGTCACGCCCTTGGTCACTGGCGTGATACCTGGGTCACGGGCGTGACATTGCCATGACGCAAATTCTGCGCTTCGACGATCGTCCCGCTGAGATCGACGATCGTCGAAGGTGTCACGCCCTAGGTCACGGTTGTGACACGTAGGTCATGGGCGTGACAGGCCCAGGTTGAAAAATTCTGCGCCCGATGATCGTCTCCCTGAGATCGACGATCGTTGATAGAGTCATGCCCTAGGTCACGGGCGTGACGGGTCGGTCACGGGCGTGACCAACCCGTGACCCGAAATCTCGGTCGATGTATTTCAATTTTTGGGCTTCCTAGGGTTCTGTCACGACCAACCGACTCCCAGGGGTCTAGCTGGAAATAGGATGTTACACATGATCTATGCGCTGAAGTTGTGGAGACATCTGCTTTATAGCGCGCAGAGCAAGATATTTATTGTTACAAGAGCTTAAACTACGTCTTCACCCAGAATGAATTGAATCTACGCCAGCGGCGATTATTGGAGTATGTGGCCGACTATGACATTGAGATCCAGTATCATCCGGGCAAGGCCAATGTGGTGGCCGACGCCCTGAGTCGTAAGTAAGGAAAGATTTTTTGTCTCTCCGCCGAGCTTTTAGTAGAGGAGTTTCTTTTAATGGGCATTTCTATGGGAAGCGACAATTTACAGAGAAGTTTTGCAGTGGCAGAACCTTCATGGATTATGCTTACGAGACTGCATTAGAAGGACGATCCTGATCTTCTACATTTGTATCTTCGAGCTGAGAAAAGTTAATTTCTAGATTTTTTCTATTGATGATGTGGGTACCTTGCGGTACCGCGGTAGGTTTTGCATCCCCGCCGTTGGAGATATCCGGGTGATGGTGTGCAGGGAAGCCCATTGATCTAGTGTTGCCTACCATCTAGGATCTACTAAGATGTATCATGATTTAAAGCAGATTGACTGGTGGTATGGTATGAAGGGAGACATAGCCAGATTTGTTTCTGAGTGTCACACATGCAAGCATGTGAAAGCCGATCATTGAAGGCCTGGTGGCAAGCTGACTCCCTTGGAGATTCTGACTTGGAAGTGGGAGAGCATCTCGATGGATTTCATTACAGGCTTACCGAGATCTCTTAGGGGTCATGATTCAGTTTGGGTGATCGTGGACAGATTGACGAAGTGTGCTCACTTCGTACCGTTAAAGATAGACTATCCGATGAGGAAGATAGTTGAGCTGTATTTGAATGATGTCATCCGATTGCAAGGTGTGCCAGTCAGCATTATTTCAGACCGAGACTCTCGGTTTACATCTTGCTTCTGGAAGTTCCTGCAAGAGGGTTTGGGTACAGATTTTAGATATTCTACTGCTTACCACATGTAGACTAATGGCAAGAAAGAGTGAGTCAATAGAATAGTTAAGGACATGATCCGATGCTATATTCTAGACCACGAAGTTCATGGGATAAGCGTTTCTGGCTTATGGAGTTTGCGTATAACAACAGTTATCAGGAAAGCTTGCAAATGGATTCTTTTGAAGCATTGTATGGGAGGCGCTGCAGGACTCCCTTGTTTTGGGCTGAGGTTGGCGAGGTACCGCTGTTGGGTCTAGAGGCGCTCAAAGAGATGGAAATTGCTATGAAGCATCTTCTGGTGAAGCTTCGGATGGCCAAGGAGAGATATGAGAAGAACGCCAACATGCATAGATCTAGCTTGGAATTTTCTGTGGGGGACTTGGTGTTCTTAAAGGTTTACCCGATGATTGGATTCATGAGGTTTGGAAAGAACTGAAATTTGGACCCAAGGTATGTGGGACCATTTAAGATTGTTGAGCGGATCGGTGTGGAAGCTTACAGGTTGGAGTTGCCCGCAAATTTTACGATAGTGCATGATGTCTTTCATTTCAGTCAGCTGCGGAAATGTGTGCAGAGTGACAGGAAGGTTTTGGATTCTATGCCACAATTAGAGCCAAATCTTTCTTATGTGGAGGTGCCTGTCCTCATTCTGGAGGCTCAGGATCGCGTGCTGTGGAGGAAAACAATTCCTATGGTTAAGATTTTGTGGAGAAATCAAGGGGTGGAAAACGCGACATGGGAGCTAGAGTCGGCAATGAGGAAGGCTTTCCCTCATCTGTTTCCCTTACTTGTTCCTGGAATGTTTGCACTCTTTCTTTTATGGCTTTTGGTTAGATTTTTCTTTTCCCTTCTGCTAGAAGTGTTGTGTGTAAAGTTTCGGGGCGAAACTTTATTTTAGGGGGAGTGAGTATAACGCCCCCAGTTTTTCTATTGTTTTGTTTAATCCTTGTTTGGCATTACGATGATGCATTATCGGCCTTTGTCGTTGTTAGAGCATGGTCTTAGCTCATTAGGTTCCTTGAGAGACCTATTCATAGCCTGCTTGCAAGATTCCCCAGCTTGCCAGAGTCTTTTTTGGTGACTCGGATGAGCCTCTCAGGGAATTCTTTTACTTTGGCTTCAGGAGGTGTTAGCCCGAGTTTTGATCATCGGATGTTGTTTTCGACTTCACCGTTTTTTTCGTAGCATGAGTGTTTATCTACGGTGCGAGTTTCGTCGAATTCCGAGATCTTTTGTTTCTGCGTCGTTTCGATGATGTTTTTATTTTTTTTATGCGAGTTGGTAGAGGTTGTTATTACTGTGCATGGCCTTGTGTGGCTGAGCATGGTGAGGCTCGTGCCTTATTTATGTATTATTTATAAGTATATATATATATATGTTTATACATATATTAGTAAATACGTTTATATATAAGTATATAACCATATTTGTGTGTGCAGACTTGTGTGGCTGATTTTTGGGTTAGTTTAAAGCATAAAGCTATATAACTGTATAATTATATACGCTAATTAAACTATATGATTATACTTATAAAAGCGATTGGTTAGTGGCCTACCAATAAGGTTTAGTTTATTTTCAAGATCTAGCTGAGTGGGGTGTTTTTCCAAGCATTAGTATTATTATAATAGCTGGGTGGATGGAGATATCTTAAAATAAGGCTCGAGCTATTTTTCTCTTCCTCATTTTCTCGAGCTAGCTTCAGCCTGATAGCTTCCATCTGAAGGAAGCGAGCGGGAGACGGAGGAGTTGCTGCCTTGACTGCAAGTTAGCTGTAGATTTAGTGCTTGTTTCGCTCGATTAAAAGCAGATTTGAGCTTCTCTCGCCGAGATCTTGCTTCATAGGTATGCAATTTAGCTTTTTTGGTTGTCTATAGGAGGTAGGGTTCCGGTGGTTTTTTCTTCTCCTTCTTTTCTAAAAGCTTCAGGTTTTCCTCTATAGGTAGCTGGAGGTGCAGGTGGCCGATTCTCTTGCCATCGGTGCCAAGCCTGGGAGTTGACTGCAGTTTCCTGGAGGTAGAGGCAAGTGGAGCCCTTTTCCCTTGTCAAGCTTGTTCCTTTTTTGTGTGTGTTGTTTTATTTTTTTCCCTGGGTATAGCTGTAGCTTAGCTCTTTTTCTCCTAGAACCAGGACTGCTTCAGGCTTTGATTTTTTTAAAACTTGTCCATAGTTAAGTTCTTATCTACTTGTTGCTATTGGTTGTCCAGATAAATAGCTGGAGGTTGGGTTAATTCCAGGTCAGTAGCTGGAGGTCAGGTTTGTAGTTTAAGTCAAATAGAGGCTTTACAGGTATCAGGGTTAGGAGGTATTTCTTTCTTAGGCCAAATAGAGCTCTCTGGTTATTAGGCGTTGAGTGTGTTGGGTTCGGGTTAGCTCCAGGGTTTCGGATTATAAGGATAAGTCAAAAGTGTTGAGTGAGTGTACCTTACTCAATGCCTAGACTGTTAGGCTTCTGACATTGATTGTGGTGCCATCACTCAACGTAAGGGTTGTTTTTATGGCTAAGTGTTTTGGCATTGAGTGAGTGGACCTCACTAAACGTCGTGGCTGTTTGGCGTTTAGTAAGGTGGACTCACTCAACTCCGCAGCTTTTCCCAGCGGCTAAGTTATTTGGCATTGAGTGAGTCGACCTCACTTAACGTCGTGGCTATTTTGGCATTGAGTGTGGTGGACTCACTCAACGCCAGCGCCTGTTTTTGCGGCTAAGTCATTTGGCATTGAGTAAGTCGACCTCACTCAACGCCGTGGCTGTTTTGGCATTGAGTGTGGTTGACTCACTCAACGTCAGTGCCTGTTTTTGCGCCTAAGTCATTTGGCATTGAGTGAGTCGACCTCACTCAATGCCATGGATGTTTTGGCGTTTAGTGTGGTGGGCTCACTCAATGCAAGAGCCTATTTTTGTGGCTAAGTCATTTATTGAGTGAGTCGACCTCACTCAAAGTCGTGGCTGTTATGGAGTTGAGTGTGGTGGACTCACTCAACGGCAAAGCTTGTTTTTGCGGTTAAGTCTTTAGGCGTTGAGTGAGTCGACCTCACTCAACGCCATGGTTGTTTTGGCATTGAGTGTCGTAGTCTCAGTCAACGACAATGCTTGTTGTTGTGGTTAGGTTACTTGGGGCTGAGTGGGTGGACCTCACTCAACGCCGAAGCTATTTGGCGTTGAGTGTGGTGAACCCACTCAATGCAATGGCTAGGCTTTTTGTGGATATGTTCCTTGTGTTGAGTAGGGTACCTCACTCAATGTCGTGGTTAGTACTTGGTGTTGAGTAACCCACTCAGCGCCGCGTCGAGTGAACTCGACTCTTTTTGCCTTGGGTTTGGTGTGTTTCCTTAGGATTGTTAGTATGGCTTTTTCCTTAGGGGGGAGTTGGGTGATCCGCTAGTTTTTGCATGCCGACTCATAGATTATGGCAGGTAGTGTGGTTTTGTGGGCTCTATAAGGGGTAAATTGTGTGTGCTGAGCTGTGGCCAGCACCACCTAGGCCGTGTTGGGCTCGCATAGTTTGGTGTGTGGACTCTGTAGCTGCCACCATTTGTTTTCACCCTGGAGTGTTTTTTTGGGTATGGTTGTTGGTGAGGGCTATGCCGCCCACTCCGACCCAAGGTTTTCACCACGACCAATAATTCACCAAGATTAGGATTGTTAGTTCCTTTCCTTTTTCATGGCTACTTCTTTTGGCATATGTTTGCCTTGGTGCTTCTGCAGGTTTTTTTCGCAGAGCTTGTTGTTATTTATGTTCACACTTGGTGTGCTTTTACTACTCTTTCGACAGTGTTTTACTCTTACTGTTATGCTTTTTTTCTACTGATAGTATTTCTTGTTGCCGGGATGTGATGACTAGTTTTAGTCATCCTTTTTTGGGGTAATTATGTAGTCAAAATTCCTAAGTTTTATTATAATTTTGTGTTTTTGTATGCTTGTTATGATGTTATTATAGTTATTTTATGTTTTGATATAAAAATCTATATAGTCTTATTATATGTATTATGTTACTATATATTATGTTATGTTGTGTTTAATAATTATAATTAATGTTATGTCTTAATGTTTTAATTTTGATGTTTTAATGTTTTCTTTTATTGTGTTTTAAAATCTTGTTTTAACTTTGTTATTTTATGTTAAAAAATCCATGTTTTTATTTATTTATTTTGTAGGATGGCCGGCCCCTCCCTTTGGTACATCCTCTTTCAATGCTACCCGAGCCTACATGGAGTAGCCCGAGTTTCAACATGATGCAGCCTTCAATCTTGTAGCAGCCCTCGAGACAAACCCGAGCCTACTTGTGCATGGTGATGCCCACATATGAAGACCAAGGGCTGCCCTCCATTGCATGCAGCCAGGCCTCCATTACAAGCAACCCGAGCCTACAAGTGCAGCCCTCAATTTTCATCCTACCCGAGCCCACCTAGCTGCTCAATATTATCCTACCCAAGCCCTCTTCAAGCCCACAAAAAATAGCCCATTTACCCCTATGCTTGGCCGGCCACCTTCCCCTCCATATTCATTCTCTCTCCCTCTCTCCTCATTATTTACACATGCATTCATCCCCCAATGCTTGGTCGGCCACCTTCCTCCCTCTCCATCTACATTGAATCTTCCCTCTCTTTCTCTCTTCTTTATTCCATATTCACTCCCCCTCTCTACTTTACATTCTCTTTGATCATTCCCAAAAATTAAATATATTGAATCCTTCCTCTCACTCTCCCCTCATTTAATGCAATGCATGAACCTTCTCCCCCTACACGGCAGGCCACCCCCTTGTCCCCTCATATTTCCTATCATCAAGAAGCTTCTCCATCTCCTATAAAAGCCACCCCATCCCTCAAGCTAAAGGGTTAATTTTTTTGAAGTGAAGTTTTAAGTTAAGTTTTGGCTTTTGGAGAGAGCAAGAGAGTTCTAGTGGAAGTCTTCAATTTTATTACTATGTATGTTTTGTTCTTCCTTGTTGTAATCTCTTTGTCATTGTAAATTTCTTTTTATTAGAAGAATAATTTTGCCTTTTATTTCCTTGTTGTGTACTCTTCCTTTTTGCAAGTAATAAAAATGTCTTTCTCTTATTTTATTTTGTCTTTCCTTTCAATCATGAGTAGCTAATTTCGCTTAGCTTTTGATCATGAGGATCCATAAAATGAGATGAGGGTTTCTTTTATTTCATAGTTTTCTTTTTGCTTAATTTTACTCGATCCTTCTTTGATCTTTATTTTGTCGACTCCGTATTTCTGCTATACGGTAGTAGGCTTTAGATCTCATATTTGAGTAGCCGAGAGGCTCATGAATGTGAAAGATCACTCAAAGAAGGAAGGAGTTGAATGCACCCCTAGAGATAGGATGACGTAAATCTTCCGGATTGGAGTCAAATCCAATAGTGCGGGTCACCTCGATAATGCGTCTTTAGGCCTTTTTGACTTGAAAGAGATTTCGGTCAAGACGTCTATAAGTCAAGGGATTTAATTCTCTAGCGAGATTATTTCCTAATATCGGATCCGTCACGGTCGAGTATGATTTGCAAATTTAAAACTATATCTTTATATCCCTCTCATTTCATTTTATGGTGAATCATTGATCGAATGCTATCTCTTTATTATAAGTTTTTCGTCTAAAAAATCGTCTTTTATTTTACTTTTAAAAATTCTCAAATCCCAACAGTTTTTCGGTAGGATAATAGTTCGAGCGTGAGTAACAGTACTTTATATCCCCGAGTTTTAAATACGACCTTGATACTACGATTCGACAGGTACACTTGCCTGTTCGGGTTTTAGCCCATCAAGTTTTTGGCGCCGTTGCCGGGGAGTTTCTTTGTCAATATTTTGAAAATGCTTTCGCTATTACTTCTGCAAAAATTAAAAATATATATATATATATATATATATTTTCTTTTATTATTATAATCAACTCACATCATATTATTTCTACCCAACCTTAATTCTCTCAAAAAGGATAAGGGGCTTTAAATGCCACCATTTTACCTTGTACATTGTGAACCCTTCACCGGGTAGCCCTTGGGAAGTTCGAGAGACAATCCATAAAAAAAATTTCAAAAAAAAAATTCCTTTTCTCTTTTTCTTTTTTCAATTTTTCATTTCCATTCTCCTTCGTCTTCTTTTCTAGTGCATGACACGAGCGAATCCATCGCTACTTGTTGATTTGGACCCAGAAATCGAACGCTCCTTTCGGAGACAACTACGATTCTGGGCTTCCACTTCTCAAATAGCGGTTGAGGATTCCTATGGCGATTGCAATTTTAATTCTGAAATGGGAGATCCCAGCCCAGGAATGGCTCAGCAAAGGACCATGTCTGATTATGCTCGACCCAACCTTGAGGGAACAGAAACAAGTATTGTTCGACCTGCGATTGCGAACAATAACTTCGAGCTCAAGCCTAGCATCATACAAATGGTGCAGCAATATGTACAGTTCGATGGATTACAAGATGAAGATCCGAACTTACATATTGCTTGTTTTCTTGAAATCTGTGATACCTTTAAAATTAATGGTGTCTTAGATGATGCTATAAGGCTAAGACTCTTCCCCTTCTCCTTAAGAACTAAAGCCAAACAGTGGTTGAGTTCTCTTCCAAGAGGATCAATCACTACCTGGAACATATTAAATGTAAAATTTCTTGCAAGATATTTCCCCCCCGCCAAAACAGCTAAGCTAAGAAATTATATAACTTCATAATCTCAAATTACTTTTGAGACCCTCTATGACACTTGGGAGAGGTTCAAAGAACTTTTTAGAAGATGCCCACATCATGCTCTGCCTATATGGTTACAGGTCCAGACATTTTACAATGGGCTAAATCAAGAAACTAAGCAAATGATATATGCTGCTTCTGCTGGTTCTTTGGACTGCAAAACTCCGAAAGCCGCTCTTGAGCTTATTGAGGACATAGCGATGAATACTTATCAGTGGAATTCGTCTAGGACTCGCCCATCTAAACCTGCAGGTATCTATGAAGTGGATTCGGTGTCGCAACTGGCGCTGCAAGTGGAAATGCTGAACAAGAAGATTTCGGAGATGACTGCTGCCTCTGCTGCTAAGGTATTTTAAAATGTTAATACTGCTACTACTGCCGAGCAGGTGGATTATCTGGGGAACATACCAAGTCCTTCTGAAAATAATTCATCAAACAATTTTTCTGCTTTTTCGAATTTTTCTTCTCCGCCTAGTTTTAATTCTTCTTCGAATTATTATCACCCTGGATGGCGTAACCATCCTAATTTTTCCTGGAGTAATAATGCTAACGTCGTACGCCCACTGCATGATTTTACACCACCACCACAACAAAACCAAAACTTTCAAAAACCTTCCCCTTTGGAAGAGATCCTTTCTAAATATATAAGTTCGAACGAAGCCAATATTAGAAGTCTAACTGGGTCCGTGAAAAGTTTGGAAAACCAGGTCGGGCAACTTACCAAGGCTTTTTCTGAGAGACCACCTGGATCTCTTCCCTCGAACACTGAACCTAACCCAAGGGAGCACGCAAATGCGATTTCCCTTCGGAGCGGTAAGGTTGTTCACGAGCCCACCACAAGGGAAGAGCCAAAGGTGATTGTCCCTCTTATTGTGGAAATAATTATCCCTATGGAAAATGAAAAATCTACTTTTGAAAAAGAAAAAGATATCTCTGTTTTTTCTTATTTTGAAAAAGAAAAAGATGACGTTCAAAATGATGCTCCGGTTGTTATAAAGGAATTTCCGCCACCTCCTTATCCATTAGGTATCGTTGAGGATGTGCTAGTGAAGGTCGACAAATTCATCTTCCCGGTGGATTTTGTCATTCTCGATATTGAAGAGGACGTCGAGGTCCCTCTTATCCTTGTTCGACCCTTCCTAGATACCTCTCGAGAGGTCATCAATGTTAGTAACGGAAAGTTGTTTTTGCGTGTGGGAGATGATGAGGTCATATTTTCTATAAATCAATCAATGAAAAATTCTTTAAAAAATGATGATTCATGCTTCTTTCTTGATGTTTTAAATGAAGATTCTTCACTTTCTCTTTCTAACAACTCTTCAAATGAATTTTCCTCTTCTTTTTCTGAAATTTCTTCATATGATTTTTAAAACACGGTTATGTCATTACAAACAAATTTTGAAAATGATTCTATCTTTGGTAGAAAAAAGTATGAAAATCTTATTTTTGAAAAAGAAAAGAATTTGAAAAACTCTTATGATGAACCACCCCATATTGATTTAAAACCACTCCCTGATCATCTAAAGTATGCATTTCTTAAAAAAAAATCTAAATTGCTCGTTATAGTCTCAGTCTATCTTTCTCAATCCGAAAATGATCAGTTGATCAAAGTACGACAAAAGCATCGCCGAGCTATAGCGTGGCAAATTTCCGACATTTCTGGCATAAGCCCTTCTTTTTGTACCCACAAAATATTTTTTGAAAATAATCCTAAGGGTGTAGTCCAACCACAATGTCGTCTTAATCCGAATATGAAATAGGTTGTGAAGGGTGAGGTTCTTAAGTTATTAGATGCGGGGATAATTTATCATATTTCCGATAGTCATTGGGTAAGTCCGGTCCAGGTTGTTCCTAAGAAGGGTGGGATCACGGTAGTAACGAATGAAAATAATGACTTAATTCCAACTAGGACGATAATGGTATGGAGGATGTGCATCGATTATCGTAAGCTAAATGATGCCACTCAAAATGATCACTTCCCCCTCCCCTTTATCGATCAAATTTTAGAACGTTTGTCCGGGCACAAATTTTATTTCTTCCTCGACGGTCTCTCGGGATAATTTCAAATCCCTATCGCACCCGAGGACCAAGAGAAGACGACATTCACTTGCCCCTTCGGAACTTTTGCTTATCGTAGAATGCCTTTTGGGTTATGCAACGCACCCGCTATCTTTCAGCTATGCTTGCTATTTTTAATAAATATGTAGAAAATATTATGGAAATATTTATGGACGATTTTTCTGTTTTTGGCTACTCCTTTAACTTATGTTTAGAAAATTTGGAAAAAGTTTTACAACGCTGCGAAGAAACCAACTTAGTTTTAAATTGGGAGAAGTGCAACTTTATGGTGTGTGAAGGCTTAGTCCTTGGCCATAAGATTTCCGCTAAGGGAATTGAAGTGGACAAGGCAAAAATTGATGTAATTGAAAAGTTACTGCCGCCTACAAATATTAAAGCAATAAGAAGTTTTTTAGGGCATGCGGTTTTTTATCGACGATTCATTAAAGACTTTTCAAAAATTACAAAGCCTCTCACCCACCTTCATGAAAATGACACTCCTTTCGTTTTTGATGAATCTTGTCTCGCTGCGTTTGAATAAATTAAATAAAAACTTATAAATGCTCCTATTATGATTGCCTCAGTTTGGGATTTATGATAAGTAAAGTTTGTTTTAAAGAAGATAGATTTGGTTTTATATAATCTTTTACGTATATAAGTCTATCTCTTTTTCACTTACTTATATCCTGTGGATTAAGGCAAGAGTACCTATCGCATAGGAGTATAGTATTCTGTAGAAAATATCAAGGTAGTATTTTTTCCGAACGATAAATTTGTTTTAAAGAAGATAGATTTGGTTTTATATAATCTTTTACGTATATAAGTCTATCTCTTTTTTACTTACTTATATCCTGTGGATTAAGGCAAGAGTACCTATCGCATAGGAGTATAGTATTTTGTACAAAATATCAAGGTCGTATTTTTCCTGGGATCGGTGTTAATTATTCTACTTTTTAGAACGGACTATTATTTTATCGAACGAACGGAGTGGAGTTTATAATTAAAAGCTAAAAATATATATACGTGATTTTATTAAGATAGGGACTTAGAAGGCAGTCCTCGATTCAGAATTACTTTGAGAGAATATTAATTAAACTATTAAAAACAACTTTATTTCTTTATTATCTAACTTCACGAGAGGGTCCCTTTGGTAGCATCACTGACTCGAAAGTACGACCGAGAAGGCTTACGTTTAAACGGGTTAATGTAAATGTAGTGTCTCGTCACTTAGTATATGATCAATTAATAGAAAACCCTAGTTAGAATAACTAAAAAGTAGAGTTGAAATAGTTTAAAATATTATCCAGCACAGAGCTCATCTTGACCAAGTGCTAAGGGTTCTTAGCCTCTTCTCAGGATGGGGCTGGTATAAAGTACAAAAAATAATATCTACCTATCTATCTTAATCCAGTATTTAAGCTTTCGCTTCACCTTTGTTTTTGAGATAGGGTAGTAAAATTTTGCAGAGCTTTCGCACTATCTTCATCTAGGTCATAGGCTTTTGCTTCGCCCTTCATTCAGGATAGTATGAAGGAATAAGGTTTTGAAAATAATTTTGAAAACAGTTTCACACTATCTTATTCCAGGACATAAGCAGAACTTCGCCTTTCATTCAGGATAGTATGAAAAAAAGCAAAGTAAAAACTGAAAATAAAGCAGTAAAGTACTCAGAATTAAAATTGAAATAGTCTATTTTATAAAGTCCGAAAAATTATTACAACTTTCTAAAAAGCTGAAAATAAAGCTGAAAATATTACAACTTACAGAACTTTAGAATACTTGAAAGCTACTACCAGTTCCTTGTCAGAGAGCTGGGGAGTCCTAACAGTTCTTAAGGATGCTGCATGTGTTCCAATAATTCCACTCAGCCCTGCCCTCCTATTTATAGGAAAAAATTTCAAGTGACATGCTCCATAACACAGGCGTGTCGGGTAGGACGTGATAGGGTCACGGGCGTGACTTCCAGTCTGTCGGGACAGGTGTCGAGCTGGTTGGAAATTCGAATAGAATTGGGTCTGTCATAGGCGTGTCTGAAGATGTCACGGGCGTGTCATGCATCTGATTCATCAGGCGGCACGGGGCGTGGCGACAGCACGGCAGCTTGATGGATTTCTGGATAGAACTTCACAAGGTCACGGGCGTGTCGCCTTTGTCATGGGCGTGTTCACTGGGCGTGTTCAGCTATTCCTCGATTTTCCTTGGACAGAAACAGAAATAGGAAAAAAGATTAAAAAAGGCTATCACGCCATAGGTCACGGGCGTGACCTAGGGGCGTTACCTAAGTAAAAAATACAAAAATTTGTAAAAACTTAGAAAATAAATTTAAAACATAAAAAATATAATATAATTAAAATAGTTAGTTTTTATATATCAAAACTAAGGTTTTATTTATAAATATACAAATTTAATATGATACAAAATTTATATATTTTTATAATCATCAAATACCCCCATACTTAGATTTTGCTATTCTAGAGCAAATATAGAGTTGAGTATATTTACAAGTTTATGAAATTTTCTATTTACTATCAAAGTATTTCTTCAAGATAAAATAGGTATAAACATCCGGTGAATAAAGAGTTTACATGCTATCCTGTATTTATCATTGATACCAGAGTTAGAATTTATAGCCATAAAAAGTTTTTGAAAACAAATAGTAAGCATATATTAAAATCAAATATCACAAAGATAGATTGGCTTTATGACTACTATGTCTTGCAAGAGATATGTTGAAAGTTTACAACCTATTAAGTATGCTCTCTCAAAATTTTAAGCAAAATTAAATCAATTTTGTAGTGGTTTTAGGGGATATCAACTTGGTGGTTTTGCCCATACAGAGGCTTTGAATGTAGGAGGTGATGAATTTTATCCTCTCACCCCTTTTTTTTTAAAATTCATGCATTGTTACAACTATTTTAGGAAAATATTTTCCAAAATAGAAAAAAAACTTTGCAGAATTAAACTTTGAATTAATCCAATGCATATGTTTAGGAGCACATACTCCATTTCATATGGTCTTTTAACATTTATTGGAGGCCTATGTTAACGGAATTTTTTTATTCCCTTGGACATAAGATCTTTTCTTTTCTAGGAGCACATACTCCTAGATTCTTGCGTGCGTAAAGAAACATGCCAAGCGAAATATTAGGTAGGGGGTTGTAAAAATAATTTTGATAAAAGATTTTGAGAGCAATGGTAATAGCTTGATATTTTCTATATTTTAACAAGATTGGAGTAATGATAATTACAGTCTAAAATTGTTTGGTGAACATAATATGTTTTGCTTCTATTGTATATATATATGTATTTTTGATATATTAAAGCAGGCTTGCTAAAAAACTAACTCTGATTGTAATGAATTTTTACAAGGTAGGGATTACAAGTTTATTCCGGATATTTATATCTATCTAGTTATGAGGAGTTGTAAATTTTAAAATTGAATATTTTGCATTTTTGATCAACTCAGATTTTTGGAATATATATACATAGTATGGTTTTCAAAATTTTGAATTGTTTTGAAATGAGTACTAAAATAAACAATGCTTTTATTTAAAACATATAAGTGATAAAAACAATTGCAGCTAAAAGCACCCCCATACTTATGTTAGACATAAGTATGATGTGAAAAATATGTACAAAATATACAAAAGCATAAAAGATGAAAATATACAAGTGAATTTATATTTTAAGGTTATGGAGTAGTGTTAGGGTTTCAGGTTCTATTTGAAAAGGGTCCCCAGTAAAATATAATTTTAAACAGTGCCCGTTTACTTTGAAAGTTCCGAGTTCAGGGTGAGAAATAAGAACGGTCACATATGGCTAGGTTTGTTTAAAAGTATAGAGTCCGGTCCATCAGGATTTTAATTCTCCTGGAAATAATTTAAGGCGTGAGTTATTTAGTAGGACATGATCACCTGGTGAAAAAAATTTTGGAAATTTAATTTTCCTATCATGATAAAACTTCGATCGCTCTTTATAAAATTTATTAGTTTCATAGGCATTTGCACGCCATTCCTCAAGTTCATTGAGTTGAAATTTACGTTGTTCGGCGGCTAAGTTTATATCTAAGTTAAGAAATTTTAGCACCCAGTATGCGCGATGTTCTAATTCTACAGGTAGGTGACATGCCTTTCCATATACAAAACAATAAGGTGTACAACCGATCGCAGTTTTGAATGCTGTACGGTAGGCCCAAAGTGCATCCTATAATTTGAGGGACCAATCTTTTCGATTGTATATACAGTCTTTTCTAATATGCGCTTTAGTTCTCTATTGACTACCTCCACTTGGCCGCTTGTTTGGGGGTGATAAGCGGTAGCGAGTTTATGAGTAACTCCATATTTGGCTAACACTTTAGCCATCTGGGTGTTACAAAAAAGAGTACCTCGGTCGCTAACTATTGCCCTAGGCGTGCCAAAACGTGAAAATAAGGTTTTCAGAAATTTAACGACGACTCTCGAGTCAGCGGTGGGTAGAGCTTGCGCTTCAGCCCACCGTGAAACGTAATCGACCGCTACTAAAATATAACGATTTTTAAAAGAAAGAGGTAAAGGGCCTACAAAATCTATGCCCCACAGATCAAAAATTTCACATTCTAAGTAAAAGTTTTAGGGCATTTCGTCCCGACGGGAAATGTTACCTGACCGTTGGCAGCGGTTGCAAACGCTTACCAATTTTTGAGCGTCCTTGAATAAAGTATGCCAAAAGAATCCTGCTTCAAGGGCTTTACGTGCAGTCCGGTTGGATTGATAATGTCCGCCGGTCGGTCCTTCGTGGCAGTGCCGTAGTACTTTTAGTCCTTCCTCGTTCGAAATACATCTTCTAATTACTTGGTCGGCACAGACTCGAAATAAATACGGGTCTTCCCAAAAGTAGTTTTTCAAGTCAGAAAAGAATTTCTTCTTTTCTTGAAATGAAAAAGCTTTTGGAAGGACTCGGGCTACTAAATAGTTAGCCAAGTCTGCAAACCAAGGAGTAGAAGAGTTTGTTACCTTTTCGAGAGCGAGGAGACTTTCTTCAGGGAATTTATCTTCGATGTTGGCTTCCACGAGTGTATCTATTGCAGCATTCTCTAGTCGAGAAAGATGATCGGCTGCCAAATTCTCTGCGCCTTTCTTATCTCGGATCTCTAAATCAAATTCTTGTAATAAGAGAATCCAACGTAATAAACGTGGTTTTGCATCTGCCTTTGTTAGTAAATATTTTAAAGCAGAATGATCCGTAAAAACTATAACTTTCGATAGTGTAATATAAGATCTAAACTTATCAAATGCAAATACAATCGCCAGTAGTTCCTTTTCCGGGGTCGTGTAATTGGTTTGTGTGGATGTGAGAGTTTTACTTGCATAATAGATAGGATGAAAATATTTGTCTACTCGTTGTCCTAAGACAGCTCCTACCGTATAATCACTCGCATCACACATGATCTCAAAAGGAAAGGACCAATCTGGGGCTACTAAAATAGGAGAGGTTATAAGTTTGTCTTTAATAATATTGAATGCTACATGCATTTACTATCAAATATAAATGGGGCTTCTTTTTCTAACAAATGAGTTAACGGTTTTGTTATTTTAGAAAAATTTTGAATGAACCGTCTATGGAAACCTGCATGGCCTAAGAAACTTCGAATAGATTTTACATTTGTTCGAGGAGGAATTTTTTCAATTATTTCTATTTTGGCCTTATCTACCTCGATTCCCTGGGAAGAAATTTTATGACCGCGAACTAAATCTTCGCAAACCATAAAATGGCATTTCTCCCAGTTCAACAGTAAATTCGTGTCTTCACAGCGTTGAAGAACACGAGCGAGGTTATCTAAACACGTACGGAATGAGTATCCAAAAACGGATAAATCATCCATAAATACTTCCATAACGTCCTCTACTAACTTGCCGAAAATAGCTAGCATACATCTTTGAAATGTAGCTTGCACAATACAAAGTCCAAACGGCATTCGCCTATAGGCTAAAGTACAAAAGGGGCAAGTGAACGTAGTTTTCTCTTGGTCTTTAGGGGCTATAGGAATTTGTAAATACCTTGAATAACCATCGAGAAAACAATAATATGAGTGACCCGAGACTCGCTCTAATATTTGATCTATAAACGGTAGTGGAAAGTGATCTTTACGGGTGGCATCATTTAATTTTCGATAGTCGATGCACATCCTCCAACCCGTAACAGTACGTATTGGAATTATTTCATTATTAGCATTTGGCACCACCGTTATACCGCCCTTCTTAGGGACGACTTGTATGGGACTAACCCATGTGCTATCTGAGAATAGATAGATAATTCCTGCATTTAATAGTTTCATTACTTCAGCTTTTACGACATCCTTCATATTCGGATTTAAACGTCGTTGGGGCTGGATCGATTTATGAGGGTTATCTTCCAAAAATATTTTATGCGTACAAAAAGATGGGTTGAGTCCTTGGATATCAGAAATTTACCATGCTAATGCACGGCGATGTTTTTTTAACACTTCTATTAATTCAGATGTTTTCTTATCATTTAATTCTGCAGAAATGATAACAGGGAGTTTAGATTTGGCTTCAAGGAAAACGTATTTTAAATGTGCAGGAAGTGTTTTCAGCTCGAGGGTTGGTGGTTTTTCATATGAAGTTGGAGTTTTTAGAGTTGTAGAAGTTAAAGATATAAAAGGTTCTAAAGGGTCATCGGTAGGCATTTCTTGTGAAAGGGGTAAGTCTGCCAAGTCCGATTATTCTACAGTTATTGAAAGTAAATCAGAATAGGGAAAACCATTTCCCTCAAAAGAGGCTTCCGCAAGATAGCAGGAATCGTCATTTATTAAAGAATTTTTCAAAGAGGGATCTATATCGATAGTAACCTCGTCATCTCCTACTCGTAAGAGAAGTCAACCGTTACTTACGTCTATTATCGTGCGAGAGGTTGCGAGAAAAGGACGACCGAGAATTATGGGAACATCGGAGTCTTCCTCTATGTCAAGTATAACAAAGTCTATCGTGAAGATAAACTTGTCTATTTTGACCAGAACATCCTCTACTATCCCTATTGGATATTTAATAGAACGATCTGCTAATTGGATGCTCATTTTAGTTGGGCTGGGGTTACCTAATCCTAGTTTTAGAAAGAGCGAGTAGGGCATTAAATTTATGCTGGCACCTAAATCGGCTAACACATCTTTTATTAATAGATTACCGAAGAGACACGGGATGGAAAATCGTCCCGGATCGTTTAATTTTGGGGGTAATTTATGTAATAAAAAAGCTGAACATTCGGCATTAAGGAAAACTCTCGAAATATCTTCGAGTTTCTTTTTATTTGAAAATAATGCTTTTAAATATTTTGCGTATTTAGGCATCTGTGCAATTTCCTCGCAAAAAGGTATATTGATATGAATTATTTTTAGCATTTTTAGAAAATTTTTATATTGTTCATCTTCTCGCTCATCTTTTAATTTAGATGGATAAGGTAAAACAACATGTAGGGAAGAAATTCGCGGGGGTTGAGGAGGCAGAGTCGTAATGGGAAGTGGTGTAGGAAGGCTAACCTTAGCTTCTTTTTCTACCCTAACGGGTGGTGTTAGATCCCTGCCACTTCGTAGTTTGACGGCTTTTCAACTTGGTGGGTTACTGGAATGGCCAGTATCCCGCGGATTTGGTTCCGTATTTCCTGGCAAATTACCAGGTTGGCGTTCCGATAATATTTTTGATATTTGTCCAATTTGTGTTTCTAAGTTTTTAATTGATCCGGTCAGGTTCCGGATATTGGACTCATTGATACTGACATATTTCGTGAATATGTCTTCTATTGGGGTAGGCCTAAATTGGTTCGGTTGTGGTGGTGTTGTTTGTGGTTGTGGGGGTTGCGGTGCAAATCCACTTGGATTTGTAGTCGGAGGGCATTGAGAATTATTGGGGTTGCTCCACAAAAAATTAGGATGGTTCCTATATCCTGGATTATAAGAATTATTATTTAAGTTCATATTAGGATTATAGGAAGTTCTATAAGAGTTCCCAATATAATCGATTTCTTCAATTACATTATTATTCGGATTCCAAGTAGTTGTGGTGGAGGAAGCAGATATTCCAGCCAATTGTTTAGTTAAATTTTCTACTTGGAGTGCTAAAGTAGAAGAAGTGTCGAGCTCATAAATTCCAGCTTGTTTAGGGCGTGACCTTGGCACGTTCCACTGGTACGCATTAATGGCCATTTCCTCAAAGAGGGTTTGAGCGGCCTCGGGGGTTTTATTATTGAGCGTGCCCCCAGTGGCAGCATCAATGTCTTGTCTGGTTTGAATATTCAAACCATTATAAAATATTTGTACCTGGAGCCAAGTTGGCAGTGCGTGATGTGGACACCGACGTAGATATTCCTTAAAACATTCCCAAGTCTCATAAAGAGACTCGGACTCGCCTTGCACAATGGAAGAAATATCCGCACGCAGACGTGCGGTTTTTGCAGGTGGAAAATAGTTTGTAAGGAATTTTTCGGTCATTTCAGCACAAGTGGTAATAGATCCTCTAGGGAGAGAACCTAGCCACTGTTTGGCTTTCGTTCGTAATGAAAAAGGAAATAGGCGAAGACGGATGGCATCATCAGTGACTCCATTTATCTTAAATCTGTCACATATTTCTAAGAAGTTGCATAAGTGTGTGTTTGGATCTTCGTCGGGCAATCCATCGAATTGAACAGAATTTTGAATCATTTGGATTATACTCGATTTAATCTCGAAGTTATTATTAGCAATTGGTGGACGAACGATACTAGACACGGTGTCATCTAAATTAGGTCGTGCAAAATAAGACATGGTCCTTTGGGTGCCTACGGACTCTTCCAGATTTAAGACAAGCTCTTGATTCAGAGATCGGAGGTGCCTGCAAAAGGTGCTATCGATTTCAGGATCAAATTCAAGATTTAAACCAGATGGAGTCCTGCGGGTCATATACTAAACAAAAGACTTTTTGTATAAAAATAGGGAAAAAAACTAAGTTAAAAATAAATACAAACACACGAAAAGACGTAAAATGGAAAATAACTAAAAAAATGTTTTTTATATAAAACAAGTTTTCTATAAAAGAAGTTTTATAATAAAAACAGGTTTTTTATTATAATCTACTTTTTATTTTTTTCAAGTTTTTTATAAAATACGTTAAAATAGTAGGTTAGGTTTTTTTTTGTTTTTTTTATTTGTTAGTAGTTAATAAACATGTTAATAAAAAGTTAGGTTTTATAAAAATAAAGTTTTTAATTCAGGAAATTTTATGTTTGTTTTATTTTTATAAAAACTATGGTTTTTAAATAACAAGAAAAAGAAAAGATAAAATTAATAGTGTTCGTTTATTTTCAAATATTAACACATATAAACTAATCCCCGGCAACGGCGCCAAAAAGCTTGATAAGTCAACTTTATTTTAAAGAATATAGATTTGGTTTTATATAATCTTTTATGTATATAAGTCTATCTCTTTTTTACTTACTTATATCCTGTGGATTAAGGCAAGAGTACCTATCGCATAGGAGTATAGTATTTTATAGAAAATATCAAGGTCGTATTTTTCCTAGGATCGGTGTTAATTATTCTACTTTTTAGAACGGACTATTATTTTATCGAACGAACGGAGTGGAGTTTATAATTAAAAACGAAAAATATATATACGTGATTTTATTAAGATAGGGACTTAGAAGGTAGTCCTCGATTCAGAATTACTTTGAGAGAATATTAATTCAACTATTAAAGAACAACTTTGTTTCTTTATTATCTAACTTCACGAGAGGGTCCATTTGGTAGCATCACTGACTCGAAAGTACGACCGGGAAGGCTTGCGTTTAAACGGGTTAACGTAAACGTAGTGTCTCGTCACCATGTATATGATCAATTAACAGAATACCCTAGTTAGAATAACTAGAAAGTAGAGTTGAAATAGTTGAAAATAGTATCCAGCCCAGAGCTCATCTTGACCAAGTGCTAAGGGTTCTTAGCCTCTTCTCAGGATGGGGGCGGTATAAAGTACAAAAAATAATATCTACCTATCTATCATAATCCAGGATTTAAGCTTTCGCTTCACCTTTCTTTTTGAGATAGGGTAGTAAAATTTTGCAGAGCTTCCGCACTATCTTAATACAGGTCATAGGCTTTCGCCTCGCCCTTCATTCAGGATTGTATGAAAGAATAAGTTTTCGAAAATAATTTTGAAAATAGTTTCACACTATCTTAATCCAGGACATAAGCAGAGCTTCGCCTTTCATTCGGGATAGTATGAAAAAAGGAAAGTAAAAACTGAAAATAAAGCAGTAAAGTACTCAGAATTAAAATTGAAAGAGTCTATCTTATAACGTCCGAAAAATTATTACAACTTTCTAAAAAGCTTAAAATAAAGCTGAAAATATTACAACTTACAGAACTTTAGAATACTTGAAAGCTACTACCAGTTCCTTGTCAGAGAGCTGGGGAGTCCTAACAGTTTTTAAGGAAGCTGCAAGTGTTCCAATAATTCCACTGAGCCCTGCCCTCCTATTTATAGGAAAAAATTTCAAGTGACACGGGCATGTCAGGTAGGGAATGACAGGGTCACGGGCGTGACTTCCAGTCTGTCGGGATAGGTGTCGAGCTGGTTGGAAATTCGTTTAGAATTTGGGCCGATCACGGGCGTGTCTGAAGATGTCACGGGCGTGTCATGCATCTGATTCATCAGGCGGTACGGGGCGTGGCGACAGCGCGACATCTTGCTGGATTTCTGGATAGAACTTCACTAGGTAACGGGCGTGTCGCCATTGTCACGGGCGTGTTCACTGGGCGTGTTCAGCTATTCCTCGATTTTCCTTGGACAGAAACAGAAATAGGAAAAAAAATAAAAAAAGGCTGTCATGCCCTAGGTCACGGGCGTGACCTAGGGGCGTGACCTAAGTAAAAAATACAAAAATTTTGTAAAAACATAGAAAATAAATTTAAAACATAAAAAATATAATATAATTAAAATAGTTAGTTTTTATATATCAAAACTAAGGTTTTATTTATAAATATGCAAATTTAATATGATACAAAATTGTATATTTTTATACTCATCAATTTACCATTTGAAATAATGTTTGATGCGAGTAATCATGCGGTAGGTGCGGTTCTAGGACAACGAATTGCTAAGAACTTTCATCCGATTTTCTATGCTAGTAAAACTTTAACTTCTGCTCAAGAAAACTACACCACGACGGAGAAAGAGCTCTTAGCTGTTATTTTTGCTTTTGATAAATTCCGACCATACGTTGCTCTTTCTAAAGTTATTGTTTTCACGAATCATTCTACTTTGAAGTACCTCCTTTCTAAACCGGATCCCAAGCCGCGTCTTATTCGTTGGATCCTCTTACTTCAAGAATTCGACTTGGAGATTCGGGATAAGAAAGGAGCAAAAAACCTTGCGGCTGATCATCTTTCTCGTCTTGAAAATCCCACACTTGATATTTTAAATTAAAATTTTTTTAATGACTCTTTTCCGGATGAACGAATTTTAAACATTTCTTCTTCTACCCCCTTGTTTGCCGATCTGGCCAATTATCTTGTGGCCCGAGCCCTTCACAAAGAATACTCTTCCCACCAAAAGAAGAAATTCTTTTCGTAGTTGAAGTATTATTTTTGGGAGGACCCCTTTCTATTTCGCATTTGTGCGGATCAGGTGGTTAGAAGATGTGTTTCCCGGGAAGAAGGTCAGCAAATTTTAAAGCATGTTCATGAAGGTCCAACTAGCGGGCATTATCAAGCGAACCGCACCGCCCACAAAGTGCTTAGTGCTGGCTTTTACTGGCCAAGCATATTTAAAGATGTGTAACTCTTTGTGAGCAGGTGTGATCGATGCCAACGGACTGGAAATTTATCTAATAAAAATGAAATGGAACAAAATTATTTTCTTGAATGTGAAGTTTTTTATTTATGGGGCATTGACTTTGTAGGCTCGTTTCCCTCAAGTTTAGGAAATAAATATAATCTAGTCGCAGTAGATTATGTTTCAAGGTGGGTGGAGGCCCAAGCTTTACCAAGTAATGATGCTCGCGTTGTAGTTGCTTTTCTTAAGAAATTATTTTCTCGTTTTGGTTTTCCTCAAGCGATAGTTAGTGATAGGGGAAGTCATTTTTGCAACGCTCAACTCGCTAAAGCTTTAACTAAATATGGCATTACGCATAAACTATCAACTGCTTATCACCCCAAAACTAACGGTCAGGTCGAGTTATTTAATCGAGAACATAAAAGAATTTTGGAAAAAACCATTTCTACTTCTCGTAAGGATTGGTCTTTATAGTTAGACGATGCTCTTTGGGCCTATTAGACAGTGTACAAGACCACTATTGGTTGTACGCCTTTCCGATTAGTCTACGGAAAATTATGTCATCTCTCGGTAGAAGTCGAGCACCGTGCGTATTAAGCGTTAAAGTTTTTTAATTTCAATCCGCACTCGATCGGTGAGCATAAAAAAACAAACTAAATGAGCTTGACGAGTATCGAGCGTACACTTATGAAAACAACAAAATTTATAAAGAATGCAAGAAACTTTATCACGATAAGAACTTGCGCCATCCTAAAACATTTAAACCTGGCGATAAAGTTCTTCTTTTCAATTCTCGCCTACGTCTTTTCCATGGGAAACTTAAATCTAGATGGACTGGACCGTTTACGGTCAAAGACGTTTATTCTTATGGAATTGTGTTGCTTTCGCACCCCGATAAGGGTGATTTTAAAGTGAATAGGCATAGACTTAAACTTTATTTTTCAAATGATTCTGTGTCTCCTACAATGGAGGATCTCGTCTTGGACTCTTAAATTTTATCTTGTTATGGAACATTTTATTTTATTTTTTGACTTATAATTATTCTGAAACTTTTATTCGGACTTTAAATTATTGTAATAAAGAACAATTTTGGGCACCTGCCCACGGACTCAATTTTTTCTGCTTTTGTTTTGCTCTTCCTTCCGGAGGCCAACCAAGCAAGTTCGTGATCTCCGCTCCAACATTGCTGATTTCAAGATGGATCAAGTCAAACCTGCTGACGATCAAGTGCACTACAAAGCAAGCATGGGGGAGCGACATCCGCCTTCATCTCACAAACACGGGGAAGTCCTGTTTTGTTTATTTCATTTACTTTACTGCATTTTATTTTTCTCTCCTTCTCAGTCTCCTTCTCTTTCTCGTTTTTTGTTTCTTTCATTGAGGACAATGAAGAACCTTAGCATGGTGGAGGGTTTAGTTTCTTTCTTTCTTCTTTTTTTTCTTAAAAAAAATGTTTTAGAAAAATAATGTTTTAAAATTTCTAAAAAATTAGTATAGTTATTTTAATAGTGTTGCTTTTTATTTTAACTTCATCAAAAAAAATACAAAAAATTATAAAATACAAAACCCAAAAAAAAATTAGAAAAACAAAACAAAAAAAAATGTGCTAAAATCTATTTGAAAAACAAAACCTAAAATTATTTTCTATCTTCATTTTTATGTTTCTTCTAGTGATTTGTAGGCCTGTACGGTTCCATAGTTCTATTTCGATTTCTTTGAAACGGTTTTTCTAAACCTATCATTTTAACATAGCTTAGTTTTACAAGTTTCTTGTTCTTAAATATAGGCATCCGTTTTTTACGTTATAAGTTAGCAATTTGTAGTTATGTCTTTTTATTTGGTTAGTTGCTTATGAATGGTTGCTAGGTAATATTAGCTCTTTTTCATTTGTGGGGTAGTCTTTCTTGGTGTCTAGAACTTGTCCCAAGCTACTCTTGAAACATTTGCGTCGTTTTTACGTACTTTAGAAATGATTTAGGCCACCATTTGACTAGTTTGACCTTTTCTTGCCCACCCAAAAAAATTACCATTGCAAAACAATTTTGGGCCTTTTTCAATGTTTTTTTTGATTCAGCTCCACCTTGCTTTTCATTATTTTCACCAAAGCCAAAATGCCCTTCCTATTGCACACTAAACCTTGAGCTTCATTTTAAAAATCATTGTGTGATGGGTCGTCTCATTTTGAAAAAAATGAAAAGGAAATTTTAAAGCCTATTTTTGGAGCTCTCCTTTTTGAAAATAAAATGTTAGTATCAAGATGTTATCAAATGAAAAAAAAATAAGAAAAAGAAAAAAAAGAGAGAAAAAGTTTAGTTGTGACCAAATTATTAAAGTAAAAATTTATGGCCTTTTATTGTTTAAAAAACTTGTCATTTCTCATTTTGGTCATGTTTTATATTTTTGATCTCAACCTTGGTTTAGTGTTTAAGCCCTCATGTTTATCCTTGTTTACATTTCCTAATCAATTTCCTAAGAAAAGTCTTAATGCCTATTTTAAGTCCTATTGATCTTTAGAACGTAAATTCGCGTAGTGGAGAAATTGTGAACGAACAAGCCTATGGCCACCATCATTGATGGATATCTTTGGAGGTTACCTTGAGGTGTTTTAGGATTAATTTTTATCTAACAACCTAGTAGTTTGTTAATGCGCCGTTTATTTAGAACCTCTACTTTTGTTTTCCTTATTTTCATTTATTTTGGATGCCTTGTTTAAAGATTTAGAAATGTGTAAACTTTTCTTATGTTTTAATGAGATTTTTAGGCCTCCACTTTCAAGTTTCTTATTGTGCACTTCTCACACCACTAGTTGATAACATGGAAATTAGGATAGTTTAATTTTTCATGTTTTGATTTTCTTAACTATGAAAATGTAAAAAAAAGCGAAAAAAATATCTTTTACTTTCTTTTTGGTTTTTCCCTAATTTTTTATCTCTATTTGCTTAAGGGCAAGCAAATGTCTAAGCATGGTGGAATTTGATGACTAGTTTTAGTTATCCTTTTTTGGGGTAATTAAGTAGTCAAAATTCCTAAGTTTTGTTATAATTTTGTGTTTTTGTATGCTTGTTATGATGTTATTATAGTTATTTTATGTTTTGATATAAAAATCTATATAGTCTTATTATATGTATTATGTTTCTATATATTATATTATGTTGTGTTTAATAATTATAATTAATGTTATGTCTTAATGTTTTAATTTTGATGTTTTAATGTTTTCTTTTATTGTGTTTTAAAATCTTGTTTTAACTTTGTTATTTTATGTTAACTAATCCATGTTTTTATTTATTTATTTTGTAGGATGGTCGGCCCCTCCCTTTGGTACATCTTCTTTCAATGGTACCCGAGCCTACGCGGAGCAGCCCGAGATTTAACATGATGCAACCTTCAATCTTGTAGCAGCCCTCAAGACAAACCCGAGCCTACTTGTTCATGGTGTAGCCCACATTTGAAGACCAAGTGTTGCCCTCCATTGCATACAGGTCGGCCTCCATTATAAGCAACCCGAGCCAACAAGTGCAGTCCTCCATTTTAATCCTACCCGAGCCCACCTAGCTGCTCAATATTATCCTACCCGAGCCCTCTTCAAGCCCAAAAAAATAGCCCATTTACCCTTATGCTTGGCCGGCCACCTTCCCCTCAACATTCATTCTCTCTCCCTCTCACCTCATTATTTCCACATGCATTCATCCCCCTATACTTGGCCGACCACCTTCCTCCCTCTCCATCTACATTGAATCTCCCCTCTCTTTCTCTCTTCTTTATTCAATATTCACTCCCCCTCTCTACTTTACATTCTCTTTGATCATTCCCAAAAATTAAATATATTGAATCCTTCCTCTCTCTCTCCCCTCATTTAAAGCAATGCATGAACCTTCTACCCCTACATGGCCGGCCACCCCCTTGTCCCCTCATATTTCCTATCATCTATAAGCTTCTCCATCTCCTATAAAAGCCACCCAATCCCTCAAGCTAAAGGGTTAAGTTTTTGGAAGTGAAGTTTTAAGTTAAGTTTTGGCTTTTGGAGAGAGCAAGAGAGTTCTAGTGCAAGTCTTCAATTTTTTTGCTATGTATGTTTTGTTCTTCCTTGTTGTAATCTCCTTGTCATTGTAATTTTTTTTATTTAGTAGAATAATTTTGCCTTTTATTTCCTTGTTGTGTACTCTTCCTTTTTGCAAGTAATAGAAATGTCTTTCTCTTATTCTATTTTGTCTTTCCTTTCAATCATGAGTAGCTAATTTCTCTTAGCTTTCGATCATGAGGATCCATATAATGAGTTGAGGGTTTCTTTTATTTCATAGTTTTGTTTTTGCTTAATTTTACTCGATCCTTCGTTGATCTTTATTTTGTCGACTCTGTATTTCCGGTATACGGTAGTAGTCTTTGGATCTCATATTTGAGTAGCCGAGAGGCTCGTGAATGTGAAAGATCACTCAAAGAAGGAAGGAGTTGAATGCACCCCTAGAGATAGGATGACGTAAATCTTCCGGATTGGAGTCAAATCCAATAGTGCGGGTCACCTCAATAATGCGGCTTTAGGCCTTTTTTACTTGAAAGAGATATCAGTCAGAACGTCTATAAGTCAGGGGATTTAATTCTCTAGCGAGATTATTTCCTAATATCGGATCCATCACGGTCGAGTATAATTTGAAAATTTATAACTATATCTTTTTATCTCTCTCATTTCATTTTATGGTGAATCATTGATCGAATGCTATCTCTTTATTATAAGTTTTTCGTCTAAAAAATTGTCTTTTTTTTACTTTTAAAAATTCTCAAATCCCAACAGTTTTCCGGTAGGATAATAGTTCGAGCGTGAGTAGCAGTACTTGACAACCCCGAGTTTTAAATACAACCTTGATACTACGATTCGACGGGTACACTTGCCTGTTCGGGTTTTAGCCCATCAGGATGGTAAACCCTTCTTTACTTATTCATAAGCCTAATGCTCTATTTATTTTGATTATTTTCTGAGGTTTTCTTTCTTGAATGCTTCAGGTCTAGGTTGTGTCCGGTTTAGCAGCTAGTTCTTCTGGTGGGTTTGCTGATAGCCTCCTGGTTAGCAGAGGTTGCCAATCTTCGTCCTTATGAGGTAGTCGTTTTCCTTTCTGTATGGACATGCATACTCAACAGTGGGTTCGTGTCAGGTTGTTGACGCCCACTGGTGGCTTACTTACGATGCTGGTTATTAACTAAAATTGCAATCTTTACCTTTTTAGGGTTGTTTACTTGTCTTCTGGGAAGGATTTATTCTAGGTTGCATGTTAGGTATTTTAAACCCTAAAGAATTACTATATGTATCTCATGCGCTTTATATTTATAAAATTAAGGCACTACTTTTCCTATTAGCGTAATGACTATATTTTTAAATATATTGTACTAACCTCTAGAGTCGTGCATACCAAGAGTCATCCCTCGGGGACACTTATGCTCATTTAGGATGTCAAATAAACCTAACCAAAGTATTTTCCGCTGCGTATCTATATATTTTAATTGTGGACTAGCTGATCCACTATGCCGAGGGATACGGATGTCAAATTTCACTGATTTCCTCTCATAATAATTTATGATTTTCTTTAAAGATGTAGAGTATGGTGTTTTGCCTGAACGTGTGCAGTTATCCCCTACACGACGTTGCATCATGGCACATATTTTCTCTTGCTCTGATACAATTTTATTTGTGAGAAAATGTGGGTCGTGATAGCGGGAGACTCCGAGTTATAAGATTATTATTAATTTGAATTTTGGTGAAGTAGCCAAGTCTAGCCCAAAGTGCTAGATAGGCAAGGCAGGATAGTGGACGTACATAGTTTGGGAAACCACTTTAAATCATTGTGAAAGTGTTATGCTTATTCTCTTGTTCTGTATACTTTATTTTTTCTATATTTTTTGAAAGTATCTAGCGTCGAACTAAATCACCTAAAGGGGGTGAATAGGATATGTCTGTCTTTTTACGGAATAAAAATTACTTTAAAATAAGCACACAAACACTGAAAATTTATAGTGGTTCCCGGAGTTGGGTACGCCCGCTTTCCTTCCTCACCTATCTACCACAAATGGCTAGATTCGGCTACTTCACCTTTCTCAGATTTAAACAAATATTACACTTTGGAGTCGCAACTCATACAACTCGGAGACAAACATCCTAACAGTCGGAGAACAATCTCTCCTACAGCTCGATCCATAAACAAATTTATGTCTCGATCCACAAACGGATCTACACTCAATCCATAAATTGATCTACCACTCAGAGAAAATCTCCTACAAAAGTAACTTAATATTTTACAACATTATTACAATCAAACATAGACTAGATCTAAGATCTTCAATCTGTCGTTCTTCGAGATCGAATAGTAGAACTTTAAATTGTTTGGAGAACACAGAAGATGAAAACATTGAAGATCTTGAATCTTGACTTGAATCATCAATTGACTCAATCTGTAGGAGTATAAATCTATGGAGAGAGAGCAATCCAGTCGCATATGTCGAAGAAGATGAATCATGCACTGTAAGTCGGCGGCCGATAGAAGAAATTATGAATGCACTGAAGCGGGCGGCAGACAGACGGTTTTCCGATTTTTGAAATTTTTCTAGGTTTGAAATGAGAGTAATAGCATGATTAGATGGAATGGATATATCCCCTAGGTATTTATAGAGATCTCCTTGCCAACGATATAAAGAATCTTTTCAAGAACAAAACTTAGAAATCATTATGCATGGCCGACCGAAACCCAGACCAGAGTTTTGAAAATTTCGAAAAATTGACCTATTCCAAATTCATCTTCTATTGCCAAATATCACTAGTATAATCGCCGAATGAGTCTTGATATATGATGAATTAGACTTTGACAAATTAGCACAGGCTAGCCATTCACTCAATGCCAAAGCGGAGAATCATACTCAATGAATTCATCAAGTATCAGCTGGTATACTCGACGATTTGTCGAGTATAGGTTGAATGACTCAATGCTCTCGATGCCATGACAAGTAATATTCGACAAATGAGACTTAATAAAATCTTGAGAAGTAGCGTCGAATGGGCTCGATGAATTTGGCATGTATCGGCGAATTTAACGAGTATACATGATGATACTCGGCGAATTTTACTTGACAGATTTTCCAATTCTCAGAGAATTTGCCCTAAGTACAAACGATGAATTCGACGAGTGTTAGAAAGGATATACGACGAATTCGATGAGTATTAACAAGTATAGTCGACGAATTGTATTTAGACAAATTTCTGTCATTCTTATTCAAAGTTGTTGTCCTTCCTTGATCCTTCTCCTGTACTTGGGATAGAAGTACACCCAAATAGAGAGATTACATGTGATTCAAAGCATTGGCCTACAAAATAAGGGATTAGATTGTATAATCTTGTGTTTACTGACCCACTATAACCTGTTATTGGTGGGTACTCAGCAATGTAAACCTGCAAGTACATAACTAAAATAGCAGATTCAAATATAGTCATAATTAATCATAGCTTAACTGACCCTTCTTCAAATCTTGATTATTGTTGATACAATACCCAACAATCTCCCCCTATTTGAATAAGTCAGAACCCTATAAGCTAAGGTGAATTGTACATAACAAATAATAAAACATTAAGACTTGAAAAGATAAAAGAAATTAAAATTAGAAAGCGCATTCCCAGTCAATCATATATATATATATACAAGCAGTCATGCACGGGGGACCCCGTGCGGGCAACATTTGTTGTGGGTGCGACATTTGTCGTGGGTGCGATATTTGTCGTGGGGGGCGACATTTGTCGTGGGGGCGACAATTATCGCAGGGGTGACATTTGTCGTGGGGGAGACATTTGTCAGGAGGCGTCATTTGTCGTTGGGTGCGACATTTGTCATAAGGGTGACATTTGTCGTGGTGGGTGCGACATTTGTCATGGGTGCAACATTTTTCATGGTAGACAACATTTGTTGTGGGCGACAATAATGGGTGTGGTTGGCGACAATAAGCACAGGCGACAATAGTAGTTGTGTATGGTGACAATCGTCATGTGCGGGCACATTTGTCAGTGTGGTTTCCATTTTTAACCTATGCCGTGAGCAGCGACATTGGCCGTGGGCGGCGACATTGGTCGTGGGGGCGCCATTTGTCGTCGTCGACGACATCGTGGGCGACGTCATTGGTCGTGATCGGCAACATCGGTCATGGGCGGCGACATTGGTCGTGGGCAGCAAAATTGGTCGTGGGCGGAAACATTTGATCGTGGTAGGCGAAATTCGACGGGGGCTAATATTATTGTTAGATCATTTCGAAATTTGGCTCAGTTTAGTTATGTCTTCTCAATCTTTTTCATCCTCCCATGAACTGTTGAATTGTTCTTCACTATTTGAGCGTTGATTAACAAAGATTCAACAGGGTATGGGTAATTTGGTAGTGACAACAAAATAAAAAACTAATAATAGTTACTTTTTTCTTAATCCGAGAAATTGTTCATAGAACTCCATTGATATCAATCCAAATCAAAATGAACTAATTTGTAACTGGGTAAAGTTAAATGAAAATGATTAACAAAACATAGTACATTATGCTGGGTGAAGCACAAATATGTGGTACCTATTAAATAATTATTTGTAAACCCCATATGATATACTTTAGTTCTAACAATTACACAACTAAACATCAAGAACATTCAACCCATCATAACCTATGATCAGGACAATAATAATTTTTGTCAAGATATTTTGGTAACTACAATGCACCATACTTCTCAATAAGGTCCGCTAGTATTCAGCTAAATCTATACAAAGTCAGCACTCTTTCCATCCAGACCACAATGCAAAGCCTGAATGAGACTATTTGACTCCTCCCAAATTCGGACCTCACTTAGATTGCATTAGCATGCAGGAAAAAATCATACAAAAACATGACCTGTGAGAAGCATCCAAGGATGGGCAAAACAATTAAAAGTAAAACATAAATCACTTGCTAATAATTTTTTTTAAAAAAAAGATGATTATGAAATGCAATGCAAGAAAGAATGAACCCTTGTTCAGAGCAAAGTATAATTAACCTCTCTACTGGCACGACCTCAACGTCTCTGTTGGCACGATTTCAACTTCTTTATTGGCACGATTTCAACCCCTGAATTCTGAAAATGGAAAATTGCAACAATTATAATAACAGAAAATGCAGGGAGAAGAATAAATGACCTCGAGCTGATTCCTGGTAGAGAAATTAGGAATTGCATAACCAAGTAGAAGACTTTGGAAAATATGAGTAATTGTCTAACTGAACAGAAGACTTCAGAAAATATGAGTAATTATTAACGCTCATCAAACTGCATTGCATTGACCGTAGCAATTAATGACCTCCAAATTTAACATTTGAATGATAGTTATGTGTGTGTAGAAAAAGCTACCACTTGAAAGAAATAACGAAGTTGAGAAAAATAATATGACGGTGGATTCTATTCAAGATTAAAATGGTGGATTCTATTCAATGGCTAAGATTAAATGAAAAGATCCATACGAAGCCCAAAAGAACATTTATTTATTAGTGACTGAGCTTGCCATTAAAAAGACTGAAAACTCAAGAAGATTTATATATTAAAGCTTGAGATGATTCCATTTAAAATACACGAAAGTGAAAAGTTAAATTATATGAAACTGAGAGATAAAAATTACAGAAAATGACTCATTTTGCTTTAGAAATTCCAATTTCATAAGCCTTCTGGAATTCACTCTGGACCTAAAATGAATGTGCATGTGTTTCAGGAACTCGTATACCATAGTTAAGGTATACTTTGCAATATCTACTGAGCTAAAGTACCATGAAATTAGTTATATAAAATGTTCATGATAATGAAGTTGTAGATATTATAGGTGCATTTATACATTGAACTCCTACACCTTGATGCATCAACACATCAGAGTAGCTGCACAGTCATTTCTCCCTCTATTAAAATCAATAGCACAGCCATTTCTCCCTCTATTAAAATCAATAGCAAAACTCTAGACAGAAGAATGTACCAAGAACAAAATAGAATGAGATTTAATCCCCTGGTTGAGTTCTCCCGACCCAATATTCCAACAATAAAGGGATTTGATGGCACAGTACTCACACATTATGCACTAAACTGCTGCACAGGAGCCCACAACTGCTGCATTTTTTATCCAGTCAACTCTAACCACAAATAGGAGGAAGAAGGAATACGCACAGCATCTGCAGGAATAGCTTAGTGGATTTAGTAATGGCAGAGGAATAAAAGTATAAAAGGAAGAAATAGGAGGAAGAAGAAGGGGGGTAGTGTTACCTGTGGTTGCTTGCGAGCAGAGAAAAGACGCCATTGGCGGGATGTATGATGGCTCGACAATAGGTAGATCGAGGGAGGGGAGCTATCTGCTAGGCTTTTGCACGATGGTAAATAGGGGAGGAACAGGCGATGGAGAGGAGGTGTGAAGCCCTAGCGTCGTGGAAGAAGCTCGAGAGGACATGCGACGACGGAGGACTTGCGACGACGGCGATCTTGCGACGGGCAGAAAGAGGAGGAGATGTTGCGGCTTTGGACGGGTGCCGTGGGATCTGCCCTAGCTGCGCAGTTGCACTCTTTGATCGGGCGTTAAGGCTGAAAGCACGATCCGTGGCATTCCGATAAGACAATCCGTGTCCGTTGATTTGTATTGTTCGTGTGGTGGGAAACCAAAGGATCCGTGACTTCTTCCATGACTCATCCGTGACCCTTGATTGCAGTAGATCCTGTGGCTGGTATTGTTGGCGTGAAGCAGAAAAAGTGGAGGGCTTTTTTGGAAGATGAAAGTTACACAATTTAGAAGGGTGTTTTGGGAACAGAAATGTTACACCACCCCTTAAAACCTCTTTCCTTATAGTATAAAGATGTATATCAAAGTGTTCATTGTTTTTTTTTGGGGGCGGGGGGGGGGGGGGGGGGGGGGGGGGGGGGGGACAACCCACAACACTCAAAATAAAACACATAATATATGACTATTAGTTCTGCCTGCTCTGCCTCTTAAACCTATGCCTTTCAAAATAAGCCCTTAGCTTCGGAAAGTACTTTGAAGGGGCTGGAGGTATCAGATCAACATTCTAATTGTTTCTGAAATGTATCATTCTCTTTGTACAAGCCAGTTTATACTTATTTCATTTTTCTTGATCGTAATGGTGCTGATGTTTTTCACCACCAAGGTCGACCAAGGAAAATGTATCTAAGATAATTCCTTTGTACATAGGGCTCCAAACCTCTTCCATCTCTCTATTTGGCACTTCTCAAACTGGCTCTGACCTTACTACATACGGTCCTTCCCCATATCTTCTTTGCATGTAAAGAGGAGCAGCTATAATGTCTTCTACAAGGTGAACTTTTGGAGCCTCAGCAGCCTTAGCAATAGCAGCAACTTGTGTGTCTGCCAAATATTGAGAGTAATACTCAGTAGGATGAACCTCATCATGAGCAGACATAACAGATATTTAAGCTTCCTGGCCTGGACTACAAAAGATTCCTGTGAAGCCACGAGAAGTTGTCAAAGTGTAGTCATTTACTCCATTAAAGTTTGCTAACATCGCTTCCTCAAGCGCATTTACCTTTGCGACCACCCTAGCTGTCATGGTCTCCTCCCCCTTTGTAACTTCTTCAGCCAGAGCATTTGCATAATCTTCCATGTTGCTGTCAAAATGAGCCATTGAATTATTGTGAGCTTCAATCATGGTTTTGGCAATTATATCAACAATGCACAGAACTTTCAGATTTCTCTCTAATCCTTTCATGAAAAAATTTACCACATTTTTAACTTGTGTAAACCAGGAGTCTAGCTTGGCATATAGCTTGTCAAATCTAACTTTAATCTCTACTAGACCTTTGTTCAGATCTCTTTCTATTTCTTCCACCCTTTTCAACACTCTCTGTATTCAGGAATCAAAATACGCTTTCTGCTCGGCCAATATTACATCTATGCTTTGCAGGATTGTATTATCAGTAGTAGAACTTGAGATCTCAGGGATAAGAGTGTTGTGCTGACCCTCACTAGATGACTCATCTATAAGAGATAAAAGAGCTTTGGATATTGTAGCATACTCTTCAGTAGCAGTTAGAACTAGAGTCTTCACCTCCACATCTCTTTCTCATCTTGAAGAACCACAACCTCCTCTACAACAGCAAGAGGTGCATCTGGCATCTTGCTTATCCTTTTATCAAGGTTGAGAATGATGCCTAGCAACTTCAATAGCAACTAATATAGAGGGCCTAGACACCTCCCCCTTAAAAGATGAAGTAGGAATAATTTCTGGGAGAGGCATAATCATGTTATCTATTACAATTAGCTCACCAACATAAAACATCAGCAACAGAAACACAATCATTATCCACATGTATATCATCTTCAGTAGCAGCATCATCCTCAACATCATCCAGGTCATCCACATGCAAATCCTCCTAAGCAGCAATATCGGCCTCGACCGCCTCAGGCACTAACTCTTCAACAGTAGTAGGCACAACTAAGAAACTGCTGCAAGGCCTATGAAAGAAAACTCGAAGAGAAGATCTCATGACTCTTCTTCTGCAACTATAACATATGGAACTGTAACTTACTCTAAAATCACACTCAAGGGCACTATGCTAGTTTCCACTTATGTTTCAACTATCTCCCCATCGATTCCTGCACTCGTACTCTCAAGAATTTCATTGGGGTGAGGAGTAGGAATCCTGTCTTTAGGTACTTGTTCTACCTCCTCCACATACCGGTCTAGGGCTCCCCTTACCTGATGATCCTCCTATCCCACCATGAGAAGATAGTTGAGTCGATCTTCTTCAGGTGATGGATAGGCACACCTCTGGTCCTATCAAACTTGTCACCATCCAGGTGATTAGGGTACAAGATGATTATCCTCCAAAAGTTAGGAGTGTGAATGTTGTCCTTGAACTTTTAATAGCAAAGCACCCCAATCAAGTCTCTTTCTGCAAATGATGGCTACCAGGGTCTTGAACATCTCAATACACAGGTAATCATGGGATCCGGTTTTGCACAATTCCACTTTGCCCATGATGTTTGATAGAAGATTGCCTTCTTCGTTCATCCCTTTACACTTAATTGCTTTGGTACCTCGGGGCAGTCCATAAAATAGTAGAGCCTTAGAGAAGTCATCCCCATATAGGTAGTCGGCTTCTTCACAAGTTGGAAGCCGTAAGTATCTTGAGAGGAGTGAAGCTTTCACTTTGACTTTTGTCTTTTGAACTCTGCTCTTAATGACGATGTCCTCACGTCGAAGCTTAGCATTTTTGAAGAATTTGAGGACTTCCTTATCCAGAACCTTGCATGGATGTTCGAGGATAAGGAAAGTCCAGCAGTCTCCAACATGAGGATAACATTTTTGAATTTATCGGAGGCTGAGGCAAACCCTATGCAAACTAGTTCTCCTCCCCCTAGCAGGCCACTTATGCTTCTGGGAGCCATGGAGAATTCTAAGAATAAAAAAGATCTTGCTGGACTGCTATAGGTTGAAGAAAGTACTGTCACTACACTGTCTGAATGGTTGTAAATGGTCGGACTGCTATCGTTCGATCGGTGAGATCAAGCTGTCGGAAGAACAATCGCGGGAAAATGGTTTAGGGTTTAAATCTGCTGGAACCTTGGGATCACGTTGTGGATTTCTGTCACTAAGCCCTAATGATGACGATCGAGCGCAACTCTGCTGAAGGAAGATGATGCAGTTATTGCGGGAGACCAACCATCGGGAAGAGTTTATAGCGAATCAGCTTGAGTTCAGCGAGTTTAGTTGTGCGTTTGTCCCCCTTTTACCGGTATTATATATATAATATTTGATTTAAATTAACCTAGAAGGCACGTACCTGATATATGCGGCGCTTGGGATCCAATATAAAAAAATATG
Organism: Platanthera zijinensis; assembly: GCA_039513925.1. NCBI lineage: Eukaryota > Viridiplantae > Streptophyta > Magnoliopsida > Asparagales > Orchidaceae > Platanthera > Platanthera zijinensis. The sequence goes on along the minus strand of CM077078.1, from coordinate 136,377,078 downwards.
AAATTTGGCCCCAAGTGAAATTCGGCTAGTTTTACCAGAACCGAGTCAAATTCGGCGAGTATCCCATGATATCTGACGAATCGGTGAGTGAGTTGTCCGATATTCGATGAATTTCCCTTGGGATATTTTTTAGCCTTGATGAATTTCCCGAGAGCTTCCTGTCTTCTTGGTCCACTCACGAATCCTTATTCAACATACCTAGTTCCGTTATGAAAAATGAGAACTTGGCCTCATCCAGTAGCTTCGTAAAAATATCCAGGACCTGCATATCCGTTGGGACAAAGTTGAGGGCTATATTTCTTTATCTCACATGCTCCCTGATGAAGTGATATCACACCTAGATGTGCTTTGTCTGGATGTGAGAGACTAGATTATTCGTGATCGCTATTGCGCTGGATGAGTCGCAATACATTGGAATCTCTTTAAACTTCAAGTTGTAGTCTTTAAGTTGATTCCTGATCCATAGAAGTTGTGCAAAATACAACCCGCGGAGATATACTCTGACTCGGTAGTAGAAGTTGCCAACACAATTCTGCTTCTTACTGCTCCATTAAATACGCGTCTTCTGAGGAATTAATATGGCCCAGAAGTGCTTTTCCTGTCATTCCTGCTTCCTATTAAATCGGCATCTAAAAAACCAATTAGCTCAACATCATTATTTCTCGGGTATCATAAGCCAAGATTGTGTGTACCTTAAGGTATCTTAAAATTCATTTTGCAGCGACGTAGTGAGATTCCTTCGAGTTCACCTGAAATCTAACGTAGACGCATGTTGAAAACATTATATCTGATCTACTAGCAGTGAGGTGGAGCAAGGATCTGATTATGCTTCTATACTTGGTTTCATCAAAAGGTTTCCCTATCTCATCTTGTCTAGAGACATAGTCTAACCCATGGAGTCCTCATAGAGGTTGCGTTCTCCATTCCGAATTTCTTAAGAAGCTCCTTGGTGAACTTTGTGAGAGATGAAAATTCCATCTTAAGATTGTTTCACTTGAAGTACTGAGAAATACTTTAGCTCTCCCATACTGCACATTTTAAACTTCCCTTGCATACGTTTGGAAACTTCTTGCAAATGTTGTCTTCCGTAGAGCCAAAAAGAAGATCGTCGACAAAGATTTGCACTAGTAGAATCTTGCATTTTACTTCCCTAAGAAATAATGCCGTGTCTATCTTCCCTCATATGAACTTGTTCTCAAGGAGGAAGCTAGACAATGTTTCATACCAAGCAAGCTGGCTTGCTTTAAGCCGCCGTATAGAGCTTTCTTAAGAAAAAAACATGTTCAGGGTGAGTTGAGTTTACAAAACCTGAGGGTTATCCTATGTATACTTCCTCTTTCAAATTTCATTTAGGAATGTTGAGAAACAACCTGATCACCTCAAGCCTAGCAACTACAGTAAAGGTCTGATCGAAGTCGATCACTTCTTCTTTTCTGTGTCCTGTAGCTATAAGCCTGGCTTTATTCTTGATAATGACTCCATTTTCATCCAGCTTTTTTCTGAAGATCCACTTGGTGTCGATCACGTTCTGTCCCTTGGGCCTGTGTGTACCAACTCATAGACTTTACAACGTTAAACTGATTGAGCTCCTCTTAAATTGCCAAAATCCAAGAAGTATCCTTGTTTTCCTCTTCAAATTTCTTCGGCTCAATGATAGGTTGTAAATATACGCATTTTTTCTATGTTTTTATTTTGTTATTTTAGTTTAGTTTTGTATTTTTTAGTTTGTTTTATTCAATAATTGTTTCTTTTTTGTAAATTTTATTTCTAACTTAGTTTATTTTGATTCAAGAAAATTCAGGAAAAAGTCAAAAAATTGAATCGACACCGTGTCACGTATCCGACACGCCGTTTCATGCCTCTCGACGATCGTCCGGCTCATACCAGTACTCGATGCCTCGCCTTTGTCAATCCGACCTCAACACGCCCGTGTCCAAGATAGACACGCCCGTGTCCAAGTTAGACATGCCTGTATCGACACTCAAAGCCGTCGACACTCAATGTCGTCGACACTCAACGCCACTCAACGCTTTCAGTGTTCACCTCTCAACGCCACTCAATGTCGTCGCCACTCAATGCCACTCATGCCAGCTGTTCAGTCAGAAAAATAATAAACACGACCCCGAGAACAATACGTCCTCGGTATTCTCCCGAATATCGAGTACTACATGCGATAGGTGCACTTGCCTCCTTTCATTAGAAACTTCGATTTTCTAGCAGTCTGCGACGGTTGACTCATCGAACCAACAATATTAAGAGTCTGATCACGGGCGTATCAAGTTTTTGGCACCGTTGTCGGGGAACGAATTGTTATTTCGAATTCCGGAGTCTATTACTTTTACTTATTTCTAAAAAACTAAAATTTTTTTAAAAACTAAAAAAAAGAGTTTATTTAGTTTTTATTTTAGGGTGTATGACCCGTAGACAACCCTCGGTGTCTGAAAATCTTGATTTCGACCCTGAGATCGAACGCTCACTAGCACGTATTCGATCTCAACGCAGAACTCTTCTTTTAGACCCCGACGAATCTATCGGAGATCCCTTATAGCTGATATGGTCGACCAAGTTCCAAACGTGGCTGTGGAGCGTACAATGTCTTATTACGCCGGCCAAATTGGACGATACTGGTTCGAGTGTTGTTCGCCCTACGGTGGCGAATAACAATTTTGAAATAAAGTCAAGTGTAATCCAAATGATCAAAAACTCCGTGTAGTTCGATGGACTGCAGGATGAGGACCCTAATGTCCACTTGTCCAATTTTTTGGAATTTGCGACACATTCATAATCAATGGCGTCACTGATGACGCAATTCATTTGCGCTTATTTACTTCTCCCTAAAATCTAAGGCAAGGCATGGTTGAATTTCCTCCGCGAGGATGTATCACCACCTGGGCTGAGTTGACAGAGCGGTTCCTAACGAAGTACTTTCCACCCGCAAAAACTGCAAAATTGCGGGCAGAGATTTCTTCGTTTGTGCAAAACTATTCTGAGTCCCTATATGAGACTTGGGAACAGTTTAAGGAATTCCTCCGCCGGAGCCTGCACACGCACTTCCTACGTGGTTGCAGGTACAGATTTTTTATAACGACCTTAACTTCCTGACGCGTCAAATGATTGACGCGGCAGGGGGGGCACCCTTACCAATAAGACCCCCGAGGCTGCCAAGACTTTATTCGAAGAGATGGCTATGAACGCCTATCAATGGAGCATCCCGCGGAGATTCCCAAAGTCGGAGGCTTGCCTTTTTTAAGTGGATGCCACTGCTCTGTTAACCCTTCAAGTCGAAAGGTTAACAAAGCAGGTGGCAGAGATTACTGCTACCTCCTCCACTCCACCTTGTTTTCTTCCCCCCTCTAACGTCTGCGCAGTAGATGAGTTCGTGGACTACATGGGAAATTCGGTTCGTCCCTCCTTCGCCCAAAATAACCCTTATAGTAAAACCTATAATCCGGGTTGGAGGAACAAATCGAGTTTTTCATGGAGCAACCCGAACAATGCGCAGTGCCCTCCTCCTCTTTTCTTTTGCGCCCGCATTTCCTCCTCCCCCTCCTATGAAGCCGTCCCCAGTAGTGGAAAATTTTAATAAATACATCGCGTCCAACGAGTCCAATATCCGGAACATCACCGGATCGCTAAAAAATTTAGAATTACAGGTTGGACAGTTTGCGCGACTCATGTCAGAACGCTCGCAGGGGGCACTGCAAGGGAATACGCATCCCAACCCACGGGAGAACCTCAACGCTATAACCCTTCGTAGCGGTAAGGAGGTGGTCGATCCAAAACGGACCGACCCTCAGGTACATATCTCTCCTCCGACCCCTCTTACTTCTTCTTCGTCTACGCCGCCCTTACCAATTTTAAACGAAAAAATTACTTTAAACAAGGCCTTTTCTATCCTTTTAGGTTATAAAACGAGCGTAAGGACGCACAATATAAAATTTTTTTTTATTACTTAAACAAATTCACATTAATGTTCCTTTTTGCGAGGCCATCTCGCAAATGGCCAAGTATGCGAAATTTTTAAAAGAACTACTTTATAATAAACGTAAACTTGAGGATATTTCGCATATATCTTCAACGCTGTCTTCTTGGAGTGTCTTACAAATTAGTTGCCCACAAAACAAAACGACTCGGGACCGTTTTCCATCCCGTGCCTTTTTTGGCAATATATTAGTGAAATACGCCTTAGCTATTTAGGGGCTAGCATTAATCTGATGTCGTTCTCGCTCTTCAACGTTTAGGTTTGGGTATACTCTAGTCAACGAATATTCACATCCAATTAGCGGATTACTCGGTAAAGTTCCCTATCGGGGGAGTGGAGGGCGTCCTTGTCCGAGTAGACAAGTTTACCTTTTTGGTAGACTTCATCATCTTAGACATAGAAGGATGCCGAGGTACCAATAATACTCGGTCGCCCTTTCTCGCCACCTCCACGCACTAATAGATGTTATTAATGGTCGTCTTCTCCTCCGGGTAGGAGTTGATCAAGTTACTTTCTCTAATAATCCCTCGACGGACAATTTGTCATCGAGCGATGATTTCTGCTACTCTTTAGATACCTTTTTTGCATATCGTTCTTCTCCCGTTTTCGAGTCCGTATTTTTAAATGACGATGTTTTTGCGCTCAAAATATTTTATTGTGACGATGAAACCTTTATAGACTATCCTTTCGAAGCAATTGGTAACAAAGAGATAGGGTTTAAAACCTCCCTAGAAGAACCGTCCACCCTAGATCTTAAACCCTTACCCGAATCACTCAAATACGCCTTTTTGGGAAAAGGGGATACGCTTCTGGTTATTATTTCTTCGGACTTGAGTGTTTTAGAGACTTTCAATTTATTGGAAGTTTTGTTTAAACATCGCCACACAATTGCGTGGCAAATCTCTGACTTAAAGGGGATTAACCCCTCATTTTGCACCCATAAGAAATTTCTTAATGATAATTGCCGCAAAACGATTCAGCCGCAACAACGTCTTACCCAAACATGAAAGACGTCGTTTAAAGCCGGATCATTAAGTTGTTAGATGCGGGGATTATCTACCCTATTTGTACCAGTGCATAGGTTAGTCACGTGCTTGTCGTGCCCAAGAAGGGCGGTCTAACCGTAGTGGGCGAATGAGCACAACGAGCTCGTCCTAAACTCGTACTATTACGGGTTGGCGTATGTGCATCGATTATCGTAAATTTAATGATGCCACTCGCAAGGACCATTTCCCACTACCGTTTCTGGACCAAATTTTAGAGCGTATTTTCGGTCATCCGTACTATTGTTTTCTTAAGTGTTTATCGGGGTTTTTCCAAATCCCTTTTCCCCCAATGACAAGAGAGAAAAACCACTTTTACTTGCTCGTTCGACACCTTCGCCTACCGAAGGATGCCATTTGGACTCTACAATGCGTCGGCTATATTCCAAAGATGTATGCTAGCGATCTTGGTGAGCTAGTAGAAGACATTATGGAAGTGTTCAGGATGACTTCTTTGTTTTCGGACGCTCTTTTTCCCATTGCCTTCCAAATTTAGATCGTGTCCTCCAACGGTGCGAGGACACAAGCCTAGTTCTAAATTTGGAAAAATGCTGCAACTTTATTAGGGTCGCAGGAGGTTTGGTCCTCGGTCAGAAGAAGATTTCGGATTTTCGTAGGATCGGAGGTAGATAAGGCTAAGGTTAGCAATCATATAGAAAAACTTCTGTAACCAACAAAATGTTAAAATTAAAGGAGTTTCTTAGGCCATGCTGGGCTTTACGCGCTTCCATTCTTAGACTGTTCAAAATAACAAAGCCGCTAACTTACCTCTTGGAAAAGGAATCATGCTTCATCTATAGTAACGAATTCTAGTCTGCCTTTAATTTAATAAAACAAAAACTTATCACCTCACAAATTTTAGTGGCCCCTAATTGGTCCTGGAAACCATGTGTGACGCTAGTGATATTGCCTTAGGTGCTGTTCTTGGCCAATGCGTAGAAAAACATATTAATCCAATTTATTACGCTAGCAAGACGCTCACTTCCGCACAAGTGAATTACACGACGACGGAAAAGGAACTCTTAGCTGTCATTTTCGCTTTCGATAAGTTTCGCTCGTATCTAACGTTATCTAAAGTTATTGTTTATACCGATCACTCCGCCCTTAAATATTTATTAGCCAAAAATGATGCGAAGCCCCGCCTTTTTCGATTGATTCTCCTCCTACAAGAGTTTGATTTGGAGATCCGAGATAAGAAGGGTGCAAAAAATCTAGCGGCGGACCACCTCTCCCGCTTAGAAAATTCGGGTTCGGAAGCACTCTTTGAATCGGAAATAAATGTCAGATTCCCCGAGGAATGCCTCCTAGCCATTCATTTATCTTCATCATCTTTGCCTTGGTTCGCATATTTTGCGAACTATTTAGTCGTGTAGGTACTTCCAAAAGAATTTTCAAGTCGTCAAAAGAAGAAATTTTTTTCTGACTTGAAAATTTTCTTTTGCGAGGAACCATTTCTTTTTCGTATCTGCGCGGACCAAGCGGTCCGAAGATGCGTTGCGGGTGTGGAGTGCACGCAAATACTTAGGCACTGCCGTGGGGTCCTGCTGGTGGGCATTATCAAGCCAACCAAACCGCTAGGAAGGCGCTATAGGCGGGCTACTTTTGGCCCACTCTCTTCAAAGATGCTCACAATTTTGTGCGCGCATGCGATAGCTGTCAGCGGTCGGGTAACATCTCTCGTCGAGACGAGATGCCCCAAAACATGTTTTTAGAATGCGAAGTCTTCGATTTATGGGGCATAGATTTTGTTGGCCCCCTACCTCCATCTTTCAAAAATTTGTATATTTTAGTTGAGGTCGACTACGTATTAAGGTGGGTGGAAGCGGAAGCGCAAGTTCTCCCCACCAACGATGCGTGAGTCATCGTTACATTTCTTAAAAAACTATTTTCTCGCTTCGGCATGCCTCGCGCAATTGTTAGTGATAGGAGAACGCATTTCTGTAACGCTCTTATGGCTAATACGTTAGCTAAATACCGAGTCACACACAAACCTTCCACCCCCTACCACTCGCAAACATGTGGCCAAGTTGAGGTAGTAAATCGAGAGATTAAACGCATATTAGAAAAAACCGTTTTAATAAATAGGAAAGATTGGTCCGTTAAACTTGACGACGCGTTATGGGCATATCATACGGCATATAAAACCTCCACTGGTTGTACTCCGTTTCGATTAGTCTATGGCAAAGCGTGCCATTTACCCATAAGACTAGAACATCGCGCACTTTGGGCTTTAAAACATTAAAACCTCGACGCTAACTTAGCCGCTCAAAATAAGAAAACTGCAACTAAATGAGCTCGATGAATGGCGTACAAATGCTTATGAGAGCAATAGGTTCTATAAGGAGCATTCTAAGTTATATCATGATCGAAAAATCAAGTCCCATAAATTTTTTTCTCCGGGCGATCTTGTCCTTTATAATTCTCGTCTTAGACTTTTTCCAGGTAAACTTAGATCTCGATGGTCCGGTCCCTTCTTAGTTGAAGAAGTTTTTCCATATGGGACCGTACTCGTCTCCCACCCGTAAAAAGGCTCGTTTAAAATAAACGTTCATAGGTTAAAGTTATACATAGCAGGCGACCCAGTGATCGAGTATAACGAAACCGTATCCTACCTCAATTTATAAACCCGCCAATATAGTCAAGCTACGCGACTATAAACAAAGCGCTCCAGGGAGGCACCCCACTCCTATCGTTTTCGCTCTTTATTTATTAGGTTTGCTACCTTTTCTAATAAATGCAGGGTTTCTAAACAGGCTTCACCGAACATGCATCAGGGACGTTTCTACCCTCCCTCTTTTCTTTTGTACATCCGCATACTTATCTTTCAGGGACAATGTTTGTAACGCCCCCGATTTTTTTCTGCGATTATTTAATTCTCATTTGGCGTTATTTCGACGCGTTTTCTTGGCTTGTGCCATCTTTGGAGTGTGATTTTAAATCCTTAGAAATGAGTGGCCTATTTTGTAGCCTATTTGCAAGATCTCCCTAGCAAGCCGAGTCGTTTCGGGTGACCCGGTTTGGCCTCTCGGGGATGCTTTTGTTTTGGCTTCGGGTGGTATAACTCGAGTTCTATTTGTCGAAAGTTAATTTCGACTTCTCTGTTGCGTTCGTAGCATGGGTATTTAGCTACGGTGCAAATTTCGTCGAATTTCGAGATAGTTCTATTTTCGAGTCGCTTTGGGTGTGCTATTAGTAAAAACAAATTGGAAATTTCTTAGCTTAAGTGAACCGTCAGTTTAGGCAGCGGTTAGGGCCGAATAGGCGTGTATTTTTATTTTTAAAAGCCTTAATCAGTATATGGCGGGCCCACTCTTCTTCTTCTTCCCGAGACCGAACCCGCCTCTCCTGTACGTGGAAAAAATAGCGGAGAAATCGCCGACCTGCTACCCTTCGGACGGCGATTCCGGGAGCGTTTATGGACGGAATTCAATTCCGAAAGCGGATTTGGGTTGCTCTCTCTTAGACCTACGTTTCTACGGTAAAAGATTTGATTTTCGTGTAGTTTTTAGGAGTCCCGAAATTCTGGTTTTGGCCCTTTTCTGCCATTAAAGTTCGAGATTTTTCTGTTAGGGTGTTGTTGCTGCTGGTGTCGTGTGAAGATAAGGGAAAACCGACCAAGCTTCGTCGGAAATCGAGGCAAGTAGTCCTTGCACTTGCAGTTTTGATTTATTTTTTCCCCTCTTAACTACCCGGTTAGCCCTTGGATAGAATCCTAGCTTTTCTCTTTTTGCCTGTTAAACTTTGTGCTTCAGTTTCCCTTTATGAGCCCCCCTCCTTGTACTATTTTCGCTCAACCCGCTGGTTGTTTTCACCATTTTGACTCCAGATTTTTTGTTCTGGTTTGGTGCTTTTGAGGGTGGAGCCCAGAGAGAGAGAGGAGGTTTCTATGGTAGTGCTCTTGTTAGAACCTGTCTTGGTAGGCTCTCGGGATTTGGTGTTGAGTGTGGTGCACACACTCAAAACCAAAAGCTGCCCGGGATTTGGCGTTGAGTGTGGTGTACACACTCAAAGCCATAGTTTGGTCTGTTCTTTTACGGCTAAGTAGTGAGGCGACTGAGTTAGAAATACGTCTAAGTCAAAATCGACGGGAATCACTAAGTGATTCCCGCCGATTTTTATGAGTATTATCAGTGATTCCTTCCGATTTGGCGAGAATCAATCTGGATTCCCGCCGATTCGGAGAGAATCAATCTGGATTCCCGCCGATTCGGCGATAATCAATCTGGATTCCTGCCGATTCGGCGATAATCAATATGGATTCACGCCGATTTGGCGAGAATCAATCTGGTTTCCCGCCGATTCGGCGAGAACCAGTCGACATTCCTGCCGACCTCTTCCTGTTGGTGTTGGTTTAGGGTTTTCCTACAGTAAAGTGCTAAGGTGTTGAGCTAGTAGACCTCACTCAACGCCGTAGCTATTTTGGCGTCTAGTGAGGTTAGCTCACTCAACGCAACTTCCTCTTTTGCTGAAGGCGTTGATGGGGTGGACCTCACTCAACGCCATAGCTATTTTGGCCTTGAGTTAGGTTAGCTCACTCAACGCCAGTGTTTTCTTGCGGGAGGCGTTGAGTGAGAGAACCTCACTCAATGCCATGGATGTTTTGGCATTGAGTGAGGTTAGATCACTCAACGCCAGAGTTGTTCTTACGGAGGGCATTGAGTGAGTGAACCTCACTCAACGCCATGGTTGTTTCTGGCGCTGAGTGGGGCTGACTCACTCAACGCCAAGGTCTGGTTAGGCGTTGAGTGAGTTGGGCTCACTCAACGCCAAGCTGTGTTAAGTCATCTCAACGCTTTTCCCTTACCTTGATTTCTTCCCCCCGAGTGAATTTCTTGATGTTGATGTTTCTTATCGGCTATGTTTATTTCCCAAAGGCCGAATCATGGGTCGTAGTTAGTAGTGGTGGTTTGAAGCTCTTATGGGGGGGGTGGTGTTGTGTAAATTAGCCGTGGCCACCCTTTTCTTTTATCTTGCTCTAAGTACGGGCTAGGAGGGGGTGGGAGGTCCCTAGTGCTTGCACATGTAGACCCCTGAGCTTAGTTTCTTGGAAATAGTGGTTGGGGGACTGAGTTTTCCTCCAACCCGGATCCGTGATGTTTTTGCTACTACCATCTCCCACAGCTTAGGGTGTTATACGTTTCTTCCTTGATAGATTACAGCATTTAGGCTCATGGTAGCCTTGTTGACTCTGCAGCTTTTGGGCAAAGATACTGTTGTGTCCTCGCACTTAGTGTTCTTTCTTTTTGCCTTGCCTTGGGCAGTTGTGACTGTTACTATTTTGTTTTCCTCTTTTACTTATCTTCTGATTGACTCTTTCGAGCAGTTTTCTAGTTTTGCTTGCTGAGGTATTCTTTCTTGTTTGAATGCCTCAGGTTCTGGATAGTAGCCGCTCTGACGGCTAGTGGTTGTGTGCTGTTGCTGGTGGTCTCTGGTGCTTTTGAGATCAGTTCCTTGTTTTGCGAGGTAGTTTTGCTGTGTTTTTCTTACAGACATACATACTTGTCAGTGGGTTTGTGTCAGTTTGTTGGCGCCCACTAATACTTTTTACCTTGATACTAGATATGTTACTTTTACTGTTACCTTTATTGGAGATAGTCTTCTTGCTCTTGGGATGATTTATGTTAGGTTGTTAGTTACTTTTTAACCTAAAAACACTACTATAAGTATTACTCAGAATCAACATATTTTATAAAACTCGTCACTAATTTTCAAACAACGTAAAAAGATCAATTTCTTATATATAGTATAAATTAAAAGTAGGGTCCTGCATAGTATAAGTTGTCCTCTAGGGACACTTATACACTCTTTTGGGATGTCAAACCTGAATAAAGTATTTTTCCGCAGCGTATAAGTATAGATTTTAAACTGTGGACTAGATTATCTACCGAGCTGAGGGATACGGCCTTCAAAAAATATAACTGATTTTCTATTCATTTAACTCATAAATTTTCTTAAAGTATAGTTGATAGCGGTTTTCCTGAATGTCGACAGTTATCCCCTGCTCGACGTGGCATCATGACGCGTGTTTTCTCCTACTCTAATAATTCGTTTTCCTCTTAGAAAATGCGGGTTGTGACAGTTGGTATCAAAGGGAGGTTGCGTGACTAGTTAGTCAGGAACCCTTCGCTTTTGATTGCATTAGTAGTTCAGCATCATGTCATTCACACATCGATATGTCATCAGCACGTCTTGGCAAAAGCACGAACACTACACTCATTGCATAATGAAGTATACGGGGCATATTATGTAGTATGGGATGCATAATATGTGTTCGTATATGGATCCACCATAGGGCCAACATGTGAGGGTTATGTAGTATGGGATGCATAACCTCACCACTGACTGCGACTAGCTCGTTTTCTTTTCGTTGCATCAAAATGTTACGTAGTATGGTATGCATAACATTTTCATGTGTACGCTGCTCATAACATGCATTAAAGCCTTTTTAGAATGCATAGCACAAACATGCATAGCATAACATTGCATAAGCACAACGTGTCAAGCTAAAGACTGGCAGGATGACATATGTACAGACATAATTTTTGAGTCAAAAATAATATAAAGTCATGCATTCCCGGTCTAGGCACAAGAGTTAGTATGGTGGTGGTTATCCATCCTAGGTTAAGGCATAACATCAATTCTTGTAAAAAATAAACTCCCAGAGCAAGTTTAGCAGCTTTAAGTTCATATTTATGGATGTATTGTCTGTACTTGTAGTTAGTTACAGTTGTCGTACTAGGATCTGATTAAGGTTGTTATGACTTTAGGATGGCGAGACGCCCATCGACTAGATCGACCTCCCTATCTGAGGGTGAGTCATCTGGAGCGCAGAATGTTGCGGTGATCGAGAGCTTGCGGCAGAGTAGCGATTCCTTGAGCAGGCAGTTGGTGGAGGTGCGAGCCCAGATCCAGTCTTTGGTGGCAGTTGTGGCAGGACAGACTCAGGGAGTACAAGGCCCTGCAGGGGGGATTGCTGTTCCACCTCCTCCTGCACCCCTGAGATCTCCAGTTGTGGTGCCAGCGGAGATAGCATTCATCTCGCAGTTTCAGAGACTTAGCCCTCCTACGTATGATGGGAAGGCAGATTTCATGGTCATAGACGATTGGCTGATCTCCATGTAGGAGATGTTCTCGTACTTCGGTATTGCAGACAATTAGAGGGTGATGATAGCCGCCTATGAGCTTAAGGGTTTGGCTAAGAGTTGGTGGCTTAGAGAAATGGAGAGATTGGTAGCTGGTTGCTCTTGGGAAATGTTCAAGGAATGCTGTTGAGGAAGTTCTTGCCCTCGGTCGAGCGTGACAGTCTTATGAACGACTTCCTACACCTGAAGAGAAGACAACTCACGATTGATGAGTATGAGATAGTGTTCAACAAGTTGAGCCAGTTTGCTCCTGGGTTGGTGAGTGTTGAGGCTGATCGAGTCAAGCAGTTTCTTGGTGGTTGAGGAGCGAGGTGCAGCAGTTGACCAGTGCTTATGGATCAGAGACCAATGTAGGGGTAGTGGAGGCTGCTCTGAAGGTGGAGGCTATTGAGACAGCAAGGAGCAGAGGCCAGCAAATGACGAAGGACAAGAGGAAGTCCGTCGAGGAGAAGAAACCCCAGGTACCCAATTCTGCTTCAAGAAAGAAGTGTAAGGTGGTGTGTAGTTTCTGTGGCCGGTCGGGCCACCCTGTCGAGAGGTGATTTAAGAAGGCAGCAGCTCAAAAAAGGAGCAGGTCCATGCGATTCAGGGTGCTCCTAGGATGGATGTCTCCAATTTTGTCTGCAAGCGACCCGGGCATGATGTTGCCCAGTGCTGGTCGAAGGATAAAGTCTGCTATCAGTGTGGGCAGAAGGGTCACATCAAGTCTAGGTGTCCTCAAGTTCTGCCTGCTCTTCATGCAGTTCCACTTTAGGCGCTACCTCTGCCTCAGCATGTGGATAAGGGTAAAGGAAAGCTGAATGTCATCTCTTCCGAGGAGGCCCAAGCTTCGACTCAGGTCATCTCAGGTTAGTTGTTTCTTTATCCAGTTTGAAAGTTTTATTTGTTAGAATGGTTACAGTGTTGTTTTTGTAGATCCTTACTTGTGTATACTCTTATAGGGAAATTTAAGGTGAAGAACCGCTGGGCGCGCGTTCTGTTCGACTCTGGGGCTACCCACTCATTTGTGGCTAGATCCTTTGTGGGGCGACATCGGTTAACTCTAGATCGAGTTCGGGATACCTTCCGCATCAAGTTCCCTTCTGGTGAATCTGTGCTATCAGATTTGGGCATTCTAGATTTCCCTGTTTTGTTTGGGGATTTTCTTGCAAGGGCAGACTTGAAGATGATTGACCTGGAGGACTTTGATGTCATTCTGGGCATGGACTGGCTGTCTAAGTATGATGCGGTCATTCAGTGCAAAGGGAAGCGCTTGGACTTCATCAAGGACAATGGTAAGCCGGGAGGCATGTATGGTGATCCGTGCGAAGATTCACCTGTCATTTCTGTGGTATGTTCTCAAAAGTTGTTTCCTTCTGGTTGTTTTGCTTGTTTATTCTTGGTGGTTGGGACCGCTGTTAGTATACCGCGCTTAGAGGAGATTCCCGTTGTTCGCAGTTTCACTGATGTGTTTCCTGATGACCTTCCTGGTCTTCCTCCCGATCTGGATGTCGAATTTGTGATTTATTTGGAACCGGGTACGCGTCCTATTGCTAATGCACCGTACCGGATGGCCCCTCGTGAGCTAGAGGAGTTGCAAGTCCAGTTAGATGAGTTGTTGGCAAAAGGGTTTATCAGGAAGAGTTTGTCGCCTTGGGGTGCTCCTATTCTATTTGTGAAGAAGAAGGATGGGTCGATACGGCTTTGCATCGACTACAGGGAGTTGAACAAAGTCACTATTAAGAATAGGTACCCCCTGCCGAGGATCGATGATTTGTTTGACCTTGCGCGGTAGCACAGTGTTCTCGAAAATCGATCTTCGTTCTGGCTATCACCAACTTAGGATCCGTGAGGCAGATATTCCACAGACTGCGTTTAGATCGAGGCATAGACATTTTGAGTACTTGGTGATGTCGTTTGGTCTGACCAACGCACCATCAGCTTTCATGTATATGATGAACAAGGTGTTCAAGGATTTCCTGGACAAGTTCGTTGTGGTTTTAATCGATGACGTGCTGGTCTATTCTCGCAACGCTGAGGAGCATGAGCAACATCTGTGCTTTGTTTTATCAGAGTTTAGGAATCACAAGTTATTCACCAAGTTGAGCAAGTGCGAATTTTGTTTGCCTCAGGTCTCGTTTCGGGGCCACATGGTGAATAAGGATGGGATCTCGGTTGACTCGGAAAATATCACAGCAGTGATGGATTGGAGTAGGTCGGGCATGCCCAAGGAGATCAGGAGCTTTTTAGGGTTGGCCGGCTACTACAGGAGGTTCGTGGAGGGTTTATCTACCCTAGCTGCACCTTTGACCAGGTTGACTCAAAAGAACGCTGCCTTTGTTTGGAGCGAGCAGTGCGAAGAAGCCTTCCTGGAGCTAAAGAACAGATTGTGCACTGCTCCCGTCGTGACCCTACCTACTGAGGGTATGGAGTATGATGTGTACGTGGATGCTTCGCATGTTGGTTAAGGTTGCGTGTTGATGCAGGTTGGAAAAGTGATTGCGTATGGGTCAAGAAAATGAAAGACTCATGAGTGAAATTACCCTATGCATGACCTTGAGTTTGCAGCTGTGATTTTATGCGTTCAAGCTGTGGAGGCATCTACTTTATGGGGCTCAGTGCAAGATCTTCACTGATCACAAGAGCCTGAAGTATGTGTTCACGCAGAATGAGTTGAATCTGCGCTAGCGTCATTGGCTTGAGTATGTGGCCGATTATGATATATATCCAGTATCGTCCAGGAAAGGCCAATGTGGTGGCCGACGCCCTGAGTCGGAAGACGGGAAGATCTTTAATCTCTCCGCCGATCGTTTAGTGGAAGAGTTCCTCCTTATGGATATCTTTGTGGGATGCTGCGACATGAAGAGTAGTTTGGCAGTGGCAAAGCCGTCCTGGATTTCCCTTACTAGGTTGCACCAGAAGGACAATCCTGACCTACTGTACTTATACCTCAGGACTGAGAGAGGGGAGTTGCCGGATTTTTCCATCTATGATGCGGGTACTTTGAAGTACCACGATAGATTTTGCATCCCCGCCGTTGGGGACATCAGGTGTACGGTATGCAGAGAGGCTCATGGATCCAGTGTTGCCTACCATCCAGGATCTACGAAGATGTATCATGATTTGAAGCAAATTGCCTGGTGATATGGGATGAAAAGTGATATAGCCCGATTTGTTGCTTAGTGCCACACTTGCAAGCATGTGAAGGCCGATCACGGAAGGCCTGGTGGCAAGTTAACTCCGTTAGAGATCCCGACATGGAAGTGGGAAAGTATTTCTATGGACTTCATCACAGACTTACCGAAATCTCCAAGGGGATTTGATTCTGTTTTGGTTATAGTAAATAGATTGACGAAGTGTGCTCACTTCGTACCGTATAAGATTGACTACCCAATGAAGACGATAGTAGAGTTGTACTTGAATGAGGTCATCAGACTGCACAGTGTGCCTGCTAGCATCATTTCTTATCGAGATTCCCGGTTTACTTCTCGCTTTTTGCAGAGTCTGCAGGAGGGTTTGGGTACCGATCTGAGGTATTCGACTGCTTTCCACCCACAAACAAATGGGCATACGGAGCGGGTGAACCAGATAGTTGAGGATATGATCAAATGCTACATTCTAGACCACGGTTGAGCGTGGGATGAGCGATTGCGACTTATGGAGTTTGCATACAACAACAGTTATCAAGAAAGTTTGCAAATGGCTCCGTTTGAAGCGTTGTATGGGAGGCGCTGCAGAACTCACCCGTTTTGGGCTGAGGCAGGTGAGAGACCCTTGTTGGGTTCGGATGCGCTCGAGGAGATGGAAGTCGCAGTGAAGCTTATTCGAGAAAAGCTTCATTTAGCTCAAGAGAGATACGAGAAGAACGCCAATCGGCGTAGGTCGGACTTGGAGTTTTCTGTAGGGGACATCGTGTTTCTTAAGGTTTCCCTGATGGTTGGAGTTAAGAGGTTCGGTAAGAATCGGAAATTGGACCCGATGTATGTGGGCCCGTTTAAGATTGTTGAACGGATTGGGGTGTCAGCTTAAGGTTGGATTTGCCAGCAAACTTCCCAGGTGTTCATAATATATTTCACGTAAGCCAATTGCGGAAGTGTGTGCACTGTAGTGGGCAAGTCTTGGATGTTTGTGCCCATGTTGGAGCCTAATATCTCTTTTATTGAAGTGTCGGTCCGCATATTGGATACTCAAGATCGGGTGCTGCGAAGGAAGTCCATCCTGATGGTCAAAGTTCTATGGAAGAATCAGGGTTTGGAAAGCGCGACTTGGGAGTTAGAGTCGGCTATGAGGGAGGCCACCCTAAACTGTTTCCTGATTAGGTTGGTTTGTTTTCTTCTTGTAATGTTTAGCTTGTTACTTTTCCTTCTATAGTAGAAGTGTTGTGCGTAAAGTTTCGGGACGAAACTTTCTTTTAGGGGGAGTGACTGTAACGCCCCCGATTTTTTCTGCGATTATTTAATTCTCGTTTGGCGTCACGTCGACGCATTTTCTTGGCTTGTGCCATCTGTGGAGTGTGGTCTTAACTCCTTAGAACTGAGTGGCAAATTTTGTAGCCTTTTGGCAAGATCTCCCTAGCAAGTCGAGTCGTTTTGGGTGACCCGGTGTGGCCTCTCGGGGGATGATTGTGTTTTGGCTTCGGGTGGGTATAACTCGAGTTCTGTTCGTCGAAGTTAATTTCGACTTCGCCGTTGCATTCGTAGTATGGGTATTTAGCTACGGTGCGAATTTCGTCGAATTCCGAGGTAGTTCAGTTTTTGAGTCGTTTTGGGTGTGCTATTAGTAAAAACAAATTGGAAATTTCTTAGCTTAGTGAACCGGCAGTTTAGGCAGCCGTTAGGGCCGAATAGGCGTGTCTTTTTATTTAAAAAGCTGTTGGAACACCCTATTACTAATTTGGGTAAGGATCACTATGCTTGTCTTAGGGATCCCAGTTGACCTAGTTGTATAGTTGAAAAGGTCAACATTAGAATGAGACTAGGGCTTAGAACTTAGGTTTGAAGCTGCCCCCAGGACCATTCCAAGATCAAGGCAAAAGAGCTCAGTCTAAGGCATTTTTCGTCGAGCTCAGGTCGACGAATCGTCGAACTCCGTTCGACGCTCTCTGAGCTCATCAAAACGTCGAACTCCGGTCGACGATCTTCGAGCTCAGATCGACTATCTGCTTTTGGCTAGCTTCTGCTGAGTCGTCGAACTCCCCTCGACTATCTTCTAGCTCAGTTCGACGATCCCTCCTTAAAGTTATTTCTCAGGTCTCTGAGCTCGGTTCGACGATCTTCGAGCTCAGATCGACATTTTTTGTCTGCTTGTCCATTTAATTTCTGAGCTCAGTTCGACGATCGTAGAGCTCAGATCGACGTTTTCTTTGGAGAGATCGACGCTTTCAGGAATTCAAATGCTGCTGTTCTTTGGAATGTTTTTGAATAATTATCAGCATTTATGTCAGAAGATCTCCCAGCCGTTTGTCTTTATTTCTGGAGCAAGTTTCAAGGAATTATTCTGAGAATGTTTGCTGGACTTTCCTCTAGAAGACAAGACTATTTTTGGAAGACATTTATGACTCCCAACGGCTAATTTTGGACAAGAAAACGTCAGAAAACTTTTATTCCTTTCTTCTGTGTTATTAATTTTTACAGAATACACAAGAAGAAGAGACACAGAGATTGACACAAGAAAAGAAGTGAACACACTGAATAGAGAATACTGATAGCAGAAGAACAACAGAAGAACTGTGACTAAAAACATCTTCTTGCTGACTGAAAAGTGTTCACAATCTCATCTCAGAACTCCAGACACCTTACCTTCAGCCTTCTTGCTGAAACCATCCTGTGCTGGAGATCAAAGTTCTGAAGACCTATCACCCTAGAGCAAAGCTTCTTTTCCTGAACCTTTCTACATCTCAGGGGGAGCTTTGACATCATCAATCCACTTGTGCTTCTCTCATTTGATTGAGAATAGAGAAGACACCCTTCACTCTTATTTTTCTTTTCCTGCTGTAAAAGGGTTCTTGAACTCCCTTCAAAAGTTCTGTCTGGTTCTGAGAGCCTTGACAAAACTCAGTGGTGGCAAGACACCTTATCAAAAAATCTAGTTTTGGTTTTTGGGCACCTTATCAAAAGCTCATTGGTGTCAGGACACCTGATAAACTCATCTTGAGTGGATTCCTACCAAGGGTGGTAGAAGAGTGGATGTACCCAGGTTTTTGGGGAACCACTATAATTCCTTGTGTCTTCTGGTTTGTTTGTGTGATTTGTTTGCTGTGTGCTGTGCTTTTTACTTCTTAGTTTTTAACCTCTTACTAGCACTCTACACTATATCATAAATTGAATTTTATATGTGCTGTTTATTTCAACTGTGAAAAATTATTTTAAAATACTCTATTCACCACCCCCCCCCCCTCTAGAGTTGAGATAGATCTTAGCCTCACTTTCAATTGGTATCAGAGGCAGGTTGGTTGCTCATACAGGCTAACACCTGAACAAAAGATCCTTGATAAGATCAATCTCTTAAGGGGATTATTTTCTCTACATCTTCTTTTTTATTTAAAGACATAGCACAGAACAAAGATTATGCAAGCTCCAGACCACCAGTGTGCAACCTTTCTAAGTTTGCACTCTGGAAGGCAAGGATTAGATTATACATGAATTCTATTGATGAAGACATTTTCAATTCTGTCTTGACAGTTTGTCCAACTCCACCAGCAAGCTCAAGTACAAATGCTGTCCCACCTCCTTCTGGAACAGATGCAGATATAAAGAAGTGGAAGACTGCAGATGCTAAGGCTATGAACATCTTAGCCCAAACAATGTCTGATGAAATCTTTCAGAAGGTAGCTGAATGCCACTCAGCCAAAGAAATCTGGGACAAACTCTCTGAAATTGTCTCAGGATCTGCTGATGAAAGGAAAGATAGAAGATCTCATCTGATAAGCCAATATGAGAACTTCAAAAAGGGAGAAGTTGAATCAGTGGCTGACATGTACAATAGACTAAGTCTAATTGTCAATGAGCTAAAAACCCTAGACAAAGAAATCTCACTGACTGAGCTGAATGACAAAATCCTGATGTGCTTCCCCAGCACTTGGGATTCAAGAATCTGACCAATTAAGGATGCCAGAAGTTTAAATGAGATTACTACTGAAGCTCTCCTGGGCAAGCTCAAATCCTATGAGCTGCTCATTAAAAATAGAGAAGAAGAACAAAAGGCTATCTCTCCAGCTGCAAGGAAAGAAAAGACCATAGCCTTCAAAGCTGTAGAAGAGGAGCCTGAAGATAAAGCTACAGGAAATGATGAGCTCATAAGTCTACTGGCCAAAAGATTCTACAAGATGGCCAGAAAAGACTTCAGAAAGAGACCATACAAGGGTCATGATAAACCAAGGTATGATAAATCAAATAACAATAAAGAAATCATATGCTTTGGTTGCAGGAAACCAGGCCACATTGTGCCTGACTGTCCAGAAAACAAGAATAAGGACAAAAGGGAAAGAAGAGAAAGAAGAAAAGAAAAGGATTACAAGAAGAATAGCTCAGACAAAGCCTCCTCCAGCAAGAACAAACATACAAGGAAGGGCTTTGTTGCTGAGACATGGAGTGAGACTGAAGAGGAATCTGAAGTCTCATCCAGCTCCAGTGATGATGAGGATGATGCAGATGAAAAAGAATTTTGCATGATGGCTATCAATGCATCACAACAAAACTCTGATGAAGAATCAGATTCAGATTCAGAAAGTCAACCAGATGAGGATCAGGTAATCAACTCTTTTGATTTTAATTCTGAGGACTTCAAAGATGAATTTAAGATACTGTGTCTAGATCTATTAAAATCTGAGAAGGAGATAATCTCTCTCAGGAATCAATTATCTGAGCATAGTGTCCTAAACTCAAAGAACCTCAAACTCTCTGAGGAGTTAGAATGCTGTAGGGAGGAGATAGCTTCACTGAAAAATGAACTATCAAAAGCCAAAAAGTTTGAAGAATCCCTAAATGGGAGAAGTATCAGACTGATGGACATCACAAACACAGTGAACTCTAGATTTAATAGCACACTGGGCTTGGGTGCTTCATCCAGCCAACCTATAGTTTTGACAACTCCAATCAAG
Organism: Platanthera zijinensis; assembly: GCA_039513925.1. Taxonomy (NCBI): domain Eukaryota; kingdom Viridiplantae; phylum Streptophyta; class Magnoliopsida; order Asparagales; family Orchidaceae; genus Platanthera; species Platanthera zijinensis. The sequence continues at coordinate 136,356,834 of CM077078.1, read as the reverse complement.
TTTGTCTCTGACAAAGGAAAGGGAGGAGTGATAGAGGTACCCAGGAAGAATGCAGATCTGTCAGAGAAGAACTCAGTTCAACAGATGGCGTCGAGCAGAGCTCGACGATCGTCGAACAGAGCTCGACGATCTAACTACAGATCGTCGACCTCAGCTCGACGATATCCAAACTCTGAACTTCATCATAATCGATCTTCGAACGGAGATCGACGATCTTACCTAAGATCGTCGACCTCAGTTCGACGATCGTCGAACAGAGTTCAGGGTTGTGAACACACCTTCAATGGCACATTCAGATTCAATCCTAGAAGCTCCACATCCCAAGACTTTAATCCCTATACTGAATGGATAGTACCTCCTAGGAGATACCATCCTGAAGGTTATAAGGATCAACCTGGGATGTCCTTTATTTCAGAATTCAAGGGATATCAACCTAGGCTCAAGGTTAACTGGGTCAAAAACAAATAAGCTGTTTTTGTGTAGGTGAAGACCTATCCAGCATCAAACCATCAATGGTATCTGGATAGTGGGTGCTCAAAGCACATGACAGGGGACAAGGACAACTTCACTTCCTTCAAAGCCAAGCTTGGACCCAAAGTAATTTTTGGAGACTCAAGCTTTGGAACTACAAAAGGATATGGTGCAGTCAAAATTGGCCCAGTCACATTCAAGAAGGTGGCATATGTTGAAGGACTCAAGCACAACTTGATAAGTATCAGTCAACTGTGTGATGAAGGATATCAAGTGACCTTCAACAAAGCCATATGCAAAGTCAAGTCAGTGGACAACACAACTGTGTTGACAGGTAACAGAAGAGGTAACCTTTACTTAGTGGATTTTCATTCACCTGTGGTAGATATTTGCCTGTTTAATTCCTTTTCAAAATCTAATGTTTTATGGAATAAAAGACTAGGGCATATTAACCTTAGAACCATTGCTAAGCTATCTAAAGACAACCTTGTTAAAGGACTACCTTCTGGTCCCTACAAGAAGGAAGGACTTTGCAAGGCTTGTCAATTAGGCAAGCAAACTAAAAGTAGTTTTAAATCAATTAATAAGAGTGATTCACCTAGGATTTTGTACCTGTTGCACATGGATCTTTTTGGACCCATATCTGTGCAAAGCCTAGGAGGGAAGTCCTATACTTTAGTGGTAATAGATGACTTCTCAAGATTCACTTGGGTATTCTTTCTGAGGAAGAAGTCTGATAACTTCAAATGTTTGACAGATTTTCTCAAATGCATTAAGATTGAGTTCAACACTCACATTGCCCTGATCAGAAGTGATCATGGGACAGAGTTTGATTCTCTTCTCATGCAAGAGTTCTGTCAGAGTGAAGGGATCAGGCACACTTTCTCAGCTCCTAGAACTCCTCAACAAAATGGGGTAGCTGAAAGGAAAAATAGAACACTCATTGAATCTGCAACTACATTATTGGCAGATGCTCACTTACCTCTGTCCTTTTGGGCTGAGGCAGTGAACACCTCCAACTATGTGTTGAACAGAAGCCTGATACACAAGCTGAAGGGTAAGACTCCTTATGAATTGCTCAAAGGGAAGAAACCTAAAATAGGCTATTTCAAAGTTTTTGGTTGCACTTGTTTTATTCATAATAATGACAAGAAATATCTAGCAAAATTCCAAGCTAAAGCTGATGAAGGAGTATTTCTGGGATACTCCATGATCAGCAAGGCCTATAGGGTTTATAATAAATCTTCTTGTAAAATTGAAGAATCTGTTCATATTACTTTTGATGAAGCTAACATGTCTTTCAAGGAGAAGAATGCTTCTACCATAGAACCTCTGCAGGTACATTCTCTAGCTGAAAACTTGAACAAACTGCAAGTTTCTGAAAAAAATGAGAGCAGTGATGATGAAGAAGAAGTTCAACATCTTGAAGAAAATCATCCTGAAGAGCCAGTTGCTGCTCCACTAGAGGAGACAACAACACAGGCTGGTGAACAATCAACACTCCCTGTTGACTTAGTAACAACAAGAGATCATCCAATCACCAAGTAATTGGAGAGATCTCAGCTGGTGTGCAAACTAGAAGTCAGGTCAACCAAAACCTGATGCACACTTGCTTCCTATCTCAAATTGAGCCTCAATCCATTCAAGATGCAGAGCAAGATCCACACTGGATCATTGCAATGCAAGAGGAGTTGCATCAATTTGAAAGGAACAAGGTTTGGGAACTAGTGCCTAAGCCAAAGGATCATCCCATTGTTGGAACAAAGTGGGTATTCAGGAACAAGCTGGATGATCAAGGAGTTATAGTCAGAAACAAGGCAAGGATAGTTGCTCAAGGGTACTCTCAACAAGAAGGAATAGACTATGATCAGACATTTGCACCAGTTGCAAGGCTGGAAGCCATCAGGATATTCCTAGCCTATGCTGCTCACAAAGGTTTCAAAGTGTATCAAATGGATGTAAAAAGTGAATTTCTCAATGGGGACATCAAAGAGGAAGACTATGTTAGACAACCTCCAGGTTTTATCTCTCTAACTCACCCTGATTATGTTTACAAATTGCATAAATCATTATATGGTCTCAAGCAAGCCCCTAGAGCATGGTATGAGACCCTAGCATGCTTTCTTCTGGAAAATGATTTTGTTAGGGGGAGAGTAGACCAAACTCTTTTTATTAGAACCCATAAGTCCCATACCCTGCTAGTGCAAATTTATGTAGATGACATTATTTTTGTTCTACTGATTCAAAATTATGCAAAAAGTTTTCCAAGCTTATGCACTCTAAATTTGAAATGAGTAGCATGGGTGAGCTGTCCTTCTTCTTAGGACTGCAAGTCAAGCAACATGCTGAAGGCATATTTATTTCTCAAACCAAGTATGCAAAAGAGCTGGTTAAGAAATTTGGTATGTCTGATGCATCATGTATGAAAACACCCATGCCCTCAAATGCTGTAGTAGATGCTGATGAACATGGGAAACCTGTTGATCAGACAACATATAGAGCAATAATTGGCTCTTTATTGTACCTTACAGCTAGTAGGCCTGATATAATGTTTGCCACATGTATTTGTGCTAGATTCCAAGTTAGCCCTAGAGAGTCACATTTAATCTTAGTTAAGAGAATTCTTAGGTATGTTAAAAGTTGTCCAAATCAAGGTCTCTGGTATCTAAAAGATTCAGCATTTGATTTAACTGGATTCTCAGATGCTGATTATGCTGGATGTAGAATAGACAGGAAAAGCACCAGTGGAACATGTCAGTTCCTTGGTGACAGACTTGTTTCCTGGTTCTGTAAGAAGCAAACATCTGTGTCAACCTCAACTGCTGAAGCTGAGTATATGGCTGCAGGCAGTTGCTGTTCACAAATATTTTGGATACAAAATCAGCTCTTAGACTATGGCTACAACTTAGAGAAGTCTAAAATTTTCTGTGACAATACCAGTGCTATCTCTATAGCACAAAATCCAGTCCTCCATAGTAGGACAAAACACATAGAAATTAGGCATCATTTTCTAAGAGATAATGTAGAGAAAATAAAATTGAACTTCAATATATTCCTACTGATTTGCAAAGGGGAGATATTTTCACCAAACCTTTGGATGAAAAGAAACACAGTTTCTTCCTAAATCAGTTAGGCATGTTAGATGGAGGAAGCCTTAATTAAATTACAAGATTTTGAAAAGCTAAAACAGACCAAGACTAGGCCAAAAATTTCCTCTCTTTTTGTGTCTGTAGAATAGTTCTGGCTCTGAACTGAGCTCGACGTTTTCCCAGAAAACGTCGAACGGAGATCGACGGTTCTTGAGGCGTCGATCTGAGTTCAGCGCCGCCGCTTTTTCTAGGCTTTCCTTCTGTCTGATCTTTGGTCGTCGAGCGGAGCTCGACGCTCTCAATAACGTCGAATGGAGTTCGACGCTATTGGCGTCTCTTCATTTCCCTCTGTTGCCCAAATCGTCGAGCTGAGTTCGACGCTTCTTCGAACTGAGCTCCACGATTTTCCTTTTTCGCGTCGAACCCTAATATAAAATCTTTCTTTCAGCCGTCGTTCTCCCTTTGCGCTTTCATACTCTGCAACTCTCTTTTTTTTCCTCCAAATTCTCTACGCTTGGTCGTTTTTGGTTTTCTGTTGCAGGTGAATATGGCTGAATCAAGTGCTGCTATTGCTAAGATGAAGTTCGACACAGGTTTTGACATCGACATAAACTCCTTCGACGGAAGACCAGCGCTTCAAGGACATCCTAAACTTATTCCGAGAACAACAGCTGACTCCAATAATGACTACAAGGATGAAGATCGCCTCAGAAGAAATTAAAGAGTGGTGTTTTACCGCAACAGACGAGACTGAGAATTCTGTTGTCGGCACCATTAAGGGGACTCATGTATTTCTATCCCCGGCTCTTTTAACAGAAGTCATTCAACTCAGTACTGGAGAAGACTCCATTGAACTGTCTGGAGAGGAGTTTGACACCATGCTGGATAGGATGGGTCACAATGCAGTCAACCCTAATAAGCTACTGAAGAAAAATCTGACTATAGAATATCAATTCCTGGCTGATGTAGTTGGGAAGGTGCTGTTGGCCAAGCATTTAGCACATGACACCATTTCCAGATATCAGTTCTGCCTGATGGGAGCCTTATTAGATAAGAAACACCTAGACTGGGGCTCCATCTTCTTCACTCTGATTAAGAAGAAGATCAACAAGAATGCAGTTAGTTATGGGAGAATCTTAGGGGTCTTTCTGCACAACAGGTGCCCTGACCTATTAACCTCCTCTGGCATGTTTATCAATGCATCCAAGAGGCTTTCCTGTGCCCTCTTCAGTAAATGGGACAGGCAGATCATAAACCCCTCCAGGGCTGCTGCAACACTTCTTTCAGGCACAAGGACTATTTCAGTCACTCCTTCAGCAGAAGAGATGCCTGCTTCTTCCCCTCCTCCAGCCATATCCACCCAAGTCATCACCTCCTCACCACCAGTCACCACCATAATCATCTCATCCCCAATTACCATTTCCTCACCTATGCCATCCCCTCCTTTATCCACCTCAGAGGAATTCCATCCTCTCTTTTCCTATTCAACCTTCACCCTACCATCCTTCTCACTTGCAGATGATTCCTTCATGGATGATTCACCCTCTACTCCTCCTGAGCCACCCTCAACTTCCTCCTTTCAACAAATGCTCCATGGCATTCTCTCTCAACCCTCCTTCACACCATCTCTTACTTCCCCTATCTCCACCTCAACCTCCTCTATCTCCATTATTCCATCTTCTGAACCAACCATTCCCTCTCCACCTTTCTCAACATTTTCAGCTTCAGCCACCATTCCTCCATCCACCTTTGCCTCTACCTCTGCTCAAGCCCCACTTGAGCATGTAGATCTTCCTAGTTTGGCAGACAGGCTGTATGAGTTGCTAGCTCCCAAGCTGACATCTCTACTGGAGTCTTCCCTGGCTCCACTCCTGAAGCAAGTACAGGAGCTGTCTACCAAGCTTGCCTCCTTTTCCTCCTCCCTGGCTATACCATCTTCTGTGTGCCTTGATTCACCTCTCTCTGAACCAAGGCAGGGGGAGATGCCTTATGAAGAAGTGGATGTGCCAGCTGCTGATATTATGTCTGCTCCAGCTCCAGCTCTTGGATGTGCTTTTGCACTGAATCTATAGAGGCTGCTATCTATATTTGATACAATCCATTTCAGCTATCTGCCTGCAACTCCTGCTGAAGATTTGTCTAAGGCCATTGTGCCTGTATCTACCTGTGATCCCAGCCATATTGATTCCTACATCAAGTCCTGGAAGGCTGTGGATATCTCTGATGCTGCTACTAAGGCCACTGTGCCTCCTTCTGTTGAAACTTATGCTACTGCTGATATAGAAATGATTCCAGCAACTGATGCTGATGAAATTGCTGTGACTGCTCCAGTGTCTGCTCCTGTTTCTGCCTGCTCTGCTGTTGCTCTCTCTCCTCCTGCTCCTGATGTTTCTGCAAAACTTAAAGCTCAAGAAGAGCTTATCAGAAGAATTGATGATCTGTATGATCAACATCAAAGTTCTGAGAGTGACCAATACAGGACTAATTCTGATGATTCTGCTAGAACTATTGCCAAGAAGAGAAAAGCCAGAAGTAAAGCAATGATGTCAGTCCCTCCTGCCAAAGCCAAAGACTCCAATGATATTCCATACTACATCCTGCATGACTGCCCCATCTCTGAGCCTTGGATGCAATATTCCAAAAATCAACTGAAAGCTATGAAGAAGAAGAGGAAGCTTGACAAATATGAAAAAGGATCTTCTCAATATCAGCCTCCTCCTCCTCTCCTCCAGATTCTGGCTCAGGTTCAGCCCCTCAAGCTCCAGTCTCCAGACACAGTTCCTCCCAGTATTATGAAAGATCATATCAAAGGGGTCAGCATCAAAGAGGATATCAACCCAGAAGGGGTAATTACAGAGGAAATCAAAGAGGACAAAGATCCTATCAAAGGGAAGGACAAGGTCACTCTGACCCTTCTTCAGGTCCTTTTCCTTACAAGCTGAAAGACACAATTGTTTCCAGGACTCCTTCTACTGTTTCTGAAATCATCAACAGATATGAATCTCCTATTCCTTTTGAAGATCCTGAGAACAACCCTGTATCCTGGACAGCCAGAATGAAAGAATTGGCTGCCCTTGATCAAATAAAAAAGGCCAGAGAACAAGGCAAGGATACTTCAAACATAACTACCTTATCAGAGCAGAGAAAGAAAGAACTGGAAAGATATGCATCAAGGAAATTTTTCAATCCAGAAGACTATATGAAGCTGCACCCAGAGGCTGTTGTTCCAAGGCCCAAATCTCAAACTTCTCTAGGTGCAGAGGATGACAGAAGGTCAAAGAAAGAAAGTCAGAATCCAAATAGAGAAATTTTATTTAAAAAGGGATCTGAAAGGAAGTAAACTGTGTAAGCTAAACATTTCATCCACCTTTGGATATCTGCTGCTATTTATCTGTGATCTGCTTTGTTCTGTCATTTTGTATTAGCTTATGTTTTGTTATATGCTTTTTATTTCCTGATTTTCTGTAAATAGTAATCCTAACCCAAATAGGGGGAGATTGTTGGAACACCCTATTACTAATTTGGGTAAGGATCACTATGCTTGTCTTAGGGATCCCAGTTGACCTAGTTGTATAGTTGAAAAGGTCAACATTAGAATGAGACTAGGGCTTAGAACTTAGGTTTGAAGCTGCCCCCAGGACCATTCCAAGATCAAGGCAAAAGAGCTCAGTCTAAGGCATTTTTCGTCGAGCTCAGGTCGACGAATCGTCGAACTCCGTTCGACGCTCTCTGAGCTCATCAAAACGTCGAACTCCGGTCGACGATCTTCGAGCTCAGATCGACTATCTGCTTTTGGCTAGCTTCTGCTGAGTCGTCGAACTCCCCTCGACTATCTTCTAGCTCAGTTCGACGATCCCTCCTTAAAGTTATTTCTCAGGTCTCTGAGCTCGGTTCGACGATCTTCGAGCTCAGATCGACATTTTCTGTCTGCTTGTCCATTTAATTTCTGAGCTCAGTTCGACGATCGTAGAGCTCAGATCGACGTTTTCTTTGGAGAGATCGACGCTTTCAGGAATTCAAATGCTGCTGTTCTTTGGAATGTTTTTGAATAATTATCAGCATTTATGTCAGAAGATCTCCCAGCCGTTTGTCTTTATTTCTGGAGCAAGTTTCAAGGAATTATTCTGAGAATGTTTGCTAGACTTTCCTCTAGAAGACAAGACTATTTTTGGAAGACATTTATGACTCCCAACGGCTAATTTTGGACAAGAAAACGTCAGAAAACTTTTATTCCTTTCTTCTGTGTTATTAATTTTTACAGAATACACAAGAAGAAGAGACACAGAGATTGACACAAGAAAAGAAGTGAACACACTGAATAGAGAATACTGATAGCAGAAGAACAATAGAAGAACTGTGACTAAAAACATCTTCTTGCTGACTGAAAAGTGTTCACAATCTCATCTCAGAACTCCAGACACCTTACCTTCAGCCTTCTTGCTGAAACCATCCTGTGCTGGAGATCAAAGTTCTGAAGACCTATCACCCTAGAGCAAAGCTTCTTTTCCTGAACCTTTCTACATCTCAGGGGGAGCTTTGACATCATCAATCCACTTGTGCTTCTCTCATTTGATTGAGAACAGAGAAGACACCCTTCACTCTTATTTTTCTTTTCCTGCTGTAAAAGGGTTCTTGAACTCCCTTCAAAAGTTCTGTCTGGTTCTGAGAGCCTTGTCAAAACTCAGTGGTGGCAAGACACCTTATCAAAAAATCTAGTTTTGGTTTTTGGGCACCTTATCAAAAGCTCATTGGTGTCAGGACACCTGATCAACTCATCCTGAGTGGATTCCTACCAAGGGTGGTAGAAGAGTGGATGTACCCAGGTTTTTGGGGAACCACTATAATTCCTTGTGTCTTCTGGTTTGTTTTTGTGATTTGTTTGCTGTGTGCTGTGCTTTTTACTTCTTAGTTTTTAACCTCTTACTAGCACTCTACACTATATCATAAATTGAATTTTATATGTGCTGTTTATTTCAACTGTGAAAAATTATTTTAAAATACTCTATTCACCCCCCCCCCTCTAGAGTTGAGATAGATCTTAGCCTCACTTTCAAAAGCCTTAATCAGTAGATGGCGGGCCCACTCTTCTTCTTCTTCCCGAGATTGAACCCGTCTCTCATGTACGCGGAAAAAAAAACAGCGGAGAAACCGCCGACCTGCTACCCTTCGGACGGCGATTCCGGGAGCATTTGTAGACGGAATTCAATTCCGTAAGCGGGTTTGTGTTGCTCTCTCTTAGACCGACGTTTCTACGGTAAGAGATTTGATTTTCGTGGATTTTTTAGGAGGACCGAAATTCTTGTTTTGGCCCTTTTACGCCATTAAAGTTCGAGATTTTTCTGTTCGGGTGTTGCTGTTGCTGGTGCCATGTGAAGATAAGGGAAAACCGACCAAGCTTCGTCCGAAATCGAGGCAAGTGGTCCTTGCACTTACAGTTTTGATTTATTTTTTTCCCCTCTTAACTACCCGGTTAGCCCGAGGATAAAAGCCTAGCTTTTCTCTTTTTTTCTTGTTAAACTTTGTGCTTCAGTTTCCCTTTATGAGGCCCCCTTCTTGTGCTATTTTCCCCAACCCCCTGGTTGTTTTCACCATTTTGACTCCAGATTTTTAGTTCTTGTTTTGTGCTTTTGCGGGTGGAGCCGAGAGAAAGAGAGAGGATGTTTCTGTGGTAGTGCTCTGGTTAGAACCAGTCTTCGTAGGCTCTCGGGATTTGGTGTTGAGTGTGGTGCACACACTCATAACCAAAAGCCGCCTGGGATTTTGCATTGAGTGTGGTGCACACACTCAAAGCCATTGTCTGGTCTGTTCTTTTGCGGCTAAGTCGTGAGGCGACTGAGTTAGAAATTCGTCTAAGTCAAAATCGACGGGAATCACTAAGTGATTTTCGCCGATTTCGACGAGTATCGTTACTGATTCCCGCCGATTCGGCGAGAATCAATCTGGATTCCCGCCGATTCGGCGAGAATCAATCTGGATTCCCGCCGATTCGGTGAGAATCAATCTGGATTCCCGCCGATTCGGTGAGAATCAATCTGGATTTCCGCCCATTCGGTGAGAATCAATCTGGATTCCCGCCGATTCGGCGAGAATCAATCTGGTTTCCTACCGATTCGGCGAGAACCAGTCGGCATTCCCGCCGACCTCTTCCTGTTAGTGTTGGTTTAGAGTTTTCCTGCGGTAAAGTGCTCAGACGTTGAGTGAGTAGACCTCACTCAACACCGTAGATGTTTTGGCGTTGAGTGAGGTTAGCTCACTCAACGCCACTGCCTCTTTTGCTGAAAGCGTTGAGGGAGGAGTAGACCTCACTCAACGCCATAGCTGTTTTGGCGTTGAGTGAGCTCTAGAGTTTTCTTGTGGGAGGAGTTGAGTCAGAGAACCTCACTCAACTACATGGTTGTTTTGGCGTTGAGTGAGGTTAGCTCAATCAACGCCAGAGTTGTTCTTGCGGAGGGTGTTGAGTGAGTGAACCTCACTCAACGCCATGGTGGTTTCTGGCGCTGAGTTGGGCTGACTCACTCAATGCAAAGGTCTATTTAGGCGTTGAGTGAGTGGGGTTCTCTCAACGCCAAGCCGTGTTGAGTCATCTCAACGCTTTTCCCTTACCTTTATTTCTTCCCCGAGTGAATTTCTTGATGTTGATGTTACTTGTCGGCTATGTTTTTTTCCCAAAGACCGAATCATGGGTCGTGGTTAGTAGTGGTGGTTTGAAGCTCTTATGGGGGGTGGTGTTGTGTAATTTAGCCGTGGCCACCCTTTTATTTTATCTTGCTCCAGGTACGGGCTAGGCAAGGGGGTGAGAGGTCCCTAGTTCTTTCACATGTAGACCCATGAGCTTGGTTTCTTGGAAATAGTGGTTGGGGGACTGAGTTTGCCTCCAACGCGGATCCGTGATGTTTTTTCTACTACCATCTCCCACAGCTTAGGGTGTTAGACATTTCTTCCTTGGTAGATTACAACATTTAGGCTCATGGTAGCCTTGTTGACTCTACAGCTTTTGGGCAGAGCTATTATTGTGTCTTCGCACTTAGTGCTCTTTCTTTTTGCCTTGCCTTGGGAAGTTGTGACTGTTACTGCTTTGTTTTCCTCTTTTACATATCTTCTGATTGACTCTTTCGAGCAGTTTTCTAGTTTTTCTTGCTGAGGTATTCTTTCTTCTTTGAATGCCTCAGGTTCTGGATAGTAGCCGCTCTGACGGCTAGTGGTGCTGTGATGTTGCTTGAGGTCTCTTGTGCTTTTGAGATCAGTTCCTTGTTTTGCGAGGTAGTTTTGATGTGTTTTTCTTACAGACATACAAACTTGTCAGTGGGTTCGTGTCAGTTTGTTGGCGCCCACTGGTAGTTTTACCTTAATACTAGATATGTTACTTTTGCTGCTACCTTTATTGGAGATAGTCTACTTGCTCTTGGGATGATTTATGTTAGGTTGCTAGTTACTTTTAAACCTAAAAACACTATTTTATTTAAGTATTACTCATAATAAGCATGTTTTATAAAACTGGTCACTATTTTTCAAACAACGTAAAAAGATCATTTTCTTATATATAGTATAAATTAAAAGTTGGGTCCTGCATAGTATAAGTTTTCATCTGGGGACACTTATGCACTGTTTTAGGATGTCAAACCTGAATAAAGTATTTTTCTGCAGCGTATAAGTATAGATTTTAAATTGTGGACTAGATGATCCACCGAGCCGAGGGATACGTCTTTCAAAAAATATAACTGATTTTTTATTCATTTAACTCATAATTTTTCATAAAGTATAGTTGATAGCGGTTTGCCTGAACGTCGACAGTTATCCCCTGCTCGACGTGGCATCATGACGCATGTTTTCTCCTACTCTGATAATTCGTTTCCTTCAGAGAAAATGCTGGTTGTGACAATGTTGGAACTAAGTATGGGGGAGTTTTCCTGTCTTTCCTATTTTCTTTTCTGCACTTCTTTTATTTGCATTTCTATTTTCCAAAACAAAACGAAAAAAAAATTTAAAAACAAAAAGAATTAAAAAATTAAAAAATAAAAAATAAAAAAAAATTACCAAAAATATTTAATTTTAATTTGTAATTTTTTTTTAAATAAATTCATGTAAATATTTTTTGTAAATACTCTTCTCTTTTCCCCTTTCTTTTCTCTCTCATCCTTGTAAATAATTTCTCTTTTTCTCCAATTTTTGTAAATAGATGAAAATTTTCTTAAAAATTCAAAAAAAATTTACAAAACTTAAAAATCCAAAAAAATTGATTTTCGCATTTTCCTTTCTTTAGTATGTATATATTAAAGAAAAAAATACAAAAATACAAAAAAAGATAATAACTTTAAAAATTCAAAAAAAAAAATATATATTTTATAAAACAAATAAATCAAATATATCATTCTTAATTTTCTTACTATCCAAAAATTTTGTTTTAAGTTTATTTATATGAGAATTTTCTTAATTCTTTGTTCACTATTCATTTATTAATTATTGATTGAAAATTTTAAATAGTCGGGGTTAAGTTGTAAAGAATTCATTATGCTTTATTAAAAATAGGAGACTTGTTTTAGGCACTACTTCTAATTTTTAATAAATAGAAGAACGTGTATTATGTTAGGAAATAACGACTATAGAATTCAATTATTCTTACTTTTAGCTTTCTGAAACATTGGAACGTACACTTTATAATGGTTGCTCTCAAATGATTTTTTAAAAAAAAATTTGTTTTCTTCTCTTCCCCTTATTTTTCATGTCCAACTTGGCATGATAAAAAATTCATTACTCCAATAAAAGATCCTTTGTCAATGGGAATAAGATTTCATTCCGTAAACATAGGCATCCAATAATTAAAAGATTATATGTTACGGAGTAAGAGGATAAAATTCATTACTCCTATACATATACATTGGATTAATTTTATTATTATGAAGTTGAAATAGAACGAAAAAAAATATTAGGAAAATAAGATTTCATTTTCCTAATCATCCAAATCAGAAAAATTGGAGGTTCGAGAAAAAATTACCTCGCCTCAAAAATCCATGCCACTTCATAAACCATCAACCCCCTTAGCCAATTTCATGATTCTAGAATTAATTCAAAAATCTTTTTGAGAGCATAAATTGTAAATTGCATTACTTCCCCTAAAACTCCTATAAGCTAAAGTTCATATAATTCCAAGCTATTTTTGTTAAGCTAACCAGTACAACTATTGCTTTGTATTTGATTACATCAAGAAGTCTTTTGGCCAAAAACCTTTGCCCTATTTAAATCATCTGCATAATTTTAGGACTTAACTCCTATATCACGTATATTTATTTCGATCTCTCTTACAATTAACTTAAAACGGTAGTTAGACTTAGAGTTTTTTTTATTCCTTATAAATTCACATTAAACTTTTTCTCTAGAATAACAAAAGCGTAAGTATGGGGGTATTTGATAGGTTGTAAATATACGCATTTTTTCTATTTTTTTTATTTTATTATTTTAGTTTAGTTTTGTCTTTTTTAGTTTGTTTTATTCAATAAATTGTTTCTTTTTTGTAAATTTTATTTCTAACATTGTTTATTTTGATTCCAGAAACATTTCAGAAAAAGTCAAAATATTGACTTGACACGCCCGTGTCATGCATCCGACACGCCCATGTCATGCCTCTCGACGATTGTCGGGCTCATCCCGGCACTCAATGCCTCGCCTTCGTCAATCCGAGCTCAACACGCCTGTGTCCAAGCTCGACACGCCCGTGTCGACAATCAATGCCGTCGACACTCAACACCACTCAACTCTTTCACTGTTCACCTCTCAACGCCACTCAACACTATCGCCACTCAACGCCACTCCCACAAGCTGTTCAGTCACTCCCAGCCAACACGCCTGTATCTGATACCGGACACGCCCGTGACCGCCACGTGTCACTTCTCGAAGCCTCCAGAAGCAATCCAGCTGCCAGATTTCGCCAAGTCAAACACGCAACCTTCGACACGCCCCTTGTCACGCCCATGACTAGGGCGTGTCACACCGAAAAATTTGTCTATTAATAAAACTTTTCTGAGAGGTCCAAGGGTATACTTTTTGAGCAAATTTTAATGTATTTTGTGGGCTGCCCTTGTGGACTCCATAGCTATATAAGGAGAACTTTCTCCCCCTCCCTTTTATGTTTGCTTTTCCTTTAGCTCTAGCTTTGTATTAGCTTTGTAATAGTTCTTTTCAATCAATAAATCATGTTAGCTTTTCTCTTCTTTCTTGGCATTGGAATGAACTTGTGTGCCCATTTTTCTTCTTCTTTTCATTCTCATGTTTCTCTTTGTCTTTTCTCTTTATGAAAAGTGTGTGTGTGTTGTTGAGTTTTTACTAGTAAATATTTTTTAAATACTATTAATTGTTGTTTAATGCCAAAATTTGTTTGTCATTTTAATATATGTTTTTGCTAAAATGAATAGTTATAATGGCAAAATTAATGTTTTA